>OY756429.1:13328356-15728356 GCA_963576905.1 Mystacides longicornis | reverse complement strand
AAATTGATTATCAAGCATAAGGTAAATTATGGAGAGTAATTCTATATAATATTTCGTTATATAGACTATTAGACTATATAGAGGAGAACAGCAGCTTTGCTGGTCTTCGTAAGTAAGGGAAGTTTAATAAAACAACGTTTCGTCATATATCATCCTGGCTGAAGATGCAGATAGTTTCCGCGATTTTTGGAACAATAACGTTCCGGCAACGGAGTCAGTCCAATTTGTTTATACCGCCTACGTAAGCATAATTCATGCGTTGTACCCATGGTAATTTACGCACTGGCCGGGCTCTAGTAAGGACTTCTTTAGCATTCTACGAATTTTATAAATTTTTGAAAATAAAAACACCGATATTTTAAGGGGAGCGCTTTTCTTCCTCCCGCAAGGGTTCCGAAGATAAAGAAGATCTTCTCATACCGAGAGGGTCTTCCTCGTGTTCTGCTCCTTCGAAGCAGAGCTGAGGGATCTGGAAATGGTGTGTGAGGAGGTCATAATATCCGGCTAACTGCTATCCCTTTCGTCTCTATTTTTTATACGTTCCAGTGGAAGTTAATTTTTTCGCACTATACAGTGACGAAATGATATGGTCATTGACTTGCCAGTGTTTTCAAAACAATTATTTACGATCTATCCTAAAATGATGTGAGGATTTTGTAGATAATTTTAAAATTTAATATTTTGCACTTTTACTACATTTGATATAAAATAATTTACCTATTGACTTCATAATACTATTTACCTTTTTTCAACATAATATTATATCAACTTGCTATTCATGGTTTACGCAATAAATTCAAAGCAAGATTACTCACATAGTTTTTTTTTTTCTAGTGTTTTTATGAAATGGCTTCAAATATTTTGACAGATCAAGACATAAAGAATTGCAATACAATCCAGATTCTTTTCGTGAACTTACCGTAAATTATTTTAGTAGAGATAATAAATTACTAAAATAGGTAGGTACCTACATAATGATTTTAATGTCGATCGTAAAAAAAAACAATTCAGAATCGCTGTACAGGATGCATGGTACGAAAAATATATTGAAGTAGGTAGGTACGTAAAGTGTTTGTCGGAATTCACGGAAAGTGTATTATTTATCTCTTATATAAAAATGGAACGCTAATTTGCGCGGTCATCGTATGGGTAATAACACGTTGAAAGCCGATTACGATCCGCGCCGACCAGCTCAAAGATTGTTATCTATGGTTTCCATGCATTTAAATGGGCATCTCGGGAAGCGGGTTCTTGCTTTTTCTGTGGGTTTCCCCATTCAAATGCATAGTAACATTCTTTGCGCCGGTTGGCGCCAGTCAGAATCGGCATTCTACGTGTTTCTTACCCTATGAGAACAGCTGAACTTATATCGCCCATTTTTTTGTCGTGTTTGCTTTTGTCTGAAGGGTCTTATGAAAGAAAAAAGTTGCACGGAATAAAAATAAAACTTCCATATTATTATTAGATTTTTTCTAATTTTGAAATTTAATCAGGCGTTTGACAGGAATCAGTTGTTTGATGAATGATACGATTCACGGAATGCTTATAGTAAATAATATAATGATATGTTTTATAACAGATGCAGCGGTTACAGTAGTTAAAAAGGTAATAATGAATTGTATCATTATACTAATTCAAATTCAATAATATAAGGACCACGTCGTTGTCTGTGTTAAATAACTTTAACCTGAAATCAACTTAAAGTTATACATAAAATCTCGAACATATTATTTATATTCCAAGGCGGGACGAAGTTTGACGGGTCGGCTAGTTCAAAACTATATTATTATTATTATAGATTACGCAATAGTTTCGTCACGTGTATTGGAGAAAGTAGGTTGGGTTGGGTATACCTACCTACGTATATATTCATACACGCTGCACCGGACCAGCTCGCGGTGTATGTATGTTTATTGTATGAAACGATGTCGTCAATAAATTAAATTTTTACAAAAATTGTTAAGAAAAGTTTGGGATGTACTGCTATGATGTATGTATTTTTTATAGAAAAATAAATTATCTAGTTGTAGCGTTTCGGCGTTTTTCGATATTTTTATAAAATTCTGAAATATAGGCACTGAAACTCGTAAATTTGTCATAAAAAAAATATTTTTCTTTATAAAAAAAGTTTGAGAAGTCCTGGAACTTCTTCATTAAATTATATTTTACATATTGTATTTTTCTATATACATACACAATTTTAGGGTTCTAGATTTTATGGTTTTCGAGATATATGGAAAAATTAAATAAAAATTCAAAGATTGATAACCCCTGACTGAAAAAAAAATTCAAAATTCTGAGTATACAAATTTTGTATGCTTAAAGTATTCAATAGTTTCTGAAATTTTAGGATCTGTGCATCAAGCGAATCAAAAGTTATAAAGAGGGGACGGATACACACACATACACGTTGGAAAAGTGCCCCTCACCCCCTACCCTCTAATTAATGATATCTTTTGAAAATGAAATAGTATAATTTGACTCTTTCTGAAGAAATCATTTTTTTGAAATTTCGATAAAACCAGTTTTAAACTTTTTAGGAGGCACTTAAAAATCATCCCTTTTTATATGTGCCCTTTTTCGTCCCTTTTAGTTAAATTTTGGAAAAATTGCCAAATACGCTAACACTCATTTCTATAGAAGAATTCATATGCCAAATCTCAAGTTCGTACCATGTCTAGTTTCCGAGATATTCGCATACTTTGAAAAACATTCAACCCTTATTTTCACCCCCTTAGGGGTGGAATTTCCAAAAATCCTTTCTTAGTGGAAAGTTTTGTATTGAGACCTATCTGATTTCCAAATTTCACTTCTCTACGATTAGCCGTTTGGGCTGTGCGTTGATGAGTCAGTCAGTCAGTCAATCAGTCAGTCAATCAGTCAGTCAATCAGTCAGTCAGTCAGGCACTTTCCTTTATTATTATAGATAGGTAAAGTATATTCACATTATACCTAGGTTAGGTACCTTTTTATGATAATCTTCTTTTAAATCTTGGCTTTGAAGAAATTCATCATTGAATCTGAATTCCCCCAGGGTATCCCTTAAATAACTTAACGAATAAGCCGCGAATTCGTGCCAAGGAGACATTGTAAATCGCATAATTTTGGTAAGCGAATCTTTATGTGCTCCTTAACGTTGAGGCGGACCTTAGCCTGCGTTGTAATTTCGGGCCTTAGTGAATGTAGGTACATCGTACAGCGGCAAAGTTAACGTTCAGCCCCCGTAGACAAAATCAAACTGGCATTCGACTACAAACGAAGATTTCGCCAATGTATAGTGCGAAAAAATTATCTGTCCACTGGAACAAGTAAACAATTATTTGAACTAAGCAATGACACTGATATAAAATTATAAAAAGTGGACAGCTAATTTTCTTCCTACTCTACATTGTCGAAGAATTCGTTTGTAGTCGATCGCCAACTGTATTTTGTCTAGGCCCACAGAGACCTCTAGCGGAGTGATCCACGAAACTAACATTTCTGTCAACTGTCAGCTGTTTCAGAACCTCGTTAGAGAGTATAATATGTGTTCTGTGTTCAGAACCGTGCTTTGTACTAACGTGTTTTTGTAAACAGAATTCCTTTTCTTTCTTTTACTTCAAGATAGTCAGTTGATTATTAGCGTTGCTCTACAATCAAATATTATACCTACCGAAGAAGAAAGCGTTCTGTATTTGAAAAGCGGTAAGCTTCCATTCATTTATCCAATATTGCATGTTGAGCATTTACCTCCAACATTCGCAATAGATTGCCACACTCGCAATATTATGTGTATTATTCATGGGAATGTTGCAGGGATTGTTTAAGGTTTAAGGCAATTGCCCCATTGACACAATTTCCTCAGTTGACCATACCTACTCATTTCCAAGTTTTGAAACCAAAAAGCGAAATAAAACAAGATAAATAATTCTAAAATTTTGTTGTCTCATTATATTTGGAATTATTTAACTGATCCCTAATGTTTTATTTATCTACAAAAAAAATTACAGCCTCAGTCTGGAACATCATTTGTGCGAATTGGCCGTAAAGGTGGAAATGAAAATCTTCAAACATTATTAACTCCAACTTCGCTGAGGAAAATTTACGACCACAGTCCTCATGCTGTAAGTATACATATTCTTTTGACCTAAATCTTTCGTAAAACCAAAAGCATAAAGTTTTTTCTATCTTTGCTTGTTTCTTTTTAAGCTTTGTAGAACTTGTATGCACTGCATAGTATTTTTTGACGTAGGTCTTTCAAATATCATTTTCCACCTTTTTTAACATCTAAAAATTTTGTTTTATAACCTGAAACTTTATTGAAACATTATTTTACAGGTTTTTGTGCAACTTGATGAACTTGTTGGTGTTGGAGATGACAAAGAGTGGAAGGAGACGGCTAGGTGGATCAAATATGAGGAAGATCTGGAGGAAGGTTCGGATAGATGGGGCAGACCACATGTTGCAACGCTTTCATTTCACTCCTTGCTTAACCTTCGTCGGTGTCTTCAATCTGGTGTCGTTCTACTGGACTTGGATGAAAAAGACTTGGCGGGAGTTGCTTACAGGTTTGGTACACTATTATCAATCAACCAATATAGCAAAATTATTGTAGGTAGTTGCTTTACAATTTGAAAGCCTTGTCTATCTTTGTTTGTTAGAGATCTTATATTGGCAAGATTTCTCTAGAATCCATGCGTTGAATAATACCCTCCATAATCTGAGTATCCTGGAAATGAAAATTCTTAGCCCAGGCAAACCTTAGTAGCCTAGCATTATAGGTATTTTTTTTTATTTATTGAGAACAATGTAGACCCCATTTCTAAAGTGCTTAGTTGCTTGTGTAAAACAAGCATAGATCCTGACTTCTGATCAAGAGGTGTTCAGTTATTCTATACCCAGTTGGATCAAATTATTGTCTAATGTTTTTCAGAGAGACTGAGATAAGACCGATTCACTGAAAATTTACCTCAACAAATAAGTTTATTTATTTAAGTTTCGCCGACTATACTGACACCTCTGTATAAAAAAGTGTTGAATTGTCAATCATGTCCCAGCCAAGTCCATCTCCTCCACATAATAGTAGAGGTGATGGGCTCACGCTGGGTGCGCCGGCGTATAGCGTCGTTCGTGATGCGGTGGTACCATCTTATGTGATTAGCCTAACAATATAGTCTGATGAATCCTTGTGAATTTCGTTCTTTCAAAGTAATGCGCACCTCTGGTATTAATCCATTTCGAGTTAAATATGATGGATAAACACTATTGATTTAATATTGGAAGAAGTACCTCGTCCCAATGGTAATTTGAAAGTTTTTCGGAGATTCTCGAGACTTGAGTGCAAGGCCTCGGTCCTCTCCTGTGATCAAAATCTTGGCTTCACTACATACTAGGTATTGTGATGCGCTTAGCTTACATACTAATTAACGCTTACACACTACCATTGTGATGCAGGTGCTACTGGGTAAAAATACTGGTGGTCTTATATCAATTCACCTATCATGTTTCACAAGCGATGTCAGTTCTACTTCAACGACATCTGTGTGGTAAATATAAAAGGAACGTTCATTATTATATTGGCGCATTTATCTATAACAACGAACTATGTTATAACAACAAACTATGTAGGTATATACCTACATATTCTGTAATGGTGTGACGCCCGCTTGTTGTTTAGATATACTGAGTTCAATACTAAGAATTAAAACTAGCCCGAGTCTTAATATGAAGATGTGATGTTTCTTTTATAGTTGATAAACTATTTCACAAATAAAAGAATTCAAGGTATTTAAATATGGTTAAACCTGGTCACTAAACAGTATATTTAATTCTTCCTCTTGGTATAAGCCATGGCCAGATTTTTTCAAAGCAGTTTCCGCCTCCTGGGACCTCTATGAAAAGCTGTAGCTCCAGCATTTCAGTATTGTACCTCTCGTTTGCTGACCCTAGGGAATCTCTGCGGAGATTCTGTCATCTCCCATTATATCATTGTCGCTTAATTTCCATTTACCAACATGATGATGAAAATACAAACACTTAAAATATAAAAAAAGGTGATTTCGTATATTTGAGGAATGTTGACGCTTTTATTGGCTTCGAGTTTCACGTATGGTATCTTCACTATAATGGTAGATACATTTTTGTGTTACTAGCCGAGCGAACCTTACAAATAAATCTACATACTTAGCAATCTAAATAATTGTCAAAAACAATATTTTTTTATTTTAGGGTCACTGAGCAAATGGTTACAGATGAACTCATTAGTGAAGATGACAAGGCTACTGTCATGAGATCTCTGCTTATGAGACACAAGCATGTGAATGATTATGAACGGGGTTTCAAATTCAGTTTGAGAAAACAATCCAGTTATTCTAGTCTTCAGGTAAAAATTATAATGTTATTAATATTTCCATATTTTGGTTCATCCCTCCCAATATTGAGTTATGAAGTGATACTAGTAAAAATACGAAAAAAAATAACAGAAACAATATTTTATAGAATGCAGATTTCCAATAGTGTCATTAAATTAGAATTCTTTGAAGGATTTTGTAATTCGAAAAGCGTAGATAAACTTTATGTTTTGATTTATATTTTGGAAGTGACGAATTGCGATATATTTAGAAATTTTAAAGGAACGTAAATCACTTATTGATGACAGGAGGGTCAGTAAAATAATGTTCCTGTTAAATGTTAGCTATGAACATTGTTATCTTCTACGAGTCACAAGAATGGATTAAGAGAAAAAATATCAAAAATATGAATATCACGAATCTAAAAATTTGTGGGTAGGTACTCTTTGTATGAATTTAAAATACACAGTACCTAATTAGTTACTATATGTATGAATTTAAATAGGAATTTAAAATTATTTAAGCAGGAATTAAAAATTCATAATTATTATTTATTTTCATTGCCTCCAGGATCCAGAGGTTAGTGGAAAATATATATTTAACTGTTTAGAATATTTATAAAAAATATAATTTCAAATTTAATTTGATCAATTTATATTTAATTTAAATTACTTTTGTTCTATTGTATCTTATATCAACATCAGTATATAATATAATTATAATTATTTTTGGTAAACTATCTGAAATTTTAACTTCACTAGGTGTGTCAAAAAGCCTACTTCGTAATACTGATTTGTCAATCAATTAATTTCGTTCTTAGGTAGTTATTTGATTAAATACTTTCCAGTGAGAAATTTTCAGACATAATAATTTTTCCTCTCATTGGAATAGTCTGTATATTTTAATTATTTCTGATATTGAATGCTATTTAATATTGATTATTTTAAGCACTTTAGGTTAACAAATTCGAATATAATATTTTATTATTCATAGTTTTTATAAATACTAATAATGTAATGATAGTTGTTATGGGAGCATTCCGGAGTAATGGGCAGACGAAGTACAGTTGCAGTGGGGCGATGTTCAGTGTGTTCAACAAGTGGAGCTGTCAGCCCACCGAAGAATCCCTGCAGAAGGCACAGTGCACAAATCATTGTAATAATTGAATATTTCTGATAAACCATGCCTGAGTTCCCATAACTTTTTGTGTGGTTTATGTTTAATTAGCATTTTTTTTCACAGAATTTTATCATTTTCATTACATATACATTTTTTGTATGGAAACTGTTTTTTTATCATTTTTTTGTGTTTTACAAAACTCTTGACATGATTTGTTTTGTTTGGGTGTCATTATTTTATATAAATAATCACTATGAAATAAAAATTTTGCTTACCATCATCATATAAAATTATGTTCCTATACTTTGATTTGGTAATACAACATGAAATAAAAATTTTGCTTACCATCATCATATAAAATTATGTTCCTATACTTTGATTTGGTAATACAACATATTAGGAACATGCCCATTGATTACCATAAACCTACCTTGAATTTTTATAAAGGGAACATAGTAGCTGCAGTTTGTTTTATTGATAAGAAAGTAAATTAAATAAACTCTTACCAATAAATAACATTTGTACATTTTTCTTAATAGGGAATAAAATATAAATTCTTAGGATAAAAGTATCTGGATTTTTACTAATTTCTTTTACTATAATCTTAAACTGTTTTACAATATTATTCTCTTTGTAAATTGAATACCTTCCTAACTAAATTCATTTACATTTTTTAAATCTTTTAAACAGTCATCGGTAATAGCAGAGTAGAAAGGTACTAAGCATTTGCATGATTCACACATTTATATCTAAAATACCTAGTTTTTGGTTTTTATTTCATAGCTTATCCAGATTCATTGAAATCACGATTTTATAATTAATTTGTGATACATTACTGTTACATAGATTAACATTATGACAATAAAACATAACATTTTTGAATTTAGATTATCAAATTGATATTTTTAATATCTACCTACTAACAGGAGTCATAGATTTAAACCAGTTACCACTACTGGTTCTGTAAATATACTTTCAATTGAAAGTGACATCTTTTCAAAAAATTGACTTGTTACATTGAGCAGCTTAATTGTTTACCGATTGTAGTCCTCCAAGCCACTACAAAGTCAGATCGCATCATGGGAATCTAATTCTTCGCCCTTAATTACTCCATCAACATAATTCTCTCAAAATTGTCTGCAATATAATCCTGATTCAGAGTGTAGAAAATATATTCATTGATTCCCAATACTCAGTTTCCTTCATTTCAAAAATACAAAAAAAAAATTGTTCTTATAAGAGTGTGTTAACCATCCTGCTATAGGATTTTGGGCACGTCATACGAAAAAAGCCGGATTCCCTGGAGGATCATGGCGGGAACAGTCAGGAGCTGGACGGGAAGGATACAACTACCCATGGGACGGCCCAATAATGGCCTGATCAAGTGGGCAATTGAAACCTCTCTCCATGGATCCATAATGATGGCTGAATACTAAGAGGGATGAACAGAGTTCGTGAAGGTTCATTTCATCAGTCAAGAAACTTCCCATCGAGGGACCGAACGAATAATATGGTTAAATCTTCAAACTTTGGAGTAAGTCCAATGAAGAAGAGCATATAAGGATTTAGAAAGGAATAGAATTTTATTGCACATAACCAAACGAAGTGGAGTAGGTTGCACCCAAGGAACACTGATTTTTATCTCAATAGCTTATAAAACAATCATTATGGGAAGTAAAGTTAGATAAATGTGTACGGAATGTCATGAATAGTCAACGACAATGGTTCCTGAGGGATAACCAATACAATTATGGAAAATAGTACAATGATGTATTTCAAAAATAAATTAATGATATCTGAAGGAAGATAATAATATATACTTTAATAAACAATAAACTTCATTCTAAGTTCTTGGGCTACATTTGGAGTAAAAAAACTGTATGAGGCTTTTTTTTATTCAAATTGACACACTAACTTTACAAATATCACATGTGTTGTTCCACCATTTCTTTCAACTACCATGACTGTGAACATCGTCAGTGGCAAGACTCATGTAGAGTAATCCTCTGAATGACATGGGGAAAAGAGTACCGAAAAAAACATCTGGAATACCTATTTATAAAAAAAATTATGTTCAGATTATATTGTATAAAAACAAGTAGATTATAACACTAATAATATCAGTCATCAGATTCTTTAATTTCTGGTTTCACTTTTAAGTTTTTACTGAATGATTAATTCCGTTATTAATTTAGATTGATAATCGTTATATTTGAAATTTTCAATCATACTGAATTTTTTCAACGTGTTTTTCAGAATATGTCAGAGCAAGAAAAATCTTCCAAAAAAGGAGATGCAGGGGAATCGATTGGGTCTCCAACCAGTAATGACAATGGTAGTCTGAAAATTGATATGAAAGAAGAAACTTACTTATCGACTTCCCAAGATGATCTAAAGCGTGCTCAAAATGAAGCCATCCGCAAAAGAATTCCAGAAGGGGCTGAAGCTACCACTGTACTTGTTGGTTGTGTTAACTTTCTTGAACAGCCAACTATAGCATTCATTCGTTTGGCTCATGGTATATTTATGCCGTCAGTCACTGAAGTCTCTATTCCTGTGCGTTTCATGTTCATACTTTTAGGGCCAAGTACAGCAGAATTGGATTATCATGAAGTTGGTCGTTCCATTTCCACGCTTATGTCCAACAGGGCCTTTCATGAAATTGCATATAAAGCTGAGGGGCGCAAAGATCTTTTGTCGGCCATCAATGAATTTTTGGATGATTCAATTGTTTTACCTCCTGGTAATTGGGAGAGTCAAGCGCTTCTTCCATTTGATGAATTGAAAACAAAATCTGAAATGATTATGAAAAGGAAACGTGATGCATTAAATAGACAAAAACAAGTGATTGTAGAACAAAAGGAAGATGATATTGAAAAGAAGCCATTTATAAGTAAAGATAAAGATGATGAAAAAAAACCGCCTTTTGATCCTTTGCAACGCACACATAGAATTTTTGGAGGTAGGGAAAATTATATTTTTAATTATACATAGAATAGTAGCTAATAAAGAATTAATCTAAAAATTCTGCATTTGTCTTGTTCTAGGTGTCATTAATGATATTAAACGTCGCTATCCACTTTATGTATCAGATCTTACAAATGGATTTAACGGACAATGTTTGGCTGCATCTATTTTCATGTATTTTGCTGCCCTTTGTTCCGCTATTACATTTGGTGGATTATTGGCTGACAAAACTAATAACTTGATGGGTATATCAGAAACACTGCTTTCAACTTCAATCACCGGAATATTCTTCGCCCTTCTCTCTGGACAGCCAATGATGGTTATTGGTACTACTGGACCGTTACTTCTCTTTGATCAAAGTCTTTTTATGCTCAGCAAATCCTTAAACATTAGCTTTTTAACGTTACGCTTGTGGATCAGTATGTGGCTTGCTGTTATAAGTGCAGTTGTTGCATGTGTTGAAGGGAGTGTTTTAGCCAAACAGTTTACTAGGTAATATTAAAGTGTTTTGCATTTTTGCTAATTAATGAATTAACTTAATTCTAATCTCACTGTTGATGTCGTTTGTAATGGCATTTTCCATTTAATGATTTTAATATAATTCTAATTTATGATTATATAATAGTTACCTTGTTAAAATATAATTTTATCCTCTTTGAATTCTACATTATTTTACAAATTTACTTTCATTAAATTTAATGATTTGTCTTTGTTAATATTTTTTGAAATATTTACAGGTTTACAGAAGATATTTTCTCTTTTCTCATCAATATGATTTTCATTATGGAATCAGTTTTAAAAATGCAGGCAGTATTCATATTACACACCATAATGAGTGACTACTGCACAGGCTCATACACAACACTGTCATTATTTGCCAATACGGAAAAGGCTGTATATGATAATACTACGGAAGAATTAATGATGATGGATGATCCACAAACTACTAACAATTATTCTGAAACTATAAATACTTTACCAATAAAAGAAACTTATCGTGAACCTGAAATTAGAGATCAACCAAATACAGCACTGTTCTGCACTTTACTTACGTTGGGAACTTTTATAATCGCCTATTATTTGAGAATTTTTAGAAACAGCAAATTTTTGGGAAGAGGTGTAAGTACTTAAATACTTTTTTTATACCTATAATATTTTTTATACCTGTTATTCTAAATCCATGAAAACTTACAAATTGTGTCATGATTTTTGGTTGACAAGAGCATATTATGTTATGCTTTGTTTGTGAACTGTACGTATTTGAGTTGGTGGTTGTTCGTGTTTGTATGTTCCTTTTAATATTCTTTTTTATGAACTGTAAAGATGTTTGCCCTAGTACAGGCTTGGCCTATTTGGGCAGCATTTACATTTGTTATCTATTATCACTGTATTATTCTGTATGAATAAAATAAATAAATAAATTATTATTCCGTTGCCGAGAAATTTGCATTAGGTATTTGTAGTCTTTGGAAATAAATACTTGCTCAAGGGGTAGTTCAAATGTAAGAAATATGAGTGTATTTAGATTTATTTAGCGAATATATAATCACTGTTTAATACAATGCAAATAACAAAATTCCTTTCAACTCCATTTCATTTCAGGCTAGACGTGCACTAGGAGACTTTGGTGTTCCAATAGCTATTGTCATAATGGTCACTTTGGACTATCTGGTTCCACAAATATATACTGAAAAATTAAATGTACCCGAAGGTTTGACTCCGAGTGATCCTTCTCAAAGGGATTGGTTCATTCCTTTTGGAGGAACTAGTGACAATCCTTTTCCTGGATGGATTATGTTCGCTGCTGTTGTTCCCGCATTGATGGGTTACATCATTATATTCATGGAAACACACATTGCGGAGTAAGATTATTATATTTTACATTATTCTACCTAATTTTTAAGTACTTAATATAATGATAGAAGAAAATGTATCAGCCAGCAATGAATATTAAGCAACTTAATGAAAAAATATAAATAACATATAAGTTCATTCAATAGAGTTAAGAAATTCTAGACGCGTCAATATCTATAAGACAACAGCATAATCCAGCGATAAATTACCACTTTGGTTTTATCTCAAAGTAGTCTTTCGAAATTTTTACTTTTAAATAACAATGGCGTGGAAAGACCCTTTTAATAATACCCCCTATTGCCCCTTAAAAAATCCCACTTTTTCTTTACCAAAATTTGACATTTCTTCCTGTAGCAAAAATTGTATGTAGGAACCTCTGATCAATCATAACATATTTCTTTGATATAATATTTCCCGATAGAGACCTATGATTGTTATTAATGTCATAGGAATGAATATCAACTTACATACAAATAATATAAGTATGCCAAAATTTCCCGTAGTTGGATTGCTTTTGTCACATGTATCAAAACATTTCGCATGGGGTTAGAGTTTTACAATGAAAATACCGAGTTACAGACGTACATAGCCAATTATAATATAGAATTATAACATAGCTTTAAAACTAGCGATATTTGCATGCATAACCTATTTTGATTGATTTATTGTTTTATGTACCCATTTGTATTAAAATATGTATGCAGCGGATTAATGTGAATGTTGTATGCAGCAATCGATCCAAATAGAGTTTTGTGTTAAATTAATTCAATGGCACCATAATATCTTTTTTTCTTTACATTTAGATTGATCGTTGACAAGCCTGAAAGAAATCTTCGCAAAGGCTCAGGTTTTCACCTAGACATTGTGGTCGTATCCTTCTTGAACATGATATGTGGTATTATTGGAGCTCCTTGGGTATGCGTAGCAACTGTTCGTTCTCTTTCACATGTGTCTGCATTGACTGTCATGTCAACCACACATGCTCCCGGTGATAAACCGTACATTATCGAAGTTAAAGGTAATTTATTTTCATCTACAATTTATTTTGATGTTTTTTGTTATAAGTAGGTACTTACTTAATTGTAAAAGCTTAGGTAAAAATTATTGTGTATGTTTACCTACTTGTGAAAATCATATACTAAGAAACCTTTTTCGGGTCAGAGATTTTTTTCACTTGAAATTTCTACTCGGGTTTGGCCTGTCTCAGATTGGATAGGAACAATTTACTGGAAAAATTGCCTCAATCAATAAGTTCCATCGGCTATACTGACACCTTTGTATAGAAAAGTGTCATTTAATGTATTTATTATTTTTTGAAAACGCTAAAATATTTTGATTGAGGAGAGCTCTTGTTGCCTCCCTATGCCCCTAAGTGGGTCATAAAGGGACTTTGGATTTTGATCAATGCCACCTTAACTATAGGAGTAAAATTTTTCTTTCGGGTTCAATTCCCGGCCTGTGCAGAAGTGTTTTTTATGTGGAATTTTCTCCCGGGGTCAGTCTGGCACAGATTAGAGAAGACTGGTTAGAAAAAATCTCTTGGGCAAAGTTACTAACATCTTTGTATAGAAAAGTGTTTTATTCTCTATTATTTACCAACAATGTTTGTCTTGATAATTAAAAGGTACACAACAAAATAATGTGCCTATTCGTATATGCATGCTAGCCTCAACACAGGTTCACACCTAGTGAGGCGGCAAATTTTTCTTTTTTATTTGTATCTGGTGTGTATTATTGTTTTGAACTGTATAATATGTATGAATTTGATGTGACAATGATTAAATAAATAAAATAAATAAATAAAAACAATCTCATTGACTATTCTAGGTTTTTTAAATTTAAGTTATATTCTCCTTTTTACGAGTACATACCTACTTAGAATAGTGTTGATAAAACTTACAAAAGTTGTCTCATTCTTTGGTAAATATACAATGTTTGAGAAGCTTTCCATACAGTTAGTATGGAGTATTTAGTTTTGTTTTGGCTCTCCTGTAAAATTACAATTTATCAATTATCTTGTTCTTTCCTTAAATGGCATAAAATTGTTGTTCTGTTTGTTAATAATATTTTCTTTTATTTTACAGAACAGAGACTAAGCGCCCTCATTGTCTCAATATTGGTTGGTGCTTCTGTATCGATGGCATTCCTTCTTAGTTTAATTCCTTTAGCTGTATTGTTTGGAATATTCTTATACATGGGAATTTCTTCTTTGAGTGGAATACAATTGTTTGAAAGAATAATTCTGATGCTGAGACCAGTGAAACATCACCCACCCTTGGCTTTTGTAAAACGGGTATGTCTTCTTTTCTACAATTTAGCTAAGACAAGCTTAGGCCTGATTAATATGAATTTATGATTGCATCTCGGTAAATAGAAATTGGTAAATATACTTACTTACTGGAACTGTCTCATTTGTTACAAAAAGATACCATCTGATTCCCAGCATCTGCCTTTTGTTTTTGATTCCATTTTTTAACGGTTTATAGAAATAGATGATATTTAAATACATACCTAATTGTAACATTTATATCTAAATGTATACTAGATAAATCACGCAGTAGGTACCAAAATATGTAAAAAAGTGGTTATAAAGTTGTCATCACAGAGATAAATATTTGTATTATCTGTGTACACGATTTATATCTTCAAGAACGAGCATAATCTTACAAGTGGTACAAAATGCAAAAGGATTAGATTTTCTTTTTACTTTTTGTTGAATAATTGTTAATTCAATATAATTTTTCGTTTCTTACAGGTTCCAACATGGAAGATGCACTTGTACACATCAATTCAAATATCTTGTTTGGTTCTACTTTATTGGATTAAATCAACATCAGCTTCATTAGCTTTTCCATTCCTTTTGATTATGTTGGTGCCTCTAAGAGCGCAACTCAAACACATATTTACTCCACTGGAACTTAGAGCTGTAAGGAATTTATTTGAAATCAATATTGTTCAGTTGCTCTTCACTGTCATATAAAAATACTTAAGATATTATGTGTAATAAGTAATTAAATTTAATATTGTAACCCTCCTGTTTTAGCTGGACGGAAAACAACCCGAATTAGATTTGGAAGATGAACCAGATTTCTATGAAGAAGCTCCTCTACCTGGATAGATGATGATGATGTATTGAATATATTTTAACACTTCAGAGCCCGCGCTCGAATAATCCTACGAGGGCCTGCGCCAACGGGGAAACCTTTGGACTTTTTTAATGGCTTATTTTTCATACAAATGAGATGTTTGGAGTTACAATAAAATGCCTGTATGAAGTTTGAAATCCTCTTTTTCGAATAGTATAAATTAATTTCTCAAAATTTAAAAATAATAATTAAAATGGGTTTATATAATGATCCATCCTTTTGACAAACCTTCAAATACCTTAGTAGCCCACGTCAAATGAAATTATCCGACATTTATTGCCCGGAATTCAAGGGCCGGTGTCTAGGTAGGGACATCTTCTATATTGCTTCGGGGGTGCATTTATTTTATTGTTAGGATCGTGGGCGCCTGTCCCAAGCTTATTTTTGTTATCGGGATGCTTTTGTTATTCCCGTCTAGAAACAATTTCCTTCGCAAAATATCGAAACAAAACATAACAATGAGACCTAGAATCATCCGCGGCAAAATCTTTTTTACAACTGTTTAGGACTGTTGAAACTTTACATACCTTTAGCACACGCTGCCTTAGAGAATCCCCGATTATTAACGAAATAACACTAAAAACGCATTTTATTTGACACATTTACCAACTATTTCAAATTAAAATGGTATAACCAACAAATGTGCAGAATATGGTAAAAGCCCAAGGGTCTAACATTTAAAGGAATTTTAGAAATTTCTAAAAAAAACTGGCCAGAAAAAATCTGGGAATCTCCGGGATGCGGGCTCTAAAGTGTTAATAATCAAATTAATTAATGGTGTTGCTGTGACACCCTCATAGCCCAAATTGAGAGTATAATTTTATTTTATTTTGTTAAATTCAGTACTTATTTTATTTTTTTAATATTTTTATTATAATTAATTGTTGTAACTTGCTTAAAGTAAGATGTAAAATATCTTTTAAGCTGATGTGATGTTAATTATTAGGAGATAAATGATTTATGTATCCCTATAATATTTATATTAAAAAAAAAACTGTTGAAAGCAAATTTTCTTGATTTGTCTTTTTTCATTTTGTTTCATGACTAGTATTTTAAGGACTAACAAAAGTATATTAATGTGATATTGTTAACTCAGTTTCACAATAAAATTTGCCAATATTTTCTACACCCTCTCTTTAAAAGAAAAATACAGCACATTTCCATTATTTAAATAAATATACTTACTTTATATTTTGTTAATAATTTAATTAGATTAATATATGTATTTTAAAAATTAGAATATACAGGATGACTGGTAATTCGATACATTCGTTGAAAGGGCTCGGTAGGTCAACAATATTTTTCTAATATGCAATCTAAATTATAGTACCTATATCATAATATTTTGTTGAAATTTATGTAATATATTTTAAATTAATTTAATAAACATCCTTTTTTATATTTGACCCAAATGTATTTAATTATGTTGTCATTTGTACAAAAGTAATTTATATAGTTATATGAATCGGATCGCCTACAATATTTATTCAATGGTGCTGTGTGTATGAAGTAAGTAATGATATAAGTATTGGACTATGTATTATCAATATAAAATATTATGTATGGTATGTACCTAACTACTTAAAAAAATATGTGCCTATGAGAGTAACATGATACATTCGATTGTGGATGAGGATTGTTTGAAATTATTATTTTAATTAGATTTTACCCCAGAGTCTGTAAAGAGGCAAAATCAAAAAAAAATATTAAAATGAATAAATATATCATTACAATGATGATAGTAAAAATAAATTTAGTGTGATAACAAAATGGTGCCGATTTGAATAAATATTGAAAAAAAAAAATTATAATCCCATTATTTAATTGGTTTCTTTATATTGTTTTAGATTACAAAATTATATGATAGAAACATTTTGACCCTCCATTTGATAACAATAATTTAGACACATATAGTGTTTATTAATTTTGTTTACGTAAAAGGGCATTAATGATGAAAATAAACAAAACTTACATTAATTAAAGTATTTGCATTTTTATGTTTATTTCTTAAATAATGGGTATGAAATAACGCCTATTAAAAATAAATAATATGTTAAATAAGTACTTAATCTAAAACTTTAAATATTATTACTTACCTATATCATTTTAAGTTAGTTATTACAGTATTATACCATTGATTGAAAAATTTGTAAAGTCTTATTTTATCTGTAATATTACGAGGCTTTAAATTAAATATTATTATTTGATAGTAAGTACTGTATTCATTGATTATATACATATGATTACTTGAAAGCTACTTTAACTCGTAATAAGATAACTTCGAGAAATGAAACAGTAAATGCCAAAGCTAGATTTAAAAAGCAAAAGATTAAAGCAAACAATTTTCGTAATATTTCAGTGCTGTTAACGCCATCTTCATTGAGATTTTTCCCAACATCCGTCTCTATCTATAGATCACTGTGAGTAATATACCTGTAATTTTTTATGTCTTCCTTACTCTGATATGGTGCATCTCTTTTTCTCCTGCATCACTCTATTTCCTTTCAATGCTTTGAAATAATATCTTGAATAAACTCAACAACAACAAGTAAACAGATATCCATGTAAGTGGCATCTAACCCGCAGTGCCTACTTCACAAAGCCAGGTTCTTCGCTTTGAGATATACATTAACCCTTTTCAGAAAGATACTGCTGTTGAGCGTGGATCTTTCCTTTAGCCAGCACTTTCGACTGTCCAAATGTTTTTTTGTCGCCACACTGTACTTACAAGCAATAAAGTTTTATTTATCTTTTATTAGAGTTCTTATTCATTCTACACAATATATCCTGAGCAGTTTCTAAAATACCTCTCTCTTAAGCCTTCTTCTTTATCCATGTCCGCTCCCTAGTTGGAGCATATGGACTCCACAAGTCCTCGCCATGCGATCCTGTCTCCTGCGATTCCAGCAGCCGCACCTTTTAATTGTTTGGAGGGGCCTACAGCGTTTCCGATTGCCTTCTGGATGGTAGTTGAGGCTAAGACGGGTAATGTCCTTAACTTTTTTTACTTGTTATAAAATACCCTTTTTCATTAAATATTTTGATGGCAGTTCAACAGAAAAATGTTCCAAACCTTGTCATGTAAATTATTACTTATCGAATTTTAGTTTCCGCAGACTTAATTTATAAAAAATGTATATTAAGTAGATAATATGTGTTTTACTAACTAATAATTATTATATCTGTCAATAAGAAACAATTAGGTATTCAAAATGTTTATAAAGTTTAGTTATTATTATCATTGAGGTGCTTAATGTCAACTTTATTTTGCTCAAATTAAAAATCTATAATGAATTGTATCAAACTAATTGGAAAAGGTAGAGAATTTTCAAAGCTTAAATCTACCTTATTTATTAAGATTAATGTATTAAGTATCTACCTATAATAAATGTCAATTTATCATTTGAGCAAGTCTGGTCCCATGCACTCTAAATGGCAAAGGTACTTCAAAACTTCTCAGTTGTATAAAAAGCTATCTTCCATTCTATGTATATCTTTCTATTATCAATATTTGGTTAGTCTAATTTAGTAAGTTGTGTGTACATATTCAAGAAATTTGTAATTTAGTGAGTGTTACAATTGCATTCCGCACTATTTTTAGTATATTTTTTTATATTAAACATTATTTCTACAAGTGGCAGTCATTTTTGACAGTTTGTAATAAAATAAAACTTTTTCATACATGGTTGACAATATAGCCGACGGAACTTAATGCATAAACCATTCTCTGACTTCAAATAGACATTTAAGTGAATAAACAGAAGCACGGACCCGACTGTGAAACAATCGGGCATTACATGGTCAGAAGTAGTACTTGAGTTACTAGATCTAATGATTATTGTCATTTGATATATTATTTAATACAAGTTTTTTGCTTTAAGTACACTGTTTTTCAAAATTTGTCATGCAAATAAAAAACATGCAACTTCTTAATACATACATAAATCTTTCTTATTTTTAAAATAAGATTCAAAATTTAAAGAATGGAAATATATTTTTTAAATAATTATTCTTGCCATTAGAAAGAGAGCTGAAATCAAATGTACAATCGTATGTATGAAATTATAATAACTAATTCTGGGTTTTAGTTTAGTGAAAGTACTCTGTGTACCTGTTTTAGAGTGAATTATTTTCTTTTATATCTTAAAATGTTTTTATCGAAATAATAATATAAGTAGTATTTTAATTGTAAGAAATGGATATTGTTAATAAAACTTTTTAAAAGTGTCATGAGTTG
Organism: Mystacides longicornis; assembly: GCA_963576905.1. NCBI lineage: Eukaryota > Metazoa > Arthropoda > Insecta > Trichoptera > Leptoceridae > Mystacides > Mystacides longicornis. The sequence continues at coordinate 15,708,704 of OY756429.1, read as the reverse complement.
ATAAAAATAAAGGCAATTTCTTCCAACTATTAAAAATCACTATTTCCAAAATTGTCTACAATATAGTCCCAATATATGTATATATACAATATATGTAATGCAATTTTACGTCATAATTAGCAATAGTAAGAAAAGAGCATGTTGGACCAAGTTATAACTTACTGTTTGATACATGATATTTGGTAATGCTTCATATGCTACATAGCAGCGGTTGCCAAAGTGGTGGTGCGTGGACCACTAGTGGTCCGCGAGAAAATTTCGCTGGTCCGCAGAAAAATGTGGAATATACTTACTCATCATGTTAAGTATTTTATTACGGTTTATTAATAAAGCTTTCATAACTTGGTTACTATTAATAGTTTCATTTTATTAACTAGGTACATTTTATGTGTTCTTTGATCACAATTTTTTTTTATAAATATATTTAACACTTAGAAAATCCTATTAGTGGTCCGCGGGATGAATTAACTGGTCCGTGAGGTCGAAAAATTTGGCAACCGCTGCTACATAGCATAGGAAGGTCATTTAAGTGAAGAAAAAACTATAAAGCAGAGTAACTGTCTAAAAGCAATATGAAAATATCATTGGAGTCAAGTATTAGGAAGAAGAATAATATTACAGAAATGTTATAATCATTTAGATTTTCTTGCTGTTTGCTATGATTTTATATAACTGAATACAACAGGTAAAATAATTAGAACCTTATCAACCCACAGCACTAAAATACCATATACCTAGCTGGTCTCATCTAAGCTTGCCAATACCATGTTATCGCTGTGGTTCTTGATTGTATTGATAGATTCTTTTGTATTATGAAAAAAGACAAGGAGCACTATTGTTGTTTAGCTTTTGTAGTTGAAGAACGTTAGTATGTATTTCCAAATACCTATTATAAATTTGGGTATTTCCTTTTAGACTATATTTACTAAATCTATTTACAAATAAAATTTCGCCCAATAATACATTTAAAATATAGATACCTACCTATATTTTTGTTTGTTATATTCAAGAATTTAATATATTCTTACATATATTTTCTGAAATTGTAGAGATTTTATTTGAGTAAATTACAGATATATTTAAAAAAAATTTATACAATTTAAAAAATATATCTACCCAAATAGGTAGGTTACATAGAAAATAATAATGAATCCATCTATATTAAAAGAATTGATATTACTGAAAATATTGAATATATTTTCTCTTGTATAAATGTACAAATTGGTTTAGATTTTAAGTAGGTATGAACATTGAACAATGAATAAAAAAATGATACACTGTAAGTATATCATATTGTACCTACTTGTTATGGGTAAAATTGTGTTGATAAGCTGTAAGAAACTAATGGTTAATCCTATATATTTTGTACTTCTTATGCTCTTATTTACTTGAATATGTATTTCTAATATTTCATCACATAAAATATAAATATACCTGCTGTGGTTACTATTTATTGAGTTCAAAGGAATAAATATTAATTCACATTATAATGAACATTCAATACCTTTCCTCATAATTATTCATACAGAAAGAGTTCATACCAATGCTTTTTTGATAAGTAAATGTTTAAAAGCTGCTTCATATTCAATACTGTAAAATAGTTTTCTGGCACCTTTAGTTTGTTTTCTTTTTTTTTTATTAATTTATTAATACTTTACCGTATATTGGTAGTATGAGTAGCACATAAAATTTCACATAACAAAGACTCACAGAATCAACATACAAGAATTGTAACTGAAATTTTCTACATTATATTGTTAAAAGTGTACATGCTAGGATTTAAACCTCGACCATACCAATGTTAGTATAATTCAATACCAAATATTCTTATAGAAATTTCATGTACTTAATAAAATCTTCATCTACAACATCGATAGAATATAGAAAAATAAGACCTTAAAAGTGGATAAATCCTATTCTATACACATTACTTAGTACCTACATTGTAAAAATGAACTGAATTTTTCCATTTAGTATCAAATGGAGTACTAAATACTTCTCCTCCTGATGTCTTTCGGAACATTGATGACTGAAAAATGCTCACTGTAAACTCTAGCTCTACTCGGGGAATTTTTTGCATTGGACAATGAAGCCATGTTTCAAACGCCTTCACAATGTTCATTGAGTCGATTTTCATGTTGCATGAGTACCAAGTTCATACAATAGAACGTACCACAAATATCATTTTAGAACAAACATATATAACAGATAATTTTAATAGAACAATAATGTTTCTGTGACCATGTTATTATAACACATAAAAAAACTCCCCAAGCAAAAAATTGGATGAAAATCAGATTTGAAAAATAGTTATGTCTTCGTCTGCTCAATAATTATCTATATAATATTTTTTTACATTTGTTTATGGTATATTATTGCATATTAGTAAATACTTTATTAAGTATATTAATATAATCAATAGTTGTTGCACATTTAATTTGATTTGTGTCCAAATTTTATAAAATATCTTTTCGATTTTTTAAACCTTGATTAAATTTTATGTGCAACTACAAAATATTAAAATAGTAGAGTATTATTATATAAAAATAATAGAATAAGTACTAAAAGTCATAGGTAACATAAGTAAATGAAATTAGTGTTAAGTAAAATGTTTCTAAAAAACCGGATGGATATGTAAATTACATTTCTAACAAATATGTTGTGATCTAGATATGAATGAAAATTAAATCCTTATATGAAATAAAATTTTATTTTTTAGTAGGTAACTGTCTAGATAAGTATTAAAAACTTGTGTTAAAATATAAGTTTTTAACATTAAAAAAATGTAAAATTTTATTAGTTGTTAACAGTATACTCATTTCATTGTTGATCAAAACTAAATAAAAAGTTTAATTTGATTTTCGCGTTTCATTTTTCTAATTATTATAAATAGAGGATCCAAGAAATACGCACAGTTTGAAAAAACGTTTATTATTAAACATTTAAATTATTATAAAATAACATAGTAAAACAGTTGTTATAAGTGTGTACAAATATTAGTGAATATTTTTAATAAATGGATTTTTAAATGATTTTTCTATTTAGGTATATAAAGTAAAAAATTTATTGTCAAATTATAAAGAATCATTATTTTTCTTTTGCACATAATTGTTTATTTCGTGAGGATTTTTTAACATAAATTAATTATAAAAACATTAACAATATGGAACAAGAATACACATACAACTTTCACACAACACATTCAAAACTGAACCTTTGAGACAACCAATTTCTATACATTTATTAGATCTGAGTCCAAGGTGATATGAGAATTACGAGATGAGATTGTCTTAAAATACAATATAACATTATGAGTATTTTTACCTATGAAATAGGGATGTTCTTTGCAATCACTCTTGTCGATCTACCCTGAGACAGATACAATTATACAGGCTTACCCCTTTGGTCTCCAAACTAAATTTAACAACATCATTGTGTAACTCCTAATAAAACTTGGAATATTCAATCACCCGGAGATATTCTATTTCTTAGCCACAATGGAATTTTGTTTTTAATAGTACTATGAACTTGGCGATACATGGTCAAAAATAAGAATGGTATTGCCAGCCGTTCATCTTTGAAAAGGTATAGCCAAAATGCTACACATAATATAAATATATCTAAAGTATAATTAATAACCAATTTAACATTATTCTCTGCTTCAGCATTGATCTGTGAAAAACTTTTTGATACGGAAACTTTCTCGATTTCTTCGTTTTGCACTGGAGTATTTACTAATTTTTTAATTGGTTCATTGACAGGCTTTGGCTTCTGTGCAACGATTTTCTTGTTACTGGTTACTTTTGTATTTTTATTTTGAGAAGTTAAAGCTTTAGTTTCTACTTTTTTTGGAAGTGGCTTATGATTTACTTGTTTACTTGCTAAGATTTTGTCATTCATCTTAGATTTCTGTTGGGATTCCACAGCTTTCTTTAAATCTTCTGTATTTGTGTATAATTTACTTGCAGGTTTTTTATTTTGACCATATTCTTTCACTATATCCCCATAATGTTCGATGACACATCTTCCTTCATCTTGAGTAGTGTCCACATTTGCTTCTTGCTTAACAGTGGGGGCTTCTGAAGTCTCTTTTGGAACCGTTTTTCCTTTTGATTTCTTATCCGCAAATATTCCCTTTTCCATTGGGAACTTGGCAAATTTCTTGAATAATGGTACTTTGTTGAAAAATTTATGTTTAGATTCTTCCTTTACTTCTGGATTATCCTCAATTAATTGTTGTTCTTGGTTTTCTTCTAGACGTGTATCTTTTTCTTTTGGAATAGTAGGTTTTTCTTTGATTAGTATTTGTTTTTCTTCTGGCATATTAGGTTTTTCTTTTATAACACTGTTTTCTTCAGGTAGTTTTTCTTTTACAATATCAACATCTCGTTTTTTTAGTATAGGCTTTGGTACAAAATTAGGATCGGGTAATGGGGCGGGCTTAGTAAGGACTTCCACAGCTTGTGATTGTAGCTGTGATGTTTTGATAGTCATATCTCTTGGATGATAAGTAGTATTTTCTTCAATACGGCTTCTCAACCTTTCCATATCATCTCCCAAGCTATCTGAATCAGAAACTTCACTATTTCCTGTTGAAGCAGTACTAGCTGTATAATCATCCTCATAAACACTTCCTGCATCTTCAGATTTTTCTCTCAAACTTAAGCTTTCATTGGAAACTCCTAATACATCCATGTTCTCTACAGGAGTTGTATCTCTTACAGTTTCTAACTGATGAGTCTCCTCAACAATTTCATCAGCAACAACGTCATCCTTCACAATATTTATTGTTATTTCTGGCAAATTGTCTTTTACAGAAGGAACAGGTTGAGATTCTTTTTTCGCTTCTTTGAGTGCTACAACTTGATAAAATCTGTTCATTGCTCTTTCATGTAAAAGTTCTGTAGAACTGACGGAATATCTCAGTGGCCGTATGGGTATAAAACTATAGCCCAAATCGGGAGCAGACAGTGACAATGGTGGTGGGCTCATAGCTTCTTCCAAATCAAGCTGAAATGATTTTCTCTTCTCTGAAAGCAAATTGAGTTGTTATTTTAAGTTATGTAGGTATATTAACTGCCAAAACTTCGTTTTTTTTTTAAATCAAAACTGAACAAAAAAACAATAATAAGGACGCTTGCAACTACAAAAAATCATAACTTAAAAATATAAGTCACTGGAAGGATCAAATACCTAAAGACGAGCGTTGAGTTAAGGTACCTAAGTATATCAGAAAGCGAATTAGATTAAGGACATATTATAACAAAACAAATCTGCATCCTAAAAGAAATTATCGAGAGAATAATTGCGGATAACAATATTTATAAAATATTTTTTCGCATTTTCTTTATGCTAACACGATTTTCAATCAATCCGGGGGGGGGGGGTATACCCTACCTGCAGGCGCCCATGGTGGTATATGCTAGGTACCTACTCGGATTTTCGGACTAAGTATTATTGTTTTCAGTGTTTGAAACTTATTAATTCCTACCAACGTTGACCATTCTTGCTAATAAATTATTGCGGCTTTAATGTTCCAGCAACTGCTTAACATATAGGATAGGAGTTCATTCGACTCTACAAAAAGTAAATTTTCTGACCAAATCCGTGTTTTCTTCAGTGATTGGTTGATATGTAGGTACCTACCTATTATGGTTATTGTCATGTTACATAGACACGTACGTCAGCACATATCGAATAAAACTTTGACACATTACCACTTTGCAGTAATACAAAAGCAATGACGATGAGACTTGAAAAGGAAAACACCGTCTGAAAATGGAAAATTCGTGGCATGAAGATACAGAGTGTAATGAAAAAACCTGCATAGTAGATAGGTAGATATACCTACCTAATGACGTAAAGGTGCAACTCTAAAAGAACGTCCGCAGCGAGAATGTTTAGAACAAAATAAGCAAGGATGAACCAACTTTTATAACTGGTTCCATGGATGCCCGCAGAAAATTTTCTAAGGGAGGGGATTTTTTTTCCCAAACCTACTATTCATATTTTTTTAACCACATGTAGGGGCAAGGGGGGACAAGTACCTCCCTCGCCCTTACCTGCTGTTGGCTATACCTGGTTCTGAAGAGGCGATTTATTCAAATCGATCTACAGAATTACAACAAAATATAACTAATAATAATTCTGATTATTGACATCTTTGTAGCAAGTTTCACGGTTAATGGATACGATATTTCGCTAGCATGAATACATTCAGATTAATAGCAGCCTTATCCAGCAAACAAGAACGTTATATTGTCCACAAAACACATCATCATAAAAAATACACCATATCTTAGTAAACATAGATTCAATAACTTTGCTACTGAAGTAAAATGATGATAAAACTATAGCTACACGATAATGTGGTAAATGAAATCAGAAGAAAAAAGTACATCAAGGAAGTAAATCAACAACATTTTTTTTTTAATAAAATGAATCTGTGCTCACTCAAAGTGAACACAAATACACTCCTTGACTCTTTCACAGTAAGCTACTTAAAGCTTGTGTCGTGAAAGAGGAAGGTGGTCGGCACCTGGAATCGAACCACGACGTCCGCAGTACAAAAGCCGATGTTGTAACCGCTGGGTCACCAACCACTTACATGGGGCTAGTACGAGTTTGATCGAATGCTAAGTGCACGCTAATAAGCGCTTATTAGCGTGCAAATAGTGTTCGAACATCATACGAACGAATCATTCGATCATTTTTGTAAGGAAATTTTTCGAAACTCTTTCGATGATCGTTTCGATATTCGAAAACTTATACTAGTGGTACTGATCACTTTACTATTTTCATTACATAATGGCTGCTTATAATAAAAAGAGAACACAATCATAGGAGTCTATCGCGATTATAAAGCTGGCCGATAAATTGATTTAAAATGATTTAAAGGGAAGATAATAATTGATTTAAAATTCTACAGCTCCGTTAATGGCGATAAAGATACATATAACCTCATTTAGGATAGGAATTATGTCCATATTTTTGTAATTAACATTATATAGAAATAAATAAATAAAAAAAAAGAATAATAATAAATATACTTGAGCCTTAGAAAATAATGATGTTGAAAAACTGAATGATAATGTAGATTATATTATTATTAGCTGACAGTATTCATTAGAATCAAGAAACCTAGGTCAATGTGTAATACTAACACTTTCGCCGCCATAAAGGATTTTAAATTTAAGATTGGAAGACAAACGGAAAAGAGGGTGACTTAGGTTTAAATGTAATGGCTAGAGACTTCAATAAAGTTGGCGATTGAGGAATTTCAATACCGTCAAGTCAAAGTGGCGATGATACTTTATAAAAAAATAAACTTTTCATTACAGTATTATCGCTGGTAACATAATAGGTACACAAAAAATCGCTAATATACGAGTAGTCGATGCAAGCAAAATTTGACTATTTTGAAAGTTTTAAATAGATGTAGGTATGTAATCAAAATTAATTTAAATATTTTAGGTACAGACAAATTTTACATGCAACAAAGACGTTTAAACATCCTTAATGAAAACACAAACAATCGCTAGCGATGAACATTTTAATATTTACCTTTATTTTCGTCGCTCTTTGCGCTATCAGGATACAAGACCAACATGAATTCAGAGCTTCCGTTGTTCATTTTATTACCATTTAAAGTTTTGTGTTCGTCTGTCTTGTTTGACTCTTTGAGTATTGAAGATTTATCTTTGCTGTCTTTTGTTTCAACAATTCTCTGTTTTCTGAGAGTGACACCAGTTGGAATTTCTAAAGTATACTTATTTGCGTTGTCACTATATAGGCTGTCATTCTCGTTTTCAGTTTCCCCAATATTAGGTGACAGATGTCTTTTTCTTCGCGGCACAACTTGAGGAAGTTCATTTTCTTGGTTATTTTTGGTATGAAAATCTACTTCCATGGCATCGAATTTCAAATTGCTTGTTTTGCCAGGTATAAATACGGGTTTGGTCTCAGCGCTTGGTTCGCTCATACCATAAGGACTTTCTGCTTTAACGCGAAATCTATACTCAGAGCCGTCGATCAAATCAAAAAGCGTAGCCGTCAACTTACGACTCGTAGCCGCTTTTAACCAAACGTTCCATCCAGTTCGGTAATATTCAATCACGTAATTCCCAATCTGACACCCTCCATCATCATTAGGAGACCTCCAAGAAAGAGATATTGAATGATCTGGATTTTGAAATAATGTAACCGATTCTGGTGGATTTGGACGAGCAGTAATCGTCACCAAAAACGACGCGTAATCTTCACCAATTCTGTTGATAGCGTTTATTTGATATTCTCCTCTATCTTCTCTTGATGCGTTTTCAATTCGCAAAGTCGAAAATTTTTCGGTAGTCGATATTTCGGTTCTTGAAGATGGTTCAATCAGTTGTCCATTATGTCTCCATTCAATCTCTGGGGTAGGTTTTCCGGCAACTGAAACCTTCAAAAATATTGTCTCGTCTGTTTCGTACAACAACCCTTCCTCGTAGTTTCTAGGCAGTCGGACACGCGGGGCGGCTTCCAAATACAGCCTGGCCCTGCAAGCGGCGTGTCCAGCCCGGTTTGTAGCCGTACATTTAACTTCTCCTTCATCGTTCAATGACGTTTGATGAAATATTAATGTGCTACTATTTCCTTCGGTGATAATAGCAGTTCTTCTACTACTAAATATTTCAAATCCGTCCTTGAACCACGATACAGTTGGTTGTGGTGATCCTTCAAAAAATATTCTAAATTCTACTTTTTCTCCTTCGACAACTGTCATATCTTCAAGTTGAGATAGAAATTTGGGAACTGAATTAGGTGCCTTGTCAAGGGAGACAGTTAGAATATCTGAAATTTCACTAGGCAAAGATACTCCAGCAACATTGCAAGCAGAAACACGAAACTGGTACTGAAATCCGGGATCAAGTCCCGTTAGCAGGAGTTCCGGCCGAGCCACGAGAGGCGGTGAAGTGTGGACCCATAATGATGATCCTAGGCGATTGCATTCTACTTGATAGCCAGTTAGCAGAGATCCCCCATCGTATCGCGGCGGCTTCCAGCGTAACGTTACTCCATCTTCTGCCCATCCCAGGGGGACAATATCTGGTTTCCCCGGAGGAGCTGGACATTCTGCAAAAATATTTTGGAGAATATTACCAAACCATTAACAAATTTAAATGAAAATTGCATAAATTTACATGTTTTCAAATGAATCTGGGCTCACCCAAAGTAAGCACAAATACATTTTCGATACCTTTCACATAAATTAAAGGTTATGTTGTGAATGTGGCAATATTCGGCAACATTCAGTACTCTTCACTTATGTTTTCGGTGGTAACTTTGTGAAATCCTATCTTATCGTTAGTTAATTTTATTTGTTTTAAATAAAACTCTGTTAATTTCACTTATAATTTTTGATTGGCGAATAAAATTAACCAACGAATCATCAGTACGTTGTACATATGTACGAAAGCCATCGACTGATACCGCTGGTCTACCAACCACACTTAGGTACATTCTGCATTTGTGTATGTTTTAGATTTTTATTTTAAATTATCTTAAATGAGGGCTTAATTGGAATACCCTTGTCCATTTGATGACGATGAAAGGTTGAGAATAAAAACAGGAGGTAACAGAGAAAACATTATCCAACTCGACAATATCGAAAAGTTCTACTAGTGCAGTTAATAAGTGTTAAGTGGGTATAAGTTAGTCTGACGTCAGGTGTTATAGCACCATGTACGTCGGTACCTATATACGAGTATGTACATCAAAATATGTCCATGTATTGCATGAGAAAAGAAAAATGCTTGAAAAAGATTACTAAAAATTTGAGGAAAATGAAATTAAACTGAAATTTATAATACAAAATCTCATAAATCAACTAGTTAGTCTACGTTCCCTTTTAATTACTTTTTAACTCCATGCATATTTTGTTTCTCAAACTGATATCCACAGAAAGAAAATAAATATTGCAAGTTTTATTATTGCAGAGATAGCAAATATTCATCAAACATGATGTAAATTGTATTGAAAATGAATGCAAGAAATAAACAAACATGTCTAGTAAGTTTTAGATGTTGCTACAGTTAAACGATTAAAAAAACATTCAGAACTATATAATAATTGATATAAACGTGGATTCAGTTAAGCTTCTTCGCCGTAGTGCAAGATATTCTGGTTCGTGTTCATAATGTCGATCGGACTCTAAAAATAAATCCAAGGCGCTGTAATCCAGATATAGCGTCTCCCTAACAGAATAAAAAAAAACAATAAAAAAGCAATGCATCAAATAGTTGAATAAGAAAGGGTACCTTTTTTGTAATGAACGCTTTTCTTTAACCGATGACCGGTATGAGATCCTGAGTGGTTATTCCCCATCTCGGCGAGTGAAAATCACCGCCCGTAATTGAAATCTCGGAACTAGGTATATCACTCAGTACGATTATTATGTCTGCTAGCTGAGAAGAACCGCGAAGATATTTTCTGCCGCCATCTGGCGGCTCGTCCGCACACACTCTAGAACAGCGCTCAACTGGGTGAAATTACATTACGATACTACTATCCCTGGTACAATGTGCACTTTATTATTCGAACTAATTGCTTGATAACGGAGCTTGAAACTGTTTTCATTTAGGACCAATCGTCTTTTCTATCATTTTTAACGTCATGGCGTATATGCAATTGAAACACAGGTTGACACCTCCAGAATTAAGTCTATTCTCCGTACAGCCGAGATGAGAAGAAAACTTCGTTCCATATAGCAAGTAAAACTCTGATGACTCAGAAGCAACACCATTAGTGTAATGTGTAATGTAGACGACGTCGGGATATGGGGCAGATGCAGACAAAGATACTGGAAGGATCATGTCAGTAGAATGGGAGACGGGAAGGTGAGATGTAGATGATGGTATAGCTCAAGACTGTCAGGAAGACCATCCGAGAGATGGAAGAACGGCTGGAAATCGGTATCCGCAAAAGGGCTACCTGACAAGGTGGGTTGCTCTTGATACTCAATCCCGATTTCAGTTTCAATCACCAATACTTTTAATGCTATAAATACTTGCATAAATCCTTATTTTTACCATTTTTTTCGTAAATCAATACCGAATTTAAAATATAACTATTTTTATGCTTGGAAACCAAAATCTAAGTGTGATAATGACATGGTTATTAAGATTGAAATTGGATAGGTATTGTGATTGAAATGCAGAGTAACCTCCCCAGATTTAGAAGTTTCTCGCGATAATATCCTTCTTTACAGGTTAACAGGCTTGAAAAAATGTTTTTTTTAACGGTTTTATTATCAAACAATGAATAATTTAAAAAATAGAAAATTTCCAAAAAAAAAAATCAATATTGGACTTCTTCTTCTTCTTTATGTGCCCTGTCGGGTCCCCCCAACGTTGGCGATCACGCCTGGAAGAGCTCTTCCACAGTTCGGATGCCTTTTTTGTGGGGGGGAAATCCACACGGACACCCGGTCTTTCTGACCGGATAGTGCGGGCCTTTAACCCGCTAAACCCCCCCCGTCTTCTTCGCTGTGTTGCAATGTTCCCACCGTGATGACGGCATATACCTTGCACACAGACTGTCTTGAGTTTTTTTCTTATTTTACATCTAGTTCATTTTGTTTTCGTCAGTTTCCTTTTGTTCCGTTATTTTTTCAATGATTTTCATAACTGCGTTCCATTTCCATTTGTCTTTTGCCAATCGGTTCAGATGCCTGTCCACTCCCTTATATTGCGCAGCCAGGACATCTGTCTCCTACCAGGCCTTCGGCGTCCCTCTATTTTTTCCCTTCTGTATAAGATGAACAAGGTGGTACTTTTCTCCTCGCAGTATACATGGCCCAGATATGATATTTTCCGGACAGATTGGACTACTTATGGTTATTTGTAGATAGGTAGTTGAAGACCCACATTTTTTAGAAAACAAGTATAAGTCCCAATAGGTAGTTCAGCAGCCCTCTAGAGTGCAGCAAGCCTATCAATAAATAATAATATGTAGGTACAAAAAATGTAAAGGGGGAGTACCTAAGTTGTGATATCGACCTAACCTCACCTGCATTCTGAGCTCCCTGATAGATAACTTACGAGGATCTGGTGATGAGAGCATCGGCAATACGAGACTCTTATCACCAACAGGAAGAAAATCGTGTAGCAAGCCCGCCTGGACAGTATGGTATATGTCTGACTAACTACCCGCCTAAAATCATATTAGGGGTTGACTCTTCTTCAGCGGGTTACTATAGTCTGATGATTATATTTTTTTCAAGCAAATAAAAATACCTACTTGAGTATAGTTATAGAAACTTTACGGATGGGCGAATATTTCGTGAGAAGGACAAGTGTAAATTTATGTAGAAGTTTATATAGGTGGGTACTCATGTATCTACATACTATTAAATTTTTCCCTTTATCTTCAGGGCAGCGAGGCCTTTGTGTTTGCTCCTCTTGCATGGTTTTATTTTTGTTTGTTTTAATGTGAAATTGTGATTTTTTTTATGTCATCTTATAATAACCATGGCGTTATCAAAATGTATAATATATTTTTAATGTAAAAGCAACAATTGTTGCGTAGAGAGAAATATAAAATAAAAAAAAATAACAAAGAGTCTCTTGTAAAATGTCAACGTGATGCGATTTAAGAACTTATCCAACGATATCGTGAAAGTGCAACTATGTTTCATCATGAAGAACTTCCAATTTGCAAAATTGATTGTCTGAAACGGAAACCTACATATTTTTTTTTTTTTTTTTTTAAAAATGAATCTGTGCTCACTCAAAGTGAACACAAATACACTCCTTGACTCTTTCACAGTAAGCTACCGAAAGCTTGTGTCGTGAAAGAGGAAGATGGTCGGCACCTGGGATCGAACCACGACGTCCGCAGTACGAAAGCCGACGTTGTAACCGCTGGGTCACCATTATACCTACATACATAGCAGCTACAAATATTTTAATAAAAAAATATTTCAAAATAAGTATAAGAAAATTAAAAAAAAACCTACCAGATAATGATACATCATACTACAATATCTTCTACTGGTTCATCAAATTTAAATACATTACATAGGTCTTAAATCAATAGTCAACACTTAAATATTTACTATATAACTTTCTGTTCAAGATGTAACTATTAAAAAAACATCAATAAAGTTGTTTTTTAGCTCAATCAGTACATGGAAATAAATTTATGTGTATTTTCAATACCTATGTATTTCTAGAATATTTTTCGATTCAAAATAGGTTAAATCGTTGAGTGGGCAAGTGCTTCCTATTGCGATTGGATATGGGGGGAAGTGGCTTTATACATCCAATAGATTTCCTCCGACCCCTCGTGAATAAGCGTTTAAAAAATGACCCAAAAAAGTCCAAAGAAACGGTCGGTATTTTTCAGCAATTTTAATAAATATCTATAAAAAAAGATTGAGTTCGTCAAAAATATTTCCTTTCAAACGGTCTAATAATAAGGTATGCCATACTTAAAAGTTTGCGGAACACTAATTAGGTATGCCATATAAAACCTATAGATATTTGATATCTAAAGTTGACATAAACGCGCAAGCATAATTTTTGATAGGTATTTTTATTTCTTTATTAATTAATTAATCTATTAATTAACTAATTTATTTATTTATATATTTATTATTTATTTATTTGTTTATTGATTTATTTATTTATATATTTATTATTTATTTATTTATTTATTTGTTAATTTATTTATTTTATTTTTATTTATTTATACTGTACATAAAGTTAACATAAAAGTTAACACCATTCTTGAAAGAAATAATTTTTAATCGGACGTATGAAAAACAATCACTAAAGTGCGTACCTACTCCTAAATCACTCAATGATGAATGGAAGGCTTATAAATAAAAAAAAATAAAAATAAGCGCGCGTCAGGCAACAAATTTTAAATACCTATTCTCATAATTTGTAACAATCTTTATCTGTTGGTTTTATCTGACTTGGTTCTGAGGGTGTTAAGTTGTTGTTTTTTGTTGCTGTTTACATTCTGACGTCTAGTTGTTGAAATGTTGAAATTGACTTTTTTGTTGTTTTAGGGTGACTGGATTTGGTTTTGATTTTGTCTTTTGTCACTATCTGCAAACTTGTGAATATACTCAAATGATTGTTTTCTTTTTATTGTTATTAGTGTTTTGTTTTGACGAAATACCGAACCCTTTTAGTATTGATTAGAGAAAGATTTATAATAGGTATGATATTGTAATAACTGTTTTTTCTTTTTGTAATTATGATATGAACTCGAGTGTCTCGAATGAGACCCATGAAGGAAAAGAAATAAATAAAATAAAAATAAATAATATTCATTATTTATGGCGCATCCTGTATGGTTCCCCAGACTGATGTTCATAACAAAGATTGTTATGAACCAAATGAGTGAATGATAAGAAAAGTGTTTAGAAAAATACAAGCCATGAATTAGTTTTTATGCTCTAACACCGTGGTCGTCATCTGCGGCCCGCGACGCGGAGAGAGACTTCTAAAGACAAATCTTGCCAAAACGATTTTTCGTACAAAGTTAATTAAATTTGAAAACGGGGGTCGGAAACACGGAAATACCTACCTAAAATTAAATGAAGTTTGTATTTTAAAAAAAAAATCTTTAATATAACATAGGTATCACTTTTTTATCAATTTACATATGGGGAGAGTTCAAAATATTCTCGGTATGGGTGAAAGAAAAGACAGAAAAATGGAAGGAAAAGGTAGAACAATCTGAAATAATTTTACTACTCTACAAATATATTATTTTTCAACTCTAATGCGCTTTATAAAACGCCAATTACTTTCTTTACTTTTCGTATGGCATTTCCGGAAAGGGCTGCGTACCATCCTCTTCTACAGGCTTTGCTCCAGCGCCATCAGCCAGCCAATTTATGTATCTATCTATTCAACAGCCTTCACAAATATTTTCTATGAAAAATAATTGTTTTTGGCCACCTTAAACTCTTCATCGTCGGAAAATGGCTTCCCACTAATATTTATTTCTCTATTTCGGGAACGAAAATGATTGTTGGCAGGTACCAGAGCTAAGCTTTGAAATTTTGGAAACGTTGCGTTGTCGTCGAGGAGCAAGACATTGGCGGTCGATTTCCCTTAATGATTTTCAATAATTGCTTCCTGCAAAACCATGCATTGTGCATGCGAAAACTACTGCGCTAATACATACATTGGCCTATTTTGAAATAGTCAATAAGCCTCTTTCGATTCCTAGAATACTGTCGTAAGGAGATTTTCGACTGCTTTCATGACTTTGAACTACTTCGGAGGGATTTCTTTACGCACTGAATTGACTCACGTTTTTCTCAGGAGCATAATGACAAAATCAGCTGTTTTCGTTCCAAGTAATAATGCGAACAAAATAAAACTTCTAGAATTTTCACCACAGAGCTCCAAACTCTCCATAGAAAATTCAATTCGCTTTTGTTACTGCGGTAGTGTGAGGATTGTGGTACCCATTCCAAAAAGTCATGAACTATTGAGTGTTTTGATATCCACGGTTAATGATCTCTGCTCACGAATTAATTTTTAATTTTTTCCTCTTTCGGCATTGAAATCCCTAATATAAGTTCATTAATGCATCTACGACGGTATTTACTAACGATAGCATCGATTTTGTCAACGTTTTTCGTTACTATAATATATTTGATGTTGAGAGGTGTGGTGAACGGGATAGGTCTTCAGTTGACTTTTCTTCATTTTTCAAAATTGAAACCATTTTTTTTATTTAGGGCAAAGCATCTTCATAATTATTTTTCAGTTTCCGCGCCCAATGCTAAATTTCACAGCCGCGCTCGATAGCTCTCGACAATCGGCCATCACGGTTTTCGCGGAAGTGGAAATATACCTAGTTGTTTCACTAAAAAAAACTTCACGGACACACCGATGCACTCAAAGCAACAAAACATTGTGCACTAGGTCACAAGACAATATATCTGAGCAAAATATTGTTACACACTTTCTTAATGATAACCCAAAATGATTTAAAATTTTACTGTAAAAGTATAACATTATTTGATTATTTTCAATCTACACAGTGGGGGGGGGGGGGGGGGTTGGCGTCCATGATGCGGCCCGCGGTGAGAGCTCACAATGTCCAATGTGGTCCTTGAACAGAAAAGTGTGACGATCGCTGCTCTAACACCTAGTATCATTAGTAACTCAATTAACACAAACAGACGTTTGATTGAATTCAATGATTGAAAAAGTGTAGGTACAATTAATCACAACCAACAACACAAAAATTAGGGAATTGCGCTCATGTAGTAGATGACCAACCATGTTTGGCAGCCTAGTAGTTACAACACCTACTTTCGTATGTACTGTTTCGTGGGTGCGATCCCAGATGCCGACAATCCTTCTCTTTCACGACACGAGCTTTAAGTTGCTTACTGTGAAAGATTCATAGAATGTATTTGTAATTTGAATGTAAAAGTAATTAAAATATTCAAAGAGACACTTAGAATATTTAAACTAGGTAAGTAAATACTTTGTAGACGTATAGATTTTCCAACAACAAATCGAAGAAGTTGGTATATAATTTGGCAATGGCAACTACGTACCTATACTATGTTCTTCCTCCCATAAACGTCCCAAAGATCAGATTTTTTTTACTCATCACATGTTCAGTTCCTTTGAAGCAGAACTGAGGGTTTGGTGTACCTACTTGTAGTTCGAGGTCCCGAAATTGAGAAAAAAAGTGTTCCTGTTTTGGTACAAACTTATGTTTATTGGTTTAATGTTAGTTATCTACCTAATGAAAATAAAAATCGTGAAAGTACATAGGTATTTATTATGATTCATGCAACTATGCATAACGATATACGTAATACATAATATATAAGAGAGTAAGTAGGTACCTTCCCACAAATGCCAATATTAATAATTTTCAATGTCAGTTTTTTTCTTGTATGTATGAGCATTGGAAATAGTTTGATGGCTGAAGACAATTGGCATGTCACAATTGAAGTATTTGTTCAAGAATCCCATCTTAGATATAAATAAACATAACAACTTAACATATATAACATATTATTATGTATAATAATTCGAAGAGATGATGATAATAATATGGTAGCTACGTTTGTTTGGTAGTAAAAAAAAATGGTCTGCCATCTATCAAAATATTCTTTAAACAGTATAGAAAAACACAATATCATTTATTCGATTAATGCTTAGGTATTATTATAGTAGTGCGGTGGCGTAGGTGGTATGTTGATTCAGAAATAAACGAAAAAGCTTATTTGCTCCAATAACAGATGGCGGTAGTCAACCTATTTTGCATGAAAAATTTTTAAAATCTTATCGTTATGTATACGTTATTTCCGCGCAATTCAGACACAAAGAATGCTGGTTGATCACTGCTCAAATTATTTTAAAATCACAGCCGATAGGATGACAACCCGCCATCCTAACCGGCTCAAGTAGAGACGCTAGCCATTTATATATTAGAGGTCGTAGGTTATGGTTCGAAACTCAGTTGGTACCTACCGACCATCTTCCTCATTCACAACACAAGCTTTCTGTGAAAGATGTCAAAAGTGTATTTTGTGTTCACTTAAGGTGAGCACACTTTCATTTTAATACAAACATAGATATCACCTACTTATACCTAATTCTAATATGATTATGGTTGCACGTTCTAGGTACTAGGTAAGAACTTTAACCCGTCAGAGAAATAGGTAGATAAATACACTTTCTAAAAATGAGTTATGTTTAAGAAAGGTAAGTATTAAGTTGTAAATATACCTACGTATTTTTTATGAGGGGAAATCCTCTACCAAGGACACCTAAGGGTCCTAAGGGGACGTCCATTAATCACGTGATATACCTACTTTTCAGTCTACCCGGGAAGTAAATTTTGTCATCGATGTTCCTCCTCCTCCTTCTTTATAATCACTTCCATAAATCCCTCAATGGCTTTCCATGTTTCTGGCGATTTTATATGGTCTATCAAATTTTCGGTATTTAGAAAGCAATATACCTAATACAATATGGACTTTAACAGATGCTCTATTTCTCTTCTTCTGTATGTTCGGCGTCATCAAACTCGGACGCGCAGTAAGTACATACATCCTCCGTTTGCAGCCTGTTTATTCCTTTGTTAGTGTTACTGAGCGAGCGCTTTTTCACAATTTTCTTTAAAAAATAATGACACGGATACGTCAAAATCTTTTTTTTATGACCTTCACTGTTAAGTGTTATTGGTCAGAAACACTATATGATAAGGCGAACCAATTTCGCCACCCCTTCTCTATATAAACTATAAATGTGCAAAATTTCATACTCCTCCATCAGCGCAATTTTCGTAAAAATGGTCATCAAATTTTTCCTTCACGTACTTATTAATACTTATATGTTTTTAGATTTTTTATAAGCCTATGAGTCCATCATCCATTTTCCATACCTACGTATTGGTAAAGAACAAATTCCATAGTTTGAATTTAGTCGAATTCAAAAAAAGGTTCTTGTGAAAATCTAATTCAGACAGTGACAATAAAAGAAGATTAAATATCGAAATATTGTCTCAATACTTAGAAGAATGTACTATGCGGGAGAGAGATAACTGTCATTAAAGCATTATTTGCTTTTGGGACATAAATTTATTTTGTGTGTTCTTTAGTATTTTTTATTATGTTGGTTTTTGTCTACTTATATATAAACGGAGGCCTATTTTCCATGGTCATCACATCACATCTGAAAGGCTGGACCAATTAGGACTTAGAAAAAAAATAAGAAAGTTGCGAGGAATATGAGAAAATTAAAGAAAACTTAAAGTGGGAAACCTTCTTAGTACATTTTAAAATAGGTATAATAAAATATAGGCAGATAGTTTAATTCTAATTTTGAAATTATATTAGCATTTGACAGAAACTTTCAGTTATTTGATAGTTGGTGGGATTGACATAAAGCGGATGTATGGTTTAAAATAGGTCATCGGTCGGAAATACATTGATAAAAAGGTCAGTAATTTATCATTGTACAAATTGGAATTCAATATTCATAGTTAGAATCACAAGCGAACTTCTATCGGGAAGGATAGTTTGTTAAGTAAAAAAAAAAGCGAAAGCAATGTGCTTGGATAGAAAAGAGTGAAGGTCCATTCTCTCTGCCTACTCCTTACGGGACACGACGCTGCGTGATGAGTAAATAAATATAATTTGTATCTAACATTACTACAGTTATAATTGCAAGGATCAGCGATGATTAAAATCGAAAATATATAAGTAGTACCTACTTATCTACATAGCTAGAGTATTACGTAGTTTAAATTTGTCCAAAAATCGAAAATACTGGAACACTTTCTAATAATATTATAATGCTTGTGTATAAATTCGCCCTCTGCGCCTGGAAACTACCGCGATGACTGTAATTTACTCATGATTTTTTAAAATAAAACACAAATAATGATTCTTCAACTTGGCAATTCACCAAAGTGAAAACTGAATAATACAGTGTTGCTCTCGGCAATTACAAACGATACATTAAATTTACATAACAATATGTAAGGATTGGAAAAGAATGACATACCTATCTATTCAATTTTTCATGCAATGCGATAAAAGCTTAACCTTTGTATTCCCTGGTATCTAATTACTAAAGTCTAGGTATTGGGTAATTTACCTCAGTACCTACTACAGCTATACCTACTATTGTTTAAGTCGTTAATGAATCTTGGGCTTTTTTTTTTGGTCTCGTTGCAAATCCATACAGTGTTTATTTGTCTATTTTAGTATGATAAAAAAAATCCGTAGATAAATTATTATAAATGAAATTATGTTTTACATTAAGTCCTTAGATTTTAGTATGGGACGGATTTCCTGCGACGCCAACGCAATCTATGAAAAATTATATTTATTTATTTCAATTCAATTCATTGTACAACATTAGCAAACACAACACAATTTTAAAGTATATAAAGATGGCATCATGCATGTATTCAAATAGACTCAGATTCAGACTCCCTCACATGGCATTGCACGGCCAACCCCATGGAAGACGGCTCCCAGGCAGACCTCCAAAGAGTTGAAAGGACAGCTGGGAGTCGACCTCGCAAGAGGCAATCGTAAATTACAGGCCACAAGGTCTAAATTAAGAAGATGAAGAAGATGTATTCAAATAAATGATATAGGTACGTTACAAGATTTAAATTAAGTTATAAAAACATTTTATTTTATTTTATTACTTTATCTGCACAAAAAAAGGATTTTACGACAAAATAGTACAATAGTAGTACCTACCTATCTACAGTATATTTTCTGAAACTCTATGACTTGTTTGTTTTAAAAAACAAACCATATGAAAACGATTTTTTTATGATACCAAATATTATTCCGACATATATTTTCAAATCGAAATAAAAATAAATATTTTTTTTTCAATTGCAATTAATAAATAAAGGTAGTGTCAAAGATATTTTAGAAGCAGAATGTTATCCTGAAAAAAAATCTAATGGTTTCTGCGAGCGTCGTTATTTTTTCATTTTATTTTTTTAATCAAAATGAATCTGAGCTCATTCTAAGTAAACACAAAAAATATACTCTTTGTCTCTTTCACGGTAAGCTACTTAAAACGTGTTTCGTTGAAGAAGAAGATGGTCGACACCTGAGATCCAGCCCACGACCTCCAGTACGAAAACCGGCGTGGTAACCACTATCTACTACTCTACCAACCACTCCTTTTGTTAAAGCGGAAGTTTCAGTCTTCGATTTCTTTTGTTTTAACCGTTTTTATTCTACAAAGCTTGGAATGGAGAAGAATCCCATTTCAATATTGTACAACGATGGTGGAAATTTCTGAAAATCCGAGAATCAATATGGTAACTTGATAATATTATGCATAATAATAATATGTATGTTTATTTATACGCTTTGGGCCAAGCCGATGATGCAAAGTCGTCAAATTGCATCGCGTTCCCGTGAGTATGAGTGAAGAACTAAAAATAATACGTACATTTATATAAAACCCGGCATAGCTGAACAATTTCACGCCGTATTTATAATATTGGTGTTGAATTTAGTTTTGGGTGGGCGCATTCTGAGAAAAAAGTATAAAGTTATACTCATTTGTTTATAAATTGAACAATTGAACATTATTTATCCAAAGTGTTTGATTAACAATTTTTATTTATCTCAAATATTACTGAAAAGTATTTTAGATATTTCTTACTCAAAAATGTTCTAAGATGAATACAGTATTCAGTTATGTTTGTATATAAAAGTTACAGAGGTAGGTACTTATCTTTTTCACCATTTTAAAAATTATCTTAGACTTGGATTATTAAACCGAAATTACTATACATTGGAATATACAATAGAACTTCAGAGATAGGTTCATATAAGATAATAATTACAAGAAACTATAATTTTCATTGTTTAAGTTTCCCCTCGAAAGGCTTAAACCTAAATGCTGCACTAAAATACTCTTGGCGATAAACCAAAATCAACGGATTTTATATCTTTCTTACTTATGCATCAAGGCTGCTATTTAGATAAACACGAAAAAAGTGGGTTCTATTTTCAAAAGATAGCTATTTAGCTAGGTGTAAAAATTATTAATTGAAATCGAGAATATTCAATGTAAGTACTAAATTATTATATGAGATTAAAAAGTATAAAGTACTTTACGTGATTGAATCGACCATTGGCCAGTTGGCCACATGTACCTACACGAGTACCTACGAGTTTATTCCTGTCAATCATATTTTGTATGTATGTACATTGTACATAGTTGCACATTCTACTCACTTTATTTTAGTATCTCTAGTGTAATGGGTTGTTTTTTTTACTCTTTTCGCCACCGGGGGCAGCACTGACAAACAGGGTCTAATAGAAATCAGTGTTGTCAACGTGGGCGATTTGTCGCCATTTGGGCTACTCGGAATGACAATGGGCGACGAAAAAATCTAAAAGACGACTGGTCGCCAATTGGGCTACTTCCCTTTTAGCGAATTTTCACACCTTTCCGGATCAGTGGCGTAACTAGGGGTGGGCGGGGGGGGGGGGCGGACGGCCCCGGGTGGCCCTTTTCAGGGGGCGGCAAAATGAGCCGACAAATAAAAAAAAACTTGGTAAAAAACACAAAACTGAAATAGTATAGGTACGAGAATTTGTGAAGGAAAAATAAATGAGAAAAAAAATCGGGTCCCCGAGTTTGTGAAGGGAAAATAAATGAGAAAAAAATCGGGGCCCCGAGCTTGTGAAGGGAAAATAAATGAGATAAAAAATCGGGGCCCCGAGTTTGTGAAGGGAAAATAAATGAGAAAAAAAAATCACTAAAATTCTTAAAATTGATAAAATATTTTTTTTCCTTTTAATCTGTCTCAGCGTAAGCTAGTACAAAAAAGTGTACACCGGAGTGAGTTAATTCAAGTTCCTTTTTTTCTTCTTTAAGTAATTTCGGGTTAAGGTCTTAAAAAACTTTTGCGGTGATTCCGCAGGTAGAAAAATCTGTGTCAGAAGTAAGCTCTATCCCATTATCCAAAAATTGAATTTTTGTACTATATTGTAGTGTTGTAAGTATCTATATATTAATAGGTGAAGGGAAAACTTTGTGCCGGAATTTGAGCGGACGGAGGAGTATGAAATTTCGCACACTTACAGTTTTTATAGAGAAGGGGTGGCAAATGCTAATATTTTTTTTAAAATCGTACATAAAAATAGATTAAATCAATATAGGTATATTATAGTTTAAATTAATTATGGTCGAATTTCGACCAATGAACTGAACCACTATAGTTATAAAAAATATGCGAACTTTTTTATTTTGATTTTTTTTCCATTTATATAGGGGGGTGGAGCGCTAAACTTTATTAGGTAGGTGGGGGGGGGCCAAATGTTAATCCCGCCCCGGGCGGCGAAAACCCACGTTACGCCACTGTTCCGGATACCAAAATGTTCTTCGGAATGACCTTTTTTTAACCACTTTTCATCTTTCCAGATACCAAATTTTCAGTTGGGCTACTTTTTGTATGAAAATCGGTGATATTAGGCCAAGAGCCGTTGGCAACACTGATAGAAATGTCAAATTTAGGTTTGGCTATGACTACGCTATGACAATTGTATACAAAAGCGTGTAGGAATTGTTGTAATAACTTAACGTGCCATAGTCCCTGTTCATTTTGAATATATTTATATAGGATATACTATACAACAAAACTTAGAAAACCGGAAAATTCAGCAAGACACCAACCATACACTTTCGAAAAGAATGAATGACATATGGAATGACATTTGATGTTAGACCCTTATTAGGTGTGCTGCCATCTGGTGGGAATAGTCGGAATATCCCTAGAAAACACCCCATTGTGTTTTGCAACAATACTAGTGGCCGACCAGTGTTCGGAATTCGACCATAACTTATTTATATTATAATTTTGAACATTATTGAGGTTCCATCGTCAAAGACTGACTTTTTCGCAATTTTATTTCCAAAACAATGACATGGATACGTCAAATTTGAAATGTTCATATGTACATAGTTTTCGTCGAAACATTCGTCACTTCTTTTCTATATAAACTACTAGCTTTCCCGACAGACGTTGTCCTGTGGTTCTAGCCCGAAGTGGCCCGTTAATATGTAGGTACATAATGTGCACTGCGCCCCCGTAAAAAAATACAAAATTAATTCGATTGAATTCAACTTATAAAATAATAACCTTAAACTATTTCTGAAACATCCCTATTTCATTCGTATTCAAAGCTCTGGCGGGAACAACTTGAGAAAAATGCGCTCGCGCACACACCCTACCTCGCCTATTACCAACACGAATGTGCCCGATAATATTGCTGACTTTGTATAAAAAATTTTCTAAAACTATCGAAACGGTGCGGTGGAGTAAGTGGGATGGGCTACTGTAAGAGGGTATGCGAGAATGAGAGGGAACTACCCGCTATGTCGTGGGCGCATCCCAGTAACCTTTCCATACAAACTTAAATATTGTATTTTACATCATTTGTTATCCATTTTTTTTACTTTTTATTAGTTATTCTGTTATCTGGAGCGGAAGAAGAATCCAATAAATCAAACATCAGAAGAATCTGTTGAGCCAATCTCGAGTTATAAGTGTTCGCACTAACCCGACTTTAATTTATATAGTAGATAAGTGTGCGAAATTTCATGCCCATCCTTCCGCGCGATTTCCGTAAAGATGATCACAAAACTTTTCCTTCCCGTATAGATTTTATATAATAGAGCGATAAATAAATAAATGTCAAGGATCAGGAGATAGGTGCAGGGGGTGATTGCAGGAGTAGAGGATAAGAAAAAGTAAATAATAAACTGGTTATTTCAAGACTGTTCAAATTATGCTACTTATTGTTTTGATTTGTATACCTAACTCAACTCATTAGTTTTCAAAACAGGGAAGAAAAAATGCGTGACAACCACAATAACCATGTTGTTCCTAATTTAACATTTGCGATTAAATTTGATGGGTTCTGCCATTTCAGGCAGGATATTACGTACCTACACTAAGATAACAAACCAAAGTGGGTATACAACCACGCAGATACAGGACATCTCGCCACTGGAATACATGGATGATAAATCACTGCAACTTATTAGGTATGAAGTTGATTATTAATGTTGTTTATCATTTCTCCAAATAATGTGAACGCAAGTTGTGCCAAGGAGTTAGCCAATAACGTAAGACGCAATTTGTTCTACTGGTAGGAACCCACTTATCTAAACGAATGACTGTAGGTAGACAGTCGTACAAGCTCGAGATTTCTTGCAGTGTGTTGTCAATCCTTCTGTATGGGTGTGAAACTTGGCAAATGACCAATTCGTGAAAAAGTTTCAGCTTTTGATAAAAAAAAGCACTTCGTAAGGATAATCAAAACAATGTTTCGCCGTCGCGATGCATTTGTCAGCACAACTAGCGGATTCAACAATGTTTTATTTTTCGAACATTACCTACTTCACCATGAGTCCTCTTGTGTCTGTTATTGATCTATCCACTCACGGCAACTCTTCTTATGTCGTCAGACGGGACCTTCGTGATTTCTGTCTGTCTCACTGAATACTAATATTATTATATAGAGAGCTTTTTTAAGGCGCAGAACCGAAAATTGGTTCCTTTATTCAATAGTCACGTGACTGAAGATAAATTATCAATAATAATTTATTTTACTTTCATCCACAAGCACAAGCCAACAGAACAAACCCCATACGTACATACTTATTTTAACAAATTTTATGATTAAAACGTAAAATTCCTCTGTGTGTATTTTAGCGTTAAAATATTAAAAACTAGCTTTCCCGACAGACGTTGACCTGTGTTCCTAACTATTAATATTGAATTCGAATTTGTATGGTGATGAATTAATTGTCATTTGACCAATGTGATTCCGAACGATATGTCTGTTTTAAACCATGTACATTCCATCAGCATTCTGTCAATCGCACCAATTGACAATTTCTGCCAAAATTTCAAAAATGGAATAAAAATTCAAAGGTAAAATGTACTAATAATGTTGTCTACGTAGAGTTTTCTTTAATTTTCTAATTTTTCATGCATTTTTCTTATTTTTTTCTTCTAAAAGGACATTCTCCTTATAAAAGCCTAGACGACAAAAAAAGATTTAGCGAAATCGGTCCAGCTGTTTAGGCGTGATGCGATGACATCGGGAAATAACTCTCCATTTTTATATATAAGAAGATAAAAAATCGTGTACCACAAACCGCTACCGACAAACGTCACAGTTTGTATAAGTTTATCAGCAGTCACGAGGTACCTGTTGGATCCATGAGCAGTAGCACTTTATTTCTCTAGTACTATTTATATCTCTCTAGTATCATTTCTTCCGAAAGGTCTGTCCTGTGAAAGAGACAGCAATCACGATGGTCTCCAGTCATACCACCATGCCTGAGACCTGCTGAAACTTCCCCGTCTTCTGGAACCCCACTCAACAACTCTATTCCTCTGCTTTCCTCTTTCTTGGTTATTGGGTCCCTAGATTGGATGCTAGGCGAAATGTCAACAACTTCTCCTTAATAGCCTATTAAGAAACCCAATACCGGACAATTTATGTACTTACTCAGGAAAAGACACAAATTCTCTCTTCCTAGTTTGATGGACCAACCATAGTTTTCAACTTTCCGAGTATCATTCTGTCAAATCACTTGAATGTTGCGGGAAAATTCTTGTATCAAATCATAACAAACATGCTGACACCCGTCTTCTTCAAATCGCTTAAAACCCTCTCGTACATAAATATTTAATAATATATATAAAAAATATCTTTAAAGCAATTTATATTGGCAATTGGACATAGAATGAAAATGCATAAAAAAAAATTTGATATGTATTTATTTTTCAGGATTTTCAGAAGGGCCTCATATGAGGCTTAAATGTTTCAAAGGGACATTTTTTTTATAAAGACTACATATATGAATTTTTTTTAAGTGTAGGTATACGTGTAAACGTGAGATAATCTTAAAAAAACATAAAGAATACTGAAAAAAAATGAAAAGTATCGATAAAAATATTTATGTAGATAGGTGTAAAATAATATTATAGGCGGGAATGAAAATCTTCAAAGCACTCGGGGCAAAGTGGCTCTTCATTACACCGCTTGCAGACATATCGAGTTTTTTTATTGCAACCATTCAAATGGCATTTTGATGCGTAAGAGCGTAAGGCTTTGTTGTTTTTTTAGGCCAGTGAGATCCACCATCAAGCCTTACCTCTGTTGGAGCCTTTACCCTCACCCTCTTTTTCACAGCTTTTGGACTAAACGATGGCCGTCCTCTTTTCTGAGCTGTGGCATTTCCTGTGTATATCAAGGAGGTGGCAACGGATGATTTGAATTCCAGCAAATCCATTTTCTCCATGCTGTCTTTGCGCCATAGGATCCAGCAATTGACTAAGAGAACATTCATGAGGTGGTGAAATATTCTAAAATGCATGTAAGAGCATTTAGGCCTCATATGAGGTCTCACATATTTCAGTGAATTACAAACAACATATAATAATGAATGAAAATATGTTTTGTTTTTCGTAATAAAGAAACATTTGTACACATAATAAAATTTATACTTACTGTAAATAAATATTATTATACACAAAAAAAATAAAAAATATTTGAGAGAATTCACCACTGTCAAAAAACTAGCGATAATGGAGGGAACATTTTATAGTTATCTCGACTACTAGTGCTGCGCTCTAGTGACGAATGGCGAAACTACATACAGGGATCATACGATCCCTAAAGTGAATAACCATAAACACGTTTTTAAGAAAAGTAATACTCAAACATTTTGGCGGCTGTTTTAGTTTCGCTGTTTTTAAGACCTCATATGAGGGCTTAATGTACGAGAGAGTTTTAATGGAAATTTTACTATGAAGATCCTATCACTTTAGAAATGTAGGGGAGACCTGTACCGGGAGAATTTTAGTATTCTTAAAAGTAAAATTCTTGTATTGATGGAATTTGATTCAATAGTATAACTATTTTGCTATCTACCATAGTTGAAAAAAATGTATTTTTATTATCCATTTTTTGTAAAACATGATTTTAGCAAAACTCTGAAAAGGGATCGTTTTACCCCACTATGTGTACAATATGATCCCTGGGGATCATTATACCCCTAATGATTCTCAAATAAGGTCAAAACAATATATTTAACTCATGAAACAAGGAAGTTATAAACAAAATGATACTAAAATAATATATTTATTAAAAAAAAACACTCGATTTCGGGTGGAAGGCCTCGTTTAATATTAAAAAAGTAGGGTAAGTGTATGTGTTTTAATAACTAGCGGAATCCCACTCTTCGTGGATCGGTCTTGATAAGGATGGAAAATAACAGTGAACCAATGAAAGACTCGATCTTTTACCTTAAGATGAGCACATGGGGTGTGAAAAATGTAACTGTGGATAAGTGCACCAATAAAAAAACTGTCGTCATTTTTTTGTGGATAAGTGCACCAATAAAAAAATCTGTCGTCATTTTTTTGTGCTGGGTTACAATACAAATTTAAATATAGGCATGGACCCCCGCAGGGGGAGGGGAAGGGGAGCTACTCCCCCTGTATTGATTGGAAATAGTCAAATTGACAGAATTCAAAAAAGAGAAGTGGTGGTACTATTGGCACTGGTACTGTTACAACGTCGGCTTTCGTACTGTTTCGTGCGGAGGTCGTGGGTTCGATCCCAGATGCCGACCATCTTCCTCTTTCACGACACGAGCTTTAAGTAGCTTACTGTGAAAGAGTCAAAGAGTGTATATGTGTTCACTTTGAGTGGGCACAGATTCATTTTTATAAAAAAAAACGTTAATTTTATTTTAAATCAATTCGTGATAGCATAAGTAAGTAAATAAAGTGTAAAAAAAATAACTTAATTTCAATATTAAATGTTTTTTTGGAAGAAAAAGTGAATACTAGGAAATGTGTTTAGAAAATGTAGTTGATGGCTTGTTCTTTATGGATATTATTATTGTAAATAAATTGGACATTAATTAAGAGAGTTTTTATTTTGTTGGATTTTTTTTCAGATTATTTTTGATGTTATCGAATGGAAATTTTGGACAAGAAGAAAAAAAATTGTAAAGAAGATTTTGGCAGCACGATACAAAAAATTAGTATTATTTTTGTTCTTGTTGGTGTTACCTTTATTAATGTATTAAATAATTTACTTTTAATTTTAAATTTGATTTTAATTCCTAACCTACAAAAATCCCAAAGGGACTGCCCTAGGTGACCTACCCCGCACTGAGCTAAGCTGGATGGCTGGGGCCTATTATGATAGATGACCCAAAGATCTCGCTCCAATACGAACCCAATAAAATTAGTGTGAATAAATATTGGGGTAAAATGTAAATGCGCAATTTCATCGTGTATTTTCACAACATAAAAACTGTCTATTTTAGTAATGCCAACATCATTCTCTTTCTATCGCATAGATACCTACCTACCTACATTGTAGAACTTATTTCCGATGGCCGTACCGTTTAGTCTTCTGAACAATATATTTTTCTAGCGTCCTAGAACACAGAAGAAAATACGAAAAATGTCGATTGGTTTATAGATTCTACTATCTTCTTTGTCGTATATTATAGTAAAATAGGATCATCATTAATTTTTTGAGTGGCTAAGCACGATTAACATCAACGTATGCTACGACTGTGGTCTTTTAGGCTTTCTATCCATACCGCCTTCTACCTCTTGTTTATTATTTCAACTATCTATAACATATCACGTCCCGTTCGCCAAGGCAGCGTATGATATTCCAATTCTTCCTCTGTCCCTTCTCATTATTAACTCTTGTAATCTGTCATTCAGCTCGATCATTGTTATTGCCGATTTTTTGTAGTCTTGTTCGTCACACCATCTGTATCAACTGTTGTCTTTATTATCTTGTCGAGACAGTGAATGACTCTTGTTATTTGGATAAATTTTATGGAATAGATTTATGGAGCTGTTCTACCTCGACGTTCTTCAACGCATAGTAATTTAGCGACTTGAAATACTTCTGTGTATGTTTAAAAACATTATCTCGTTTAACATTCTACTTTTTTAATGTGGCAACCCACTTGTACTTTTTACAATATACCTTCTGTAATATTTTCTATTTATTAATTTGATTTGGCGTTTGAGATCTGTCAGTTGTTTTATCATCATCATCATTGGCGCTACAGCTCACTGTGAGCCTCGGCCTCCTCCAGAATTCGTCGCCATTCCCTCCTGTCCATCGCCCACACTCTTCAATTAGTCAATCCAACAGCCCCAAGGTCCCTTTCCACACCGTGCATCCATCGAAGTTTAGGGTCTGCCCACCCCGCGTCTACCATCTGGTCGTGTATTGAAAATTTTCTTTGGTATTCGGTCATCATCCATGCGTTGGACATGTCCCAACCCCCAACCATCTCAGGCGGTAGGTAGGTACACCTTAACAAATGTTATTATATAGGGTTCTTTGTACGGTGCTTCCAGCTCATGGTTATATCTTAGTCTCCACACTCCGTGTTCGCAAATAGGCCCAAAGATTTTTCTCAATACCTTCCTTCCAAAGACTAGGAGAGCGTTCTCATCTCTTCTGGCAACCTACTTGTACTTTTTACAATATAATATATTCTATTTTTTAATTTGATTTGGTCCTTTACGCCCCACTTATAGGGAGGCAACAAAAGCTCTCCATTGCGCTCGATCTTGCGCAATGGACCAATGACCTCCTCCCACACCATGTCCAGATTCCTCAGCTCTGCTTCGAAGAAGCGGAACACAGTATGAGAGGATCTTCCACGTCTTCGGGACCCTGATGGGAGGAAGAACAGCGCTCTCCTCGGCCAACTGTCATCCGGCATCCTTAACACATGTCCCAGCCAAGTCCATCTCCTCCCCATAATGGCAGAAGTGATGGGTTCACGCTGGATGCGCCGGCGTATAGCGTCGTTCAGTTGTTTTATAGCGTGTGATTGTTAGAGTTTTACATCGTTTCAAACAGATGCTTCGGTCGGGAATTAATTAAATTAGTACTTAATCATTATACAAATTCGATTCTAAAAATCATAGGACAACGCATGTCGAGTAAGTTACAGGCAGTTATAAAAATATAACTTACTGCTTTATTTATAAACTCCGATCAGTGGATAAAATAGCTCAGCGATAGAAAATCATGCAATCGAGCGTCGTCGAGGTAGATTAACCAGCTCGATTGTGAGGTGATCGCTGTAGATTTTGACCTGCCATGTTGGATTTTACATCAACTGACAGTTGTTTCCAGTATATAAGAACGCTTTCTGTAATAAATACACTGTATTTAGGTTTTTACCCCTTTTAATTAAATATGTGCTCCCTTCATATTTTGGTCTATTGTATTTTGGTTTATCATTTTAATCATAGAAAATGTTGACAAATAAAGCAAATATGCATTCTCGTAATCATTGGAGCGCTTACAACCATGATCCAATCCAAATCCAAACTCCCTTTAGACCCCACTTAGGGGCATAGGGAGGCAACAAGAGCTCTCCATTGCGCTCGATCTTGCGCAACGGTGATGACCTCCTCCCACACCATGTCCATGTCCCTCAGCTCTGCTTCGAAGGAGCGGAACACAGTGTGAGAGGGTCTTCCTCGTCTTCGGGACCCTGATGGGAGGAAGAACAGCGCTCTCCTCGGCCAACTGTCATTCGGCATCCTTAACACATGTCCCAGCCAAGTCCATCTCCTCCCCACAATGGTGGAGGTGATGGGCTCACGCTGGGTGCGCCGGCGTATAGCGTCGTTCGTGATGCGGTGGTACCATCTTACGCCCAGAATTCTCCTTAGGCACTTCATCTCAAAGGCTGAGACTTTTTGTGCCTGGGCCAGAGTCAGGTGCCAGGACTCACACCCATAAAGGAGAATGGGCAACACACACGCATCAAACAGTTTACATTTCGTCTCGACGCTAAACGCCGACGCTTTCCATATCTTGGTCATGTTGTTGAAGGCGCCACTTGCCATACCGATACGAATCGGGAGCTCAGCCCCGAGGTCACCAGCGGTGGTAATGGTTGCTCCCAGGTACTTAAATTTATCCACCCGGGAGACCTGGTGACCATCGATGGTTATCGGTTGCTGTTTATCGGGGCAGGCATTATTCGCCATGAGCTCCGTCTTACTGGCATTGACTCGAAGGCCGAGGCGTGCTGTTTCGTTGCAGAGTCTTGAAACACTGCGCTGTAATTCCTCCACTGTCGTACTGAACAACGCTAGGTCGTCCGCGTACTCCAGATCGCACAGTTCGCCCATTAGACCATCTCTCTGTGTTATCGGTATACCTCTTGCTCCTTGCATGGACTTTCTCAACAGGAAATCCATGACTATTATAAATATAAAGGGAGCTAGTACGCAGCCCTGTCTGACTCCCGTGGTGATCCTAAAAGCTTCAGTAGGACCACCTGGCGTTTTCACGCTACACTCAGAGTCTTCATACAGGGACTGCACCATTTTAACTATTTTCGGAGGTATACCATACAGAGCAAGTATTTTCCATATTGATGGTCTATGTGGGCTGTCGAAGGCCTTTTCAAAATCTATAAAGCAACAAGCGACTGGAGAGTTAAACTCCTTGCACTGCTGAAAGATGCACCTGGCACAGAAAATTGGGTCCGTGCAGGACCTTCCAGGTACAAAGCCGCATTGTTGCTCTCTCAGGACAGCCATGACAGGCCCCCGAATGCGGTGTAGTAATATCTGAGATAATACCTTACCGGGAACACTCAGTAGAGTAATTCCACGGTAGTTTCCGCATTCAAGGGGGTCCCCCTTTTTAAATATTGCGACGATGGATCCATTCCGCCAATCTTTTGGGCACCTCTCCTCTTCCCACGCCATTTTAAATATATCTAATAGTGGTTGGCCAAGGGTGTCTATGCCTGCCCCCGACCTCCCGGGTGATTTCGAAAAGTGTCCTTGAGTCATTTCCGAGTGCAGCAGATTGCGCTCGCCGTATCTGAGAGTCCAGGTGTCTTCTTTTATCTGTTCGTACAGAGTGCTTCACCTTGCGGCTCAGCTCCCTGTACTCAGACACCAAAGCAGCCAGTTTTTGAGGGTCTTTTTCGCTGTCTCTGAGGGTCTTAGCCTTCTGGCGATCTTCGATGAGGCTCCAGGACCCATCGGACATCCATATTGGCCTCTTTTTGCTCTTATAGCCGACAGAAGAACGTGCGGATTCCATAACGGCGTCACGGAAGCTATTCCAAGCTGTCTCAATCGGAACAGCTCCGTGTGAATCCTGCAAGGGGGCAAACCTGGTGCGTAACTCAGCCTCGTACGAATGACGACACTGAGCACTCTCTAACCTGCGTATGTCCAGCGGGCGAGAGGCAGACGGTCCCTGCTGGAAATGGGTAAATCTGAATTTCAACGAACCCACAAGGAGTTCGTGATCAGTGTCCATGTCTGCCCCTCGGTAGGTGCGGACATCTCGCAGGTCAGTTCGGTTGCTGGCCCTTACCAGAAGATGGTCAATCTGGTTTTTTGTTCTCCTGTCAGGCGAGGTCCAAGTATATTTATGGATATCCTTGTGGGGGAACAGAGTTCCCTCTATTAAGAGTCCGTGGAGTGTGGCGAAACCAATCAGACGGCTTCCATTATCATTTATCACTCCCATGCCATGCCTACCCATGACGCCTGGTCCATACTGGGGGTCACTGCCAACCTTGGCATTAAAATCCCCCAGTACAATTAAGCGGTGGCGCCTTGGGACATGGGACACAACTGCATCCAGACTGTCATAAAAACAGTCCTTGGCAGCCGCATCCCCATCCTCAGTGGGAGCATAGCATAGGAGGACCGTCAGTGTTTCGCCTGTCATCTTGAAGGACGCACTCATCAGGCGGTCAGAAACAGGTTCCCAACCAAGAAGGCGAGAGAAGGCATATTTACTTAAAAGTAGAGCGACGCCACGCATCCGTGCAGTTCGGTGACCAGAGTGCAGCATGACATAGTTGCCAGCGTCACTCTGCCCCGTCCCTGGGATGCGTGCCTCGCTCAGCCCCAGGATATCCAGTCCATAATCTCCCGCCAACTTGGCAGCAACAAGCTCCCCGCCCGCCCTCAGAGTGCGGACATTCAGGGTCCCGATTTTCAAGCTCTTGTTCCGAGCCGTGGTCAACACAGGGGGGACACTAGCTGCCTGGACCCCCCCCTGGTGGGGCCCAGGCGTCCGAGGCTTAATGATGCACAACCATGATGCACATACTAAATTTTTAATAAAAATAATGACGTTTTGAAGAAAAAACAAAATACTTTTTAAGTAGATTGATATCTGAAATTCAGTATAATAAACATTATGGAACTAAAGGAGGTATGATGCAAAGCAACAATTTTGAAATAAACATCAGGACTTAACTAGGTATAGGTATTTTGATATAAAATAAATTATTAATAAATAAGGTACCTTTTCTACATCAATAACAAAAAATCATTCAAATCTGACATTGCGCATCTTGGTTATAAACATTCGCGTTGCCCGGCTTCTATTTCATTTGTTTACAAAATTTTGTGCAAATGTCATTTTCATACATAAAAGACACGGACCAAATATGTTTTTTTTATAAATAAAGTAAAAATTGATCGGCGTATCGGAAGTGATCGTGTAATCAACGTTTTGTTTTTTTATAAATACCTAAGACTGTTACAGCCGGTTTCATAAAAAAATAAAGGAGACTTTAAGATACCTACCTTTAAAAAAACGCGTTTCATAACAACAAAATGACATTTTATGAGTCCCGTTCTTGGGGCTTATGTTTGTTATTACAGAAACATTTTAAAGTAGCCCACCACAAAAATGCACGGACCTAATTATTGTGTGTATAGGAAATACAAATTAAAATATTCAATAAAATATAAAGACTTTGAATCTATGTAAGTATTTTTTTTTTCTTCTTCGACTCACAGCCATAACCATCCTCTGTCCCAGACATGTCTGTACTGAACGTAATATAAAATTCGAAGGGTAGTTGGAATCACAAAGCCACACTTGTCAAGCATGTTGGCGAGGTCAATACTGAGGTTTATCACTCAACATTCAATATATTGAATGATTTCCAGGGGAGACATAGGTATTTCGAATATGTGCGGATACCTAGATATTTGAAATCCAATCAATTCTTGCGTCTAGCATGTATAGCAAATTATGCTGTCTAAAGGTGAGTTTATATATTCGAGGTGGTTGATAGACCAGTGGTTACGACGCCGGCTTTCGCACTGTTTCGTGCGGAGGTCGTGGGTTCGAATCCCGGCCGTGCGACCATTTTCCGCTTTCACGACACAGTCACGACTCCAATATCAACCATAAAAGAAAGTATGCTCTGTTTCAAGATTCGACTCTATGTTCGTTTGGTTTCTTCGCTTCACGCGAAGAGTTTATACCAGGGTTTCTTTATCCCTTGTCTACATATGATTATCAAAACAAAACCTAAGATACAAAGATCAGAAATCTTTTAGGGATGAAAAATAACAAAATATTCGATTTCAAAAATACCAAAACAGCATTATAGAATAAAACTAATGGTGTATGAAATCACAGTGCATGAAGGTATAATCGCTCCATGATGGAATGCGCGAATGACAAAGCGGTAGATACACATTTATATAAATTTAAAACGTCATTCTTCTTAGCCAAGAAATAATATGAATTTTATTTCCTCTCGTTCATCTTCTATTTTTCGCAAAGCGTGGGCTCGCATTGCTCACACTGGCCACATACATGTTATGATACAAAACAACACAATAATAATAATATGTATTTTAATCCCGACTCTCCACCGATGAATCGGTCTACCTGTAAAATACAATAATAGATTATCCGCTCACACGTCTAATATTTCGTTACGCGAATGTAGCTGATATTATCCAAGCGAATATAAATATGTACATAGCGAAACAATTTGTGAACACCTTGGTAGTGAGTAATTGCAAAAAACTTGAAAATGTAAAGATAAAACAACTGAAAGCATAAAGAAAATTTACAAGACATAAGAAACTGAGAGACAGGAATCGAAATCAATGGATTGGAAAATGGACCACCGTTTGACTTATAAAATAGCGTCACTAAAGTAACACTAGGCTGACCATATGGATAGAACAACGGATGACATATGGACCAAGAAAACCCTAGAGCAGACGCCAGGAACACGTCATAGAAACACAGGAAGATTACAGTTGAAGTGAACTGTCAAGAGATAGAGAGAATCATGGAAGTTGGGAAGGGAAGATTATGTCCAATTCTGGACGAGTGAAGGCTGATGATGATTGATAAGGACCTGTAATGACATGCGATGTTGAAAGCAGAGCAGCAACGGCCAGGAGCGAACAATTGTTCAGAATCGCTTGAAAACACTTAAGACAATTAATTAATTACAGGCAAAATACTTAGAGATCGTATGATGAACACCCAACCTGGAAGACCTTCCAAAAGGTGCAAGTTGGAACAGTTGGGAATACTAATAAAAACGAGGAACGTTTCTGTATCAGCAGGTCGATATTGCCTAATCAAAGAATAGAAAATACAAAATGCACGTTAACTTCAAAAGAGTAAGTACAATAGTCCAAGTGAATTGTTTAAAGGTGTTAGAGTACTGAGGGATCTTAAAGAAGAAGTAAAAATTCGGTCAAATAAAGCTGCCACTTTTGGTGTATGTTTGAAAGCTACTTACGGAGAAATAAAAACATATAATATAATAATAATTTATTTGTATTAAAAGTATAAAAAACAATACAATAATAATAAATCAATAAAAATAAACCGTTAACAATAGATAAAATATAAATACATATATACAAGAATACAAATAAAAATAATCCCAGACAGCACCAGGTGCTGGTATAAGGGATCGGGCTGTACTTTTTTGATATATTATAAACACTATTGTTGGACAAGCTAAGGTCACTCTCGCCTTTCCAAAATATACTTCTTGAGACGCTTCACAAACAGTGCTTCGCTCCCACAGCCCTTGACTTCTTCCGGCAAATCATTAAATATCAGGAGAGCAGAGTAAAGAAATCCATATCTGTTCCTATCAGTTCTTGGAACGTTCTCCACTCTATAGTGATTTCGCTGTCTCGTGCTGTACGCATGAACATCACTGTTTGATATTAATGCCATGTTTGATTTAATCTGTTTGTTTTTCAATTTATAAATCATTTTTGCTTTTTCAGATTGAATTAGTTCATCTAGATTATATACATTGGCCAGTGCGTAGACTTCTTTTGTTCTTGTAAGCCTGTTCAAATTGAAAACCACTTTGAGTGCTTTGTTCATAATTCGCTTAATTAAATCTTTAGTTTGTATACTGCATTGAGACCATATCATCAGTCCGTATGAGATTCGTGGTAGTATAAGTGTGTTGTACAAAAGTTTCTTCGTTACAGTGTCAAACCACTCACTTCTTCTCATAACTCCAATAATGGGGGTTACACCATTCAACACAGACTTGATATGATCTTCCCAATTCAATTTGTCATCCATATTTAAATAAATCAAAATGAATAGATAATAATATACCTCATCAGACTAATCATGAAGTAGTGACTTCATACCACACTAAACTGGCGGGTTGGTATAGGTTTGCTTCAGATAAAAACGTACATGACTTTACGTTCAGCACATTAGTTTTGCAGCTAAAGACCGTGTTATTGATTATCAGTGATCAGTTGAACTAATCTCAAATGCAGAAAAAAAGATTGCTACCTATCTTCACAAGTTGAATTCCTGATTTTACTTTTTACATATCATACCTATTATGAATTTAGAAAAACAGAGTTGCACTTTTTCCGATTTTTTTATTGAATCTCGAACGGTCTCTTAATAATGTCTACTTGAGTTGGACGAAAGCACTCGAGTTTCGATTTAAAAAATCGTGAAAGTTCGACTGTATTTTTCCGAATTCATAATATTTTTATTATTGATTATTTGATCCGCTGCGTATGTGCTGCAATCGTTAAAAAAATATGAATAACAAATGAAATATTTCATGTTTTGAGTTGATTTTAAATATAGATCTGAGCGGATAAACAACTGTTTGAACGAAGCATTGCAACATAATATTGGTTTTTATCAGATGAACGTTGAAGAAAATCATATCAACGAAACGATTAATATAACTTATTATAAGAGATGAAAACTTGTAATTTGCATATCATTCACGGCGTTCTGCCTTTTCAATTCCAAATGGGTATTTAGTAAAGCACATACCCTGGCCTTCTGGGTGGATATATTGAAACACCTGGAATAACGAATTCTACCAATACTATGTACCTGAGGAACAGGGCAGCGGAAATGTAACAATGTGGCAAATAACCCCTTCAATAATATCGGAAAATAATGGAAATTTTCGGCTTTCAGCTTCAAGACAAAATGTAAAAGGTAGCCTGATGGCATATCTTGGCACTTTACCAAAATACAGACTTTCTTCAATCTCTTTCTGCCATTTACAAAGTACACATTATCATATCATGCTGGAGCGGCCAAGGAAGTTAGTCTGAATATTACTTAAGAAAATATCAAATACTTGCCTCTCGCCCCATCTTGATTCCCTTAAAACATATCGGCCAACTGTCTACAAGCAAATATTCTTAGGATACTATATCAAAATTAATTATATTGAAAGTTCATTACTTATAGAACTTTATTCGACCATAAAATGAAGAGTATTGACAAAATGGCTGAACGGCTATTAAGAGATGGCGGTTGAGGAATTCATAGTTGTAATGCTACGGATGTATATAGATAACAAAACTCCCCTTAAAATCGAATACATTATTTACGGTCTAAATAATTTATCTAAATATTTGCAAATAAAAGGGGCATTTCAATTTCAATTTCACCTGCACGTAAAAAACTAATGGGGCTCTGGTAACCGCAAATCGACGGAATAACCGTATCACCCCAATGGAAAACATGAAGGAAACCAGAATATTGTCGTAAGCCCGTAGTGGTTAAAATTTACCTTTTCAAATCCGACCTAAATTAATTTTAAGATAGCATCATACATCTAGTTCTATAATATGTAAAGGTTTTTTTTTTAAATGCCTATACAGGATTACTGGTAGTTCGATACATTCCTTGAAAGGGGTTATACTAGAGCAAATTTGCAACAATTTTGTTCCCATTAACCAGGGGTCAAATGTCAGGGGTTTTCGATTTATTCGATTGATTTTGGAAACTAAAAATACATTTCCCTAAAAGCTGAAGAATATACAATAAATCATTCATACGTTTTCAGAAAGCTTCATCAGCAAAATCAGCCAGATACAAAATCAGTGCAGTCAAAGAAATTTGAATGAATGTTTTTTTACATACTAATCACGAATCTAGAATCATCCCGATCTAGAATCAGTAAAAATAATTGTTTTGGTCACTTAAAATAATAATGCGTACATAATAAAAATAAGTAGATAACGATATTTGTCTCAATATGATCCATCGTATACTATTTTTAAATCAATCGTAAACTAATCAACATCCTTTTAAATCCTAACATAAACAGTTTGCCCTGAGAAATATTTAATACTTTCGTATCCGGCTTACGAATTATGTGAAATAAAAAAAACACGTCTGTATGTACGTTTCAGTGATTTGTCTGTGTAAATAGGTCACAAAAATACATGAAAATAACAGCTAGTGGCTGAAAAATTCTTTGAATTCAACAAATCAATACGATCATATGACATAGGAAACACAAAAGATTAAAAAAATATTTAACTTTTTGATAAGAATAACATAGTTTAAAATCATAAAGTGGAAATAATCATTTAGTTTTTATATCATAGTACCTACTAGCTTTCCCGACAGACGTTGACCTGAGTCTTTACTATGAATATTGATTTCGAATTTGTAATTTATCCAAGAATAGTAATGTTATGTATTTAATACCTACTCACACACGCACTCCAATGTATTTGACATTTATACAGACGCATATATTGTTTTGCTTATCCGTGGTCAAATTGGGAATAGATTAATATTGTTTGTATAGTGGGTTTGCCGGATAAGAATAGCACCTCTACTCTTTTTGCTGGTTTTTCGAGCATCCTGTAAGAGGCAGGAAATCGAAAAATCAGATCGGGACCGTGAGGTTGACCACCCCACGTCCTTAAATCTCAACCGGTCAGAAAAGGCACCATAGGCGCAATGGAGAGCTCTTGGTGCCTCCCTATGCCCCTGAGTGGAGCTTAGGCACCTGTATTGTGGGTTGGTTTGGGGGGGATCTGCGGCGGGCTTGATTTTTGTGGAGCCGGCTTTTGGCCGGTTTCGTGCGGGTCTGGTTTGCTGCGGATTTGTCTCCGCCGGGCTGGCTTGCGGGGAGCCTTTAAGAGAGAATGTAATGTATGCTCCTTAGGGCCTCCGCAATTTGGGTTGGTTTGGGGGGGATCCGCGGCAGGTTTGATTTGTGGGGCCAGCTTTCCGGTTAGATTGCTTCAATCGAGCTAGGGGGGTCGGTTTCGTGCGCGTCTGGTTGTTGCGGATTGGTCTTCTCTGGGCTGGCTTGCGTTGTGCGAGGAGCCATAAAGGGAGTATTTATATGTACCTATGTAATATTGTTTGTAAATAATAGAAAAGAAAACATTGTAGATATCATCAACATTTCAAATTTGACGTAGGTATCCATCTCATTTTATTTAGTAACTACATATATATACCTATACCTGGCACAACTATGTTTTAATCACAAAATTGATAGATAACTTTGAATTGTATAATTAACCTTCATGTATATGTATACCTACCTTTTGTTTTTGTATTACCTTTAATACCTACTGATCTTTGTTTCTGTATGTCTTTTTTAGTCTAAACATAATGGGCTATACCTATTGCTTTGAATTGTATAATTAACCTTCATTTATATGTATATATAGGTACCTTTTATTTTAATTTTTGAATATACTTTAATATCTACTGATTTTTGTTTCTGTATATTTTTTTTAGTCTAAACATAATGGACTATACCTATTGCTTTGAATTGTATAATTAACCTTCATGTATTTACCTTTTATTTTTTGTAATACCTTAAAATCCTACTAAATATGGTTCTGCATGTCTTTTTTGCTTAGGTATTCTAAACATCATATACTTATTGCATTTAATTTGTTATCCGTAACATTTTTTATTATCGTTATACTTATTTTTTTATGCTGTTATAATTTTGATTTGTTGGTGGCATGAATCATCCAAATGGATGCAATGTCAAAAATTAAATCTTTGACGATGGAACCTTAATAATGTTCAAACTTATAATGATTTAAATTAGTTTTGTTCGAATTTCGAGCACTTGTCGACCACTAGTTTTAAGTATTTTAATTCAATCAATGAAATATCTATCGAGCAATCTTCTAGATCAGAAATACATCAAGGGTTTTACCAAGTAATATAATGAGCAGCTCTACGAGGAAGTACCTACCCGATCATGAGAGCTGCCAAAAGTATGAAATAGTGAGTAATTTTTATTCATGAGTATGTTATCATTATATTATTGTCAATAGCTGATGATTGCATTGTTTCATTAATGTTTCACTTTCCACAGCTGATGCTTAAATAATATATAGGTAGGTATGTTCATGTTGGCACCTATATACTTCGTTTAACGTAATATGAGAAATATTATATTTTATTTAGATGACTCATACTTAATATTATATTAGAGAGATATTATCAAAATTTACAAAACATTGATATTTATTTACATACACTGAATTTATAAAATCATTATCATTTAGATTTTTCAACGTGCATTATATTGTTATAGCTGTGATATTTTCTCATTGAAGATTTTTTTTCGATTGATTTGGGATTAAAAATCACGTAAGTTGGTTGCATACAATATTATTTTATTAAAGATTTAGCATTATTCTTCTTTTGATGTTCTGTCGGTTCCCTCGACGTCGATGACCACTACTTGAGAGAATGTCTCCCTGTCTTCGGTTGCCCTGAAAAATCTCCTGCAGTTCTCAGTATGGTTCACTTACGAATGTTTCGGAGCCAGAAAGTTGCTTCCTTACAACTCCTTTGATTGGTAGTAGGTACGTACAGGGCAAAGCTTTCCGTATGAGTAGTCGTAATCTTCCTTCTAGTACTTCCATATGACAATGTATGATTACCACTGATATTTAATTTCTCGATATCATAAGTTCTTCCCTTTCAGTATAATAATCGGTTAAGTTCATCCGTAGCCCACCATTTTCACTCTTTGAGAAGAAATATTACTATTTAGCGAAATAATTTTGCTTCTGCGCGTGGTCCCAACAAGTACCACGTGACTGCTGTTAAACTCATACAAACGGAAGGGGTGTGTGACATACGATTTTTTTATTTTCCATGTTTCTAGCTGTTGTTGCCTCCCTATGCTCCTGGGTGGAGTTCAAAGGGAGTTTTGATTGATTGAACGTTAACATACTTAGATAAATTTTATTTTTTAATCATACAATTATTTAAAGGAAGTGCTTATAGGTTTTGTTGTGTTATCTGGCGCCTGTGTATGAAAGTAAAATGAATTATTATTGATAATTTAGGTATCTTCAGTCACGTGACTATTGTATAAAGGAACCAATTTTCGGTGCTGCGCATCCAAAAAAGTTCTCTAATAATATATTATTTGTACATAGGTACTCAGTGTTTTCACTACGCGAAAATAAAATTACTTTTTTTCTTAAAAATAATGACAAAACCAATTATGTTTACGGTAAATATTCGTCTGTTAGCCGAAAATGATTACTATGGCAATCAATAACAACAGGAGGGCGCGGGAAATATTAGCTACATCGAAGAAATATGCGATTTAAGTTCTTGATCAGAAAAGATTGTCAAATTACCCTCAGTTGTTAACATGGTAAAACAAAAATGAAACCTTTTAACTGATTTATAGGACAATCAAACAATGAATGACCCTTTTCTCTGACTGTCATCCAACAGGTTTTGCTGCTAGTTTGAATAATACCCGCTAATACAGTAATCTTTCATAAAATTATTTGAAATCGTATCATATAATTGTAAAAAAAGTAGGTAATTATAATCATATGACAGTTCTGATAATAATCATTACTAAAATCTCCCATTTACGTATTTCGAAGTTCTCGCATACGAGTTAAGCAGCAAGTAGGTAGTTAGTTGAAAACATAGAATAACGGAGAGTAGCGGCGGCATCACCGGCTGTAGTCGCCAACTACTAGCTGAGCCGTGTTTAC
Organism: Mystacides longicornis; assembly: GCA_963576905.1. Lineage (NCBI taxonomy): Eukaryota > Metazoa > Arthropoda > Insecta > Trichoptera > Leptoceridae > Mystacides > Mystacides longicornis. The sequence continues at coordinate 15,666,017 of OY756429.1, read as the reverse complement.
GATAGCAATAAGTGCAGAGAACAAAACAGTACGAGTTCGAGTGCGAGTGTGCAAGAAGCGAGTAGAGATAGACGTGTGTGGGAGTGGGGGTAGTAAAGTAGTACGAGCGCTGCTGGGAGTAAGAAGTGCGAGTGTAGGCAGATGTCCGGGGGCCGCGGCTAAAAGCAGCCCGCTATTTCCGTCCCGCCGGTCTCCCGCCGGGTAGTCCGGACTCGGCACTATCTGCTCACATCGTGCGACCGACCGACGTCTTGGAACTAAGTCTCGGGAATATGACTTGACTTCTGCTAAATGAACTCGTGGACTATTTTAATTTAATTACTATTATTTACCTGTGTGAAATGTTAACGAAACGATATTATTATATTAATTAATAAATAGACATTTTTTTTATATTTTTTTATAACGTGAGTGAAAAATAATAACAAATCTACGTGTTTTGTAAAAAGATCTTGTTATTATGAGATTTACATATTATAATTATTTATTTTTTTTAAATTGAAGTGTTTTGAAGTGACAAAATGTATCATCAAAACAATTCGCAAGAAAAGACTTTTAGCTCGTCCGAGCAATCAGTGAACATGCAGCAGGAACAGAGGGTGAGCCGTATGGAGCAACACTTCACCAGGCAGGTCACCAGCCAACAGAGAGGTAATGCCAAAACTACAAAATATTATAATACCTAATAATAATACAATGCTTATCATACGTAATACACTAACAACCCTTTATGTACAAAAACAAAAAGATATTATTTTCATGGTGTCTGTAAACATACATTTGTTATCACGAACATATTTTTTACTGAAAATGCGATTTATATTTTGTTCGTTCTATTTTTTATGTTTATTTTTGCAATTTTTTTTTCAATCTGTGTCAAGCAAGCGAAAAATTTCCTGTAGAGTATAAAAATTTTATTTGCGATTACTTATATTGTATTCTTAAAATTAATTTGATATTAGTAATAATAACCACTTAAAAATTATCTTGGAATAGTGTATAATGTGGATATATAATACACCAAAAATAATCATATATATACACAGTAGTAGGCATGCAAATACCTATATCACACGATCTAATTTGGTACATGCGGGTAGGTGTTGTTTTTCATGGCTCAGATTCAACACGGAATGGATTACTCATTCCGCTTTTTTTAAAGTATGAAATACTTTAAAAACACATACCAAGATCTTCAAAATTAAAAAAATATTCTTCGTATCTAGAAATTCCACTTCCTTTAAAAGGTGTTTATACCACCCTTAAAAGTTTTTTAACACATGGTAGATGACAACAAAACAATTTATGAGCGAAGAATACCGGGAATCCCTAAAATAAAATCAGCCATTAGAAAAATATATTATTCAACTTAATTTGTATGTTAGGTTTGAGTAGGTACCTACCTACATTCTTAGATCACAAAAACATTGGCAAAAGACCATGTGAGAATTCTAAAAAAAAATCAAGACTTCTATATTTTCACAGCGATTTACGTATTGTATGTTTAACTACTTATAACCAAAACAAATAAAAATACAAATTCATTTCATTGATTTATATAGAAAGTTTTTGATGTTTTTTTTTTATTATTGTAAGATGAATTTGTATTTTATTACACAAGTTTTTTGATATAAGAAGAATCAGCGAAGGTAAGTTTAACAGATGGCAACGCGATTTTGACCATTTATAAAAAGAAACTAACAACTACATTTTAACACATTAAATAACAACACTTTTGAATATTAAAATAAGTTCATTGCATTCATAATATGTGTATAATCTGCAGTTATTGCTAACATAATTTGTATTGCTGGATTCCAGCTTTCGAAAGGTAGGTATGGTCATTTTTTCACAATGAATCACACCGACTTGAGTTATTAATCATCGAGACATTCCCTAACCACCGCTCAGGTTACACTCTTACCAATAATACACAATACATACGCAATATTCTTCATCGGACAAATTTCAGTCTTATTTAAAAAAAAAAAAACAACGCGAGGTATAAATGTCACAATAAAAATCGTATTTTATGTTTCCATTCTTTTGCGTCCAAGTTGCACAACCGACCAAAATATGAGTCTCAAAATGAAGAATTATAGGTACAATGAGTCTGTCATATTTTCAAAGGATTAAGGGCTCACGACTCTCATTACTTTGGGTTATAGAATTCTTTTATAGTCCCCCCTTACGAGCGATTGTTATCAATCCATATATAATACCTATAGAGTTATCGCTTTTAAGAATATCTTGCACATACCTTAGTCAAATGGTTTAGGATTCTCTCTCGTTTTCTGTCATTGTCTCTTTTTTTTTTCAAAAATACCGTAACCATTGTGTAAGTATTTACATCTCACTTCACTAATTCATCCTCACTTTCTCTTTCTATTGTGCCAGAATATCCTTAGGACACGCAAAGTCTACTTATCAACTAAGTACACTAGGTTTGAATTCGAAAAGTTTTTTTTTATTTTTCTTCCACTGTTTTTAAGACATGTATCTTCAATATCTTATGCTTCCGGCAGGATTTGAACCTGCGACTTTAGCTGCGCCATGCCTTAGTTGAACGTAATTATAATTTACACATCCGAATTATTACAAAATAACAAAATTGTATAGAATGTAATCGATATAGGTATCTTAAAACACTATTCCCTTTAAACTCCACTTAGGGGCATAAGGACGCAACAAGAGTTCTCAATTGCGCTCGATCTTGTGCAATATTTGCGACCTCCTCCCACACCATGTGCAAATCGCTCACTTCAATTAGCAGGGGAATAATATATTAATCAATTAAAAAATTTGCGATCTTAATTTTCTTGAGGAAGGTACTTATGAAAATAATTGTCATTCATTTCAATGGTCTCTATTTAGAGTTTAACGAAGGTACACTATCGATGTACGACTATTTTCTATATTTATTTTACATGAAATAAAATAATTTTATTTATTGTTTTCGCGAAATTAAAATAGGTATGTTCTCAATTCATAAACAAACATTTTTACATGCATACCTACATTTTTAATGTGACAAGGTTTTCTATAATAGGTATTAGAACGTATGACAGTGAAACACTGTGGACTACTGAAATTACGAGAACTTTATAAGTACCTTATATTTTATATTTAAAATTGCGAGGAAAATCGAAAAAAAATAATTGGTTTTCCCATCCAGTCTTCCTGCCTATCAGATGTATCACCACAAAGTCTTCCTCCCTATCAGACATGTCACCACAAAGTCTTCCTCCCTATCAGATATGTCAGCACAAAGTCTTCCTCCCTATAATAAATATGTCACCAGAAAGTCTTCCTCCCTATCAGATATGTCATCACAAAGTCTTCCTCCCTATCAGATATGTCTCTACAAAGTCTTCCTGCCTATCAGATATATAAAACCAGAGAAATAACAAAGGAAAATGATAGAATTTGATTGTCAAACAATTTAAGATAGCGCATTATAACTATCAGATATATCACCATAAAGTCTTCCTCCCTATCAGATATGTCACTACAAAGTCTTCCTGCCTATCAGATATATCACCACAAAGTCTTCTTCCCTATCAGATATGTCACCACAAGGTCTTCCTGCCTATCAGATATGTCACTACAAAGTCTTCCTGCCTATCAGATATGTCACTACAAAGTCTTCCTGCCTATCAGATATATTACCACAAAATCTTCTTCCCTATCAAATATATCACCACATGGTCTTCCTCCCTATCAGGAATATGTCACCACAAAGGTCTCCCCCTGTGATCATAATATAGCGCAATGGAGAGCTCTTGTTTTCTCCCTATGACCCAAGTGAAGTTTATACATAGGGAGAATGAATGAATGATAATCAACTATAGGGCCAGCATAAAACCAGCGAAATAACAAAGGAAAATGATCGAATTTGATTGTCAAACTATTTAAGATAGCGCATTATAACTGTTTCTTTATTTATATTATGCAGGTATAAATAATTCCAAAAGAAACAGTAAAATCTGTAGTGAAATATGATTAGAAATCGTGGAGATTATAATATTATATGAACACTATAACTAATAAAGTTAGATGCATATCACGGCGTATAACTAGGTTCCGTACTAAAAATTACACACGATTATATACGCATCTCCAACACTTGCATACTACCTACTAACATACCTCAGACTCACCAATTTTTATCGAGTTTGTAATTTTTCGGCCAAAACAAATTATTCATAAAATTTATAATTAGCGATATCAGAATAAAAATGATAATTGTACAGTTACATATTTTATTGCGATCTCGGGATTGTGTTATATCTTTATACGGCGCTGATTTTATGATTACAATATTATAAGTTATATTATTTAAATTATACACAATTAAATTAAAAGCAAATAATTTTCCAATTCTAAATGTGAAATTAATATAGTACTTACAGATACAGTATGTTCCAAATACTATGCACGTAAGGTTTGAGGACATATACAAATTATACTTTATGTATATTCAAATTTAACTTTAAACAAAAATTGATTGACACTTTTCTATACAAATAAAGCTGGTTCAATCTAAGACAGGCAAATTTCTGAAGCGACCGGGAACCAAACCCGGGACCTTCTGGTCAAAACTTTGCGTCTATACAACTGGAGTACCGAAGTCGGTCGTCATGGAAAATTCCTTTTTATGAAAACTATAATTTCTTCATCATCTATAATGAACAAAAGCGCGTAGCTTGTAAGAGGAAACGACATCAAACCTACGACCCACGATATGGCTTATCATAACAGTATCAAACGCATTAACTTTTTTCAAGATTCCGTTATCCTTAGAATATTGTGTCAAACTCTTACAATGTCAGATAAGGGAGTTATAATCCCTCCTAAAAAATTGCTTCGCTTTAACACAATACCTATATCTACGTGCGAATTTCTACATTCTCATAATGTATTTACCAATAATTAAATCAAACAGAATGAACAAATATATCTTTTTAATGAAACTTTTTAAATGAATGAAATTACAGATCCGGGAATATTTCTACAAAATACTTAACTTCTATCTAAAGAAAGTAGGTATTCTTGAATGCCACACACTAATCGCCGTGTTGTGTATACAGATCATAAAAAACTACTGGCATTCACACGTGGTGTAAATTGATCAATGAATTACCGTAAAAGAATTACTTGCATTTGACGCTCTAGCGATTAGAAGTATAAACGTCGGTAAACACACACATAGATTTCATATATCTTCATATTCATAGTATATTGTATTCGTTTCGGTCTTGAACCTAGGGACTCCATGCTAGACAATACGATATAATATTCTGTTTGTACTCGTATATAAGATGTTACTTACTATGTTTTGTATATAATATTATTATATTAAACGAGAATACTCGTATGCGATGAAAATATTTACATAATTATTAAAACTTATAAAATTAACTGTAAAATTCAATTTTTGGTATAAATAGGCGTATATATTTGAAAATTAATGATCGTTAATTTTAACACTAACTATTTTTGTTCAAATTTTTAACGAAGTGATTAGATTTATGTTGTTTCTTATATGCATTTTGGCTTTAATTATTGCGCATTAAAATTGGATGTAATTATCAGAAAATTGATAATATTCTTCGTATATCGGACTACCTTATTAAGGAGAAAAGGTGTATGTCAAAACCGAAAACACGTTACATTATAATATATGAAAATGATAAAAAAGATTAAAGAAAAGATTAAGAATTCAAAAAAATGAATCTGTGGTCACTCGAAGTGAACACAAATAAATTTTTGACATCTTTCACACTAACCAAAGGGTTGTGCCGTGAAAGCGGAAATGGTCGACACGGCCGGGACTCGAACCCACGACCTCCGCACGAAACAGTGCGAAAACCGGCGTCGTAACCGCCGGTCTACCAACCACCAAAAACAGAAAGGGATCCCTAAGCCATCAATAGACAAGGTGCATATTACGAGCAGAGCGACCTTATGTTTCAAATTCTAGCGCTAAATTGCTTACATGCAGCGAAACTTGATAAAGGATATAAACAAAATACCTATGTTTTTTTTTTCATTTCTCCGTAAAACATTATTTGTTAAAACTACCTAAATAGCTACTTCAAAAAAAAATAATAATATACAAAGATGTCAGTATAGCCGGCGGAACTTATTGAATTTTTAATTCAAATTAGTGAAACACGTATATTAGGAATATTTAGAAGTAGGTAGGTACCATAATTTTATAATTATAAACAAATTTAAAAAACTAATGCATAGAGCAATCCAATGACTGTGAAACGTAGACATCGACAAAAAATAAGAAGCATGTACGTACATAGTAGAAAATGGTATAAAATGCAATAGAGATGAGAGCTCTTCGAACAATATGTTGAAAGAGTCTGTGGGATGTGGAAAGGAATAAGAATATTAGGAAGTAGGTAGGTAATGTGGTATGGAAGTTATGCAGTGTTGTTACAAATATGAAAGTTAATAAGTTGAGATGGTTTGAGCATGTGGAAAGAATAATTTTTCTTTAAGAAGAATTCGTTTTCCTTTTCAAGAAAATGACAATTGTTAATATTGCTTAAAAAGTTTCTTCGATATTTTACAAGTGAATTGTTAATTAGTATATTTATCCGTTATATTCGCCGACTTCTACCGATCTGCCGTTGTTAGCAACTACCTACCTACTTTTTGTTAAATTTAGTATGGGTATGATCCAATAATTTAACACACGGTCTTGTATTAGATATTGTGATGCACACCTTCTACTGGCGAGATAATACGGTTAATTACATAAATTAACTCTAGTAAATTAATTGTTTAGCACTATATTGTACTCGTTGCTGATAAAATAGGCGGGAGAGATTCTTATATTGTATGACCGAGATGTTTTGAAAGAGATATAATATGAATAGGTAAATCAGTAAATAGATTGTATTGTTCTTCTTCTTAAAAAGCCTTTCATGTCCACTGCTTAGTGGTACTTACCCTCAGAAATTTATGTTTTTAATTTTTTTTAATAAATCTGTAGGTACTCTTGTTGCCTCCCTATGCCCCTAAGTGGGGCGTAAAGAGAGTTTGGATTGGACTGGATATTATTTCATCATTTTAGGTCACAAGTCAACTCTATTTTATTATCAGTTTCGATTAATTGGAGAAAATTAATTTTAATTTTTTTTAATTGTATTCAAACAAATACACTTCTGATATCTTTCACAAAGCACTGGCTTGTATTGTGAAAGTGGAAGATGTTTGGCACCCGGGATGGCACCCACGCCCTTCAGAACTAACGGCTACCAAACACATTCAAATGATTGTACGTAACGTTTTCCTAGAAAAGAAAAACGACCTTAACACTACAAACGACGTATTCTTTAGATTTACGAGTACAAAGTATTCTATATCTATCTCTTCGCCGGCATTTACTTAAATAATAGAAGATGGAAAGAGACAGTGTACCTAATCTTGACGTTTAGTGTCAATTAGGTACCTTGATACCGCGGTAAACAAGATGCCCACTGAAATAAAATGTATGGAATATGTTAAAAGGTAAACTTTTGCAATATTAGTTACATATAGTAATATTGAAAATAAACATATTTCTTTTTTTAACGGCCGTTCGATTGGCGGTACGCTTTTCGAGAAAACTATTGCATAACACACGTTTTATGTTGATTAATAATATTAAAATTTTGGTAGAAAATATTATTTTCTACCAAAATTTTCGGACAGATGTCTAAAATATAATGCATATTGCATAGTTCTCACGGGAGACCAAATGTCGAAGGCTATTGATGGGTACCTACTTGAGAACAAATCTATTCTTGAGTACCACATTTACACAACAAATAAACACTTTCTTAGATGCAAAGTATCAATATTTTCCTGCCAGTCTCCCTGTAAATAATATGAAATAATGAATTATATCTGGATACTGTAACTATTTTGAAGATGTTAAATTGCGGGAGTAGCTGAAATAAGAGGCGCAATATATCTCAGGTTATTAATTTCTGGTTTAAACTGTTTATAGAGTATTAATGACTGTTTAATTTGTGAAATTTCCCTCAGCATCGTGGATGGGGTATTTAATCCTCAAACTTTTTATACATTGAGGAACCACATAGATTTGAGGAGAGCGACAAAATTTGCTATGGTTTCAGCTTTAATTTTGGGTAAATTTTATAAAACTTTATTGCCATAAAAATCTTCGATTAAGTAACATTTTTTCGACCCATCACACCTACTTTAGCTATTATAATTGTGAATAAAGCGATACGTGTTTCAGGTTACCAAAACTAATTCATGTAAAAAAAACGTGTTCTTAACCATTAGAAAAATATATCTATTGGGACAGAGGTGGTTGAGAGGCTAACGGTTAAGTCATCGACTTTAGTTCGGAATATTTCAAATTTCACTTTCCACTTTCACGACACAAAGCTTTTGAAAGATTTCAAAATTATATATGTGTTCACTTTGAGTAAGCACAGATTCCTTACAAAAAACATAGTCACCTTAATGAAGAACTATCTCAAGTGTTATTATTTTTGAGTAGTTTAAACTTTTTTAATTTTTCACTATAATTTATTTATTTTATAAAGTTATATAAAATCTGTTCATATATTTATTTATTTATTTTTATTTTTTTATTAATAAAAATACATTTAAATACAATAATCAAATAAACGACAACACAATACACAGTATTCCTCCATAAGCAACTTAATGTTTGAGCGGAGGGTTGTGATGATCTTATAACAATTAAAATATATTTTATAAAAGTCAAAAAGTCAAACCAAATTTTGACAATTCGTATTAATTCAAACTATTTTTATCTTTTATATAGGTAAATAGGCATATATTTTTTATTTTGACTTCATAGGAAACTTCTGCAGAAGATTAATATTAATGCATTAACAAACACGGTGTACTTAATTCACTTTATGATCAAAATGTTTAGGCTGAAATTTGTTAAAAAAATATAAACCCGAAGCTAGATGGAATATTTCTTCACGATATATAATATTAGTCTATACTCGACATTTCCTCATACTCAACTCATTATGCGCAAAACTTGAACTTAGGATAGTTCTACATTAATGTAAAGAGATACTTATAATTATTCAGAATTATGCAATTAATTAGAATCAAATGAAGTTCTTTATTTATTTTGGGAGTTCTGTGATGGAATATTTTAAAATAAACATAGAGAAGTAATCCGGTAATATAATACATACTATGAAGGGAATGACTCATTCTAAAACACCTCGCTCTGGGAGGAATATTATTAGAACTGCGCTCACGGGAGGAGAATGTTCTCACATACTGGGCGCACATTGTTACAAAATGTTCATCATAACTTATGATAAGTACTTATTTTTTAAACTTACCTCGCTTACAATGGGTTTGTATTATACCTACATATGTTTTCTCGACACTTGGTCAAACGAAATATGGGAATGAAGGACAATTTAATTAATTGAAAATGCTTAAATTATTCTTCTTGTTGAATATGGAGCATTTTCTAATTGAAATTGTTTGTTTGTCGGGCTTGTACCCGATCTTGCTACCGATTTTCAACTAAGTATCTTAAAGTTTGAAACTTTTTACGCTGTAGTGCATTATTTTAATAAGCCCTCTTATCTTATATATAGAAATGGAGAGCTATTTTTTTTTTGACGTTTGTCGGTAGCGGTTTGTGGTACACGATTTTTTATCTTCTTATATATAAAAATGGAGAGTTATTTCCCCATGTCATCGCATCACGCCTAAACGGCTGGACCGATTTCGCTAATTCTTTTTTTGTCGTGTAGGATTTTATCAGGAGAATATCTTTTAGAAGAAAAAAATTAAGAATTATGCACGGAAAATTAGAAAATCAAAGATAACTCTATAAAACTCTAACTTATTAGTACTTTTTACCTTATAATTTTTATTCCTTTTTTGAAATTTTGACAGAAATTGTCAATAGATGCGTTTGACAGAATGCGGATGGAATATACATGGTTTAAAACAGACGCATCGTTCGGAATCACATTGGTCAAATGATAATTAATACATCACCATACAAATTCTAATTCAATATTCATAGTTAGGAACACAGGACAACGTCTATCGGGAAAGCTAGTTACTATCATAAAAATTCTCACTATGTGATACGAATGCCAGCATCCGAACGACCATATATTCTAATTTATTAATGTTTTTTTAAATAGTTTATCAGGTACAATATAAACACTTGATACCACGGTCGTGTGTGCTTTGAGTGAGGGATATGGTCGACATCGGGGAAAGAAATCCAAAACTTCCGCTGCGTGATAATCGGAAAACTTTCGCACTTGGCTACCAAACATTTTTTACTTTCTATTTAATAATTTTATACCACTGCTAATCTGTATACATAACACGAAAAAAATCAAATTGATAATCGCTTAGAGCAAGCCACCCAAATTTTCTATTGTTTTAAAAAGTAACTTACATCTTTAGATCATTTTGAAAAAAAAAATTCAACCGACCTGTTCTACTACTGTTTCGAAGGCTGACTTAGTGTCGTCACTTTATGTTAACAACGTTTACGATTTTTAGGTGGTCGAATTCGTCGAATAGCCCCAAAAATCCAAGTCATGAGAATCTTTATTTAGCAAATTTGACCACCCCGGAAATCCCCATAATTCTAAATCATGAGAATCTCCTGTACTTTATAATATAGATACTAGCAGATTAAATTTGCATTATTCATAATGTTTACATTGGAAATAGTAATACCTAATATACCTACTGATTGTGCTTTGGGTATATTGATTTTGGACTATACGAAAAAGTGTAAGGGTCTGTACACATCTGAACGTTACGTTACCGTGCGTGTTTAGATGTGTACAGGCCATTAGTATGCACAAAAACTATATTAGTAATATACTCGTACATATTATAGAATCTTCACAGGAGATCTGATACAGCTATAAATAATTGAAACCAACTTCATTATAATAATATACCTACCTATTCTTATTTTTAGAACACACATACCTAATAATATGCAGCTGTGATGAAATAAATTTGTATGGTGGTAGAATCGATGTCGATGATTTATTAGACTAAAAACATAAGGGAAAATGTATTTTAGTCATTTGCTCACCAATAGATCCGCCAGTGTTCATAGTTCAAGAAGTATTAGATATTTCGTTTAAACAGATGTTTTAGTTTATAAATTCTTAAATAAAATCAATTTTATTTATTTAAACTCTTCTTTGGTGAATGGTTGTTTATGTAATTACGTACATATCTACAAATTTTACGCAATTATTAAAATTCTTCATGTCATTGTCAACCAGACTTATCTATATTAGAATAGCCCAGAACTTATTGATTGATTGGTCGACTAACGCCGCCTACCCGGCGAATGTCCTCGGGCCACGCTTGCACACATCAGTCTATCAAGTGGTGCATGAGTTCTTTTGTTTGAAAATACACACACAAACCCTATAAAAGTGCCGCGTTAGTTTATTGTCAACTTAGTAGCTGGCAACCATCCTGGAAGCGAGAGATTTTTATAAGAAAGCAGGCGTTATAAAACTAACTTTCCGGTGGTAGAAAAGTAGAAATTTGAATTTAGAATCCTTTAAAATAATTCTCACCATATATATTTTTTGTAGACAGGTACTTATAGTATCCATTATTTATGGAACATATTATCAACGAAGTCCGTCATAAGATACGGGTAGTCCCTGGTTCGTTAAGAATATCCAAAGGCGACAGTTGTTTGTAATTAAATTTCCTAAAACTATTTGCAATTTCACAATGCAATCAATCAATTTGTGATTAAAAGCAGTCATTATAGAAATAGTAATATGTACGTATTCGGACAAATACACGTCGGTCGGTCGTCTGGTCTCGTAGTATTGAGGCATTGCTTGTTATTTTGGTGTTGAGAAATTTTAACAGAACGTCCAAACGACATCTATATATGGTAAAGCTAGCCATGACTCGCCATTATGATCGCATTGTGTATTATAAAAAAATAACACGGAGAACTAGACGGAGAGTCGAGAGTTTATAATATACATTGCTTCAACAGCCCCGAATTGCGCAATGACTGTATATTGCGCCATGACACGATACAAGTCTGCTAATTTTTACACAGATATTATTAAAAATGCTAAGAACGAATATGAAGCTAGAAAACATCAGATTATCAGAACACAAAATTAAGTTTGAGCCGGCAAAACTCTGTGTTTGTCAGTAAATTATAAAGCTGAAGATATAATATGACAGTTCCTAGTATAATAGAAGGTAATATTTCTACTTCCTCAAATCAGACCTACAAAACACCCACATAAAAGACGCTCTTATAATATATCTTTATTTCTTATATATCTTTTTTCTAATATATCTTTAAAAATGGGGAAACATTTGGGAATTATTTAAAATTTATGATGATTTCCAAAGAAAAAAGGGCATCAGCTAGTTCTAAAAAAAATGTAACAAGGTAGTTGTAAGAATAATGTATCCATGCACCTTTGAATCAGGCGCCTAATATAAGGTTTATATTACGAATTTGCGATTTGCCGCATGTGTGTAAATGTGATAAGGTATTTTGTAGATTTTTTAACGTTAATGGAATAAACTTCAGCTTCTCCTCTTTTCAAAAAATAGCATAATAATATTTGTAGTATATTAGATAAAGAAATATATTTAAATAATTTCCAACTTTCTTCTCTATATTTCATTAATTATTATTAAATAATATCTACTTGTTGTATACATGGGATTTTTCGACATGTTGAACATGTCGAGAATTCTCATGATTAGGAGTTTGGGAGACTTCAACATTACCACCTAATGGCGAACGTTGTTAACGTAAAGTGATCACACTAAGCCAGCCTTCGAAATAACAGCAGAAGACAGACGTAAGCCCGTAGTGAATTGTTCCATTTAAAAATCGAACCACAATAATGAATTGTTAGAGTCAGTAGTCGTTAAAATATAAATTTCATATGAGATGGTCGTTATATTTTAAGCAAGAGAATTCAGGTTTCGCATCAGTTTTGTCTAGGAGAAAATAACCCTATTTTCGTGCGTTGATGTTTGTGACTCTTGTGTTAAATATTCGACCCTTTTAGTATTTGAAATCAATGATGATTGATGACATATTATTTTGTATGAGCGTCTGCCATTCGAACAATGTAGTTGAACTTTTACCAACAATATGGTTACAATACATTATAATCAATATTCTATTCTATATCGGAGCAAAGAAAGATTCAAAGAGTCTCGACTTCAAATCTCTCCCAAAGTCCCGATTTGCATTGAATCAACGAGTAATTTACAATAAGTTGTTTCAGTAAGCAGGCGTTGTTCTTTCTCTCATTACCCTCTCAAACCGTGTTCCATTCCTTAGTGGCAATGCTGAAGTGGGAACAAAATGGGAGTATGTATTGAATACAAACTATTATAGGTGGTTAAGATAATGGTAATAGAAAATATTCCATATTTTTTAACATAATATAACCTAAAAACAAGGTATAGGCAATAAAGTATGATCGCTGCATCGACTCGACTAATAAGTGTAGAATCGATCTCACGTCCACCATATGCCCGCAAAACAGCTCCAACAAACCGAAACACCTTGATTTTTATCCATATAGGGACACAATTCACCGCCTACTTTTACGAACATAAGTTAAAACGTTGCGTAATATTCATTATAATAATACGAACGATTCAAGACATTTTCTCAACGCGATAAGATTCGTTCATCTAACTAACTCGGTTGAATTTACATATTATCATTAAACATTTTGACAAGTACCTTTGCCATTTATTCGGCCATCAAAATTGATACCTAATACGAAAGTTTACCAAAATATAAATAGGAACCTGTAACGATGTAATCTTTAGAAGAGTGAGATTTTGTTACCATATTACAAATGATCAAACATATTAAAATTACGATACAACAAGGAAATATGGTGATTAATTTTTTTAATTAATCAATCCAACAACTTTCCCATCAAACCTGACTCAGGAGCATAGGGATGCTACAAGAGTTCGCCATTGCACTCGATTTTGCGTAATGTTTATGACCTCCTCCTCATAATCAATAAATGAATGGGATAATGTATTAAAAATAAACTTTATTTAAAATACAATCAGGAAACATTACAGATTTTAAAATGCTAAATAGACTTTTAAGAAGGAGGCAAGGGAAATATGTGAGGTCGAAGACATAGTGAAATAAGGAAGGGAACGATGAATGTTCTGATGAATGACATTGCATGACCAACCCCATGGAAGACTACTCTAAGGTATGCAGACCAAGAAGGAGGTGGACGGACAGCTGGTAGTTGACCTCGCTGGAGGTTAAGGCTACGTCATGAATTATAGGTCATAAAGCCTAAATTCAGAAGAATTACAAGAAAAGTAGACTTTTAAAGTCCTGAAAAAGTATTCTACAAAAGTGCTGAAAGATGAACAATGCAATCAATTATTATGAACGTGCGAAGACAGTATTTTTTATATTATTGTTCTAATGAATTGCTTTAACTTCTAACGACTGCAAAATTGGCCTTTTATACCACTCACGATCGCTAATATACAATTTACTGACCACATTTTTATCACACCCCGTTTGTGGGTGAATATTTATTGTTTTAATTTTATTTCATTGCACAATAAGTAAGTCTATTTTTTCTGTCTGTATTGGTGTGCATTTTGTACATGTCTACTTGTGTTATGTATTGCTGTATTGACACTCTCAAGTGCCCGAATGGGTGAAAATAAATAAATTAATTAATTAATTAATCACGATTCTTTATGAACGTTATTTTTTTATTCGCCCACCGTAGATCACACCCAATACAAAGAAAGACAGCAAAAATACAGTGTATAAATAAATATCAACAATATTGAAGACGTGCATATTTAAACAACAGTGCCCAGGAGTTGATAAACCAAACTAAATATTACACAACTAGTTTTTTAAAGGCGCCCGTGGCGCCCCTGGCCGGAGAGGTGAAAGTTCACCAAAAAAAGGGCATTTTGTCGTCGCCAATTCTCGTTCCGAGTAGCCCAAATGGCGATAAATCGCCCACGTTGGCAACACTTAATAATATTAGTTAGTATACCTGTATGTTCAACGCGCGTGCGCATAACGGCAAAACGCTATTGGTTACTCAGAAGCATCCCCGATCCGCTGGATCAAAACTTGTTTGAGGGTGCGAGTGACGCGCCATCTAGCGGCGTTAATGACATCAGTCAGTCAGTCAGTCAGGCAGGCAGTCAGTCAGTCAGTCAGTCAGTCAGTCAGTCAGTGAGTCAGTGTTCAAGACAAATATTATTTACTAGTTTTTTAAAGGCGCCCGTGGCGCCCCTGGCCGGAGAGGTGAAAGTTCACCAAAAAAAGGGCATTTTGCCGTCGCCAATTCTCGTTCCGAGTAGCCCAAATGGCGATAAATCGCCCACGTTGGCAACACTTAATAATATTAGTTAGTATACCTGTATGTTCAACGCGCGTGCGCATAACGGCAAAACGCTATTGGTTGCTCAGAAGCATCCCCGATCCGCTGGATCAAAACTTGTTTGAGGGTGCGAGTGGCGCGCCATCTAGCGGCGTTAATGACATCAGTCAGTCAGTCAGTCAGGCAGTCAGTCAGTCAGGCAGTCAGTCAGTCAGTCAGTCAGTCAGTGAGTCAGTGTTCAAGACAAATATATATAGTAATTATAATCTCGTACCTATGTATACGTAATATTTTTACTGCAACTTCTTGAAAAATTACTATAGAGAAAGGCAGTTCATAATTATTACGCATAAAGTTCATGTTTGGCTAGGAGTCAGACATTTTCACTAAATAATAAAATGTTATTAACGCGTTTATTGTACATACGAGTTATTATATCTGAAAATTGGAATACATTCAGAGTGTATTTACAAACTTAATTAGATGAACAAATTAAAATTTGCAAATCTGAAAAAATTGTAGCAATACAATAATAAAAAGGCAGACCTGAGTGTTACAAATTTAAAAATAACAGTAGTGAGTGTTGATGAACCACCGTATAATGAACAAAAATATACTGTCAAAATTATTCGTTCACGATTTTTTTAAACAAATATCGCTCTGTTTACATTCGTAATTCATATGATGGACCCGTATAGACCGCATCAGTCTTTTTTTTTATTCTTATAAATGAATCTGTGCTCACTCACAGTGAACACTAAAATACACTCTTTGACCATTTCACAGTGAGCTTGTGTCGTGAAAGAGGTTAATTTGCCGGCATCTGGAATCGAACCCACGACCTCCAGTAGAAAATTCTACGATAGCCGGCATCGTAACCGCACCAACCACTTCAAATTCCTATATTCTAGGTATGTGTCAAGTTTGAGTTATTCAAAAGACGTAACAGACAGTAAAGGCATAGTGATCAGTGGGTTATTGATGGTTAAGTGGCAGAGTCTATATACTTAAGTGGCCGAGGATCGAATCCTAGCACCGACGTACCTACTATGTATTTGTTAAAAAAATAGATCCCCATTACATACACACTGGGGAACGCTTCTTGATGATACCTATTATTGACATTAGATTAAGTACTTACCACGGGATCTAAGATTGTACTCGCAGGATAACCGATTCATTGATATAATATGAAGATGTACCTGCTACGTGCTAGATGCAGCATCTACACCTAAAACTTGAAAAGGAAGTCGTTTTAGTCACCTATACATTTAGTATGCAATAAAACTATCTTACATTTTTAAATGTACTCGATTCTGAGATAAATATTATTATTAACCTAGATACCCTTTTCAAAAGTCTCTAGAAAATTCAAATCATAAGTTTGTTATTTGCCATCCCGTTTGTCATAATAATTTCACAATCAGATGGAAAGGGACAAAAACCGTTCGAATAATGAAAGCTCCGTCGTATTATTTCGCGAAAAAAGGACACTTTCCTAGCATAGTTAATCATTATTATTAAAAATGTGACTGTTACTGTTATTATTTTTCCTCCTAATTCCTCTTATCCACCAAACAAAAGTGTATAAAACTCATCACGTGATGTGTTATGTTTTATAAAAAAAACTGTAACATTTAATCATTCGTTGTAAAAACGTTTTAATGAAAAATTGATCCGAAATTTAAAATCACGCCAAGCTACGTGTGATAAAAAAAACAAGTTATTTTCGCATAAATACTGAATGATATCGCATTGTGGAATGCAATCGATATAAAGGGCTGTACTATATAAGGATTGCGTATATATTTCTCAATCGACCATACAGGGTCATATAAAGAGATCTAGAAAACTAACAATTAGTGTAGGTACTCTACATATGGAGTGTATGTAGATATTATAATACTGGAATGCAATATTTAAAAAAAATGAATAAAGGTGACAATTAATTATGATTGGTTGGTTAGTTTAAAATATAATATATACCCACTATAATGATCCGATCTATAAATCACTTAATATATCATAGTATCGTCCTTATAATAAGACACCTTTTATTAATTTAGCTTGATATGCATTAATAGACACATTATGCACATACCTACTCGTATTACGGTCAAAAACAGGCTCGCGCGATAATTAAAGTATTTATAGGTTTCGATTTATTTACTCATACTTAGGATTATCTTCAACTTTCAGATTTTATTGAAATAAAGTTCATATTTTCTTTCCCAATCAATAAGCTTGAATAAATTTATACCGTAAATAGATATATTTTATTGTTTCATATTTTCAGTATTTGCAACATTAAAAAAATATTACACATAAAACAAAAATTAAAATTTATGGGCGCATGCAATGTTACTGTGTATTAAATAAAAATTAAAGAGATTATTCATTGGTGGATAAGAAAAAAAAAATTTAAATTCTAATTTTTTGGCGAGAAACTGTATAAGTATACCACGGAAAGATTTTCGCCGTACTTTGCGAACCAAAACATCTAAAGCGCTTTTATGGTAGGTAGGTAGGTACTATCGACAAGTTAAAATTTGCTCCCTAACTCTTTTAAAAAAAGGTCATCACGAATCTCACGGTAAAACTGTGTTCAGGTATAAACTGTTAACCATTTGGGTTCAGTGTCCAGGTTTAGTGTGCATATATTAATATAATAGGTCGGTACCCTCGGCATACGTTCATACCGGATGGCTCAGTATGGATCTTGCGGTTAAATTTACCTATAACTTTTAATTATGTATGTTTTTTTTTCAGTATGTAGTATAGAACACTTGGGTAATTTTAAATGGATCAATATTCAATCGAAAAATAAACCCAATTTTGTAAATCGAAACGGTCCATTATTTTGACACAGCGTGCAAGCGAAACTTTAACGAATGAGCAATTTCAAATTGGTCAAAAAACACCTCCCTACTGGTTCTTTTGGGAATACTTTAAAGAAAAAGTGTACGATGCCAATAACCATCCTGCAATTATAAAACAATAAATATCTTTAATGCTCACAGTGAATACAAATGGAATCTGTTTAGAATAGAAAATGTTTTGCAAAGCACGGATATGCAAATCAGAAAATGGCCACCAATTACAAGATAGCGATATTTAACAGAACAGACCAATCAGATATTGAACACACCAAAAAAATACATATACACGATGAATGTTTTGTATTTAAAAATAAGTGTTATAATTATTATCACTTGAATGAAAAAAAAAGTATTAAGTAAATAATGTAAACCGTAATCAATCAATTCTACGCCACCCTGTACAACATATAGGTACACACACACACCTACAACATAATACTATTATGTGAGGGTATTTTGAATACGACGTTGATAACTCCAGATCGGTCTTATTAGCTCTTATTCCATAATACTATGTGTAGGTAAATGTTATAGTTACCCACTACATAGGTTATGTTGGTGTGTTTAAAATAACCGGCTCCTGACCACAGGTAGGTACGTACGTAATATATTCCCGTTAAAGACTCAAGACCGCTCAGGATCAATAATGATTTATCACGAAGATCTAATTATATTCATATCCGATTTGTAAGGGATCTTCGGAATCGAGAAAGCAAAATGATAATACAATCGACCGGCCGACCTCGGTAGCCTAGTTGTACTGGCGTCGACTTCAGATCCGATGTCCCGGGTTCGATTCCCGGTCGGGTCAGAGTTTTTTCTACCCGGGGTTGGCCTGTCTCAGATTGGATAGGACCGGTTGACTGGAAAAAATTGCCTCAGGCAGTAAGTTCCGCCGGCTATACTGACACCTTTGTATAGAAAAGTGTTATATTGTTATATTATATTACAATCCAAACATACTATGCTTCCTATCAGACACCCAAATCTATAATATAAAAGAATGTCGGATTAGTGCGAACACTTATAACTCGAGATCGGCTCAACAGATTTTTATCATTTTTGGTTTACCTGCTGGATTCTTCTCCGCTTCGGATAACAGAATAACTAATAAAAAATCGAAAAATGGATATCAATTAATATAAAATACATTATTAAAGTTAGTATGGAATGGATTTATTGACAATAACACCATCTGTGAAAAATTCCATAACAACACTATTGTTATTTACCATTGAGTTTCAAAACATTGATACGCAGATTTTGATAGACCATCATTTTGCCTCTAATGTTGTGTTAAATTCACCATTCGAAATTCCCACACCTATTAGGTACTCCTAGATCAGTCGATTATAATATACTTTATAGACTCTTAGCCTTTTTGGAAAAACTGAACCGTACCAGTTTTATATGAGAATTGATTGAACCCTTCTTAATTTGACAAGGGGTTCAGTGATAAGTTCTTAATATGAGTCTGACTGACTCACCAAACCCCTGGTGTTCGATTGAACCCAGGTTAAGAACCACTGTTTTAAGGACTATGCGATGCAAAACTGCACTTTATAGTTATGATGCATTATCAAGATAAATGCTCATAACATAAAATCCGGCCGAATGCTAGCTATATCCAAACTCATGTTATCTTGAATATTTGCGGATAGGGTTAAAGGAGCCGATTCTACAGCAGTTAAATCAATAAAACTGTGCAATAACTATGACATTTTGACGATCTACATTCTACATCCACCACAAACTCCCTCCCATATTGCATTTGCGCGAATCTAAATTTCTCATAGGTATTATTATATGAAGGTCTTTGTAATCTTCTTTGCCCACGAGGAATGTTTCTTTATCTTTTGGGTCTAAATCTGTCTTTTGGTTTGTCACAAGAATCAGCCTCCCCCTCTCTATACGCCTCCCAGTCTGAGGCAGCTTCTTCATCTTATCATCTTTTCAAAAAATTGTCTGAGTCGTATGCACGGTTTCTTTGGACTATTGGCAAAATTATACTGAATATCCCTTGTTTGGTTTGAAAAAAAAAGGTATCGCGAATCATAAATTAATTTATAGAGGTGTATGTACAAAATAAAATAGAAAATATAATAAATTTAAAAAAAAATCCTTCTTCTTGTGTTTCATTGTTGATTTAGACCATGCTGGCTTGTTCTTCAGAGTCATTTCTCCTGTGACTTTGATATCCAACAGTCTTTCCATTTTTTCGGGGGTCGAGTTGCCTTGTGGCTGGTTGTGTAATGCGATATAAGGGAGACTGGTATCGTCCATTCTATGGACCTGGATAAACCATTCCATCCTTCGCTTTCTGTACCATCTCACGATATATTTCAGCTTCACGCTCTCGTTTTGATATCATATAAAATTGGTATTTTTAATCATACGAAAAAAAAATTATTAAGTAATTGAAGTATTGACAATATGAAAAAAATAACCCTAAAATCTTTTGATTTAGCAAACTCTTTCTTCTTCTTAGCCATCTCTTCACTGCTGATGGATATAGACCTCTTCTTTGAAACGCTTAGTTGATGAAATATTCGAATTTTATGCACAAAGAACGACAGCGAGAGATGCTACTATGTGAACACAAAAACATTAAAGGCTTTAAGCAATGGTTGTGATAAGAATGTGCGCCACCCGGCATCTTTTGAAGCAGCGACTTATCAACTTAACTACCGACTAAGCACTTCTTTGCGCACATAGGTAATAATACGACAAAAGCGGAAGTACCTACTGACTAGAGAGAAATAATGTACCTACATATCGCATCATAACTATACCATTCATCTCCCGCTAACATCAATTGAAATGGCAACACCAACGATAATTAAAAACTAGTTCCCACTCTCTCGACATACGGTGCAGCTTATGCCTCACCGCCTGTCATACCTGTATGTACATTGTAAATACAAAGCGAGCATGTCATTGTATACGAGTCCGGATTAACAAACAATACTGCACTCGTGCATGTGCACGAAGATGGAAAACAGTATTCCCTGAATGAACGAAAATTTTAGACAAGTAATCAAGTCAAGTAAACAACAAGGATACTATATGTAGGGACAATCTGGTGTGGCTGTGTAGAACGTGTTACAAATATATAAGATCACTAGCAGCAATACCGGTCGGACGAGAGGCGTAGAAAAGGGCCATTATGTAATTGTTTGATTGTCCTACAAATTAAATGTCGTTGATATTAAAAAAAAAAAACAATGGTAATCATATACATGTAGGGCTCGTAGGGTAATCAAGAAAGTGACGTTTGAATCTCTATAATCGGTATAACATTTCTTATTGTAGCAGTTTTATATTATATTTTACCGTGAAACCTGTTATTATTGTAGAAGAATCCATCTATTTACAGATTTTTTTAATGAATTTGGGATCACTCAAATTGAAGTAAAAATACACTTCCGAGATTCATTCGCTAAACGAAAGCCTATATTGTGAAAAGTGTAAAATAGCCGGCACCGGGATTCGAACCCATGATCTTCAATACGAAAGCCGTCGACTAATATCGCTGGTCTAGCAACCACCTCTATATATATATATATATATGAAAAATATTTCCCATAGTTGAATTTTTTTTTTACATGAATAAAAAATATTTCGTGTGGGGTTTTAGTGTTTTATAGGTACTTCTTGAAAATGTATAATTTACCTAAGCTGGTAGGTGAAATATGGAACTACTCTAATACAGAAAAACCGCGATATAACTAACCTCTTTATATTGAACTTCGGATGTACCCAATAGTAAAAACGACAATCACCAAAATGCTGGAGCAGCAGCTAGTCATCATTTAGTTCCGCATCACTATATAAACTTAGTTCATAGGGCGGTCCACCTACGTAATTCTTGGAATAGAGATACCTACTGAAGACAAATCTTTCGATTTTTGAAGCGTTTCATCAGTTTCTCAGCCCCTGTCTTTTTTGAAGGGCGGAATCTATATGATTTATCCCTGTCTATATACCTATCTATAATTATTAATACATACTAGAATTGAAATGGACTTTATTTTACCATTACCAACCACATCAGCCTGAAATAATCAAAATGATAATTTATGGCCTAATGGGTGTCTAAAAAAGCGGACCTGCAATTTAACTGCAGTAGTGTAGGTACATGGAAAAATCTAATTTTATTTCAATGGGCGTCTCGTTCCAAGTATATTCCTTGTATCCAAGCTACGCGCAATGACACTGTCTCTTTCGCGATTTCATCATTGTCAACATAGGATACTATTACGACCGCTTTTGTTTTCTAGTAAAACATAACATTTCCACCAAAGTTTCTCGCGTCCTCCTCATTCAATTCTCTTCGTCCAAACATCCTTACTATATTTCGCCATCTGTTTACCTGTTTCGGGCGACCACGTTGACCGCATATTCTCTCCATTTTAATGTTACCTTAATTTTCCATCTTTCTTGTCTTTAGTCAGTATCTCGATGCCAATATTGCCAATGATCACTAAACATGCAAAATGTATCGATTAATTTTAAAAATCTACCAAACATCTTTGATCCAAGATTTTCTTGATAACCTGACCTTCCTATTTCACAACACAAGCTTTGCTTTCTGTGAAAGTGTATTTTGCTCACTCAAAGTGAACACAAAGAAAAGTTCAATGAAATTCATTTTGTGACAAAGTTTAAGTAGGTACTAAATATAGTGTAATACGAGACGAATTTGGACACTATAAATACATCAGTCTGCATCTGCAAATATGTTGACGTATTTAGACATAACCTATATCTGATATAATTCGGACCGTGGTTTATCTCATAGTGACTATATTTGTGTCATTTGCTTTAACCCATTCCTGCCCGATGTACACATTTTTACGTGCATAGCATTTCATCAATCGGACGAACTTCGAGGAGTAAGATGATAGCTGTAGGTACCATACTACATTCTTGTCTACACAAATTAAAGTGATAATTTTATTCTAAAGAACTTCTTACTTCTTCTTCTTTCACTTTCTATAAATCCTGTGGATCTGTTTGTGTCGTCGTTTCAACCGCTTGAAAGGTCGACTGCCAACTGTCTCTCCATCACCTTGGTGGTCTTAACGGCGACACGTGGAACTCTCTTTATTCTAATTTCCTATACTAGTTCACTTTTTTACCTCCGAGGCGTTAACATCTATATTATAAGATTCTCTCGTTTCCAGGGTGGTTTTCAGACACTAAATTGACAAGTTAATGACGCGGTACCGTATAGTTTGTTTTATTTATTTTTTTGATTTGTTTATTTATTAAAAATGTACATTACTCAATACATTTCATTGATTAAAAAAATACATAACAAAGTATAAAAAATAAGCAATCGTTATCTGTCACAAAAGAACAAATCTTATATCGATATACCTGTGTATCCGCCCGTTTCAAACAACATAACTCACGCAATGTGTGTAGGCGGCATTAGTAGATGATGCATTCAATCAGTCAGTGTTCTTGGCTATTTTAATATATTTTTTAGTAATATGAACAAAAAACATCTAGAAATATATTCAAAATGCTTGAATTATTGATTGATATAAGTGAGTGTATAACAACAAAAGATGGAGTTAATAGTTTCCGATTTAATCTGTATATAGGTGAAGCAAGTAGAAGACAACCTTGCATACAAAATTGCTTCTAGGTGGATGTAGCCAGTCTGTATGTTTTGACCAACAAGGTCTGCAGAAAAATGAGTGTAATCGGATTATAAGTAGTGTAAACATTACTTATGGACGCTATTTAGGTTACCGAAGACTCGGCGTTCCATATATGGTGCGGATCTTGCCATATCTTGCCTTCGTCATGAATATCAATGTGTCAGTAGTGCTAGTAGGTACACCCAGATGTACGTACATTCATACGACATTGGCTCGCAATAATGGTTTTCATTTTACCATAATTTATATACCTGCTCTCTTTTATTCCCATAGATATTATTCTTACATATATATTTTTTACGATACGATATTATGATTGAATTGATTATAAAACGATTCTACGTTATAGTGACAGCTTAAAGCTTAAAAAAGAGCTCGAAATATCGTAAAAAGCAACAATTGTGTTTACTTAAAGATTAAAAAAGAGCTCAAATATTGTAAAACGGGGTCTATTCAGTAACAGTCCCGCTAAAATTTTACTTACACTAAAATGTTTAATATCGCCGATCAAGTGGAATAATATTAACCAAATTAACGTAACTCTAGCGATATTCTATAAAAAAAGTGTATCGATGTGAATTCATTTCATGTCCAAATCTCATGGCTGCTTTAGAACAATATTAATATACGTTGTAAATGATGTAAATCATAGAAGGTGAATCACTCGTATTTTTACCATATTTTTTTGTATTTCAATAGTCGTTTTTGAAATATCTGACAATAGATTATGACAAGTGAAATTTTGATATAAAAACGGAAATCTCTTAAATTTTGGCTGGATGATCGCATAGCGGGTCATTTTAGAGAATTTGGTTATAATTTTAGCAGAACTGTCCGATAAAATGCACTTTTTGTATATTTTTAAGGGATGCTAAGCTTTATTGGAATCATTGAGAAAAATATTGAATTCATCAAACATATTATTTTGAGCCGAATTGCTAAGATACAAAATTAAAAAAAAAATCAAACAAAGTTTTGATTTTTAGTCAATACACACAATACAGCCGTACGTATTAACGATGTACGATGAATCCAAAATAAGGCGTTAGTACAGGAAAAAACAGAAGTTGCGCTTTGAATCTGGTCGCCTATTGTATACGGTAGGTAAATCAAAATTTATTTTATACTTGAAACAAATCACTCTTACACTTTCTATGAATAATATAATTTATACAAAGATAATTTTATTGGAACATCTGATCTGATAAATATATTCACCCGCATTTTATAAAAATAAATACTTACCTACTTACTATAATATTGTCATTTGCATACTGACTATTCAAGCAGTAAATGGTTACTCAGTATATAAACACATAACACTGTAAAAGAAGTAGGTTTCTATAATGTTTTTTTTTGTATGACAGTGTTGCACGTAAAATCTACACATGTGCAAATTTGACGTGCAACGACCGGTTTCGGCGTCAAGTCATCATCAGACGGATAGTTTAAACAAGTGCTAACGGTTTATAAAAAGCTGTGCAGCTAAAAAATGTTCTTAAATCATTTTTATGTTTTTGAAACGAGGTAGATTGCGTCATATATGTAGTATGGGAGGCTGTAGTCATTGCTTGCAGCAATAAGTCCGCCTTTTGGTAGTTTTTCAAAATTGCATTAACACTGTATTTTTTTATATCCAATAAAGATTTATTTATTTATGGGTTATTTATTTAGATATGAAGGGAATATCGTTTTTGGCAAAAGTAAAAATCTCATTTATTTATTTATTTTAAAATCTGTGAAATGTTATAACATATTATAATATAAGAGAATATTGACGGCTATTTTGAAATTAATAACAAACGATTGAGTTGCGTCGTATCCGATTTTTATTGAAACTTTTGACATTTCTGTATTCTGAAAATATTTTTTCCAATACATTAGATGCGTAACTAGTAACTACTGGTAACCGATTATTATAACTCAACTCGACCTTGCGTTGAGATGGAACGTGAATTTGAGAATACCAGTTCAGCTTCCTTGTGCGTTCATTGTATCTTTTTTTACCTATTACACCGCTCGGAAGGTGAAGGCAGAAAGCAATGATTTTCATTATTTCCTACCTAAACAAACCTCTTTCGCTTCATACAACAATATAATGTTTTTTTCACTTTCTCATACTCTTCACATAACTATAACATAAATATGATCAGTCCACGAAATCATAGGTGGGCCACGTCTCCGAGCATTCGTTCTTACAGATTTATTGATCATTTTTGTCATTCCATTGGATACCTCACCTTATCAATCAGTCTTTTTTCGCATATTACTTGCGTAGTGATGTCATTTTAACAGCATTTATACCAATTTCAAATTTTTATTTCGTCTATTTCCAAGTTTTACTCTCTACAAAATATCTTTGCATATAAATCCTCCATACAGATAACATTATAAACTGCAAGATAGTTGGTTTTGTATGAAATCCATTTCTATATTATGATTTTTCTCATTAGATATAAAAATATAAAGTATAAAGTACCTACACAACAGTTCAGGTATTGATAATTATTTTCTCCATTAACACAGCACTAACAAACATGTATAAATTACAGGTGAAAATCGCACAACCATTTAAGTCCAAGATAATATAACATTATGTGTTTTATCTCTCCACAACGTGTTTAACAAAAAAAATTGGTATCGGAATCTGAAGGGGACACTGTATTACGGCATGTTGAAAAGATCGCCATGATTCGGAATTTCAGGGATTTCGACGAATTTGACCACCTAAGTGGCAAGCGATGTTTGCGTAAAATGATCAAACTAAGCCAGCTTTCGAAACAGCAGAGGAAGACCCTTAAAATCGAATACTAATAATTGGTTAAATGATTGCATCAAAGAGTTGCTTCAATACGCGGATTGTTTGAACTGAATGGCTGTTGAAATTGTATAAACTGTTTTTGGCACACGAGTTAGATAGACACTTTGACACGGTAATACGTCAGATGATGCATACATTTGTGATTTTGCTCATTCTAAAAAAAATATCATAGTTGGAACAAAAAAAATATTAGAAAGAAATTGAAAAACAATGAAAAGGGGAAACAACGTTAAGAGTGTGATACGGTTTGGAGAGAGTTGTGTGGAATGCGCTGATATTCAGGCGACGACGTCCTAAAATGGGAGCCAGTAACGTGATCAGCGCCCGAAATAGATCGCAACATGCGCACTCGCCAGCCACGGATTTAATCTTACACTTGCGCATGGACAACTCGGACGTTGTAATATTTAATTTCATAACATTTGTAGGTTTGTAGTTCATAGATTTTAAGCAATACGAAACGATTAGGGCAGACATTTTTAAAACTTTTTCAGAGCCTGTAGAATTGGAATATAAAATGTTTTATTTGTAGATCATTGATGTGAGTATGAGTTCCTTAGGAGATATCTGTGGTTTTTATCCTGATTAGCTTTTTACTTAATCCTAAAGATTGAAAAAAAAACCGGCTAACGGGGCAATACAATCTTGACTATTTCAATATTGAAAGTGTGATTTTAACAAAGGCACACACATTTTCCTACGGTCTAGATCTTCCATTACTTTACAAATATCTATCAAAAGTCAAATTAATAACGGATATTTGATAGTTTTCAATGTTCATTCTTAACGGTTAATTTCGTGTAGCTGAAATTTTGTATTTAGACTGAAAAATAACCGTAATACAAGAAACATCCATATTCAGACTGAAAAACCGAGTACAAAAATCTGTGGTGATCTAATTAGGTATCTTTTAATGCGACAAGCAATGTAAACAAATGCATTAGGATTAACGACTTTATCGACATTCCTACCCAACATCATTAACAATAAACTAAGTAAAATACATCATTAACAATAAACTAGTAGATAATGTTGTACATATTAAGTATAGCGCAATCTTCGGATATTTATAAGTATTTACTTATGTTGTATTTATTCCGTGTACTCAATATTGAAAAAAACCTTTCTTTTTCAGTTGAAGGGACTACTATGGTTGAACGAGTTCCCCTCAATACAAGGCCCGGTGATCCATCCCCACCAATATTCGAGCAAATTTTCAAAAACGCGAGATTCGCTCAAGGAGGAAATGCCAAATTTGAAGGAAAACTGCGAGGCAACCCTAAACCTATAGTGTCATGGACAAGGATGCAAGCTCCACTGATTGAATCTAATAAATATAGTATGAGTTATAATGAGCAAACTGGAAATGTGTCACTCATAATAAGACAAATAGGGCCTGGAGATGAAGGAGAGTATACTTGCACGGCCAGGAATAGATATGGAGAAGCCATCTGTTCAGTATTCATACAACCTGAAGGATTGGCAATGCCAGTTGGTGGGACGCACATACAAGAATCTGTTGAAACGTCTGAACACAAAACTATTGGATCACAAATGAAATCATCTTACGAAAAGGTTCAAAAGACAGAAAAGATGTCATCATATACAAACGGTAATGCATTTGTTACAACGGAAGATTTTAAAGTAGACACCTTCGAATATAGACTTCTGATGGAAGTGTCTTTCAGAGAATCGCTCACACGAAGACACTTTGGAGAAATTGACTCTCAAATAACGACGGAGTTGGACAGGTCCTTAGGACCAGCTGCACCACCAAAAATATCGCAAAAACCCCGCAATTCAAAATTGCAAGAGGGTTCCGATGCTGTGTTCCAAGTACAGATAGCTTCAAATCCCAAATCTAGGGTTACATGGTTCAAAAATGGCCAAAGGATTACGAACAGCAATAAATATCAAATAAGCACATCATCCAACCAAACTGTACTTAAAATAAATAAGACCCACCACACAGACACCGGACACTATACACTCCTTGCTGAAAATCCAAGCGGATGTATAGTAACATCTGCTTACTTAGCTGTAGAGAGTCCACAAGAGCTTTATTCCCAGGATCAGAAGTTTATTGAGTCACAGATGGAAGTGACAGATCAAAGAACTGAAGTGGTTGAAAAATCACTCGCACCCCAATTTGTAACAGTGTGCAAAGACCGAGATGTCACTGAAGGCAAAATGACGCGCTTCGATTGCAGAGTGACTGGAAGGCCCTACCCTGAAGTCACTTGGTACATCAACGGAAAACAGATTCAAGATGATTTCAACCACAAAATATTAGTGAACGAATCAGGCAATCATGCCTTAATGATAACTAATATTGAACGTTCAGATTGTGGTGTCGTTACGTGTGTAGCCCGCAACAAAAGCGGAGAGACCTCATTCCAGTGTAATTTAAACGTTATAGAAAAAGAGCAGGTAGTCGCACCAAAGTTTGTGGAGAGATTCACAACATTAAATGTCAGAGAAGGGGAGCCAGTAGTGTTGAGCGCTAGGGCGGTCGGAACCCCTATCCCACGAATCACTTGGCAGAAGGACGGAGTACCAATCACATCTAATCCCGAGCTGCGAATTTTAACTGAAGGTGGAGCGTCGACGTTGGACATTCAGCAAGCCAAGGCGTCGGACGCGGCCTGGTATCAGTGTACGGCGCAGAACGTGGCAGGCTCTACGGCAACCCGAGCCCGCTTGCACGTGGAGGTCCCCAAGGGACCCGCGCCAGAACAGAAACGCTTACACCTTCCTAGACCTACTAAAGTCATTGAACCGGAGTAAGTTTCTTCTTTATATCCTTAATTTAACATATTATTTACTTAAAAAAAAACAGTGATATAATCAGTATGAATAAATAATCGTATGTGAAAGCATACATTTCTTGTGAATTAATCTGAAAAAAAAAACATTCATCCACTTAAACAAATTCATTGTTTAAACTTTCAGACCTGCACCCGGACCAGAAATTATTTACTTACGACACGTGGAACGAGCAAAGCCACATATTGCTCCTGGTGAAGATGACAAGATATATCCACCTCCTCAATTCATTGTTCCTCTTCAAAATTTAACCCAAGTAGAAGGAGGTAAAATTCATTTTGAGACAAGAATTGAGCCAGTTGGTGATCCAACTATGCAGGTTCATTGGTTTAGAAACGGACAATCCCTAGAAGCAAGTAAGATATAATAAAATTTCCTTTTGATATTTTTTAGATTCACCTAACTTTTTAAATAAGACTAAAACTTCAATTGTTATATATTATTCCAGGTTCACGAACAACAACGACCTTTAAGTTTGGATACATCGCTTTAGATCTTATTAGTTTAGTTTTGAATGATACAGGTGAATACACTTGTAGAGTCATTAGCGCAACGGGTATTGCAGATACTAAGGCATATCTTCAAGTTACTCCAAGGGTCTCAATTGAACGAAGCAGTCAACACCCTGAGAGTCTTCAGTACATTCAACAACTTGAAGACTACTCAAAATATCAAATGAACGAAACTGTTGATGAAAATGTAACCCACAGACCACAATTTATTAGACCTTTGCAAGAACTTGGAGAACTGCAAGAGGGTAGAAACGCACATTTCGAAGCACAACTTACTCCTGTTAGTGACCCTACTATGAAGGTAGAATGGTATAAAGATGGCAAACCTATTACAGCTAGCTCGCGAATTACGTCAATCTTCAACTTCGGCTACGTCTCCCTAAACATCATGCACCTACGGGCTGAAGATGCTGGTTCGTATACAGTAAGAGCTGTTAATAGGTTGGGTGAAGCAATAAGTACTGCCTCTATCAGGGTTATTTCTAGGAGTACCGTTACTACTGAGCTAGGAATTCCAGAACAACAGCGTTACATTGAACAAGTTGAAAGGTTAGAAGCGTATCAACAACAACAACATCAAAAATACGTACAAGAAGTCCCAGAGAGTATTGCTCGTCCAGAATTCAAGACCCCGATCAAGGACCAACTCAATATTAGAGAAGGAGGATTCGCGCATTTCGAAGCGCGTCTCGAACCAATCGGAGATTCAACACTTCATGTAGAGTGGTTGAAAGATGGTCGCCCTGTTGATGCCAGCTCACGTATCACATCATTTTTCAATTTTGGCTACGTAGCTCTCACGATCAAATCAGTTACTATCCACGATATTGGAAGATATACGTGCCGGGCTTATAATAAACTTGGACAAGCAGTTACCGAAGCTAACTTGAGCGTTATAACAAAGAAAGACATTATAGTCGATTCTCAACATCCAAGTGGACTAGAAAAAATACAACATTTAGAAGACGGCAATAGATTAACCAGAACAATTTCAGAAGAAGTCAAAGTGACTCAAAAACCGAGATTCTTAGGTATTTTAAAGGGCACAAATAAAATTGTGGAAGGTCAGCGAGCTCATTTCGAAGCTCGTGTAGAACCTCAGAGTGATTTGACAATGACCATCGAATGGTACTTTAATGGCGCACTGATCAAGTCTGCTAATCGTATTCAAACTTACCACGACTTCGGATACGTTGCTTTGGACATTGCAAGTGTTCGCGCAGAAGATAGTGGTACATACACGGTGGTTGCACGAAATGCTCTTGGAGAAGCTCAATTAAGCGCATCCATGGTTGTGCAAGGTAAGGTTTAGGTATTTTTATATTAAATTTTTATTAGTAGCAAAGGATGATCGATGCTGTATGGATAATCCCGTGTTATTTTTTATATAAAATGAATATGTGCTCACTCAAAGTAAACACAAATACCCTATTTGACTTTTTCACCTTTGAATCCGTTTGCTACCTATATTATCAAAAGATTGCAACAAATACAGTCTTATTGATAACTAATGATCTTTACAATATTTTCAGCCAAATCAAGCATAGACACTTCAAGTATTCACCGAGGACTGTATGAAAAAACCAAAGTGCTGGAAACATCGAAGTTCGTAGAACCGCAGTACCAAATTGAAGAAATATCAAAATCAAAACCAATATTTGTACAACCATTATCAGACCCTAACCCAGTAAGTGAGGGTAGAAACATTCATTTAGAATGCCGACTGGAACCAATGGGTGATCCCACTATGAGGGTCGAGTGGTTCCAAAATGGCAGAGCAATTACAGTCGGTTCTAGATTTAGAACTTACTATGACTTTGGCTTTGTTGCTCTAGACATAATTCACGCTACTTCTGCTGATTCTGGCGAATATACAGCACGTGCAACAAACCATCTCGGATCAGCTCACACCTCAGCTTGCGTTAGAGTAATTGAAAGATCAGACATCGTTACAGATGCTCAAAATGAGCAAGCTTACGAACAAATTCAAATGCTGGAAGATGCGTCCAGAAGAACAAGACAAACAGCGGAAGATATAACAGTCATGCAAGCTCCTCAATTCTCAAGGCCACTGCATAACATTGAAATAATTGAAGGAACTAATGTGCATATGGAGTGCAGGCTTCAGCCAGTCGGTGATTCCACTATGAGAGTTGAATGGTATTGCAACGGTCGACCAATCAAAACGGGCCATCGCTTTAGGCCAGCTTACGAATTTGATTATGTTGCATTGGACTTACTCAGTGTGTACCCAGAAGATTCTGGCGTCTATACTTGTCAAGCTAGAAATCAGCTCGGAGAAGCGGTAACGTCGTGTGCTTTGAGAGTACACGCAAAGAAAGATTTACTGTTAGAATCACAACATCCATCGGGACTCGAAAAGATTCAATACCTTGAAGATGCTTCCCGCTATAAAAGACAAGATTACATTGATGAAATTATAACAGAGAAACCAAGATTTGTAACCAAACCTAAATCATTAGACTCCATGGTAGAGGGTCAACATGCTCATTTCGAATGTAAATTGGAACCAGTTACAGATTCCAATCTCAAAGTAGAATGGTTCAAAAATGGTCGTCCAGTCACAGTGGGGCATCGTTTTAGACCCATTCATGACTTTGGGTACGTCGCACTGGACATTATTGACTTGATTGCAGAAGATTCAGGTGTTTACACTTGTAGGGCAGTCAACATGGTTGGTATGGATGAAACAAATTGTTCATTATCCTGCAGAGGTACAGCTGAAATCTTAAGATATACCCAAAACGAAACTGGTTTGGAACAAATTCAAAACTTGGAAGATCGATCCCGTTACAACAGATCAGAATTCGTAGACGAAGTGACTAAACAAGCTCCAATCTTCACTACGTCTCTGAAAAACATCGAGATTAAAGAAGGACAACGCGCTCACTTTGAATGTCGCCTCATACCTGTGTCAGATGCAACTTTGAAGGTAGAATGGTACCACAACAACAAGCCGCTGAAGAGTGGATCTCGTTTTACTGAAACCAATAACTTTGGATTTGTCGCTCTGGATATTATGTCGTGTCTTCCTGAAGATTCAGGTACATACACATGCAGAGCCATTAATGCTTTGGGTGAAGCTGTGACCTCTGGAATCGCTGTCGTTCATTCCAGAAAATCTATTTATGTTGATTCACAGCACGAAAGTGCATTGAATCGTTTGACTCAACTTGAAGACACATCCAGATACCAAAAACAAACAGAAATCGAAGATGTCATTACACAAGCTCCTATGTTCACAATGCCAATGAAGGACTTGCGTGTAGCTGAAAATCAAGCAGCCCACTTTGAGGCACGACTTATTCCTGTTGGAGATCCAAAACTACGAGTCGAATGGCTTAGAAATGGAGTTCCAATTGAAGCATGTAAGTATTAATGCATTATGTATTTTTTTATTCAAAAGAACTACCTAATTTTTATTAAGGTTTTTATAAATAAAGAATAACTTTTATCAATGCATTTTGATTTATTCAGCTAATCGTCTAACCACTATGCACGATTTCGGATATGTGGCCCTCAATATGAAATACGTCAATCCGGAAGACTCTGGAACATATACCTGCCGAGCCATCAATGAGCTTGGTCAGGCTGTAACGTCATCAACTCTTTTCGTTCAATGTGAGTATTTTAGTGAAATGAAATATTAAATAGATTTTAAATGAAAACTGAAAATAAAAACATCAATATTTCTTTTTACAGCCAAAGCTTCACTTCAGTTGGAGAGTCAACACGAGAGCGCATTGCAGAAAATTCACCAACTTGAAGATGCATCTAGATACCAAAGGAGAGAGGAAGAAGAAATATTTATCAAACAAGCGCCTAGATTCATCACTCAACTTATGGGACCAACTAAACTATATGAAGGGCAAAGCGCTCACTACGAGTGTCGCATAGAACCCTACCCTGATCCAAATCTCAAAGTCGAATGGCTTCTGAACGGTAAGCCTTTACAAAGCGGACATAGATATAGGACAACATTTGACTTCGGTTTTGCCTCCCTCGATGTGTTGTCAGTTTATGCTGAAGACTCTGGAGAATATACATGCAGGGCTGTCAATAAACTTGGAAAAGCTCAATCGTCAATTCAACTCACAGTTCAATGTATGTACCGATTATTTTTTATCATTTTGTTCAATAAATCAAAATCAAAATATTAATTATATTTTTTCGTTATTTTATAGCCAAAGAATCTATCATCAGAGACACCCAACACGAGAGTGCTCTTGAGAAGATTCAATATTTGGAAGATGATAATAGGCATAGACGAGTAACCAAAGATGATAGTTTTATCATTGAGAAACCAGTGTTCGGCAGACCGCTAAAGAATGCTCAAGTCAACGAAGGAACACCAGTTCACCTAGAAGCTACGCTTACTCCCGTGAATGATCCAACAATGCGTGTTGAATGGTATTGTAATGGACGTCCAATTCAACAAGGACACAGATTCAAGACCACATACGATTTTGGATTTGTAGCACTAGATATTCTCTATGCTTATGCTGAAGACACTGGCACTTATATGTGCAAAGCAATCAACGCTGTTGGAGAGGCAGTCACAACAAGCTCCGTTAAAGTAGACGGTAAATCCATTTTAAAAATTTATATTTATCATTAATTTAAAACCAACTCAATTGCTATTATAATCTTTATCAAACATAATATTTTAAAAATTCTAGCATAGCAGAGTTTCCGTGATTAATCTAACAATAATTTTTTCTTACCTGTACATTTCTGGTTCTAAATATATGGCAGTAGTATACTTTATAAAAAACTCATTTTTAATTTTAGCCAAATCTGGGTTATACTTAGACACCCTAGACGAACAACGTTTGAAAAAAATAAGAGAATTAGAAAACTATGAGAGACCTCAAAAACTTGAAGAAGAAAAACAAGGACAAAGGCCCGTATTCATTACCGCTCTCACAAGTCTAGAAAATTTGAAAGAAAGCGACCGTGCTCATTTCGAATGCAGGGTTGAACCCATAAATGACCCAGATTTGAAGATAGAATGGTTCCTCAATGGCAAAGTTATTCGAGCAGGCCATAGATATAGAACCACCCATGACTTTGGATATGTTGCTCTTGATATCTTGTATACATACGCTGAAGATTCTGGCACATACATGTGTAAAGCCACAAACAAATACGGCGAAGCTGTTAATACCTGCACACTGAAATGTGCCAGTATGTATATTTTTATTCATATTTTCTGTGAACTTATATTCCCCCAGGTAATCATTTTTATTAACCGATGTTCAATTTGCAGGTCATAGAAGCATTATTTATGACACGCAGCATCCTAACGGATTGGAGAAAATAAGACTTCTTGAGGCACAAGGACACGCAACCAGACTAGAAATCGAAGAACCACCTGTGGGTCCTCCTAGGATCGTAACCGAATTAAGAGGAACAACACATGTAAATGAGGGGCAATCCGCTCATTTCGAGTGCCAAGTTGAACCAATCCATGATCCTAATCTCAGAATAGAATTCTATCATAATGGCAAACCCCTTCCATCCGCTGCGAGATTCCATATTACGTTTGACTTTGGTTATGTGTCATTAGATATTCAACACGTCGTCCCTGAAGATGCTGGAGAATATTCTGTAAAAGCTATTAACCAGTTTGGACAGTGTACTTCGTCCATTTCAATGACTGTCACCGCTAAAGGTAATATCATCCTTGATTCACAAAGACCAGAAGGATTGGAAAAAATAAAAGAACTCGAATCAGTTCAGCCATTCCAGAGGCCAGAAATTCCAGATCCAGTGACAAGACAACGCCCTGTATTTACTCAGCCATTACAAAACATAGACAATATTGCTGAGAGTCAAACAGCTCACTTCGACTGTCGCCTCATCCCTGTCGGTGATCCAACATTGAAAGTTGAATGGTACCGAAATGAAAAACTACTGGAAGATAGTTCAAGAATTACAAAAACTCATGATTTTGGCTATGTATCAATGACCATTTCACACGTTAGAGATGAAGATGAAGGCGTTTATATTTGCCGAGCTTCTAATGCATTGGGAGAAGCTGTGACAACTGCAGCTATGAAGATCAAAAGTAAGATGATATAGATTATGAAAATTAATTAATTTTTATTTATGGTAATCATTCGAAGCTTATGAGATTTTTTTTTTCAGCTAAAGCGGCAATCCAATTAGAAACGCAACACCCTGAAGGTATGAAAAAAATATTGAGACTCGAAGAAACTCACCCAGAAAAGGCAGAAGAACCCGAACAGAAATATGAAAAACCAATCTTCACACAAGTTTTGACTGGTCCATCAGAGCTATGGGAGGGACAACATGCTCACTACGAGGCTCGAGTCGTTCCTATTGGGGACCCAAGTCTACGATTCGAGTGGTACATAAACGGAGTTGAACTAAAAATGGGTGAGTGCTGAATTATGTTTTAGACAGTCCTTCACTTATACTCGGAAATGATATAAGGACGTTATTTATTAATAAATATATCAATTCTTTCTTTACAGGTTCAAGATTTAGAACAACGCATGATTTTGGTTTCGTTACGCTTGATATCAATTCCGTTGTTTCTGATGATTCTGGTCTGTACATGTGTAAAGCGATAAATAATGCTGGCAGTACAGTTTCGTCTATCTCTCTCAAAGTTAGAAGTAAATCAACTATAATTGCTGATGCGCAGAGACCAGAATCATGGCAGAAAATCCAACTAAAGGAAGCCGCAATGAACCGAGTTCCAGAAATGTTCATAGACTCTACACCTACGCAAGCACCAATCTTTACAACACACCTAAAGAGTTTCGATAAATTGGTAGAAGGTCAACACGTTTATCTAGAAGCTCAAGTTGAACCTAGAACTGATCCAAATTTGAGAATAGAGTGGTTCAAAAATGGAGTATCATTAACGACAGGATCGAGATTGAAAAGCACTTTCGATTTCGGTTTGGTAACATTGTCTATTAATGGTCTGCGTGAAGATGATTCAGGAATATATACATGCAAAGCTACAAATCAATATGGCGAAGCCGTTTCAACAGCTTCCATTAAAATCGAAGATCGTCATTGGCTGCTGGGAGAAACCTTGCACCCTGAATCATTGGATAGAATTGGAAGCTTAGAACAACCCAAGGTGCTCAAACAAGAAACTAAAGAGCCATCTTACGAGTCACCAGTCTTCATCACGCATCTCAATAATATCGTGTGTAAAGAAGCTGATAACATTCATTTTGAATGCAATGTTGAACCATCGAGAGATCCAACACTCAAAGTAGAATGGTTCTTCAATGGAAAACCTCTTCCATCGGGTTCCAGGTACAAAACAACACATGATTTTGGATATGTTTCATTAGACATAAGTCACACTTATGAAGAAGATTCCGGAATATATACTTGCAAAGCAACAAACAATAAGGGTTCAGCAACAACATCAGGCTCACTTCGTTGTACGGGAGATGAAAATATACATCTTCAAACTCAACATCCCCAAGGAAAAGCCGGCTTGGATGCAGTTAATGAAACGGAAGATGCAATTGCAAATAAATATGCCCGTCAATCTTCTCAACCGGATACTGAGTATGATAAACCAGTATGGATAGTTCCATTCATGTCTGAATTAGAATTAGTGGAAGCAGATTCTTTGCATC
This sequence comes from Mystacides longicornis, assembly GCA_963576905.1. NCBI lineage: Eukaryota > Metazoa > Arthropoda > Insecta > Trichoptera > Leptoceridae > Mystacides > Mystacides longicornis. The sequence goes on along the minus strand of OY756429.1, from coordinate 15,628,218 downwards.
TAGAAGGACAGGTGGAGCCCAAAAATGACCCGAACTTGAAGATTGAGTGGTATTTGAATGGAAAAATATTAGAACATGGCTCTAGATTTAAAATGACGAGCGATTTTGGCTTTGTGACACTCGACGTTACAGATATTTATGAACGTGATAGTGGTATATATACGTGCAAAGCTTACAATAGAAAAGGCGAAGCATTTACATCTTCTTCAATAAACTGCATTACTAAAGAAAATCTGATTGAAAGAACACAGCACCCGAAGGGAGCGGAAGGTTTAGAAAAGATTCAAAACTTGGAAGACTCACTTAATAGACCAGATGATAAAGCAGCTGAAATTGATGGTGGAAGAGCTCCTGAATTTACTTCAATCTTCCAAGATATCACTGACATCACTGAAGGTCAAATAGCTCACTTCGAAGCATCGTTAATCCCAACCGGAGATCAATCAATGGTTATCGAATGGTTCTATAATGGTAAAAGTATTGAAGCTAGTCACAGAGTACGAACCGTTTATGCGTTTGGTATGGTCGTGTTAGAAATATTAGGAACCAAAGTAGAAGACTCTGGCATCTATTCTTGTAGAGCCACCAACCGTTGGGGAAAAGCAGAAATAAGTGTTAAATTGGAATGCGTAGATAAGACCAAGGGCCAAAAACCAAAGTTCACCACACAAATACAACAATTAGAAGGATTGAAGGACGGACAATCCGCTCACTTTGAATGTACACTTATTCCAGTAGATGATCCAGATATGGTAGTTGAATGGTTCCATAATGGAAAACCTTTGAGGCACTCAACAAGAATAAAAATGGTATCTGATTTCGGATTCGTCCTCATGGATATAGCTTATGTCCAATCTCATGACTCGGGTGAATATGTTTGCAAAGCAACAAATAAATATGGTTCAGATAGCACAAAGGGATCTATTAAATGCTTCGGAAAAAGTGGAGTGTATCTGGACAGTTTGCAACCAGATTCGTTGGCGAAGATAAGAGAACTTGAAAGTTTGCAAGGTCAACAGGCACAATCTCCAGCTGCTCCAAGCTCTCAACCTCCCAAATTCATTACTCAGATAACTGATGTCACTAAACTTGTTGAAGGACAAAGTGCTCACTTTGAAGCTAGATTGATTCCCGTTGATGACCCCGACTTAGTTGTGGAATGGTATTATAATGGCAAAAGATTGCCACATGGTCATAGATACCGAACTTTCCACGACTTTGGAATAGTCATATTGGATATTCTTTACTGTTATGAAGAAAATTCTGGCGTGTATGAATGTATTGCTACTAATAAATTAGGAAAAGATTCTACGAAAGCAACATTAAAATGCACTTCTAAAGAAAATCTCATTCTTGATTCACAATTGCCAAAAGTAAGTCTATTTTACTTTAAATCTTTAATTTATTATCAAACATTGATTTAGTATAAAATTAAATGAGTTATCAAAATTAAATGTGTAAATTTGTATTTTCTTAAAGGGAATGGAAGGTGGATTAGAAAAACTTCAGACTCTAGAAGATTCGATGATTAAAACAAGGGATGACAAAGTTACCGAAGAAAAGGGTAAAGCCCCCATGTTTACAGTGCCTTTCGCTAATATCGACAGTCTTAGAGAAGGAGAAAATGCACATTTCGAAGCAAGACTTATTCCAACAGATGATCCAAATCTAAAGGTAATTTATAATTACGAGTACATATACGAGTATTCTGATTTATATATTTTGATGTTCTATGGTCTAAACCTATCATAATTTTCACTAAATAAACTAATATTAAATTACTTATTTTAGGTTGAATGGTTCTGGAATGGTAGAGCATTGAAAACAGGATCTCGATTCAGGACCTTCTGTGATTTTGGATTTGTCATTTTGGAAATATCTCCTGTTTATCCCGAAGATTCTGGAGAATATTCTTGCAGGGCTATTAACAACTATGGGCAGGCAGTTACTACTGCTTCTATGAAAGTACAAGGAAAACGTAACATTATTTTAGAATCACAGCTTCCAAAAGGAATGGAAGGAACCATCGACAAAATTGCCGCTTTGGAAGGATTGTCTGGAATGCCAGCACAGATGATTCCTGAAGACGATATTGGATGTCCTCCAGAATTTATTACCACTCCGGGAGATCTTATTTTAGGAGAAAATTCCTTAGCTCATTTCGAATGCAGATTGACTCCTGTAAATGATGCCAGTATGAGAGTAGAGTGGTTCCATAATGGAAAGGCCTTACTTACCGGCTCTAGAATCAAAACGATAAATGACTTTGGATTTGTCATACTTGAAGTTGCTGGAGTATATCAACGGGACTCTGGTTTGTATACATGTAAGGCCACTAATAAGCATGGAGAAGCATCCGTGTCATGTAAGCTTCAAGTAAAAGGCCGTCAAGGCATTATTCTTGAACCACAATTACCTTCCAACTTCAGAACAGGTACTGAGAGCATTCAAAAATTGGAAGAAACCCTGCATAAACGCGATGAAATTACTATTGAAGACGAAAAACCAGATCCTCCGAGATTTACTGTGGAAATTAAAGATAATGTTGATGTCCCAGAGAGTGGACCAGTCCACTTTGACTGTCGTGTAGAGCCAGTTGGAGATCCTACTATGAGAATAGATTGGTTCCACAATGGAAAGCCATTTGCAACAGGTTCTCGTGTGCACATGCTGAACGATTTTGGTTTTATTGCCTTAGATATTGACTATACATACAGCAGAGATGCAGGGGAATACGTTTGTAGGGCAACAAACAGGTGGGGTTCAGCTACAACTACTGCCAAAGTTACAACAACATCTAAGAAAGACATCGTGTTGGATTCGCAACTTCCACAAGGAATGAGTGGAGAGAAAATCAAGGAATTAGAAAGAGGTCCAATATCAGAAGCTCCAAAGGAAGAGCCGACGATGTCACCACCAAAGTTCATCACGCAAATACAATCGCATACAGTGGAGGAATCGGAAGGTATTAGATTTGAATGCAGAGTTGAACCCAAAGAAGATCCTAATTTACGCATAGAATGGTATAGGAATGGAAAACTTTTACCATCCGGTCATAGGTATCGAACAGTTTATGACATGGGCTTTGTTTCGCTAGACATACTTTATGTTTACGCTGAAGATTCCGGAGAATACACTTGCAGAGCTGTGAACAAACACGGAGAAGACTTTACCAAGGCCACCGTTTCTTGCAAACGTAAGTTAAAATTCATTCAAAAATATTTAAAACAAACCATAGAGATGGCTTTAGCATACCTTTTATAATAATCAATAAAAAATCATTTTCAATTAATTACACTGGCTTGATTTTAATTATATTTTTATTTTAAATTACAGAACTACCATCAATTATTCTTCAAAATCAAGTACCAAGAGGAATGAAGAAATCTGAAACTCTAATGCAGATGGAAGCTACGATCAAGAAGTATACCTCAGAAATATTTTTGACCGAGGATGACTTGTACGATCCTGATAGAAAGCAGCCACCGAGATTTGTCACACAAATTCAAAATCAAGAACATCTCGTGGAAATGCAAGAAACTAAATTTGAATGTCAACTTGCACCAGTCGGGGATCCAAATATGAAGGTGGAATGGTTCTTCAATGGAAAACCTTTGCCTTACAGTAAGTTCGTTGGCAATTTTTTACAAGTGCATAGAATGAACTGAATTAAAACCTATATGAACCTATACTATAATTATTGTAAAGTCATGCATTTATCCATTTTATTCTTACTTTAGAAAATCGTTTCACACCCATTTATGACTTTGGCTATGTGGCGATGAACTTCGGATGGGTCTACCCTGAGGATAGCGGTGAATATTTGTGCCGTGCAACAAATCTTTATGGAATGGACGAAACTAGAGCAATCATTAGGACAGCTGGTAAACCTGGAATTATATATGACTCTCAACTGCCTAAGCATATGAAGAGTATCGAAAAGATTAGACAAATGGAAGCTCTTTGGCAAGTGTAAGTCAAAATTGTTCATTCTGCAAATAAACTTGAACTTTGTAAATTATTATAGATTATTTTTTTAAAATACGTTTGGGTTATAGTGTTCCTGAAGATGTAACAGACGATACCAAACCAAGGACTGCACCAGTATTTGTGAGCAAACCTGAACCTGCTGCTGTCCAAGAAGGAGAATGTGCCAGATTTTGTTGCAGGGTTACTGGACATCCTAAACCAAGGGTCATGTGGCTTCTCAACGGGAACACGATAGTTAATGTAAGTATTTTTTCTTTTCATTCTAAGTTTCGATAAGTACTCGTATTATCAATCAGTTGTTCTTCGTTCTGAACACGGTTTTGACAATTATTTGTCTTGCCACTTTTTAGGGTTCCCGATACCAGTTGACCTACGATGGAATGTATCATATGGATATTCCTAAAACACGACAGTATGATACCGGTAAAATAGAAGTAATCGCTAGAAGTTCAGCGGGACAAGCCTCAGCAATAACTGAACTCAAAGTTATACCTAGACAGGACGATTACCGCGGAGTTCTCAAAAACTCTCCAAGACGTAAGTTGAAACTCACCGAACACATTTCAAGTAAAAGGAATCGCTTATGCTTCACAATCTCTCTACTCTTATTTTATTTTAATACTATCGTTCTTAACACTTCTAGTTATCATAATAATTACATATTAATATACCGTTGTATTTTATAAAGTTTATTTTATATTGTATAATATGTATAGTATTATTACAGTATTCCATGACAGCATTCCGTTAAATATGATTATTTTTTTGATTTACTTCATTTATTGAACAAATAAAAGTTTATGTACAAATTTATAAGTAAATATCATTTATTCTAATTTACACTCTTCTTAAGAATGCCCCTATTTCAAACAGTAGCCTCTCTTCAGTTAAAATGTGGAAATGATAACAATCTTTAATGAATAAACTATATTCATTACACAATAGAATTATTATTGTTCTTCGACTCAATTGATCACAGTAATTTAATAGGTATTGATAATAACAACTTAACATAACTCACCTACTTGGAAACATGTCTTTATAATCTATTGCAAAATAACACAAACGCTTCATACTCAATCAACTTCCAAAAATCAATCCCTCCACATTCTCAACCTGCCTCTGCTTTTCTTTCGTCGTCAAGCTGCTATCTCCTTATGCAATCAACAGCAAAATTAACAGGTATGGCTTTGAGATTACTCACAGGTATGAAATAATAATTATGTTTTATTCTCCATTGAATTTTCAAATGAAACAAAAAGTTAACAATATGTTTGTTTTCGGTAGCCTGGTATGATTATGATTTAACACAATATCAAAAAGAAAGGACGGAGAATGAGTTGGTTAAGACCTTTGAAGAAAGGCAAACGATGGCTCGCCAAGGTCAATTAGATCATCGTCCAGATATCAAACAAAAGAGTTCAAAGGAACCTGAAACCGAATGGCAACAATCTGTCAGAAAGAAGAAGAGCGAAGATTACTACAACAAACTACAAGAACTCGAAAATGATCAAGTCGTCAAAGAATCTAGACTCAGAGAAACCAGCCATCAATTTGCTATTCCTGGCGAAAAGGTTGTGCAAAGTTCTCTGGCTAAAGGAATGGCTCAAAAATACCAAGAAAATCTGTAAGTATCTTAAACCAACCTACCCTTATAGAATTATAAATGTTTTGTTCGAATACTTATAGGTGTTACATTACTTTTACTTTTTTACAGACAAGAAATCACTACAGTAAACGACACCGTTGATGTAAAGAGGGTAGCCGGACCAGTTCCAGATCTATCTGAATCTACCGTTCATGGAAAAGAAGTTCATGTTGCAAAACAAAAGCAAACACAGAAAGAAGTCGTAGGCGATACTGAAATAACGCGAAAAATCACATCAACCGAAACAACTGAAGTTGAACACAAAGCAAAAACACAAGAGAGAGTAGTACAAGGACCTTTGAAGCCTTGCAATCCTCCAGTTTTCACAAAGAAGATGCAACCATGCCGTGCATTTGAAAACGAACAAGCAAGATTTGAAGTTGAATTTGACGGAGATCCTCTTCCTACAATTAAATGGTTCCGTGAAAACTTTCCTATTAAAAATTCTCCAGATTTGCAGATTCATACATTCAGCACCAAGTCAATTCTTGTCATAAGACAAGTATTTATGGAAGATTCTGCGGTATTTGCTTGTATCGCAGAAAACCGCGGAGGAACCGCAAAATGTAGTGCTAATTTAGTTGTGGAGGAAAAACGACGCCAAGGAAGGGGAGGCATCATTCCACCCAGTTTTTCGACCACTGCACAGAATACAACAGTTAATGCTGGACAACTTGTACGCTTTGATACTAAGGTGACTGGTACAAAACCAATGGACGTGTACTGGCTGAAAAACGGCAAGAAAATTCAAACAGATATCAGAAACAAAGTGTTGGAAGAGGATGACATGTACACATTGCTAATCATTGAGGCTTATCCAGAAGATTCAGGAAAATACGAATGTGTGGCAATAAATAGCTCTGGAGAAGCTAGATGTGACGCTGAATGCTTTGTAAATGCTCCAACATCTCCAATGAAGAGCAAGCCCATACCATCTACAGGAAACAAATCCCCAGAAATCCTCTTGCCGCTCAAGGACAAAACAATACAAGAGGGTCAATCTGTTGACTTCAAGTGCAAAATTACTGGCAAGCCAGCGCCTACTATTCAATGGGAAAAAGGAGGAAAGATTATCAAACCTTCAAAATACTTCCAAATGACGACACGAGGGGAAGAAAGCACCCTTCACATCTCTGAAGCTTTCCCGGAAGACGAAGGTGTTTATAAATGCATTGCTTCTAATCTTGCTGGAAAAGTGGTCACTACAGCAAATCTGAAAGTCTCCGTACCTGAAAGCACAGAACCTCTCCCAGTTCTTACACCATTGAAAGATGTTATTGTGTATGAAGGAGCGCCAGCGCAGTTCAAGACACAAATTTCTAGTAAATCCAAGCCCAACATTCAATGGCTGAGAGAGGGTGCCCTGATCCCGTCTAATCCAGATTTTCAGGCAAGTATCTAGATTATAATTCAGATTTTATATTCAATAGAATTTCGACTCGAATTAAAAGAATGATTGATCAATACAAGTAAATAACTCCGGGTTCGAAAATAAGGTTGGTTATTTGATGCCCTAAAGACAGGTCTACATCAACGTGTGTACATAATAATAATATGTAAAAAAGCATCGTCTACAGAGACAATGAGTGGTTCTTACTTTCAATCTATCTCTCTCTCTCTCTCTCCTTGGTCAACCCTAGGATTGTATTGTAGGAATAATGATCACCCATTATTTTATCACTACCTCCTTTTCCAAAGCGGTTCTTTTGAGTTACTTGTAGGTCCTTTTGGTTTTCTCAAGCATTTTCAACAGCATTTCAAACTCCTTTTATATTAATCTTATGAATTTTCTTTTTTTTCTTTTTGTGTCAAACATTAATTGGTTACTTTCTTACCCATCCACGTTGTCTCACTTAAGTGGTCACCTCTGGTACTATCTCAGTCTAGAGTTTCTTCCTGTAGGTCCCTTGTTATGCACCCTAGTTATATAGCGTTGGATTTTCCAGTCTTCTTGTTTTTTTATAGATTAGAGGACACACTTATTTTACATTATTGCTTTGTACAGAAACTGATACATTGAAGCAAAATGACCAAGTTTTACTCTCTAATTCCAACGTTTGCCTAAGAGGTGCAAAGAATTTAGTATTTCTCAACCTTAGTTAGATAACCATATACATAGTAAATTTGTTAGGTAGTGAATAAAATTTAATGAGACTCATAATATTAGTGTTGCTATGTATATATACATTAAGTTACTGCAAAATCCCTCATCTATAGGCGTAGAATAAAGCTGGCGTTTGACAAAACAGTATAAATAACAAATTTCTATTTCACTCGTTTCAGATGATCCACGAAGGAAACAACGCTGTTCTTCTGATTTCTAACACATTCGAGGAGGACACTGGAATATTCACTTGCCGCGCTACTACGTCCGCCGGACAAGTGGAAACATCCGCAAGGCTCGTGGTTAAAAGTAAGACATAGATATTGATCAGTCGTGGACTACATCAGTGGATCTCCTCTTTAGAAGGGAATGGGTGAAGAAATACAAATTACCTTATATGTCTACCTGCACATTATTTCTTATTTTGTACAATCAAAACGACAATTTAAAAATGGCCATAAAATTAGCCTTCGATTCGAGAAAGCAATGTGCGCCTACCCACTGTTTAACCTTACCTGCATACATTATACCTAATACCTATAAAGAATAGTATTATAGAGACAAGTGGTGATGCACAATGTTTTCTCCGAAGTAAAAGGTTTATAAATTGAATACTGCAATTTGTTATCTCGAGGAGATGATTAGGTCATTATCGGTCGTCCTTATACAATCGTTCTGTACAGTGTACAGTTTCGGGTCGCCCTTTTATTGGCGTTGCATACATAAGATCACATCCGCGGTGAGTAAGTACACTTCATGCTCACCCAATCCCTTCGAACATTTATTTTTTGGCAATAAAACAAATTAAATTTAAAGATATTTATTGAGTTTACTAGTTTTAACGAATCAAAACGTATTAACATATTTGTTTATTATTTAAAAAAAAACTATTTATAATAATTATTATATTGTAGTAATTTATATTTGTTTTATTATTTTTGTTTGAGTGATACGTAAAAACGTTATGTTTAAGATATATTCGCCATTTTGTTTTTCTTTTTTGTTTTTGATAATAATAATTAAGTAATTTTTTGATTCATGCTATATTATTTCAACTAATTTGACTTGCTGCTTTTTACTTCTTAAATAAAGTAATATCCACTAAAATATCTTTCAGTGCCAAAATTCCTTCCAATCCGTTTTTACCTAAGGATTTCAAATCAATTTATACGATAGAAATCCATACTGTTAAATGGAAGTAGTGTCAATAAAAACACGAGTATCCTCACTAATTTTTACAATGTTTTATCACAATTAAGTATATTGCTAGAAACTCCACTATTAGTTGCTAGAATGAAAAACTCGTGTGTTGATTGACTCTACAATCCTGCTGTGCTTGTTAAAGTGATAAAATATACTCTAATGATTGTGAAAATAACAAACCTATTGTTTTTTTTTTAAACTTCCATAAGTCCCAATATTCTTGAAATTACATAGAAGAGAGTTCTTGAAAATTTTGCAAAGCATGGAATGTGCCATTGTTTTACAGATTCATACACAACATAAAATAAAATATTGCTAAAATATAAGGTGGAAAAAAATATAAACCGAGCACCATAACTTAAAAAAAAAACTAAGAAATGTTCACTAAAGGATTAGAACGAAAGATCAAAAACCTAACAAAACTAAGCAAATTCATCCGCTACATAGGAACTAACAATGTTTAGGAATAATCATTTATGTATTTATTTATGTGTGATTCCAATATTATGAATGTTTACTCCAATAAAAGGCTTGACTCGCACGAAACTCAATAACAATACTGTCTCGGTATAATGCACGCTGCATTACATGTCGTTCCTTATTGTAATAGAATCGTCAGCTACTGAAGCCGGAACGCTCGCATCTCAAAGTTTTGTTCCTCGTTCATACAACTCCTCGACATAAACATAATATAATTACAATGAAATATAAACAAAAGCTTAATCTAAATACCTAATATTATATCAATTTTTACTTGTGTTTTATTTAAACTGTGTCATAAAAATTAAACTAGAATAAAATGGTGTGTATAAAAAACTTATGTCATAAAATAAAACATATAAAGTTGAATGTAAATGCTCACAAACTTTATTAATTCTAATCAGAAGAGATTATTGTTTCAACAAAACAAGTGCTCCAATGGAAAACCACACCCAGTGTCAGTGTATAAGGCGTCTTTTATTTTGTAGTCATTGTAACCTATGTATAAAAATATTTGCTGATTTGTTAAATTGATAATATGTAGCACACATACTATTTATACCTATGTATTTATGTAAGGATTGGTTGAAATAAATTTTGAATAATCATTTACGCATTTTTCAATAGATATTCATCAAATCAAAAATAGAAATCTCTTTACACCTGCCCTCTATTATCTCTAATGTTTATGGATAGACCAACTTGGTTCTTTTAGACTTAGAACTCTCACACGAAGCAACTCGTGTATATTCCTAGAATAACCCAGTGTGTTTAGGTATAGCGTAATCTTAGTAGGCGTGATATATTTTTATCCATTGTGTGGTACCTGTGACCACGTCGACATTGAAGCAAGCTGCACACGTCCCGAACCCATCGAGACGGTCATGCCGTGAAAATGATAATCTCTTCGCACAATGAATAAAACACAGGTGTAACATATTTATAAAGAGATTGTTGCACACGAACTAGTCCATTCTAATATTAGGCAGTCAGGTGCGGAACATTACACACGCACTCTCTTGTGCATTCCGTACATGTCCTCAAAGACCTGCTCTGAAACAGAAACCTAACCACTATTCATGAGAACATGAGACTTCTGAAGAAACAATCTCTTGACGTCCCCATTTCGGAGACACTGGATCCTCTAGCATTCAAAATAAACAGTACCTATCGGGTTAAAAATAAGAAAACAAAAACTGAACATATGTTTACCAATTAATTTAATAATTTAAAAACACAAAATATAAACAAAAATATTTTTTTACTGTGTTCATTATATATAAAAAACGATAACAAAAATAAATAATATATTTTCACTAAAACACACGCGCTCACATTCACTGTTCACACTAATCGTTTCGGTGGAGTAAAGTTCGCTCTCGTACCGGCAGCACATCCGACGTTCGTGAAATCTCGCTGAAGACTGAAGTTAACTTATCTGCTCTTCTGTCTTACTCCTATGAGGTGGGGTGACGACGTTGTGTTTCACCTGCAAAAACAAAATCAAGCTTTATACCTCACATCGCTCTGAGATGATTCAGTGTGTTTATTTATAAAGGGCGTTTAAGATTTAAAATGAATCACTGTGCGTACACCCACGCCGAGATGTACGCAACACACTATCGCTCTAATACTCGGACCCACACAACAATACGGATAAATTAATAAAATATGTAGAAGAACATTAAAAGGAGGAAAGCAAACTGATGCAACAAATAGAGGAATCGACGGGATATAGAAAACAAGGAACAATTTTTAATAGGTATTCCAAGAAGCTACGAAAGAAATTGTTTCTTGTTTCCTTAGGAGTTTCTACTATTTTATCATTTAAAATTTAAATGATAGTATAATGAGAACGGAAATATGCATAATAAAAGTGTTGAGTTTCGTATCGTCCATTGTAAAAACTAATAAGAATTAAAAAAATTGATGCATGCTTTGTGTAGTATTTGAACTGCTTTCAGGTACTGATTGTTTGAATTACTTTTAATAAAACAACTGAATATTAACAAACGTTACTTAAAGGCGGAATGAATTGGTCAACTTTTGAAGCTGTCACACAATGCTGAATATCTACATCTATAATCCTTCTTATACCAATAAAAATAGAATGTAGTAACAAGAATTGAAACATGACGAATAAGACTGATAGGTATAACGATTCAAAAGATTATGACTGCACTTCTATAATATTAGCATGAAACATCCAAATATTCCTTGTTTGAATACCAGTATGTATGTGTATTGTACTCTTGACTAGTTTTATTCCAATGTGACCTGTCTTGTAAGATGACCCTGGTATTATATAAGCTTCTTAGGATGCGTTTACATCAAACGAACATATACCTAGAGCTGGAAATAAAGGATATTTTCCTGATCGTTGATATGGTCAGCAAGGAAACAACAACGAGAAAGAACCAAAACTCTGGCGCTGGAATCTGTCATCCCTCAATAATTAGTCCTTCCTCGTTTTATGTTTCCATGGCGTCAAATATCAACGATAAAATAAACTATCCTATACTTCTAGCTCCGGCTCTAAACTCAAACATAATACATTTCGTTAGGAACATGTTGGAATTTTTTCATTTAGACAAGGATTTACTATTTTACCTATCAACGTAAACACAGGTAAGTTAATGGAACCAAAAACATTTGAAAATGTTTTACATACTTAATATAATAAACAATTATTATTTAAGCTCACGGCAAATATTTCAAAGGTAACAAGAAAATTGGGAAATTCTAAATGATTTGGTGCCTGATTCTACACGTACAAGAGGCCGTTCATGTGTGACTTATACTACTGAACGAATGCATATTATAAGAATAGATAAAATTGCATGTGTATCCCTCAGCCATTCAATGGCTTCGGTCGTCAAATTATTGAGGTCCTCCATTGAATTTATGTGTCAAGGATTCCTGCACTATGTGATGCAGGGTCTGGGCATCAGCACCGCAGTCGCATCGGGGGTCAATATATCCCCATTTATATCTTTCCGATGCTCTCCTGCTGCATCCCAAAGAATGGCTGAGGGATACACATGCAATTTTATATATATATAGATGTTTACATTATTATTTCTCTAAATTCTAAGTTCTTTAAGAAAATAATGAATTACTTATGGCGATCGAGATAGAGATATCGAAGAGATTTAAGTAAACCTTATCTATGAATTGCCAATCCATTTATTGAATAACCAAAATACGCATGCAGCATAAAAATATTTTCTAGAGACCCTTTCAAAATCGAAAACTTTCTAGTAATTAAAGGAATATAATATACAAATATCCAAATGTAAATATAGGCTTTCTTGAAATAACAATAGACTTTTTTATTTTTCAGAAAAAATAACTAATAAAATCAAAGGAACTGTAGAACATCAAGAAAAAACCGATGATGATACAGGAATTATAAGATTAACGCATACCGACACAAATACACATTTATCTTTAAAAGAAAATATCAACACTACAGAAACTACTTCCAAACGTCAAGTTCCATGGAGAACAAAGAAGTATGTTTCAGTTGGTGAAGAAAATGAGCTAATAAATAATAAGATAACAGAAGACGAAACCGTAAAAGCGGATTGGAGAAGAAAAATTTTACAACAAAAAGAAAGAAAAAGTAAAGAAAAAAGTGTCGGTCCTACGCCAGAATCTGACAAACCTTGGACAAATGAATTAATTACCCTTAAACCAACGAAGACAATAAGTTCTGAAATTCGTAAACCAGAATTAGAAACAGTTAATCTGAAAAGTTTCAAAAAACCTACAAGCGATATCACATTGCAAACCGAAAAGGAAATATTAAGGGAAGAAATACTAACAGAAGAAGAAGATATGGTTATATTGAAAATCGAATCGCATGACGAAACTCAAAGAAAAACTAGAAAAGCAACGGCAAACCTGGAAGAAACCGAAACACCTGATAAAAAATCAACAGTTTACCAGGAAACTGAAGATAAAAATTTAATGAATTATAAATACAAAAAAGACAGAGAAGAAAAGGTGTGGAATAGGAAAAGCAAAAAAGAAGACTCAATATTATTTAAAGAAACAGAAGACAATACATTATTGAATCTTAAGCCCGAGGTAACTATGACAATCGAAGAAAATTCTAATGAGCCGATTGAACAGAGGGATGAATCTGATGACAAACCGGAAGGGAAAATGTGGTCACGGGGGAAAAGACGAACATTAGAAAACAAAATAGAAGAAAAAATACTGGACAACACATTGGATACAACGTCAAAACAGGAATATTTGAGGAAAAAGAATAAAAATGTAGTTGAATCTGAAGAAATAGACCACACAGAAAGTAACGTTAGAGAAGACGAAACCATAAAAACAGATTGGAGAAGAAAACTTATACAACAAAAAGAAAGAAAAAGTAAAGAAAAGAGTGTCGGTCCAACGACAGAAACTGAAAGGCCTTGGACAAATGAACAAATAACACTTAAACCATCGAAGACGATGAGTTCAGAAATTCGTAAACCAGAATTAGAAACAGTTCACCTGAAAAGCTTCAAAAAACCTACAAGCGATATCACATTGAAAACTGAAAAGGAAATATTAAGGGAAGATATTCTAACAGAAGAAGAAGATATGGTTATATTGAAAATCGAATCGCAAGACGAAACACGAAGAAGAAGAAGACAAGAAACAGAAAAGATAAAAGCAACCGACGCCGAAGAAAAAATGTGGAATAGAGGAAGCAAAAGAGATGAAAGATTATTGTATACAGAAACAGAAGACAACGAAATATTGAAACTCAAGCCCGAGTTTAGCGAAACTGTAAATGAAAAATCAAATAAACAATTAAATATAAAGGCTGAATCCGACGACAAACCAGATGAAAAGATGTGGCCACGAGGCAAAAGGAGACCTTTGGAAGAGCAACCCAGAGAAGAGATTACTCTTAAGCCGATTCCGAAGAAAGAGCCTGAAGTCCCTGAAGCTCCGGAGGAAGTATCACTTAAGCCCATAAAGAAGAAGGAAGTACCCGAAGAGACACCTGAGGAAAAGATTTGGCCTCGTGGCAAAAGGAGACCTTTGGAAGAGCAACCCAAAGAAGAGGTCACTCTTAGGCCGATTCCGAAGAAAGCGCCTGAAATCACAGAAGCTCCGGAAGAAGTATCACTTAAACCTATTAAGAAGAAGGATGTACCCGAAGAGACACCTGAGGAAAAGACTTGGCTACGTGGCAAAAGGAGACCTTTGGAAGAGCAACCCAAAGAAGAGATTACTCTTAAGCCGATTCCAAAGAAAGCGCCTGAAGTCACAGAAGCTCCGGAAGAAGTATCACTTAAGCCTATTAAGAAGAAGGATGTACCCGAAGAGAAACCTGAGGAAAAGACTTGGCCACGTGGCAAAAGGAGACCTTTGGAAGAGCAACCCAAAGAAGAGGTCACTCTTAAGCCGATTCCGAAAAAAGAGCTTGAAGTCACAGAAGCTCCGGAAGAAGTATCACTTAAACCTATTAAGAAGAAGGATGTACCCGAAGAGACACCTGAGGAAAAGACTTGGCCACGTGGCAAAAGGAGACCTTTGGAAGAGCAACCCAAAGAAGAGATTACTCTTATGCCGATTCCAAAGAAAGCGCCTGAAGTCACAGAAGCTCCGGAAGAAGTATCACTTAAGCCTATTAAGAAGAAGGATGTACCCGAAGAGACACCTGAGGAAAAGACTTGGCCACGTGGCAAAAGGAGACCTTTGGAAGAGCAACCCAAAGAAGAGATTACTCTTAAGCCGATTCCAAAGAAAGCGCCTGAAGTCACAGAAGCTCCGGAAGAAATATCACTTAAGCCTATTAAGAAGAAGGATGTACCCGAAGAGACACCTGAGGAAAAGACTTGGCCACGTGGCAAAAGGAGACCTTTGGAAGAACAACCCAAAGAAGAGGTCACTCTTAAGCCGATTCCGAAGAAAGAGCCTGAAGTCACAGAAGCTCCGGAAGAAGTATCACTTAAGCCTATTAAGAAGAAGGATGTACCCGAAGAGACACCTGAAGAAAAGACTTGGCCACGTGGCAAAAGGAGACCTCTGGAAGAGCAAACCAAAGAAGAGGTTACTCTCAAGCCGATTCCGAAGAAAGAGCCTGAAGTCACAGAAGCTCCGGAAGAAGTATCACTTAAGCCTATTAAGAAGAAGGAAGTACCCGAAGAGACACCTGAGGAAAAGATTTGGCCTCGTGGCAAAAGGAGACCTTTGGAAGAGCAACCCAAAGAAGAGGTCACTCTTAAGCCGATTCCGAAGAAAGAACCTGAAGTCAAAGAAGCTCCGGAAGAAGTATCACTTAAGCCTATTAAGAAGAAGGAAGTACCCGAAGAGACACCTGAGGAAAAGATTTGGCCACGTGGCAAAAGGAGACCTTTGGAAGAGCAACCCAAAGAAGAGGTCACTCTTAAGCCGATTCCGAAAAAAGAGCTTGAAGTCACAGAAGCTCCGGAAGAAGTATCACTTAAACCTATTAAGAAGAAGGATGTACCCGAAGAGACACCTGAGGAAAAGACTTGGCCACGTGGCAAAAGGAGACCTTTGGAAGAGCAACCCAAAGAAGAGATTACTCTTAAGCCGATTCCAAAGAAAGCGCCTGAAGTCACAGAAGCTCCGGAAGAATTATCACTTAAACCTATTAAGAAGAAGGAAGTACCCGAAGAAACACCTGAGGAAAAGATTTGGCCTCGTGGCAAAAGGAGACCTTTGGAAGAGCAACCCAAAGAAGAGGTCACTCTTAAGCCGATTCCGAAAAAAGAGCCTGAAGTCACAGAAGCTCCAGAAGAAGTATCACTTAAACCTATTAAGAAGAAGGATGTACCCGAAGAGACACCTGAGGAAAAGACTTGGCCACGTGGCAAAAGGAGACCTTTGGAAGAGCAACCCAAAGAAGAGATTACTCTTAAGCCGATTCCAAAGAAAGCGCCTGAAGTCACAGAAGCTCCGGAAGAAGTATCACTTAAGCCTATTAAGAAGAAGGAATTACCCGAAGAGACACCTGAGGAAAAGATTTGGCCTCGTGGCAAAAGGAGACCTTTGGAAGAGCAACCCAAAGAAGAGGTCACTCTTAAGCCGATTCCGAAGAAAGAGCCTGAAGTCAAAGAAGCTCCGGAAGAAGTATCACTTAAGCCTATTAAGAAGAAGGAAGTACCCGAAGAGACACCTGAGGAAAAGATTTGGCCACGTGGCAAAAGGAGACCTTTGGAAGAGCAACCCAAAGAAGAGGTCACTCTTAAGCCGATTCCGAAAAAAGAGCTTGAAGTCACAGAAGCTCCGGAAGAAGTATCACTTAAACCTATTAAGAAGAAGGATGTACCCGAAGAGACACCTGAGGAAAAGACTTGGCCACGTGGCAAAAGGAGACCTTTGGAAGAGCAACCCAAAGAAGAGATTACTCTTAAGCCGATTCCAAAGAAAGCGCCTGAAGTCACAGAAGCTCCGGAAGAATTATCACTTAAACCTATTAAGAAGAAGGAAGTACCCGAAGAAACACCTGAGGAAAAGATTTGGCCTCGTGGCAAAAGGAGACCTTTGGAAGAGCAACCCAAAGAAGAGGTCACTCTTAAGCCGATTCCTAAAAAAGAGCCTGAAGTCACAGAAGCTCCAGAAGAAGTATCACTTAAACCTATTAAGAAGAAGGATGTACCCGAAGAGACACCTGAGGAAAAGACTTGGCCACGTGGCAAAAGGAGACCTTTGGAAGAGCAACCCAAAGAAGAGATTACTCTTAAGCCGATTCCAAAGAAAGCGCCTGAAGTCACAGAAGCTCCGGAAGAAGTATCACTTAAGCCTATTAAGAAGAAGGATGTACCCGAAGAGACACCTGAAGAAAAGACTTGGCCACGTGGCAAAAGGAGACCTCTGGAAGAGCAAACCAAAGAAGAGGTTACTCTCAAGCCGATTCCGAAGAAAGAGCCTGAAGTCACAGAAGCTCCGGAAGAAGTATCACTTAAGCCTATTAAGAAGAAGGAAGTACCCGAAGAGACACCTGAGGAAAAGATTTGGCCTCGTGGCAAAAGGAGACCTTTGGAAGAGCAACCCAAAGAAGAGGTCACTCTTAAGCCGATTCCGAAGAAAGAGCCTGAAGTCAAAGAAGCTCCGGAAGAAGTATCACTTAAGCCTATTAAGAAGAAGGAAGTACCCGAAGAGACACCTGAGGAAAAGATTTGGCCTCGTGGCAAAAGGAGACCTTTGGAAGAGCAACCCAAAGAAGAGGTTACTCTCAAGCCGATTCCGAAGAAAGAGCCTGAAGTCACAGAAGCTCCGGAAGAAGTATCACTTAAGCCTATTAAGAAGAAGGAAGTACCCGAAGAGACACCTGAGGAAAAGATTTGGCCACGTGGCAAAAGGAGACCTCTGGAAGAGCAACCCAAAGAAGAGGTCACTCTTAAGCCTATTCCGAAGAAAGAGCCTGAAGTCACAAAAGCTCCGGAAGAAGTATCACTTAAACCTATTAAGAAGAAGGAAGTACCCGAAGAGACATCTGAGGAAAAGATTTGGCCACGTGGCAAAAGGAGACCTCTGGAAGAGCAACCCAAAGAAGAGGTTACTCTCAAGCCGATTCCGAAGAAAGAGCCTGAAGTCACAGAAGCTCCGGAAGAAGTATCACTTAAGCCTATTAAGAAGAAGGAAGTACCCGAAGAGACACCTGAGGAAAAGATTTGGCCTCGTGGCAAAAGGAGACCTTTGGAAGAGCAACCCAAAGAAGAGGTCACTCTTAAGCCGATTCCGAAGAAAGAGCCTGAAGTCAAAGAAGCTCCGGAAGAAGTATCACTTAAGCCTATTAAGAAGAAGGAAGGACCCGAAGAGACACCTGAGGAAAAGATTTGGCCTCGTGGCAAAAGGAGACCTTTGGAAGAGCAACCCAAAGAAGAGGTTACTCTCAAGCCGATTCCGAAGAAAGAGCCTGAAGTCACAGAAGCTCCGGAAGAAGTATCACTTAAGCCTATTAAGAAGAAGGAAGTACCCGAAGAGACACCTGAGGAAAAGATTTGGCCACGTGGCAAAAGGAGACCTCTGGAAGAGCAACCCAAAGAAGAGGTCACTCTTAAGCCCATTCCGAAGAAAGAGCCTGAAGTCACAGAAGCTCCGGAAGAAGTATCACTTAAACCTATTAAGAAGAAGGAAGTACCCGAAGAGACACCTGAGGAAAAGATTTGGCCTCGTGGCAAAAGGAGACCTCTGGAAGAGCAACCCAAAGAAGAGGTTACTCTCAAGCCGATTCCGAAGAAAGAGCCTGAAGTCACAGAAGCTCCGGAAGAAGTATCACTTAAGCCTATTAAGAAGAAGGAATTACCCGAAGAGACACCTGAGGAAAAGATTTGGCCTCGTGGCAAAAGGAGACCTTTGGAAGAGCAACCCAAAGAAGAGGTCACTCTTAAGCCGATTCCGAAGAAAGAGCCTGAAGTCACAGAAGCTCCGGAAGAAGTATCACTTAAACCTATTAAGAAGAAGGAAGTACCCGAAGAGACACCTGAGGAAAAGATTTGGCCTCGTGGCAAAAGGAGACCTTTGGAAGAGCAACCCAAAGAAGAGGTTACTCTTAAGCCGATTCCCAAGAAAGAGCCTGAAGTTAATCAAACAACAAAAACGGTTGATGAGACAACAATTATTACAACACAAACAATTAAAGAAAAAACATTCCCTAAATCTATTTTGAAGAAATCTTCTTCGTTTGAAGAACCATTCGATGAAACTAAAGTTATTCAAAAAATTACTGAATCTGAATTCAATAAAGATGTGAAATTTACTGAGCAAGTCATTGTTAATAAAAGAAAAGAAAGAAGAGTCGTTAAGACCGATTCAGGTAAATATATTGACACCTTTTCATACTTAAATATTTATATTATTTTTCGATCACTGTTTTCTTAATTTGCTTTTTTATGTTTTATTTTTCGTGGTGTTGTATTAATACATCATTCATTTTTGTGCTAATTTTATGTTGTTTAATAACTAGAGAAATGCTTCTCTTGAAACAAAATAAAATACAGAATATACCTACCTACAATGCACAGAACATTATTAATGATCTCGAATATTACAGATAAAAAACAAACACTCAAAATCATTACCCCTCTACATGCTCAAGTTAAGAAATTAGACGATCTTGTTGAATTAACAGTAGAATACACAGCATGTCCAGAAGCTTCAATCACGTGGCTACGAAACGGAAAAGTAATAGAAGAAGATGAAAATACCCAAATATTGACGTCACCTGAACACACTACAATAATCTTTCCGCAACTCACCAAGAAACTGTGTGGTAAATATGAAGTTCTTATTAAAGATGAGACACACGCTTGCAAATCGTCGGCTACATTAAAGGTTATTGACAAACAAGAAGATCAATGTGCCCCAAAATTCGTCAAAACATTTGCTCCACATACAGTGAACAAAGGAGAAGTGTTGATACTAGAGGCGCTGGTTGAATCTTCACCTAGTGCTTCATTTCAGTGGTTCCTTAATTCTAGGCCTATTGCAGACAATGATGCAATACACATTGCTCAAATTGAAAATCACAGTATTTTAACTGTAGAAAGTGCTGATGAGCTAGTTACTGGTGAATTTATGTGTAGAGCCGAAAACGCTATTGGCTCCGTAACTTACGCCGCTACTATATCAACTGTTGATATTTATGAAACTGAAGGATTCATGCCTGAATTCATATCGACGCCACAACAACATACCGTAATGGACGGTGAAGAAATTAAACTGATTTGCACCGTCCAAGGCAAACCGACTCCTAAAGTAACATGGTGGCACAGGAACAAAAAAGTACAAAGAGGAAAAGATCTCGTAATAACCCAAAACAATGAAGGAACATGCCAGTTAATTATTAAAGAAGCATTCCCAGAATTGGCTGGCGAATATGTGTGTGAAGCTGTCAATCAATATGGTGTAGCCACGTGCAAAACATTGGTTGCTGTTGAAGGTATGAAGTTAGTTAGTATGATAAGAGTCAAATACCGCACACAATTTGGTTATTAGAATACCATTCACAAAATATTGTCAAACTGAACTTAAATTTGTATATAAGACGCTTATTTCCTTTGAATGTTTGTACTGTGGGAGCATATCCTACGTAACAAAATGCTCAGGAAATAAACGGACGGGTGTACATACATTAATAAAATGTCAGCAATAATCATTTATGTGTAACATGGATTAATACATAATCCACATTTTGTAAAATGCTATTAACTACCTACTTCATTTTAATAATTACACATGTCGACTAAATATACATTTTAGTGGAAGTCCAAAAATTTAATGATTTTTTGTTACTGTTGTATGTTGATTAATAAAAATTCATACGTGCCCTTATGAATGTTTTAATCTTCAGCATACATGTATGTACATATCTTCTGCACAAAATTGATAAAGAAAACATGCTAGTAGTCATTCATTCATACCCCTGTAAGATTATAATACAACGCATTCATACCGCTTTTATTGAATTGTAAATTAAGTAAAACCCTAAATTTATTTGAACCCTTATACCTAAATTTATTTGGACTTTCATAATAGGTATATATTAATGTTAAATTTATGTTTTAGCTTACGAATACATTCCTAGTGCATCAGAGGAAGAATTGGGAAGTGACCAGGTAGGGCAAACCGTCTAATATGTTGTCATTAAATATTGTTTTAATGAATCTAAAAATTAGTTTTTCGCCGTATTGTGTTATAAGATTTGTATTTAGCAGCACTGACTTTCGGTAAATATTTCAGGATTTAGAAACCGAAATGGCTCCGCAAATAGTGAAAATGTTACCTTCAACTGTAACAACTAACGAAGGAAATATTCTAAGGTAATAAAAACAATAAACATAATAATATACAGTTAGCAGAATCAAGTTTTTTTCCTTAGTTTAGGCACCGAGATAAAGTACCTATGTACATGAGTATATTATGTAATAATTATCATTTATTACTCATAGTATACGGGACCGTGGGGTTGACCACCTCACGTCCTTAAATCCCAACTGGTCAGAAAAGGCACAATGAGCCTCGGACGCCTTCGAGCGCAATGGAGAGCTCTTGATGCCTCCCTATGCTCCCGAGTGGCCCCCCGCATTGCGGGTTGGTTTGGGGGTGATTCGCGGCGGACTTGATTTGTCCGGGGCCGGCTTTTTGGTTTGATTGCTTCGATCGAGCTGGGGGGTCGGTTTTGCGCGGGTCGAGTTTGCTGCGAATTGGTCTCCTCCGGGCTGGCTTGCGGTGTGCGGGGGGCCTTAAAGGGAGAATGTATGTATGTACCTATTTCAATTTAGTTAGTTTTGGTACGACGCCGACGTGCCAAGTGATCATTAAAACGGTGACTACAGAAATTTAATCATTGTGTTTGAAAAATTCGCATCGTTGAGATCGCAGTCAATTGGCGTTTCACAAGAACGGAACCGATATGCTTGATGCATTCTCACTCGGGTTTGCCACCTTGATAGGTTTTTCACATTATTTTGATATTTAAGTTATTGCCTGCAGCGGAGTCTCCTTTGAAGCAAATGATTCTAAATAATATTTATACTCGTATAGTTTTAGTTATAATGGTGTTGGGACACAAAACTCAACAACGTGTTGATGATTCATGTAAGAGTTTGTCTTTTTTAGGTTTGAATCTAAAGTCATCGGTCATCCAAAGCCAGAGAAAAGATGGTATAAGCACGGTAAACAAATCACCAACAATGAAGAGTTTATAATTGAAGATTTTGAAGATGGTACAACGATCTTAACTATTAAAGAGGTATTCCCAGACGATTCCGGTGAAATAAAACTAGAAGCGGTAAACCCTGTTGGAGTTACGTGCACAACAACCGAATTGGAAGTAGAAGGTACTATTACATATTACAAAAATAAGCAACCCCCGTGGAAAGGTAATTTCTTTGTGAAAATTTGCACCAGAAGACGTATTTCATGTATAACTAAAAAACAATTTATTTTTCAGATGATTGAGGCATCATAACCCTTTCCTTTCGACTCAATACACAACACAATATAATACAAACTTGTTCACCCGCACACCCTTAACTTTTCATCGGCTATGCTTAGTGAATCGAAACAATAAATTTTTTTTAAATTTTAGGTATCCTGGGAACTAAAGAATACAGAAAACCCGAATGGGTTACGCACATGGAAGAATTGCAAGCCGCGCTTAAAGGTATGGAAGAAATCGACAATAATGCCGATGAATGTGAAAATTTCTACTTAAATTATATTTCGTGTAAAAATAATGCCTAAATTTTTAACAGCTACACAATCACCACCGACGTTCATCAATGAGATAATCGGAGTACGCGCAAAGGAAGAGGAAACTGTAGAATTCAAATGTCAATATTCCGGCACCCCAACGCCAGGTAGGTTTCCTGGGTTTCAAATTCTTACCAAAATATCTGAACTACATGCAACACTATTTTATTTTATTTATAAACCATATACCTATAATTCTTATTTACATTTTAGATATAATTTGGTATCATAATGACAAAATCATTCGAAATGATGAAAATGTGAAGATCAGAATAGCCGATAATGCATCCACGTGCACGATTTTGAATGCTAAAAAAGAACACGCAGGCACATACATTTGTAAAGCAATGAGTGATGTCGGCATGGCTGTGACAAAGGCTAAACTACAATTCGCTGAAGACAATGTTAAAAAATTAGGAAAGAGCAAGAAGAGTAAAGTAGTTAAAGAGGTCCATACAACTGAAGTCAAAAATGAAACGGTTCAAGACGAAAAACCCGTTGAAGAAGTTGAAGTTATTGAAACAACGAAAGAAATAAAAAAAGTGGATAAAGGTAAAGCTACAAAAGTAATAACAATACAAGAAGCAGTAGTGACTTCTGATGTGGCTTCTCAAAAGAAAATAGACGAGAAACGTAAAATCCAACCAGAAAAAGACAAGGCCAAACCTTCCATTATGCCCCATGAACATGTTACCACTGAAATCACACAAAATGATGAAAGAGTTGAAGATTTTATTTGTGAATCAATAAAAAAAGTTGTAGGTCGCGTAAGTAAATCAGAGATCAAAGAACGTATGGCAACAGAAGTTAATGAAATACTTGAAGAAATCGATGCCCGATCATTTGGTCCGGGTGAAAATCCATTGAGGGACTTAGCTAAGATAGGATTCCTCTTCCGAAATGGAGTAAGTGTAGAAGAGATCATTACGATGTACAACTCGGCTGTTTTCCCAGCATTAACTAGTCCGCAGTCACAGTCTGCTCTGGTTGAAGTTGTTGAGCGGCAAGGATGTGCGTCCCTCATCACTGAAGTTCTGACAGAAGAAACGGCTTTGGATGAAAAAACTTTAGCATCGATGGTCGGCTTTAGAGCATTTATGAAAATGGTAGAAAGAAAGCATGCCACAGTAGAGGAAGTTATAGTCCAATTCCATCCGAAAGATTTCACATCGCACGAATGGGAGAAAAAGCAAGCAATTACGGTAAGTAACTCTTGATTATATTAACAGCAGGTATTATCATCGTCGTTCAACATACGAGATGCACATTAAAACATCTGAGTAATACTTGCAGTTAAACGTCTCATATATTAATTTGTACCTGTATACGAAAAATAAGTACCTATTTGAGCTTAAGCAAATCCCAGAACCTTTATAGTGATCAATAGTTATGTAGTCAATATAGTTGATCTTTGATGGTTTCTTTTGCAGACAATGACAGAAGATCTCCAAAAAAGTGTGGTAATAGAGGAACAAACAGAAATAATTACAGGTAAAACAATTATTTTCTCATTTTATCTACAGTACCTACACCTATTTTTTTTTACATGTTGTTGAAGTAGTGTTTTTTTTTTATTTTATGAACTTCTAACTAGTATTTAAAGTACATTAGTTTTCATAATGTCCATTGTATATAAATTATACACAATAGCTATGCGGGAAATACCTGCTATTGGAGCACTGGAGATTCTATGATTATTTGTTTTTGTTGTTCAGTGTTCTGTTGGTGTATCTAATCTAATAAATAAATATAGAATTTACCTAACATTTTTAGTATCCAGAATGGTGGATTAGAATATATTAAGTATATCGAGTGGTTATAATAATAATGAGCGATCTTGAAGTGCTTTACCACCCAGTTTCAAATGTCGTGCTTGTATCTTCTTCTTCGTCGTTCCCTCAGTGCTGAGGATCGTGATTTTCAACATTAACACCATAACAGCCAGTTCCTTCCACTCACTACGGTTCTCCGCCAACCGCAGTGCTCCACAAAAGGTCTCCCCAGTGGCCTCTCTCACTTGGTCACTCCATCTCATAGGTGAGCGCCCTCCACACTCCCACTCATAATTATTCTCTCCAAGTTGTCCGCTCCTCTTCGTGCAACGTGTCCAAAAAATTGTAGACTCGACGCATACAGACATTGGACAGTCGATCTGTGACATTCAGCTCTGTCAAGATCGATATATTTGTTCTGTGAGCTGTCCATGGAATTCGCAGCAGGCGCCTCCAGCACCTCATTTCAAATGCGTCTATTCTAGCTCTCACTTTATGGTCCAAGTTTCGGCTCCGTACAGAAATATGGAGAAGACCAGAGAATTAAACAGTCTGATTTTTGTGGGCCGTCTAATGTTCCCACTCTTCCAAATCTTATTCAGGAATGTCATGGCGCCCTTTGCCATTTGGATTCTCCGGCATATTTCCTTATCGCATGTACCGTCGTCGCTGATGAGGGATCCCAGGTACACGAACTCCTTCACCACCTCAAGGTCCCCCAACCGCTCCTCACCAGACAATACACTCCGCCGTCCACCAGCATAACTTTAGTCTTATTCCTGTTGATTCCCAGTCCAAGGTTCTCGCTCTCAACTTCCACACGGCGGAACAGCTCCATGAGCTCTTGGATATTTGATGCCACCAGTGTCGTGTCATCAGCGAACCTAAGGTTATTGACCAGTTGGGCCCCGATTCTGACTCCTCCACTCCATCCCTCCAGTGCCCTTCTCATTATGTATTCTCCGTACACATTAAATAATTTAGGCGACAAAATACATCCCTGGCTTACTCCCTGTTCAGCTTTGTATGGTGCAGATACTTCATCCTCAATGCGAATTCTTGATGAACCTTCAAGGTACAAGTTCTGAATTAGAGACGCCAAAAGGGCGGGTACCCCCATTTCTAGCAGCACCCTGGTTAAGTCGCTCCATCTTACGCAGTCGAATGCTTTGGCATAGACAATGAAACAAAGCACAGCTGGGACGTTAAACTCACGGCACTTTTCAATGAGTTGGCGCATGTTGAGAATCTGCTCTCTTGTCCCCTTGCTAGATACAAAGCCGGCCTGTTCTGGTGCTATTTGCCAGTCTATGTAAGGCGCTAGTCTCTTGTTAAGTACATCCAGCATAATTTTACTGGCATGAGAGAGCAAAGATATAGTGCGGAAGTTTTCGCATTTGCGGGTGGATCCTTTCTTGTGTAGGAGGATGACCACTGTTTCGGTCCAATCATCAGGCCAATGAACGGTTCTCCATACTTTTTGTATATAACTTGAAATATAAATTGTAAGTTACAAGCACGAGGTAAACAATCCACATCCTGTGGGCGAGCTTACCGCAACAAAGTTTTTGACATTTTGAGGAAGTTCCTCTCATTATAGTTCGAAAGTCGCTCTTTTTTATGACTACCTATATCGTGATTATGTGGATAAATTTCTTACATAAAAGGAGTTAAATTCAATTCACTTTAATAGCGGTTAAATAACGTTGAAAGTGTAGGATATAATACATATTTAAATTCAAATATCGTCGTTGCATATTTAAAATGACACAATATACATACTTATGATATTTTCGCTTCACAGATATTAAGAGAAAAGCATCGCAGAAGAAAGAAGGGCTACGAAAAGAAGAAGTCACTGGTAAGTTCACAACGCATTCCTTGTAAACTTTATTCAATTATTCAACTGAAATAGTTTGATTCAAATACTTGTTTCTTTTTCAAGTCAAATAGCGTTCAAAAGCAATCAAATATATTAGAATTATAATTGCATTTGTAATGTATTCAATTTGAATCAGTTTTTTTTTAAATCATTATCAGTATCTACTTTTTTTTTTAAATAAAATATATACTATTTTTTTAGATGAATTTTAATATATTTTTTCAACTTGTTAAATTGTTTATTATCTACACGTACTGTGTGAATATTCGCTATTAATTTGCTGTTAACCATTCGCTTTTCAAAAAGCTTACTAATGTGTTGTAATATTATTAACTTATCGCTTTTTCTTTGTGTATTTGTTGGAGTAGCGCAAAGGACATTACTTTTTAATCGTTCAATTTCTTGCGTTCAATTTTTAATCGGATAGTAGGTGACTGATCACGCGTTATAGAACTTTAATATGTATTTAAATTCAAAATCACAGTACAAACAAAACCAGTTATTTTTTGTAGGCATTTATTTATATTTGGTTTCGTTTTATTTTGTTTATCGATGATGACAAGAAAAATAATGAAATATCTGATTGAGATATGAATGTTCCATGACTGTGAAACCTGTTAAAAGTTGGCACTTTTTTTTATATACAAGGTATACCTTGTAGGAATGAACCTGAGTTGAGAAATACAGGGCTCTTGTTCCTACCCTACGCTCTTTAGTGGAGCGCTAGTCACTATACTTCTTCTATACCCTCTTTACAATAATTATTGCCTTTGTTCATCTCCGGGCACCGTTACTATATCTTCCAACTTTTCGGTAGATATACCGATTTTAGTCATAAATCTACCTATTTTGGAGGTTATGTATACGAAAATCGTTTTTTTTTATAAAATGGCCCTTTTTAGCTAAATTAGACCACCTCTGGATACCAAATTATCGGAAAGACCCTTTTTAGTGAACGTTCATCTTTCCGGATACAAAATTACCTTTTGCCCCTATATTTTCCCAATCTACCAATTTCTACCACTTTTTGCAGTGAATAGACTTGTTTTTTTTTTAATTTGGGTTGGAAGTACTGTCATAGACCAACAAGATGTCGAGGGCGTTCATTATTTTCCTCGCAATTTTCGCAACCATCTACCTATTTGTATAGCTATGTATGAAAATTTAAAATTATGAAAACATTAAGATAATCAATAAATGTTCATTAGTTTCAAAGTAGAAATAAGTCGCGTAAAGGTGTTAGTCGTATCCAAATAATATAATCTAATTTCAAAAAATAACAGACAAATAACATTAAATTGTGGTAAGAAAATTTGTAAGGAAACAAAAACCCAACGAATAATTTATTTTGTTGTGCGGAAAATTTAATGAAAGACGTAGAAAAATTAATATAGCGCCTGAATGTGAAACTGCATGCAATTACCAGAGATTTTTGTATGCCGCTATTAAGCCAAACCTTAGCAATTAAAAAAATTGATTTCAACGCCAGTTTTCTAACGCAACAACATAATATTGATTTTTTGCAGCTTTGTTAACACTATAAGCAAAATAACATTAAGTAAGTACATACATATTATATAATTAAAGACTGAATTGCTTTCGCTCTTAACCACTAAGTAGTTACAGTGCTTCCCTTGGATAATTTCACAGAATACAAAAAAAAGGTAAGTAAACAATATTGTATTACATGCATGAAAATGAATTTATTTGAAATGCTTTTTTTCTAACTTTATTCTCAAATGCTTCGCTTCAGACAAAATGGCGTTTTATAACATTATGTTTTTAAAAAAACTCATTTACTGTTTTATATTAACTTTTCGAAATTGTCTATTCATCGTACACATTACATAATTTCACAGAAATCATCGAAGAAATAGACGAAAATCAATTCAAAAGGCAGAGAGATAATAAGAACCTACATAAACAGCTAATTCATGAAACTGTTAAAATAGATCAAGAAAGAATATCAAGCATGCGAATAAGACTCCCTTCAGAAGAAACTGAAGTGATCGTGGATGATGACTTTGCTTCAATAATTGATACAGAACTTCTCGATCATAAAACAGCCACACAAAGTCAAATTCATTCGAATTTAGCCGAATCTATTCCTTTCAGTATGGTGCCGAATATTGAAATTGACTCGACGGATCGTAAAGAAAAAGCAAATATCAAAATTAAATCACTTAATGCATTCCAAGAAAAAATCACCGAAGTACAAGAAAAAGAACGCGAAACAGAGAGTGCGGACATTTTGAGAACAATTCAAGTTTATGCTAAGCCAGATATATTAACCAATCAGCCTATTGAAATAAGTGAAATATCTACTGAATCTCAATTCCAAGAAATGGCCCCATGTGACCAAGTAACTGCACAAAAACCAAAAGAGCGATTAACCTTCAACGACAGCATCACAACATCTGAAACAATTACACACATGAGTGCCACAAAAATGGATAAAATGGTATTCAACACCGAGCGAGCCGGTAGTCAGTTGTTATTACATGAAGCTATGGGAACGCTCGAAACCATTGTTTCACTTACAGAAAACCAATTGAATGAGGAAAAGGTATCATCGAACGAAAAGGCGAAGTCACATATCATTCCACAAGAATCTGTACAAGTTACACAAGTACTAGACATGTGCAAAGAAAATGTTGTACCGACAAAAACACGAGATGCAGAAGTACGACCATCAGTTGGATTATCGGTTTTAGAGCCACTGGAAATTCATGATGTATATGTGGAAGATAAATCTGGTAAATACTACCCGGAATTGATTGTTCCAACGGAAATTGCCGTTAAAAATGTAATAACAGAAAATCAAATTACAACACAAATAATCAATGCACCAGAAGTAGAAGGCAACTTTGCTTCCTCAAAGCTACCACCTAAACAGGAAGCCGAACTACTTTTAAATCTTGATGAATGTATAATTGTTTCACAACAGGAGATACAGGATCACGAAAATATTTTCAGCAAACAAGTAATCCCATTCATTGAAGCCAAACCAGAAGTAAACGTTTATAAAAGTTTGGAAAATTACATCCCAGATATACAAATGAATGAATCACTCTTGAAAAAAACTGACGAACAATCGAAAATAGCAGAGGTCGATATGATTGAGCATGAATATATCACTAAAACTGAAGTGCAGATTGCAGAAAATGAAAAACAATATGATTCAACCAAAGTTGAAGCTAAGGAAACGGCTACTACCACTTTCAACTTATTAGAAGGAAGTAATGTAGATTCAGTATACGTACAAGAATCTGAAACAATATTGGAAAAGAAAATCCAAAAATCAATGAATGCTCATATATCAATCAATCCGAATGAGCATATTTCTACGACTGAAACACAGAGTTTAGATGATTCAAAAAATATATCTATTGATAAAAACAAATCTATTTCAGAACGCATCGAGACATCTATTGAACCTTATACAGCAAAAGAAATATCTTTTACAATTTCTCAAGAAAATGAAGTGGAAAAGGAGTTTTCAAGAGAAAAATCGCGCAAGGTTGAAAGTAGTTTCAGACCAATCGAAAGCTTGACAGTAACAGATACGATATTTTCGGAAAAAGAAAATGTCTTATCAATGAAACCAATTCCAGCAACACAACATAGTACATACACCTATCCTACTCATGTGCTGAAAACAACAGTTACGGAAGAAATCAATCTAACAAGTCATACTGATAAACTGGACAGCGTTGAATCAACGAAAGTAACAGCAAAAGCTCAACATAGCGGTTTGTTAAATGAACTAACAATAGCTGAAGAATTTCCTTCAGAAAATGTGTCACCAATCCAACAAAATCCAAGCAATGACACATTAGCAGAAACTGACTTAATCGAGCATTCGGGTGTTAAAGTGGAACAAATAATCACTAATGAAAAAGAAAATTTCTTTGAAAATATTAAACTTGAAGAATACTTTGCGAAATCAAATATCACAATTGACAGGATTATTGCTACAACGTCTGAAACTTCTGTTGAACCCGAAACTTCTACATTTGAAAGAACCCCAGAGTCTCAAGAAAAGGCGGAACAAAAACATACACCACTTAAATCAATATCAGTGAGTTCACAGCAACCTATCGAAATAGAATCTTCTATGAATGACTTTGTTAAACCTAACGTTAAAAACATAACCGCGATACTTTCTGAAAACTCATACACTCCGCTGAGCATATCTGAAACAATAAGTGATGAAAAGGAACATCCATATGATGGAAATATTACCTTCAACTCCTGCATAGCATCTACCCAGATAACGTCAAGATTAATAGCAGAATCAACTGAGTTTATAACTAACATGAGAGAAGGAATTTTAAAACCACTGGAAAATGTTAACCATGCAAAGGCATCTACAAAAGCTGACATTATGAATGAAATTCAAATTATGCAACAGATTATTGAAGAAAAAGAAATGGAGCTAATCGAAAGTGATAAAACTAAACCAACAGAGGCAGACTTTACAATATTGCCCGACAAAGGCCTATCTGTGGAAGAAGTTTTAATCAGTGTCAGCACCACTGATTTAAAAGCAGACAAAATACTATCCAATGAAAATGCATCCATAAACTTATATGAAAATGAGGCTTTGATTCGCCAGGAAGTGTTATCTAATGATAACTTTGATGAAATGGTAATTAAAGAAGCTTCAACAGAAATTGCAAGAGCACAAAATGAATCACTTTTAGTAGCATCTGCTTCTGAAGTAGTTCCAGCAGAAACTGAAGAACAGAGAAGTTCTGATGTAATTCCTAATAAAATAAACATATCCTCTGATTTCGTTGAACAACACAGCATAGCTGTGACTGAAACAATAACAGACAATAAAGAATCTAAACTAATTATAAATGAAACTTATGATGAAATATCGGCATCACAAGGCATAAATACACCCCGGCAAGTAGCAGCGAATAATATTGTGATCGCTGCGCAAACCACGGGGCAATTAGACAAAGACAATCAAGAATTGTGTTTTGCTAAGGGAGATCATGTACCGCATACCACAGCGGTGCAGACAGAGTGTGTGAGTGAAGAAAAGGAAAGTTCATTGCCCATTTCAACGGCAGATAATTATAAAAACGCAGATATTGAATTTTCAGAACAATACTCTTTATTAACTACCGAAGTAACGTCTGACGACACCGAATCTCACTTTACACCAAACGATATTAAAAATACGGCGAATGCGAAATATGAAATCATAACTCATCAAACTCCACAGAATTCTGAAGTAATGGTAAATAATTCCGCGATTTATTTTGATACCACTCCAACTTCAAAATCTTCTGCGGAAATTCAACACATATTGTTATCTTCATTGGTAAATACAAATGTGTCTATTGAGGAAAACGAAGGAATTCTTCCGGAATCCATTAAACCTGATGTCAAGTGCGCAGATACAAATATGAATTTAGTAGAAGCTAAAATAATTACAGAAGTGAATACACAGGACCTAGAAGGGAAACTACAAGAAAAAATATTTTCAATATTAGAAAAAGCAAAAACTGATTATACTGATACGCATGTGGCGTTAAAAACAGAAATCAATTATCAGGGTTCTACAAAAGAGCTCGTAGCTGAAGAAAGTAAATATATTGAGGCATGCCAAACCCAAGAACCGTTTGAAGCAATATCTCTAACACAGTTAGAAACTGGAGAGAAAGAAGACATTTTTGATGATAAAAGTTTGAAAATAAATAAACAATCACCAGAATACGTGTTTGAACTTCTAAAATCAATCGATATATCAGAAACATTTTCACAAACTGATGATATCAAAAAAGATATCACCCATTTTCAAGAGTTAACGGACACCACGCATAATCTTTCTGCAACAAATTGTTTAGCATCATTAAAAGTTGCTGAAAAATCTGAAATTACTATAAACGATAACGTTGGAGAAACAATCGATCATAAGGTAGATCATAAAAAAGCAAATCGAAATGCAATAATGCAAGAATCATATAGTTGTCAAGAATTACAAATAAATGAAAGCGAAAATGAATTAAGAAATCTCAAAAATAATGTGATTGAAACAGCCCAAATAAAAATGAACGAATGCGATAGCATTAATGTGGATGCAGTTGTCTGTTCTAATTCAGTAGCAGATATATCAACATTAAAATTACCTAATTCAGAAAAGGCGCAACCTCATATAACTGGGTCAAAAGTTGCTGAAAAATCAGAAATGATACTAAGCTATTTGTCACATGAATTAAAACTTGAAAAACCAATAGAAAATACTGCAAGAGTAGGTCAAACTTTGCATGACAGTTTGGTAAACACAGAACATTACGTATCAGAAAAAGAAAGTATAATCGTACCTGTAGTGTTACCTCAAGAATCAAACGCAAATATGGATATTCAATACAAAGAACCGATAATAATGACAGAAACAACTTCAAACGAGAATGAAGTAAGTAACGAATACAAAGAAGCTGACTCGAAAAATGCTTTGCCTACAATTGATGTTAATAAAATAGTTGCTGTACAGTATACGACTATACCATCGACGTATGTTGCAGAAGAAGAACAACATCCTTTCGATACTTGTAATGCCAAAATAACACACAGTAAGTTTGAATGTTTAACTGTTAATGAAAATGTACTTCAAGAATCAGAAAACTATTTTGATGAACAACCAAAGCCATGTCTAAATCTCGCTTCAGTTAATATAGAAAAATCGGATAGCAAAGTTATAACAGAAATAATAACACATAACAAAGAAGGCCTGTTACAAGAACAAAAAGTACCGCAAAATGTTATCGCCAATACAAAGTTTACAACACTTGAAGTCCCTCAAAGAACAACTGTAAGTGTTGGGGAAACACTAGACACTTTATCAACATCAATTATTCAAAACACTCAACAAGCAAATCTCACACACGAAAATACATTAAGCGTTACAACATCCCAACCATTTACTGAAGAGCTTCCAGTTGAGAGGAGCTGCGAAGAAATTATTTTAGCGCACGCAGACAAACATATACCAGAACAATTTAGTATAGTTATATCGGATAATTACCACATAGAAAAGGAAGAAAATTTCATACAGTCAATTGAACCTCGAAAAATACTTGAACAGACTAACATGCCCATCGATACATATATAAAACAAGAAGAAGTTATTTCACAAGAAAGTACTTCGAATTTAGAAACAGAAAAGATTAAAACAGAGAAAGGTAACATAAATCACAAAACTAGTGAAAGCATTTCTATTTCAGAAAAGATAATTAATGAAAAAGAAGAAAACATCTCCACAGAATATTCGATACATAAATACACACCAGAAACAAGCATACAATCACTAGAGTGCGTGAAAGTAACTCAGATATTTTCAGAAGATAAAGAAAATCTTTTTGATACACCAAATCTAATAAATGCAGTTGCACAAAAACAAGTGATTCAAACGATTCCACTTACAATAAATGAAACAAATGTAGAGACTGATTTAGATCAACTGTCAATCGAAAATATAAAACAAGAAAAAGGTAACTTTGACTATGTTTTAGATGTCGGATTAACTGTTCAAGAAAATATTATAAATGACTCGGAAAACATTTTCCAATCATCAAAACAATTTGCGATGCTTAAAAATGCTAATATTAACATACCCGAATATACTGGTATAGAAATAACACACGTTGATGCAATTGAAATTGAATCAAAATTACCACATAATGATCAAATAATTGCGCATAATGCACATATAAACTTATCCGAATTAAAAGTTGCACAAAAGGAACAAATCGTTCCAGATACGTCTATTACATCTATTGTGGAAGAATCTATCCACCTCACAAATGCCACAAAAAGTCAAAATGAAGTAGAGACGTTTTCAGTTATGGAAGTTCCTATTTTACAAAGAGAACATAATCTTGATATCACCGAAGAAACTACAAAACATCCTTTTGTTTCTATTACAAATGTTCTTCCAGTTGCATTATCGGAAAAAATTATCGTTGATGAAAAAGAAAGAGATATTGCAACAAAAGCTATAACACAAACTAAATTTGGAACTATTGCATATGAAACTGTAAATGCTGCGATGAAATCAAAGAATACTTTATTAGAAACATTTTCTGAAGTAGAAAATTTGCCGACGGATTTCACGCATAAAATTACGCCAGTTCAATCAGAGCACCAAGGAGTTATTCAATATGAAGTTTATGTGAAAGGCAATGATAAATCTTTGCAAACTGAAACTCCAATTGTTCAAACTGCATCAACAATATATAAACAAAATGAATATGTAAGTATCAATGAAATTACAGCACAAGATCAAAGTATAGATTTTAAAAATATATCAGAAACACCGGGACATGCATCCCAAGAATGTGTCCACAATAAAACACTATTGACTACGGAAATAATAACGCATCAATCGACAGGACTCATAGCAGAAAATAAACACCAATATCTTCAAGCAAAAATTGGTAATGAAAAGCTTATTGAAACTTACGAAGTGTCTGAACCGACTATGTATGAAGATTACGAAGTAACTTTGGCTGATTCTGTGAAACCTTGTAAAATGACAGTGAACCAAATAGAACAAAATTCTGTTATTCAACAAGAAATTTACATAGAAGACACAAATTTACCCTTAGATGAACAAAATATAAAAATGAGAAATGCTCAAGTATCAGTTAATGAAAATAAATCTCTGGATATAAATGAAATCATACCTCATTATGCTGAAACACATTTACCCAAACATGAAGAACAACTGTTAACCGCTAGTAAACAATACATTGAAAACAAATCAAAAATCATAACGGAAGTTATCACTGCTTCATGTATAGAAAATTTTGATACCAAAACCAAATTATTGGACGAAGCGAAAATGGAAAATGAGAAACCAACGGAGCCTCTAGAAATAAACGAAACAGTGACATATGATAATATAGAACTTCATCAAAATAAAAAAGTTAACACACAAAATTCAATACCCATTCAAATGGAATTAAAAAGCCTTACTCAAGAAGAAGTTTTTATAGACGAAACTCCCAAAAACCTGACATTACAGGATTCTATTGGCTCAAATGCTAAAGTTGTATTCATGGAAAATAATGAATTAAAAATAAGTGAGACGCTTTCTCAAGTAGATGAAACGTCTTTTACGGTAGGTGAAATTCAATCATTTGAAGCCATAAAGAATATATCAGAAATTCAATCAATGATGATCACAGAAACTGTTCCACAAGATACAACAAGTAATATTTATGAAAAAATAAAAACCACCAATATTGCAAATGTATACAATGAAAATAATCACCAGCCTTTGGAAATAAATGAACGTTTCATCTTAGAAAATTGTGAACCACAAGAAAGTACATTGCAAAAATCTTTAACTGCACATCCTTCTACATTAGAAAACTATGCATATTCTGAAGGAAATGTATTTTTAGGTGAAAACAGTGAGGAACTTGGCATAGAAGTAAACCGATCTCATTCAGCAACAACTAAAGTAGAAATATTAGAGAAATCTTCTATTGATGTAGAAGAAGTGTTTGTAGAGCATTTAGGAAAATCTCTTGATATAAAAATGGAATCACAGCATAACGCTATCCAAAAAATAAGCGAAACTAAGCCAACTATAGTATCAGAAGTTATTTTAGATCATTCTGTAAAAGAAACGGAAAAATGCAATGAATCGCTAGAATATGCCAAAAACAAAATTGAAAAACTGAAAGAGTCAATTGAAGTTATTGATGAGAATGCATACGAACACTGTAATATCAGTAAAATTAATAAAATAGAGCCAACAGAATTTAATGTCAAACAAATTGAACAATTTGGTTTAATCCAACAAGAAACAATCGTCAACGACAATAATGATGATTTTAATACAGATAAACACAAAGAATCAACTGCCACAATCAAGCTCAGAGAAAACGAATGTTACAATATACAAGAAATAGTGACAGATAGTAATACTGAGGAACTTAATAAAAATGAAGTAAATAATTGCAAAGCAAAAGCAGGCATATTAGAAGTTAGTAGTATTTTGATAACTGAGACATTTTCGGAACAAATTCCTAAGGAGATGCATCTTGGAGAACCTAAACAAGAACAAAAAAGTAAAGGTATAGTTAATCTTGCAGAATCTTTGCAAGTGAAAGACGTATTTGCGTTTGATAATTACGAAAGCAATGAGAATGTTATCAAACCGGTTAAAAGTAACAAAACTCATATGGAATTAAGTAGTTTGACCAACGAGATAACTTATACAAATGACAACAGTCTACCATTTGAAATCCAAACATGTAAACCACAAACTGCACATGTCAAATTATTAGAACTAGAATCAATAAGCATTAATCAAATCATCCCTAATTGTGAAGAAACAAACTTAAATTATCAAAAAGAAAAAGAAGAGAATGCGTTCAAAAACTTTATCACCAACAGGCATTCAACGACGTTAGAAATCATAACAGACACAAACACGACAAAATTAAATTCAGAGTCGAACAATACAACATTCGCAAAAATGTATAACGAAAATCCAAATGTTGCGATAGAAATTAATGAGAGTCTTTCATATGAGAGTCTTGATAAAAAACCAATCATTTTCTCCAGCACTCCAGACACTTCAAACATTATACATTCTGAACACATAGGGCTTATGCAACAAGAAATTTTACCCAGCGATGGACATTCCACGTTTCAACGTCAAAACACATCCACAAAAACAGCTGTGATCAATGTAAATGAACACGCGAGTTTAAATGTCAACGAAATATATATATCACATGACAACGAAAGATTCAACGCGGAAGACAAAAAACCGATCGAGCAGGCAAAACAAAATATTTTGGAAAATAAAAGCAAAACAATATCTGAAGTAATAACAATTCAAAATCTTGACGATTTGCTGACAACACAAGAAAAACCCATTAAAATAAACATAAAAAACAACAATTTCCTTGAAACAATTGAAGTCAATGAAATAACAACACTAGACAGCTACCATGCATCTAATAATCAAACGGCACAGCAATATACAACAAAACCAATGACCCACGAACTTGCTAATTATGCAACAGAAAATATAATAATATCGAACAATACAGGTAAGTTTTACAAATATTCTGCAACGACGATTTCAGAGATATTGATCTTTTGAACACTGATAACGTAAAAGATAAAAATGATATAAAAAGTCACTTAGAAACACATATACAAAAAACACAAGACATAAAACTCACTATCTAACAAGTGTCTTATTTGCATGCAATAACAGAAAGGTATATGTCCAAAAAACGTCAAAACAATGAAACAACAATTAATTTTTTTTTTTCTTTAAACATTTCCAGACTCAACCCGCTTACAAAATAGTACACCACAAAATCAGACAAATCTAATACACACAAGACACGCAGAACAAAGTACTAATGATATTACAAAAACAAACAACACGAATGTTAAAAACAAAAATAAAAAGCTTTCAGAACAAGTAATAACCTCGTACGAAGAAACCGAGATGGGTGATAAAAACAGAAAAACTACTAAAAAATGTATTATAAAAAAGAAAGACGGCAAAAACGAGGTTACCGAGATAATTACCACTGAAATAGAAGGCCAACAACCCGAAACCACAGTCACTGTGGTCGAAAAAAACATTTTGGAAGAGAAAGCGGAACCACTTGACGAACAAGAATACGGTGTCATTTCGATTGAGGAACTTCCAGAACAAGAAATAACCGTTATAGAAGAAACATCAACAGGAGAAAAGAAACGAAAAACCATCAAGAAACGTACGATTAAGAAGAAGAAAGACGGCAAAAACGAGGTAACCGAGATAGTTACCACTGAAACGGAAGGCCAACAACCCGAAACCACAGTCACTATTGTCGAACAAAAAATTTCGGAAGAGAAAGCCGAACCTCTAGAGGAACAAGAGTACGGTGTCGTTACGGTTGAGGAGCTTCCAGAACAAGCGATGACCGTTGTAGAAGAAACTCAATCCGGTGAAAAGGTTCGAAAAACCATCAAGAAACGTACGATTAAGAAGAAAAAAGACGGCAAAAATGAAGTAACCGAGATAGTAACCACTGAAACGGAAGGCCAACGACCCAAAACCACAGTCACTATTGTCGAAAAAACAATTTCGGAAGAGAAAGCCGAACCACTTGTTGAACAAGAGTGCGGTGTCGTTTCGGTTGAGGAACTTCCAGAACAAGCGATAACCGTAGTAGAAGAAACATCGACCGGAGAAAAGAAACGAAAAACCATCAAGAAACGTACGATTAAGAAGAAGAAAGACGGCAAAAACGAGGTAACCGAGATAGTTACCACTGAAACAGAAGGCCAACAACCAGAAACCACAGTCACTGTTGTCCAACAAAATATTTCGGAAGAAAAAGTGGAACCACTAGAGGAACTAGAGTACGGTGTCGTTACGGTTGAGGAGCTTCCAGAACAAGCAATAACCTTTGTAGAAGAAACTCAATCCGGTGAGAAGGTTCGAAAAACTATCAAGAAACGTACGATTAAGAAGAAGAAAGACGGCAAAAATGAAGTAACCGAGATAGTAACCACTGAAACGGAAGGCCAACAACCCGAAACCACAGTCACTGTGGTAGAACAAAGCATTTCGGAAGAGAAAGCCGAACCACTTGACGAACAAGATTACGGTGTCGTTTCGGTTGAGGAGCTTCCAGAACAAGCAATAACCGTTGTAGAAGAAACATCGACAGGAGAAAAGAAAAGGAAAACCATCAAGAAACGTACGATTAAGAAGAAGAAAGACGGCAAAAACGAGGTAACCGAGATAGTTACCACTCAAACGGAAGGCCAACAACCCGAAACCATAGTCACTGTTATCGAACATAAAATTTCAGAAGAGAAAGTGGAACCACTAGAAGAACAAGAGTACGGTGTCATTACGGTTGAGGAGCTTCCAGAACAAGCGATGACCGTTGTAGAAGAAACTCAATCCGGACAGAAGGTTCGAAAAACTATCAAGAAACGTACGATTAAGAAAAAGAAAGACGGCAAAAATGAGGTAACCGAGATAGTTACCACTGAAACGGAAGGCCAACAACCCGAAACCACAGTCACTGTTGTAGAACAAAATATTTCGGAAGAAAAAGTGGAACCACTAGAGGAACTAGAGTACAGTGTCGTTACGGTTGAGGAGCTTCCAGAACAAGCAATAACCGTTGTAGAAAAAACATCGACAGGAGAAAAGAAACGAAAAACCATCAAGAAACGTACGATTAAGAAGAAGAAAGACGGCAAAAACGAGGTAACCGAGATAGTTACCACTGAAACGGAAGGCCAACAACCCGAAACCACAGTCACTATTGTCGAACAAAAAATTTCGGAAGAGAAAGCCGAACCTCTAGAGGAACAAGAGTACGGTGTCGTTACGGTTGAGGAGCTTCCAGAACAAGCGATGACCGTTGTAGAAGAAACTCAATCCGGTGAAAAGGTTCGAAAAACCATCAAGAAACGTACGATTAAGAAGAAGAAAGACGGCAAAAACGAGGTAACCGAGATAGTTACCACTGAAACAGAAGGCCAACAACCAGAAACCACAGTCACTGTTGTCCAACAAAATATTTCGGAAGAAAAAGTGGAACCACTAGAGGAACTAGAGTACGGTGTCGTTACGGTTGAGGAGCTTCCAGAACAAGCAATAACCGTTGTAGAAGAAACTCAATCCGGTGAGAAGGTTCGAAAAACTATCAAGAAACGTACGATTAAGAAGAAGAAAGACGGCAAAAATGAAGTAACCGAGATAGTAACCACTGAAACGGAAGGCCAACAACCCGAAACCACAGTCACTGTGGTAGAACAAAGCATTTCGGCAGAGAAAGCCGAACCACTAGACGAACAAGATTACGGTGTCGTTTCGGTTGAGGAGCTTCCAGAACAAGCAATAACCGTTGTAGAAGAAACATCGACAGGAGAAAAGAAAAGGAAAACCATCAAGAAACGTACGATTAAGAAGAAGAAAGACGGCAAAAACGAGGTAACCGAGATAGTTACCACTCAAACGGAAGGCCAACAACCCGAAACCATAGTCACTGTTATCGAACATAAAATTTCAGAAGAGAAAGTGGAACCACTAGAAGA
This sequence comes from Mystacides longicornis, assembly GCA_963576905.1. Taxonomy (NCBI): domain Eukaryota; kingdom Metazoa; phylum Arthropoda; class Insecta; order Trichoptera; family Leptoceridae; genus Mystacides; species Mystacides longicornis. The sequence goes on along the minus strand of OY756429.1, from coordinate 15,587,797 downwards.
ACAAGAGTACGGTGTCATTACGGTTGAGGAGCTTCCAGAACAAGCGATGACCGTTGTAGAAGAAACTCAATCCGGACAGAAGGTTCGAAAAACTATCAAGAAACGTACGATTAAGAAAAAGAAAGACGGCAAAAATGAGGTAACCGAGATAGTTACCACTGAAACGGAAGGCCAACAACCCGAAACCACAGTCACTGTTGTCGAACAAAATATTTCGGAAGAAAAAGTGGAACCACTAGAGGAACTAGAGTACAGTGTCGTTACGGTTGAGGAGCTTCCAGAACAAGCAATAACCGTTGTAGAAAAAACATCGACAGGAGAAAAGAAACGAAAAACCATCAAGAAACGTACGATTAAGAAGAAGAAAGACGGCAAAAACGAGGTAACCGAGATAGTTACCACTGAAACGGAAGGCCAACAACCCGAAACCACAGTCACTGTGGTAGAACAAAGCATTTCGGAAGAGAAAGCCGAACCACTTGACGAACAAGATTACGGTGTCGTTTCGGTTGAGGAGCTTCCAGAACAAGCAATAACCGTTGTAGAAGAAACATCGACAGGAGAAAAGAAAAGGAAAACCATCAAGAAACGTACGATTAAGAAAAAGAAAGACGGCAAAAATGAGGTAACCGAGATAGTTACCACTGAAACGGAAGGCCAACAACCCGAAACCACAGTCACTGTTGTCGAACAAAATATTTCGGAAGAAAAAGTGGAACCACTAGAGGAACTAGAGTACAGTGTCGTTACGGTTGAGGAGCTTCCAGAACAAGCAATAACCGTTGTAGAAAAAACATCGACAGGAGAAAAGAAACGAAAAACCATCAAGAAACGTACGATTAAGAAGAAGAAAGACGGCAAAAACGAGGTAACCGAGATAGTTACCACTGAAACGGAAGGCCAACAACCCGAAACCACAGTTACTGTAGTCGAACAAAAAATTTCGGAAGAGAAAGTGGAACCATTAGAGGAACAAGAGTACGGTGTCGTTACGGTTGAGGAGCTTCCAGAACAAGCGATAACCGTTGTAGAAGAAACTCAATCCGGGCAGAAGGTTCGAAAAACTATCAAGAAACGTACGATTAAGAAGAAAAAAGACGGCAAAAATGAGGTAACCGAGATAGTTACCACTGAAACGGAAGGCCAACAGCCCGAAACGACGGTTACTGTGATCGAACAAAAATTTTCGGAAGAGAAAGTGGAACCACTAGAGGAACAAGAGTACGGTGTCGTTACGGTTGAGGAGCTTCCAGAACAAGCAATAACCGTTGTAGAAGAAACACCGACCGGAGAAAAGAAACGAAAAACCATCAAGAAACGTACGATTAAGAAGAAGAAAGACGGCAAAAACGAGGTAACCGAGATAGTTACCACTGAAACGGAAGGCCAACAACCCGAAACCACAGTTACTGTGGTCGAACAAAAAATATCGGAAGAGAAAGCCGAACCACTTGACGAACAAGAGTACGGTGTTGTTACGGTTGAGGAGCTTCCAGAACAAGCGATAACCGTTGTAGAAGAAACTCAATCCGGGCAGAAGGTTCGAAAAACTATCAAGAAACGTACGATTAAGAAGAAGAAAAACGGCAAAAACGAAGTAACCGAGATAGTTACCACTGAAACGGAAGGCCAACAACCCGAAACGACGGTTACTGTGGTCGAACAAAAATTTTCGGAAGAGAAAGTGGAACCACTAGAGGAACAAGAGTACGGTGTCGTTACGGTTGAGGAGCTTCCAGAACAAGCAATAACCGTTGTAGAAGAAACACCGACCGGAGAAAAGAAACGAAAAACCATCAAGAAACGTACGATTAAGAAGAAGAAAGACGGCAAAAACGAGGTAACCGAGATAGTTACCACTGAAACGGAAGGCCAACAACCCGAAACGACGGTTACTGTGGTCGAACAAAAAATTTCGGAAGAGAAAGCCGAACCACTTGACGAACAAGAGTACGGTGTTGTTACGGTTGAGGAGCTTCCAGAACAAGCGATAACCGTTGTAGAAGAAACTCAATCCGGGCAGAAGGTTCGAAAAACTATCAAGAAACGTACGATTAAGAAGAAGAAAAACGGCAAAAACGAAGTAACCGAGATAGTTACCACTGAAACGGAAGGCCAACAACCCGAAACGACGGTTACTGTGGTCGAACAAAAATTTTCGGAAGAGAAAGTGGAACCACTAGAGCAACAAGAGTACGGTGTCGTTACGGTTGAGGAGCTTCCAGAACAAGCGATAACCGTTGTAGAAGAAACACAATCCGGTGAGAAGATTCGAAAAACCATCAAGAAACGTACGATTAAGAAGAAGAATGACGGCAAAAATGAGGTAACCGAGATAGTTACCACTGAAACAGAAGGCCAACAACCCGAAACCACAGTCACTGTAGTCGAACAAAAAATTTCGGTAGAAAAAGTGGAACCACTAGAGGAAATAGAGTACGGTGTCGTTACGGTTGAGGAGCTTCCAGAACAAGCAATAACCGTTGTAGAAGAAACTCAATCCGGTAAGAAGGTTCGAAAAACTATCAAGAAACGTACGATTAAGAAGAAGAAAGACGGAAAAAACGAGGTAACCGAGATAGTTACCACTGAAACGGAAGGCCAACAACCCGAAACCACAGTCACTGTTGTCGAACAAAAAATTTCGGAAGAGAAAGTGGAACCACTAGAGGAACTAGGGTACGATGTCGTTACGGTTGAGGAGCTTCCAGAACAAGCAATAACCGTTGTAGAAGAAACATCGACCGGAGAAAAGAAACGAAAAACCATTAAGAAACGTACGATTAAGAAGAAGAAAGACGGCAAAAACGAGGTAACCGAGATAGTAACCACTGAAACGGAAGGCCAACAGCCCGAAACCACAGTCACTGTTGTCGAACAAAAAATTTCAGAAGAGAAAGTGGAACCACTAGAGGAACAAGAGTTCGGTGTCGTTACGGTTGAGGAGCTTCCAGAACAAGCGATAACCGTTGTAGAAGAAACACAATCCGGTGAGAAGATTCGAAAAACCATCAAGAAACGTACGATTAAGAAGAAGAAAGACGGCAAAAACGAGGTAACCGAGATAGTTACCACTCAAACGGAAGGCCAACAACCCGAAACCACAGTCACTGTAGTCGAACAAAAAATTTCGGTAGAAAAAGTGGAACCACTAGAGGAAATAGAGTACGGTGTCGTTGAGGAGCTTCCAGAACAAGCGATAACCGTTGTAGAAGAAACTCAATCCGGTGAGAAGGTTCGAAAAACTATCAAGAAACGTACGATTAAGAAGAAGAAAGACGGCAAAAACGAGGTAACCGAGATAGTTACCACTGAAACGGAAGGCCAACAACCCGAAACCACAGTCACTGTTTTCGAACAAAAAATTTCAGAAGAGAAAGTGGAACCACTAGAGGAACAAGAGTACGGTGTCGTTACGGTTGAGGAGCTTCCAGAACAAGCGATAACTGTTGTAGAAGAAACTCAATCCGGTAAGAGGGTTCGAAAAACTATCAAGAAACGTACGATTAAGAAGAAGAAAGACGGCAAAAACGAGGTAACCGAGATAGTTACCACTGAAACAGAAGGCCAACAACCCGAAACCACAGTCACTGTTGTCGAACAAAAAATTTCGGAAGATAAAGTGGAACCACTAGAGGAACAAGAGTACGGTGACGTTACGGTTGAGGAGCTTCCAGAACAAGCAATAACCGTTGTAGAAGAAACATCGAAAGGAGAAAAGAAACGAAAAACCATCAAGAAACGTACGATTAAGAAGAAGAAAGACGGTAAAAACGAAGTAACCGAGATAGTTACCACTGAAACGGAAGGCCAACAACCCGAAACGACGGTTACTGTGGTTGAACAAAAATTTTCGGAAGAGAAAGTGGAACCACTAGAGGAACAAGAGTACGGTGTCGTTACGGTTGAGGAGCTTCCAGAACAAGCGATAACCGTTGTAGAAGAAACTCAATCTGGGCAGAAGGTTCGAAAAACTATCAAAAAACGTACGATTAAGAAGAAGAAAGACGGCAAAAATGAGGTAACCGAGATAGTTACCACTGAAACGGAAGGCCAACAACCCGAAACGACGGTTACTGTGGTCGAACAAAAATTTTCGGAAGATAAAGTGGAACCACTAGAGGAACAAGAGTACGGTGTCGTTACGGTTGAGGAGCTTCCAGAACAAGCAATAACCGTTGTAGAAGAAACATCGACAGGAGAAAAGAAACGAAAAACCATCAAGAAACGTACGATTAAGAAGAAGAAAGACGGCAAAAACGAAGTAACCGAGATAGTTACCACTGAAACGGAAGGCCAACAACCCGAAACGACGGTTACTGTGGTTGAACAAAAATTTTCGGAAGAGAAAGTGGAACCACTAGAGGAACAAGAGTACGGTGTCGTTACGGTTGAGGAGCTTCCAGAACAAGCGATAACCGTTGTAGAAGAAACTCAATCCGGTGAGAAGGTTCGAAAAACCATCAAGAAACGTACGATTAAGAAGAAGAAAGACGGCAAAAATGAGGTAACCGAGATAGTTACTACTGAAACGGAAGGCCAACAACCCGAAACCACAGTCACTATTGTCGAACAAAAATTTTCGGAAGAGAAAGTGGAACCACTAGAGGAACAAGAGTACGGTGTCGTTACGGTTGAGGAGCTTCCAGAACAAGCAATAACCGTTGTAGAAGAAACATCGACAGGAGAAAAGAAACGAAAAACCATCAAGAAACGTACGATTAAGAAGAAGAAAGACGGCAAAAACGAAGTAACCGAGATAGTTACCACTGAAACGGAAGGCCAACAACCCGAAACCACAGTTACTGTAGTCGAACAAAAAATTTCGGAAGAGAAAGCCGAACCACTTGACGAACAAGATTACAGTGTCGTTACGGTTGAGGAGCTTCCAGAACAAGCGATAACCGTTGTAGAAGAAATTCAATCCGGGCAGAAGGTTCGAAAAACTATCAAGAAACGTACGATTAAGAAGAAGAAAGACGGCAAAAATGAGGTAACTGAGATAGTTACAACTGAAACGGAAGGCCAACAACCCGAAACGACGGTAACTGTGGTCGAACAAAAAATTTCGGAAGAAAAAGCCGAACCACTTGACGAACAAGATTACGGTGTCGTTACGGTTGAGGAGCTTCCAGAACAAGCGATAACCGTTGTAGAAGAAACATCGACAGGAGAAAAGAAACGAAAAACCATCAAGAAACGTACGATTAAGAAGAAGAAAGACGGCAAAAACGAAGTAACCGAGATAGTTACCACTGAAACGGAAGGCCAACAACCCGAAACGACGGTTACTGTGGTCGAACAACAATTTTCGGAAGAGAAAGCCGAACCACTAGAGGAACAAGAGTACGGTGTCGTTACGGTTGAGGAGCTTCCAGAACAAGCGATAACCGTTGTAGAAGAAACATCGACAGGAGAAAAGAAACGAAAAACCATCAAGAAACGTACGATTAAGAAGAAGAAAGACGGCAAAAACGAAGTAACCGAGATAGTTACCACTGAAACGGAAGGCCAACAACCCGAAACGACGGTTACTGTGGTTGAACAAAAATTTTCGGAAGAGAAAGTGGAACCACTAGAGGAACAAGAGTACGGTGTCGTTACGGTTGAGGAGCTTCCAGAACAAGCGATAACCGTTGTAGAAGAAACTCAATCCGGTGAGAAGGTTCGAAAAACCATCAAGAAACGTACCATTAAGAAGAAGAAAGACGGCAAAAATGAGGTAACCGAGATAGTTACCACTGAAACAGAAGGCCAACAACCCGAAACGACGGTGACTGTGGTCGAACAAAAAATTTCGGAAGAGAAAGCCGAACCACTTGACGAACAAGATTACGGTGTCGTTACGGTTGAGGAGCTTCCAGAACAAGCAATAACCGTTGTAGAAGAAACATCGACAGGAGAAAAGAAACGAAAAACCATCAAGAAACGTACGATTAAGAAGAAGAAAGACGGCAAAAACGAAGTAACCGAGATAGTTACCACTGAAACGGAAGGCCAACAACCCGAAACGACGGTTACTGTGGTTGAACAAAAATTTTCGGAAGAGAAAGTGGAACCACTAGAGGAACAAGAGTACGGTGTCGTTACGGTTGAGGAGCTTCCAGAACAAGCGATAACCGTTGTAGAAGAAACTCAATCCGGTGAGAAGGTTCGAAAAACCATCAAGAAACGTACGATTAAGAAGAAGAAAGACGGCAAAAATGAGGTAACCGAGATAGTTACCACTGAAACAGAAGGCCAACAACCCGAAACGACGGTTACTGTGGTCGAACAAAAATTTTCGGAAGAGAAAGTGGAACCACTAGAGGAACAAGAGTACGGTGTCGTTACGGTTGAGGAGCTTCCAGAACAAGCGATAACCGTTGTAGAAGAAACATCGACAGGAGAAAAGAAACGAAAAACCATCAAGAAACGTACGATTAAGAAGAAGAAAGACGGCAAAAACGAAGTAACCGAGATAGTTACCACTGAAACGGAAGGCCAACAACCCGAAACGACGGTTACTGTGGTTGAACAAAAATTTTCGGAAGAGAAAGTGGAACCACTAGAGGAACAAGAGTACGGTGTCGTTACGGTTGAGGAGCTTCCAGAACAAGCGATAACCGTTGTAGAAGAAACTCAATCCGGTGAGAAGGTTCGAAAAACCATCAAGAAACGTACGATTAAGAAAAAGAAAGACGGCAAAAATGAGGTAACCGAGATAGTTACAACTGAAACGGAAGGCCAACAACCCGAAACGACGGTGACTGTAGTCGAACAAAAATTTTCGGAAGAGAAAGCCGAACCACTTGACGAACAAGAGTACGGTGTCGTTACGGTTGAGGAGCTTCCAGAACAAGCGATAACCGTTGTAGAAGAAACATCGACAGGAGAAAGGAAACGAAAAACCATCAAGAAACGTACGATTAAGAAGAAAAAAGACGGGAAAAATGAGGTAACCGAGATAGTTACCACTGAAACGGAAGGCCAACAACCCGAAACGACGGTGACTGTGGTCGAACAAAAAATTTCGGAAGAGAAAGCCGAACCACTTGACGAACAAGTGTACGGTGTCGTTACGGTTGAGGAGCTTCCAGAACAAGCGATAACCGTTGTAGAAGAATCTCAATCCGGGCAGAAGGTTCGAAAAACTATCAAGAAACGTACGATTAAGAAAAAGAAAGACGGCAAAAATGAGGTAACCGAGATAGTTACAACTGAAACGGAAGGCCAACAACCCGAAACCACAGTCACTGTAGTCGAACAAAAAATATCGGAAGGAAAAGTGGAACCACTTGACAAACAAGAGTACGGTGTCGTTACGGTTGAAGAGCTTCCAGAACAAGCGATAACCGTTGTAGAAGAAACTCAATCCGGGCAGAAGGTTCGAAAAACCATCAAGAAACGTACGATTAAGAAGAAGAAAGACGGCAAAAACGAGGTAACCGAGATAGTAACCACTGAAACGGAAGGCCAACAGCCCAAAACGACAGTCACTGTTGTCGAACAAAAAATTTCAGAAGAGAAAGTGGAACCACTAGAGGAACAAGAGTTCGGTGTCGTTACGGTTGAGGAGCTTCCAGAACAAGCAATAACCGTTGTAGAAGAAACATCGACAGGAGAAAAGAAACGAAAAACCATCAAGAAACGTACGATTAAGAAGAAGAAAGACGGCAAAAACGAAGTAACCGAGATAGTTACCACTGAAACGGAAGGCCAACAACCCGAAACGACGGTTACTGTGGTCGAACAAAAATTTTCGGAAGAGAAAGTGGAACCACTAGAGGAACAAGAGTACGATGTCGTTACGGTTGAGGAGCTTCCAGAACAAGCGATAACCGTTGTAGAAGAAACTCAATCCGGGCAGAAGGTTCGAAAAACTATCAAGAAACGTACGATTAAGAAAAAGAAAGACGGCAAAAATGAGGTAACCGAGATAGTTACAACTGAAACGGAAGGCCAACAACCCGAAACGACGGTGACTGTAGTCGAACAAAAATTTTCGGAAGAGAAAGCCGAACCACTTGACGAACAAGAGTACGGTGTCGTTACGGTTGAGGAGCTTCCAGAACAAGCGATAACCGTTGTAGAAGAAACATCGACAGGAGAAAGGAAACGAAAAACCATCAAGAAACGTACGATTAAGAAGAAAAAAGACGGGAAAAATGAGGTAACCGAGATAGTTACCACTGAAACGGAAGGCCAACAACCCGAAACGACGGTGACTGTGGTCGAACAAAAAATTTCGGAAGAGAAAGCCGAACCACTTGACGAACAAGTGTACGGTGTCGTTACGGTTGAGGAGCTTCCAGAACAAGCGATAACCGTTGTAGAAGAATCTCAATCCGGGCAGAAGGTTCGAAAAACTATCAAGAAACGTACGATTAAGAAGAAAAAAGACGGCAAAAATGAGGTAACCGAGATAGTTACAACTGAAACGGAAGGCCAACAACCCGAAACGACGGTGACTGTAGTCGAACAAAAATTTTCGGAAGAGAAAGCCGAACCACTTGTCGAACAAGAGTACGGTGTCGTTACGGTTGAGGAGCTTCCAGAACAAGCGATAACCGTTGTAGAAGAAACATCGACAGGAGAAAGGAAACGAAAAACCATCAAGAAACGTACGATTAAGAAGAAAAAAGACGGCAAAAATGAGGTAACCGAGATAGTTACCACTGAAACGGAAGGCCAACAACCCGAAACGACGGTGACTGTGGTCGAACAAAAAATTACGGAAGAGAAATCCGAACCACTTGACGAACAAGATTACGGTGTCGTTACGGTGGAGGAGCTTCCAGAACAAGCGATAACCGTTATAGAAGAAACTCAATCCGGGCAGAAGGTTCGAAAAACTATCAAGAAACGTACGATTAAGAAGAAAAAAGACGGCAAAAATGAGGTAACCGAGATAGTTACCACTGAAACGGAAGGCCAACAACCCGAAACGACGGTGACTGTGGTCGAACAAAAAATTTCGGAAGAGAAAGCCGAACCACTAGAGGAACAAGATTACGGTGTCGTTACGGTTGAAGAACTTCCAGAACAAGCGATAACCGTTGTAGAAGAAACTCAATCCGGGCAGAAGGTTCGAAAAACTATCAAAAAACGTACGATTAAGAAGAAAAAAGACGGCAAAAATGAGGTAACCGAGATAGTTACAACTGAAACGGAAGGCCAACAACCCGAAACGACGGTGACTGTGGTCGAACAAAAAATTTCGGAAGAGAAAGCCGAACCACTAGAGGAACAAGATTACGGTGTCGTTACGGTTGAAGAACTTCCAGAACAAGCGATAACCGTTGTAGAAGAAACTAAATCCGGAGAGAAGGTTCGAAAAACCATCAAGAAACGTACAATTAAGAAGAAAAAAGACGGCAAAAATGAGGTAACTGAGATAGTTACCACTGAAATTGAAGGTCATCAGCCAGAGACTAGTGTTAGAGTTTTGCAACAATGTGACAATATTTACAATACACATATTACTAACGAATACGAACATACACACACTTTACCCGATCATATAAAACAAGGTTTCGTGGAAGATATACATGGCAATGAAATGAATACATCCAATGAATCCGTGGTAGCCAAATGCATCGCAAATAAAGGTATAGAGCTCAACATTTTCATTATACCAATTATCAATGACATTTTTTTACACACATATTTTAACAAACATCTCAAACTTAAATTTAGATTAAGTTGTACAAAATACAAACTTTACATTTTTTTAATCTTCATTGTACCTACTTATTTATGTACATTGATTTGAAAACCGCAAAGTTATAAAAATAAATACCCATTATGGGATATTTTATAAGCAATCAATACCTAATGATTCTCTTCTGAAAGTAGGTACATATGTATATGAAAAAACATCTTTTTATGATACAGTTTATTTACTCTTTACGAAAATTGTCCAATGCGAAAAAATCAAATTTATATATACAATATATCATATTTTTTCATAAGTCATATAAGAATAAACAACATATAAAATAATGTTCATTTTAATTAAAAAAATAACATAAGGTGTTTAAAATAAGAAAACCTTATATTTCAGAAAAACTGCAGAAAGAATTAGCAATTGATGAACAGGTACTAGAAAAACACAAACCATTGCACAATGAGATAATTACAAAAATAACACAAACATTAGAAGACAATAAATTAAAAAGATGTTTAAACAGCGAAAACATAGAGGAGACAGAAATATCAGAAGCATTAGACGAAGAATCAATCACACTTCATCCAAAAACGACCATCATAGAAGTGGAGTCAGCAGTTGATGTAATAAAGTCTGTGGGAAAGAAGAAGAAAACAAAATCGCAAGAGGAATCAGCTGTAGAAATTGAGCCTGAAATAAAAGAAGGAGTAATTGAAGAAGTTTTGGAAAAGAAAACCATTTCGAAGAAGAAACCCAAACAAGGTGTATCTGAAGTTCCGGTTGAAACACTTGAACCAGTTGTAAAAGAGGGATTAATTCAAGAAATCGAAGGTGACGAGACGGTTATCATAGAAGAAACCAAAAAAGTTGTAAAGAAGAAAACGAAACGATCAGAAATAACAGAAGAAGAATCTGTCACGGAAAAACCGGTAGAAAGTAAAGCAGTCATTGAAGAAACCACGTCGATGGAAGAAGAGAAAGCGGTAGCACCGCGTAAAAAGAAACAGAAAACGGAATTGAAGGAGTCTAAATCAACAGGAATAGAACCTGCCTATGAAACCGCCACCATTGAAGAGGTAGAATTGAATGAGATGGAAGTTGAAACAAAACAACCGATGGATAAGAAAAAGAAAACAAAAACGCAAAAGGAATCAGTTGTAGAAATTGAGCCTGAAATAAAAGAAGGAGTAATTGAAGAGGTTTTGGAAAAGAAAACCATTTCGAAGAAGAAACCCAAACAAGAAGTATCTGAAAAAACAGTTGAAACAATTGAGCCAGTTGTGAAAGAGGGATTAGTTGAAGACATTGAAGGTGAAGAGACGGTTATCATAGAGGAAACCAAAAAAGTCGTTAAGAAGAAAACAAAACGAGCAGATATAACAGAAGAAGAATCTGTTACAGAAGAACCGGTTGAAAAGAAAGCAGTTATTGAAGAAACTACATCTATGGAAGAAGAGAAAACGGTAACACCGCGTAAAAAGAAACCGAAAACGGAATTGAAGGAGTCTAAATCAAAAGGAATAGAACCTGCCTATGAAACCGCCACCATTGAAGAGATAGAACTGAATGAGAAGGAAGTTGAAATAAAACAACCGATGGATAAGAAAAAGAAAACAAAAACGCAAGAGGAATCAGCTGTAGAAATTGAGCCTGAAATAAAAGAAGGAGTAATTGAAGAAGTTTTGGAAAAGAAAACCATTTCGAAGAAGAAACCCAAACAAGATGTATCTGAAGAAACGGTTGAAACACTTGAACCAGTTGTAAAAGAGGGATTAATTCAAGAAATCGAAGGTGACGTGACGGTTATCATAGAAGAAACCAAAAAAGTTGTTAAGAAGAAAACGAAACGATCAGAAATAACAGAAGAAGAATCTGTCACGGAAGAACCGGTTGAAAAGAAAGCAGTTATTGAAGAAACCACGTTGATGGAAGAAGAGAAAGCGGTAGCACCGCGTAAAAAGAAACCGAAAACGGAATTGAAGGAGTCTAAATCAACAGGAATAGAACCTGCCTATGAAACCGCTACCATTGAAGAGATAGAACTGAATGAGAAGGAAGTTGAAATAAAACAACCGATGGATAAGAAAAAGAAAACAAAAACGCAAGAGGAATCAGCTGTAGAAATTGAGCCTGAAATAAAAGAAGGAGTAATTGAAGAAGTTTTGGAAAAGAAAACCATTTCGAAGAAGAAACCCAAACAAGATGTATCTGAAGAAACGGTTGAAACACTTGAACCAGTTGTAAAAGAGGGATTAATTCAAGAAATCGAAGGTGACGTGACGGTTATCATAGAAGAAACCAAAAAAGTTGTTAAGAAGAAAACGAAACGATCAGAAATAACAGAAGAAGAATCTGTCACGGAAGAACCGGTTGAAAAGAAAGCAGTTATTGAAGAAACCACGTGGATGGAAGAAGAGAAAGCGGTAGCACCGCGTAAAAAGAAACCGAAAACGGAATTGAAGGAGTCTAAATCAACAGGAATAGAACCTGCCTATGAAACCGCCACCATTGAAGAGATAGAACTGAATGAGAAGGAAGTTGAAATAAAACAACCGATGGATAAGAAAAAGAAAACAAAAACGCAAGAGGAATCAGCTGTAGAAATTGAGCCTGAAATAAAAGAAGGAGTAATTGAAGAAGTTTTGGAAAAGAAAACCATTTCGAAGAAGAAACCCAAACAAGATGTATCTGAAGAAACGGTTGAAACACTTGAACCAGTTGTAAAAGAGGGATTAATTCAAGAAATCGAAGGTGACGTGACGGTTATCATAGAAGAAACCAAAAAAGTTGTTAAGAAGAAAACGAAACGATCAGAAATAACAGAAGAAGAATCTGTCACGGAAGAACCGGTTGAAAAGAAAGCAGTTATTGAAGAAACCACGTGGATGGAAGAAGAGAAAGCGGTAGCACCGCGTAAAAAGAAACCGAAAACGGAATTGAAGGAGTCTAAATCAAAAGGAATAGAACCTGCCTATGAAACCGCCACCATTGAAGAGATAGAACTGAATGAGAAGGAAGTTGAAATAAAACAACCGATGGATAAGAAAAAGAAAACAAAAACGCAAGGGGAATCAGCTGTAGATATTGAGCCTGAAATAAAAGAAGGAGTAATTGAAGAAGTTTTGGAAAAGAAAACCATTTCGAAGAAGAAAGCCAAACAAGAAGTATCTGAAAAAACAGTTGAAACAATTGAGCCAGTTGTGAAAGAGGGGTTAGTTGAAGACATTGAAGGTGAAGAGACGGTTATCATAGAGGAAACCAAAAAAGTGGTTAAGAAGAAAACCAAACGAGCAGAAATAACAGAAGAAGAATCTGTTACAGAAGAACCGGTTGAAAAGAAAGCAGTTATTGAAGAAACTACATCTATGGAAGAAGAGAAAGCGGTAACACCGCGTAAAAAGAAACCGAAATCGGAATTGAAGGAGACGAAATCCACCGAAATAGAACCCACCTATGCCACCGCCACCATTGAAGATGTAGAGTTGAATGAGATGGAAGTAGAATTAAAACAATCGGTCGAAAAGATAACGAAACCAAAAATACAAGAAGAATCAGCTGTAGAATTTGAGCCTGAAGCAAAAGAAGGGATCATTGAAGATGTTTTGGAAAAGAAAACCATTACGAAGAAGAAACCCAAACAAGAGATATCTGAAAAAACAGTTGAAACAATTGAACCAGTTGTAAAAGAGGGATTAGTTGAAGTCATTGAAGGTGAAGAGACGGTTATCATAGAGGAAACCAAAAAAGTGGTTAAGAAGAAAACCAAACGAGCAGAAATAACAGAAGAAGAATCTGTCACGGAAGAACCGGTAGAAAGTAAAGCAGTCATTGAAGAAACCACGTCGATGGAAGAAGAGAAAGCGGTAGCACCGCGTAAAAAGAAACCGAAAACGGAATTGAAGGAGTCTAAATCAACAGGAATAGAACCTACCTATGAAACTGCCACCATTGAAGAGGTAGAATTGAATGAGAAGGAAGTTGAAATAAAACAACCGGTCGATAAGAAAAAGAAAATAAAAACGCATGAGGAATCAGCTGTAGAAATTGAGCCTGAAATAAAAGAAGATGTAATTGAAGAAGTGTTGGAAAAGAAAACCGTTACCAAGAAGAAGCAGAAGCAAGAGATATCTGAAAAATTAATTGAAACACTTGAACCGGTTCTGAAGAAGGGATTAGTTGAAGATATCGAAAAAGACACAATAGAAGAACTTCAAGTTATCGATTCTCGATTGGAAACTGCAGCAGTCGGTTTTGTATCATATGACTTTGAAATTACACAAGACACTGACGACAATATTTGGCCCGAACACATTGATAACGCATACATACATAAACCATTTGAAAATGAAGTAATAACAACAAATGAAACTCTGTTACCCAAAATCTTCACTTTACAAGGTAGATAATAATTATATACACTCACAATATACCTATAAATTTATTTTGATATATGTATTTTTTATGTATTTTACATGTTTACAAGTACAAATAAAGCGCACTGTGTCTTATTTTAGCACAATTTTTAAATATTATATTATCATGTTTTGCAATGTTCTACTTGGTTATCTATTATTAAGTTTATCGTTATGTCTTTTATCCATCGTAATTATACCTACATTCAATGAATAATACAAGGTGGCACAAAATTACGTTGACAAAGTTTTTTTAGCATAATATTTTCTTTTTGCTATTCGCATTTTGCAATATGTAATTAAAAACTTTAAATATTGTAATTTAAGTAAAAATAACTCTGTCTTCAAAATATCTTTCTTTGGCTATACAAATAAAATTTTTGTTAATAATTTCAAAGAAATGCCGTGGTTCTTCAGTAATATTTTTTATCCACTGTTGAGTTTTGCTTTCAGAGCATCTTAATTTTAATGTTGAGTGGATCTGGCCGTTGTCTTCAGAGATTGATCACAAACCTGTTTGATGTGCATCAGGCAAGTAGGGTAACCAATCTAATAAAATCCCTTACACCAATGCAGCACGCTATGAGTTCTGTGTAGTGGAGTAAAGTCCTGTTTAAATATGAATGACTGGTTTTCTAAGCATTGTTGCATCCAAAGAACAGCTTCGGTTTCGAGAAAACATTTTCCATTTACATCCTGATTATTTTTGATACTTTTTACTATGAATATGAAGGGATTTTTTCCTGTCGAGAAAATGATTCCGAAACATGACTGTTTTCAGCTTTTGTGGCTAAGAACCACTGCGGTGCGGACGGATGGTGTGGTCTCTTCAGGACGACGAAAGAAATACGTACATTTGATTTTTTTATTTGGTTCTCCAACAGGTTTCGATGATTATGGGATTGTTTAATTCAAACACAATTTCCCACTTTTTGATGCGACACGCTTCTGGACCAAATTAACTTCTGTCAAACCGAACTTTTTTATTTCATCTTATAGATTTTACGCCTACATTTTGAGGTCAAAGCAACAATAAGTTGCGCTGAATATCGACCAACATCCAGCTCCCGTGCAGTTTTTCGCATCTTGGTCCCTGGTTAGCCGTCTCTCGATAACGATACAGAGCTCTCCTTAAAGTCCTCTTTATGCCTTTTCCTGGGTTGTCTGATATAATATGCTCGAGATCATAATATCTCTCAAAAGCCTTGGACACTATTTGGAGATAAACACTAAAGGATCATAAAATCTCACAATCTCGTTTTCCAGATTCGTGAAAAGAAATAATTGTTTAAGGTTTATCAATATATTTCTGGGTAACCCTGTGTGGAGAACTTTGCTAATGAAACATGGCATAAAACACTGGAATGATAATCTGATGTAAAACATAAAACATTAATACTGTACTGTAGACATGTAAATTTGAAACATTTCGTATTTGTATAATTATACATACCTACCAATACAGATATTTAAAAAATTAAATAGTAAAATATTACAGTAAATACAAAATTATTATTTATACACTTAACACTCATTCACAAATTTTATTATCAAGAAAAGTTTTTTTACACTAATAAATTGATATATTTTATCACATTTCAAAACACCATAATCAATGAATTTATTACAAACTATGATTGTGCCTACTTACATCAAAACCAACAAACCATATCTACGTTGAAATGAAGTAATTCAGTTTCAGTTGCAATAGAAAACATTCATATGCCCGTACATACAAATAAGGAATTTTCAACGTTGAACATCCCTACTACCCAATACTTACGATAAAATGTTGGCAATATATCAATTTATTAAGAGCAGATTCGTCAATTCTCATTTTTTTTAGATATTATAGAGGTTAATAAAATTCACCAGTAATCTTGAAATTATAGATATAATGAGTGATACGTTTGTAAATATAATCACTTTAAAATACTGAGAAACTATAAATACCATCAAACGTTTAATTATTGTTATTGACATATCTTTATTATTTCAGACTTTGAGCAGAATGACCTTAATATTGCAGAACAAATAGAAAAACATACTTCATTGTACGATGAAGTAATAACTGAAATCACACAAACACCTGAAGACGTTACATCGCCACAATCTTCAGACAATGAAAGGGTAGAGGAAATCATAACCAAATTTCAAACAACTTCAGACGGAAATGAAACTAAATGTATAAAAACAAAACGAACCATACTTAAAAAGAAAAAATCTAATAAAAAAATAGGCGACTCTAATGAGTATGCAGGAAACGTAATAATAGAAGAAATCTTAGATGATGAAGACAATACAAAACCAAAAGACACTATAGTAAGCATTGAGGAATATACATTAGACGAAGGCAACACTGAAACAGGCGCTATTGAAATCATTGAGATGAACGAATTGGAAGTTGAAGTGAAAGAATCAGTCGACAAGAAAAAGAAAACAAAGCCGCAAGAAGAAATAGCTGTAGAAATTGAGCCTGAAATAAAAGAAGGGGTAATTGAAGAAGTTTTGGAAAAGAAAACCATTTCGAAGAAGAAACCCAAACAAGAAGTATCTGAAAAAACAGTTGAAACAATTGAGCCAGTTCTGAAAGAGGGATTAGTTGAAGTCATTGAAGGTGAAGAGACGGTTATCATAGAGGAAACCAAAAAAGTCGTTAAGAAGAAAACAAAACGAGCAGAAATAACAGAAGAAGAATCTGTTACAGAAGAACCGGTTGAAAAGAAAGCAGTTATTGAAGAAACTACATCTATGGAAGAAGAGAAAGCGGTAACACCGCGTAAAAAGAAACCGAAATCGGAATTGAAGGAGACGAAATCCACCGAAATAGAACCCACCTATGCCACCGCCACTATTGAAGAAGTAGAGTTGAGTGAGATGGAAGTTGAAATAAAACAATCGGTCGAAAAGAAAACGAAACCAAAAATACAAGAAGAATCAGCTGTAGAATTTGAGCCTGAAACAAAAGAAGGAATCATTGAAGAAGTTTTGGAAAAGAAAACAATTTCGAAGAAGAAACCCAAACAAGAAGTATCTGAAAAAACAGTTGAAACAATTGAACCAGTTGTAAGGGAGGGATTAATTGAAGACATTGAAGGTGAAGAGACGGTTATCATAGAGGAAACCAAAAAAGCGGTTAAGAAGAAAACCAAACGAGCAGAAATAACAGAAGAAGAATCTGTTACAGAAGAACCGGTTGAAAAGAAAGCAGTTATTGAAGAAACTACATCTATGGAAGAGGAAAAAGCGGTAACACCGCGTAAAAAGAAACCGAAATCGGAATTGAAGGAGACCAAATCCAAGGAAATAGAACCCACCTATGCAACCGCCACTATTGAAGAAGTAGAGTTGAATGAGATGGAAGTTGAAATAAAACAATCGGTCGAAAAGAAAACGAAACCAAAAATACAAGAAGAATCAGCTGTAGAATTTGAGCATGAAACAAAAGAAGGAATCATTGAAGAAGTTTTGGAAAAGAAAACAATTTCGAAGAAGAAACCTAAACAAGAAGTATCTGAAAAAACAGTTGAAATAATTGAACCAGTCGTAAAAGAGGGATTAATTGAAGACAAAGAAGGTGAAGAGACGGCTATCATAGAGGAAACCAAAAAAGTGGTTAAGAAGAAAACCAAACGAGCAGAAATAACAGAAGAAGAATCTGTTACAGAAGAACCGGTTGAAAAGAAAGCAGTTATTGAAGAAACTACATCTATGGAAGAGGAGAAAGCGGTAACACCACGTAAAAAGAAACCGAAATCGGAATTGAAGGAGACCAAATCCACCGAAATAGAACCCACCTATGCCACCGCCACTATTGAAGAAGTAGAGTTGAGTGAGATGGAAGTTGAAATAAAACAATCGGTCGAAAAGAAAACGAAACCAAAAACACAAGAAGAATCAGCTGTAGAATTTGAGCCTGAAACAAAAGAAGGAATTATTGAAGAAGTTTTGGAAAAGAAAACCATTTCGAAGAAGAAACCCAAACAAGAAATATCTGAAAAAACAGTTGAAACAATTGAACCAGTTGTAAAAGAGGGATTAGTTGAAGACATTGAAGGTGAAGAGACGGTCATCACAGAGGAAACCAAAAAAGTGGTTAAGAAGAAATCCAAACGAGCAGAAATAACAGAAGAAGAATCAGTTACGGAAGAACCGGTGGAAAAGAAAGCTGTAATAGAGGAAATTACTTCGATAGAAAAAGTTAAAGAGGTAATACCGCGTAAAAAGAAACCGAAATCTGAATTGAAGGAGAATAAATCCACCGAAATAGAACCCACCTATGCCACCGCCACCATTGAAGAAGTAGAGTTGAATGAGATGGAAGTAGAATTAAAACAATCGGTCGAAAAGATAACGAAACCAAAAATACAAGAAGAATCAGCTGTAGAATTTGAGCCTGAAGCAAAAGAAGGGATCATTGAAGATGTTTTGGAAAAGAAAACCATTACGAAGAAGAAACCCAAACAAGAGATATCTGAAAAAACAGTTGAAACAATTGAACCAGTTGTAAAAGAGGGATTAGTTGAAGACATTGAAGGTGAAGAGACGGTCATCACAGAGGAAACCAAAAAAGTGGTTAAGAAGAAAACCAAACGAGCAGAAATAACAGAAGAAGAATCTGTTACGGAAGAACCGGTAGAAAAGAAAGCAGTTATCGAAGAAACTACATCTATGGAAGAAGAGAAAGAAGTAACACCGCGTAAAAAGAAACCTAAATCGGAATTGAACGAGAATAAATCAACCGAAATAGAACCCACCTATGCCACCGCCACCATTGAAGAAGTAGAGTTGAATGAGATGGAAGTAGAATTAAAACAATCGGTCGAAAAGATAACGAAACCAAAAATACAAGAAGAATCAGCTGTAGAATTTGAGTCTGAAGCAAAAGAAGGGATCATTGAAGATGTTTTGGAAAAGAAAACCATTACGAAGAAGAAACCCAAACAAGAGATATCTGAAAAAACAGTTGAAACAATTGAACCAGTTGTAAAAGAGGGATTAGTTGAAGACATTGAAGGTGAAGAGACGGTCATCACAGAGGAAACCAAAAAAGTGGTTAAGAAGAAAACCAAACGAGCAGAAATAACAGAAGAAGAATCTGTTACGGAAGAACCGGTAGAAAAGAAAACAGTTATCGAAGAAACTACATCTATGGAAGAAGAGAAAGAAGTAACACCGCGTAAAAAGAAACCTAAATCGGAATTGAAGGAGAATAAATCAACCGAAATAGAACCCACCTATGCCACCGCCACCATTGAAGAAGTAGAGTTGAATGAGATGGAAGTAGAATTAAAACAATCGGTCGAAAAGAAAACGAAACCAAAAATACAAGAAGAATCAGCTGTAGAATTTGAGCCTGAAGCAAAAGAAGGGATCATTGAAGTTGTTTTGGAAAAGAAAACCATTACGAAGAAGAAACCCAAACAAGAGATATCTGAAAAAACAGTTGAAACAATTGAACCAGTTGTAAAAGAGGGATTAGTTGAAGACATTGAAGGTGAAGAGACGGTTATCATAGAGAAAACCAAAAAAGAGGTTAAGAAGAAAACTAAACAAGCAGAAATAACAGAAGAAGAATCTGTTACGGAAGAACCGGTAGAAAAGAAAGCTGTAATAGAGGAAATTACTTCGATAGAAGAAGTTAAAGAGGTAATACCGCGTAAAAAGAAACCGAAATCTGGATTGAAGGAGAATAAATCCACCGAAATAGAACCCACCTATGCCACCGCCACCATTGAAGAAGTAGAGTTGAATGAGATGGAAGTAGAATTAAAACAATCGGTCGAAAAGATAACAAAACCAAAAATACAAGAAGAATCAGCTGTAGAATTTGAGCCTGAAGCAAAAGAAGGGATCATTGAAGAAGTTTTGGAAAAGAAAACCATTACGAAGAAGAAACCTAAACAAGAAGTATCTGAAAAAACGGTTGAAACAATTGAACCAGTTGTAAAAGAGGGATTAGTTGAAGACATTGAAGGTGAAGAGACGGTTATCATAGAGGAAACCAAAAAAGTGGTTAAGAAAAAAACGAAACCATCAGAAATATCAGAGGAAGAATGTATCGTAGAAGAACCAGCGGAAAAGAAAGCTGACATTATAACTATAGACCAAACAGCTGAAGACACAGTGAAAACCACTCTTAAAAAGAAAATAAAACAAAAACCTCAGCAAACTCAATCAATCGAACTAGAGCCTCAATTTACAGCGGCTACTATTGAAAATGTAGAATTAAACGAATTGGAGATTCAAATAAAAGAATCAGAATCAACTATTAACGATATAACAGAGGATAGTAAGCCCATAATGCTTAACCAAACATTAAATAAACCTGATGTTTCAGATATTGAAAATAAAGATGTTTATGATAAAAAAACAGAACCTTCAAAACTTAACGTGTCTCACGAGGCAACTCCTTACGCAGTACATGTCAGTAAATCCTATGAACAGATAGATAATCAAGCTGTCATAGAAGATGTACAGTATGATGAAGAATTTAAAACACCCAAAGATATTACTGTAGATAACACCATCTCAAATAAAGGTACAGAAACACTAACCATTTAGAATAAACTATTAAACATGAATAACAACTCTTATGTTCATTTTATAATCAAGTTTTTATTGAAAACAATACCAAGTTTATCTTTACTGATAGGCATTCTTACAGAAAAACACTATCATTTAAATCCAAAAATAAACATTTTTATAAATAACATCTATTTAATTCCTAATAATCATTTTTCAGAAACACCAGAAAGTATAGAAAACGAAAGTATTTTGAAAGAACAAACAACTGATTTCAACAAACAACAAACACAAGAGCTCAAGCTCAAAACAAAAAAAACAAAACATGAAGAATCAGAGAATAGTTTAAGTGAAATAAAGAATGACATTAAAGAATTGAAACCGGAAACAAAAATGATAGAACAAAAACCAGAAAAAAAAGAAGAAATCACTGCACAAAGCATACCTAAAAAGATCATCAAAAAAAGAGATAAAAATGATAAATTATATAGTGTTGTTTTATTACCAGAATTCGAACCCAAGCAAGCAGAAATTATTGAAAATGAATTTGAATTTATTCCTGTAGTTGATGATTCGCATATGCCTAGAGAAATCGTGAAAAAAGAAAAACCAACAGGTCCCGAAAAATCTAAGCTTATACCATGTAAAATAGAAAGGAAACAACATACTGCAAAAAAAATACAAATCGTAGATTCGATTGAAACACCTTCATTTGCTTCAATAAAACTAAGCAAAGCTCCTGCAATGAAAAGGCAAGAAGTGAAAGCATCTAGTGTGCCAAAAATTTTATTGAAGAGCAGAATAAAATTCGTTACAGATTGGCCACCTCAGGAGCATAGCTGTGTTGTAACACATCTGGGTGCTATAAGAGATTGTGGCATTTTGTCAAGAAATACAAAGGAAGCAATGAAAATTAAACGTAAAGAGTTTAAGCCAACACAATTACCTGAAGTAGAAATAACTGTACTTGAAAAACCTGCGTTTACAATCGAAGATATAAGAAAAGTTGATGAGGAAGAACATGTATCTAAGGTAGTTTTAGATCAGCCGAAAAAATCAGAAACTGACGAGACAGTTTTCAGAGTATTACAGATAGGAAAAGGCAATGTGCCTCAAGAAGATGTAACTGAAGAAAAAATTACTTTAAAGAAAATATCACCACCAGACGAAATGAAAGAAACAGATAGCGAAACATTAACAAAACCAAAAGAAGCCATTTTAGAACCGGTAATTACTAAAAAAACAGATGATGAGAAACAATTGAATCAATTTCCACCTTTCGAATTAGATCTTGTAGACATCGAAAAAGATACTCTTCAACATATTGAACCTGAGATTGATCAAGAAACTGATCAAAAAATTCAAGAACTATATAAAAGACCCTCCAAAAAAAATAAAATTCAAGAAACAATTAATAATAATATTGTCAAAGGAGTACCCAAACAACCTACAAATGAATCAGATGAAGAAGTGAAATTTAGAATTCCACACAAACCAAATAAAGAAGAAGAATTAGAATCTATTTTGTTAAAACCAATAACTACAAAACAAGGAACTGTAGAAGAATGCAAAACAGAAATACCAGAAGAAGAAAAGGTGAAAACAACTGTAGTTACTAAAAAAATGGGAGAAAATGACGATGTTACTGAAATAACAACTATAGATCAAGAAGGTGACGAACCCTCAACAACCATAGTAGTTAAATCCTTCAGCGAAAAAGGTAAAGCAGACAAAATGATGTTAACAACTAGAATTTTGAACTTTTATATATATATATATATGTGTGTATGGTTTTGGCCTGTCTCAGGATGGACGAAACTGGCAGATTTGAAAAAAATCATTGCCCCAAGCAAAAAGTTCTGCCCTGCCTGTATAATAGAAACCCTTTGAAATTGAAAATGTATTAATTATTATTATTAACTAATTTATACATTTCCACATTTTATAAAATAATTTTGAGCAATTGGCTATTGACCAAAACGTTTCAACTAGGTATATCCATAATCAAAACTTTATTTCAAAATTAGTCTAACAAACTAGGATTGAATTATACGAAATCAGCTGTTTGAAAATAATAGCTATAACTTCGGCCGACTATAATAATACATGTGTATAAAAATATCAATACCTACATTTATAATTATTTATTTATTTATTTATTTCAATAATTTTGTATTATTTGTATCAATCCAGAAAAATTAACCAGGATTCATTTTCAATGTTGTATACGATTACAGATAAACGGAAAACAAAAGCAGAATCTGAAGAAAACATACCAAACAATGTGAGCATAAAAATGAAGAGTAAACCGAAACATATAAGTGCTGAAGAAAAAGCAGTTTTGAAGACTAAAAAACCGAAAATTGTGGAAGACATTGAAGCTGATTTGAAAATAACAAAACAAAATGAAGATAATAAAGATGAAGAGCAAACCGAAGATGATGAAGCGTCCTTTGTCATTACAAAGAAAGCACCTGTTCTTAGTGAAAATGATGAAACCTTAAAAATAAAATTACCTCAAACAGATGAAACAATAGCTAATGTTCAATTGAAGCCTAAGCGAAAATCAAAAACAGAAGATCACGAAGAGGAAATAACAATTAAAAAACTAAAACCTATTCGTAAATCTTCAATTCAAGATTTAGTAGAAATCACAGAACCTGAATCAGTTACATTCAGGCCAAAATCAATAAAAACAAAGGAAGATGTAGAACAGGAATTCAAAATTCAACTTGATTCATATGCTGAAGAAGAAATTTCCATGTCCAGCAAAGTGAAATTAAAACCATCAAGACCATCAAAATACACCGAAGAATCAGGTGAAACATCTATAAAAATATTGGAGGAAGTCAAAGATGATACAGACAATTTTAATGTAACGGATATACAAGATGAACCCGAGTCGGTTACATTTATTCCAAAGAAAAAGAAGGCTAAAGAAGAAATAGAGCAAGAATTTAAAATTCACATGGATTCATATGCTGAAGAAGAAATTTCCTTGTCTAGTAAAATTAAACTAAAAGCACAGAAAAAAACAAAATATGAAGAGGAATCTGAAGAAACTTCAATAAAAATAGAACAAGAAATCGAAAAAGATTCTGGAGTAACTGAAGAAATCATAGAATCAGATGAAGAAGAATTATCTTTTAATATTCAAAGAAAGCCAAAGAAAAAGGTTATTTACAATGTAACCGATGAAGATGAAATATCAATTGATCTCAAAACTAGAAAACCAAAGGTATATGAGGAAGAATCCCTAAGTAGTGATGTTAAATTAAGAAAGCAAATTAAGCCTTCATATTATGAAGAAGCTGAAGAAACATCAATAAAACTGACCAAAGAAATACTTTCGGAAGATTCTCAAGTTGAAGACATAATTTTGAGTGATGGTGCTGAAGACGAAGACAACTCGCATATAATGATTTTAAAACGCAAACAACAAAAGGATAATAAATATCTCATAAATGAAGAAGAAGAAGTTCAGTTTGGAATTAAACCTAAAAAGAAAAAATTGTCATTAGTTTATGATGGTGACAACTTGACCCTATCAAAAAAACGACCACCAATCACACCATCCTTTGACCAAGGTTTCAATGACATCAGTTTATTTTATTGTTTACAAATAAAACATATCAAATATTTATTCTTTTACTATTTCTTCGTGCTTGGATGTAAGAGATCGCGTAGGCGATAATCACCAAATGCTATATTATTTGTATCTAGACTTGCATAGAATGAAATGCACAAAGTCAGTTCCTTAAATATTCCCTAAAACATTCCAAATCTACAATTATTATTTTCAATTGCAGAAGCTGTTTCTATGAGCATATCAAAGGAAGCCGCTAGTGATACAAGTATGTTATTTCGCATAAATCTTTTTATAATAAAAATAGAAAGTTTAGACTGGAAAAATATCCCTGAATTTTTTTAAAATTAGGTTGTATGTATTGATAAATCTATAAAATATAAGACAGAAAGCCTAGATATTTTATTATAAATATGGTAAAATCTCATTTTAATAGGTGGTTGGTGGCTTGGAGGTCATAGCACCAGCATTCGTACTGTTTCGTACGGAGGACATGAGTCCAATCCCAGGTGCCGACCATCTTCCTCTTTCACGACACAAGCTTTTAGTAGCTTACTATGAAAAAGTCAAAGAGTGTATTTGTGTTCACTTTGAGTAGTGGAAAAAATTGTAATGTTTGTGTATTTATCACAGAAACTTTCAATTACCAGTAGAGTCAGATTTTTAAAGTATTTTTCACGTATAGTGGAAATAAAATACGCACTAAACGCCAAAAATGAAAAAAATTAGTTGAGTATGAGGAAATGTTCTATAAACCATTGTCAATAACCTAAATATTGCACTAAGTCCATATCGATGATCTAAAGGCGTAAAAAACAGATCCAAAAATCATCATAGTACTATGTCTGTAGGGGGGAAAAATCAGTTTTATTAGATTATCTCAAAATGAAGTTTTTGGCGTTAAGTGCGTATTTTATTTCCACTATACACTTGTATTCCAACACGGGATTAGCCTATCTAAGATTGCACAGGATCGGTTGAAAAATAGAACTTGAGAGGAAAAAATTACCCCTTAAAATGTATACTACTTAATTGATTTAATGATTGCATAAAATATTTGGGTCTATATGTGAGATCTAGTCCTCGAAATCGGCACAAAAATACATAAATAATATTTGGAATGTTATTTTCACTTTGGTTTAAATCATGATACAAAATCTAAATGAAAATGTTTAAGTTACTTATATTTTATTTCCATTACTGTTTACCAAGAGTTAATTGGCAAGTATATTAAAAAATTCTCAAATTCAAATACAATTTGACTTTTACAGATGTTGAGATCCGTGAAGGTGATATAGTTTTTGCAGTTTATTCATATGTAGCAGAAACCAATGAAGCTATTAACCTTGTAGAAGGTGAAAGGCTTTACATTATAGGTAATTTTTTTTAATCAAGTACTTCACTTATAGCTTGAATATGTATAATATATATTATAATATAATATATTTGGAACACAATGCACACTCCCAGTCACAATTTCTGTAACACACTGTGATTTTTTTCAGAAACTCATAATCAAGATTGGTGGTTTGTGAAAAAACATTTGACTGAAGAAAAGGGCTGGGTACCGGCGCAATACCTCATGGACGAAGCAAATTACACAATTTATTTACAGAAAAAGCTCAATGAAAAAATCGACAAATTACCAGTTTTTGAAAGTAAGTTTCTAAGAATTTATTTATGCATACACATTTATACTTAACGTGAAGACAGCCGATAAGGTGGAGTGATGGCATCGTACGGGCCATTGGGGCAGAATAGATAGGGATGATCAGAGACAGGGAGGAGTAACATGAACATGAGGAGGCCTATGTCCTGCAGTGGACAATCATGGGCTAATATATAACTATACTTAATATTTCAAATAAATGCAGTAAAAGATGGGTGTCCGTTCGCCCATATTAGCCTAAATTGAAAATTTACCATTATTATTCAAAATAAATTTGAGGTGGTTGGTTGTCTGGTGGTTACAACACTGACTTTTGTACTGTTTCATACTTGAGGTCATGGGTGCAATCCCAGGTGCCAACCATCTTTCACTTTCCTCCCATCAAAATTCCATTGTAAACTTGGTTTATCATTTATCTAGTAAAGTAAGTAATATATAACAATATAGTTATAACAAAAATAATAAACCAGTTTACATTCAAATGTTTTCCCTAGAACCGCCACCTGAGGAAGTTGCGGTAGCTCCAAGATTTATTGAAAAACTCAGACCAAAACACACTCCAGATGGGTATACAATACAGTTTGAATGTCAAGTTGAAGGTTATCCAAGACCACAAATTACATGGTTCAGACAAACAGCCATAATTAAACCATCACAAGATTTCCAAATTTATTATGATGATGATAATGTAGCAACTCTAATTATTTGTGAAGTGTTCCCTGAAGATGCCGGTACATTCACTTGTGTTGCAAAGAATGCTGCTGGGTTTGCTTCCAGTACTACAGAGCTTATTGTAGAAGCACCATTGTCTGATCATGGATCTGATATGACAGTATTGTCACGAAAAAGCTTATCAAGAGAATCCTCATTAGCAGATATCTTAGAAGGAATTCCACCAACATTTTCAAAAAAACCGAAAGCACAATATGTTGATGAAGGTACTCAAATATTCTTAGAATGTAGACTAGTAGCAGTACCTGAACCTGAAATCATGTGGTTATGCGGTGGAAAGAAGATTAGCCCCAATGACAGAATTTCTATTATCACTGAGTCAGATATGCATATGTACTGCAGTGTTCTGAAAATAGATAATGTCAAAAAAGGAGATGAAGGTGTATATGAAGTAGTGGCCGTAAACCGAGAGGGTGAAGCATCTCTCCCAATAACACTTAAAATTAAAACCAACAAAAATGAAAAACCAGAGGTAATAGAACCATTTGTAAATGTTACTATCAGGGAAGGAGAGAGTGTTGTATTAAGTACCCAAATAGTTGGTAATCCACCACCTAAAATAACCTGGTATAAGAATAAAAAGCAGACAAAAACACTTCAAACCAAATGTGATGGTGACACCCATATATTGACTTTAATCAATCCAAAAAGAGGAATTGACGATGGAAGTTACACTGTGAAAGCTGTAAATACAGAAGGATCTGCAGAAACCACTGCTATCCTAACTATAGAAGGTTAGTTATTTATATATATATAGAGACTATAGAGTCATTATAATTCAACAATATGGGATGATCCTCTGAGAGTTTTAAATGGTAGGATGAGCAACGTCTTAAGGGGCTAACAGTCAAATTAGTTTGCCACCACAGTCTGGTCAAGATAGAGTTTGACTACAATGTCGCAATTTTTTTAATAACTAAGGTATTCTCATACTGGGTTTTGGATGATACTTTATTTAAAATCGAACAGTTCAATATTTATTGTTTTACTTTATAATTAGTTTTTACATAGCCTTTATTTTTTCTTGAATATTACTTATTAATATTATTTTTTGTGTTCTGATAAAGTTTCTGGAATGGAAATGGAATGCCTAATTAATTATAAAAATAGGTTTCTATTTTTTATATTAAGCTTTCCGATTTGCAACATTTTTGTTTCAATGCGAATGTGATTATTTTTCTTAGAAAATTACCAAGAGTTGAGAATATTATCATTCGTTATATAAGATATTTTAAAAATCCTAAAACAGAACACTTTTGAGATACCTATATGCTATTTTTTCTTTGATTATTCTACCATTTCTAAGTTTCGATATTCTTCTTTCACGGTTTTGACTTTTTCTTATTTTAAAAATTAATAGAGTTAATATAACCACTTTTGAGATGCTTAATATTTATTACTGGTAGGTATATAAAAGAAAGAAAAATAAATATATAAGATAAGATAAATTCCTAATAAGTAAATATTTTTAACTTTTTTTTTTTTCATTAGAAGCAGCCGAGTTAAATTGTGAGCCACCACTATTTACACAACGATTCCAAGAGCTGTCAGTTCCAGAAAGCAAATCAATCACTTTAACTGCAAAAGTAATTGGCAATCCTGTTCCACAAATAACATGGCTCAAAGGCAATAAGATTCTGGAACCCTCTGAGAGAGTGAAATTACAATTTGATGGGGAGACAATTAATCTCAAAATTGAACATGCTGACTCTGAAATAGATTCTGGGGATTATAAATGTATTGCTTCAAATATAGCAGGAAAAATATCTCATGGGGCTAAGGTAACTGTTGATGTAGAAAAAGTAATGTTTGTTAAAAATTTGGAGAAGTCATATGATGTGGATGAAGGTGAGTCAGTAGTACTGATGTGTGAAACTTCACATACTGTGTCAACTAAATGGTACTTCAATGGTAAGGAAATCAGCGGAATGGACCATAGAGAAATAATTCAAGAAGGTCGAATACATATGATTAAAATTAAGAAGACCAAAATTACAGATACTGGTAAAATAAAATGTTCAGTAAAAGGACAAGAAACAAGCACCATGTTAACAGTTAAAGAAACCATTCCTGAATTCACAAAAAGACTTCAAGACTTTGAGGTAAAAGAAAAGGATGTAGCAATATTGGAAGTTGAAATATCGTCAGAAACAGCGGATGTCGTTTGGCAAAAGGATGGAAAAACTATTAAGCAAAAATCTAAGAAATACGAATTTGAAAACAAGAATAATTTGCGAAAGCTTCTGATAAGAAACACATCTGTACATGATGAAGGAGAGTATACCTGTATTTTACGTGACCAAAGATGTTCCGCAGAAGTGACGGTCATTGAACTCCCACCTGAAATCACATCAAAAATGAAAGACTTGGAAGTTCTATATGGTGAAAAAGCAACATTTGAAATAGAACTTACAAAAGGTGATGCATTAGTTAGATGGTTTAAAAACGGAGTAGAGATACAGTTCTCAGATCACTGCCAATTAAGCATAGATGGAAAGAAACAAAAACTTAAAATCTATGATTGCACTCCAGAAGATATGGGTGAATACAGTTGCAAAGTTGGTGATGATGTTTGTAAAGCATCTTTAAAAGTCTCAGATTTGGATATCGATTTTACTCTTAAGCTGCCCGAAAAAATGACGGTTCCTGTGAATGTGGATGCTGTTCTGACAATCCAAGTACCAGAACCTAACATGCCGGTACAATGGTACAGAAATGGAAAAATTATACACGAAAATGAAAAATATACAATATTACAAGAAAAAACAAAACATACATTAACCATTAAAAATACAACTGTCGAAGATCAAGCAACATATACTTCAAAATTATACTCAGTAAAATCATCTTGTAAATTATATGTTGAAGGTAATTTTCTAACCATAATAATTCTTTTGATTATATAGCATAATAAACTTTTAATAATATCATCTAGTTGTTTAGGTATCAAGATTTCTGAGCAATAGTAGGTACTCGATTCAATTCACAAATTTATTTAAATTTAATGAGTTCTTGGTCAAACTTGTGATGTTAGGTTAGCAATTGTATGAGACGATGACTTTTGTATAATGCAATGGAAGTCATGGATTCTATCTTTAATACCGACCATCTTTAGGAATATTGTGTTAAAATATCATGATACACTGGTTATTTTTCTTCATGTTTCATAATGAAATTTATTATCATTACAGTTATAGAAAGTGCTCCGAAACTCCATGAGTATGAAAAGGTTTACAAAGTTTTAATAAATAAGGATCTAACAATAAATATAAAATACTATTCAATACCAAAGCCTAAAGATGAGTGGTATTGCCAAGGCACCCTATTGAAAAAGGATCAAAAGACTAAAATATCCCTTCACGAGGAATATGCATCACTTACACTTAAAAAAGTTGAACGATCACAAACTGGAAGTTATAATCTACGCCTTTCAAATAATAGTGGAACAGCTGAAGCAAAGTTTGATATTTTGGTGCTAGGTAAGTATTTTTTGTAATTTTAAGAGATTAATATTTTGAATAGGAAAACATATCATTTTTATTTATATAGATAAGCAGTTTATATCAATATTATCAAATTTCGAACTTGGCAAATTCAAGCGTTTTTAATTTTGTTTCATTTAAAACAAACTACCCAAAATTTGGCTGACCTCGGTAGTTTAGTGGCATAGGCGCTGACTATTGATCAAGAGGTCCCGGGTTCTATTCCTGCTCTGGTCAAAATTTCCTATGTGTTTTTCCCTTGAAATTTCTACTCGGGGCTGAAATCCTGTATAAGAGTGGACAGGAGAATGCTTCAAGCATTAGTTTCACCAACACTTTTTTTTATTTTCTGAGGGGAAATCCATCATGGATACCTTAAAGGTAGTACCGGACTCCTATTGGCTAAAAACCCTCAAATTCTCCTTTTACAGTCCGATTCCCACCTTTCGGTCTACCCGAGACTGCAAAAATTGTCTTTTGTTGTGCCAGCTATACTGACCCCTATGTTTAGAAGTCGGTTTTGATCTATTGAATAATTTTACAAAAACAGAACTTAGCACAGTTGAAACAATTTTTTTTTCATACTAAAATATCATTTAATTTTAATTATTATTACCTAGTAGGTACGTATTAGATATCAATTATTTCATTGATGAAAAACAATATTATGTCAATAGGTATTTGGAGAAAATAACATATCTTGTTTTTTTTTCTATAAAGAGGTGCCCAGTAAACCAGGAACACCAGAAGTTCTTGAAATTGGCAAGGACTTTGTGACGCTGCATTGGAAAAAATCTGAATATGACGGAAATTGTCAACCAGTTATGTACAAACTGGAATATTGCAATACAAGTGATTCAAAGTTAGTATTATCAAAATATTTTTATTCTCAAATGAAAAATAATCAGTAACATAAACATTTCCACACAACAAATATAGAACAATCTAACGAACAGTTCAGTCTATGGACACAAGTCATCCTTAAAAATTTCATAAACGTTTATGGTAAATCAGTTAACATAGTTTTGAAATGGATTTTGTTTATATGCTTAGTGACGGAGTCAACAACCAGCATAGGTGTCTATGGTTCAAATTTTAGCACCGACACTAATATTTAATGGAAAAAGTATATCTGTCAAAATAAAATAAAAACTTTAGTGAAACTCTTATAAATGGCGCCCAGATGATCTATTACATAAAAAATTGATGGAATAAATTATGTATCTAACAAAAAATTAATTGAATAAGTACTTACAAAATCCAGCTCTATTGATCTTCTTTTTCAAGAGTCAATTTCAGTGTTGCAATGATACCATCCTATTTAAAAAAAAAATTGGATTATTTTTTTCATAGTGTATTTTTTTACCTGGGTTTTGGTCGGATGCCAGGACTATTTTCATATTGTTAAAGGGATCAATTGCTCACACTTACTTTTCGGAAAAGCCCAGAGATCATAATTGGTGGTAGTGGTTGCTCCCAGATATTTGAATTTATCCACTCTGGAGGCCTGTTGATGATTGTTGGTTATCTTTGAAAATTTTCTTTTCTTAAGCAATAGATATGTAATTGACCACCCTCTTCTATTGCAGGTGGACTGAAATAAATAATATAGATAAAACATCATACACTGTACATAAATTAATCACAAATAGCAGCTATATATTCAGAGTAACAGCCTACAATGAAGTTGGTTCTAGTGAATATTCAGAGATCAGTCAGGAATATGTGGTGAAACAGACTTCTTTGAATGAACCACCACGAGTTCAACAACCCTTACAAAATATAATAACACAGCTTCAACAAAGAATCACTCTCTCATGTACGTTTGGAGGATTACCTTTGCCAACGGTAGAATGGTTCAGGAATGGTCAAAGTATTAATCAAAATATTAGTTATGAAAATAGAACAGCCACACTTACAATACATAGCACCACGGAAACTGACATTGGAGAATATTCTTGTAAAGCAACCAATCAGCATGGTTATGCCGAAACCAAGTGTAAAGTAGATATTAAAGAAAAACCAACCATTGTGATTGATGAAAAAATGATAAATCAGAAACTAAAAGTCGGAATGAAATGGACAGTGACTGCATTCATTAGAGGATATCCTAAACCAAAAATAACATGGTTCAAAAATACGGAATTATTACAATCTAGAGAATGTGAAATAACCGGAGATGATAAATCAACAACGATTACTATTCTTTCTACTGAAAGATCTCAATCAGGCAATTACATAATCAAAGCAGAAAATGAAGCAGGCTGTGATTCAGCTGAACTGTCTTTAAGAGTGTTTGGTAAGTACATCATTATCTTTCTTTTCTAAAGCCACAAACTATTTAACCTAACTTTACATTATGTTCAGATTATTAATCTACTACGGCAGTTTTGCCCCAAGTGGGGTACAGAAAGATTTTTGTGGAAAAATACTGTTAAAACAACATCTAGGTGTTGCTAGGTATTATCTATTTTTTTTTATTATTGGAACCAAGTTACAACTATTTGTTGTCTCAACTCATAATTTTCTTTAAAATAATGAATTTTATGTTGAATTAATTAGATTACTGTGATTTTGTATGAAAAAAAAGCAAATTAGTGATAATATTATTATTATCAGTGAGGGGTACTCACTCACATTATGAATGTTCCGTAACAGAATAAACAACAAGAACCTAAAATGTGTATCTTTAGTAGAATATACATAATGTTTCTGAATTAGTCTAAACAGTATTACACACATGCAGTATTAGCTGCTCAGAGTTGTACAATACAGTTGACAGACTAGAAATCAATTAGGTATATGTTTGTAATTAATAAATACAAGCTAACATAGTATGCTTATATCAACATTATACTAAAGATAATGCAAGGCTTTTTATTTTGCATGCATGCCACTATGAAAGGACTATTTATATTTATTTTACAAAGAAGGTCAAGAAACTATAGGCCTCGTGTGCCTCTGCAGCAAAATTAAATCTATTGTGCCATCTTTTAATATGTTCTTGGAACCCTGCTCCCTATTGAGCCTTGTCCCTAGATGCGTCTTGCAAAGTATCAGTGGGAATGGGATATGAGAATCCTGTTAGAACCAATCTTTTGGGGACATCAAAAATACAATTAAGGAGATTAATTTCGATTTAGTTTGTTAGATGTGTATTTATTTTAGTAATAAATTACCTTTCAACAAACAACAATTTTTTTAATAGAAAAATCTACAAAAAGTTTGGCTTATAAAAAGGCAGTTATTAATTCCAAAAGTAGTGGTTTAAATTTACATCGATTTTTTATCTGATTTATTTACATTCCTTTCATTCATTTTTTATGATTTTACTTAACTACACAAAGTTTTGTAACTATTTTAAATTGATGACTCAAAAATAACTGTATAATAGGTAATAGTATTTATGTAATTAATAAAGTGAAATTATAACCTATTCACAAGCTTTTAGGACAACCTAATAATGAAACAAAAAAATTAACTCTGTATTTAATCAAAATAAGTTAGTAAAATATTTTTGTTATCAGTGTTGCTTTTATAATATTATATTAAAATCTCGTATTCACCAAACACCTGAAAATTATGAATTAATTTTTATAAAAATAATATGTAAGTAACTATTTTATGTTAAAACTAATGGATATTAGAATTAATAAAATAAATAATAAATTGTAATAATTAATTTTGTCGTAATACAAACAATAAAAAGTCGTCAGTAATAATTTAACCAAAACACCATTTGAATAAATAATATGAAATTATGTTTTTTTTATTTATCAGAGAAATCTACAAAACAAGATGGCAAGTTAAAAAAAGCAAATAAAGAAAGGGCAGATATTCAGTGTAATATTGCTGAATTTAATGAAGAATTTAACCATGATGAAAAAATCGAAGATCCAAACAAACCTGTTTCGATCAGTATAGATAGTCTGGACAAAGATGTCCAAATTTATTGCACTCAAAAATTAAATAAAAACTATGAATACTTATTCAGAATTACAGCAGACAAACCTGTTGATTATTGGGAAACATCAGAGAGTGAACCAATATCAGTTAAATCTATTGGAGGTAAAAATTTCTTCAAATTAAGAAATTCAAAATTATTAAAAAAAAATCCTTAAACATAAAAAATATAAACAGTATCTATGCTCTTCAGCTAGGTACTGAAAAAAAAATTACAAAAAATATATTTATTAACAAAAATACAACATAATACAATATCAAAAAAAAAGTTTGCTAAATAGATCAGAAATGCGGAGCCTCATAAGGGCATCTTTCGGGAAACATTTGGAGTGGTCATAAGAGCAAATGTCTTTGAGACTTTTTGATTGCAAAAATAGTAAAAGAGCAACCGGCTTGGACACCAAGAAAACAATAAAGAATAAGAAAACATAATATTAGCATAAAATGGATCAGATCAATGTTTCAAAAACAACGTAATTATATACCTACACAAAAATAATAATATCACTAAATGATAAAACAATGTAATACAGTTGGCGCCAGTTATTGTGATCACTGGTTAATAGAATCAGCCGCTTTATAGAATCAAAAGTCCCGATTCAAAATGAAGAACTTCATAGAATTTTTATGGGATAATAGAATCACTTTTTCGGTTAATAGAATCAATTATTGTCCAAAAAATTTACAAAACTTTCTTATACTTTTTCCACTGACGTGGACGTTTTTTGTATTTTTTTTTTAATCTCGACTCAATAGACAAATTGCACATGAGAAAAGAATTATAGCTAATAGTCAATATCAGTTTTGAATTGTTTCCATCTGTGCATGAATTTGTTTATTAATAAAAAATAATTTGATAAAAAACTCGGACCCTGGAACAGGCAAAAATATAAAAGAACGAATAACGGTGGGAACTTACAAAATGCGCTATGACTGCCTGATCACATTTTAGTTTTTGTAAAGAGCAAATCTCCCAGATATTTTAAAGTCGTGAAACACTTTCTAGTGATATAGGTATATTTTAAACACAAATGCTTGAATGAAGTCACAGATTTTCGAAAACAATCTGAGACAATGGGACAGACTCTTTTTTTCTCGATTTCTTTACAGTTTTTTGTCATAAAAACCTTTCTAATATAATGAGTAGGTACCTACCTATGTTTGTGTGAAATATATGTAGGTATGTACAATCTACTTATATGTATTCTAAATGGCTGCCTATTATTAGAATTGCCGGTTAATATAATCAAAACACAAATGTGATCATAATATAAAAATAGTTAAAACTTTTACATTCTTTCAGGGCAAATTTCAGTAGTAGTTACAGAAGATGAAATCATAAACTAATATTAAACAGATTTTCTCTCATAAATTAAAAATACACTCAGTGTAAATCAAGTTGGATCTAATAATATTATTTAAATGCAACATTGATTTGTAAAAAAAAAAAAAAACTAATTTCAATAGAAAATTTGATTCATTTAAGAATATTAAAAGATGAAAATCGAGACATTACAATAGTTGAATCCACACATATGGTGCATGTTTTCATACTGATATTATAGTGAAGATTGTGGGTTAAAGCTGTCATACTAAGTTTTCTTCCTCTTTCACATGTGAAAAATGTATGAAATATGATTTATGGGAATGCTTGTAAATCTATACATTTGATTGATTGCTTATTGTGTTGTCTGAATTGTATTTATTAAGTGTAAATATATTATTTAAGCACATTCTTACCAATCACACGATCCGTCTTACCTGCGCAAGCCAGGCGCAGGTAAGACGGAGGGTGTGGTAGGGGCATTACCGGTAGCAATACCTGAGGGCCACACATACATGCACATACACACATCTGGTGCCATCTATGTAATAGTGCGTAAATTCTGATGT
This sequence comes from Mystacides longicornis, assembly GCA_963576905.1. Taxonomy (NCBI): domain Eukaryota; kingdom Metazoa; phylum Arthropoda; class Insecta; order Trichoptera; family Leptoceridae; genus Mystacides; species Mystacides longicornis. The sequence goes on along the minus strand of OY756429.1, from coordinate 15,551,886 downwards.
TTTAATTGGGCGGATAATTGACTTTCTTTTTTTTTGGCAGTTTGACTGAATAAATTTTGAGATTTAAAGTTCCTGATTTACTAACCAAACAAAATTTAAAAATACTGCAGTCGAAAGTGATTATCATTAAAATAATAAGATTTGGATAATAAACTTTAAAAACCCAAGCCAATGTAGGTTGTCAGCCATAATGTCAGAAATCTGACAGATTTTGTGTTTGTTGAACTTAATTATTTTAAGTTATTTAAGAAGAGGCTACTTCAAAATAATATGCATTTAAAATAATAAATTAAAACTAAATAAATTTTATTTTGGTACCTGAATGAGGCTTTTTGATTTGTAAAGATTTTGCAGTTTTTTTTTTCAAGCCAACAAAAAAACAATCAATTCCTAAGCACCATATAAAATTAATTTTGATTAAATATGGAAATCATTTTCAAAAATTCCCATAGTAAATTCTTTACTTACTTCTAACATTATACTTTACATATTGAGAATGACTTTTATGATTTTTGTTAATATTTTCATGCAAACATTTTAGCAACACCGTCGGAACCTGTAAATGTTCATATATTAGAAACAACATCACGAAGTGCGACAGTAGCATGGAGTCCACCTACTTTCGATGGAGGGTCCCCAATAATTGGTAAGTTTAAAAAAAAAAACAAGATATTAAAAAAAAAACTTAAACAAAACATTATTAAATTATTACAAAGTTACTCCAAAATCCCTGTAATTTAGTAAATCCAAGATTGCATTTATTTCCAAATTTGAGATCTTGGAGTTAAAAACATTGGCAATACTTATCATCAAAGTTGAACCAAAAATCTTCAGTGTTTTCCTTTCAAATTCGTATCAAAGGTTTTATTTCATAAAAAAATTCTCATGTAACTGCATTTTTTCATTTTTATTTTACCCTTCACACCGTTTCTCAGAGAGGGTAGGCAGAGACTTCCATTCTTTCCTATCCAGACAAACCTCTTTTGCTTCATCCAACAAAATAATGTGCCGCATACATTTTCTCCTATTCCTTTTGTACGCAAATTATCCACCCAATGCCAAGTAGTCTTTATTTGACAATAAATTGAAACAAGATTTAACAATTTCTTGATATTTTTAGGTTATATATTAGAATATAAATCAGTGAACAGTGAGTCCTATACAAAGGTAGCCACGGTAGATGCAAATATAGTGGAATATTGCTTCGAAAAATTAAAAGAAAAATCTGAAGTAATATTTAGAATTTCTGCTGAAAATTCAGTAGGAGTTGGCCTTCCAGCATGTTCACAATTAGTTAGCCTGGATAAACATGCAAGTAAGTACTTTACAAATCTCTTTCATGAAGCAAATAATGAAACCGAATTCAAAATTGTCAACATAATCACATGTAGGAAACATATAACAGCTTTGAAAAACATACAACAGCAGCTACAACAGCTGAAATGATTTCTATAATTGGTTGGTTGGATGAAATTGCCCAAGGCAATAAGCCCGCCAATTTTGTTAATCATGTATTATTATTATCCAATTATTATATACCTCACCAGGTCTCTCGGGTGGATAAATTTAAGCATCTGGTAGCAACCATTACCACCTCTGGTGACCTTGGGGCTGTGCTCCCGATACGTATCGGTATGGCAAGTGGCGCCTTTAACAACATGACCAAAATATGCAAAGTATGGGTGTCAGTCCTGGCACCTGACCAAAGCCCAGGCACAAAAATCTCAGCTTTTGAAATGAAGTGCCTCAGGAGAATTTTGGGTGTAAGATGGTACCACCGCATCACGAACGACACTATACGCCGGCGCACCCAGCGTGAGCCCATCACTTCTACCATTATGGGGAGGAGATAGACTTGTCCTCCCATCAGGGTCCCGAAGAAGAGGAAGACCCTCTCATACTGTGTTCCGCTCCTTCGAAACAGAGCTGGGGAATCTGAACATGGTGTCATAAACATTGCACAAGATCAAGTGCAATGGAGAGCTCTGGTTGCCTTCCTATGCCCCTAAATGGGGCGTAAAGGGAGTTTGGATTTTGGATTATGATAATATATCAAACTCTATTTTAATGAGATAAATCAGAGACTAAACAATAAATTGCACGAAATAGGCTCAATTTTCTAGTGTATTTTTCAATGGGACGGGACTGGAAAAAATGCCTCAAGCAATAAGTTCCGCCTGCTACACTGACACCTTAGTATAGAAAATTTATAAATTTATTTATTCTTATTAGGTACCTACTTACTACAGAATTTTATATTTACCTTTTTTCACCATGAAAAAATGTTTTGAAACAGCTGTTCCGTCACCACCAACGGCACCTTTGGAAATCCGAAGCACGGGTCCAAACTCAATTATAATTGAATGGGGTCAACCGGAATACGATGGTGGGGCACCACTGCAAGGATACAACATTGCCATACGTGACACAAAGAAGACCATGTGGATGGAAGTCGGAAGGGTGAAAGCCAACATACAAAAATTCAATATTAGAGATCTGCATGAAGATCACGAATACTTAATAAGAATATTTGCCAGAAACGAAGTTGGTCTGAGCGAACCCTTAGAATCAGAAGAGCCCTTCAAAGTAATTCTTAGTCATGGTAAGAATAATATTCACTTCCTAATTAAATATTTTAATTAATTTAAATACCGTAATATTTTTCAACAATTTAGTTTCCTTTAAAAAATAGATATTGTTTCGGCGTGTTAATATCTTTTTTATCATTAATATTGAAATGAATGTAACCTGTGTTTTTACTTAACGTTAGCTAAATAAAGACTTATCTGCAGTGATATGATGTAAAATTTATTAGTTCTCAGCAAATATTCAATATCAATAAATATTAAGGTTCTACTTCAATTCCATATCTTATCTTCATTTATTTGTTTTGCAGACCACGTAAACACTGAGGAAGCATTTGAAATAACTGAAATGACGGAACCCACAGGCTTCAGTACAGAGACTAGCACTTCGTGGATGAGAGAAGCGAATATGGATGCAGATATTCGCTCTTATGCAAGAGGGTCTCTTTTGAGAAGAGACGAATACTTCTTTAGGATATGGCTATACGCAAAACAATTATTTAAGTAATTTATTTATACCTACTATTCTTATTATTATATAGTTTTCAAAATATTCTTCTAAATAATAGTTGATTATAAAAAATAAACCAGTCTTTAAAACCAAAAATATATCTAATTTTCTGTGATAAAATGTATTTATTTATTATTTTATAATTTACTTATTGCAATTTTTTTTGTCTACACTTATCTTTTTTTTTCTATTGTGTAATACTTATGGATTTTATTTAAATTGTTGAAAGGGAGACAAAATATAGGTGCAAAAATGATGGTCATCAATTTATTTAAAAATCTATAAGTAAACATTAAGTTATGTAACCCATATATATTTTTTTATAAATAAAATGCATGCTAATAATTACAATTTTGTCTTTTTTTTTTGTTTGAATTTTAATCAAATTCAACAAAGGAAGATTTTTAATTAAATTTATTAAGCTATTCGACAAATGATGAATTTTATCAAAATGCAATGAATTATATCTTAATTACTAGCAAAATTTGAGTCATCTGTAAACTTTGATTAATTTACACATAGTTATTATAATTGTATGTAAACTAGAATACACTCATGATTCATATTTTGTATCTAAAAATATGTAGGCATAGGATTGGTTATCATGTTGCAAAGTTTTGCTTTACTTTGTAAATTTGAATCAGAGATACTTACAACAATAATCAAGTATATCCACGCCGTATCAAACTGAGAGGAATTATCGATGTGCTAAACCTAGCATCACTGCTGTTAATTTGATTGGATAGTTACAGACTACAACAATTATTATTGTGCTGGAATTTATCACTGCGTTTAACCTAGAAAAATAACATATTATTTCATAATTTCTGATAGAGATATTACGAATCCTTACAATTAATTCTAACCTTTAAAAACCCACATACCTAATCTAAATATATTGTAAAATTTTAAATAATAGGTATGTTATTATAACACAAGCATCAACATTATTTTCATAATCATTACTAATCACAACACTGCAATCACGAAAGTTTGTTTTTTGTTTACAACTTTACTTTTCTTTTGAAGTTTTTAATTTTGACATTGACAACGAACCATAGATAAATAAAACAAAGTAACATAAACAATATTACCACAATTTTGTGTTTTTTTACAACACTTGTGTATTTATTAGGTATATTTTAAAAGTATAAAATGCAAATTAATACCTTTGAAGAAATTATAATATTGTTGCGGCGACATTAGCGTTATATCTTTCGCCAATAATAAGCCACAAAATTTTATAGGCCGTAACGTCAAAACAACTAACGTGACAATTTTACAATAATAAGTGTTTTTCATAAAATATGTATACATAGTCTATTTTTAAAAGAGTAGAATAATAAAACGATTTTCCACTTGTCTTCATTTTTGTTCTTTATGTCGTTTATTTAATGCACTTGGCATATATTAGCACGTGTTTTCTTAACGCAATATTCATTTTTGGTAATAGGGTATTTGACTAATTTCCAGAAACCGTTTTAAATTATTCTACGATACATTATAAACACATGTTCTTTATATTTTCTGAAGATATGCCATATTTTATATGAAAATCATGTTTAAAGTTTAAATATCCAAAAACGCGCGTAAAACGCTGTCTTGTATAATGGCGCTGATCAGGTGGTGCGTTTTACGTCACACCGTAGTATTGGTATGAGGTGGTCACAGGGAACACAACTAATCACAAGGCGTTTTCATCGGTGACTAGTTCCGTTAGAAAAAAATGTACCGTGAATTTTTTTGGCTAGAGCCTTTGAAAGATTTTAGAAAAATTTTGCTTGGAAAAAATTCTTTAAAATTTTTTTTTAGACAAAAGCTATCGGGTGCTGACTCATAGCAATAATACCTTGCGTAAAGGTCACTATCGGACTATTTCCAGAAAAAGAATCATGATCGTAATCTAAATAGTTTAGCCACAGTGACGTAGTTTAGTCATAAATCTGGATTTTATTCAAATTTCACAAAAAGGTAAATAACTTTTGAACCACCCAATATCGCTAAACATACATGGGGGTTAAATCGATAGGTATTGTAGTCCTCTACCTCCCTGCTTCGGTTTATCCACTACCAACTTAACACCGTGTATGTTCCTGGCTTCTCGAATCTATAACAGGATAATTCCAGATATTATTCCAAGTTCCAACGAACAAAAACGTATCCCAAAGTATATTGGACGTCTTGTTATTAGATGGTTCCTACAAAGGGCAGAGAGGAGTCAGAGAACGAACTAATGTTTGTATTAAGATAAAACGCGCAAAACCACTTATTCATCGTCTAGCTCACCTCACAGCCTGCATCCATTTAACCAATAGCCTATGTCATGTCCTATTTAACGCGAAGCGCGTGAAACAGAATAAAATTGATTTATAGTGTTGCCTCAGAATAGTACCCCTATTCTGTAGCAAGTGTAGGGTAGTCACTTGAAAAATGTGACTATTAGGCATATAGACGTTTTTCATACAAAATGTATCGCCTAATAGTCACTTTTTTTCAAGTGACTACCCAACACTTGCTACAGAATAGGGGTCCAGGAGGCCAAGTCGAAATATTAACGACAGTTCCAACGTTAACAATTTATTGTTATTTCCATAGAGATGACGTAAAAACTGTTGATCAACGTGCATTAAACAATGTTGTTCAAAATTCCGAGTCAAAAAAATAATTCTGACAGTTATTCAAAATTAACGTTTAACGTTACCTCGAAATCTATGGAAACATTACGACGCTGCTGTTATATCGAAGACGAAACACATTTTTTTTTTGGTAACCATTTTCAATTTGGTTAACGTTAACGCTTGGAACGTTAACAGTTTTCACGTTTAACGTTATTTATTTCGACTTAGCTCCCAGACCTGCGTCTAGTGAGGCAATAAATTCCATTATGTGTAGGTAATGTTGTTTTGTAATTGAAGTGTTGGAATAAATAAAAATAAATAAATATGAAAATATTAATCCACAGTCTGCAGAGTAAACAAAAATTGTTCTCACAATATCCAGCAGATGCCTCAATATTTCATAATTCGTTGAAAACAAAAATATACCTACCTATATCCAGTGGCGGATCTAACGGTACCCGGACTAAGCGGCCGCGGGGGGCCCCGAGCTCGTGAGGGGCCCCGAAATAAAATGAGATAAAAAATCGGAGCCCTGAGCTTGTGAAGGGACAATAAATGAGAAAAAAACTCAGGGCCCCGAGTTTGTGAAGGGAAAATAAATGAGAAAAAAAATCCCCCCCCCCCCCTAGTTTGTGAAGGGAAAATAAATGAGAATAAAAATCAGGGCCCCGAGTTTGTGAAGGGTACACATCTAAACACGTTTTGTTCAGAAATATAAAAAAAAAAACAGAAATCATTAAAATACATCTTAATAGTGTCCTGACTGACTGACATACTCACTCATCAAATCACAGCCCAAACGGCTAATTGTAGAGATGTGGAAAGCAGGTAGGTTTTACTACAAAACCTTCCACTAACAAAGGATTTTTTGAAATTGAAAATTTGAAAAATAGGTTTGAATGTTTTTAAAATATACGAATATCTCGGAAACTAGATATGGTACGAACTTGAAATTTGGCGTATGAATTTTCCCATAGAAAAGAGTAATAGGGTGTCCGGCCATTTTTCCAAAATTTTACTAAAAGGGATGAAAAAGGGATGATTTGTGGTTCCTAATAAGTTTAAAACTGATAATATCGAGGGGCTATTTTTATTGAACAATCATATCTCTTAGATAAATGAAATTAGACAGCTGAAAATTAAGGGCCTCTTCTCGTAAAATAGCCGTTTTTCACCATGTTACAAATTAAATTCCGACTCTAAATTTACAAAAATCGAATTTCAAATGAGGTTTTATTATAGATCAAACCTTTATCTGAAACATTGACATCGTAGATTTTTTATTAACAGCATGCTTTAGAAGTTATAACGGGTTTTATTGACCTCTCCCCCGACATTATTTTACAAATATCTCGAAAAGTATTAGACTTAGATAAAAAAAGGTTTAGACACAAAGATGGTTCTCGAATTTCTTTGAAACATTGTTGTTGCGGATTTTTCATTTATTGCTTAGTTTTTTCAGAAAACACAAAAAATCATTTTCCAATTAAAATTCTTATCAACGCTCGGTCTTATAGGATTATTGTCGAGAACTATTCTAATATATTGGACAATTTCTTTGCTGACGACCATATTGAATCGTCATACCAATTTGGTCTTTACGACCATTATATTTGTATATAACTGCGATGGAGATTCTTTTGCAGATTTTTGAGTGAGACTAAGCTCATAGAACACTATAAGCTCTCTCTGAAGGAATATTTATGCATCAATGTAAGTTCTATTGTGGAAGTTAGTTCAACATAAAATAATAATAATACCTATTATGTTTTTTGTATGTATTCTATATTATGTAATAATATTATGTTTCGAATGGCATCTAGAAGAATGTGCGAACGGTAGAGCATACTTCCCATAGTATTTGTTTTTTTAAACATGAAGGGTTTTTTATTACGTAAATAATACTTTTTATAATGCATAATCTAGAATATATTCGAAAATATTTTAGGCCGAAATAATTAATTGAATATCGAGTGAGTGAATATTAATTGAATATAGAGAATTGTAATGGTCGAATCATTTTTTATCGGTTTAGCTACTGACACTAGACAGAATTAAAAATGTCAGTAAGTACCTACCTACCGTGAAACACGGGGCTGTAAAATGTATTAATTGTATTCTATCTAAAATAATTATTATACACCTAGGTATATAAATTTAATCAATGTGTATCAACAATTATGGAAATCCGAAGGGTACGCGAATTCGAAGATATTGTCAGATAGGGTCGACAGAAAAGAAGGTTCTGGAACGAGCATATTTCCAGATTGGTGAATACAAGATCTGCAAAAGCAGCTAGAGATGGTATTCACCAATCTGTAAGGCTTCCAGGATGATCACCCAAAAGATGGAAGGATAGTTAGGAGTCCACGTCAGAAGAGGCGAACAACAACTACACCGCAGGAATTTGACAGGCGAACAGGCCTAGTAAAAGAGGAGGAAGAAGTATCAACAATTCTCATAATATTATATCTAAGCTATCAAAAAAAATGTCATATCGCTAAAATTTTGACGCTACCTATCCAAAGTTTATTTATTCTTTTGGGTTAATTGGTTCCTAGAAAATGGGATAAAAAATCTCACCATCTGGAGTACCTAGGTAGGTACATACAATTTTTTTGTCAAAACATAATATGTATGTATATGGTATACAACATGTTTTTGAATACCCAATAATATTTTTTACGAATGTCACGCAAATTGATGAACACAAAATCGCATGAACACAATAATGACATCTTTGTATAAAAATATATACACAAAGATGTCATTATAGCCGGCGGAATTTTCCTCCCGTCCAATCTGGAATAGTTCAACAAATATCAAGTAATGAATTCTGACCCAACCGGGAACTGAACCCGGAATCTCCTGATCAGAAGTCCACGCCTATACCATTAGAACTAGTCTATCGAGGTTTTAAAAAAGGTTTCAACACCCGTCTAAAATAATAACGATTATAATATTATGTTTTGGGGTGAACGGTTCTTTGACAATGGCAGATAAAAAAACGATTATGGTCACAAAATTTATTTAGGTAGGTACTTTTTTCTGGACCATCTGGTAAAGGACATTGTCAAAATATTTCCTATTTCAAGAAATCTATGAAGATCTGGTGAATTTCTGTATAAACGTGTTTGAATAATAATAATATTTTTAAAACAAATCTGCTCTAACCAAAAGTGGACACAAAATACACTGTAACAGCGTCACATTGTTATCTACCATGGTGAATGCAGTTATTGCAATAAAGTCAAAATGAACCGAGAATATCCTTAGCTTTATTTTTGTGAAGCTATAAACAAATCTACTTTTTACAAAAATATGGAATAAAATAAATTGACGTTTGTGTATTTGACGTCATTCTCGAGTGGTTCTGAGATAAATAATGGAAAACAACGAAGTGGTTGGTATACCAGTCTACGGAGTCGAGGGTCATGGGTTCGAATCCCGGTGCCGACCATTTACACTTTCACAACACAAACTTTGTATGAGTGATGTCGTTTGAGCTAAGATTCATTAAAAAAAACTTCACATGAGATCTGTTTGTATTACTTATAATACATCTGCTTTTAAAGGTCTCCAGAGCTTGAAACCGTGCTGGGTCGCGTTATTAGGGCACGACATTATCGTATCAGATCATTGATGATAGGTTTTTTTATCCAAATGCATATAGTGAGTCTTTCTCTCCAAATCAATCCACATACGTGTTTTCGATTGATTATACCTAGACTAGGTATATTATTATTATCTTTCTAGGGCCAGGCTGTTCTTTTTTTTTGGGTCAGATGGTTCCTAGTGTTGTAGCCAAACACCTATTTACCAAATAAATATAATATTACCTACATTGTTTTTTCATCTATCTATCCATTTGAAATGTTTGAATTTGAAAAATAAAGTCGGAAGATAATATTTAGTTGTGGAAAAAACTATGTCAATTCAGAAAATATGCTTCATTCACACCTAACAATAAGTTTACTATAGTATAACTATGGATAGATACTTACTTATTATTATATAGCTTTGTTTAAACCTAACATTATATTATTATTTGGTTTCACTGAATTCGGGTGTCCTTTCTGTTCGAACAGATTTTGTTCTTGAAAGAGAAAATACAGTAGGTAGTAAAAAATTGGTCCATTATTGACCATCGTCAGAAAAAAATATAAACATATGTTTCGCTTAAAAAATAGTAAGTAGGTGTAAAATATGCCATAGACATTAGCTGGATTTCGATTTTAGGTTTAAATTATTTAGACTAACAAAAGCAAAGTTCTTAGTAAAAAATGCATTGCATTCATAGAAAATAGTTTTTAATACAGAAGGCGAAATAAAATATTGTCTACACTATGCCATATTTTTCACACTCAAAGACATATTGTCAGTTTCTAAAAGGACATACAAAATGAAATGTCCATATCTCGTTAGGGTTCAGTTCTACCCAATAGGCGGTCTCTTTTTTTTATTATTGTCAATTTTTTTCAATTGTGATTCTGGCAGTTTGTATATCCATGATTTTAGGATGACAAAATTTTGTTCTAATAAGAAGATCTAAACTTCAGTGAGCGAGAAAGGGCCCTTAAGGGGCCTTACTCCTAAAATAGCCGTTTTTCACTGTTTTCTCCGCTCAATTCCGGCTCTATATTCATGGATAAGGAAATTTTGATTATGTGTATACGTAGATCAAACCTTTTTATTATATATGTTCGTCGCCGATTTTCCATAAAAAGCATGCTTTACACGTTATTTGAGGTTTTGTCGATGTCTTCTCAAACACTTTTTGACGCATATCTCGAGAAGTGTAAGACTTAGATAAAATACGTTTAGAGATAAAGATCGTGGTGAAAATTTTACAATATATGTTCGTGAGGATTTTTCGCCAATTTTCTCAGATTTTTCAGAAAACACTAAAAATCATTTTCCAATTAAAATTCTTACCAAAGCTCTGTCTTGTTAGATTATTTTTCAAAAATATTCCAATATATTGGAAAATTTCTCATGACGGCTCATATCAAGTCGTTGTACCATAATGGTCCTTATGACCATTCTATTTGTATGAAGTTACGATAGAGATTCTTTTGCAAAGTTTTGAGGGAGTCTAAGTAAAATACGGCGTTAGACTCTCTCTGAAGGAAGATTTAGATATCCATGATTTTTCTGATATCCAACCAACTAAAAATAATAATAATATAGAGAAGTAAGGCCAAACATGAAATAAACAAAAACGTTTTATGTTTTGTAAGTTTATAATATGTATAAGTACCTTATTACGTTGCATGGAATTATTTTGAAAATATGTTTTTTTGGAAATGTTTTTGCTTATCAATAAAACACGAACGACGCTATACGCCGGCGCACCCAGCGCAGGCCCATCCCTTCCACAATTTCGGAGAGGAGATTGGCATGGCTGGGACATGTGTTGAGGATGCCGAATGACAGTTGGCCGAGGAGAGCGCTGTTTTTCCTACCTTCAGGGTCTCGAAAACGTGGAAGACCCTCTCATACCGTGTTCCGTTCCTTCGAAGCAGAGCTGAGGGAGTTGGACATGGTGCATGTGTGAGGAGGTCATAAGCACTGCGCAAGATCAAGCGCAGTGGAGAGCTCTTGTTGCCTCGCTATGCTCCTGAGTGGAGTTCAGAGGGAGTTTTGATTGATTGATTGATTATCAATAAAATGCTAATAGATATTTAAGACAAAAAAATATTCATTACCGAGTGTTATGTCTTTTGAAAATTATTAGGTAGGTATTTTGAAAAATATTAGGCGGTTTTCGTACGTACATCGTATTGAAGGTCGTGGGTTCGAATCCCGGTGCCGACCATTTCCACTTTCACAACACAAGCTTTGCTTTATGTGAAAGATGTCGAGAGTGTATTTATGTTCACTTTGAGTGAGCCCAGATTCACTTAAAAAAACGTGTTTAGATAATGTTTTTTTTATAATGTATCTGATCTCAAATAATTATTATTATACACGTTTTTGCACACCAAGAGTGAGACACGATGGAACAATCTACAATATTTTTATGGTTAGAAATATTTTGTTTATTTTTATTTCCATCCTCAATACAATTGAGCATAATAATAATATGAATTCAATACATGAATTTATGATATGCAATTTACCTACTGCTTCTTTTTTTTTTAACTGACATGCACCCGAAGTATGGATCGAGTGATGCAGCAAAAACTTACAAAAAACTGCTTATTTAGCAGCAAATTTTTTCTTATGGAGTTTTATTATCTTTCATTCATTCATTCTAGGTATAAGAAAAGTAGAGCCAAGCTACATAAATGAAGGTTTACTTTCAACACCCTGCGAATGAAACAACAGTGCTATCTTGTGTAGGTTGTATTATGGTTCCTAGACAGTGAGTGAAAAAAAAAAGATTATTGTCACATCTATAAAAACATACCCACCTAGGTATATTTTTTAGCCATTGCATCTGGCCAGTCATCTGGAGTCAAGGAAGACTATAATAATATAGGACACACACTACACGGACCTAGTGAATGTCTGTAAAAACGTGTTTGAGTTATACCCATACAATGTGATTTTTCAAATCGACACATTACTGTTCTGTGAGACATCGTCATGTTTCTTTAAATTTATAACTAGCAACAAAACCTCTCGGACGACAGGCATAGAAAATAATGATTTATAAATCAGTTATATCTTCTCTCAAAGGATCTCAACTTCTTTTTACCACGTTCAGAACTGCGGTCAATTAGACATATCTTATCGTAGCAACTGCTCTGTTGTATGTATAGTCGGCGCTTTCCTTTTTGGCTCGCGGTGGCCCATATTGGAACTATTACGACGTAACATTTCTACATAGATCGCCCCACCATTCCCGCGCGCCAAATAGAATGATGCAGTCTATTAGAAAAATATTTACCGCGGACATTTCTTGATTGAGTGTCTTAGAAACCATCGACTTACTGACGAAAATTAAAAGTATGAAAATATTTCTCGTAGCTGGATTAGTTTTATCATATGAAATATATGGAGTTACGTACGAACTTCACAATTATAATCTATTAGAATTATTTATTTTTACTAAATTTCGATGGGTTCCATTGGATAGTGAACACAAAAAAGGATCATTTTGTGGGATATAACATAAAAACATGGTTGCAAGTGAATGAAAGATCACGTCAATGGCTGTAAGTCATATTATTATTTTTACAGGCCCTAATAATTTTGCAAAGCGCCCTTGAGGTGATAATTATCACGAAACGGCGCGTTAAAAATCGTCCTTTTATTATTATTATTATTATTTACTAGTCCCTAAACGGACACTACTTGTTACCAGATGGTTGATATTATTGTGTCTTCTCAAATGCAATCAAATGTGTTAGTGTTTCTGCCTAGCCACATACCTACCTACATACCTATTTATAACTCAATCGATTGGTTATATAGGTCCGTACGGACAGGTTTAGTTTTTGAAAGAGAGATGTAAAAACCGTTCAATATTTATCTAGGTACATCAGAAAAAATCTATACACATGTATGCACACAATATGTTTTGCACCACATAGTTATAAACAATGAAAGGATCATAAATTATTTTATGTGTTCACTTACAATGGTACATACCTAGGTATTTATGAATTATTTTGATGTGTTCATTGTAAGGGTACGTAAAACTGACAATATTTATGAGCATCCACTCTTCATAAATCTGAAATCTAGAGTAGATGGGGTAAGGGCGTATGGAATCCACTGCAAAAGATCCTGGGCAGGTTCAATGAGCTCTCTTATCGCTCCATGTCGGAACCCATAAGCTCTGCTGCGAAGGAACAGACCACATAATGAGGTATCTTCCTACTGCCTAGTCTTCGAGACCCGGATGATCAAGACTCTGCTAAAGATTGCTCCCAAAATTTGAATTTATTTATTTATTATTTATTTAGTATTTCTATACTTTTCAAATAGTCGAGTACCTATCTTCTATTCTGTACAAACCAAATGAAACCATTTCATTCCAAACTGCCTTCATCGTAAAAAAACTGAACACATTTTGGAGAGCTGTTATTCATTAGAAAAAAAATGGTACTAATTATTACGATGTAGGTATAATAATAGGTAGGTACATATATATCGAGTCGGTATGTACCTATTTATTTCTGTCTTTCTCTGGTCCTAACTATATATGTTTTAGTAGAAAGTTCATTTCATTTATACGAATATATTATTTTTTAATACGAATATGAAAAGAAAAAATACAAGGTGCCCAAACTTATGCAGTTCTAAGACGTCACATTGTGAGAAATGTATGTTTTGTTTCTTTAACAGTGGCGGAACAGATAGTTTTTATAGTATTTTATGTAACATATCTAAGTAGGTATTTATATTGGGTGGTTAGTCTTTCGCGGAACTTATGTAGGTATGTGAAGATAATATCATCGCATAAATATATTATTTTGAAAGATTTTAGTTTTTCCATGTGTTTAAAAAAATATTATAAGTAGGTACCTACTTAATTCATCACAATATAACACATCTGATAAGCTTACATGATTCAATATTTAAAAACCATTGGCCGTATATTGTTATTAATAAATAAATAAATTTAAAATGGTTTATTGATTTATCAGATACCTATTTAAGTAAATAAAACACTTAAACAAACTTGATTTTTTTTGTTGAAAATTTAAAACCAAAATATTGATAGATTAATCATAAAGAAATGTGTTTAAAGAATAAAGAAATGTTTCTTATTCCACAGAAATACTTCACAAGTATATTGCTACACCACTGCGCACAAAAAAAATGTTATTATTATTATGAACAAGAGGGTATAAATGAAATAGCGATATATTATGTTCGTTATGTTAGTTGAGATGGATAGATACGATTTTAACTAAATATTTTAACAGATTTTAAACATTTTGTCATCTCAAGTAGTTTTTATATCCATGATTTTGGGGGTCTAATTGGAATTAGGAGCGTAATCAGAATCTATATTCCAATTCAGACACGAAAAATATTTTGCGTTCCCTTAATATATAGATTCTTCCTTTAAAATAAAAACATACGGGTTTCGTTGTTTTGTCAAAAAATCATTTTAATGGATGATAAAGCTTAATATTTTTTTTCGTTTTGCATCAAACGTAAGAGCATGAGTAGATAGAATAAAGGCCTACAGTCCACAGCGGCGAGTTCGCGACGAGGCAACGCGTGGCTTGCAGTATTTGCAGCCCGAGGTGTGTCGACGACGCTTACTACATCCGAACATTTTCAATCATTTATGAAGACGTTTTTAGCATATTACTTCATTCAAAGTCACATGGGTTGATTATTCTACTTCTACACACATTTATATATAGAAAAAATCATAATAATTAAAAGTATTCTTGCTAATATATATTTTTCAGGGATGACGTAGTTATATGCGAAGATGAGTTTTAACACTTTTCGTTGTTTGCGAAAGAAAATAGAGAAGAAAAACTATTTAAGAACACTTTAAAGAAAGAATATGGGGGAAGATGGGTTAAATGATATGGCAATATTGTCTATTGAAAGAGAAATTCTAAATCAAATAAATACGGAATATTTTGGGGCCCCCTTATTTCTACCGCTTAGGGCCCCCACTTTTCAGGATCCGCCACTGCCTATATCCTATATAGTTCCTTATCAACTTGTTTATAGAGTACCAACACGTAGTCCAAATAAGGAAAGAATTATTAGTATCGGGCAGTTGACCCAGTGACTGGCGCTCGTCTGGGGACAGCTAGGCAATATGTCTTCATTTTATATTGTAGTTAATAATGATGAAAAATATTCTTAAAGGTACTTCTACAATATCTTGAAACGGGAACTTGAATAAAAAAAATAAGCGGACTAACAGGCGGGACGATATCTGTTTTTAATGCGAACTGGAGGTCGAGGGTTCGAATTCATGTGCTGGAGCTATACCCAAGCACGGATCCAGCTTTGGCGCCAGGGGGAGTCACATAGTCGTGGTCAAGTCACAAGATGTTATAATTTAATTTTGATAATAATATACCTATACAAGTAAAAGTAGGTATTTTATTAAAAAATGTAAGTACTGTACTTAAAAATAGACAACAATATATAAAAAAAACATTAATTTTAACAATTTTAATTAGTGGTTCACCTAGAATTGAACCCAGTCCAGGGGGGTTCATGACCCCGTGCCCCCCCCCCCCTGGATCCACCCTTGGCTATAGCTACAAGCTTTATTTTAACTACGTAATACCTAGCCAGATACATAGACACTGAAAACACTTTCGATTGTTTGGGCCAAAGATGCTTGGTGATATTGTATTCATTATAATTGGAAATAATCAAAAGACGAGTACAGACTTATTCCATCTTCTTAAGATGGAATAAGTCTAGACAAATATCTCTAAACTACAAACTTTTCATTTTTAAGATACAGAAAACATGCATGTTATGTTTGTTTTATTTTCTTGTATATTCACATTAATCACATTGATATTAATTAAAAAAAAAACATCGGTTTAACACTCTCTCGAGAGTGGATTGCCACAGTGGAAGGAAGAAGAAGAAGAACCTATTTACAGTATTTTTGTTCAAAATTCGAAATAGGTATTTCCTTAGACATTTATATGGCGAGTATAATAGGTAGGTATATCGGCAGAGAGATTGAGGTTTTTCTCTTCCAAAGATCTTCAAATTAAATATTATTTATTGCATGATTCGTAAAGAGCATACCTTTCAGCTGAAAAAAAATTGCGAGTTGGTAGCAAATATTTCCCGGTTTTGTAAATAGATGCTTAGGTATAAGTACTATACTTGTCTGGTGCGATATAATAGGGATGGGTAAAAACCTACACATCTGCAGTTTAACGACATGTAAAATACGCAAATGCGTGGATATAGATGCAGTAAAATAATCTAAATCTTGAGCTCAGAAAGCTCTTCGTTTATTGCTTAAAAATTTAAGGGTCCATATATTTACGTGATATTATAATTATTAACCTCTAGTATTCAAAGAAAAATCATTTCCGCATCACAATCACTCGTAGGTGTTACTTAAGTTACTTTAAGTATAGGGTACATATGTAGTGAGCAGACTTTTCAGCGTGAGGAAGGCACGGGGGTTTTGTGAAATGTGATTTCCGTCTGGGTGCATTGCGCATGCCCGCCTACTATTTGCATCTGCTGGAAACTAAGTTGAGTTAAGTTTTTTTCGTAGGTCAGTTTTTTTGTTAATCTGAAAGTTCTACCCTATAAATTCGTCCATATTTCACATAAACGGTGGTTTCTTAAAAGTGTTTAGACATAGTTAAACAACCAAAGTGAGCTTTTGTTTATCTAAGTAGTGAATATTATAAAAATGGTCAAATTCGATAATTTAGGAAAGAAAAATCAGGTTGCGGCATTAAGACACTTCAACCCAAGGTAAGGTTTATCCTAATAACTTGTCAATATTATCCAGCTCACGTGTAAATAGCTTTATCATCGCCGGTTCAGCATTTTGTGAAACTTGAATAATATAATCGTGCATTCATATAGTTTTTTTCTGTCTGGGTGCAAAGCGCATGCCTGTGCATTTGCTTTGTGATGCTCCATCCGGGATTTTAGCTATACTAGTATGTAGCAAATTCAACTTTGAAAAGTTAGTAGATAGGTACCTACGCAGTAAGTGACTTCCGTCGGCCTTGATAACAGATTAATCAAACATACTCGAAATCCGCGCTTATAGACGACGTAAGTAGGTACATACAGTAAAAAGTATGTCTAAGATATTAGAATATTAGTAAATGATGGATACCTACCTAAGTACCTTCTTTCAGAATTCTAGATAATCAGGTTTATGCAGGTACCTACATTTTTTGGTGGAATAAAGTCGTTTTTATTTTACTTGAAATTTCTTCTTGTGGGTGAAATTGTCTTATCCGGCCCCGGATATCCGGCGTATGTTTCTAGTTGGTGCATCCACGAGCGTATATTGCAACTTATGGGATCGTTGGGAACATTAACGAAAAAACCATCAACTGTACTATAGAAAGTCTGTGGTTAGAGAGTTTACATTTTTAACTTTTACCCTGAGAACCAAGGTCGTAGCAGGGATAGCATTAGTGCAGAGGTTCCCAATCTGTTAAGGATTACGGCTCCCTTAAAATATCAGATTTTTTCAATACTTACAATATTAGCAGAATGATAAAGATTCATTGGATTGACCGGTCACAAATTCAGAAGTCTTTGGTAGAGCCCGGGCAGTGCGTGACCTAAATTATCGCAGATAAAAATTCGGATTTTTTTTTACTTGGCACATCCTTCTTATACTGAAAGGAACGATCGAGGGTCGTAGAGGGGCTGGGCATAGAAACAGGTTTCCGTGGAATATAACAATTGTTCCGAACAGCGCAGGAAATAGAAAGATTCGCCACAATGATCGTAGACGTTACTACATAACATGGCATCAAAAGAAATACTGAGAAATTGGAAACATACCTTTGCCGCGACCAAGTTTTCGAACCACTGCATTAGTGTATTATAATTTTACATAGATTGATATTTAAATAAAAGGCAACTGATGAGGCGTATTAGTATTATCAGGGAGTGAAGGGCGCGACAAAGATCTCTGGATTGATCTCTTGAGTTCAATCAATTGTGGGTTATTGGCTATGACTTTTTGTAAGAGATCGCTGGACATCGAACCTCTCCCCCCCTTCCCCCCCAAATCCAATGATGGTTTTGCCCGGATCCTCTTCATGTTCAAGAAAATGCTACGACCGTGGGTGCATCGCAATAATTTCGCTAACGTAGGCGGCTTAGACCGATTGGAAAGAGTCCCTTCCGGGTCGTTGCTGTTCCTCAAATTTGGCGAAATTTATCTCAGCACCTTCCAACAGTGTACATTGTACATATATGACGAAACGTATATTGGATGTTGAATTGTGGTTGGATGTTAGAGATTGCTTCGCCTATAATCCCGCCATTGCCACTATTTTATACACTTTTTTTAATAGGTATGCATAAAGAATTAAATAAATAAATTTATGAAACTGTCCTTATTTACGGAGACAAGCGAAACCGCTTGCTACCTCTTTATAAAGAAATATGTATATATTTATTCCACATAATTTTCCCCTAGAGCCTTCCCTTAGTATGTTTGCTAATCAATTTTCTAAATTGTAGATTTTTTCTTGTGATTACAGGATGTCTTTCTTATCCGTTATCCGGTATTCGCCCGGATAAGGTCTAGTTATCCGGTATTCGGCCGGATAGTATTTATGCCGCCGGATAGGCCGGATACCGGATAGTTGCCGGATATCCGTTACATCTCTAGTAGAAACGTACATAACTGTTAAGGGCGCGTCCACTAATCACGTGAGCTCAAAAGGTGGAAGGGGGTCTGGAAAAAAATCACGTAAGATCACATAGGGGGAGGGGGGGGGGGTCTAGTAAGAAAATCACGTGCATTTATTTTTGCAACTGCAGTTGCACTTTAAAATATTAAAAAAAATGACGAATAAAAACCCAAATTTATTAATTTTGTACACTAATAAAGTACACGTGATTTCAGGGGGAAGGGTGGGGGGGGGTATTCTGAAACATCACTAAACACCAAGGTTGAGGGGGTCTAAAAATACATCACGTCTTGATTAACGGACGGCTGCTGATTACTCTAACAACATTATAATTTTTCGCATGTATGTAATATACCTACAAGTTTATAGTGTACTTTAAATTTTCATTGTAGCTTTAAAGTTTTTCCAATTATAGACTGAAACAAGTCTACGTAATATTTCAGTAAGAGCCCTCTTCCCCTTTTTATAATTTGAACAATTAGAGAGAATAGAACATTTTTGGATTGGCTGGAAAAAAATTGCCTCAGGCAATAAGTTTTGCCGGCTATACTGACCTTTGTATAGAAACTTGTTAATTAATTTATTTCTATCTATCTATCGGCCTTTTACACCCCACTTTGGGATACAGGGAGGCAACAAGTGCTCTCTATTGCGCAATGTTTATGGCCATGACAGATGGGACCCCACCTGCCTGAACGTCCCCTGATTGGGTTCAGGCGTCCGGGCCTTATTTCTTACGCCTTTTCTGACGCAAGGTGTAAGGACGTGAGGTGGTCAACCTCACGGTCCCGATCTGATTTTTCGATTTGCTGCCTCTTACAGGATGCTCAAAATACATTTTGAGGATGATATATCAACAACAAACTGATGACTGACTAATACTGTTCGATTTTTAAATGGTATGAACAAACCACTACGGGCTTACAACCGTCTTCTACTGTTATTTCGAAGGCTGACTTAGTGTGATAACTTTTACGTTAACAACGTTCGCCATTAGGTGGTAATGTCCAAATTCTCGAATATTATGAGAAATTTCAACATGTTCAACATGTCGTGGAAAAATCCCATGCCCCGGGCAGGATTCGAACCTGCGTCCCTCGTCGTACCGTGCCGAGACGGTGACCACTGGGCTAACTGCCTCGATGCTAATTCCTTCATAATACGTGTATATTTTGAAGATGGTTAAAAATAAGTATATTGAGGCAATATCCGTCACGGGTTGGGACGAATTATTTAGCGGCTGGAAAGTTTTGTGAAAACATAAGTAATGACGCATGTTATTCTTAATAAGTACCTATAATACTTACTATTCTTCCCCCAAAGCAAAGTTGATTACTTATAAAAAAATCATGTGATTTATTCAATTCCGTCTGCCAATTAATCCTATGAGCACACTTTTCAAACAGAAACGAACCCCTTTTGCACGTCTAGTACCTACTTTTATAGTACAATCGGTCTTTCCTAAACTGTGCGCCATGGCACGCAGGCGCGCAGCAGTCGTTTATGGGTGTTCTCTGAAAATTTTCCCATGCAAGTTAATACCTCTGTAATAGGCTCCACTGTATTCAATAATATGAAAGCAGCGCTCCTCATATTATTCAACTTGCCTTACCTCCATTTTTTGTGAAAAAATCTGAAATATTTAGCAGGAACAGAAAAAGTTTGGAATTGCCTGGTAACAGAGACATATTGTTATATCAAATGGTATGTATATAGATTATGTTATCGTCGCTTTCAGCTTACCCACGCGGGATAGAAGATCTAGGCCCTAGAATCTAGGGCCTAGGGAGATCAGGCAGTGAGTGCATGCACTCAGAATCTACCCGTTTACACATCAAAGGTGGAACAACATAGATAATAATATACAATGCTTCCTAATGAATTCAATCGAGTGGATGGCTAGATGGAATAGATGCCTCATTACATATTAAAAATTAATTCCATTTTTATACCTCCTAGCTCTGAACTAAAGTAGGTACTCTATCATTGCTCTTTAGCAAGAACTATAGGTACGTATACGTACATAATATTATAGTAAGTGGACCAACAAAGTTTAAAAAGTTTCAATTATTAATATCGCTTTCTAAATCCGCATTAAAATATCTAATTGAAGTCAACTTTTTGTAATCAAATTAGAAAAAAAATATTATTAATGGGATCAATAAATGAACACGTTGAAAGTATCATTATTATTTGTATTAGGTAAGTTTATTTTCAATAAAACATGCACATTCTACAATGTGTTACTTCGACACGCGATCAAACGAAGTGTGCGAATAATAGACAAAACTTTATTTGAAAAATTTATTTTTTTATACACACATACATACACTCTCCCTTTAAACCGCATTAAAAGCTCCATTGCGCCTGATCCTGGGCCATCACAGAAGGGACACCAGCTGCCTGTAACCCCCCCCCCCCCCCCCCTCTCGACCGTGGGGTCCAGGCCTCCAAGGTTTATTTCTTGCGCCTTTTCTGACCTTTTGGGTTTTAAGGATGTGAGGTGGTCAACCTCCCGATCTGATTTTTTTATTTCCTGTATCCTGCCTCTTCTTTATAGGGGAACATTATGCATGATTGTCAGTAATCGGAAAACAAGGCAGACAATCAAAATGTTCTGTGTTTTATCCCAAAGCACCCCATTTCGTATTAAATAGTTTACTACGACCGGCAAGAATCAAAAGCCCGGAGCCATTTCTTTCAGTCAACATTTATGTACCTTTATTCTAAGTTTCCTTTACAATTACGCCGTATGGAAACGTGGGTTGTGTCGAGCGCCTCTACAGAACACTTCGGAAAGCTCCGCAGCCCATGCATAATTCTCGTGAATTTATCATTTCCGTTGAGTGAGCATCAGTATTGCTAATTCTCCGGGTTTGACCCGGACAGTCCGGGAATCGTGCTGTGCGTCCGGTTGCCCGGGCGAAACCTAAAATGTCCGGGTCGAACTTTACTCAATACCTAACCTTTTTTTAGTAAAATTATACCTTTCCGGATACCAATTTTTCAGTGTCCTCTTTTAAGTCTGTGTTCGGGTCAAAAATTATATAAAGGTGAAAAATTATACAAAAGCACTTGCGTGACTAATATTCGGAATAGAGTTACCTACTATCCTGTTTATTTCCAACCCGAGACAGGATATCAACTAGAAGAAGAAATTTCAAGTAAAACCAAGAAAAGAATCGAAGTTTTACATATGAAACCATTCACCTTTTGTTTTATAAAGCTGCATCTTTATTTATAAAAGTTCCTACAAATGAATATTATTTATTTCACATCTCCCAAAACTACGATGAACTTGAATCATCTAAAGATTGTGTCAGTTTATATTTTGTAATACTAAAAATATTATGTACCTATAGTGTCAGGAAATGAAAAAAATAAATAATATTTATTTTATGTAGGTAGGTACATATGTAAGTAATTATTTTTGTTACGTATTGTTAACAATGACAGTAGATAATTGAATCATCTATGGTTTTTAAAGCATAGACATTTATGTATTTACTACTTATATGCGCAGAAACTAATCTCATTAGCGAACTGTCATTGCAGATAGTTTTTCACTGTTTTCTTGCCTCTATTCGTGAAATTATTGTGTTTTATGTAAACTTTTAGTAAACTGATGTAAAAAAATATTCGCCGTTCTGTATCATAAAATCTAGAATATATTCAAAGGTGTTGGATCAATAAAAATATATTACTATGCTAGCCAGAATTTCAAATGAAAGAAAACGACAAATAGATACTCTAAAAATATTCAATGACTGGTAAGATTAGTTTTAAAAATATTTATATTATCTTCAATCAAATTCCATTTTAAATTGTGTTGTTACCGTAAGTCAGCTTGTTTTTTAATGCATGATTCCAACTACAATAGAGGAATTATTTTAGTTCAAAAACATGTTCTCAGGTCTTTTCCCTATTTATTACCAAGATGTTATGAATGAACAACTAAGACAAAAACGTATCCATAATACTTTTTTTGTCTTGATCTTGTGAGCTCTTTTAATTTCATACATAACCTCAAACCTTCAGCCAATGCAATAAATTATCAAGATAGAGTATAATAACAAAAGTAAAGGTTTTCGTGTAAGAGTTGTGGAGACTTTCATTTCTCATTTACAGATCACTAATTTTAGGCTGACAGAATCACAATGTTTTTCCATGTTTTAATAGATATTTTGAAGTGATAATATTTATTGATATCTAGCTGATTTTGTGTCTTTTGCAGTTAATTAATCTAATAATTAAACATTTCATGATTTAATTCTCTTTTTAAACTGATACATTGACATTTCGGTAAACTTGAGTTTTAGCGTCGTGAACATTTCTATTCGAATTATCCACAACTGTCATTTCTTATGACGTTTGTCGTTTCCATAGATTTTTTATTGTATTAGTGTTCAATTTTATGTTAGCGTTAGCAAGCTTTGTATTATTTTATATAATTGGGTTAGGTTAGGTTATAATCATACCTCATCACTATCTCCCCCGAATTTATTCAAAGTAATACAATATTATATTAAAAATGCCTTTATATAAAAATCCATAGAAACGCCAAACGTCATAAGAAATGACAGTTGTGGATAATTCGAATAGAAATGTTCACGACGCTAAAACTCATTTTTACCGACATTTCATCCTAAAACTAATGGTATTGTTTATTACTGATTTTCTGCAGTGTTTTCCATATCCAATAACAATGCATCCGTATTCTCAAAAACTCATACTTAAATAGTCCTTGCAATTTTGGTTAAAAATTTTGCAATACAGGAATGGAGTTTCATACCTGACTTTCGATTGTTCTTGCTAATCCATCATTGAGTTTTGTGAAGTCCCTTGGTTGGTTTTGCTCACAAAACTCCATCATATTTTAAACTGATTAATGACAACTACAGTAAATGAAAAAGTATAATATTAATGTTCAAAATGTATTTTTTCATAAAAAAATTGAGACTGACCAAAAATGCTAATAAGGTTGAAAGTCACAAAAAATGTTCAAACTTTGGTTGTAAACCTACAGTAATACAAAGTCAACGATGGAATAGCCCGGCTACCAACCACTTCAATCCATATACCATAGACGTTATTGTAATGTTACTGCTATCTTGAGTAATTTATTATTTTGCAAATGGCTATTCTAGCTAATCTACTTCCTGTCTGCTTTATGGGTAAAGTAACGGTTTGAACATTAATGTTGTAATTTTTAAAAGTGTTGTAGAAAAAATACCAGATTGCGAGTATGAGGTTGAGTTTTTTGCTGGATCAAAGCGTATGGCCATAGAAGTCATTCTGCCTCTTGATTTTCCAAATGAAAGTCCTCTTATAAGAGTAAATCAGCAAATTGTGCATCCTTGGGTTGGTTCAAATCAAAAGGATATCACATCATTCCCAGGATTATTAAATGTAAGCTATTTTATATTTAATAATTAAATTACAATGAACTCAAAGTACTATGAAGTAGAATAGACATTCGCAAACACTCAAATTTTCTGTCACTGATTTTGTTAAGGGAAAGGAATAGTAGTGACCATGTAAAATAGTAATAACAAAATGTTTTATATAGCAATAATTACTATGCTAGAGAAGTGACTTTTTGAAGTGCATATTTATTGGAACAAGCTATTGTGTTGACGAATTATTATATACAAAACACACATACATCCAAAAGGCATGGATGACTTTTCGACATTCAACTCATACACGGGCTTTAGGAAGAGATGCCTAATCTAGTATGTAGTACTTAAGGTTCATTGTTTAGTTATATCTATTTCCTATGAGTCCTTTTCAAGTCCAGAAAAAGATATATTTATATAATAGCAGCTTTGATGCAAGTCTTACATAGGCCTTAAGCCTGACTTTGTGTTAAATCACACAAACGACAAGGCAACAGCACTTAATGTGACAAAAATTTTCATAAAATTATTTAGCAAAAATAATAGTAATGTTAAAAATAATTTCAAAATGTAAATTTAAGTGCAATAAAAAAACGTGGCTAAAGCAAAAAATTTATGAAACAAAACAATTGCTCGAAACGTTAACACGCTGAAATATACCTAGTTGTACTTGTGTGCAGGCTTACTGACTACCTAAATCACATTGTTTAGAAGTGGCTGGTTGAGCTACCATACCATTGGATCAAATGTTCTTTTCAGCTTTTCAATTTCTGTATGATAATGGTCTTGTTTATATTACATACTTTAACCCCGAAATCAGCGCAAGTAGATTCTTTAACAAAAATTAAATGTACAAAGAATAGTGCGTTCTGATTGGGCTTTTATGTTTTCTTATGACCAATTTCGTATTTGAAATGCTGTGGGCTTACAACCATCTTGTGGTACTGTTTTGAAAGCTGGCTTAAGTTCATCACTTTTGGATGGACAATATTCATCATTAGGTGAAAAATTTTCATATGCAATGACTACCAAATAATTTCATGAGATGAAATTTAATTACAAACAACATAATAGTATGTAAATATGAAAAAATCATGGGTTTATTAAAAGAAATATTTTCTATAGTGGAAAGCATAGAATTGTTTTAGTTAAGAAAAGAAACATAGGTAGGTACTAAAATATATCAAATAATCTGCAATGTATAAATTTTACTCATGATAAATTATACCTACATTATGTATTTTGCACTACATACAGTCATGTAATGTTAATTCAATGATTTGCATTACTTTTGTTTATTGCTACAAGCCTTTAACTATCAGCTTAATGAAAAAGCTTCCTAGTTCCAACAGAAATATTTATATACCTAATCTTATCTTTATCTCGCATTTAAATTGTATATTTAAGAAGTTATTCTTCTAATCCTAATCCATTTTTTGATATATGCATTGCTTTAATTTGTTAAGTGTTACTAACAACCAGTTTCAATAATTTATCTGAGTGATCTGCTGAATCGACTGAAAGTGCGACTGTGTATTTCTAAATTCATAATAATGAACTTTCATTTTGTAAATACACAAACCTTACAAAAAACAAATCATTCACAGCTACTTTTATTAGCCTGTACACGAAATATTGATTTGACAATGCTAAAATAATATAATTTATTCAATGTTAAGATTCTATCTGGGATCTGTGTACTCGAAGTCAGACTCTGGTCTCAAACGATAATTATAAATCACTCTCGTCATTTTTTTTAAAAAGAAAATAGATTTTTGTCATTGGTTATAATAGGTACTTATAACCTTCAAAATAGGGAAAAGCAAAATCATAGAAAAAAAGTAATCACAGATGTCTATTGCTAATTTCTATAGAATTCATAGCTCGCGGTACTCCAAAAGATATTTGAATAGAAATTCTATCCTTTCTTGTTTTTTGAAACACCAAAAAGGGAATATTGATAATTTTTTTACAAAAAAATAGGAGATAGATAGGTTATTGAAACTGGCCGTAAAACACATTCATGTAATGAATATACTCCAACAATACAAGACTTTACTATAATTATTTCTGTTATTATTCTTTATTTCTAATTTCAGAAAATTTTAATTAGTGTAACTAATGTGATTAATATCTGTTTTTATAGTTTACAGTACACTCAGATTTGGGACGAATAGTGCAAGCTATTGCAAGAGAATTTGAGCGAAATCCGCCGCAATTGTTGGAAGATGTTGGTCTCTCTGGTTCGCCGCCATCTCAAAATAATGATGGGCATCTTTCACTTACATCTAGTGGTACTTGCTTTTAATTGCTTATTAATAGCAAGCGTATAAACTTAGTTATACCTGACTATTTTAATTTTAAGCTATTAGATTTTTCCATGTTTACTTTGCAATTAAAATTATTATAATGAAATCTTTTTATGAAGAATTCATGATAAGATTTCTTTTAGTCATAAAATACATTTGCCTTTTTTTTGTTATTATTACGTAAATTTAATTGAATTATCAGCTTGATATATTTCATACGTGGGTTTTTTTTTTATTTTTATACATTTCTTGAATGGAGATTTAATATTTCTTATGATAAGTATTAGATGATTAGAGAATATAGCTCCTAATAAGTTAAATTTCAATCACACAATGAAATGTATTTACTATTGTATATGGCTTAAAGGTCTGCAGTTTAACGAAAACAGCCATAAGACAAACACAGAGCTTGCGATATTTAGTATGGAAATGAATATCTTTTTGACGGGGCACTTTGACAACTGCAGCGAATAATAATCCACGTATTATATTTTATTTTTATTATATGCAGTACGATAATTTATTTTTGCAGGAACTCCAACCTACTCCTCTTCCTACGGTCTTGAACATCTCAATGAAGGAGAAATACAGCAAATTCTGAATGACCCCGATTATCTGGACAAGTACATCGAAACTTTACCACAGTCAATTAATATGGCAGCTGCTGTACGGAATCTTATTATGGAGATTGAAACTTTAGCAAGTATGTTTAATATTATTATTTTGTCATATTTTTACGTAGAATTTGCTCAACACTTGATCAAACTAAATGTGCAAATAAAAGACAACTACTTTTCAATAAAAATGCTAAACTTTTTCTTCTTATTTTATAGGCACGCATTTTTTTTTAAATTTTAAAATTCATACCTCAAAAAATCAAATCAAAACTCCCTTTGAACTCCACTCAGGAGCATAGGGAGGCAACAAGAGTTCTCCATTGCGCTTTATCTTGCGCAATGCTTATGACCTCCTCCCACACCATGTTCAACTCCCTCTGCTCTGCCTCAAAGGAATGGAACACGGTATGAGAGGGTCTTCCACGTCTTCGAGATCCTGATGGGAGGAAAAACAGCGCTCTCCTCGTCCAACTGTAATTCGGCATCCTCAACACATGCCCCAACCATGCCTTACTCCTCTTCGTAATGGTGGAAGTGATGGGTCTGCGCTGGCGTATAGCGTCGTTCGTGATGATGTGGTACCATCTTACACCCAAAATTCTCCTGAGGCACTTCGTTTCAAATGCAGATACTCTTTGTCCCTGGGCTTTGGTCAGGTGCCAGGACTCACACCCATACAGGAGAGAGGTCACCAGAGGTGGTAATCTTTGATCCCAAGTATTTAAATTTATCCACCCGGGAGACCTGGTGACCATCGATGGTTATCGGGGCAGGCATTATTCGCCATGAGCTCCGTCTTACTGGCATTGACTCGAAGGCATGCTGTTTCGTCGCAGAGTCTTAAAACACTGCGCTGTAATTCCTCCACTGTCGTACTGAACAATGCTAGGTCGTCCGCGTACTCCAGAACGCACAGTTCGCCCATTAGACCACCTGGGATTTTGACGCTACACTTGGAGTCCTTATACAGGGACTGCACCATTTTTAAATTGATACCTACTTTAAGTTTATTGTTTATTTTCTCTTATGTGCCAATTTATTTTATTTAGCGCAATGAAGAACTCTTATTGCCTCCTTGTGCCCCTGAGTAGGGTGTGAAGGGAATTTGGATTGATTTTATTTATTTCAACAATATACGGCATTATGCTTTTTATATAAGTTACATTGTAATTAAGTGTAGAATTAATTATAAAAATTATCAAACAATTGAAAAAATATAACTCAATTGTACCTAATTTAAAAGTATCAATCCAAAAAGGATGTTGGAGGTGGTTGGTAACGCAGTGGTACCAGTTGATGCCTTTCATACGCACGGCGTACTGAAGGTCATGGGTTCCATTCCCAGTGCCGACCATTTCCACTTTCACAACACAATCCTTTGGTTAGTGTGAAAGAGTCAAAAGTGTATTTATTTTGTGTTCACTTTAAGAGAGCCCAGATTATAGAAAAAAAATAAACAATAATTTTTTTTTAATTTATTTATTTATTCTTTACTGTACATTGATAAGTATAAGAAACAACACATAAAATTTGGCATAAAAAAGACATCACAGAATCAACATACAGAGGGCGAGCTTAACAAGTAACCCAAATTGCAAATTTCTAATCAAATATTTGACATCATAACTTATATTTTTCGTAGAAAGGTAGTTATTCTGATTTTCAAATGAGATAAATTTGAAGAAAATTATTAAAATGTAAAGATTGAAATTTACAATTTCAAAAATTATATATGTCCCTATAAGGAAAAAGAAGAACTTTTCCAAAAAATATATGCATTTCATTGATAAATTTTATTCTTTTATTCATGAACTAGCTTATACCCGTCTTGCTTTACGTTTTTGATTCCGATTGTCAGGCTTGATCGGTAGGTAATTAAACAGGTTCTAGTCTAGCTTCCCATTGCTTAACAGACCTCTATAACTGACATAAGCACAGGAAAAGAAGAATGACACTTACAATTATTTCTGTTTTACCGACCTTATAATATTATACGAACCTACTGACATAATTTGCAAGTTTTCATAGAGAGAGAGATAGCTCTGTGGTTTGAATCTTAGCTACATTCCCTAATGTGTGATAATTAATTAGGCTCTCCACCCATAGAGGGTGATTTGCGCTATCTGTCAAACGTCAAATTGGAGGAATCATTTTGCAAATTTTTTCATTAAATCTTTATTTATTGAGAATAATAAGATTTGAATAACATTTATATGTATAACAAATCAATCTACGATTATTTTATTACATTTTCATACCGTAATACCAAGATTCCATTCAACGTTTACATGAGTAATTTTGTTTCCAAAAGATGGCTTACTGTCTTTTTGAGAAATTTGTATGAAGATCCTAAAAAAATAAAGTTTTTTAAATAGCTCTAAATATATTAAAGTTAATGCAGCAAATTGTATTTAAGAACCTTCTCAAGCAAATTGCACCGCTCTGCGCAGATTCATATCTGACGTAGCATTTGTATTTTGAGCGTGATGTTCACATATACGATAGAAAGCACACAAACATTTCTCAATTATTATGTAGATTTTGTTTGATCAAGGGTCAAGAAAACATATTTATTCATTTTTTGTTTTATTCAAGATGAAAATTTAGCCAAACAGCAGTTGATTGATGATTTAAGCAATGGTATTACCCAGCGTGTTGAACAGTTAACCTCAATGAAAGGAAAGTACGACATTGTATTTAATCGGCGCAAAGCATTAATGGATCCCAACAGTCTATCATCTATGATGGTATGTACATATGCATTATATTTATAACATTAATCTCTGCATATAACAATGGAGCCGTAATTCCCTTGGTCACGGTATCACGCGTCAACTTCTGGACCATTTTCCCTTTTTAATTCTTCTTTTTGTTTTGTTACAAACACAAAAAAAATATTACGAATTGTCATTAAATTAGCCAATAATATAATAATAATTTAACACTTTTCTATACAAAGGTGTCAGTATAGCCAGCGGAACTTATTGCCTGAGGCAATTTTTTCCAGTCAACCGGTCCCGTCCAATCTGAGACAGGCCAAACCCGGGTAGAAATATCAAGTGAAAAAAAACTCTGACCCGACCGGGAATCGAACCCGGGACCTCGGATCTGAAGTCCACGCATGTACAACTAGGCTACCGAGGTCGGTAATATCTACTTTTTTAAGAGAAAGTATTCACAATTTTACGATTTTATTTCTACACTTTAAAAAAGTCATCTTTTGATGAGTTCACTTATATAATATTACAATTTGGTGAAAATTATTTTATAGTGTAGATCAAGCGAGCTGATGGCCGTCGTTTTTATCGCACGAAACTTTTAAATATATCCGATAAAGGCCTTAATTTATAAAATATCAATTAAAATATAAATAAGGCATCCAAAAATCTAAGTTTGCTTCAAACCCATCCTCAGTTAACCATCGAAACATCCAAAAAGTTTCTTTAAGATCCATTGTGTGATGGAGGAGGAGTTCGACAAGAAATATATAGACAAAATAGATTTTAAATTTTTTTTACAGACATATTTTGCCAGGGTGTCTTCTCCTGTGTGGTTCTGAGTATCTGACAGACATAACAATGTGGCTAAAATAGTTCATCCTTCTCCATAGTTCGAAGGTATCTCATGATTACATTACATCGTGATGTATCATGAGAGACAAGAATGATATTTTTATATTTAGTATACATCGTTGTTTTTAATTTAAATTTAATTTTATTATTATTTTTATAGGTAGTATGAATATAGAAGAGTGTTATTTATTGATTCACAATATATCATAAAAAGTATACATCATTATATAAAAAAAAAAAATTATACCTACAATGATGTATACTTTTTATGATATATTGTGAATCAATAAATAACACTCTTCTATACATAGGTGTCAGTATAGCTGGCAGAACTTAATGCTATAAGCATTCTCTACCAGTCAACCGGTCCCGTCCAATCTGAGACAGGATTCCAACCCCGATTAGAAATTTCAAGTGAAGAAACACATTTAAAATTTCTGACCCGACCGTAAATTGAACCCAGGATCTCTTGATCTGAAGTGCCTTTGCCACTAGGCTACTGAGATCGGTAGATATTTGACTGTTATGGGTTCTGATCATCTGTTTTTTATATTTTAGGAGAAATTACGAATCTCAAGTCTAGAAGCAGATGAAGAAGCTGAAGAAATTGCTCAAGAGTTTTTAAATGGTTCTATGGATGTTGATTCATTTGTCAAAGAATATGAAGATAAAAAATGTTTGGCTTTACTTCGTAAAACTAAACTAGAGAGACTAACTCATCAATTAAAACAACTTAAAGAATCAGGGCCAGAAAAGTAACCACTCCAACAAATAAAAGGGTTTTTTTTTTCAGAATGATGTCTTTACAAAAGTCATCACAAATCGTATTATGTATGTTCAATTGTTCAATGTTGTCTGTGTTAAAATGTGACCATTAAATGGATAGTCAACGTATGTACAGCTGGAAGTAGGATATATGTTATTTGTCCCTAAATAAGAGAATCCAAGACTTGATCATTATATTATAAAAAAATCATAATGTATACTGTTAATTATAATCATCATAGTGAAGAATATTTTTTCTTTCTTCCATTTACATATTCATACTTGAGCTTATAACTTGTGATGTTATGTAATATTAATTTATTTTATACTAATAGATTATGGTTCTTTTGTATTTCAAGATTGTTTATAGAGTTATTTCAAGTAAATTTATACAAAAAAATGAGTAGCCTTTGAAATAATAAAATTATATTACAGTCTTGAGAAAAAAAAAGCTATAAAAATAGTTCAAGAAATCTCTAAGGCAAGCCGTAAATGATAATCCAATTTACCATATTATTAAAGAGATTGTAACCTGCTTCCCATCTAAATTCATAAATTGTTGTATAAACCAAAAATGAATGAAATTTTTAATAAATACTTATTGTTGTTATTCCACGTATTTTTATTCACTGTAGGCATTTGTAGGCATCACAGAAATACAAAATAAATGGATTAACAAAAAATCCGTTACTTTAATTATTTCGTCAAGAATTCACATTCATTGAATAGTTAATTTTTAATGAAATATATAGTATGGCAAGTTTGCGGCTGGCCTTAAATATATGACTGAATTTTTTTAGTCGAGTGTCGGACTTATCGTATGAGGAGAAAATTAATGTGATATTAGTGGAGTAAGATTGCAATATGCTCATTTGCATTTGATAATTTTTCCAACACATAGGTGTGTAAAATAGCTTATTAGCTCCACTGATGTGGTTTTATATAATATGAATGCTACGATACTTCAAAATGAACAAAATATGTAAAAAAAAAATATTTTCTATATTTCAAATGAAATATTTATCAATCTCATTCTATTTTATTTTTGTTAAAAATTATTTTACTAATTATTATATAAGAATATGAATATATTTTGTTTCAATGAATGATCGAGTCTGTAAATTTGTGTATACCATGTTTTAGTAGGTACAACAAAATGTATAATAAAACACTTATTGGTTTGATGGAGTGATAGCTCTGAATTTTTCTTCCTATGCGCTAAGTGTATTGTCTAAAACCGTGGTCGTCAAACTGCGGCCCGTTTTTTGTGCGACCCGCGACGCGGTGATCGATTTCTAAAGACAAATCTTGCCAAAATCGATTTTTCATACAAATTTAATTAAATAGAAAATGGATGTCGAAAACACGGAAATACCTCAAATTAAATGAAGTTACATGAAAAACGTTTGTATTTATAATAAAAAATCTCTAATATAACGTAGGTAACACGATTTTTTTCAATGTACATACGAGGAGAGTTCAAAGTATTCTCGGAATGGGTGAAAGAAAAGACAGAAAAATGTAAAGAAAATGCAGAAACATCTGAAATAATTTTACTACAATACACATATTCAACCCCTAATGCGCTTTATAAAACGCCAATTACAGTCTGGCTAAAAAGAGTAGAAATTAATTATTGATGAACTAAAATGTTATCACTCTGGCAACACTGAACATAGGTTGTTGTCTGACATTACAAATTTTTAAGAATGGACAGCAATGCTAACTGGTAAATACAACATCCAATTTATTTAAAAAATTATTAACTACCTTTTACTAATTTGGATATTTTTCCGACATATTTTTTTTTGTATATTCCTATAATATTCACTTAAAAATAAATTGTAGGTTATGTTTAAACATTTTGACATTTATATGATTAAAATTCGGCTATAGAATAGTAAGCAGTTGTAAGCACCATTTTGTGGATTATGGCACCCATTATATTATCTTATTATCTCTTGTTTTTTGACTCGTTTTGCGTAGAATTTTTCTCCATCTCGTTTTTGATGCCATAACTGGTACAATGCGTTATTAAATTATTTTAAATAACCTCTACACAGCATTTCTCATGAAACCACATTGAGTAGTATTTTTTTTTTAATATTTTGGCGGTTACAATACTTTACTTTATAAATGTAGAGTACTTATTAAATGTTGCCATACAAACGACTGCAGCGCCCTCAAATATTTTCTACTCTTTTTAGCCAGTCTGTACTTTCTTTACTTTTCGTATACGAATGATATAGCATTTTCGGAAAATTTTCACCCGTAGAGGGCTGAGTGCCATCCTCTTCTACAGGCTTGGCTTCAACGCCATCAGCAAGTTCACCTTCAATTTATTTATCTTTACAACAGCCTTCAAAAATAATTTTTACCTTGCTCTGAAATTAATTATTTTTGGCCACTTTTGTCTTTTTTTTTTAACCCTTAATGTCGGAAAATAGCTTTCCTCTAATATTTATTTCTCGGTTTCGGAAATAAAAATTGTCAGTAGGTACCAGTGCTAGGCTTTAAGGTAGTTGATTGAAATTTTGGAAACCATAGTATCGAATACCAGCCTTAGCAACACGCGAATATCGAATCGGCGCTTTGTCGTCGAAGAGCAAGGCATTGGCGGTCAATTTCGATTGCTTTATGATTTTCAATTGCTTCCTACAAAACCAGGCATTGTGCTTACGAAAACTACAAATTCTTTTGAGTCCTAGAATAATGTCGTAAGGAGAATTTCACCTGGTTTCATGACTGAACTACTCCGGAGGGTTTCTCTACGCACTGTATTGACTCACGTTTCTCTCAGGGGCATAATCACAATATCAGTTTTTGGTTCCAAGTAATGTCATGCGAACAAAAAAATCTTCTAGAATTTTCACCACTGAGCTCCATAGAAAATTGAATTCGCGTTTGTTACTGCGGTACTTCTGATGCCCAAAACATCGAAGGTACTTCGAGTATTTGTGGTAGACATCTTCACCAGACTTTTACGAGTTCCAAAAAGTCATGAACTTTCGAGTGTTTTAATGCGTCGGCGACGGTATTTAGAAAAGAGAGCATCAATTTTGTCAACGTTTTTCGTTGCTTCTTTAGAAATATGTGGTGAACGGGGTGGGTCTTCAGTTGAATTTTCTTCTTTTTTCAAAATTGAAACCATTTTTTTATTCAGGGCAAAGCATCTTCATAATTATTTCTCAGTGTCCTCGCCCAAAGCTAATTTCACAGCCGCGCTCGATAGCTCTCAACAATAGGGCATCACGTTTTTCGCAGAAGTGGAAATAGTAGTTTTCACTAAAAAAAACTTCACAGACAAACCGATGGACTCAAAGAAACAAAACATTGTCCACTAGTTTTCCCCAATCTCCCTTCCCGAGCGCAATTCCCGTTTTTGTACGCCTTCGTACCAAATTTACAAGTATGCGGTCTATGTGCGCCTGCTAAATTTTTATAAAGGAGGTTGGTTTCACAATATTTTTTCACACTTTCTTTATGGCAACCCAGTGATTTAAAATTTTACTGTAAAAGTAACATTACTTGATTATTTTCAATCAATCCAGTGTGTGTGGGGGGGGGGGCGCCTTTGATGCGGCCCGCGATGAGAGCTCATATTGTCCAATGCGGCCCTTGAACAGAAAAGTGTGACGACCGCTGGTCTAAAAGAAGCCTTTCTACACAACGAATAGGTATGTACCTACATAAATATTTGAATTACGAACCAAAATAAATCATTTTTTAAACCTTGAATATTCTACTAGAATTCAACTGCTTTCACCAACTTTACATTTAATCCGTTTTTCTTTCAACACACAGTTCCCGACCCTTTAGATATATACTTACTTTACATGTCCGGACTAAATCTTGTCACTCCAATATGCCCCAATAAATATACATGTAAATAACTACAAATGGCCAATTTTTGTTTTGTCCAGGGGATATAAACTACTCAAGTAACACAATGTTTTTACTATCTTTTCGTAAAAAAAATTGTATAAAAAAATCATATATTTTTATATTCACCAGAATGTTTTCCTGCAATACACACCATGCACCCAGTGGCGTACCATGGGTTTTCGCCGCCCTGGGCGGGAACCAAATTTGACGCCCCCCCCCCTATACAAATTGAAAAAAAAAGCCGCACAAATATTAAGAAAATATTTATTTTATTTATTTATTTTATTTAATCATTGTCACATGAAATTCATACATACTATACAGTTCAAAACAATAATACACACCAGATACAAATAAAAAAGAAAAATTTGCCACCTCACTAGGTGTGAACCTGTGTTGAGGCTAGCATTGCATATACGAATAGGCACATTAAAACACAATAAATCTTTGGAAAATAAAATTAAGAACAATATGATATTAATAATGATAACAAATTACAAAATTTCAAATAAAATAATAAAAGAGTAAGCATAGTTAGTTTATTTTTCATACTTGCAGCACAAAAATATAGTAGTTAAGTTTAAAAATTAAATTTTAGACAAATTTCTCTACCTGCGGACTTACCGTAGGGAAATGTTTTTTTTAAGACCTCACCCGAGATGAAATGTTATTTTT
Source organism: Mystacides longicornis (assembly GCA_963576905.1). NCBI lineage: Eukaryota > Metazoa > Arthropoda > Insecta > Trichoptera > Leptoceridae > Mystacides > Mystacides longicornis. The sequence continues at coordinate 15,515,640 of OY756429.1, read as the reverse complement.
AATAAAACTAAACATTCTGATTTTAATCATCAATCAATCTGCTCATGTATAGTATAGCGCAAGCAAATTTTTCTCCAATGGCGGCGCCTTCCTGCAGGGCACCCAATTGAGTCAGGGACACGTTACTAACTTATTTTACTACCTTATTACTGCAAACTATGCAACGCCTTTAAAAAAAGAAACCTTGTAAGACAAAAAAATAAACAGTTGGTAGATAATATTATGTAAACTAAAAGTTAACGGACTACAGGCCACCTAACAAAATATACTATTGACTTCTCTTTGGACAATACAATCTTAAAGCATAATATAGGAAAGTTTTGAGCAATTGAAAGCTAACAATACTTGGGAAATATAGCAATTAATTTATTTATGTAGATGTAAATGTGCGTGTGTGTATGCATGAGTGTATAGTTTATAGTGCTACAGGTAAGATTTTCTTGCAAGCACTTCAAATTCAGCAATTCTCTAAATGTTGTATCAAATGACATGATTAGGCCTTTTATCAGGATGGTACAGTGATAGTTTATTTGTGTAACATTTTCTTTTGTATCCTCACATAGAGATATAATATTTCAAAACTACTGCTCAGTAACTATTGTTTTGTGTAAAATTTCATCCCAAACACTGCCAACTACGCACCGATGTTGTGGTAAAATAAAGTGATATGCTTTGATTTGTAATGCTATATTTTATCTATATGAATGTGTCAGTGTTGACATCAGCTGTACACGTTCGTAATTTATTAGACTACCGCCCTCTGTTGTAACCTGGATCAATCCTTTTCAAAAATGTATACATGGGTTCATAAATTTGGGACACACATCAGTTAGGCGTGAACCATTTGTATTTTGTTATGGCGTACAGGGTATGTCTCATGTCAAACACGGTATGGCGGGTGTTGGGTTAATAACAAAATTGTATTATTTAAACATACCATATTAGCCCGAATATAACTCACGTGATATTTTTCGACAATTTAGTTTTCCTTGATAATTGAAAAATGTCGCAATTCAACACACCTGCTGTCTTGTGCTTCATCGATTACTCAAACTGTGTGGGATAGAAAAATCTACTGCAAACACTGGGCGAGGGGGGGTTTCCAAATCATCTAATAATTCTTATACAGAACCTATATCTAGATGGAAAATCTCTGGTTTGAATTGAGCCATTTCATCCTGAAAGAGGTATCTGGCAGGGGTGCATCTTATCACCAAAATAATTTAATATATATGGTGAATATTGGGGTGGTATCAATCGCCGGCTTTCGTACATACAGCGTATTGGAGGTCGTAGGCTCTAGTCCCGGCGGTGCCGATCATCTCCTCTTTCACGACACAAGCTTTAAGTAGTTTACTGTGAAAGTGTCAATGAGTGTATTTGTGTTCACTTCGAATGTATTTGTGTTCACTTCGAGTGAGCACAGATTATTTAAAAATAAAAGAAATGTATCATGCGGGAGGCTCTGGAAGGAGGGTGGAATCTCCATAGGTGGAGAAAAGATAACAAATCTAAGATTTGCCCGATGACACCACACTAATTGCTTCAAGCGTTGAAGAACTGAACTAACTGATGCAGTGTGTAGAACTGGCGAGTGAGAGGTTTGGTCTTAAGATCAACCTAACAAAAACCAAGGCCATGATCATAGACCGTGGGGACATGTTGGGAGATGATGATCAGCCGACTGCAGGCATTGACTTGGTCAATGAATTTGTATATTTGGGCTTCCTAATAAATGCCAACAGTGCGTGTGACCAAGAAGTGGTACAACACATCCAGATGGTGGAAACTGTAATGACGCTCTTAGATAATATATGGAAAAGTCGGGACATTGCAAGGGCTACCAAAATGAGGCTGATATATTCACTAGTTTTCAGCATATTCAATTACACCTCTGAAACCCGGACTCTGAGGGCCCAAGAAAGGCGGAGGATTGTTGCATTGGAGATGTGTTGCTGGAGACGTCTCCTCCGTTTCCTCTGAACTAGTGATTCAATACGCAGAGGACTCGGCGTCCTCTCTCATTTATCCACAGAATGCGAGCGGCACATCCTTACGCACATGCACATAACACGAAGAGGACCGGATTCCCTGCAGAGGATTATGGTGGGGATGGTCGAGGGAAGAGGACGGTTGCAACGGGGACCACACTGCGTGGGTCCATAATAATGTCTGAAGACAGGAGGGATGGAGGTGGTTGGTGGGGATGTACGGCAGTCACGATCCTCGATATCGAGGGACCGACTGAAGAGGTGGGAGTCTTCCTTAAAAAATTGACTTCCATTCTGGGATTAATGGGCGTTGATACTGCATTACAACATCTCTTGCACTTTATTTTGTTTTGTTATATTGCAATTAATTGAACCTATAATTACCTAAATAAAAGCTTAGCTGATTGAAATTATTTGAATTCTTCAATTAATTATTTTTTTAATCGGAGCCGCGTTAATAATGGGTTGCGCTATATTCGGGCTGATGAGATATTTTCATTCCTGATCCAATATCCTGGTTTCATTAGTAATCATTAACAAAATATTTTCTTAAAAATAATAGGTACTCGTATCTATGTAAGTGTTAAACGATATTATAAATAAAATAACAAGTTTGGACTTTGAAATCCAAATGATTGATATTGTATACTTTTGAATGTGAATTACGAATATTATTATAAACCTTATTTTTATGGAAGGAGGTGCACCGAGGTATTTTTCAATAATTGCTTTATTATTCATAAATTTAGGATAAAAAATAACTTATATATTAAAAAAAAAAAAACAAAAAACATATTGTGGACAATCAACATTTTTTAAGTTAATTTTTTATAAAATATTCTTAAGAAATTCAAAAATGAAAAAAAATTGACACTGGCTCACTTAGTAATTAATAACCATTAATTTAATTTAAATAGCTTCTTAGGTAGCATATTCTTTGGGCTACTACGCCGTGTACTTGTTGATTTTGCTGTGCCTAATATTTATTTTACTAATGCCATCGACGATGTGTCCCACAGGCCCTCAATTAAGAGATGAAATGTTGGATGCAACAAAACCACAGCCTCAAAGGCTCTACAACCAAATGATTAGTTTATTGAAATAAGATTTTTTTTAAACTAATAACTTTGGTATTATTCCAATGAACTTTAATTCAAGAGAGCATCTGCTCTATTTCAAGATCATTCACAATGTATTAAGTTACCATATATGATTAGTCATTTTTTCTTAGATATTTTCGTTGGAAGATGATTGGTCGTATAACCTTTCAAATGAGATCTTCCATAGTTCTACCACATGCTTGATTTAATCATGAACCAATTTTTTTTAAGGGGAGTCTTAAACATTTGATATTTTACTGTATTTTTCGAATATCGCTTCATAATTTCATTAAATAGGAGGAAGAATTATGTTAGTAATTTAATTGAATATAATGTTATTTCAATTTTCTTTTGCTATCCAAATAAAAAAAGAGTAGTTGTATTAACTATAATTATTATTAGATTTTTATATTATCTCCATTAATTGAATAACCAAAATATTACACACCTGTGCAGATACTGCATTGACACATCCACTAAAACCTCATTACATTAAAATTCACATTTGTTGTCAATAGCTCTTTTTTATGGTTAATTATAGCAAAATCACAATTATTATGAAACTATGTTATTGCAGTGATTTCTTACAATGAATTTTGCATAAAAATAACACTATCGCATTTTTTTTAGATTAGGTGTCTGTTGAAATTCATGTATATTCATTCAATTTAGGTTACGTGAAATTACCCCCCCCCCATGAAATGTACCATAATGTTTTTTTTCCCCCCGTTCCTTTTCCCTAAACACCCATATAATTTACATATCTATATTACTGGGTAGTCACCTAAATACCTTTATTCGAATCCTCCTTCCCACCCTGGTAATGCACAGTTAACTTTTACAAGAACCCCTCCCCCCATTATATTGCGTTACGTAATACTTACGATCCCTTATCAGAATTTTTTCAGCACCTAAAAAAATATTTTATATAAAATGTAGAAAATTTATGGAAAGTTGAGATGGGGGAGTTCTATTACCAAGTTGATCATTCAAGAGCAAATATTCATGAATATCATTTCATTTATAATATTAATAATATTATACATAAATGAAATGATAATATTTCGTATTGGTATGGCACTTGTATAGACAACTAGCTTTCCCAAAAGACGTTATCCGCAGAGTCTCGGCATTGGCTCCCTATCCGGACACTGCCAGCTTCTGAATAACGTTTCTCGATCTCAATTTCCCACAGAGGGAGTCTATTCAATAATCATAAATTCATTTGAGGTAGTTTTAAAAAATACTTATCAAGACTACTGAAATAAATAATCGAAATGAAAAATCTGAAAAAGTTAATCATGTAATGTGATTTTGCCATTGTTAAAATTCCTATTTTGTCTGACAATCAGTTATGTATACAATTAATTTACCAATTTGAAAGTAAGAATATAATAGTTTATTTGTGCATTCCATAATATAACATTTAATCGTATGTGTTAAGTGTTCGTCAGTAAATAAATGTGAAAAATAAATATTTGTCGTTGTATGTCGTATCCTCAGGAAAATATCAACAATGCCTGAAATTAACAGTTAAAAACGTGTAGATTTGTGTACACGTATAATTTTTTTAAAAATAAACACATTGTGTCCATAGTTGACCGTATTTTATGTTAATGTTACCTTTTTGATCTACCTATGTATCTATCTTTAGGTCTCCCCGATGTTTCCAATCACTTCTTTGAGGGCTTCTGTCTCTTGCTACCTGGGACAGCTCCTGCACTCGCTCTATTCTGATCAAATCTGATAGATTTCGCAATCAAGAGATCTTCATCGTCTGTATAGCCCATCTTAAATAATATAGAACCCTTGACCTATGTAAATACATACAAAGTTGGTGCTGGAACTGCTATGTTACATACCATTTCTTAATAATATACCAAACTTGGAAAATAGTGAATTTGTAAAATTTTGCGTGATATTCCTTTTGATAAGACTCCAATTATTTCATAAATAAACACAGGAAATTTAGGGTAGTCCCAGTTTGTAGAAGTAAATTGTGAAACATTTCATTCTACTATTCTTAGCTTGCGATCAGCACAGCCAGCACCAGTCTTAATGCTTTCTGAAATAGTCATTGGATGATTAGAACATAGCAAAACCAAGGTTTTAATATTTCAGGATCAACCCATGATGCTTACAAAAAACTTTGGTAGACAAAAGGTTTGTATGAAACATTTTCTACCAAATCTCAAAAAAATTTACACGACCAGGGATTGAAGGTGAGATTTTTTTATCAAAGGTCTGCTCTAGGCAAACTGATACTACGGTTCTACAAATTTAGCATAATGAAATAAAAAGAGCTAGTATTAAGTGTAAATATATATTTGATTATATTAACAAATATAAACATTGCTTAAAATTTAAACTATTCGAAATGAACACAGAAACATGCACCAGTCATAAAAGTAATATATTTTTTGATATGAAAGATACTCTTCAGAATTTTAATATTTCTTAATATATTGAAATAAAACACAGAAACTAAAAAAACTGCTTAATCATAAAATTATGCAATATAAACTTCCTAGAAGGTATCTTAATATTTCTTCTACATTTCACTTAAGTGAAGGTTACTGCTAAAAAAATGTTTTACAAAATTATTACTTAATTAAAAGCAACCAAAATAATACACTTCATGAATATATGAGTATTAAAACATGAAAATTGACTAAAAAGAATAAATTGGTTACAAAATAATAAATGTTCAGTAAAAAATAGTTAACATATTATTATGTTTAAAATTATACTTCAATTATCAGAAACAACACTGCTAGATATAAGTTATTATATAATTACAGAAATACTCAATAATGAGATATTCAACTCAAACTGAGAAAGTTTCTTGAAAAGAAATGACGATACAAAAAGGTTAATCTTAATCTCAAACAAATTTCAGAGTAAATAATTTAATTAAAAAAGAACAGACATATAAAATATTATTACTTTATTCTGAAATATTATTTGCCATAAACCCTGATAAAAATTAATTATATTGAAAAAAATATGTAAAGAATTTGATCTACAAAAATGGTCATCTGAAACAACCACAAATATATATAGGCAAATTCTCAAAAAATGTTAGCTAGGTACTTAATGCGGTTTAAGGTTTAAGATTATTATTAATCAAAAAAAATTGGTAATATTAATAATATTTACTATATTATTCATCCAAAAAGTAATTTAATTTTAGGTGTGTAAATATTTATTAAAAATTGCAATACAGTCATTTTTAATGAAAATAACATAGAAAATAAGCTTCTTCTTCGCCCTCGCCTTTATCCCGTTATTTGCTTAATTCAAATAATTATGATCATTATCTTTTATCCAAACTTAACTTTAACATCTTTTTAAGAATGTGGGTTTATATAAAAATTAATGTAAAAAATTTTGTAGAAGAAAGAAGACTTTAGCTATCGGAATTTGTAGTTATTGTGTACATTCAAATCTGCATATGAGCATACAGAAGGCTCACAAATCAAGTATAGAAATATACATGTGTAGAAAATTAGAGTATCCTTTAAATTCCACCACATACGGAACAAAGGTGGTCAAATGTACTGATTTTAATCACAATTATGAATGATTGGTTGATTGAAATTCAATAAATTCAATGATGTTTCAATTATAGTTACTGCAATTGTTTTACAAAACAACATAATTTCCTAAAAACTAAAAATATTTTTCAGTAAATTTGTCTAGAATAAACAAAACACAATACACATCATCTATTTCCACAATGTTGTTATAAATAATAATAAAAACAAAACATTTAATATATTTTTTCATGTACATATACACATTTCCAGTCTTTGATGTTGTTTGTTACAGTAGTAGAAAAAACAACTTTTATTTCTTCTTTCCGTTGCCTTTTTTATCATCAAATTCATCAAACATTGCCTTTATATCCATCAGTGCCTCATGAATACGTTGTGAAAATTTTGATGAATCCTAAAAAATAAAATTAATAAACTTAATCATAATACCAAATTTCTTAACCTAACCATTGATTTAAAGAACAACATTTTCAAAATAGTATGGCACATTTTTGTTTATGAGTTAGTTATAAAGGAGAAGAGAGGTCGAGGGGAATGAAAAGTAGTGGCAACGTCAAAAATTCATCACGGATATTCTAAATAATGACTATTCTAGGCAAGTGCGCTTTCGTAGTGAATAGTATCTACACTATTTATTGAGGTGGATTCAAGCTTATATATTTAAATGGTTTCTTTATTTTTCATTTCCAGATTGTTGTTCGTAGTGAGATAGCAATAAAACTAATGTTAGTTAATTTAACATATGAGAAAGAGAAGGCACATTTAAAAATACTACAACCTTTTGTCGAACCAGGACCATGTAACCTTATGGTTGATGAAATTTCCATATGAGAATTATGTTAGTTACTTACTTATCAAAGGAAATGATTGCAAAAAAATTAACTAAGTGAATATTTTGTTATGTATGTAAAACTTACAGTTGTGGGACAGCTTTTCTTGGATGAGACGTGGAAGAAGAGCAAATCTTCACCTGCTATTATGTAAGACACACCATATCCGTCATCAGCAACTGGGCCAAATCCACCCCCAGCACTGATACATTTTGGATATTTCTTCAAATCAAATTTAGAAGTTTGTCCTGAAAAATTTTACGTAATATTACAAAATGCAATATTGAAATATATTTGCATCAAGTGCTAGAAAGTCACTAACATTCCTATGATCTTGTTGTAATTGCAATTGCAGTAATATCTTAAGTATTTTTTTTTTCTAAATTTCACTCACGAGTATTGACAAGGATAACAATAAAATTTTAATAACGGATAATAATACAGGGATTCCTAGCAAAACATATCCAATCCAATCCAAACTCCCTTTAGACCCCACTTAGGGGCATAGGGAGGCAACAAGAGCTCTCCATTGCGCTCAATCTTGCGCAAAGTTAATGACCTCCTCCCACACCATGTCCAGGTTCCTCAGCTCTGCTTCGAAGGAGCGGAACACAGTATGAGAGGGTCTCCGGGACCCTGATGGGAGGAAGAACAGCGCTCTCCTCGGCCAACTGTCATTCGGCATCCTTAACACATGTCCCAGCCAAGTCCATCTCCTCCACATAATAGTAGAGGTGATGGGCTCACGCTGGGTGCGCCGGCGTATAGCGTCGTTCGTGATGCGGTGGTACCATCTTATACCCAAAATTCTCCTGAGGCACTTCGTGCAGATACTTTTTGTGCCTGGGCCAAAGTCAGGTGCCAGGACTCACACCATACAGGAGAATGGGCAACAAACACGCATCAAACAGTTTACATTTCGTCTCGACACTAAACGCCAACGCCTTCCATATCTTGGTCATGTTGTTGAAGGCGCCACTTGCCATACCGATACGTATCGGAACTCAGCCCCGAGGTCACCAGTAGCAAAACATATACTTAAGGGTTTTCAACTTAGGAGAACAAAAAATAGATATACAGTGCTATCGAGAGATTCCCAGTAAAACATAAACAAAAATGGTTGTTAACTTGGAAGATTTAAATTTTCAGGTTTTTATTTAAATTCATATTCTCCAGCTCTGATAATGGACTGTAATGATTTACAAAACTCCCACCCTCCCATTTTGTGTTACGTAGTACTTGAACACCCCAACGAAGATGATCATAATCGACGTCCTCATCTGGTATACTCAGTTTGAAATTAATAAACCGCAGAAGTATTCTTTCCATCTTCTAAAGTGAATTTGTTAATAGGGTGACCTCAGAAACACATTCTACTAATGCTGGCGTTAGGGTCGATTATTATCATAAAAAAATTTAAATAGGTACCATGTGGCGTTTGACTGGTAGACAGCCTCCATGGTTCACTGAGAACTTCTTGTAAAAATGGGGACTCCAACTCTAAATACTTTGAAACAATGTAGAGACAAAATAGATGTCTATCAATCCCTTTGCCGCACATAGCATCTTGATATCCTAACTGGTGTCTTGCTGCGGCTGATTTGAACAGCTTCAATTTTTCTTCAATCTAAAATAAACATATATTTTACTTAATATATTCTTTGTCTTTAATTATTGTAAAATATATTTGTAAGAGTGTACTGAACTAACCGGTCTATTTTTATCAACCATTGCTTTGACCCATGCCGAACTCTCAATAGTGCAAGGTCTCACTGTTTCAGTTCTTCCTTCTCTGAAAAATCTAGTCATTGAAGCTTCATAGGTCAAACTGAATTTTCCGGCATCTCTGTAGTATGCTAATTGTAATGCCATCTGAATGAAAGCATCTGGTGAAGTGCGAGCTTTCTTCATAAAACCTGAAAAATATTATAAATTCAGTTTTTTCTTATAGTTGTATACTTCACCTTGAAAATGGATACTATGTATTGATTGAAGGCATTATTAGCAATATCGTGAAGCAAAGATGTCGAACTATCTCTCTTCCTTCTTCACATAACTACCTATATAAAAATAGCCCAAAGCACTGATTGATCTACTAATGCAGCTTTCCCACAGCATTACCCACACATACATGCACGCTCACATCTCTATCTATGTAGTGGTGTGTGAGTTCTGTTGTTTGAAAAGGGCGGATAAACACACATACCCCTTACACGAGGGTTATTCATGAAACATATCTGATTATTTAATAAATTTCATTGATCAAGAGACTAACCTTTTCCATATTCCATGAATGAATAAATTCTCAAATCTAAATCACTTATGAGTTTGTCTGCAATGTGAGTAGCAGCAGTGACAGCCTCCTTATATTCTTCAGACGTCAAATCCCATTGCAAGCGAGTTGGCGTGGGAGGTTTGATTGTGACTTCCCCAAGAGAATTTCCATTCTCATCATATCTAAACGAATTCAACAGAATCATTATTATTTCTAATATTTTTTTTTTTTGCAATCAATTTTTTATGGTTTTAATATTAACAAGTTTTGTTAGAAGAGAAATAACCAGGTTTCACTTTTTTATTGAATTATTTAAAAAAAAAAACACTCTTTGAGGGTGGAATGCCTAATTAATAATAAAAAAAATTTAAAAAAAAAAAAAGCTTTTCTTATTCGAATACAAAAACTTACTAAAAAAATCTACAAATTTCCACTATGAAATATGAAGGTATATAATATGTGGAATTCAACACTGTTACAAAGTTACTAATAGTGTGACTGAAGAATTATTATAAAAATATCTATGTGGAGAACAAAATAATAGAAAAACAAATCCCCCAAAAATTCTTTGATAATATATACCTATATTTTTTTTTCCTTTTTGCTCACCCAAGGTGAATACAAATAAACTATTGACATATTTCACAGTAAGCGAAGCTTGTTTTGTGAAAGAGGGAAGTGATCAGCACTAGGAATCGAACCTATGATCTTCATTACAAAGGTCGGTGACACAACTGCTAGATTATTAAACTTCTTCAGACAAAACTTATCATCAAAACAATCCAGGATCGGTTACTAAATAAATATTCTTTATTGTGTTATAGTGACAAAATTGTGTTTTTTACAGTAACAGCAATATTAGTTACCTCAAAAAAAAAACCTACACCATATTGAAGAACAGCTACAGAAAATAATTTTCATACAAACATGCTTATTTAAAGCGATAATAATTTACAAAATAGAACTTAATTTACAGAGAAAAACTTCATATTAACAATGACAAGAAGAAAGAAATACCTAGTAGGCTAATAATTTTGACAAGCAAAATAAATGCCAATATTGAACTGTTCAAATGTAAAGCAAAAAAATAGGTAAAAGCAGTATTGCTACAAGGAATATACATATGGGATATATATATAAACAATGAGTTACATTGTAATATTAGAAAAATTAAATGAAACTGTGAAAATTATTTTGACAATCTCTTATGTATGTAATGTAAAACATTTATTATACATAAATATAAGGTTTGATATGCAGTGACGTGCCGCGGGTTTTCGCTGCCCGGTGCGGGAATCAAATTTCCCCCCCCCCCCCCCATATGTAAATAGGTATTGAAAAAAAAATTTTAGTATACAATATTTATTTCAAATTAAAATAGTAAAAAAAATAGGCACAACAAAAAAGAAAAAGAATTTTTTTTTAGAAAATAAATCATAAAACTGAAGGTCGTGGGTTCGAATCAATTTCACAATACAAAACTAAAAATTCTGATTTTCTCAATCTGGAGCGTTTATCACAGCGCAAGCAAATTTTGCCACCCTCCAAAAGAGGTGCCCGGGGCGTTCCGCTCCTCCCCCCCCCCCTTGGTATGCCACTGTTGATATGTAAGAAGTAACATGAAAAATTTACAGACTTTAAATAAAAGTATTAAATGAGACTAAACTGAACTTATACCACCAATGTATCGATATTTAAAAATAAAAAAGAATGAAGCTAAAAATAACCTTATTAAATTTTTATACTAGTGATTAGTGTTATTTTACAATATTATTAGAAAAAATAAATTACATATACTTATAATATTTCAATCACCATCATTTATATTGTATAAAATAATTAAATTAATAAATAAGGATAGAAATAAAGAACAGACATAACTACTGAAACTTTTCTATAAGGAAATAAAACAGCAGAAGTTGGAAGGAAAAATTTAACTGAGCTGTCCATTCTGGACGATGAATTGAAGAAAATTTGGAAAACTTTTAGAAGGTATGACTTTGAATCATTCTTTTCTTCACAACTTTGATAATTATTATTAATCATTTTCAGATACAGTCAGCATCCAGTCTCTAGATGACAACAGAAATTTCAAATGAAATACACTGTAGCCACTACGTATCGAGACCTTTCAATTATAAGTCGAGTTGAGAAAATTTGGCTACCAAGGTAGGCAGATTTCTGTTTGTTTATTACAAGGACTATGTTTGAATATGGCTGATGCCAAAATATGACAGAAGAATGTTAAAGCCAGATTTCAAATTCTTTGAAAAATAAGCAAAAGAATATAAGTAGGTACCTAAATAATTAATATTATGAATTTACTATTGTTAAACGTCATGTCTTTTAAAGTTAATTTGAAATCATAATTAGAAACATAGAAAAAGAATAAAATAATAAAGTATTACCCTACGTCCATATCAGACCATATTGCATGTTCCCAGAGGTGACCCATGACAGGAGCATCAGCCCTACAAATAACAACAACACCCACCCAATTTTCACAAATGATTTGCATAAATTAATAAGTGTTACAACGTCTGCCCGGAACCAAATAATCCTTTCTTTTCTTTAGGGCAAAATTCCATAAATGCTTGTTTTTCTTTACAATAGAAACATTCCTTGCAACAGTACGGCTAGATGCAGATAACAGACTATTTACATACAAATAAAAGTATAAATTGGATTGGTTATCCAATTTTATAAGCTTAGGTGCATACATGTAACAAATAATGCAAAAAGCGTAAAGATTGTAAGAAAGGTTTTGGTAGCAGGTAGAGATAAAATCTTGTACCTTGACATGAGATACATTAAATATTAAGAATACACCAACCATATTAGACTGAATATAAAGCGGTCCCGAATGAATTTAACGCGGCTCCAAACGTAAACAAAAAAAATTCACAAAAGAAGTTAACAATCGGAAACACCGTACTACAGAATCAAATTGTATTAAACCCCATGGACTCTATTTTTTAAGAGTCAAAAAGCTATGTTATATTCAGGCTAATACGGTAATATAATTAGAATATTATGACATTTAGAATTCAGGTGAAACTTTAATCAGTCATTCAACCAATTATTATTGTCAACAAACACCTCAGAAAATATTTGTGATTATGATTTAATAAAAAAATAATATGTAAGAAGATGCTGAAAATATAAATTGAGAGTAGATATTTTTTATAAAATAAGTGTGCTTATAACATCCAACAACCCAATAATGTTATTATAAATATAACATATAAGCATAACATTATTTTCTGTTTATTTTGGTTTATACGCACTGATTTGATATTGTCTCGTCCAAAACAACTAGTTCCCAAAGATGCGACATCACTCCAGCGTCTCCCCTAAAGATGCAAAATCATATCAATAAAAATCTAAACAACCTTTCTTTCACATCCAACGAGCTAATGAAACGACGGAACAATTAATATTCCTAAATTAAAAATATTATTTTGTTGTTGGTTTAAATGGTTCCAAGTAGTAACTATAAGATTGGACACAACGCCCTAGTATGGAGTAAGAGCTATAAAAAATCAGTCGAAATTATTTCATGCAAGTTTTTGCAATTTTCACAACTTTTTACAGGTATTTTTTTTTGTGAACACAAATACACTCTAAACATTCGATATCTTTCACATAAAGCAAAGCTTGTGTTGTGAAAGAGGAAATGGTCGGCACTGGGATTCAAACCCACGACCTCCAATACGCTGTACGTACGCAAGGGGCAAATATTCCATAGTGCGCCATTGAAATTTTTTAAATGACTTGACTAGTATTGTTCTTTTATTTTGCTACTTTTGATGAGTCTGAGTACTAAATCAATGTCAATGGAAGATATATAAAATAAATTATAAACACTTTATATCACTAGAAGAAGAAATTGCTAAATAATTGGTATGAAAACAGAGAAGTGTCAAACAAACTATCAGTTCACAAATAGCTAATTGACAGTTAGACGGTAGGTAAGTTCCATCGAAATTTAACTAACGGATGTTTATAAAATCGGGCCTTATAAAACAAGATACAAATGAAAGATAATATGATGTAAAGTTATAAGATATCCAAGAGACCTCACTAGTCATCATTTTGCTTGTTTGACATTACTATACATTAACAAAAGCCTTCCCTTACAGATGCTTCTTTAATGCAGTACTTGGTTTCAAAGGAAGGGAACATAGCATAAAGACTACAAGGACATCTGGTTGAACTTGGTTATGGGCCTGCAGGAAGCATAGTGTTTCTTATCGATCTGAGGCTTTGGGCCAAATGCCATTTATAACAGGCCAACCATAATCTGTGTGGGCTCTTCAGTCTGCATTTCTGTAGCCTGCTACCAGAAAACCTAATATAAATATGCTCAAAGAAACCTTATGACTCAGTTTGAAATTTAACCAATAATATTTGTATGCATAAAAAAAATTCAATTACCAAGTATGCTCAGCATTGAATCCAATCTGTAAAGAAAAACATAAGCATAAAAATGGTGGCTTTGCAAAATGGTGAAAGTGTTCTTCATATTTGGAAAAAATCTTATAAAACGAGTAGGAAAAAAATTAGACATCCAGTATACAATTAGTGCAAAGTAGCTCTAGCATGCCCTCTTTCAAGGATTTGCTGAATCGACAGTCACAATTATTACACAGAAGAAAACTGTTAAAATCAATTATTGTGTAAAATATTTGCTTTTATTCATAATACTTTACTTTAATAAAATTACTCATACAGTAATTATGTATTTTAAACATAATGCTGTTCTAATGAATTACTTAAATAGGCTGGTAACAACAAATGAAATATAAATTAATCATACCCTGCCATTTGAGCCAAAGCAGAGATTGAATGACTTGTCGAACCATCTGTCGTAGCCTTTACCATGAAGCAAAATACATCCGTATCTGTCAAGTTTGGACGAATCTTGTGGATCATATTCATAAGGAATGTCATCTGTAACAATACGAGAAATGAATTGCCCTATGAAACAGTATTATGTAACAGAAGAAAAACAAGCATTCGCAATACATAAAAATCAGATAATTTCGCTTGCCACAAATAATTGCAAATTGAACTAAATTTTATGTGAAATTATGATTTTGTTACCTGCATACACAAATATTAAATAATATTTATTCATTATATTCACCTAATGTCACAGTGAATGCTGAAGATTCAATGGCATGTAAAGATGTGCGGTTATTTCCTTTATTGAATACCGTTTGCCTTATATGCGCCCAGTGAGATCTTTCACCAGCTGTCAATACTGCAACTCTTTCTTCGCCTTCCACTGGTGGGGACTTATCATCTAATATAGCTTGAATTTGCCTACGATTATAAGTAAAACCAAAGAACAAATTAATTTTTTAATGAAAATTAAACTAATCTAATGAGAGTTAAATATATTTGAAATTGCATTCAACGAATTACATTTGAATTTCAGCAGGTTTCAGTAGTCTTCCTCTGGTATAGATTATAACTTTAAAATATCTGCCTTTGTGGTATACAACTATGTGATTGCTATCCTGGTAGTGGACTATTTTGTCGGTTTCGACTCCAGGTACTCTTACGGTATTGAATATCCTTTCATACTGCCATGAACATAGAGGAACCATATTCTGAACCATAATCTGGAATATTCAATAATTATCATTAAACTATGCTATGCCCAAATGTGTAACAAATTACAAAGAAAACTCATTTTTACACCGATATATATTTGCATTAACTTAAACAACTCATCCTTTACTGCGTTTAGGCAAACTTTAAAGATACACCTGACGTCAGAGCAGTAACCATTCTCCTTCCATGTTATTCCTGTTCCTCACCCTTGGCCTACATCCCTCCATCCCAGCTAACCCTACACATAATATAACTTATGTTTTTCTGTTGTCTTTTACTGCAATGTTGTTTTACTTTTAATTTGTATACTTTTTGCTGTTTTCCTCCCATCAGGGTCTTGAAGACGTGGAAGACACTCTCATACCGTGTTCCTTCGAAGCAGAGCTGAGGGAGTTGGACATGGTGTGGGAGGAGGTCATAAGCATTGCGCAAGATTGAGCGCAATGGAGAGCTCTTGTTGCTTCCCTTTGCGAGTGAAGTTCAAAGGGAGTTTTGATTTGATTGATGTATACTTTTTGTATCTCTGTTTGTACCTATATTATAATAGAATATACCTTTATAATGTCCAGTCCTCAATTATTGAACTAACAGATATCAGAATCTATTTTTTTTTTTATTCAAAAAATACATATTTGACCATATGGGTCACAAATACTTTATTTTCACAATAACAACCTATTGCTCATCATAAAAATTAGTATTAATGTATATGAAAATCAGGTAAAGGAAGCAAAATGTATATATTATATTACTGGTTCTAATTCTTGGCGATCAATTTGTCTCCTGAAGCACAAACAGGAATAAATAATATTAGCAGCTCTGGCAGATTGAACAGTAGAGTTTTGCATGAGAAGGGCATCAATTCCATAGAAATTCGAGTTAATCATTAATGGTGATCGTCCTCTGAGGTAAACATATTCTTCCCACCAATCAGATACATAATTACTTGACCACCTGAAATAACATACATATATTTAAGGGTCAAAGACAATTTAACACTTTCTCAAAATTGAGATGAAATAAAGTGTTAAGAGTAAAAAATAAATATCGATTTTGTTTTAAATAAACTTAAGTACAAACCAGGATTTGAGTATCAAATATCTCTGCAATTTTACAGATATTCCAGTCTTAAACTCAGTGGCTAACCTAACCATACGCTCATATTTCTCATCATCGAGTAGTGGCCGTACACTTTGCAAATACTGAAATCATTAAATAAAATATCATTATTGAAATAGTGTATATAATTTTGATGTAGTCTCATTGGAACTTATTGTAAGGTTCCTATAATATTTTATTTTTTGATTCTTAGATACAACTGACAAAAAGTTAAAAATTAAAATTACATAAGAAATGTATATCTACACAGTGGATGATCATTAAACGAATTAAATCTTTACAATAATATATTTGTGAACCAAATTCGTCAATTTATCATTGATTTTTATTTAACTTTGATTATCTTGTTCTGGAGAACCGAAAAAAATAGACAAACACCTGGGCTAGGGTATTATACTTACTGACTTTGAAATTCTCAACATTTCTTTGAAATGAAATATATTTTTTAAGTATATCATATTATTATGTCATCTGAGAGCATTACTTGATTTTTTAAAGGTTTTTCTACTTCACTATGGAGGATAAATTTGATGCCTATATATCCGTGTACTGTGCATATTTTGCACAGAACTGGAAGATCTGTTTGATTAATTTTCTGTATTTCGACAAGTTTTGATGCGGTATGGTATCTACCGCAAAATATTTTTAACTAAGCAATAAATTAATTTTTTAACCCTAAGTGAGGTATGCAAATGTTGTCCCACCTCCTCGCGGTGCATCCTGGGGAGTGTCTGGTGCTGGGTTGCTCATGTGGGGGTGGTTACTTCTACATGAGGGATTGGGCTATGCCGGGACTGGCTAAGAGGACAACACCAATCTAAGGTGTTAAGCGTACCGTGCCGATGGATGAATGGCTGGGGGTTTATCCAGTCTAAACGGTGCATCTCCAATACCTGGGCGCCTTGGAGATTAACCTCAGCCCTTCAGCCGACATGCGGGGCTCTGTCGGCTGTGACTTCTTTTCCCTTGCTAAACCTGGGACGGTCGTGAACGTCAATACAATCACTTATAAAGTGAACCCTTTCTCACTGGATGGTCACCCGGCCAGTGAGGAACTGACTCCCTCGGGAGTAACACCATCCACTAGTAACATGGACATTAAAAAAAAAAAATCCGTAAGGAACCTAGTGTTCCTTAGCAGGAATAATCTATGCACCATCACGAGGTCCCTAACGGGGCACTGCAGGCTGAACAAGCATGCACATGTGCACCATAGAGATATTGGACTGTGGCATGTGCAGGGCGTGTGGGGTATCACTTGAGACCCCAATGCACCTCCTGTGTGAGTGCCTACCAATGATGCGTAATAGACACAAAAATCTGGGCACTTTCTAGATGTTCCCAGATAAAATTGAGGAGATCAACGCAAATAAAGTCCTCCGATTCTTCCAGGAGGCTGGACTAAGCGACGAACTATAGACACAGGGCCAGTCACAATAGTTCCATTTTGGGACGCAGCGACGGCGACCTCCTTGGAGGCAGCAGGCCTAGTAAATAATAATAACCCTAAGTGAATAGATATACACAAAAATATTAGTTAAATTAAAGA
Organism: Mystacides longicornis; assembly: GCA_963576905.1. NCBI lineage: Eukaryota > Metazoa > Arthropoda > Insecta > Trichoptera > Leptoceridae > Mystacides > Mystacides longicornis. The sequence goes on along the minus strand of OY756429.1, from coordinate 15,497,597 downwards.
CTGTTCGTAAACTGATAAACCACTGTATAAGAATAAATTTAGAAATAAAATTTAAAAAAAAACCCACCCTGTCCATTGTTTGTTCTACAGATGGTAATGGTAACCTAGGCAATGATCCCTGGAAACTGTATAGTCGAGGTGAATTCCAGCCACTGAGTAATTTGACGATGGCTATCCATATTGTAGTTTTACTAGATACCTTGGTACCCGGACCTCTGGACTCGTACATCCATCCTTTGTACATGAATAGCAGTTTGAGTAAATAGCGAAGAGCAAATATAACAGCCAACCATAGCAGAAGAGCAGCCAATGCACACGAAATCAATTCCCAAATAAAGGAATTCCTATAATAAAACAATTAAAATACATACTTATAGTCTTAATAATAAATTTAAAACAAAAAAAAATTACATCAGTGTCAAGTCATGTTGGGTTCAACCCCCCCCCCCCCCTCCACCCCTCTTTAGCTACGGTCCTAGGTATATATTATGTACGTATATGTATTTCGATTTTGGTATATGACAAACAGTAGCCCTAACTAACAAACCAATAGTTTATTGTTCATGTATTATGTACTGTCAATTAAAACATTGTTTATTTGAAATGTTTACTCACAATCGCACACACACATACTTTATACAACACAAATGATTATAACTAGTACACATTGATACTTTTAATACAGGCCAACTGCAAGTGTCATTACCTCACTAACACACACGAAAGTTGATTACTATCATAATAAAGCGTGTATGTGTGTGTACTGTGTAGTATAGCGTAGTATGTGACCTTGCGGGATGGACTCTGTACCTGCTAAACTCGTAAATAAACCCGTAGGAAAGATTGCAAATCTATTTTTCACTGTCGATGTAGACATGTATATAGGTACTTACTTACAATGTACTTAACAAATTAATAAAATTAGACATTTTCATCACCTACTTATATAATAGGTATATACGGCTAATATATGCGTACTTAGATCTCAGGTACACAAAAAGGGGCGAAAAATTAATTGATAATAAAAATTCTTTGTATCAGAATATACGAGGAATCTAATTAAAAAATAAATGAAATTGGATACCAATAATAATGTCATGAAATGAGTCGAGATTCCATACTACAAAATTTACGTACATTTTGAGTTAATTTATATATTCTTATAATTACAGTATTTGGATAACTAAAAGAAGTTCCACCCCAAGAGCGCTAATACTTATACGCATCAGGTTTCGATAGAATCTACATAATTCTTATCCTAAGTTGGTTATATCTTATACCTACTAAAATGCATCGATCAAACGGTCCCGTCCAGTCTGAGACAGGATATGAAAAATCCAAGTGAATAAAATAATAGAAAATTTATAGCCCAAGCGGGAATTGAACCTGATGGGACTTTTCGATAATGAATCTGGCGCCTTAGGTTAGACATCTACGCTACCGAGATCTGTAAATTTTTGGTAATAATATGATGGAATATGCGGTTTATTATTATCAACACTGATAAAAAATCTTAAGAAGCGATTGTTGAAAATACCATTATAAATTAATTAATTACCAGTTAAAAGCAGTTTTTATCAGAATGATCACAAAGTATGTACCTAATACAAACAAGATTAATATTTTCTTACATTCACGTATGCATTCTAAATAGTTATCTATGCACCAACATATATTTCTTCATTTAAATCGTTCACTCCTTCATACGTTAATTCATAAATAATCGGCACTTGAATACAATTTTGGCATAACCCATTGCGAGACATTGGCCTTTTTTTTTAAATAGGGAAAGCGTGATGTTGTTTTACGTTGTTGATTCGGATAGTTTGGCTTGGTCAGTAGGTTATTAAACAGGTTTAAGTCTAATTCTGAATCACTCCAAAACGAGTACAGAGCTAAAAAAATAAGTATAATATCAATATGAGTTTTAACTCAAATTTTCCACACAACGACAATTTTGTTACCAATAAGTACCTAATAACCTATACTTTTACAAAGGGTGGGTTTCTCGATCGTTAGTAATAGCAAAGCGTTAGCGATAGCAAAGTAATAGCAATATTTTAGTCATTAAAAAATGTCATTTTAGCATAATTTTGCTTGATGAAAAAATGTTTTTGAGCATTGTGATTTAGGCATGCATGCTACTAATTGATTATCATTTACTTTGATATTCCTTACGATCGAGTAACACCTGATAGTAAAGTATTGTGCTAATACTTTACTATTACTCGCGGCGTCGAAAAACCCACCATACATTTCATACATTTTACTTCAGAGGGCGTCATTTGCTACGGTATCTAAGCTACGCTAATTGACACTAAACGTCAAGATTACACTGTCTCCTTCTCTCTTTCATTTTTTTTACTGTCAGAGAATGCTTTGTTCCCGTTTCAAACAATACAGCGTTCGAGAATAACAAAGTTTTTCCCTCCCAATCCAAAGTCGCTATACTATAAACTTCAGCAATCCCGAAGATACGCCACACATATTAACATGCTTCAACCTTATTAAATATGTATAAAAACTTTGAGAAACTAAATCTCCACTACACACAGTAACGCGAGCAGAATAATAGAAAATTACCAACATCTTGTTTACTCATTATTTTTATGCTTACATTAGATAAAATAAAGGTTAGAAAGAACGTTATTATCTCTATATATAAAAATGGAGCCCTATTTCCGTTGGTCACGGAATCAAGCGTGTACGGCAAGACCAATTTCACTCATTCTTTTTTGCTGTGTTTGCTATTGTCAGGAGAAGGTTCTTATGAATGAAACAAAAGAAAATTTCAGAAATCAACTTAACGTAGGTAACCTTTTTAGTGTGGTTTTAACGATATAAACTTTTCTATTTTTGAATTTATAATATGGGAGTGAAACTTGGACATGAACGAAAAATCTGGAAGTTGGAATAAATGCTGTGGAAATAAGATCACTGCGTAGGATGTGCGGAAAGCGACTGATTGATAAGGTGAGGAATGATAATATTAGAAAGGAATGTGGAGTGGATGTTAGCGTAGTGACTAGAATGAAAGTGAATAAATTAAGGTGGTTTGGGCATGTAGAGAGAATGAACGAGGAGAGAATGATTAAAAGGATATATAAATCTGAAAGAATGGGTGCACGCAGACGAGGCCGACTTCGAATGACATGGTCCGACCATATCGGTTCAGTCTTAGAGGAGGGCCAAGTCAGGAGCAAAAGGTATTCCTGAGATTTGTTTGGATAGGAAAGAATGGAAATCCGTATTCTCTGCCTACCCCCTTCGGGAAACGGCGTGATGGGTAAAAAAATGTTTTTTGAATTTTAATTGACGTTTGACAGACTCTCAGTCGATTGACAGTTGGTGCGATTGTCAGAATAGCCCTGAAAGCCCTAGAAGCCCTGTTAAAACAGTTTGAAAGAGATACGTCGGTCGGAATTGTATTGGTTAAATAAGTAATGTATTTATAGGAAAAATTAAAAACCGGACGCAACATTTTGTGTCTTTGACCTTCGTCAGCCAACCAATATAATATATGGATTTCTAATTCAGGAAACAATAATAGACTATACCTAACTAGGTACATAGTAGGAGCCTTATTGGAAGGTTATAGAACAACATAAAAAATGTATTTCTACTGTTTTAGGTTAACATACTATCTTAAGATGACTTATAAATAAAATGACCATACAGTAGGTATGTATGACAATGCTAGGGTTGAGCTCGGCATCTCGGTGCGATTCTAGTACAAGTTGATAAAGCGCCTTCAATATCAGTGTAAGTATTTAAAAACATTGCATGGAATAACAAACTTCAAGAGACAGATAGATAACAAGATGTAGACAAAATAATAACAATAAACAGTATTGTGTAACTCTGCGCATAACTGCGAATTTAAGTAAGAAGCAAACGCTGTTAAGAGAGCGTAAGGTTGAAAAATATGTTATTGACGTTCTTATCAATATCATACTCATAGCTAAAGCCACGGCTAGACTATGGGCCATGCTGGCCAAATAGAGGCTCTGGCCCATCATGGGCAAATAGTGTGGCCGCTCCACCAATGACCAATATCGCCAAATATTTGACATTGGCCGTTACTTGTTTACTTGTCGATCGAGTTCGCAAATATTCACCAATATTGGAACAATGTTGACAGCTGTCATATGTCTTCCATGTTGTTATTTTCATAGTGTTTTGTACATTTTTTTTTAAATCCTGATAAAATAATGGAAGTTGACAATGATAATATCATATTATGGCATTAATTGCAGCATCCTATACAGTGATACATGCGGCATCTGCTTTTCTGTTATTAAAAATAATGAAAAAAGCAAACGGCAAAGACGGTGGTTGATGCTTTAAACCACTCGAGTATGTTTGTAATGTACCCATGATTCTTGTTTTTTTTTAATCAATATCTTTTATTTTCATTAATGTTATAGTCCAAATCAACCTGTAAGAGCTAGGTAAATATATACCTATTGCAAAACAATAAACATCAATAAAAATTGAAGGTTAGGTTTAATAAAATTATGAATGTTTTTATTGTGTATATTTGTGAATTGGAAATTATATTAAAATTTTCCTTTTTGCCCATGGGGGATAAACTCTATTGAAATTCCCCACTCAGATAGGAGTATACGGTGAATAATTAGAGAGTGGAATGTAAAATGATGAATAAAAGCAAGAATTAATTAACGGATCGGTGATATAAACATTGTATGGCAGTTTAGTCTCGTGCCACGTACTATGTAGCTGTCAATGTTGGGCCAATAATGTAGCCAGGTGTACAAGTATATTTGCCAAATGTTGCTACTTGCCAATGCTTAGCCAGAGCCCCTATTTGGCCAGCCTGGACCAGCATGGGCCATAGTGTAGCCGTAGCTTTACACCGTGTGTGAAAAATTATTTTGGCATTTTACATCACGCCCCGACTCATAATATCTTACCATTTGCTCATTCGTAACAAAAAAGGCATTTACATATTGTACGCAATTGAATTTGCAAAAAAACTGTTTACTGATGTAACGAACTACGAATACGATTGGAAAAATTAATTACTAAGTGAAAAACGCTTTCAAGTGTAGGATTTTAAATATAAAGTTCACCGAATTAGGTGATTTAAATTGATTATAAAGAGACATTTTGCGAATGTACCTATAAGGATAAAAGCCACCCATTTTTAGGAACAAAAAATCAAATCAAAGTTCTGTTAATTTTGTACCTATTGTTTTTGCTATTTACGAAACGGTCTTAATACGATCTAGTTGCATTCAATTCAAATCTTAGCCCATTCCAACAACATTAAATTTAATCATTTTTTTAAAAATTCAACTAAATCCGTATCGGTTGCGAATTTTTGGCGATTCTGCATATTATGCCAAAATTAAATATTACTACTAGATTATTAAAAAAAAGACTATTTAAATAATCATTAAGCCAACAGATAATAGTCGTTCTATGTTATTTCGTCTTAATTTTATGCCAGGTTAAGAGATTAGCCAGAATTTATTCTAAAAAAAAAAATATTTTTAAATGATATCTGAAAAGGTTAGAAATTGAATAAGATCGCAACTAAATCGTATTAAGATCATTTCGGGAACACCCTTACAAGTTTTATCCGTTACCAGCTGCAAATCGATCAGTTTATAATATGTATATTTGGAATTTTTCGGATGTTTGGTTATAAAAGTTCAGGCAGCTGGTGTGCCCCCAAGAATAACCAATAGGTCGAGGTGGCTTTTCTGTTATGTCATTGAATAAATTGTTTATAAGAAAAAAAAAAACAAGCATTGTATGTAAATGTGTATAATAAGAAAATGAAATAATAAACTGGTTTTCAGTATAAACGATTCAGCTAAATATGCGTTTTAAAATTATTTTCTTCTAGAACTAATCTAAAAAAAACACCATGGACGGACCAACAACCATGAAAATTATTAATCTTATATATAAAAATGGAGAGCTATTTCCCGATGTCATCGCATCACGCCTAAACGGCTGGACCGATTTCGCTAATTCTTTTTTTGTCGTGTAAGCTTTTATATGGAAATGTTATAGAAAATACCCAAGAATACATTTATCTAGGACACGCCATAAGACTAGGCAGAGAAAACCAAACCGCCGAAGTCAAAAGACGTATTGGATTAAGTTGGGCAGCCTTCGGGAAAATGAGTCACATACTCAAAAATCGTAAAATCCCCATGAACCTTAAACGCAGAGTTTATGAGACGTGCATAATGCCGGTTGGAACATATGGTCTGGAAACAGTGACGCTGACCAAGCTGAGTACAGAAAAAATAAGGGTTACCCAAAGATCCATGGAAAGAGCCATGCTGGGTATCACCCTGAGAGATAGAGTGAGAAATGAAGTGATACGACAAAGAACCATGGTTGCAGATATTGCCCAACGTATCGCTTCCCTCAAATGGCGATGGGCAGGTCACTTGGCAAGAGACCAGGCAGAGAAATGGTCGAAGAGGGTTGAAACTTGGAGACCCAGAACGACCGCCAGGAGCGTCGGGAGACCACCACTACGTTGGAGAGACGACCTCGTCAAATACGCTGGGGTCAACTGGGTCCAAAAAGCCCAAAACAGAGCGGTGTGGAAGGAGATGGAGGAGGCCTTTGTCCAGCAGTGGACGGGAATAGGCTGAGAAGAAGAAGAAGAAGAGAAGCTTTTATCAGGAGAATGTCCTTTTAAAAGAAAAAAAATAAGAAAAATGCATGGAAAATTAGAAAATAAAAGAAAAATCTACGTAGACAATCTTATTAGTACTTTTTACCTTATAATGTTTATTCCAATTTTGAAATTTTGAAGCAGATACCTCTATTTTTTTAAAGCTATATTGTGAAAAAAGAACTTTATACCTACCGCCGTATAAAATTATACTATGGTAGAAAATGGCTTATATGAAATAGCGACTGTCGTTCAGATTTTGGTTTTTATTTTTTGTTTTTGAATATGTTGTACACACATGCAATATATAAATTAGAAGAAGAGACTTCAGAGAAATTTTGATGTTATATTAAGAACTCAACCATTTTTTCTAAATATTTTTAAAATTGATTAAAAATTAACTTAATTTTTTTTATACAGTTTTTTGGCATTTGTCGGATCATATCTTTTTTTAGCGTTGACTTTTTAATCATGTTACATGTTTATCAGAATAAGCATGTATTTAAGATAATACTAAAATTAAAAAAATGAATCTGATTGGTTGATAAATAAAAAAGTTATAGACACTAATAGGTACATTTTTGGGATTTTCCCGAAATTTTTTAAAAAAATCCTAGAAAAAAAGTAACATTCTGTATACATTTTGATGTATGGAGACGATGTTGGAAATGGTCCCCTCTATATACCCTACCAGTTTGGCTAACGTTCTTCATAACACCCTGTATATGTATATTATACAGGTCCATATATTATATTATACTATTATATAAAACACTGTTGCGGCCGGTACTTGTGTACAGTGCCGGATGCTGGGTGCTTAGCAGGAGAGACGAAAATGCTCTACTGGTCTTCGAAAGAAAAGTACTGAGAAAAATCTTCGGTCCTATGTGTGATAATGGAACTTGGAGGATCAGATACAACCATGAACTGGAAAACCTTTTCGGCGAACCCAACATTATAAAATTTATAAAAATACATCGGCTTCGATGGTTGGGGCATGTCCAGCGAATGGAGGATGACAGACCCCCAAGGAAGATTCTTAGTACAAAACCAGAGGGGAGATTTAGTGTGGGAAGACCAAGGCTGAGGTGGATGGATGGCGTGGAGGAGGAGGAGGAGGCGGGCAATGGACAGGGGAGAATGGAAGAGAATTCTGGAGGAGGCCGAGGCTCACGATGGGCTGTACTGCCAATGATGATGATGATGTATATATGGACAGGGAAGAATGGAGGAGAAGAATTGAGGGGATTGTTGCAAACCAATCTTAGGATTGAAACCAGAGAGAGAGATGGACCTCTTCAAGATAGCGAAAACGGTAAAACACTGAGGTGTTTAGACTCGACCAGGGCGTCAGCTTAATCAAGTTCATCAAAATGAATTAATGTCCAGGCTAGGACATGTGTTCCGTATGGATGACCTAATGCAGCTCACAGAGTGCTGTTTAATGACTCCTTAAAAAGAAGAAGCGTTTAAAGGCCAAAGCTGCGGTGGTTGGATGAAGTCGTTGCAGACTCTGGGGCAAAGGAACTGGAAGGTGGCAGCTGCCGACAGAGAAGTTTGGAGACTATTATTCAAGGAGGCTTAGACCCATCAAGGGTTTTGACGCGGAGGATGATGAAATAGAAATAGTTTGTTGTTTTAAGTCTTTGTTATTGATTTTTTTTAAGATTTTGTTATTGATTAAAAACAGCAACTGTAGCCGTCTGTCGAAATGTGTATTAAACATTATGTGATAAAATATCTCAACTACACACTGTTCCTCTGCTTTGGATGGGTAAATGATTGTAATGAAATTACTCATCAATTTTAAATTCAACAGGTTTTGTTGAGGAGTCTCTTGTTAACCGACATATTATTTTGTCAAGTATGGTTTATATGTACCTGCCTATAATGATGGTGACACTGCCAGGGTTAACCACGTTTCTGTAATTTAACAACGTCACATCCTTGCCTCATAACAACGTCCATAGGAAGCTACTACCAGTATTTATGCTGGCCTTGGTTCAATTTCAACCAAGAACCTCTCACTTCCTAGCACTCGCACACGTCGCCTCACCAATATTCACCTCAGCACGTACCTATGTACAATGAATCCTCTTTCGTGCGGTAGATGCACTCTACGATCATTCAATTATATATGTACCTACTATACGTGCTAGAAACGATATTTGGAACAAAAATGTTTAATGTTTCGTAAAAAAAATCACGTTCCATTTTCAAATAAACTTTTTTGAGATACCCTTTTCCAAAAGAATCTAGAAGATACAAACACGAGAAATAAAAATGCGTAGTTTGTTATCTTGACTGTAATAACAGTTAAATAAAAATAACAACTATAGGTTCTTTATAATTTGCCCGAAAAAGAACGCTTTCGCACAGAAAAGTAATCATCACCAATTCAAAATTTTGACGAGATTTCTTGACTCAGTCACTACTTCTTTCCCTCAACCTCCATTCACCCAAAATTTGTCCCAAATTTTTACATATTATAATTTTATGAACACAATATTTTTTTCTTAAATACATTAAATGGGGCTATCCTCCCGATATTGAGTGATTTTGGGAACGCTCGAATGAAATTGCTCAATACCAAAGAGAAAAATCTACTAATAAACTTTAAAGCACAAATTTATTCAAAATCTTGTTGTTTTCAGAATACCTACTATGATGAAATAGCTCTTGGCCCCGTGTGTGCAATCCCGGAATTTGATCGATGTTTAAACGTAATAGGTACATAATTTGTAAAGAGATCTTCTTGAACGAAAATGATGGAAACCGTTCGTTCGGCAGTTAATGAGAAGCTACGTCCGATAAAGAGAGGGTCTAGCAACATTCAAAGTTGTCAAACAACATTGTGCGATTTGCGTTAAATGATGCATACAAAACCTTGACTGTACTTGTGTTGTTATTGGCAATATTGTTTACATCACAATACGTGTAATTTTAGGTGCAACGTGCATACAATCAAGAAGTAAACAAACAAGTATGTAGTACCTAATGCATATTATCTTTGCTTCACTCAAAATATGAGTAATGTGTCCATTTAAGTGGACGAAAAAACTGTACATACGTCTATGTTCGCATGCTCGTCACTGATATTTTGTGTGCAATGACTGTATTATTGTGTTCGATGATGGACTCCATTAATAATCAGGGTGACTGCTTGGAAAAAACCTGCACCACCTAACTATGCCGACATGACAACACAGAGTAAGGTCAAACAAGTATACAAAACTAAGTAGCAAAAAAAACGGAGTGAAACTGTTTTGTGTTTAAGGTGAGTTGGTTTGATGGGTACAATGGATTGTAATATAAAGTTAGGCGAATAGAAAACTTCGATAAAAATTAACGCAGCGCATCAAGTGAGTATTTTGTAGCGTTGATAATTAATACGTAGATGTACTATAAGTAACAAAATATTGCTGCAAACTTGAATAGGTAGGTACAAAATGCACTCTTTTTTTGGGAAAACCTGTTTATACAGTATATTAGCCAATAATATTGCAAGCTCATATACGTACCTTGCTTTATTTTTATTTAAGAAGGGTGTCATGTAGGGATGGAAAGTGTGAAAAAGAAATGGAACGTAGGAAAGTAGCTGCGTGGAAGCAGGGTGGACGGCATCACTACTAGAAACAGCATCACTACTAGCTGATGGGTATAAAATGTAGGTATGCAAGTAGAATTACAAAAAAAATTAAGACAGAAGTGAAATGTGTCAAAAAGCCATGAGCAACTGAGAATAACGTGGATAAAACACTTGATTCCGTCTTCAAGGAAAGCAAGGTCAGAAAGAAAAGCAATATAGGATGATATGTCAGTAGAAGAAGCCAAAGAATTGTGCTTGGATAGAAAAGAGGTCCGTTCTCTCTGTCTACCCCTAATGGGAAACAGTGTGATGGTTAAAAAAATACGTATGTATATTCGATACAACTGCGAATCAAATAAGTGGTGTGTAGTGTCGCCAACTAAATGACCTATAAATTACTAATACCTACAAAATATAGCTATAGACGCTCTTATGCAATGATTTCCTAGAAATGCGGGCCCGCAATTTAATGGCTGTAATACATAGAAAAATCTTATTTCCAATATAACTACCTACTACTTATTCCAAAAAAAAGATTTTGAATATATATATCTAACCTTTTTCTAATTTCATACATTTTTTTCAATCAATTAAATGAAACGATGGGAGTCATTAGCGGCACACTAAAACCAACTCCTGTGCCGTGGCTATACGTGGAAAGCCGATTCCGACCCGCTCAAAGATTGTTGTCTATGGTTTCAATGCATTTAAATGGGCATGCCGGAAAACGGGTTCCTGCTTTTCCTGTGGGCATCCACATTCAAATGCATATCAACATTGTTTGCGCCGGTGGGCGCGGGTCGGAATCGGCTTTCTACGTGTTCTTACCCTAATATAGCACCTCCACACCTTAGACGAGAGGAAGCTTTTCTTCAAGAAGTAGGGAAAGTAGAGTGCAACCATAATCTAGCAATCCATCTTGGTGTAAATAACCCACCTCCAAGCCGTATGAAATCCCGAAACCCGTACTGGCTAGCTGCTGCTACTACTATGAATTACTCGATTGAAGACAAATGGAGACAATTATGGACCGCATCGTCTGTAAGGAACCAGAACCTCGTAGCTGACCCGACAAAAGAACTGCCTGGCTCAACGCAACACAGAAATATATGGTGTAGAGTCCACCGAATAAGATGTGATGTAGGCTGCACAACTTCAAACTTACATAAATGGGGATGGATGGACTCACCAGCATGCGCATGTAGGATGACACAAACAATTTTTAATATTTGGTTTTCTTTATTTTTTTAATGTGAACTTCTTTTTCTGCTTCACATTTTTGTTTTACTTATTGTTTTGATATTGAGCTATGAGGAATTTGCTTTTGCTTATTGTTTTGATATTGAGCCGTAGGTATTTGTTGTATAAAAATATTGTTGTCTCAATTGTTACACCCACACACAGGCTTTGCCTTGTGGGATTTATCGCTTTATTTAAGTGTTAAGTTATTGTATATTTTGTATATTATTATCGAAAAATAAACTATTATTATTATTATTGATCATCTGATAAACGAGTGCCCCATGTACGCATTTAAAGAAGGGCTACAGGACTTGCACGCACTAACGGATGACGCGGTCCAATGGCTTCGTTCTCTGGAGGTCAGATTGTGAGCGACCATAAGAAGAAGAACATTTCAGTACGCATCTTGTTTACTAAGGTATCACGCCACGATTAAAGAAACTACACATACTTACAGTCTACAATCTACACTCGTCTCTTTCGCGCTTTCATTATTTCACTGTCGACATTGGAAGAAATAAACGTAGAATGCTTTTGCACCTGTCTCAAAGAATACTGATGCGTTCGTAATATTGCGCCAGTTTTTCTTTTCTAGGAAATCATAGCATTACGCTACGTAGGTAATTCCGGCCGTCACCAGTGCGGAGGTGAATGCGTTATTACTTCAATGTTGTGTTTATTATTACAAGTCCCCACGAACCGTTTGAGAAAAAAAAATGAATACAATCATATCGGCATCACTCGTTGTTAGCATTGGTAAACTTATGTCAATAATACTCTTTCACACGAGACACAAACGTAACGTTCAAATATTAGCGGTGTAGGTGCGGCTACACATTTGTACAGTTATTCGGACTAAATTCATACAGCGGCTTTCTTTAATTAGTACCATATGCGTACGTATTTATAATAGTAGGAATTATGTGAATGCTAGTAAGTAGGCACCTAAAGTTTTATTTTGGGAAACGGTCTTTAGAATATTACTCATAGTGTCTCATAGTATATGGAATATACATGAGCATTGTTATCGGATTTTAAAAAAAAATAGATTTCGCTGAAATTAATTTTCTCGACGTTTTCGAGGGTGTAGATTCCAAAAATGCAAAAAAATCCCTGTACCCGTACCCGTACGTCAAAAATGTGTACGCACCCATAACTCATAGTAATTCTTATCCGATTTGATTGAAATTTGGTAGAACGGTTAGCCCCTCGATGTAGATGAGTCAGTAAAATGTTGAGATCTGTACTGTACCTTCAGGGGAACCCTCTTAAAGTATCCAAAGAAAATTTCACTTGTTCTAGAAAAAGAGCTAAAAAATAAAAAATAAAATCTTCGATTTTCATAAAATTCGGTATATGGGTTGGACTTATGCTCCTACACAAGCATGTAAAATTTGAGGTCCGTAACTTCAGTGGGTCCCCCTTTAAGTACCGATTAAATTGAATATGTAGTTCTAAAGCAGATAATAAAAAGCTCCAATAGTCGAAATCATTTTAAAATTTCTATAATAATTCCAAGGATAAATTCATTTTAATCGTAAAATTATGAATTTTTATGCAAAGATATGTTTTACACGAAAAGGCTGTTATAATATACTATGAGTTCTGGGCTACCCTAGGTTAGCAGCTTTTTTCCATGGTGTGTACCTATTTCATACCTTATTAAAGTTACAAGCGTTGAAAAATGCGGACAATTTGACAATTATTCCTGTAGCAAGATTTCTATGTACGAACCTCTAATCAAGTATCACATTATTTCATCGAAATAATATTGCCTTCGGATACCTGTTATTGACTGGTATTCTCAAATTCACGTTCCAACTCAACGCAAGAAGCTCTTGCTTAGAACATAATCGGTTGCCAGTAGTTACTCAACTAATGTATTAAATAAAACCTTTTCAGAATACAGAAATGTCAAAAGTCTCAATAAAAATTGGATACGACGCAACTCAATCGTCTGTTTTTCATTTCAGAATAATAGTCAATATCCACTTACCGACGCGATGAATAAAATAAGTAAGTATGCCGAATTTCAGGTATGTTTGCCAAAAAAATTTCGAACTTGAGTTTTCTTCTTAGTGGGACACTATATCAATAAGAACAATAAAAAGAGACGAGTATGTACATATTTGCATCGAGCAATGGACTTTATACAACAATGACAGATTTATTTCATTGATTGCTACGGTACATTGACACATTATCGCATTACAACAGAAATTATTACAAGTGCGTCGATTTATTTACGATAAAAAATGTCTCATGAATGTACGAGAGACCCATATTGTACTATTTATTCAAGGATACAAGAGGTACCTACAGATAAACAGCTTACACTTATCTTTTTGGAGAAAGATAAGTGTGTGTGATCGACTAGGAACAGTCGAATAAACGTCGAGGAATCGGTGGGCAGGAGAGGGGCGTGGATACAAAGTTTATTTTTTTTATCAGCAGCGAAATATTGCGCACGCATACACATACGTACGAGTAGGATCTTCATAATAATTTCGGAATGATCCAACACTGTTTTAAAACACTACATAAAATAGCTCAACATACTTAATATATGTGATTTATTTACTATAATTATTCTGAAATGACAAACAGACGATTGAGTTTGCGTCGTATCCAATTGTTATTAGACTTCTGAGATTTATATATTCTGAAAATATTTTATCCAACACATTAATCGCGTAACTACTGGCAAACCGATTAATTTCTAAGCAAGAGCTTTTATTCTGCAATGACAAAAAGACGATTGATTGCCTCGTATCCGTCTTTCGAACGGTTCTATCTATTCTGAAGCCATTTTATCCAACACAACAATTGTGTAACTACTAGCAACCAATCAAGGTCTACGCAAGAGTTTTTTTGGTGTTGTTTTAATTAAGGAGTCATACGCACATCGTTAAGTAGCAAGTGTATGTGCGAGTGCGAGTTGCGCAGTAAAAATTGCAGGTGATAAGTGAGTGCATGTCTACTTCTGTGAAGTGCGAGTTGGTGCGAATCCAATCCAATTTCAATGTGTTGTTTATTTTCTTACTTTCAATAGGTCCATGGTTCAGAATAACCATTTCATTGCTTATTGAATTATGATTGTCAAACACCAATGAAGCACCATTCTATTTTTGTCACTTGGGAATAGCGCAGTGATCTTCTGTACATAGATAATGTTGCATGTAGTTCCAAAATTGACCACCACGAGTCAAAAAGGATTGCGCCGGATATACACTTTTTGACAGGGCTGTTGTGCTCTGACCATAGAAATACAATAACATATCATTAGATCGTTCATAATAAACATTTTATCAACTAATGGATTGCCATGGAATTGAGTCGGAACGTGAATTTGAGAATAGCGGTCATTATCTACTACACCGCCACCTCTTGGATTTTTTTTCAAAATTTTACAATTGTAGCTAACCTGTTGACCTTCGTCCCGCCTCAGAATAAAAAAATAGTTGTGTTAGCTCTATGACATGAGTGGTTGGTAGCCTAGCGTTCACGACGCCAGCATTCGCACCGTTTCGGTCGTGGGTTCGATCCCATCAGGTTACGATCATCTTCCTCTTTCATGAGACAAGCTTTAAGTAACTAGGAGTCTTATTGGAATTTCCTTACATTAGATTTCGGACAGTACGGAAGTTACATTTTTTTTTTGTTCTGGGGTAACGGTCGAAGTTCGATGGACGGGTCAGCTAGTATACATGTTACATACCTACCTACGTACTTTATTATCGTTACGAAATAATGATAAATACACACTGATGAACCTTGTTCGCAGACAAGGATGCGGAGACAACACACTAGACACCCGGTTATTGTTGAAACTTGTGCAAACATTTTGCAACGACCTAATAATTATTATTCGTATAGATTGACGAATAATTTTTTTATACAACTTCGTGGATTTTTACGACGCCGCAATATAGAACAGCAGGGAATTCGCGTGTAAGTTTAGAGCTAATATTAAATTTTTTATTAACTATTTTTTGAAAGGCGCCCGTTTCTGGCTTTTTCTTGCAAACTTTCGTACCGCTGAATTCAAATTAAACTTTTTATCACAAACTTGGCATTCGAATGGCTTTTAGCATGTTGGTGTTTAATTATTTGATTAATTAAACTTTTTATTGCAAATATTGCATTTGTATGGCTTTTCTCCGCTATGAAGTCGTGTGTGTGTGTGAGAGGGTGTGTGTGTATGTTTCCTGATTTGGTAGTCTGTTCAATGAAAATCAAAACTATAATTTTTATGACGGTTGCACCCTTATATTATTAATTGTTATTTGCGTAGCATTAATTGGATATTCATTACGCGAACCTGTCTAGATAAATATGAATATAACTGACAGGGTAATTCTCGCTCATTTTTTATACAAAATATAAAATGTAGATATGCGACAAGAATCTTCGACCATTTCCACTTCCATACACTATCTTTGCTTTCTGTGGAGGATGTCGGAAGGGTTTTGTGTTCACTTACGAGTGGGCCCTGAATTGTTTCCATAAAAAAAATATGTGGCTTTTCATTTATGTATGTAGTTTACTTATAGGTTTGGTTTTGGAAATTGTATTTGTCAAGTATGAAGATGTAAATAAATATTATTTTTTTAAATAAAGCGGCGTCAGTTCACAGTTGTATCCAGCTCTTGAAAAGGATCAGTGAAATCTGGTCAAAAGCTCGAGCATCGACTCAAAAACTACGCGGAGAACCGATAACAGGTAAAATGGCATATAATACTACCTAACCGCAAAAACCTAAAACAAAACATATAAATATTTTTATAATACACTCATGATAAATATCTTAAGGGTGATTTCGTATACCTATTGCCGATAACCACCCGATAGCCCTCAGAAGTAAAGAAAACTACCTGTGCAAAATTCGTTGATATTTACCTGGTACGTGATTGGTTAATAACACTTTTGTCACCGTGACACAATAGCACTATACCTGTTATTGTCTTTCAATTGCTATTATTTTGAAGGTTTATGGCTTGTTCACAAGAATTCAGAAAAAGGAGTATAGAGGTACCATGTCGATGTGATGGTGGATAAGAAAAAGGACCACCACAAAGCAGAAGATAAGCAAGCAGACTTCTCAGAAGGTGAAAAGACAGTGGCAATAATTAAGTATTATTACATTGACTACTTTTTTTTTTCAAAAATAATATTTTTCCCTTGAATCTCCAGTAGGTAATTATCAGGTAATATGACCGACGTAGTGTAGTAGTGATTTAAATATGCCATACATCCGCGTAAACAGACGCACGATGAGATAAAATATTTCACCAAGAGTTCAACGTGCAATCTGAACTATATCGACGTTATTAATTAATTTAGCACTGGAGACATTGTCTCAGTTTGAGAACATCGATCGTGCCGTATCACGTAAGGGGTAGGCCGAGAGAACGAGCATCCACTCCTTTCTATCCAAACACACTTTTCGCTTCTTATTCCAAGGAAATACCATTACTCATACTGCTTCCCTTATTTCTTTTGCTCCTGGCCTGGACATCGATGTGTTCGATCCACGTCATTTTCGGTTGACCATGTCTATATTACACTTTTTTTTCAACCTTATTAATGTATTTTTAATTTTATTTGCACCTATTCTCTCGACACGTTTAATTGATCTATCATTCATTTTTGTAATAATAACACTAACTTTCATTACAAATATCTATCTAATACACTCATTCCTCTCCATGTCCCACAGAGGCTTTCCACATATTCTTCGTAGAGTTCACATTTCTACTGAATTCACTTATGTTCTTTTAGCTTTCGATATTATGTTTGTCTAATATACTTAAATGTTAATTTAACAGCTTTAAAGGTCAAAAGGCCCATTGCACAGAGAAACAAAGCCTTTCATAAATTATTAACTAAAAAAATACGGATATAATACATACAATATGTGTATATACACACTCATAGAAGTATTTATATTCAAATACATAAAAGGCACATAAACGCCCTTCAAAGGCCAACACCAAGGAAATAACCTACAAAATCCTCATAATACTACACAGTATCACACATATTTATAATTTAAATAATTGGTTGATGCTTCCAATACAAAATTCCCATGTCGGCAATATTTATTTTTATTGAGGCCTTTCACCCGAATTCGAGTGATTTGGCATGTCGGCAATAGTAACAGCGGAAAATAATCATACCTAATATTAAAAAGAGTATCTATCTTTATATGAATATACCTGTACTATGAATATTGAATTCGAATTTGTGCAACAATAAATTAATGACCTGTTGAATTACGACAGATTCATCTGTTTTAAATTATATTTACGGGACACACTGATAATTGCAACAACTAACAGCTGATGTCGAACGCCAATAATTAAAATTAAAAAAAAAAGTTGATATTATCAAAAACAACACTTCGTGTGACGTCATCTTGATATAACAACACTCAACACTTGAGTGTAGAAATTATACTGCATACGGGTGTAAGAAGGTTACCTATTGTTGTTTTTAACCTTCTCCTGACAATTGAAAACACAAAAAGAATTAGCGAAATCGGTCCAGACGTTCACGCGTGATCCGATAACCAAGACGAACAGGGCTTCGTTTTATATGTATAAAGAGATTGGCTAATCTTGTGAAGGCTACACGACAAAAGCAAGCTCATTAACTTTTTTTAAATTTTTGGATATTTAAATGCACTTTCATCCCGCTCTACGGGCGATTTAAAATGGTATTAAATAAACACTAAAGCTGTTTCATTCCCTGGTAAATAAATCTTTGAGAGTATTTCATACTATTCGTATGGAACGTTTGGTCTTGTTTTCGGTCTCCTATAATTTTTTGACAATTTATCAATGAACTGTAAAAGGGAGAATTGATTGATTGATTGATTGATCAATGAACTGGTTCGTGCCGTGCACTCTTCGTATGTCAATATATATTATAATATGAAATTTATTATATTGCAATGATTAAAAAATTCATGAATAGAAGAAAGTATATAATTACCTGTCTAAATAAACATAGATCTTTTGAACTAAATCAAAGGGACTCTTGACCCCGCTGAAATGCAGTACGGATAGCAGCAGACACACGGCATACAGAGAATGTAGATGGGCTGGATAGACACCATTGTGGATGCCATTCTGAAAATAATACGTAAAATATAGATGTACTCTATCAAGACTTAATTAAATAATTCGCACTTATTTAATTTGGCCAAATTCGATTCTAACCCTCAAGTCACACGCAGGGCAGTGAAAATATGCGTGAGGTGCATTTCTATAAATAGGTATCTTGATAAATATTTTCCTTGCCTTCCACGATATCTTTCATAACATTCAATCGCAATATCTTATAGAAAAAAAACCAACATTTGGATAGTTTTTGTGCTAATTCATTCTTAATCTTATGCCCGTGGGGAAGCCCACATAATATATAGAAGCGTGTCCCACACACAAAGCGTGTTACGCATTCAGCTAATGGTTTGTTACACACATGAGTTATTGTTTTTTTTTTTTTTTTTATAAAACAAATAAATATTTACAAATATAACAAATTAGAGTCACGCCAAATCTTATAAGATTTGTCGGCGTGTTCTCTTTCTATGTTCATTTTAAAATATAAACTCAATAATATGCTACATTAAAATAACCTAAAATTAAATATTCAGTTTTTAGTTTAAAAACTAATTATACAAAAACCCACACTTTATTAACCATTCCTTGACTAACTTTTTTGCAATATTTTTACTTTTGCACTCCTTAATAGATGCCGGCATCATATTAAGTATCTTTGGCACGTTATACTCTAATGTTCTTTTTTTATTGAAGTTACGATTAATTATGGATACAGATATACACTAAACTGGGCAGTCTACAAATTACCTAGTATATTTAATACTTAAACTGTGAACTTTGCAAATGTTTATTAAAGCAATAATAATAATAAAAAGTAGAGGACCCACAGATACTACGTGTGACCAGGGTATTTTTTGAACGCATGTGACCAAGTGTTAAGAGGTCAAATAACTACTTATAACTAGAGACTGGAAAATAGTGGTGTTATTTTTTGAGAATTTCGGTGTTATTTTTGGAGAAATTCGGTGTTATTTTTGCTCTAAAACACGGAAATTCGCGTTATTTTTTCAACGTTGATTTGTTCAAAATGAAGGCGGATGTTATAGCAAAACAAAGAATAATAGCAATTTTTAGAATTTATAGTATAATTAACAATATTTATAAACATACATTGCCAAATGAATGAAAAATCTGATTAAAAGAAGTAGTACCCACCTATAATACAAAAACAAAAATCAAATTTCACTTTGAGTGAGCACAGATTCATTAAAAAAAAAAAAAAAATAAAAAAAAATTAAATCAATATTTAATACTACAGAAAATTATACAATAATTGAAACTATGTTAGAAATAATACTAAAAAAACATTGTTTTGTTGAAAGATTGTCTTAGCTAAGGTTTTTCCTTCGATTTGTTAGCCCAAATCAGGGCATTTGAGTCTGACAAATAGGAAAATTTCCCCTGCGCTCCAATCCTTTTTACTGCATACAAAAATGTACTTTTCTTATCGATTGTATTATAATCTTTTGTGATGAACTGGCCATACGCTATATAAATAAATTTTATTTTTACAAAATCACATTATTTCTGTAAAATAGACATGAAATTCGCATTTTTTCTCCAAAAATCACATTATTCGCGCTATTTGCGCAAAAACTTCCAAATTCGCGTTATTTGCACAAAAACCTCAAAATTCGCGAAAAAAATTCGTTTTATCGCGATCGCGAAATTTTCCAGTCTCTACTTATAACTATGTTGCATGCTGGGAGATTTTGCAGACTTCTATGTTACACTTGTGAATAATATGTAGGTACTACGTAATGGAAATGTTGAGAGACTTGAAAGGAATGTGGACAATAATAATTATTGTATTGCCCCAAGCGTCACCCTATCTATTCAAGTGATCCCTCAATTTTTTTTAAAAGGATAAAAACACTATGCAGTGTCTTACACCCTCCATCTGGCCACATTCACAAATGGGATGATTCCTTTTCAGCCCAATTGTGTAAAAGGTGTCCGCAACTACCGTGACCATTTAGAGCTGTCCATTGCCTGTGGGGCAGGTCAAACCCAGATTGTCTGACTTTGGGTTCCAGAACAAGCAATCTATCGTCGGGATTTTGGGTGTTTTTTCCACTTTTACCGCCACACCCGCTCAACACCATAGCCCCGATGAGGGTATTACCCATTTACCACGAAGGACACCTAGATTTTAGACGCATGGTGTGATCAGAACAAGGTATGTTTTGTTATAGGGGCAACTCCGATTAGGCGTAATATTTAGTCTACTCCCTCTAAGTAGCTTCCCTGCTACGCAGTTTTGGTGGCGCGATTTTATAAATAGTCTCAATAAGTAAGACAATAATTACAATCCTAGTCCACTTTTTTTCAAGAAAATAATCATGCAGAGCTATATTTATTCATATTGTTGTTTTGAATTACTTATTATGATAAGCGAGAAAGCAAATTACAAAATTTATTTAAGGTATTTTTATCAACTTTGTGGTATTTTTCCATAATGAAAATAACAACACAAATTTGCAAGTATCACTTTTTTTTATTTTTTAAACCAAAATATTTTCAACCACAATTTGTTTGTTTCTTTCAACTCACCACTGAAGATGGCCACATTGTGGTTGAAAATATTTTGGTTTAAAAAATAAAAAAAGTGATACTTGCAAAGTTGTGTTGTTATTTTCATTAGCAAATTACAAACTTTCATTAAAGCAAGAAAGCAAATTACAAACTTTCATTAAAAATTAAATTTTAGTGGACATTTATGTTTATCGAACACAGCCCGTTACACAGTAAACGCATAGGTTACTAAAACAGCTTCTAGGGTTTACGTTCATTTCATGAAGAGATGCCGATTCTAGTACGTAGTACATATGTAATTCAGAGGATGTCACTGCATAGTTTTCTATACCTAATGCACATGCTCATTCTACTTAGTTTATCTCAATAATGATATCGGTACGTAGTACATATGTAATCCCAAGGATGTCACTGCATAGTTTGCTATACCTAATGGACATGCTCATTCTACTTAGTTTATCTCAATAATGATATCGGTACGTAGTACATATTATGTAATCCCAAGGATGTCACTGCATAGTTTTCTATACCCAATGGACATGCTCATTCTACTTAGTTTATCTCAATAATGATATCGGTACGTAGTACATAGGTAATCCGAAGGATGTCACTGCATAGTTTTCTATACCTAATGGATATGCTCATTCTACTTAGTTTATCTCAATAATGATATCGGTACGTAGTACATATGTAATCCCAAGGATGTCACTGCAGTTTGCTATACCTAATGGACATGCTCATTCTACTTAGTTTATCTCAATAATGATATCGGTACGTAGTACATATTATGTAATCCCAAGGATGTCACTGCATAGTTTTCTATACCCAATGGACATGCTCATTCTACTTAGTTTATCTCAATAATGATATCGGTACGTAGTACATAGGTAATCCGAAGGATGTCACTGCATAGTTTTCTATACCCAATGGACATGCTCATTCTACTTAGTTTATCTCAATAAAGATATCGGTACGTACCATGAATCTAGCGAGCCTTTTCTTCCAGGACCTAACACCAGACTCCCACACGAGATAGAGAACTTCTCTGTCAAAGTTCACATCCCACCCTTCGTGGGTGATGGCGAATGAGAACGCAACGGCAGAGTGCGCTTCTGCCATGGTTGCTTATTGACCTGAAAATAAAAAAAAACAACAATATGAGATCTCATTCTGAGTAAACATTATTCACAATGGTATATACTAAAGTACCTATAGGCTATTTATTACCAGTTGATCATGAAAATTATTAGTTGAAACTAATCTCAATTATTTTCTTAAAAGGGGTATTATTGCACTAAAAAAACATTTTAAGGTAGGTAAATGAGAAAATTACAATTATCCTTACATTTTACCGCATCTTACGTATCTATAAAATATATATATTTTTAATTATGGATCGAAAAAAAATTTAAAGACGTTGCAAAGGCAACCTTAAATATCACAATTTTTTTAATTAAAGTTCATTCTACAATTAAACATAAATGTTAGTTTTGTATGTTATGGACTCGCGGAACCATTTAGTAAAATTGATTAAGTTAAAGTATTTAAAAAAAATAATGACTCACTAATGACTGTTCGATTTTTATCAATAATGGTACCTACGAAAAAAAAACGGGCTTACGACCGTCTTCTACTGTTATTTCCAAGGCTGGCTTGACTATAATAGCGTTTTCCGAATCCTGACAAACAAGCCATAAATCTCCAAAAGAATAGCAGTAGGAAAACAATAGCAGGTATCGGTATTGTCTTACGGTGACACGTGTTTTAACCAATCACGTACCCTGTAAATATCGAAGGGTTTAACACAGGTATACTTTCTCTTAATTCTTTGAGTTATCCGCAAATTACAAAAACCAAGATGTTTATATCACGAATTTCATAAAAATATTAATACCTTTCTCCAATAAATTTCTGTGTACACCTAAATGAATTACAAGTAGGTACCTACATATATAATAATAATACAGATGGTTTTCTTAGATCAGTGCATATTTATATTCAAATAATCTACAATCAGTCTGAAGATGCATTTATCACAATAACAAAGGTCGATGACTCACACTGTGTACCTGGCACCTTCTTGAAACTTTCAAAACACTATAGAAAATATCAAAATGTAATTGAATTCAACGTAATTTACAGTGTGCACAAACTGTTCCAGGAAAAAAATGAGCAAGAATTAATATCTTGTCAGTTATGAGTATTCATATTTTATTATCTAGACTGGTTCACTTAATGAATTTCCAATTAATGCTTCGCCAATAACTATAACACAAGGGTGCATCCGTCATAAAAATTTTCCTATCCTTTTCTATTGTATTGTAAATTGAATAGATTTAGCCAGTCGTCAGAATTCATCGAATAGACTCCTAACTTAAACTTTCTTCGTGGATGACCCTGCTGGTCAGAATTCTGGCATAGTTGCAGCTACACAGACTTACGTCGCATCAGTTTCTAAGATTTGGTTTAATCAAACTTGTTTATGAACTCTTCTTCGACTGACAAAAGTTTGAGACACAGACTTAAGAACTACAGAATCAGAGATATGTAGAGCTGCTGATATAGTAAGATAGAGCAAACAGCAGAGGATGACCATTTTTTGTATCACTTTGCGTAATCAGCACCACGATTCATTTGCCCACAAGCAAAACCCCCCAAACAATAGGGAGACAGCTGAGATTCCACCCCACAAGAGCAACTTTATTAGAACAATCTAATAGGCCTCATAAAGGAAGAAGTCTTGGAATTTTCATACGGCGATTTTACTGGACATGATCGGTTGAATGAGAAATTTTTTATAAAAGTATAAACATTGTAAGTACGTTTGATTTTTAATGGTTGAAATTAGAGTTTGAACCGATACAAGATTATCTACGACCTTCTAAAACCGTTTCAAATTCTGTCTCAGTAAGATAATTATTTTACATTTAATTTTAGGTGAAATAAAAACCAACATTATTGAAGAATCAAAGAGCAAAGCATTCTCAATTAAGTATACTAGTGGTCGACCAGTGCTCGAAATTATAAGTTATACTCAATGAAAATAACTTATTTAAATTAAAAGTTTGAACAATATTAAGGTTCCATTGTTAAAGAATGAGCGAGCAGTATTTCAAAATTTTCTTTCAAAAACAATGACATTGATACGTCAAATTTAAAATGTTGATTTGTACAATGTTTTTTCTATTATTATCTAAGACAAACAATATTAATTTATTCTCAAATTATATCCCTACATTTCCAGCTCCACCTTCCATTTGAATATTCAAATTCAAATATTTTTATTGTGAAAATAAAAAATACATATAAGTACACAATAATAAATTTATACATTTTTTTAAATATTTTTACCCCCAAAATTGAGCAGAGCTCGTGCTTTGTTTGAATTGTTTTCTTTATTGATTAATTAATTTTCGTAAAAATGGTCACAAAGTTTTTTCGTATTATATAGAGAGCACCTAAAACTAATGGGTAGGTAATGCTTTTGGGCGATTTATTAAAAATCCTCAATGTGCTGCAAGCCTTTGTTTTTTTTTTCTTTATAATTAAATTAACTCAGAATGCAAAAATATTTAGCCGACATCTTTCTCTAAGATTTTTTTGTGTTTTTTAAACGACCTTTTAATGTGAGGTCAACGACTCAAAAATTATTGTATTCAAATTATGAACTTGAACAAATCACGTTCGTTTATTAATCATATTGAAGGATGACATTCACTCTTATGTATTTACACGTCATAAACTTAAAAAAATGAGTAGGTACTTTTAGCTGACATAACGTTCACCCGAATTACAAAAAAAACAAACAATCCGATTATACATACACCAAGGTAAATAATCTTTTAGCTTAAAGCTAAGTATCATGCCAACGAACTAAACACACACCAAATACCAGCAAATATAGGTAATTCTCGGTTTATCGTATCGTATCTTTTATGATGCATCACTTATTTTCTTTGGAAGTAGTGATATTGTGTCGTATCTTAATGAAAGTAGGCAACTTTTCAATTTTTTTAAGAGATTTTTCCAAAGTTATTTCTTATGCGCGACCATTCACCAGCTACCAGCTAGTACAACATAAAGTTCATAACATTGACTAGAGTATCTTGCTGACCTCATTTTTATTTCTTGGTGAATATCTCATGGTTGTTTGCGTTACTGTTTGTCGCATGTTCTATATGTGTTTTGATATAATAAGTATGTATACAAAAATCAGTTTCATTACATAATCTCTATATATTATATAAAAATGGATACTTAATGGCTGGAGTTATTTCGCAATTATTTTTTCTTATTTTGCTTTTTTTAGGAGAAGGATCTTATGAAAGATTTTTTTTTATATTGCGGGTTTATTAGTAAATTTAAGAAAAATAAACGTGCATTTGACAATATAAACATTTATATTTATTTTTAATTGGCGTTTGACATAACTGTCAGTTGTTTGATACTTGGCGCGGTTAACGAAATGTGCGCTCCATGTTATATCGATTAAAAAAGATTGACAATTCTTTTTTCTTTCTGGTCAGATAGTTTTGAAGTGAAACCCTATCCCAAATGTAGAAAAGTAATCTTAAGAGCAATGCTGCATAAAAGTGAGTAAACAATGTTTATTGAATAATTATACTAAGTAGTTATAGATATTTTTTTTTTTTTAAATGAATCTGTGCTCACTCAAAGTGAACACAAATACACTCCTTGACTCTTTCACAGTAAGCTACTGAAAGCTTGTGTCGTGAAAGAGGAAGATGGTCGGCACCTGGGATCGAACCATGACGTCCGAAGTACGAAAGCCGGCGTTGTAACCGCTGGGCCACCAACCACTTCGTATAGCATATTGCTAAGCTAATGTTGTTAAGATGTTTCCGGAAAAAGGAAACGGGGTGTTTATCTGCCTATGAAATGCAAGGCTGGATAAACATGGAAATTCAAATAATTTCACAACACACGTCAACTTGGACAAGCGACAACATTAGGCACCTAAGTCTGCTTCGAACCATCGTCGAAAGGGTTAACTGAGGGTGGTAACTGCAGAGGACGTCCCAGAAACACCTACATACATGGAGCTCATACGCAGAATAATATGTACTTAGAGGCTGGCTGATATCGACAGGGAAGGACAATGGACTGCAGACCAACCTACAGATTACATAATATAAATAAGATATTTCGCAGTTCTTAGTATTTGAGAATATGAAAAGTGCAATTACAGAAAGCTAAACATAATAAAATGATATACCTATTACAATCAACCTCGTTAAAATTTTACTTCAGTTCGTTTTGTGTGCGCTTACATCTATATTTGACTCATATTTTTGTGTGCAATGACGATGTATTATGTAGGTACAACACATCAACACTGTAATTTCAGTAAATAAATAAAGTTAACGTCTCTTAGGTACTAAAAATGCAGTATTGTTCAACAACACCGAATGTTAAATTTGTAACAATAGTGGTTTGAACTTTACGACCACATCACATTCCGCATACACGTACGAACATGGGTCGTCTTTAAGTGTTTCGTCAAACCCGAAAGTTTAAATAGTATTTTTAGCCTTTACTCGGAAGTTAGGTAGGTATATAGTTATTATTTTTATTAATCCATACTTAGTATTAGCAACAAACTGAAAAACAGACTCAGATCTCAGATACAGTACGGCTGGGAGCTGACGACCTCCATCTATTCAGGTTAAGTCTTATATACTGTGATAATATTCCCCTTACTATAGAATGTTTCCTTGTTTGAAGTTAAACACATTTCATTTTTAGTTTTTTTAAGACTCATACTTAGTACAAAAATACGTCCACTTTAAAAAAACGATTAAAGAACTATTTAACTAAAAATAGTTATAAAATTTAAGGACTCCTGTAAGTTGATGCGTTTCATAAAAAAAAATTAAAATTTGAAATGTTAACACAATATTTGAATGTTGGTAGTGTTAACAAGGAAATCTATAGAAAACAATGCTTTTTCCGCGGTTTTTCTGTAATTTTTTTTTCTCAATAGAGTATCAATGTGCCGTTATTATTGTCAGTTTATTATTATGGTTTATGTATTAGTAAACGAATTTTACAATCGATCACACATCGATTTTTCTTCTTTCTAATGTGATAGATAATACATTCTCGGGAGATCACGTCCATTCGTGATCGTGATAAACTGTCCATATAACCTACAATCTACATAGAAATTACATGACATTTGTGACGCTACGTACCTTATTTGCTATGAACTCCGGTGGTAAAAGATTGAACCACACTGAAGTGACATTTTGTTGTTATGAAATGTGTTTATTTTTAAATAAAACTAAAGTCTCCTTTATTTAGGATCGTGATCAAGAACAAAAGATTTAAAATTTGTTATTTCAATTTGATAAGCAGATATTGGTCTATGTCAACATTTTGAAGTTAATTTCAATAAAGTACGATTGATTGAATACAACTTATGTATTTCCGATCTATTGCAGATGTAATTTGGCATTCCCAGTCTAGCTAGTTGGAATGGATTCGATAAATGAAGCATTATTTAATTATTTTTCATTCTTCAAATCGTAAATTACATTTTATTATTGTTACGAGAGTAGCTATAGTTAAAAAGTGTAAAATACAATAATTGAATAGAAATATAATCATTGTTACTTTAACCACTCAAATGATTGAGTATTACAAAAAGTGATTCTTTGTTACTTCTGTTTAAGCGACCTTTAATACTTCAGTAGTGTGTAGGTAAAGGAGGAAAATAACGTATTATTCATATAATCATTGTTATGAGAGGTTTTAGTTAGAGGAAAATTACGATGAGATTATCTCTGGATGATGTTTTTTTTAAACCCTCAACTATAAATTCGCGTCTCTGAATATGAGTGTCAATTATTATTATTATTATATTAGCATATTATTGACCTGCCAGCAGAGCTGGGCGGTACTCGAGTACAAGTACTCGTAGATTGTACTCTGAGTACTTTTGGTGTACTCGGTACTCAGTCCACGAGTACATTTCTCAAACCTGTACTTGTACGTCTTGTATTCGACGTGTTTTTTGTGCTTAAAAAGTACAAGAGTACATTAAAGTCCTCGAGTACATCATTGGATTTAGTCGAGTACGTTAAACCTATTACGCTGCGTAGGTCATATGTATTTTTTAGGTATCGTGGTAATATGTAATAGTAAAGTGTGGATGTACGGTTCTCGTTTTTAATTCTAGAGTATTGGTGATGTAATTTTTTTAAAACCCATATATTATAATTGAATTGGTTATTACAAAAACTAAATAAGTCATTATATTTTCAAAAGGAGGTTTTTGATGGAATTGTCATTTTTATGGTGTGTAGTCTGAAATCCTACTCTTCTATTGTTTTTAACGTAAAAACTTAAGTATTTTATGTACTTGAAAAAACCCTTGTTTATAAACATTTCAAAGTCAATTAAATTGATACTCCCAAAATATTTGTTTTGTTAGTTCTAGTTCTATATTTTAATTCCAAACTACTTATGAAGGTCACCTTTGATGTGTCTTATGATAAAAAAATGCGGCTAGTAATCAGGTAGATTGATTGAAAATAGTCAAATAACGTTACTTTTATTTTAAAACATGCACCTAGTATTGGCACAAATGAGGTGAAAAAAGTGTGAAAAATATTTTGCCCCTCAGAAGTTTTTCTACGGGTGCCCATGATACAATACCTTGTACGATGCTTATAGTAATATGTTTTGGCCCCATGGCTGAATCACGTGCATAGAGGATGCGCGTGATATTTTCATGTGGTGACCCCATGGTTGAAACATGCGGAGGGCAAATAAAGGTTTATATATAGAACTCTTTGGGTTTATACAAGATTTTGCGTTTCATTAATCACTAATGTACTCGGTACTTTGTACTCGAGTACTTCTCACTGTACTCAATACTCGAGTACATTTGTGCGTAGTACTTGTACTCAGTATTCGAGTATTTTTTGCCTGTACTCGGAACAGCTCTGCCTGCCAGTAAAAAAACTATCCCGAAACTCTTGTAAGCCTACGTAGACAACACCTCTAAAAGTAGGTATGTGGGATGTGTGTGTATCAGGATTTTGCTTTTTATTCAAGTTAAGTGTTTTAATGTCCACTTACAAACAGGCAATCTTTGCGTTTATTTGACACTAGGCAATCTCCACGAACTCCTGTTCGACCAATTTTTCTCAACACAAAAGGAACGAAATAGAAAAATAGGGTTGCCATACATCCCGTATTCTGACCCTCCTGTCCGGTATTTCATCCCTTCTAGATATATTATCCTTGTCTGTATATAGAGTAATAATTTCTATAGAATAGCAATAGAAAAACAATAGCAGGAACATGTTTTTAACTTGACGGTAAACTGGGTTGGCTGGCAGAGATCCTTCGGGATAAGTCCGCCCTTCAGAGACTTTCAAAATTACTGTCGCAACAGTGTACTTTTAAACAATAAAGTTATATTTATTTATTATTATAAACATAGTTTCCCTTTCTCCCAAGGATTATCGGAAAAATACAAAATCACCCTTTAAGAACATAATAATAATATGAAAGAATATAGCGGAAACCTTTGCACATCAGGTTGCGTTGAAAGGGCAGTACCCAGCACAGAAATAATTAGTAATTTTAACTATCTACTTATCTGTGATGATTCTTTGATGCCGTCACTACTTACCTACCTCATAATTCGAAATGTTTTATCCTTCAAAAATGCCGCATCTATAGTACGAGGCTGAAGTTTTCGG
Source organism: Mystacides longicornis (assembly GCA_963576905.1). Taxonomy (NCBI): domain Eukaryota; kingdom Metazoa; phylum Arthropoda; class Insecta; order Trichoptera; family Leptoceridae; genus Mystacides; species Mystacides longicornis. The sequence continues at coordinate 15,467,705 of OY756429.1, read as the reverse complement.
AGGTCAATCGGGAGACCGCAAAAAGATAGGTGGATGATGAGATTCCGGTTGCGGGGAAAAACTGGTCGAAAACAGCACAAAATAGAAAAAGGTGGAACACTTTAGAAGAGGCCTAAATCCAGCAGGGAAGGGACGGCTGTGAAATATGTGGCGAAGAAGAAGATTGGAAAAGAAAAGTCCCGTATTGGTTCCTGGAATTCATGGCAACCCTATAGCAAATGGAAGATCCAAGAGACCTACTTCTGTCAAAATTTTTGGTTAATAATTAGGTATTATTAAAATAAAACATAAGATAAATGAAAGTTTGTTATATGAATGGATGACGTTTATATAATATTCTATAAACATCCCGAAATGAATGTAGATAGATCGTACCTATATATTTTATTACACAGTCACATACAAAGTGCGTCAACATCTTTCGCACACCGTCATTTTTGTCCGTACAACAATACATCTGATGTAAAAATTCATATGATGGGAGTGAAAAAACATAAACGTGTTTTATATGAAACACAGCAGATGGATGATTACTTCTTTTACAACACATACTCAAACATATTGTCGTACATTTTGCGACTCTGTTGGCTACTTTTATTTCGCTGAATAAGGCAAAAATAGTTGGTGAAACATCTAAAACAGACGAATGTAGAGTGTAGAGTAGAGAATGTAGTAAAGATTTATGTTGAAGAGTTTAGTTGAATATAGCTGAATCTATATATTAATACGTGAAGGAAAAACTTTGGGACCATTTTTACGGAAATTGCGCGGACGGAGGAGTATAAAATTTCGCACACTTATAGTTTATAAAGAGAAGGAGTGGCGAATGCTAATATTTTTTTAATTATATATAAAAAATAAATTAAAGCAATAAAAAACAAACATTACTGTAATGTTATGTATTTGACACTCACAAACACTTCGATGTAGGTATTTGACTATGACACAGACGGACATAATATTTTGTTTATCTGTGGTCAAATTGAGAATAGTTTAATATTGTTTTACGTATCCATGTAGGTACCTAATTGTTTTTGAAAGAAAATTTTGAAATAACGTTCGCTCAATCTTTGACAATGGAACCTTAATATTGTTCAAACTTATAATTATTTAAATAAGTTATGGTCGAATTTCGAGCACTGGTCGACAACTATAATATTATAGTAGAATATTATTACGGTGATACCAAAGGATCGTCAATTGTCAATACAAGCGTCTTTTTGCTTTAGAAACGGGGTGTATACTGGATGTAATAAAATAAAAATAAATAAAATAAATTGTTTCATTGTCCTATAACTTTGATTTCAGTTAGTCTTGAAAATTAGACTGGATGTTTGAGGTTTGGTGAACTATTTAGCGAAACAGAAGGTTTTGTCTGTGCAATACAAGACCAGGTCATCGTGACTCCAATTTTGGTTATGCAAAACAGTATAAGGTCACTCTTGGTCTTTTTTCTTGCTCATTGTTGCTTGCTTGGTGTCAATATATTTTTATAGTACCCTGGGCCATAGGAGGTTAAATATTTTGTATATATTTATGAATATTTGCATTTTAAATCTTATATTTAGGAATTTATTTTATTTAATATGTTATTATTTTATTTAAATGACTGACTGATTTTACGACTTCCGATATATTAAATTCTGTTTTTTTTTCGGTTGAGTACATTATATAGATGCAATATGATTTTACTCTTTTCACTGTTAAATATTTTTATTTATTTTGTTTTTATATTCTGTTACGATGTTCTTTTTTTGAGTATGTATTGTATCGTTTTCCCTTTGTGGCTTTTCAAGAAGAAGGCTTTTTCTATGGACACTTCCACAGGCTATGCCTAGTGAGGGTGTCCGAGATCGCACTTGAATGTGTTTATTTATCTTAAATGATTTTGATTTTGTTTGTATTATTTTCATGTATAATATTTGTTTGTAATAAACTTATTATTCTACGTCGACAATATCAATCATCAAGAAAGAAAAAGATCTATTTCTATTATGTTGGTTTGGTGTAAAAGCACCCTAACATAACTACAATTACATTTGCAAGGATCAACGACGATTAAAATGAGACATATGCAGTGACCAGTGATATGTTATGGCATAACCATGACATATCACTGGCAGTGACATACGAAAATAAGTACATAACAAACTAAATTAACGTGTAACTATAGTTTTAGAGAGATTCAAGTAAGTAGGTACGTAAAGATATCAGACATTGTTATCTGAAGATGTATCCTCAATTCATACACAAAAAGACAAAACAATAAAATAATAATTAACTAGTATTAATTCAGTAAGTCGCGTGGATGTTTTCGTGAACTATGACGTACCTATGCGCGCGGCTAAGCGTTACGGCACCAGAGATACGGAGAGTCCAAAGTGCAAGAATCGTTACAAGACTGGTTCCAGTCGCCCAACAGCATTAACACAAATAACACCGCACTACTTATATATAGATATAAAAAAAATAATATAATAACATGTCAAATCTCTTCATAAACGAATATCGAATTGCAACGAATCTTTGGTTTGACCTCGAAAAACTTTCCTGTTAGATCTCAGTAGAAGGAAAATTTCATTTCGAAATGTATTAAAGCTTGATCTTTATTCTACGCTCTCTACCTACTTTTCCACACTCAGATTCCTACCTATAATAATATAAACTTAACGAAACCAGATTTATAATTGGAACGACTATAGCAAAGTATGTTCCTTTTTTAAATTTGAAAGCTAGTGCTAGTGGTTCTGTGAATGGCATTATTGGCATTCGTGGGTTTGAAATCTTGATACCTTGCTTAGTGTTAATGATGACAAAGTGTAGGTAATTGTGACCATTTTAATTAAGCCCAGATACGTACAGTGTACACGTATACCACAATTATAAATGAAAGATTTTATATTCATGCGAATAAGTTAAAATAATAGTTATATAACGGTTATATCTGTCATCGCGTTTTTGTAGTTAGATTGTTATTTAAAGTTTCAACTGCAAGTTGTGTGGTTATATTAAATTTTCAAAAGGTGGTAGAAAAATCACATCTGGGTGTTACCACCAGAATCAATTAATGAATTAATTTAATTATTTACATAGTAACATTTATTGCGTCATTAACTTTGGATTCGAACTATCACCACAGATGGATGTCATCCAAAAAAATTGTCCCATTCGTGATAACTCCAAATGGATGTCATCCATTGTGACAGTTTTTTTTTTTTTTTTTTTTTTTAAATAAGTAGGTATAACGAAATTTCACTACGTAAATACACGTTCTTTGCTATTATTAAATTTAAAACGGAAATAAGTACGTTTATCCTGATGGAAGGATGATGACAAAATGGACCAAGTTTTTAATACTGAAAATGAAGTTACGAGACGAATTGGACCACTTCCACATGAGTTTTCCCATTGACGATCCATTTGGAGTGACGAACTAATGGCTTGAATTTTGGACTAATGGATATCCGACTCACCCTATCACTCCACATTATTCATTTGATTTTCCCCACTCGTGGTGATTTTTTGAGTGACATTGATCCATTTAGACGGATGGAGTGATCGTGGATGGAGGGGAAAAAGGTAAAGTGCGATTCTAAAAATGTCACCTATAGGATCAAGTCCATACTTGAAAAAGCCTCGAAAAAGGAGGTAAGAGGTTAGTCTTGTGGTCGTTCGCAATTTCAAGAAGGAAAGGTATAGGGAGATTGGCTAATAATGGCTATCAATTTGTATGAAATACTTCAGAAATTCGCTATGTATCGTTTTTTTTTACCCATCACGCCGTTTCCCGAAGGGGGTAGGCAGAGATACGGATTTCCATTCTGTCCTATCCAAACAAACCTCTTTCGCTTCTTCCAAACGCACAACATTCCGCATTATCGATCTGCATGTATCGATCTAATATGTGTGAAACACAACATAGGTATATAAGATACCTATATAAATTTATAACCTATATAAGAAACATTTTTATGTAAAACAATGGACGTTTAGGTAATGGCCTAGATATGATTTTTAAATGTCATTACATTGCAGAATGCTTCCCATACAATTATCAGTCATAGAAAACAACAAAATTAAAAAGCTGAGTTGACAGAGAGTTGCTGACAAAATATCAAGGTTTGAAATGTGTCCTAGTTTGCTCATGTATAGCATGAAAAAAATATGGAGTAGGTAGGTACATTTGAAAAGGAAAGTAAAAGGTCCCGGTAATGTGGGCAAGTATTTAAGGACTATTTTGCGTTGCGCAGAATCCAGCATTCCTTCTCTGTTGATACAAACTTTCAAGACCCACGAAGATGGGTCGCATTCTATACAATATTATTTTCCGACAAGTTACATTCGTCGGTAGGTACGAGGTACCCAACTCTGTTGCAATGCGTAAAGATATTCGAACCCAAAACAATGAAGGTTGCCAGCCCTTAAAAACCTTAATGTGGTCAATATTACTGTATGTCATTGACCTACATACAATAAATTTTCAAAATTAATATAAAAAAAGAAACAAAACCGGTTTAGAAAAGAAGTTTCAAGAGAAAAAGTCAAACAGGTACATGAACATAAGTATAAAGTGGATAAATTTATAATGAATGTCTCTATGTTGCACTTTTTTTCAAAGTACTGCACACCTGCTCATAATAGGATAGATAATGTACCTCTCTCACAATTCTACATAATAACGAAGGATATATTCCTTTATTGAACTTTATCGAACGGATTCATAGCTCGATGCTTTTTTTCATTTCATTTTATTTATAAGTTACCAAATTGATTTTGATGCTGTTTGGATACATCTACTTACTTATTATTTTTAAAATACACCTGTTGTCTTTTCATGATTCATTTAAACACTATAAAAAGTAAATGACCAATGTTAACTTACCCACGATTTATAAACAATGCTCAGTCGAAATCCACTGGTTCCGTTAAGTAAATTCGTAACCAACGAATAGTTTCACAGACGCCACTGACTAAAAATTACACTGAATTATGGTGTACGTACATGAGAATGATTTGTAGAAAAACAATATTTCTTACAAGCTAGCTATATGGAAACGTGTGTTAAAAAGTAACCTGCAATACAGGAGTCTATAATAATTGAAATATAAACACAGAATTGAATGCTAACATTATAACTAAATTTAGTAGTTATTATAATATCTTATTTTAAGATTTGCGATAGTCGAACAACAACCATTTCTAAGACACAAACGTGTAAAAATTAAAAATAATTCTAAATAAATAACACAATACAGAAATTTGTTATCTTAAGTAGGTTATGCGAGTGGCGAGCAACGTCAACACACAACACAAGACACCCGAAACCAAAATCAAACTGACTGACTGAACATAAAAATGAACTCAGTCGAGAGCTCACGTCGAGCTATTTTTTTGACAGTTCTTTTCTTGCAAGATTCCGGCATAGATAAAGAGAAAAAATTTTAACAGATAGAAAACCATAGATTTTTAAAGTGGTACGTTTTTCTATGGAGTAGGAGTCAGTGTTGCCAACTTAGCGACTTTGTCGCTAAGTAGATCTAACGACTTTTGGACATGGAAAACGACTTCATTTTCATTTAGCGACAAAATATTCTAACGCCATTTAGGTCCATAGAGCTTTTCGGTTTCGGTTGTAGTATTTTGATAGAATCCAAAGTGAGCGATATAAAAAAACACGCGGAAACGAAAAAACATAAACTAAAAATGAATATAATATGCTTTTAAAAGTGATCCAATGCCACAACCTTCTTCTTCTGCTTCCAATGCATCCCAGACTTCTACAAGGGCGGATCCAGCATTGGCGTCAGGGGGGATCACGACATAGTAAAAAAAGGTTACTTCCAAAATTTGGTATCCGGAAACTAAACTTTTCCTAAAAAAAAAAGGTAATTTTCATGACCTAGGGGGGGGGGTCTAGAACCACAATACCTCATAGAAAAGTAGGTATTTTATTAATAAATGGAAGTACTGTTACTTGTGTTATTAATTTTGGTTTAACTGTTTTCTAATTTATTTCTGAAAATTCTCCGACCCATTTTGGCGACATCTGACATTTGGCTTTTCCGGGTTGGCAACACTGGTAGGAGTAATAATGACAGTTCCATGATCTCGAAGCTATATCGATATTTTTAATTTGGATGTATTCTTATTAATTCTTTTTGTATGTATTTTTTTTGGCGTTTAGTGTCGAGACGAAATGTAAACTGTTTGATGCGTGTGTGTTGCCCATTCTCCTGTATGGGTGTGAGTCCTGGCACCTGACTGGCCCAGGCACAAAAAGTATCTGCATTCGAAACGAAGTGCCTCAGGAGAATTTTGGGTATAAGATGGTACCACCGCATCACGATCGACGCTATACGCCGGCGCACCCAGCGTGAGCCCATGACCTCTACTATTATGTGGAGGAGATGGACTTGGCTGGGACATGTGTTAAGGATGCCGAATGACAGTTGGCCGAGAAGAGCGCTGTTCTTCCTCCCATCAGGGTCCCGGAGAAGAGGAAGACCCTCTCATACTGTGTTCCGCTCCTTCGAAGCAGAGCTTGGGAATCTGAACATGGTGTCATAAACATTGCAAAAGATCGAGTGCAATGGAGAGCTCTGGTTGTCTTCCTATGCCCCTAAATGGGGCGTAAAGGGAGTTTGGATTATGATAATATATCGAACTCTATTTTAATGAGATAAATCATAGACTAAACAATAAATTGCACGAAATAGGCTCTCATACTGTGTTCCGCTCCTTCGAAGCAGAGCTGAAGAATCTGGACATGGTGTGGGACGAGGTCATTAACGTTGCACAAGATCGAGCACAATGGAGAGCTCTTGTTGCCTCCCAATGCCCCTAAGTGGGGTCTAAAGGGAGTTTGGATTGGATTGGATGTATTTTTTTGCATCCAAGCCTTCGAACAGGACTTCTTCGATCATCGAATAAATGAAGGGGTATATCGATGGGTAAGAGCACAAACGTCCGACAATTCGTTATTGAGAAAACTGAATTTTAAAGTTTGGCACCCTAGGATAATTATTCGAGTTTATATAACTGAGTGATGAAATAACAAGTAACCGATAAACTAATATGTTCTTTGCATAACCCCACAAATTTAAGCCATTATTTCAAGATTTTTTTAGAACAAAATTGCTATAATTTAATGACATCGGTTGCGGACGTATTACTTTTGTGCACAAAATAGCTCCTAAAAATGGATGTATCACCTATGCGCACATTACGTTCATAAGCTTGTTGATAGTAAAACTATGTTTTTTAAGTGGTTGTGGTTGGTGACCCAGCGGTTACTGTACCGACTTTCGTACTTCGTGGTTCGATCCCAGGTGCCGACCATCTTCCTCTTTCACGACACAAGCTTTCAGTAGCTTACTGTGAAAGAGTCAAGGAGCGTATTTGTGTTCACTTTGAGTGAGCACAGATTCATTTTATTAAAAAAAAAAAAATTATTTGTGTTTTTATGTCTTCCTTTCTTTAACTCAATAAAATATCAATCAATCAATTTTCCCTTGTAGACTCCACTTAGGGGTATAAGGAGGCAACAAGAGTTCTCCACTGCGCTCATCTCGCACAGTTTCAATAACTTCCTCAGCTCTGCCTCGAAGGATCGGTACACGCTATGTGGAAGGAAGAGCAACGCTCTCCTTGTCCAACCGTCGTACTTGTCTTATGTGTTTACTGATTTTTTTTTCCCAAGCACTATTTTGAAATTTTTCCTTAGGTAGTTAATTTACTTTTAAATCATTAAAAAATTTGACCAGAATGACGACAGTAAAAGCCTAATTGCCGTGTTTTATAAGAATAATTGGGACGTATTACTTGTGTGCACCACTGATTAGTCATCAGAAGCTGATAGATTTGCAGAGCGCAAAAGTAACATTGGACGTATCACTTTTGCCTCCCTTAGATATGTTACCTATTTATTTTCTTTAATAGCTTCTTATTGGTTGAGTTTAGGCGACTAGAATGTATACAGAAATGTTCCTTATGACCAAGTGCAACATATGCGCCAAAAAAAAAAACAAAATCTTAAAATGTGGATGTATCACCTCTGTGCTCTTGACCATCGATATGACCATCTACCTTTTCTATCAGCAAGAATTGAAGGATTTCATATCTATCCCCAAGAATAATGTGACCCAAACAGAGAAGGATAACGAGACACCTTAAAAGACAAAAATTTTATAGTATAACATTATTCATAATTAGAAATATAAGTTTTGCCTTTTCTCTTACGTAAAAATAGACAAGTATGTAAATTCTATCTTCATACATAGGTGATCATAATTGGAGGATCTAATTACATTGGGAGTAGGTAATTTTGCAGAGTAGAAGATTTTTGAATAGATTTATTTGGATTATCTGAATGGAATGAAAAATATATATATATACTTTAATCATTATTTTATTTAAAAATTGATATTTTAGCCTTTAGACAAGTTGTAATGGATGTAGCTAAATTAATAAACAGAAAACATCAACAATTTGAAGTTTTCATTACATTAAACTCTAATTCAAAAGGCGTGAGTGTTGATGTAACAGAAATTTCTCTCTCTATAGCTTGAAGATCTTTATATTTAAATGCTGATATCACATCTGTTTGAATTATAGTAACTTCTTCATCGAAGCAATTAAACCAAAAAGCCGGCCACGCACAAATCAAGCCCGCCGCGGAACCCACCAAACCAACCCACAATGCGGAAGGCCTAAGCCCCACTCGCTTTTGGTTTAATTGCTTCGATCGGCTAGGGGGTCGGTTTCGTGAGTGTCGGGTTTGCTGCGGATTGGTCTCCTCCGGGCTGACTTGCGGTGTGCCGAGGTCTTTAAGGGAGAATGAATGAACTTCTTCATCTTATTTAAAATTCATCATTCCCTATACTTGCAAGTTGCAATAGTATTCTAGCAGTTGCTTTGCTACAAATGGTCATTAACACAATGCTTTCAATACCATGGTCATTCCTATGGCAAAGCAATCCAGGCTACCGAATCATGTGGCCTTTCTACGTTGCTCTGTTGTGCAATTCTTTATATATTGCATTCTCCAAATTATATACATATTTGAAATTATTTGAAACATGTGTTGCTTATTTGTTAATTTTTGTTTCAATCTTGTGAATCGATCTTAAATGCCGATTTAGAGTGCTTTTTTCAGAAAACCTGCAATTAAGACACATTAATCTTTTGGTTTTCAGTAAAAAAAAATATGTAGGTTATTAACTATGAACAAATGACTCCATCTTGGGTTATTAACTATGAACAAATGACTCCATCTTGGCAGAACTAAATGTCAGAGAACGGCTGTCCACGGTGTGCACGCGACGTGTCATACAGTTCTTCGGACACATTGCGATACGCGGAGATGATAGTTTTGAGAGGCTTCTCCTAACCGGAAGAATCGAGGGCGTCAGAGCTCGGGGTCGGGCTCCGATGAGATGGAGCGACCAGGTCAAAGAGGCAACGGGTGGGACACTATGGGAGGCCCTACAATTGGCGTTGGACCGGGGACTTTGGGACGGCTGGTTGGGATGGTGGGGAGTGGTGATGGTCGCGATCCTCAGCAGTGAGGGAACGATGAGGATGATGATGATTAACTATGTGAAAATGATCTTATGCAAAGCTAATAGCCATCTCTTATTAAGAATTTTTTTTACATAAAAATATTGAACTGGTTATAATTTCGGCCGAGGGTGCTTTTAATAGTCCATTTCCACAGATGTAAAAATAAAAAGGAACAAGAATGGAGCAGTCGCTCCCAAAAACTAGTTTATGGTCATAAATAAACATGTAGTACGTAGTAGCAAAAATTGAGGACTCTTTTTATTTTTACATAAAAAATATTAGTTGTTTTATTTTACCTCTTTTTGCAAATTTCACAAACTTGATCTTTCAGTTGATTGTGAACAGATTTTTGGTGAGCCATTAAATTTTGTTTACTGAGGTAAGTTTTAAGGCATTTTGCACACTCGTAAGGTCTCTCACCACGATGGGCCCAAGTGTGTCTTTGATAAGAAGAGAAACTATAAAAACCTGTACAAATTACAAATATAATATAATAAGATTATAACAGTTTGTAAAAACATTGTGCCAAATTTAAAAAAGATGATTAATAAAAAAAATTACCCATCTCACATTCGGGAATACGGCAGATGTATACATTCTGTTTAGTATGCCTTCTAATATGTGCGGTTAAAGCGCTTCTTGAACCAAACAATCTAGAGCACTGGTTACATTGATAAGGTTTTTCACCAGTATGAACACGCTCATGTACTCTTTTCTTCCCTGATACTGTGAAAGCTGCAATAAAATAAAAGATATGAAGTAATTCCAACTCAGCTCTTAATAGTCATATCAAAATCCAGCAATGCTACTTAAATATGAATTTTGTTACTCCATGCAGAGAAATGTTTTAAAAATATTTCCAGGTTATTTAGTAAGATAGAAAGTATGTATTACAGATAATAATATAATGATGTGTTAATGAAAAAGAGGTAATTGATTCGAAATATTTGTTAAGTTTTTAATATGGCAACATGTTTCATATGAATTTGAAGAGCAAATAAATTACCATTATTGTTCAAGACAAAAATAAATTACCAGGGAGATGTGGTGGTAAAGAAATTATGATTCATAAAACATCTAGAGGACTTCGTCAGTGCACTGCAATGCTCTTGTTATGTGTTATTTGTATTACCTACACGAATCATAGTTACAATGTTAAAATAATAAACACTTATTCCGTTGAATCATATTATGAACAATTTAAAAGAAAATTGTATAAAATGCTATTCAAAGGTTACTTGAGTACCGTCTGAGTTGGTTTTTGAAGAATTTTCAGAACTAACTTTGCATAAGTACCTACTACAAAACTATATGAAACAAACTTTACTGCAAATGATTTCAAATTTGCTAAAAGATGAATAAAATTATTAAAATTTGTATTGTCCTTATGTCCTGATCTATTCCAAAAAAAATCCAAACCCTAGGTTATAAGAGTATATGCAAAAATTAACACATTGTAAGTACAGCTGGTTGAATGTAATTTTTTGTTTAGTTGAATGGATTTCTACTAAAAAATGGTCATATTCAATCAGGGACAGAATGTTAGCCCTGGGTAGACATTCACTCAAGTGAAAACTTAGAAGGATCAATAATGGAACCTGGAATTTCTTGATCAGTAGTTGGTGCATATGTTACGAGGCTACCAAAGGCAGTAAATAATAAAAACGTGGTAATAATTAAGAGAATCAGAAAAAGATTAAACTAATATAATAATTTTTATGCTAATCTTAAGGTAAATTTTGATTTTATTCCTTTTAATTCAGCATGAATTACTACCAAATGGACTAAGTGCATGGTGTCTGGTAATGCCAAAATGATGAGACTATGGGAGTACAGCATTACAAGACAATAAATAGCTCTGGAATAATGGAATTTAAAATGTTAAAAAAGATTAACATATTTCACCTTTTGGACAAAACGAACATTTGAACTTCTTCTCCTTGGTATGGACAGCTCGTGTGTGGTAAACCAATGCAACTTCCTCACGAAATTTCAAGCCACACAAATCACAGAGATATGGTTTCTCACCTATAAATTAGATACATCAAACAGGAAATGTAAGCTGGATACAAACATAACGATTTATCTATACAATTAGAACAATATACCTATCTCTAATTTGTCAGATCTAAGAGATATGTACATCTGCTAAATGTTATCTATAAAAACTGAATATCAATGATTAATTTTTCATGAATTGGTGACAGATAAATTGGACCAATATTATTATTTACTAGGCTTTCTGTCTCCAAGAAGATCGCCGTCACAGCGTCCCATCATGAAACTATTGTGACTGGCCCTGCATCTAGAGTTTGTCAGCCCAGCCTCCTGGAAGAATCGGAGGACTTTGTTGGCATCAACTCTTTAATGCATGGGGTCTCAAGTTATTCCCACACATCCTGCATATGCCAGAAACCAATATCCCTATAGTGCACATGTGCTTGTTCAGCCTGCAGTGATTGTTAGGGACCTCGTGATGGTGGATAGATTGTTCCTGGACAGTAGGTTATTTAAGGATTTTTTATTGTAGGCATTGATTAAGGCCTTTGAATGTTTTTGTCTCTGGGTTTCAGTCCAGAGTTTAAGTGAGCGTTCATGATAAATGTCACTTGTGTTTTGCATTTTGCGCTCTGAGGAATGAATGGTTCAGGTATTGGACCAATACACAAACAAGAATATCAATAGCGGCAGATAAATCATACCAATTGTTTATACCTAGCTGATATTGACTGGTATTCTCAAACTCACGTTCCAACACAACGCAAGAAGCTCTTGCTTAGAACTTAATCGGTTGCCAGTAGTTAAGTAACTAATGTATTTGATAAAACATTTTCAGAATACATAAATGTCAAAAGTCTCAATAAAAATTGGATACAACGCAACTCAATCGTCCGTTTTTCATTTCAGAATAGCCGTCATTATCAGTCAAATTTTATGGAAATCCGAAAGATCATCGTTCACATTGTCATAATTTGCTGATTTATTGGTAAGATTTATCTTCACGTATGTATCCGGCTATATACTTGTACAAGATTCTGAATATTCAATAAGCAATTTATTACCAGTATGACTTCTAAGATGGTTTCTTAAACTCCTAGAATGCATCAACTCTTGGTTACAAATATGGCATTTGAATATTTTTTCATAATCTGGTAATGTCTCAACAGAATTCAAATTTTCAACTTTGTTCACAGTACACATATGTTTACTCTGTTTCGTTTGGTGACTGAAAAAAAATTGTTTTTTTTTGTATTAAAATTTTTAGATTTTAAACTAAATGAATATTGTTTCTGCTATAATAGTTTCTCTCTTCCTGCATTAATATTTTTACTCAAGGAGTTTTTAATGTATGCTGTTTCCAGTTTTTCTCTTGTGGATAAAGCCTTTTACAAAAAAGAGATGAAATTCTTGTTTTGAGTCAAGGTCCAAATTATGATATAACATTGTATGCTCAGGTTTACTTGAGCGGTGTTACGCATTAAACAACCATAAGAATCTTAATATATAAATAATAAAATTATTATATACTACGAAAAGAATTTATAAGGCTGAGACAGACAGTGTATGTCTTCAATCGAGAATGATGTGGATCTAACACAGAAATTATTCTGTTCTCAAGAAAGACCAAGGTTCAGAAGCAAGTGAAATAGGAGAGGGTATGAGAAACAAAATATACGTGGAAGAAGTGAAACTTACCATGTTTTACATATTTTGCATTTGAAATAAAAATGAATTTTCTTATGAATCATCATTTCTTTTTTGTTAGAGAATTTCTTATTACATATATAGCAGCATATCATGTTAGAATCCTCAGCAAAATCCTACAAAAAGTATGGAACATTAAGGACATACATTTTATTTCTATTTGTATAAGCATTGTTTAGCAACTGGTTTTCTTTATATCAGGGGTGGAGAATTGCAGAGAGTGTTTAAATTGAACCATTTGCTCACCGCAAAGGATTACTCTGTAATGGTGAGCAATGCTTAATTTTGACAGAAAATAAATAAATAATTTCCCCAACCTTCAGTTTATAAAAGGGGAACTAATGACTTCAAATAGCTATTTTGAAATCAAAAGAACATTACTTTTAGAACATATTGAGAATTCTTATGATTAGGAGTTTCGGAGATTTAATTAGTAGTTGTTACATAGTTTTAGAACACTTTAAATTTCAACGATAATACTTATGTAAACATTTTAGCATTTAATAAATAAGTACATAGGTACCATAAGATATCATTACGAGCACAAAACTTTAAAAAAAGTTAAAAAATGCACCATGATTAAATGCAAGAATAGTAGGACTAGTAAGAAAGAGCATTTTGCCACCTGCTACATTTCTGCTTCCTAGCTTCCCGTTTGTCCTTATTGAATGATTTAGCAGTGGCAAATGGTCTAGAGGCCTTTGCTGTATGGCAGTATAATTTTTGCAAATAAAATTAGCAACCACACAAATTGACATAATATATTTTGGGAGTACAATGTTGCGCACTCATAGCTTGGACCTATGTACTATACTAGATTGTGAAGTGACAAACGACATCGCGGAAATGTTATCAAAATAATACATCACCTTCTTTAAATTTTCAACATCATTAACGATTTCTGTTTGTTCCAATGGTTCATCATTTTCAGGTAATACTCTGAAACTAAAAAGACATCAAGTATTAATAAAGCAAGCTACTACTTACAATTTTTTTTTCCTTTTGCTATTTTTTTAAATCAGTATTTAAATAGAAAATATTTTGATTTTTTTTTTAACAATCTTTGTTAGTTATCTAACCTGAAATCATTTGAATGAGTTTCTGTACTGTTTAAATTATCAGGATCCAAATTATTACATTCATTCAAATAGTTTAACAATTTTACATTGGTTTCTATCGACCGAATTCGAAAGATCTCAACAACTTTCAATTCACCAGTACACTTCGTACACAAAGACTTTGGTAATTTATCATCGTGATCTATCTGAAAAGATGTAAGTACATAGTTTAAAAAATAAATTAATATTCATGAATACTTTTTGAAAGTTTGGTTTTAAGGATACCTTTAAAAATTAGACCTAAACACATTTTAAACATACTTATTTGATTAAATCTACATTGGAATGTATCATATTAAGAATCATCAACAAATTAATGTATTAATATAGTTTTATTGATTCTAATAAACTATTGTATAAGATCTGCTACATATATGTCCCCAAAATTTCATTTTGTTTTTTAAACTACATTTATTTTCTTATGTGTATGAAATTTGTTTTATTGTTTTGTAATTGGCCTAATGGCCGTATGTGATTCAATAAATAAATAAAAACTAGAAAGTTTCAGGCACATTACGAAGAGAGCCTGATTGCCTTGAAAAGGAAGAAATCAAACAACAGCTTAATGAAAATGGGGGCGTCCATTAATCACCTGAACTCAAAAGGGGTCCAGTAAAAAATCAGGAGAGATCACGTAAGGGGAAGGGAGGTCTAATAAGAAAATCATGTGCATTTATTTTTTCTAACGACTTTAAAGAACACAGTCACAAACTTAGAAAAATGAACGAAAAAAGCATAACACTCTTTGTACTAAAAAAGTTCACGTGATTTCGGGGGAGGGGAGGGGGGGTATTCTGAAATATCATCAGAGGGGAGGGGGGTCTAGAAATTTGCAAAAACATCACATGATTAATGGACAGCCCCGATGTGTTAAAACCACATTTTACCACCATTGTTAGTTATGAGTAAAAGGGGAAGGTAGGTAATATAGGTAATGTTCATAAAGAATTATTTACTGCTTACCTGAATACCTGTACACTTTTCGAACTCTTCGAAAAAATCTTTGTTGGATAACTCTGTAGTTAATACTAAACATGACCTGCATGAATTTTTTAAGTCGATTAACTCCATTTTTTATTTGTTTATCTATGTATATGCGTATTCTTCTTCTTTACATGCCCTGTCGGGTCCCCACAATGTTGACGATAACTTTGGCGTATGCGTCCCTCTTCTGCGCTACTCGGAACAGCTCCTCCACAGTTCGGATGCCGGTATGAGTGTATAAGATCAGCTATTCGGTTTGTTGATAATGGTGTAATGGTCTTTTGGCTTTAATTTAAGCTATTAAATAAAACATAACTATATTATCTTTATACAATAATCTACGGGTAAAACTTTGGTAAAGCTCAATAATTACTCTTCCTCCTATAAATTAAAAGTGGTGGGGATTTTTAGATACGCTGGAGTATTACCGTGTTATCGCTCGGGAAGGTGCCAAAAAAGTATGAAAACAAACCCAACTTTTTAACTACGTTCCAACCATAACCTAACCTATTCAAAATCGTATATAAAATAAGCTCGATATTATTAGGAGTGATTAAACTGGAGTATTACCATAACATATTTCTCGTCATATTTTAAATAAATGGTTATAAAATAATAATCCTGTTAAAAGTTGGAGAAAAATAAATAAATCAAAAACAAACAATCTCAAGAAGAGCTGTCAATTATTTGGTTTTATCCACAGACATAGAGAGTATAATATGTGTTCTGTGGACAGAACACATATACTCTCTATCGAGAGGTTTTATCTATGTCTGTCAAAAGTTCCTCTTCTTTATTTTGTTGTACATCAAAATGTGCTCTTCTTACCATATGTAGTTAAACAAAAAAATGTATATAAATCATTAAAGGTCACGTGGATTTTATCGTTTGGCGGACAATCAAGAGTTTTTGAGTGTGTTTGGTGTTTAACACTTGTTTTACGGTACTTGACAAGTGTGTCGGTGTATTCTTCTAATTTTATTTAAATTCTGCTTATCATTGTATGATGGTCATACAAGACTGTATGTCAAGTGAATGATGTCACCCTTTAGTGGTCTCTTACCATTAGTGAGGTATTATAAGATGCTTCAAATAATACAATACACATTATTATATCACCCCGAGCCTTTACGATAAAGATAAGATAATAAACTCTTTCTCGGACCAAGGTTTTTATTATTATTTCGTGTGACTTCTGCTGCCAACTTGTGATGGTTTGTAGCCCAGCAGTTCAGTCGATGGCTTTCGTACGTACAGCATACTGAAAGTCGTGGGCTAGAATCCCAGTGCCGACCATTGTCACTTTCACAACATAAGGCTTGCTTTATGTGAAAGATGTTTTAAGTGTATCTGTGTTCACTTTGGGTGAGCCAGAGAGATTCATTTTATATAAAAAAAACATAATAAAAAGAGTTTATGAACATAATACATTCATAAGCTGTGGGTATGAAAAAGTATAATAAAAATGCTACAATAGCCTTTGCTTTATGTGAAAGATGTCAAGTGTATTTGTGTACACATTGAGTGAGCCCAGATTCATTAAAAAAATGTGTCATTTTCAGAAGTCAAAGAAATAATATGCTATCTGCTACATACAGGAGACATAAACCATATAGAGCAACATTCAGGCCGTCTAGTCATTCAAGAGCATTGGGGATGGCGTTGTTCATACTCTAGGAATTGCTAAAATCAGAGGGCTATGTTCAGCAACATGATCAATGGATTGCACTGGCTCAAAGTAACTAGCAACAATTACACAGGAGGTAGAACAATCTGAGCAACTATGCCCTTCAAAATTGTTCAGGAGAAGCATAATAGTCCTACTATAGGACAAAAACACAAAGAATGCTGATTCCGACCGGAGCCAGTGCCAAGAATGTTTCTATGCATTTGAATAGGCATACGCACAGCAAAAACAGGAACCCACTTTCAGACATGCTCATTCAAATGCATGAAACTATTAACATTATTTGCGCCGGTCGGAATCAGCATTCATTGTGTTTTCACCCATACACTGAAAAAGCCATTTTTCTCAAATGACTTCGTGTAAAATGACCAAAAAACAATATATTCATATTACGAAGTGTACTCTGGACCATTATATTTACATGGCATTGGAGTAGTTGGAGGTCATCACAACTAGTATTGATTGATTGGTTTGAAGGTTATTTGAAATACATACACAATGAAATATTAACTGTAAATTATTTATTTAATTTAAGTGATATGTATATGATTAAGGCATAAAGTTTTAATTACATAGATACCAATAACATAAATCTATTCACATTAAAAGATTTTTAAACAAAATATTTAGTCTTTTCCCATATAGTTTATTGAACAAAAATAAACATCTGTACTAATATGTTATTAAAACACATAATTTTCTTGTGTTCATTCGTTTTATATTAATTTATAGGGAAGAAAACAAACATATCTTACTGTCTACTCGTAACACAAAAATGTCATTCACAAGAAGTGCCTCAAAAAGGATATTAATAAAAACATAAAAATATGTCGAATGCTAGATGTGATTAAAATTTTTATCAGGTGGTATAATAACTTATAAGAAATACACACAATTCATATTTTTAACTAAGTTTAAGTACTTGCCTGCCTTTTCTAATTTCTAAACAGACTTTTAACTTAAGTAGGTTTAATAGTAACACACCTATATCTTTTAAACTATAATTTTCACTATCTTATAATATAGTTTAACATTATTTTAATTTGTTTTATTTATGCAACAAACATCTCTTTTAATTATTGTGTAATTTGTAAGATTGGCATCAAAACATAAATTTAAATCAATTGAGAATTTTCAAGTTTTACACTAATACATGATATTGTTTATCGACACAATATTTTATATAGGGGGTCGTCGTATACACAATATGATTTTATTTTTTTATAAATTTATGTATTAAATATCATAAAAGAAAATCAAAATTAATCAAACAATAAATTAAAAATAATATAGTTTCTAAATCGATCTACAAATTTATATTAAATTAACCTTTTGAATATTTATGAATATTATGTAGATTCATGATATTTTATAAAATAGTATGAATGCTTTAGGTATAATAGGAGCAAGTTTTATTTTAATTGTTGACATAGATGATTACTAAGACCAACAAAAAATTAATAAATTTTTTTAATCATTGGTAATGAGGTAACATAAGTAAATTATAATAATATCACAGAATAATAAGAAATAATAATAGCGCATTCTTATACTCTTGGAATGATTTTAATAATAATCAATTTATTATAATACTCATACTAGGATTGAAAGACTTGTAGCATAATATTATAATGTAAAATAAGCATGTTTACATAACACAAAATGACAAAACCCAGTAAAATTTTTTGGCACTTGAATAATTATTATTATTAATTTACAATTGAAATGGGTTTTGTACATCAACTTATTGATTGTTATAAATTCATACGTATGCAATAAAAAAAATGCATTATATAAGAAGTGGTCGGTAGTCGAGTAGTATCAGTCGATGGCATTTGTACGTTCAGCGTACTGGGGATCGTAGGTTCGAATCTTGGTGCCGACCATTTCCACTTTCACAACATAAGCTTGCATTTAATATGAAAGATGTCTTAAGTGTATCTGTGTTCACTTTGGGTGAGCCCAGATTCATTTTTTTTACAAAAAAAGTGTTTATAAACTTAAAACATTCATAAGCTCTGGGTATGAATAATTATAATAAAAATGCTACATAATGACTAAAATTAGAAAGGTATAGTAGTTTGCAACATTAAAACAGTTTAAGATGCAAACTACTACTTAATAGTCCAAGAAGGTACTGCCCTTCACAACAATTGAACTGATTTGATGTATCAAAAAGTTCACAAGACCCTACAAATCATTCAAAGTACTTATACAATTCAAGGGTTCGTTTAGTATAACAAAGCCTAATAGGAAGTTGGAGAAAATATAATTATTTTCAATTACATACTACTTGAATTATTTTATAAAGAAATGAAGTATTGTTTATTCCATAATTATTAATGAAATAATACTTCTAAATCATCAAAAAAAAAATTTGAATATTAAACAGGAAACTAGGTGTATTAATATTTACAACAGCTTCGATGCCTTATTTGAGAAAAAAAAAATTATTTCGTTGGATCACTTGGATATATTTCATGGCCATTGCTGCAAGGAAGATATTTTGGACTCGCCTGACTGCGCAATTTGATAACAGCAATAGAAATCAGGCAAAATACTATCAGAATAGCCGAAATACTACTAACCAGTTCATAAATCTGAAAATAAAATAAATTATATATAAATACATTTTATTGGGCAGAATATATATTGGTGGACAAATTGCGTAAAAGTAATTTAACTATTAGTAAAATGAGAAAGGACCCCCCCACGTATTACATGTACAGTAAATAATACTACGTAACATTACTATATTTATAGTTAATGTGTGTTTTATCAAACATTTAAAGATGACTCCCATTTTTTTTGTTAGTTATGCCTCATAATGAAGTGGATATTGTAATGGACTGGGTCCATCATTTAAATATTAGTGTTGTTTGAATTTTGGAATCAATTAAATAAATTGAAAAATGAATAAACTTGTGTTAGTAGATTTTATTTTGTTCTAATTTGTATGTCATATAGAAAGGTTGTGTTTTAATAAGCTCTGTAATTTCTTAATAAAATTGTGATGTTAAAATAAAAGGAGTATTCTCATATTAGACCTAACTACATCTTCAAGACTTGGTCAAGTCTATTACATATTTCCTTTGTTTTTGACCTGGCCTTCCTTGAGGACAGAATCGATGTGTTCGATTCACATTATTCTCGGTCAAACACACCTTCTTACACATGTATAAAATCTATTTGTGGCCATTATTTCAACGTGACTAAACAATCTCAATTTATTAACCATCACATTTTGTAACAACACTAACTTCCATACCACATTCCTTCCTAATTAGGGATTGCAATCCGGAAAACCGGATCCGGTATTCCGGCGGATCCGGCATCAAAATGCTCATATCGGATCCGGCGCAAATTGACGGATTCGGAGATCGGATCCGGTTTATCATATCAAAGGATTTTTCAACAAACTTAACATGGACAGAACTCGAACCCGTATCCCTAGCAATTTCACAGGGTCATTGTAGGTAAAATTGTGGGTACCCATAAAGATAAAAAGAGAAAAGGAGGCAAATGCGTAACACTGAGTGCAGTGGAATGCTGCTTTTGCCTCCTTGTACCCAATGTAGGACTTTAAAGCTAGTGTTTACTGATTGTATTGAAAGTATTGACTATCGAATGAAAAGACACCTGTTAGAAAAATGGTGAGAATATTAAACAATTATTGAGCCAATAAAATATATATTAACCTTTTTAAAAGCAAAATAATACTTGTGATTATTGTCTGCTTTTTATTAGATTAGGTAGTCTCTGTCACAATTTCAAGGATAAAACTGAAATAATTTCTCAAAGACTTATTCTTGTAACATGTGATGTGACACATCTCGATGGAACTTAGTTTAAGGCCATAAATTTATATTGTTTTTACTTTAATGTATAGTTGTCATCTGAAATGTGTTTTGTTAAAAAAATAAATAAAATAATAATATATAGGAGTGTCTCTGATTATTCCCGGTTATAGGTATTATTCCTGGAACGCTCATCCATCTCTTTGGTGCTCGTACAAGGGTCTGCTGGTTGATGTGATTTCATCCTCTTATAATTACCAGAATCACCGGATCCGTTCTGTTGACGTGATCTTTCCAATAAGGCCTTCTATTTCTACCCCATTGCCTGACGTTCTCGATACCGCAGAAGCTCCGAATCTGGAGTTTCTTACTCTGCCTTGAATGGTTTATTCCACTATGGGCAGTGATTTTTTGAGAATCTTTCTTTTTCGTTGTGTCGGTTTTAGTTTGCACATCGTAAATCATGATCAATCAAGCAGGTTATATAAATATGCTACTTATTTTCGATGAATTTCAATTTGAATTTTATAAAAAGTAATCTAATTTGTAACTTTATTTAAAAAAAAAACTAAATTTTTTATAGTTTTTACTATTTAAAAGAAGTCATACCCCAATTAAATTAATTTCGTAGACGTACCGTTTTATTTTAAGCCTTTATTATTGTTAAAAATGTTAATTCATCAAGGTTAGCTCAATCCGGTCGGATCCGATCGGATCCGGCCGGATTGACGAAAATCCGGTTGGATCCGGCCGGATTCATAATGAGACCGGATTGCAATCCCTATTCCTAATATAATCATTGCTTTCCATGTCCACAAAGTTAACCCATTTATTCTAAAAATTATACTACCTACATACATCTTTTTTGTTTATGCCTGTATACCTATATGCTATCCTTAATAATTTAATTATACCATTCAAAAGATCATAATCTAAAAAAAATAATTATACTTACATTATCCCTGGTCCGATATATCTTGAGTTGGCAATCAGAATCGTGATCATCTGGTATTAACCACTTGTAGATTTCTTTGAACTGAGATAGTGTACAAGTTTTTCCACAATCAGGTATTTCTAATACTTCATCTTGATATTTAATACGAATTTGATGTTCTGGCACTTCATTGTCTGAAAATATCAACACAAGATAGAATATACCTTTAACAAACAAATATGCAAGTTTGTATTAGAAATATTACCTCCGATTACAGTACAGATCAAATACCCTTAAAACAACAATAAGAATATTTCACAGAGGAAATTAACATCAAATAGTAAATTAAATTCTGTCCCCCAATTAATTATGAAAACTAGCTTTATATAGTATAAATTCAAGGAATATATTTAATTATTAATCACTGTAAAATGTTTTGTAAGAAATGCAACTAGACTCAAAGTACAGCTATACTCTGTTGGCAAAAATAAAATAAAAATGAAAAATACAAAGTGTACCTGGTAGTAAAAGTTCAAACAACATGTGAGCAGCATAGGGTGGAAGCTGTTCATTAAACATACTCAATGAGTTCAATATTGATGCTATTGTTGTGTCGTGAGCGCTGTACATAGCAAACTTCCATGTGGAAATATTATTCACGACTCCGTCCATAAAACCAATTATTTCTTTGATCAATGGTCCACATTTTAGCCTCTTCATCTCTGGAGTGAATGTTTCAAACTCGAAACTGAAAAAATGATTTGTTTAGGTGAAATGAATGGAAAAATGAATTTCTATTCTGGAAAGTGGCATCATCAAAAGTAATGGTCCATCAGAGTCCAAAGAAACGTTCACAAAAAAGTTAGGTTAATTTTTTCAGTAAAAAAAAATTGAGTACTTCAAATCTCCTAAAAAACTTAAAATACTAAAATATCCTCTTTCAAACTCTATACAACATATATATTTTTGGGATTCCTAAAAAACAGGGGGCAAGTTGCCCTGGGCAACCTATATAAATTTGGAGTTTCCACAATATGTTCCAAATAATCTCTTCTACATAACATACCGGTTTGTCTAACATTCTACCAAACACCATGTATATAAATGGATCCCTATTTCCCTTAAACACAGCATCTGGATGAACTTCGCAAATTCTTTTTTTTTTGCTGTGTTTTGTCTAAAAATTCTTATGATAGATAAAAATCAAGAAAGTTACGCAGAACATTTGAAATTTTAAGAAAACTTAATCCAGTTTTGATAATATAATGTTGATATTTGATTTACGCTCATGGGAATAATTAGAAAACTAATGAAATAATTTATAAAATGGTTTAAATATATTTAAATGGACCTGAAAATGGTTAACTAGAGTAATGATGCAATAATCACTCACCTATATTTTGATATATTTTTCAAGGTATCTGGATACACACTTGCAGTCCAATTCGGCAAAGTGAAATTGTAACTTTCTTCAATGAATAGTACATCATATACGTAAGAAGCGTCAGTGAGAGTACGAATTGCTTTACCAGTATGATGAGTTAAATATCTAAAAAATAAAGTTCAATTTTTCGACCGTTAATTCTTGGTGGAACATACTTTTAAATTATTATAAATAAAAGAATTTTTAGTTTTTTCCACTAATATTTATTTTTCAGCGAACCGGTTTTCGGAAGCGAGCTTCCTTCTTCGGGCTTTAGATGTTAAATAATAAAAAGTTGAGATGTGAGAAGTTATACAAAACAAAAAACTTAAGAAACGGTACAGAAGAGAGAGTAATATACAAATGTTTGATACATGAAAGGGATAGTTAAAAACAATGATATTCGATTGGTAATATAGTATTAACAAGTGTGAAGAGATAGATTATGACATTACAATAAGTAAGAAAGAGACAAAAGAAAATGTATCGAGAATTTCTAAGAATTGGAGAAACAGAGATAAACTACTATAATAGCGTGGTGCTTTCAAGAGACCATAAGTGTGTCTCTACACATATTATAAATAAAACCAATTTATTATAAGTGGGTGCATACATACATACATATGTATGTATGTATGTATGCACCCACTTATAATAAATTGGTTTTATTTATAATATGTGTAGAGACACACTTATGGTCTCTTGAAAGCACCACGCTATTATAGTAGTTTATCTCTGTTTCTCCAATTCTTAGAAATTCTCGATACATTTTCTTTTGTCTCTTTCTTACTTATTGTAATGTCATAATCTATCTCTTCACACTTGTTAATACTATATTACCAATCGAATATCATTGTTTTTAACTATCCCTTTCATGTATCAAACATTTGTATATTACTCTCTCTTCTGTACCGTTTCTTAAGTTTTTTGTTTTGTATAACTTCTCACATCTCAACTTTTTATTATTTAACATCTAAAGCCCGAAGAAGGAAGCTCGCTTCCGAAAACCGGTTCGCTGAAAAATAAATATTAGTGGAAAAAACTAAAAATTCTTTTATTTATAATAATCTAAAAAATAATTTGAAAATCCATTCATCTCATGCTATTAAAAAAAATTGTAATTTATTGAACTAACAAGCAATGTGATATTGTAAAAATCATATTGCCTAAAATTAAATTATCTTCAGTATGTAATCCCTTCCTACTTTACGATTCTAGTTTTGCGGTTTCAGCGGATTACTGATTTTCCAAAATAAGGTAATTGAAAAAAAAAATAAAAATAATTCTGCAACACTGGAAGTCAGATTGGGGAAAGCAATGATGCTCAAACGAACCGTTTCCCAGATGCTATGCAATGGGAGAAACTACTTCGGAGACTCTGTATGTGGCACACATACGAAGCAAATGATTGGTTCTCTTTGATAAAGAATTCTGCTACATAGTAAATATCAATTGCCACAAAAAAAGTGCCATCATGTATCAACAAGAGCCCCCATGTGATCCCGATGTTCCACCTATTATTGGACTCTGAAGGCCTGCTTCTAGAAGAAGCTAATTATGATGATCTATAGATAAAAAAGAGACCTGATTTCCTTTGGTCATCGTAACATACGTCAGAAGGAAAATTTAACCTATTTAAAAAATTTAAATGTAACCTTCTTACTGGGTGTTATTGGGGGCAGAATTTCCGCCCTAATGACAATAAAAAATTCTTAGGGCTTTTGACAATATAAACTTTTCTATTTTTGAATTTTAATTGACATTTAACAAATAATGTGCCCTGTATACATTGTTTAAAACAAATGCTTCGGTAGGAATTATATTGGTTTAATAGGTAATTTATTTATCATTACACAAATTCCAATTAACCATTCATAGTAAAGACAAAACAATTGCTGTCGGGAAAGCTAGGTACATACTAAACGTATTAAAACGACATCCAAGTAAGAAATATACTTATAAGGGTTTTTTTTTACAGAATTTCACTTGTAGTGGAGTATTTCAGTTCTCATTAACCATGATAGATTAGAGATCATGCAATGAAATAAATCTATGCAATAAAGTAACGTACTGGAATACTGATTGATATTCATTGTAAACATCTTGATAATGTTTGCTTTTGGTAAATTTAGCCTTTTCCCAATCATATCTTGGACACGGTGCTTTCATTCCCAATATATCGTCCACATAGGCGGGTATAGTTCTAACTGGAACAGGCTTCCATGCTAAGCCAGGTGTAAACTCATCAGTAATGTTAGGTGAATAAAGACCTGAAAATTAAAAAAAAAAAAACATAGCGTGATATTCATTCTAGGCAGGCTAATCAATGGCATATTAAAATTCGCTTGCAAATTAAATCATAAAAAATATATTGTTGCAAAAACACTTCCTATAGGTACCTATAATAATTGTTTTTTATTTTTTGTTGTTGTTGAACATTAACCCAACGGGAAATACTTTTCATACTTATATTATTCGTCTGTAATAAAAATCATGATGGGTGCCCGCGGGAAATTGCAAATTTACGAAATAAATTGTGATACTTGATAAGAGGTTCCTCCACACAACTGATGCGAGAATAAAATGTGAAATTGTTGTGGGAAGGTAAAATTGTGATATTTGATAACAGGTTCCTCCACACAACTGTTGCGAGAATAAAATGTGAAATTGTGATATTTGATAAGAGGTTCCTCCACACAACTGTTGCGAGAATAAAATGTGAAATTGTTGTGGGAAGGTAAAATTGGGACCATTTAAAGGGGGGGATACACTTGATGATTTAAAGGACAATAATTCTAAACAATTAACAACCCTTATCTAGGATTGTTTTGATGCTAGTTACTCTATAGGTAAGTTTAGAGAATTAAAAAAATTGAAATTTGTATAGGAATGTGTTAATGCAACAATAATTTGTTCATACAAATTAGCATGTGATGAATCATGACATATCAAATTCCAAATTACCGATTACATAATTAATTTTTGATCTCAGATCATCATAGAAATAGAACAATTTATTAATACAAAAACGACTTTACATATTATTTTAATGTTAAAACAATTTGATTACATATTATCAAAGGTGTAGGAAAAAACAAGTTTAAAGTTAGTTACTATTGTTTTTAGGTAAGCGATTCTTTTAAAGTAAAATAATTCTTAGCTGCGTAAAGAATTATTTTACTTAACACTAAGGAACATTATAAAATTGTACTTTTGGGAATAAAGGGTTTAAACTTTATTTGGGAATATAATATACTCTGCATATGGGTGTTGGTTTCTTTAGTTTATTTTTCGTGTTAGGTCATTTAGTCAATTACTGAACCTGCTTCTTCAAAGTTTATTGTTATGGTTTTAAGCTGGGTTCACAGGGCATTGTCCTACACATTTTTAATGTACAATCATCCCAGTATTATTAACTTTTTGAAGCAATTGTCAAACTAATTAATGTTCAATTTTCTTGGACACATTCAACAAAAATGCCGTGCTCCCTTAGTTTTCTCACAGCTGTTGGAGAAACAAAGTTATAGGACCACGACAAATCAGAAGATACACTCTTTAAAACAAGAATCGGGGTGTATTAAGACATTTGAAAGTTACAATATGATAAACTAGAAAACAATGCGAGAAGTTTTTTTAATTACTTTTGCAGTGCTATTAAAAGATTAAAATAACACATTAATTTGACTGAAAAATTCAAACCTTACAATAAATGTATGATATTTTGCAACATGAAAAAGACTGAGCTAAACTATGCGCCACTGATAATCAACTGCAAACTGAACATGTTAAAGTTCATTCTGTTTTATTGAAAAATATTCGAATCCGATGACTATTCATTTAAAAGTACAAGCGGTGTATGTACTACTTTATGCAGTACAAAAGAGACACGAACAATTCTATTTCAAATGTGAGAGTCACTATATATTCACTAAGATGAAAGCTTTAGTAAAATGCCATGTGATCTCAGCCTTTACAGGAAGTGTCCACAAAAT
Organism: Mystacides longicornis; assembly: GCA_963576905.1. Lineage (NCBI taxonomy): Eukaryota > Metazoa > Arthropoda > Insecta > Trichoptera > Leptoceridae > Mystacides > Mystacides longicornis. The sequence goes on along the minus strand of OY756429.1, from coordinate 15,440,504 downwards.
GCTGTATTCAATTTATTTATTTTTTTAAATCACTGATACACTATTGTATCTTTCCTCCACCTTTCGTATAAAGTATAATATCGGATCAAAGAAATTTCACGTAAGTATTGTCACATAACACATATATTAATGTATTCCTTGTTTATTGGTTGGTGTTACAACCTCAAATGTTTTCTCTCTATTTGCAGGAGTTTACTTACCAGCCAGGTTTGATAGAGCTGACATTATCGTGCGATCATAATCTGTCGATCTGACATAAAGTTCCATGGAGTCATAGCTATTTGATAATAGATGCTGTAAAGAAAGAAATATCAATGAATTTAAAATTCTCACATAATTTTTTTATTTTGTATTGGAATAGGAATATTAATTAGTTGAACAGGTAGGAGAAAAAACACTTCTATACATTATAGTAGTGAATAGTTATTTGCAAAAATTAGGAATCTTTCAAAGCAAAAGTACTTTTCTTAACTTTTTGTTCAATGTAAAGGCTCAGTTAGGTTTTGAATCCTATAAAAACTAGCACAGAGTAATCATATTTAAAAACACCTTAGCAGAAGTTTCGATTTTGACGAATATCTAATTGGAGACTTAAGATCCAACTAAATTTGGATAAAAATTTCCATTATCAAATTATCTGATGTGTTGTGGGAGGAGGTCATTGAAACTGTACAAGATGGACAGATCTTGTTGCCTCGTAATGCCCCTAAGTGGGATCAACAAAAATGGAGAAATTGAATTTACATCAACTCTTTCAACATTCCTGAACTATCTCAACTTGATAGCTTTCACCTTTGTTACAACACTAACTTCCATACCACATTCGTTTGTAATATTTTTATTTCTTTCAATGTCCCACAAGGTATTTCCATATATCCTAAGTAGAGATCTCTTTTATTTGTCCATGTCCAGGTCTCAAATACATCATTGATTATATCAGGTTTGCGTTATACACTAGCTTTTTAACTTATTGTGACACTTATTTGTTATTTCTCATAATAGGTCTTTTGGTGTTAGCGTCCGAGCATTAATATCTACTTCATACTTTGTAATATATTGTTACTTCTACAAAAAACCGATCCACCATACAAAACCGTGCACACTCACTCTACTACGTCGGGGTCACCACTTTAGGTGTTTATGGTTGGAGACATGGAGAAACGCTATTGATGGATAATGTCATCTTGCGAAACATGGCCACTACAGGTCTTAGTACACCTTGCTACCAGTCCCTTTCGCACATTCAAAATGGACAGTAAAAGTCTGGGAAAGACAAAGAATTTATGTCTCCTAGTTATGGTGCTGGAGACGTTTGCTTCATATCGCCTGGACTGCCAAAAAAACTACTGACTCCATCTGTAGAGAATTAACATTAGTGGACAAAATTACTTCTTTGTGTACAAAGCAACGCCATAGTTATTTAACATTTTGCTGGACGAGATGAAGACAGTCAAAGACAAAGTGGTCTTGGTGGTGATAAAGGTTTTAGAGACAGAGGAATATCACCCACCAGATGTTCGGACCAAGTCAGATTGTGAAGTCAGAAAGTGATGTGATGTGTGGGTAAAAGTGGAGAACAACAGCTATACATAATGCTATTGTGGTGGAGAGACATTGAGGTCACAATCTTTAGAAATTAAGATAAACGACGACGATGAAACACACTTCCTAAATAAAGAAACTTGTTCATTTGCTCTACGCATTCATTTTCTACAGTTATTTCAAAATGTCTTCCTTTTCAAAGATCAAACAATTTTTGTAACAACATTCAAACAAACTTGAAACAAGTTCTGGAGAGTCTACTTCAGCCATTTGAAATGAATCATCCATATACATCAGTGTTTAGTACCAGAACTAGCCTAATAGAGTGATCAATAGCAAAAATCAGCTGGTCATCCATAAAATGACAGATATCTCATAACCTACACTGAACCCCTGTAATACTGGGTTATTACAAATAAAAATATAGTAAGGTATATTAATGTGTTTTGTTTTACAAGAAATAACAAATGTTCGGCCTTGATGGTTTTCAAGTAAAAATAGGTGATGATATGCAGTTAGGGGATTATACCGCTTCCTCGTTTCCAACAGTGGTTTTGCTAGAATCAAGTTATTCTAACGAGATAAAAAATGCGACTTACCCCATAGTCCTTCCTGTATTTCAAACCCAAGTTGAAATGTTGTAGCATCCCTTTCTCTGTCAACTGTCCAAAATTAACCGGCCACCATTTTCTATCCGACCAAGGATCATTAGGATAAAAAGATATTGGGGTTCGATCTCCATGTCGAAACAATGTCGCTACAAATGCTACATTATTCTCTTCAGTCTGACAATTCACCATTTGCAACATTGTTACAAGGAAAATGTATGTGAAATACATTTTAGAATAATAACAAGGCTTCAACAGTAATGATACACTCGACAATTTCTTTGAACACTCTTTGACAGTTTGTTATGATTATATAAATCGAAAGCTATATAGCATTCATACAAATACGACACGAAACTTGTTTCTTGATTCACAAATGTTTCAGGTTACGCGAATAAGAGTGAATATACTGCACTTAATACCGAATTCTACAATGCCAAGAGAACTCAGTATACAGTCTTTACAGTATATATTATATTATCTATGAGAGAACTGTCAGCCCGAGCCCGAGCTCCACAAAAGAAAACTTCGACTCACAGAACACATATACTCTCTAACGAGAGAAGAACGCCAACTTCATAGAAAAAATATGCAAACACGGAAATTGACAGATGACATCTATCTCTCTCGCTCACATCGTTCATGCCCATACACAAAACCGGGAAATTCAAATATGGGTCGGTACAATGCGCACTAGCGACCAAAACAGTTGCATTCTAGTACAAAAATGGGATATGAAAATATCCCATCTTTATACTAGAATACAACTGTTGAATCATTTATCCTGAAATTGGTTATGATAAAGAATTAAAATGCAGCAGTAGTTAAATGTGGCATTTATTTTTATGCAAATAGTAAAACATGTAACAATATAAATAGTATGTATTAATTGGTATCTATTACCTACATAAAATAATACTAAGCCAAAAATATATTATCAATAACAATTAGTTACACGAAAAAACATGTTCAAACGACACAATACATCATGATTCTACTTATTATTAAAATCACAGAAGTAACCACAGCGGAAGCTTTTTTTACTGTTAAAAATGACGAGTACGTAGGACTTATTACAAAATCTTTTAAAAAGGAATACAATGTGTCTTTGATGGCATGTGATTGATTATTATTATGACACCACAGAATAAGGAACATTTCCGATACTTGAAACTCATAATAACAAAATAATAAAGTAAACGAAAGAGTCAATGTCTAGAACCGACACACAACCACTTGTAAATATTAATTACACTATTATGAGTCTTTGTTTTGACATCTTTTACGTGCATGTCCTGTGCAACAAAACAGGAGTCCATTTGTCGAAACAAAACAAAGAGTCCATTTGTCAAAACAAAACAGAGTCTATTTCTCACAAACAACAGTATTTTTCTTGATATCAACGAGACCATTTTTCACAGCGATACGAAACACCGATTCGACTTCACACAAAATTAATAACACAATCTCCCGAGTTGGAAACAGGAAAAAAACGGAATAACAGTCAGCACTCGGCTAAATAAAAATGGCTGATGTTGTTTGGAATTTGGATGTTGTTTGGCAACAAGATCAGTGTAGCCAGCTTTCAAAAAATAAAAAAGTTTTGCAACATTATTTTTCGAAATCTGGTGTCTTATAAAGAAATACATATTAATTCACGAATCAAAACACCACGTGATAACATAATAATAAATGTATGTTTTTAATATTCACTCTAAAGTTCATATTTCGGAATTATTTCATAATCGGTAATTCTATTTTTTGCGTCTGTTATACAAATTTCGATCCCATACAATACCAACATTAGCATCACGATGTACCAACATCAGCATATTCTTGTTGGCAAGTACCAATACCAGAGTTAACCCCCCCTGCTTCGACTGTAGCTAAAGCTTTATACTTCTTCTATGGCTAAAGCTGATGCTCAACTATGGTTATATATGTATCGTGTTCTGTGGTTTAGTACGAGCTAGGGATGGGCAAAAAATATCGATATATAAAAATATCGATATTGTTTTAGAAAATAATAGATATTTTTCGTCGATTTTTTTAATCTGGAAATATCGATATTCGATTTTTATTTCTGAATATCGCAATCGATATTTTTTAAGCGTTTTAATAAATTTTGTATAAAAATTCTAATTTTTACATTTATTTATTTTAAGTTGTAATGAGTTTTAGCAATATACCTTTAAAATACTTATATATTGCCGCTTCTAAATCTCAAGTTAAGCAATAAACAATGGTTAATGGACCTGAAACTTGTAAAAATAATACTGCACAAAATTTGAATATCGCCGACCTGTGGGTGCGTTGAGCCTTGTAAAACTTCTTGGCACAATAATTATATTAAGCGGGACTAAAAATCGATTTTCCCAGGTAAGATAATTGTGTACATGCTTAATTTAATTTCTTGCTTTAGTCATATTTTAAAATCGTTTTTCTAAATTAACGGCTTGATTACAAGTTTTTTGCAGTTTACGTTTGGCCTAAGAAATTTGCCAGCATCTATATTTTTTTTTCATTTTATATACGAATAATAAACCCAATAAAACTATGTACCAAATATGTTCTGTTTTTCTTTTCATTTTTAAATATTTTTATAATTAATATAGGTATTTAGGCTTTGGGCTAAAAATATCGATATATCGAAATATCGATATTTTTTCCTCTTCATACATCGATACTTTTTAAAACTATCGATACGATATATATCGATATATTTTTTTCATTTGCCCATCCCTAGTACGAGCGCTGAAGCAAAACAATCGCAAACAAAGAAAGATGTAACATAAACAATAATAATGACAATGGCATAGATAAGAATTATCACGTTTATGGAACGTTGCTAATCAGCGAATAAAATATTCGTCTTTTTTCGAACTACCTTGAAATCAATTAATTGATGATTTAGTCCTTTTTTTATGTTACGAATATGTATAAGATTAAGTATGTACCTAACTGGAAATTTCTTTATGTTAAAAATATTTCAAAAGTGCATTAGAAAATGAAAACCACTTGTTGAATTCTTTAGTAATCATTTAGCTATGCACATTTCACAGAAGGGTAGGTATTTTTTTCAAGCTATGTACCTAATTAATCCTAAATAGTCGACTGATCTTAAATAGTTTACTTTTTGAGAAAAGACTGATAAAAATAATATTCGTTAGGTACCTACTTTGTCTGCAGCCCCAAGTGTATCTGCAAAGTTTGTGAATTATGTCGTTGTTCACTCTTCTCTGATTTTGACCTGCCTCAAAAGCGACCCTAAACAGAATTCGATATGGTCAGTAGTAGGTAGAGGAAACCCTGTGATGTAAAGGAATCACACCCCAAGACCGTAGCCAGGGAAGGTTCGAGGGGATTTGTTCCATCCTCCCCCCCGAAATGAAGATATTTTTTTAGAAAGTAGGTACCAATGCAACTGCTTATGTTTTCTAATGTTCCACTACGCGACTTAACCAAACCCCCTCCGAAATTATTTTCTGGCTGCGTACTTGATTGCTATCATAGTTGTGTGAGTTGTATGAGTATATCTCTTAATGTTATGTTGATTTGTATGATCTTTGTTAGCAGCATCGCGGAAACATTTACCTAGGTAAGATCATTGCCGTCTCGAAATGCATAATATATTGTTTTCTCTGGTTTATAAGTAAATAATTTCGCTGGGTGCGCCGGCTTATAGCCTCGTTCGTGAATTCGTGATGCGATGGTACCATCTTATTCTCCTGAGGCACTTCTGAGATACTTTTTGTGCCTGTGCGCTGGTTAGGTGCCGACTCAAAACGTCAGCGCGTGTCAGAATCGGCTTTAGTGTCTTAGGGCGCGAACACGTAGAAAGCCGATTCCGACACCTGCCGACCGGCGCAAAGAATGTTTCTATGCATTTGAATGGACGTGCGCACAATAAAAACAGGGGCCCGCTTTCAGGCACTAGCACGCGACGCGGGCATATTTACCGGAATGAATTGGACATTCTTTTTTGGGCAGGCAGACGCTGGTTCTGTCATTTTTTCTCTTGTTATGTGTCATTACTGTCATGTCGAGTCGTCAAAATATTATTATTATAACTCGATGGATACCGGGAATTTTATTGCCGCGGGTTTTGCTAAAACTCCTATTTAAGATAAAGGAAACAAATTGCACAGCAATAAAAATGCCGTAGACAAAAATGTTGGAGAGAAATCTCGATTGGTAAGTTTTAATAACAATTGATATTCAGTGTGTTTATGTATCTACATATTGCAGTAACACATGGTTTTTAAATAAGAATGTGTGGATATTATTAGAGACCTTAAAGATCTTGCATGGGCATCACCACATTCCCAGCTTTAGTGAAATGTTAACAATGAGGTCACGCACCTGAGGAAACACGAGCTTACTCCAAGTGAACACAAATACACTTTTGACGCCTTTATAAGACGAGTATTTGAAGAATAATTATTGATTTTGATTGAGCTAGATATGGGCACATCAGCTATAAACTGCTCGCCTATAGCTTATTTGAATTATACAGTTTCTCTAACCTCCAAAGTCAGTTGTAATGAATTTGTAAGAAGCGCCCACAATAGCCTTTTGAACTATGGAATAAAACTGTTTGTAATTTTAAAACGTTTTATCCTGAATGTTTTTGAAATGTTAATGAAAATTAATTGGAAGATATCTCTGTCCAATGATAAACTCACCCTCTGTATATTTAATTGTATAGAATTTTATTGTTTTGTAGAAATTTATAATAAATCATTCTTATTTCAATAACAACTTATTACATGTAATGGTATTTTCATTTACAGAAATTAAACTGAGAAAGAAATGGAAATATATAAGGAGCCAGTTCGCAGTTGAATATGATAAAATTCTACCATTATTTCAGAAGATCCATCAATGACAATGTACATAAATGGCCGTACTATCAATCGCTCTTATCTCTTAGGGATATAGTAAAACCGAGGCAGTCAAGTGGAAATCTAAGAGGTCCAAATACACATGCAAATATTGTTTTAGAATCCCCAAATGATAGCTTCCTGTCTTCTCAACTCCCAAGAGCTATCAGTTAATTTCCAAATGCAGTCTTCTTTATGGTCGGAGCAGGAAGACATGCCACATATATCTGCAAGCATTCCGCAGTTGCAGGAAAAGATGCATGTCATCAAATATGTAAGTACGATAAGTCATTAGATATTATTATTTTTACTATTAATGTTATCAGACAGGCAGCTATGCTGATATGTTTGATCTCACAACAGTATTCACTTGTTCAGTCTGTCAAGTCCACACTTGAACACATTAACTCCTGAAGCAGAAGTTAGAGTGTCTCCAAGCAAATAAATATTAAGGATCATCTATTATCATTTAGAAGCAGGTTGCAAAAATTAGTAAAAGATTGTGTATACCAGTCAACATTTCCTACTCTATACTTCACAAGGGATTTATAACAATCACCCAGTACATGTGTTATCAATAGAGATTGTGGAGCCCAGGGCGGCGGTGGCAGCTAGTTTTTATTGTCACACAGTCCCGCGCGCAGCACTGCAGCGGGGACGAACAGGCCAGCGGAGCGAAGACATTTTACTTCTCGTCTGAACCCGCCGCCGCTCGGTCTCTCCGCCGATCTCGTACTTTATATTAAATTCAAATATTAACTTGTTCATTCATTGTCATATGTAAATTGTTATAATAAATTCAGTGTTCTATATCTCAACGCATTTATTTTATCTCACATTTAAATACACCTTCTGATATACTAGTCCTCAACGTGGCACCTTGCCACCGTCGTGTAACACACACGACCTAAGGGAACCTCTACTGGAGGGCCCGCAAAATATACCTGGAGAATCTAAAGTGGCATCAGAAGAGGACCTGACCTCCAGACAAAGCACCCATAAGAAACGCCACAAGATATTAGCGAAGATGTTTATTTGGAAGAACATTATTTAGAAGAAATTTAATTTGTATGGAGGTGATTGGTAGTCCAATGGTATCAGTCGATGGCTTGCATACACACAGCATACTGAATGTCGTGGGTTCGAATCCCGGTGCCGACCATTTCCACTTTTACAACACAATCCTTTGGTTAGTGTGAAAGATGTCAAAAGTGTATTTGTGTTTGCTTTGAGTGAGCCCATACTCATATTTTTAAATATATAGGTACATATAATTTTTATTCATGATTGTTGCTTTTATTTATACATTTGTATTGTCTTTCTTTGTTTTATGCCATATTCATAAACAAGATGTCTTACTGTGTTTTGCAGAAAGTGCTTGGTGATGCTCGCATTTATAGGAGAAATCACACCATCTACAGATGAAATTCCGCCACCTACCGAAAATTTCCTACAACATTAATAGCACCAATTTAGCATACATGCAAAATAAACAGTTTACCTTTTGATTCGACACAGGGATGAATATCAATTTATTGTTTATTTCACACAAAACCTTATTTCATAGAGGATTGCACAGAATATCTAACACACTCCATTTGCAGACACGGCTATCTAATTATTTTTTGCACCTCGGTAACTTTTCAAATATCCTTGTTACAAGTTTTATTTATCATTATAATTTTATGGAAAAAAGCAAGCCTTTTTTTAATTTAATATTGAATCAAACCTTCTTTTCTCAATTTCATGTGATGTCAAATTAATATCGGTAAGTACAAGACTGAATAAATTCTTACCTCTATTCTAAAACTCGTATTTAATTTCTTTACTCAAGCCGAGCCCTTTTCCCTATAAGAAAACCAAACTATCTAACTTTCTCTAAAAGTCTACCCTCCTTATTATTCAAGACCATAAGAGCTCAAGGACCTTGTGACATTCTTGAGGAGACCTTTATATATAGTTCTATCATAAAACGATTCAAACATGAAGCGCTTTTCAGAGACTACCGTCTCCATTCAATCAAATGTTTAATATTCTGTAACACAAGTTTTTCTTTATAAGGAGGGTAATATATTGAACTATAAATGTGTTCTATGAATGACAATGTATAGACAAAATATATTCATTGAAATAAAAAAATGTTTAGTTTCTTTTTATTACTGTAGAGCAGTCGACAAAGAAGTCCCACTGTGTGGATAGATAGAGATATCGCTTCCAAGGTCTACCTTAGTACGGGCTTTGCTCAGTTAGGTGGATTTAAATGCTTATAAAATTTTGTACATATTATCAATGAATAAAGAAGTTATTATTATTTATTATAACTATGAAACGAGGAAATTTAAATGGAACCTAACTTAACTTGTCTGCTTGATTTGTGTAACTTGACTTATTTTTGAATCTTGAATTACTTTCTCATTGAATATATTTTATTATTTATTTACTAGATGTGAGAGTCTCTCCTGTATGACCACATGCACGACATTTATCTATAATATTAGGTATTTTCTATATTATATTATTATTAGGTTCCTTACAGTTGTTTGCTCAGTCTTTTTGTACCAAACAACAGGGACATATTGTTATCAAGGGTCTTATTACCACTGTATGGAGCCATTGAATATAATTGGAGAATAAACCTGTTTCCAATCTGGATTTTTTGTTAAGAGTACAATAAAGAAACCTATGACTTTTTATGAACTTAATAGAGTGGTGCTGGGGGTATCACCTACTTATTATGTATTAGCTTATTTTGCTGCTTTGGAGATAAATTCATAACTTTACCCTATATTTATACTTTTTTTCTATAACAGGAAATATCAATGTAATTGCCACTTGCTAACCTGATCGAGAAATCGTTTTTGTGTACTGCTAGTAATGACTGTACAAGTTTATTTTTGTATACGTACTTTCATTAATTAACCATTATTATTTTAAGTTGAAATGCACTTTAGAGATCTACTCGTACTTTGACATTACTACCAATTCATTAAAAAAATTAGGTTCGTTAGCATGTTTTCTAACTAACCTATTTTCATGACTAACAGTCATGAAAATAGGTTACCATACTTCTTCACAAGCACCCCCGAATCCATTTTACCCTCTGCAAACCGAACATATTAGAATTTTTGGCTTGAGTAGATCTCTAAAGTACATTTTTACCTTGTAGCGTTTCTTTGATAAGGAATTAAATTAGATTCAACTAAGAAGGTAGGCTACATAAAACAAGCGTGTTAAATTGGAAATGTTTATTAAATAATATGATAAGTTTGGCATGAACAAATCACAATAATGAGCCCGCTATTAATACGCGTCGTATAAACAAGAAAACGCGGGAAGTGGTGGAGCTTGTAAAACATGCAGTTGTATGTACGACTACATGTAAAACTACTAGCGCACAGAAAACATTGGCGCCAGTGAGTAATCCACGTACCAGGCGACATGCCGGTAACGTAGGAATCTACAATTTACTATGTAGGTAATTACCTACTTACATACTTATGTTATGTAAGTAGCCACCTACACCTTATTATAGAGTGAGAAAGTTAAAAAAACATTAAAAGGACAAAAATGTATCCTTATCAACATAATGAAGCACTAATGCATTCAGTTGATCTCATCGAAGCAGTTAACTTTATTTAGAGAAACAGGAAAGAATTCATATTTCGAAATTGTACTAGGTGAGTAATCTATGAACCACTTCATGTTCATGGATAGCCAGTGATAAAATAAATCCAAATTTAGCATCCTTAACGCAAACACGTCGAAGATTGCACCATAACACATCCTGGAGTACTGGTAGAAATTTTTCCTTGTCGTTCTTTAACTTTGCATATTGTGGTATCCGCCATGTACAAACCGATCACAATTAATGGGATGAACGCTTGTAACTTTTAATTTTATTGATGGGCACTAGATGAGAAAAAAAACATAATTTGAAAAGTTTTTCATTCATTACTGCGGACGACAGCCAATTATGTTATTGACAGTTATTATTAACTTTGACAAGATCACAAGCATAGAGTATGGAGTATTTAACACAGATTGCTAGACCACAAACAAACTTTGCCGGCGTTCTCTGTGTCCGTGTACCCAGCGCAAATTTAAGCGGGCAACGGTTTCTTGCAACCGGAAACCCGCCACCTGCTTTCTACGTGTTCTCAGCCTTACCCAATGGGTAAGAACACGTAGAAAGCCGATTCCGTCCCGCGCCGAACGGCTCAAAGATTGTTGTATATGGTTTCAAGAAAGCCGATTCCGAAGATTATTGTCATAGAAACAATTTTTCGAATTACAGACGAATACGTAATACCTACTGTACAAAATATGAAAAATATTTACCGTATAGTGATTGGTTTTGTCAATAAAATCATGAAAAATATTTTGCGTGAGCTTAGAGTGTTTCAACGAAAATACCGAGCAAGGGACGAACTTATCAATTACCTATAATAATAATATTTTTTTTACTCATCAAGGCGTTATGATCGGACCATGTCATTCGAGATCGACCTCGTCTGCGTGCACCCATTCTTTCAGATTTATATATCCTTTTTGTCATTCTTTCCTCGTTCATTCTCTCTACATGCCCAAACCACCTTAATTTATTAACTTTCATTCTAGACACTACACTAACATCCACTCCACATTCCTTTCTAATATTCTCATTCCTCACCTTATCAATCAGTCTCTTCCCGTATATCCTACGGAGTGATCTCATTTCCACAGCATTCATTCCAACTGCCATATTTTTCGTCCATGTCCATGTTTCACTCCCATACATCATGGATGGTATCAGGATTGCATTGTGCATCAGCTGTTTGGATTTAAGAGATACGTTCTTATTTCTCATTAGAAGTCTTAGTGCACCGCCAACCCTTCTACCAGCCAGTTTCCTTCTTTCAATCTCCTTTTCACATCTTCCATCTCTGCTAAATATACTCATCCACTTGTTCCAAGTTCTTAATAATAATACAGGATCATCTTATCACGTCTGAAAAGTGACACGTAATTAATTATTATCGTCTTCTCTGGTCATACCTTTTAGAGATATTTTAAAACAATGTGATGATAATATTATTAATATTATCTCCGTTTTGATTACATATCTATTACGAAACAATTGAAAATGATAGGACTGGACACGTACTTATGAAAGAGCAGATTACTCATTACTCACTACGTGATATGATATTTTCACCGTTTGTGCCCTTAGCTCATAATTTTCATTATCTTCCAGAGATATAGGTAATATTATTATAAACATTCAAATTTGTACCTATTGTCTTATTATTAGGGATTCGCAATCCCACGGGATCCGCATAATTTTAGGGCCTGCAGGATCCCGCAACAGCGCAAGTGCGGATCCGCAAGCATCGAATTGCGTAAATTCATCAAAAGAAATGAAAAATATATATAACATTGAGTCATAAAGAAGACTTCAAAATGTACAACTTGTAGTTGCAGACGATGTTAATAAAGAAAACAATTTATAAACTATCAAATCAACAAGGTGTGGAGTCAGAAAGTACCTTTTCGGCCGCTGGCTACATATCAGTTCCATAAGAAATATATATAGGTTGGGAAATATGTAGCACCGATGATGCTTTTTGTTTTTTAAGATCATATTTTCAGAAGGAAGAGTGACTTTTTATTTGTTAGGTATTTTAAAATTTGTTACGAACCTAATACTTGGTTGATTAATTAGTTAGAAAAAAAGACTATTAGCATAGTAGGTAATATGATAAAGAAGACTGATGTGGTTATAACTACCTTAATAATAATAATATAATAATATAACACTTTTTCTATACAAAGGTGTCAGTATAGCCGGCGGAACTTATTGCCTGAGGCAATTTTTTCCAGTCAACCGGTCCCGTCCAATCTGAGACAGGCCAACCCCGGGTAGAAATTTCAAGTGAAAAAACACTTTGAAAAACTCTGACCCGACCGGGAATCGAACCCGGGACCCCGGATCTGAAGTCCACGCTGGTACAACTAGGCTACCGAGGTCGGTGTACAACTAGGCTTCCGAGGTCGGTCATTAATTCTAATCTTAAATAAAGATTAGAATTAATATTTTTAGTTAATTTACTAGGTGACAAAAATTAGTGTTATATGCGCTGACTTCTAACCATGAGGTCCCGGGTTTAATTTCTGGTTGGGTGTTTGTTCAATCAAATCTTTAAAATCTTTGTGTGTTTTAAATCGTTTCGAAAAAACGAGGGCAGGCCCGTTTCAGATTGGACGGAACCAGTTGACTAAAAAAATCTCAGGCAATATACCTACTCCACCGGCTATAAAACTGACACCTTTGTATATATACAATTTATTTCAATGAAGTCACAATCAAATATTTATCAAAGAACTTTACTACCAAAAATATTCATACTAGCTGACTCGTCGAACTTCGTATCGAAATAAAGAAGTATTCTAGGTTTTATGTAACATAGCTTAAATTCGGTTTTAGGTATTTAACACGAATGACCATTTACTGGCACTAACGGAACCTGCATATAACGCTGCATTTATTGTGTATGAGTTTATTTTTACATCATACCTACATCAAAATATCGTTACCTAAGGAAAAATAAAAAAGAAGTATTATTTCATTATTTTCGATATTTTAATAGTTATTCTGCCCATAGGTCTTGAAGTAGGTTTATTAAAAACAAATATATTATTGGTATATAATGTGTATATAGGTACATACACGTCTACTCATCGTGTAAAAATCAAAAGTACCTATACCTATAATTTTAATCCGATTATAATAATATGATGACATTAACATCAGCAAATTCGTTAAATATGCCGTCTCCACTGGCTGGGACACATGGAGAGAATGTACGAATACTCTACACTAAAGAAATTCCGCACAGACAGCCCGAGTGGAAAGAGTGTTGGCAGACCTTGACTGAGATGGTTCGATGATGTGAGTAGAGATCTCCAAACTTTGGGGATAAAAAAACTGCCGGGTCGCAGGGCAGCTGACATGGTGGAATGGCGACGACTGCTTGAGGAGGCCAAGACCTACTATAAGTAGGGTTGTAGGACCATGGATGGATGGCTGGATGTTAAATAATTACTATAATAATTTATTATTTACAAAAATATCAAAACTGATAAATTTTATGAATTTGTCTACTTATGTTGTATTTTTTATAAGACAGATAGGTATAAGGATAGTGATACAAAAAAGATGTCATCTAGCAACTAACGTTTCTGTTGTAATTTTGATACTTGGTTTACTCCGAAAAAGCGATTTATACTTACAAAAATCTTCTTCTTTGTTTCTGTTTTGGAGGTATGAAATATGAAAAGGTATATGTATCGATTATGAAAAGTGCTTCGAAGATTGGTTCAGTCATATGAGCATATGTATTGGTCTTCATGGAAATATTTTTTTTACCCATCACGCCGTTTCCTGAAGGGGTAGGCAGAGAGTACGAACTTTTATTCTTTCCTTCAAACGCACAACACTCCGCATGCATACATGTTCTTCTATTCCTTTTGCTCCTGACTTGGCCCTCCTGTAAGACGGTACCGTTATGGTCGAACTATGTCATTCGAGGTCGGCCTCGTCTGCGTGCACCCATTTTTTCAGATTTATATATCCTTTTAGTCATTCACTCTTTGTTCATTCTCTCTACATGCCCAAACCACCTTAATTTATTCACTTTCATTCTAGTCACTGTTTTAACATTACTTTCTTATATTATCATTCCTCACCTTATCAATCAGTCTCTTTCCGCATAATATCCTACGCAGCGATCTCATCTCCACAGCATTAATTTCAACTTTCAGATTTTTCGTCCATGTCCATGTTTCACTCCCTTACATCATGGTTCATGGATGGTATCAAGATTGCATTGTGCATCAATTGTTTGGATTTAAGAGATACGTTCTTATTTCATTAGAGTTCTAAGTGCACCGCCAATATAATTTGTGCAATTATGTTTGTTTGTATCACGACTGTTTGTATACACATCTGTCTAATAAAATAAGTACACTTTCAATATGTATCTGTATCAATTTAATATTTTTACTGCTTCTTTTTATTTTTAAATTTACTTCTTTCTTTAAATGAAACAACTTTTTCAAGTGTTCATATTAAACCAGCTTGGAAACAGCAGTAGAAGATGGTCGTAAACCCGTAGTGGTTCAAATTTATATAAAATTATCCTCTTGATAATCTAAAACTTATTCATTTAATGTACGTAGGTACCTATCAAAATAGTAGGTAATATACGTAAGATGTCCTGAAAAATGGCGAAAGAAAGAAACCATAAATATTTGGAACGTTGTTTTAATACGATAATTATTATTGTTTTAATTAGAGATGCAACGGATATCCGGCAACTATCCGGTATCCTGCCTATCCGGCGCCTAAATGCTATCCGGCCGAATACCGGATAACTAGCACCTATCCGGCCGAATACCGGATAGTAAAAAAAAGATATTTTTGGATAACAAATACACCTTGAAATCACAAGAAAAATGTCTCCAACTTAGAAAATTGATTAGCAAACATACTGCAATAAGGGTAAATTATATAGAGGTAGCAAGCGGCTTCGCTTGTCTCCGTAAATAAGGAAAGTTTAATGAAATTACCTACGTTTCGTCATATATCATCCTGCTGAAAGATGAAGATAGATTCCGCGATTTTTGGAACAATAACGTTCCGGCAACGGAGCCAGTCCAATTATTTGGTATAGGTGTTCCGCCTACGTAAGCGTAATTCATGCGTTGTACCTACGGTAATGCCCGGGCTCTACTAAAGACTTCTTCAGTATTCAGCGAATTTAATTAATTTCGTAAAAAAAAACACTCATATTTTAAGGGGAGCGCTGTTCTTCCTCCCATCAGGGTCCCGAAGACGAGAAAGACCCTCTCATACCGAGAGGGTCTTCCTCGTGTTCCGCTCCTTTGAAGCAGAGCTGATGAATCTGAACATGGTGTGTGAGGAGGTCAGAAACAATGCGCGAGATTTAGCGCAATGGAGAGGTCTTGTAAGGGAGATTTAGCGCAAGGGAGCCGTAAACCTAAACAGATTGGGAACCTCTGCACTAATGCTATCCTGGCTACAACCTTGGTTCCGAGGGTAAATGTTAAAAATCTAAACGCTCTAATCATAGGAAAAAAATATTATTACACCACACTAATCCAGACTAACTAATGCGGTTGATTGTTTTTTCGACAATGTTCCCAATAATCCATATTGATGCACCAACTAACCAGAAACATACGCCGGATATCCTGCGGCCGGTTATCCGGTATTCGGCTGCTTGGTTGACCGAATATTTTTTTTATTTTTATTTTTTATTTTACCTTTATAAAGATGATCGCACTCAGCATAACAGCATACGCCTTTTCGCTGAGTGCGATGAAAAACAATATTACACAAAAACAACAACAAATCAAAAACTAAACATATTTTGGATACGAATTACAAGAATAAAGGCAATAAACATCATATCATTCCATATTATAATAGACACGGCGCAACGCTCACTGGGTGGAGCCAATCTATCACACTGCGCCGTACGCACAGTGCATTTCTGTTGTGTATCACACATACAAATATAAACACTATCGCGTACAGTAGGGAGTGAACATCGCGCTCAATTTACAATTTCATCGATCATAGATGATTCACTTAATTAACAGCTATTAAGTTTACATTAAAACATAAAAAAGTTAAAAACTAAACCTCAAATAAATAAAATATACAAACCAACAATAAAAACATTATAAATTATGTAACAATATGTATCAAATACAATGCATGTAAAAATCCATAAAAATTTGAAAATAATATAATAATAATAACAATGCTACAATATTATGACATATGGCCGTGTATGATTAAAAATAAATATGGATGGAATTTTAAAAACATAAAAAACAAAGCTCATCGCCCACTTAAGTAGCAATTAAGTTTCATTTGCGAATAGATAACAACTCGGTGAGATGTAAAATTAATAATAATAACAACAACAAAAAATAAATAAAAAATACACACACCCAATACGAAATCAGATAATATAAAAAATAAAAATAACATCATTTGAAAGAAAATATCTTTAGATTACTAAGAAGCTTAAATATTAAAAAAATACATACACATGCATACGCATATAAAAATTAGAGAACGTAAAATCAATAATAATAATAATAAAATGATAAAATGAAAATTATTTATACACATACACTTAAAAATAGCACCAATTAAAAAAAAATACATTCCTTAAATAACTAATGAAGTATAAAAATTTAAGATATCTAAAAATTTTAAAAATAAAACAGTAAAAACCATTATCGTTCACTTAATCAGCAAATAAATTTCATTAGTAAATTGGTTATATGATATGTTGAAAATGTCTAATCTTTTAGATATTTCGTTCAATAGTTTAACGGCCCTATTGATTGGGGAATTAAGTATAAGATTGCTTCTGCCGCGTTGAGGATACAACAAAAGGTGATTTCTACTTCTGGTATATGAGTCGGGTACATAAAATAAATAAATAAATAACACTCTTCTATACATAGGTGTCAGTATAGCCGGCGGAACTTAATGCTTGAACATTGTCTACCAGTCAACCGGTCCCGTCCAATCTGAGACAGGATTCCAACCCCGAGTAGAAATTTCAAGTGAAAAAACACATTGAAAATTTCTGACCCGACCGGGAATCGAACCCGGGACCTCTTGATCTGAAGTCGGAGCCTTTGCCACTAGGCTACCGAGGTCGGCATTAAAAGTCAATTTCCCGTAAAATTATTGGGTTAGAAATAATACCATTTATCAACTTAAAAAAGTGCCGGCACAGATATTCATCTCTCCTTTTATGAAGAAACGATATCCCCAAGCAACCATAAATAAATGCTGACGGGAACATATATGGATAAAAGCCATAAGTCATTCTGTATAATTGTCTGCCAAAACGTTTTTGAACCATTTCCAACTTTGTGATATATAGTGTCTCACAAGGAGACCAAATCATGGATCCCGACTCCAGAATCGATCTCACCAGTGAATCGTAGAGAATCTTTAGTGTGGCGGGATTTTTGAAGTGCCTTGAGTTACGTAGCACAAAACCAAGCATTTTATTGCCCTTCTCTACAATATTATTTACGTGTTCACGAGAATATCCGGTATCCGGCAAAATTGCTATCCGTTTCATCTCTTGTTTTAATACATACTTATTTCAAAAAGCTACACGAATATATATTAAATTAACAACCAATATAATAATAATATGTCAATCCTTTTAACATGTTTTTATTTTTATTACCGACATTGGGAATTCTACGTTTTTTAATTTTTAATAGGTATCGAATATCCTGTACCTATATTGATATAGGTAACTATGTATGTTTTGAAACTCAATGGTTGCTAGGTAGGTAAATAAAAATGCGTGAAATTTATCACAGAAAGGAATAACCGTTCCATTCAAAATGTATGGAAATTTTATTTTCTTAATATTTTTTATTCCTTATCACTTTTTCATTTTTTAATAGCTAGTAGTCTATTCGGGACGGAGACAAATACGACAAATCAAAAAGCATGAAAATCGGTCCAGCCGTTCTCCAGTTATAAGTGTTGGAACAAACCCGACTCTGTTTTATATAGTAGATTGCTATTGTTTTCGGACATTTATTATTAAATAAGTAAACGAGAAGTTAAGTTTTAAAATAATTATTCAATTATGTACCTACATGAGGTATTTTTCAAATTAGACTTTTTCAAAACAAAATGGACTTTTTTCAAATCAAAAGGATTAACTATTTCAAATAAAAATGCTCGCAGTGTTATGTTTCTATAAAAAAGTTGCTAGATGGGAAAACAAGAAGGAATTGAAGAAAACATTTCAAATATTCATGGATACCTGGCCCGTTTTGTATAATTAGAAAGACTTCAAACACATTTTGTAACTTTGTAATAGGGGGCGTCCATTAATCACGTGAGCCCAAAAGGGGGAGGAGAGGGGGGTCTGGAAAAAAATCACGTAGGAAGATGGGGGGGGGGGTGCTAGTAAGAAAATCACGTGTATTTATTTTCCTGATGTATTTAAAGAAATACAGTTGCACTATCAGAAATTTTAATAATTGACAAAAATTAAAATCATAGGTTTCAAAATTTTTGTACTAAAAAATTACACGTGATTTTTGGGGGGAAGAGAGGGGAATATTCTGAAACATCACCAGGGGGGAGGGGGGGGGTCTAAAGAGTTGCAAAAATACATCACGTGATTAATGGACGTCCCCATACTTAGTCATTATACCAATTTATAAAGAAAATAAACTTTGCAGTATTACGATAAGCCGTAATATTATTTACTTTCTATGTAAATTATCTAATAGAAGTAACAACTTGACCACCTTGAAAGTTGTCAACATAATCACCCTTAGCCAGCCTCAAACAGCAGTAAATGATGATCGTACGTAGTGGTTTCTCTTCACTTCTGGAATACTAATTGGTTAAATGATTACATCAAACAGTTAGTTCTATAATGAAAGAATTGGATTACGGAAAATTAGTTGCACTTGGACAGTGGAAGTTGTCAGCCCTGCTTAACCCTATACTGTCCTGGATCTAAAATATTATGTGTATTGAGACTATTTACGATACTATTACTATATTTACCTTAGTTATTAGAAAAAATCTCAAACGATGACGACGACGACTTCCTCAAGCGGCAACGCAAACAGCAAAGTTATTCACCTAAAATTTCCAAGAAAGAACAAGCCAAATAATATTTGAACCAACAGGCGCTTTGCAATCCTCTTTTCCCTATCCCATCCTAAAATCCCCTCCTATCCCGTCCTATGCATGGATGTCGGTGCAGATATTTTTGTCTTTTTTTTCATTTTGTTTCTTGTCTTACTACTTTTTTTAGTCTAACTTCTAGTCTTATTACTGGTAGAGATCGTTTTTCTACGATAATCCCGCCAGATCACAACACTTTGTCAGTAATTTTATATTATATATAGATATAACTTGTTATTATTATTGATTATACATTTCAGATTCACTTTGTTTCATTACATTATATACTTACCTATATATTGTATTAATCTGTAGTAAATTGTAGTTCATAAGTTGTGCTGTAAGTATGAACATCAAATAAGGAATAATTGTTTTTGTTTGCATTAGATAATCCCAAAGGATTTTGGATCCACATCCAGAAAGGTAAAATCCACCCTGAATTGAATTGCGTTAATTATACGAAGTTAACCATTAGACAGTAATTTACGTAGTAGATAGAGACACCGTGAAAAATTCATAATGACATGTGATGTTCTAGACACAAATTAAAACAGGCATTTGGACGTTTTTCCGAATTTTATGCCTCCCCAAAGGCCCGTTGATGTAATCAAATAATTAAACTTAGGTACATCAGCCTGATAAATAACTTTTGATCTTAATTTAATTTGTATTTTGTCTTTAGGTAGAATGATACCCTGAAAACGCAATGCTAATTCTATAAGAAATTTCGAATCAGACGATATTAAAGTTTAATATATTTTGAGTGTCCTTTCTTGTCAAATGGCAAGCTCACTACCGGGTATACAGTCTTTTTATACACTCAAATTGGATTACCTATCTTTCAAAAGACGACTGTCGTTCTGTTCAAAAGACGACTGTTTCAAATTTCGAACCTTTTTTTATATTATTTCTGCAAAGGAGGCAACGCGTTTGTAACATCTAGTATATTTTCTTTCAATATTATAATAGGTATAACACAAAGAATGTCCTTTCTAAACTTTGAACCAAAAAAGGTTACATTACAAAGTTTATAGTGCGAAAATGGTGTCATACCAGTATCACAATGAAAATAACCAATATGTAGGTATTTATTCTTAAGTTCATGTCATACCTATTTTTCCCACGACCTATTATTATTATGTTGTTTGGTACAGAGTTGGAACCGTTTAACGTTTACCCACCTACCATTTTATTAAAAAAAATTGAATGTATTTCTTTTTTAGCGTAAAAGCACACGCCGGGTATCCGCTAGTAAGTTAAAAAAAATTAATTATGAACCCACTACAAACTCAGATGTGGCCAAGGTTCTTTCTTGCTAATTTAACAAAAATGAGTCAGCGGAACGAGCACAAAACACTACCTCTTGCACTGGCGCAGAAGTCGCGGTTCAAAAGTAAACGTGAAAACGGGACTTTTTGTCAAACTGGAATTTGGAACTTTTTCTTTCCGATGGCGCTACAGCCCAATTCGAGCCTTGGCCTCCAATACTCGTCGCCTCCAGACAACCCTGTCCTCTGCCTCGGTCCTCCAGTTCCGACAGTCAAGAAGTTGTTCGGCATCCTTCCTGACTTCATCCTCCCATCGCAGCCTTGGTCTACCAACCCTTCTTCGACCTCCTGGATGTCCATCCATAATTCTCCTCGGTGCCCGCGATGATGGCATCCTCTGTACATGTCCGGCCCATCTAAGCCTATTCAGTCTTGCGTGCACAGAGAGCCTGGGAGCTTGGTAGATGTTGTACAGCTCTTCGTTATATCGCATTCTCCAGGTATCGCCATCATGCACGGGCCCCAGAATTCTGCGCAGTACTTTTCTCTCGAAGATGTCCAGCAGTTCTGATGATTTTGCTGTCATCGTCCACACCTCGCATCCGTATGTTACCACGGTTCTAATTATTGTTTTGTAGAGGGTGATTTTGGTCTTTCTGTGGACACTTCTTGACTTGAGTACCGGCAGGAGAGAGAAAAATGTTCTGTTTCCAGCATCTATTCGTTTTTTAATTTCGATGTGGTCTTCGTTCTGATTTGTTATGGATGAACCCAGGTAGGTGAAATCTTTTACTATTTGGAAATTATAGCTTTCTTTGAACGTTAGGCTGTTTTGTGAATCAGTGTTTGCGGTCCTGCTTTGTTTCATTACTTTAGTCTTGGGAATTTGGAACTAGTTATGCAGTGGAAGCTCTCATTATGAGCAATAAAAATTGTAAAAAGTTGCTGTCATAACAAGCGAAATTTCGCGGAATTTGGAACTAGTTATGCGAAATTTCGCTTGTTATGACAGCAACTTTTTACAATTTTTATTGCTCATAATGAGAGCTTCCACTGCATAATCTAAAACACAACTCTCAATATTACTATAATAATTATTGATATCAGAAATAGTCGAGATCCAATTTTTAGGTGTGTATGTATAAATAATTATATTTTTAAACAAAACATTTCAAATGATGGCAATATGTTTTAATATTATAATAAGTATATTTTATAGAATTTAGAATAAGGCCTTCTAGTAATCAAAGTTTGAGTTCTTTGTGAACATCCAAGGGCTTCACATCATAAACCGCGTGTAACATTATACACATCTTTCAAATAAAGTTACTTTATATACCTCGTTAATAATTTTTAATGAGTTTTGAAAGCTCTTGTAATATGAGAATGGATCGGTTTATTGAAGCCGAGATTTTAGTTGATAGATACATTTCTTTACCTTTATCAGTCATCATCTTCACTCATGAGGGTCATCATATTTGGTGACCTCTGTTGTAGACCAAAGTTGAAATTTTTCTCTAATAAAAAGGTCATTCTCGAAATTTGCTATCCGGAAATACAAAATTTGGTGTCCGGTAAGTTATAAATTCACTAAAAAAATGAAAAAAAAAATCATTCCGAAAATTTGGTAAGTATCCGGAAAGGAAGACAAAAATACCGAACAGTCTATAGTTTGGTATTTTTGTCATACCGAACAGCGAATACCAAGTAGTTCGGTAAAATACCGAATACCTGGCTACCCTGGTTATAGACAAGAGCCGATACAACAAGGACGAAAAGCCTCCTACGTACAACAGAGATGAAGACTCTCCGCCCCATTCCAGGAACAAAACTCCGGGACAGAGAAAGTAAAACCTGTGATACCTATATGAGGAGTTGTGCGATGGGGTAGATTTAGAAGACGTTTCTGGAGAGATTACGTAGAGAGAGAATGTCCTGAAAGGATTATGAAAATAACAGCTGACTCAATACCAACAGGCAGACGACCACCATCAGGCAAACCACCCAAGAGGTGGAGGAAAAAATGAAAACAAATGTACCAATGCGACTGCTTATGCTTTTTTACTGTTTATCACTTAATATTTAGAACACTAAAGTTTGAACACTAATTGAGTGTTACTAAGAAAAATTTCATTAGGTATTATTTTTTATTTTGAAGAATGACGTTACCTGTACAAATTTCAACATTAGTTAATTGGCTTTTATATTGGTGCGAAGTAGGTACAATCGTTTAGGGGTGTGTCCGAGCTTTTAATCAAAGTGTTTTAACACCAATAATATTAGGTTTCTATGATGTGATGAGTGAGTAATCGACCCACCCATAGTCGTGCGAAACTAAAAGCAAGTACCTATAATAATTACAAACACTTAGATACTTTAGGTGTAGACAGTAGAGAGATATAAAAGATGAAGCGATCTTTATGAAGGACTAGCAGACTACTAAAATGGGACAGTAGCTTGCATGCCTGTTAATGGCATGTATAAGTTACTGGCGCGATGTGGATACATTTACAAGTTAAACTTGCATGGAATTAACGTCATTGCATGCCTGTATACACAAGCTAGCCACGAGACAGTACTGTGTCCCAAATCACATGCAAATCACTCGAGATTTTTGCAATGGAAAACATTCGAACTGAATTAAATTTCATGGTATTGCAATTAGCAGTATAATGTGTGGCTAATTTAATGAAAGAAAAAAAGCAAAGTAAAAGAAGACAGATTTGGATGAAAGATTGGATTAGCAGAAGGGAAGATTTTGGATCAAGTAGTTGTCTGCTTACAGAAATGCGACAAGAAGATATAGATGGTTACAGAAACCATTTAAGAATATTGCCAGAAAAAATTGATGAATTGTTAGGAAAAATAAAATAAAAAAAGAAATATACTCATCTGCGAAATGTTATTTAACAGGTCAGCTACTGGCATGCACGTACCTGTCGTGAAGTTCACACATGCAGGTTTCGTAGTCCCCCGCATACCCGCCGCGTGATTCCTCATGTGCCATGCCAGTAAATCAAATGTTGTGCGATCTACTGTGCCATGTACAGGCATGCCAGTTAGCGTATACACATGATAGTAGGTGGCATGTGCAAGGAGCTGGAATGCAAGTGTGCCAGCTACAGACATTTGTTTTCCCAGCTTAACGGCTTAAATTCAAAAACGTTATAGCAATTTCTTTAATTGAAAATAACGTTAATATTAAAAGCTTAAAGCTATTTTATTTAACTAGCCTACGTGAACATTTGGTATCTTGAAACATAACTTTATATTTTATATTATTTTTTTTTAAATATTAATAACGTTAGATGCGTTATTTTTATTTATCTAATATTTTTATCAGCTATCGTTATAATGCCCATCTCTAATCATAATATATAGGCGAATAATGTAAATTAATATTAATAGAAAATATTCAAGTTAATGCGCTTTCGCCTATTTTACAATCCTTACCACAAAGTTGTGGATCGTGTTCTAAAGCTGATGAAATGAAACGCCACCTATCATCCCTGTACTTCGCAGCCCAGATAGGGTAAGTGATAAACTTTTAAAATAGGATTATACCTAGATAATGCCAAAATACTTGTGCAAATGACACCCATAACATAATATGTGGTAGTACCTACGCCTACACCCGATTCTATTTCAATTTTAGTGTGCACTAACTAAAATAAGAACGTTCCAATTTTAGTTAGTGCATTGATGGTATATTCTATAAAAAGTAAGAACGCTCCTAATTAGACTAATATTCAAATTAATTCGTGTGAACTTAATTTTTAATTTTTGGAACGTTCTTATATTAGTTCGAACCAAAACCAGAATAGGGGGTAATATTGTACATTTAGGTTCTTAGCTTAAAATTGTATGTACTCTCTGCCTTTACCTTTTGTTTGAATAAAAGGTGTGTTTCGTTCTTACAAATATATTCTAAAAGATAATTTATGTCTAGTGTTTTTCTTGTTTTTCAGCTACCTATATAATATATAAATACCCCATTATATACCTATAGTTGAGAAGCCGTACAAACTTGATCATTAAAGAACCATTGAAAATAATTCTTGGTGTGGCTTTCTTCTCATTTGAAGCCTTTCCAGACAATATTGTATTCGTAATTGTATCCAATAAAGTTACTTCATATAATATATTCCATATTGATGTGTCTATTAAGATAATATATGTAGCTATTGACAAAAATATGTTGCGATATCAGATGATTTCTTTCATAAATGTAAGAGTTTAAGAACATTGTTAGATCCACCATTCACGATAACTCCAATGGATGTTATCTGTTGTGATAAAAGTGAAACTTTACTGAATAAAGAAATTGCACAACGTTAATAGACGAAGTTTGCTGTGAAATCAGCAACAAGTGTACTTACCCTGGTGGAAAGATACTGACAAAATGAGACAAATTTTTACCAAGTTTTTAATACGGACGATCAAGTGACGTGAAGAATTGAACCATGTCCACTCATGCGTTTGGAGAAATGGACAAATGGCTTGACGAGATTGAATTTTGGACCGATGGTATCACTCCACATCATCCATTTGGTTTTCCCCATTCACGGTCATTTTTTGGAGTGACATCGCTCCATTAGGACAGATGGAGTGATTGTGAATGGGGTGAATAATTTAAGCTTTACAATCAGCAAAATATTAACAATTTTTTTTACCCATCACGCCGTTTCCCGGAAAGGGCAGGCAGAGAGTACGGATTTCCATTCTTTCCTATCCAAACAAACCTCTTTCGCTTCTTCCAAACGCATAACATTCCGCATGCATGCTCTTCTTTTGCTCCTGACTTGGCCCTCCTCTAAGACTGAACCGATATGATCGGACCATGTCATTCGAAGTCTGCCTCGTCTGCGTGCACCCATTCTTTCAGATTTATATATCCTTTTAGCCATTCTCTCTGCGTTCATTCTCTCTACATGCCCAAACCACTTTAATTTATTCACTTTCATTCTAGTCACTACGCTAACATCCACTCCACATTCCTTTCTAATATTATCATTCCTCACCTTAACAATCAGTCGCTTTCCGCATATCCTACGCAGTGATCTCATTTCCACAGCATTTATTCCAACTTCCACATTATTCGTCCATATCCAAGTTTCACTACCATACATCATGGATGGAATCAGGATTGTATCGTGCATCAACTGTTTGGATTTAAGAGATACGTTATTATTTCTCATTAGATGTCTATGTAAGTGCACCGCCAACCCTTCTACCAGCCAGTTTCCTTCTTTCAATCTCCTTTTCACACCTTCCATCTCTGTTAAATAGACTACCCAAATAGACATACTCATCCACTTGTTCCAAGTTCACATCATTCACTTTAACAAACATTGCGTTCTTAAATCTTCTCTTTCAAAAACAAGCACCTTTGTCTTATTGGCATTCTTCTTAAGACCATTCATTAAAAAATGTAATTCCGACTGACAAATATGTTTTAAGCCATGTTTTGCATCTGCACTCTTTAAACGTATCAACTATTAAACAACTGACAGTTTCTGACAAACACCAGTTTAATTTCCAAATTAGAATTAAATCATACCTATTTTAAAAGCCCTAAGAAGTTTACTGAAATTTTAAAATTTTCTCCTAACCTTTCTTAATTTTTTCATTCAAAAGAACCTTCTCCTGACACTGGAAAACACAAAAAATGAATTAGCGAAATCGGTCCTACCGTTCACACTTGATGCGATGAAAACGGAAAATAGGGGTCCTATTTTATATATAGAGATTGCAACCATTTCAAATTGCACATACCTACTTCCATCTCTAAATCTAATTATTATTAATATTATGTTATGCATTTTAGATAGAGTTCTCGGACTGAAACATCAATATTTTGCTTTGGCCAGAACTAAACTTAATTATACATATTCCCAGTGTGTGCATAAAATTATGTCAATACGTCCTCGTGTAGTGTTAATCAAACACTTTTAGAATACAGGGAATACATATAGGTAGGTACAATAAAATATATCAGTAGTATGGATGTATGTGAGCCATCCTTAGGGGTGTTCTAGATAGACTTTATCTCTCTTATTTGCGTGTCGGGAACCGAGCAGTATCCCGCAAGCTGGCATGCCGCTATCAAGTGTATGCAGAGCCTCGCTGGGAGGGAAGCAAGCTAATAATTGGTATGACCATACTAAGTAGCTATTAAACGTATCTATGTATGAGAATATTTTATAAAGTTTTTTTTTTTGGTTGATGATTCATGTATTTTTATCAAAGTCCAGTTTTGATTTATTATGTTCGCTTTAATGATTTTTTATTTAATTGAATGTTTGTAAAAAAAAAATATATTAATCAACATGTTTTTAACCTATTTGTTTCCTTCTAAATGTTAAAATTTTCGAACTTTTTTTCTTTTTTAAAATACACAATGAAAAAGAATATAAACTATTATTTAATAATACGTAAATGATGTGCATGGTTTGTTTATCGATTACGCTATGCTACGCGTTGCATTTTATAAATTTCAAACTTCTGTTTTTTTTTTTTGCATTGCAACTATTAAGAAATAAAACCATATTCAAACTGATACAAATAAAAAATTTTTGAGCATAATATATCATAAAACTGGATAAATAAAAAAAATAATTCAACAGTAAAACTTCAATTTTACGAGTTGAATGATAATATTCATTAAATTTATCATTTGATTTACAAGTCTATGTGAGTAGAATCATATTAGTCATTTCTGTTAGAAACTAACAGTGAAAGATTGACTATATTATTTTAACTTTCTAAATTTATTTATGTACTAAATATTATATTCTCATGTTATGTGGTTTTACAATGCATGCGTGTGGTATATTTTCTTTATTCACTCTGTAGAGTTTTAGAATAAGATAAACTTGAAAAAAATGCGAAAGGCAATAAAGTTTTATTAGAAACAAATAATAGTTAATTAATTTATATGGTATTCATAGTACATGCATTTTCATCTTAGTGGAATGTAAATTAAGTGATGTAATTGTTAAGTGGTTGGTAGGCTTGGTGGTTATGAAGCCGAATTTCGTACTGCAGGTCGTGATTTCGATCCCAACTTCCTCTTTCAAGATGGTTTATGTTGAGTGAGCACATATTCATAGGTTGGTTGGAAGAAATTGCCCCAAGCCCGCCAATTTTGGTTCAATATTCTTTTATATTTTACCAATAAAGTGTTTTATTATTATTCATTTTTTATAAAAATAAAAAAATATGATAAAAAAGTTTCAACGTGCACAATTTTTGTGATAACGCACAACTTAATCGAATCTCTAACGCTTTATTCGACCTCGTGTAGACATCGACTCAAACTTGGGCGGAATCAAAGAATATCTCAGATCTTAGGAAGTTCTCGAATAACATATCGCTATGTTCCTTCAAAAGTTACTTTTATCAAGTTAGTTCTTTTTTCAATTCGGATTTTCAACATAAAGTCGTTATATGTACAGTAGTCAAACAAGAAACATACCTAATACTTTTGTAGGTATTTATGTATTACTAGGTATCTATCTATCTATTCTCGCTTTACGTCCTTATTAGGGGTATAGGGAGGCAACAACATTGCGCTCGATCTTGCGCAATGTTTATGTATCACACCATGTATTACATAAGACATACACGTTTTTTTTTAATGATTCTGTGGTCACTCTACTGAAGCTACTGAAAGCTTGTGTCGAGCTCGAGAAAGCGGAAGATGGTCGGCACCTGGGATCGAACCACGACGTCCACACCAAACAGTACGAAAGCCGGCGCTGTAACCGCCAGGCTACCAACCACTTCAATGATACGTAGTTTTTTTAATTTCTATCGACACATTTTGTATTGAAAATTCCTTTTACAAATCATGACGTTTTTTATTTGGAAGATATTTTAAAAGATTTCGTGTTCACAATGAGTTTAAATATAATTTTGTTTTCATAATATAAATTTAAAAGTTTTATTTCCGTAACATTATTGTGCAGAATCAAACGTATCGTACCAATAATATCATTATTTTCATTTCTTGAAGTCGTCACAAATCATAAGTACCTATTCATACTATCATAAAATACTATCTATCTTTTTTTTCTCCCTTTAAGCCCCCATTTAGGGACATAAGGAGGCACCATATAAAAAAATCTCAGACTCGAAGAAATAATTGTTTGAAAAAATGTATAACAAAGATTCATTATTTTCTATATAGGTACTGACGAATATTTCCGGGTTGTTACATAAAAATGCTCACTCCTTTGGCTAAAACTAACAAAATATACAAATGCACCTACCTCTCATAAAACTGAAATATTTTTTGTATGCACGCGTGTGAAACATAAAAGTTTTATAACTTACATTAAATATTTCAAGAATGATAATATTAAAACCTATTATCTGTATATATAAAAATGGAGCCCTACGTCATATTTCCCTTGGTCATCGAATCACGCGTGTACGAACGGACCAATTTTACATTTTTTTTGAGTTTGCTATTGTCTAGAGAAGGTTCCTATGAAATAAAAAATAAAGTAGGTAATTTGCGTAACATATTGGAAAATTTTAGAATAATTCAAGTAGGTATAGCTTTCCTAGAGCTTTTGATGCTCTATTTTTCAATAAAGGATTATTGGCAGTTGGTCGAGTAGAGCGTTGTTCTTCCTCCCATCAGGGTCCCGAAGACGAGGAAGAATCTCTCATACCGTGTTCCGCTCCTTCGAAGCAGAGCTGAGGAATTTGAAAATGGTGTGGGTAGAAGTCATAAACATTGCGCAATATCGAGTGCAATTGAGAGCTCTTTATGCCTCCATATGTCCCTGAGTGGGGTGTAAAGGGAGATTGATTGATTTTTTTTTAATTTTATGATGCGATTGTCAGAATGTGACCTGAAAACGTGGATTAAATCAAACTTGGACTAGTTAAATAGGTATTTAATTTGATTCACGATGAGTTCATCGAAAATCAATTCATCGAATGATCAATTTATCGAATTTCATATTCATCGAAAAAAAAATTATAGATATTTGAGAGATATAGCGAGCGGACCGGAATGTTAAAAAATCAGCGGTCAATAAAAGTTGACAATAAATTTTATAAATAAAAAAAATGATAGTAAATTGAGTGAGAAAAATTGCCGAAATAATATTTAATTTATTTATTCAAAAGATTCTCCAGACAGCTCTAATATTAATAAAAATAAAAGGGTGTTTAATAGTAGTTATCACATTAGAATCATACTTGAAAAACATCCTGAATACAATCTATATTGTAAACTGTCAAATTGTTTATGACCTAAAAATAAGTCAAAGCTTCAGTTTAGTCACTCCTATAAATTAAAGATGGCGGCGATTTTGACATACGCTGGAGTATTACCGTGTTATCACTCGGGGAGGTGTCCCAAAGGGCAAACTACGATCCAACCTTAACCTAACCTATTCAAATCGTATGTAAAATAACCTCGGAATCATTACGATGTTTATTTTCCATATCAGTTTGAATTATTTAGTTATTAACGAATAAATATTAATAAAAGAATTAATCATTCGATGAATTGATTTTCGATGAACTCGTTTTCGATGAATTGATTTTCGATGGTTACCATTTAATTTCACATTATGCAAATTTTTGAGTACAGGACAACGTCTGTTGGGGAAGCTTGTATTATTATAATTTAGTGAGTGAGTAGGTAAACAGGTAGGTACACATTTTTTATGTGTCACGCCATTTTATTTCGTTTGAAATAATCAAGCACTTCAATATTTACACATTGAGAGAAACGATGTGATACTTATCTAGAACAAACTAAATAAATGTAGGTAGGTAGGTATTTATGTATGCATGAATGTATTTATATAACAACTAGTTATATGTAGGTATGTCGAATGATAACACTTTTTATTTCATTTTTCTATGTATAATTGCTGGTATTTCTATGTATAATTGCTGGACTGGTATTCTCAAGCTCACTATTCCGAAAATATATTATCCAATACATTAGTTGCGTAAACAACGCAACGCATCTTGCTTAGGACTTAATCGGTTGGCAGTTTAGTTATGCATCTAATGTATTGGATAAAACATCTTCAGAATACAGAAATGTCAAAAGTCTCATTAAAAATTGGATACGACGCAATTCAATCGTCTGTTTTTCATTTCTGAATAATAGTCATTTTCTAGGAAAAAAACTAGTGTTTGGTGGGAGGGGGCATAGGGCGGTTATTATTTTGAAACATTACGATGGGGTGGAGACGTTAAGGAGAGATGACAGGGGGGGTCCAAAACTTCACGTGATTAATGAAAAAAACTTTTTGAAGTAAATATTTCTATAAATAGTTGAAAAGTAATTATTAATTCCTAGTATTTTATAATTATAAAAAATTGTTTGAAACACGAGCAATTAATTTAGGTATAATATTAAAAAAAAAATTCGACGTTAATTTAAACTAAAAATATTTATTACTAATTATTTCTAATATGCGACTCTATACACAAGTAGGTATATAAAGCATTTTTCCAATATTCGGTGACGTTTGAACCATTTACACCTAATTGTCTTTATATTAAGCATTCCAGCATATTTTATGTACGCTGTTTTTTTTTTCAAATATTGACACTACACGTTTTCATCAAATAAAAAGTAATTGGATGTCCTAATTAAATTAACAGTGTACATGCCGACATTTCAAATTAATAGTAAAAAAATCGTTGTTTTGATGATCCGATAGTACTTTGTATACAGGGTTACTGGGAAATTCATACTGAATATTAAAGGAAGTTATTATTAAAAAGTCATTTCTGATAGATTTGATTCAATAATATGGTGTCCGAAACTTAACCGTTATGGAGATATCGACTTATAAATCCTTTTAAAGAAAAAATCCTTAATTTTTTGGCAATGTTATCGATTTTTTCGGATTAGAACTCTTAGGGTCCTTTTTTGATGTACCTATCTAGTTAGAGAACCTCAGCCTCTAGTATAAGTTTTTGATGATCGAATATCGAAACGATCATCGAAAGAGTTTCGATAAATTTTTATACTAAAATGACCGAATGATTCGATCGTTTGATTTTAGAACACTAATTGCCCACTAATCAGCGCTTATTTGCGTGCATTTAGCTTTAATATGTCAATTAATAAAATTATTAACAAAAGCTGAAACTTCTACTAACAACTTAAAAATATTGCTCGTCAAAGGTTAGAATTAGATTATTTTCACTAAGTGTTTTTATATTTGAAGTTATGGAACTTATTCTGCGGATAATTTCTAAAAAATGTACGTCTCTTTAGCTTTTCAAAACGGTATAACACTTGATATATATTTAAAAGGCAAAACATTTTTCCAAATAAAAGTTATGTAGTATAGAGGGTACATTTTAGTTTGAGGTAAAACGTAATTAAGACATAATAAAAAAAGAGCAATATTTTTTTAAATTCCTTTTCGACATGGGCGCCGCAATCTCTTTAATATTCAGTACGACTTTTCGTTTTAACTCTGTATAGGTATATAAATTCTACGGAAAAGTTTGTGATATAGTTAGTAAGTACTACAAGTACACGATACTTTTTACTATTACTGATAATGTCCGCTTGTACCGAAAACTTGTTTTTTTTAATATTCTCAAATCTAACGACACTTATTTTGTTGTCACGCAAACCTTTTTAATGTCGTCATTTGGAATAATTCCTAAGCACTGACACTCGCTTAATTTCCTTTGGGAATTTTATAACTATATGCAAAGTACCCGGACCATTTAAAATTACACTTCTCAATTACAATAAATGAAAATCATCAACGATAGATCTGCGTTGAACTTTTGGACTAGTGCCTATTATTAAAAGGATTCACGCCCTTTATCGCTTTGACGTAATTCGTAACTTTATACAGCACGTACATTTACTTATAATAAGTGAGGTTTGACGTGTATATGTGTTTTTCTGACCAAGGATTCCATTATGTCTATCTATACCTTTCATCAGGAGATTCAGTCTTCATCCTTTTCTTGAATTTCTATTCGTTTTCCTATTTTTACCTCTTCATCATAGCCCTTTGCGTTAATTGCAAATATAGCATTTGCCTATTTTACTGCATAGTTAATTAATGTTCCAACAAGCAAGCTACATTTCATGTGGGTCAACGCAGATTTTTTTTTGGCTTTCAGTCAAGTTATTTCTCGAGTCTAGTATGAAAATGTGAGTAGGTACATTTTTATTGGAATATTATTCTTAGATTAACTTAACTAATGTTTATAAAAAAATAACTAACGGCTAGCTACATTCTTCTTTTTGCATCTCCAATCAGAGGCATGGGGAGACAAAAGGAGCTTCCCACATAGAAGATTCAATCATTTCAGTTCTATTTCGAAGGAATGGAACACAGTGTCTTCAAGACCTTAATGGGAGGAAAATCAGTGCTCCTCGGTCAACATTCATTTGCCACCCTAAATATATATCACAATCATGTCAATTTCCTTTCCATGGTGGTAGAAGTGAATAGTCTACGACTCTACGCCAGGAAAATCACAATTGAAGGTTTATAGTTACACTTTCGTCCAATAAAACGCTTGTTAGTCAGTCCATGATGAGCGTGCGGTGTGATCCGTCTTTGAAAATACCTAACTCCAAATTTGTACACTGTTTTGGTCTCTCTCTCTCTCTCTCTCCAAATATGAAAGATAGTATTGTCCTATGGGGCATCAAATCACATGTTATGTTTACAGATAAAGAGGAATTTCTGTGAGATGAACATAAGATTAACTCATCTTTAACTCACTTGTATTTTGGATTTAATGCACATATTATGAAAGTGCTATTTCGAGACTCAAATCAAATGAAATTATGCGAATAATAAACGAAAGTTTGAAGTTTCTTCATCTTCTAAAAGATATTCATTTTTTTTATATTGTAAAAAAAAAGAATAAAAATATGGATTGAAAACTTTATTAAAAGAAGGCTAACATAAAAATATTATGTTATTACGTCATTTGTTATTAGGTACTTTTAGTTATTATTATTATTACCTAGTAGTGGTTGAATACTTATTAAAAGGGCGAGTCAATAGAATCTAGGGTCGCCAAGTATATTACACTGAGTTGACATAAATAAACACTAGGTATATGAAAATATTAAACAGCACTATTCAAATATCGTTCGCAAAGCGGTCGGACGTTCTGGAGGTAGGTAGGTACCTACTTTCAATTGTGTAAAGAGAAACATTTAATATTCTTTTCAAAGCAAAAAAAATTGTGTCAATAGTAGTTGTATACAATATACCTAGATACATAATGCGGTTATAATTTTCATTAAGTGTGAAATTATAATGGTTTGGTTATAAGCAAGTACCTACTCCTACGCAATCTAGTTTCTAAGTGTTAGTCTTCTGAACATACCTTTCCGGCTTTGATTCCTGATAGTGTACGGTTTAGAAAGTAAACAAAAGATTCTGAAGTTTGAAACAAGATGTTTCTTTGAATATAAATACAAAACCTTTTAATAGCAAAGTGTTCATTATTAGTTCGTGTTGGAATTTAGCTGTTTTTTTTTTAAAGTATTGTTTTAACTAATTTAAAATATTAACAAATTTTTGCGCCATTTTTTTCCATAAATAGATCTTGCATAATAGAATAAAACTATCTAATGCATCCCTACGCTAGGAATGATGCGGGTTCGAGTCCTGCAAAGGGGCTGGGAAATTTACAAAAATAGGAAATTTCGATGTTGAAATTTGTAAAAGTGTAGTGTATTGATTGATTGAAGATTACATAAAAATAGTTGGTTCTGTATAATATAGGTTATATTAATTTAATAACATTGCCGTTTTAATGTTTTTCTTCAAAAACCTTTCCAGCATTATTTTATGTTAATTTCTACTTTACGATTTGTCGTTATATCGTATAAAAAAACAGCACTTTATTTAACATTTTTGTGTTTAACATTTTATATAAGAAGTTGTTCTACCAATAATTTACAATTTCTGATGAATAGTTGAATTTAATATTTTGTGAAGGAAGATATTAAATTTAATTAACCATTCAAATCTAACATACTTTGTGCAATATTTGTGTCAAATACTGGATGTTACACTTCAAATATACATAAACTTAAGCTACTTGTTCTTGTTACATAGGACGTAGGTCGTTAATAGAAAGGGTAAAGACGATATAGAAGACGCTAGATAGAAGACGCTATAAAGTGAAATACCTCTTATGTAGAAATTGATGCAAATAGCTTTCCAATGTGAACTATAAAACTGAAATCAAATAATATGCATTATACTAAGATCTACATAATATAATTGTATGCTGTACCACCTATCGTTATGTTTAGAAAGCTCGGCAGAGTGCCTACCAAAGACTACCCGTTAGTATTATAATGTACCTACCTGCATTGTTAAAAGCACAGTTCTGATAACTCTGTATGTAACCAAGATAGACTCGGTTACAAATTGGTAATTAGCGGCACGATCTAAAAGCGTTGGTTTGTCAAAATCGATTTTAAGCAACTATAAAAAGAAGATAGGTACCTACTTATGGTAAATAAATTAGAATGTCTGATTGAAGTGTCGTTGCTAAAACTTATTCGCTCTATATTTAAATAAATCTCTCTTTTAATACAAAAGCGTCAGTATAGCCATCGGAACTTATTCCCTGAGGCACCTTTTCCCAGTCAACTGGTCCCGTCCAATCTGAGTACCTAATGTGGAAAACACTTTGATATTTTTTTACGCGACAGGGAAACGACGCCGGGGTTTTGTTGATCAGATGTAGGCGCTTATAGGTATCATAAGGTTACTCACTCCATAGATTGATAAAACCTCCCATAATTTATCCCTATCTATCCTATCATATGGCTTTTCCAAGTCTCCACAGAAAAGCTTCTGATGTTTACCCAAAAACTTCTCCGTAATCATCCGCTGCACGAAGATCTGATCGGCACATCCCCCCATTCATAAAAGCCCCTTGTGCATCCCAAACTTTACTTTCAGTTATTTTTCTAACCCTTTCTACTAAGATTCTGCTGTACAATTTACCAACGTTGCTCAACAAGCTGATTGCACGATAGTTGCCACAGTCCAATCGGGAACCCTTCCCCTTGTACAAAGGGCAGATAATGGCTTTCCTCCAGTCACCTGGGGTACGGACTTGCCTGAAAAATTCCAAGCCACTCGGCCGCCGTAGCTGATAAGATCCGTTGATATCCTATCACAACTTGAAGCTTTCCCATTTTTTGCTTTTTTAAGCGCATTTTTAACTTTCTTCTTCCTCTTCTTTACAATGTGGAAATTCACTCTCTCGAGAGCCAATATCCAAAATTCTATTTATCCTTCCAGAAATTTTTTTGTCGTGCCATTCATAAGTTCATTCATACTAATTTTCTGACATTCTTCATCTTGTCCAATTATAACAACTTGGTACAACAACTCACCATACAGTTTGGTGATATAGCAAATAATAAAATTGTTGATAATAATAGTTCACCTAGTATTTTTTCATATAACGTCATAGAATATATTAATTAAGCAGCTATGAAAATAATATAAGAGTTATTTCGGATTTATGAAGAAATATAGGGGTAAGGGAAAATCTGTTGGATCATGTCATCTAATAAGATTCATCCAGATTCTGTCCACGGTGAGATATACATACCTAGTACTATTTAAACAATATGTTTGAATTTATCCTTAAGACAAAATTTAAATACATTGAAGAGTTTTGGGTACGCTGACCTTATCAAGTGGTTTAAGTTTCATAATAAACGATAATAATTAGGTATCCAAAGGTCAAATCTAATAATAATGCGGAAAAAAAATCTTGATCTTCAACTTGTTGCATGAAAATGCACGTGCTGAAATATTTTATTTTCCTAAAATCAAGTCTCTTGTCGTAAAATAGAGTATTGAAACGATTTTGAATTAATTTTCAGATAATGATGGTTATTCTGAAATTCACGTTCCATCTCAACGCAAGGTTGAGTTGAGTTATAATAATCGGTTGCCAGTAGTTACGCAACTAATGTATTGGATAAAACATTTTCAGAATACAGAAATGTCAAAAGTCTCAATAAACATTGAATACGACGCAACTCAATCGTCTATTTTTCATTTCAGAATAACCGTCATTATTCTGAAATGAAAAACAGACGATTGAGTTGCATCGTATACAACACATTAGTTGCGTAACTACTGGCAACCGATTAAGTTCTAAGCAAGAGCTTCTTGCGTTGAGTTGGAACGTGAATTTGAGAATACCAGTCTATGTAGGTACATAGGTAGCTGGACAAAAAATGCTGAAATTGCTCATGGTAATTGTAAGTTCAAATTTCAATCTCAATAAAGTGAATTTTATCTTGCTAGAAATTGATGGTCAACAATTTTATTTTTATTATACCTATGCATGTTTGCGAAGATTTAAAAAATATTAAAAAATACTTCATACAAATTTAAAAACTGTTTAGCTTTTTCTTGAGATTTTCTAAGGTCTTTAGATGTTATATTTAGATATAAGAAAGCTCGTGAAAATAACTAAACTTTTGGAATATACAATCAAAGAAAACTGAGAAACGAAAAAAATGGTTGAAATTTGTTAGAACTATCTTGAAAGTTGTGTTTCTTTGTATAAGGAACTAAAACCTACTTTATTATCAACATTACCTAAATACCTATATTCTTTAAAAAAAAGGGTTTCTAACTAAGTATATTTTTGTCTACTGAGTAATGTAGGTATCTTTCATTAACTTACCCTATTTAATCCAACCTATCAACCACTTTGCTCTATGTCAAAATAAACACCCCCGCTTTGTAATTAACAAACCTAAAGATATGTGTGCGTATGTCTCCATGCACAAACAATGTTGTTGAAACTAACGAATACCTAAATTTTGTTTGTATAGGGAATGTCAGCAAATCTAGACCGAACGGAAGATCTATACAACT
Source organism: Mystacides longicornis (assembly GCA_963576905.1). Lineage (NCBI taxonomy): Eukaryota > Metazoa > Arthropoda > Insecta > Trichoptera > Leptoceridae > Mystacides > Mystacides longicornis. The sequence continues at coordinate 15,402,533 of OY756429.1, read as the reverse complement.
AACTAAAATGTTTCTTCTACGAAAATATGGGTTTGGGGTACCTAGAAGAGAGGCGCTAACGAATAAAGAACACGAGGATCGTACTCTTCCGAACAAGGTAAGCACTTTCTTAAAACTTTGAAACTTATTTCTCAAACCATTGTAGCCGTTTTAATGTTATGTTTTCCTAGAAAAGATAAGGCTCCATCACATAACGAACGCATTATTCTTTGAGACAAATACAAAGTACCTATTATGTTTATATTTTACTGCCAGCGGTAAAATAGTGAAACCGGGAAAGAGACTGTGTGTGTGTAATGAATTTAGACATCTCTAGGTATACAAAGGTGTCAGTATAGCCGGCGGAACTTATTGCTTGTTGTAATTTTTCCCAATCAACCAGTCCAGTCCAATCTAAAACAGGCCAACCTAGGGTAGAAATTTTAAGTGAAAAAAAAAAACACTTAAAACTCTGACCCGACCGGGAAATTGAACCCGGGACCTCTTGATCTGGAGTCCAAGCCTATTATACCACCAGGCTTCCGAGGTCGGCTGTCGGAATCTTGACTTTTAGTGTAAATAAGCGTAGCTTGGATACCGCAGTAAACAAGACGCCCACTAAAATAAAATTTATGAACCAAGTAAGAAGGTTAATTGCAAAATCTTTTGCAATATTAGTAAAAAAATTTCTCTTTATTACGGCCGATAATTTGTGTGTCCGCTTTTCTAGAAAATCATAGCATGAGCCCGCCATTCACGATTGCTCCAAATGGATGCAGTTCAATGTATCTAATCCGTTTGCATGACGTTTTTAACACTGACGCTCGTGTCCACTCGAGTTTTCCCATTGATAATCCGTTGGAGCGGTGGACGAATTGGTTTCTATTGGATTTTGGATGATTGGATATCCAACCCATCCTATCGCTCCACATCATCCATTTAATTTACTCACGGTAATATTTTGGAATGACATCGCTCCATTTGGATGGACGGCTAAGTCGTGCCGAGAATTCAACCTTTTTTTTAATTCTATGTCAAATAATATACAGGGTGTGTTATAGAACATTAGACAAAATTGGTATATAGAAGATACCATTTGGAACATATTGTGGCTACCGACTCAGAAATTATATAGGATGCCCTGTTTTTCAGGATTTTTTTATACCTACATACCCTTTTTGTAAAAACACACGAAAAAAGTTTTGACCAAATTCCAAAGAAATGTTATGTAACGAAAAAAGTTAGGTTCATTTTTGAGTCAGTTTTAAAAATATTCACAAAAACAGAACTATTGAGTTCGGTAAGTCATGTGAAAAATTTATAAAGTTGGTATCGTTATTCAAACGGTAGGTATATACACCATATTATATCATACAGAAAAAAATTACAACCCTAGTAAAACTATTTTCATACATCAACCTTTGTACGGGCATAATGAGTCATTTGTCTCACAACCACGCTCTCACATTAGAAAGTAATTCACTTGAGTTACCTTATCAACTCGGTGTGAACATGAGGCACTTTCAATTATTACTTGCGAAAATTTTAGTATGATTTTATATTTTCTCCCCCTCCCCACCCTCCCAAAATCACTTGTACAAAGAAAAAAGAAATTTATGATTTTCTTACTAGACCCCCCTCCCCCTACGTGATCTTTCGTGATTTTTTCCGCACCCCCCTTCCCCCTTTTGAGCTCACGTGATTAATGGACGGCCCCTTTCAGGCAAAAATAATAGATCTTATAACTAAACAACAAAATATTAATATAGTATTATAATATGCATAATTGTATCATATTCATAAAACAGCGATAAAAATTATATGTATTCGATGCCCTTTAATCAAACATTCAACTCCAGTTTTAATTCCATTTCTTCTGTTTTTTGCAATGATTCTCACTCTAGGTTTACCGTTTCATCAATTCAATTAGTTTTTTTTTTTAATTCAATTCACATCATTACTAATACTCGGTTATTACCAAAAATAATGAGAGACGGTTAGAACCGCCTGGAATATTTTCCAAAGTACAAATGTATACCCACACTATCATTATAACATGTCATATAAGTTACATATCGTATAGAGATTAATTTCGTAGCGACATCAATTAGTTAATATGAGTATAATCATTCTGAGTTTATTTGCTGAGCACTTAGTCCTTTGTCTAATTGGAATGAATGATAATAACGTGATAAAAGTTCTTTGATTAGTTGACTCTAAAAGACAAAAGCCACCGATATCGTGTGAATCATTATAATATACTTATAATGTCACTCTAAAGGTCTTCTCTATCATAGAGTTACCATTTTGTTTGTTGTGTTTTAATAGACGAATATTTTTTTTGATACAGAAACAAATCTATATTTTTATTTATTAACATAACATTTTACTTTTTTTTATGTTTCGATTTTTTTTAGAAATTTTTCCGCAGGATGATTGAGCTATCAGCTCAAAAAGCTACCAACGATAAAAACGTGGAGGCTGGTGAGTTGCAAAATATGATTCAAATTGTGGACAAAGCTGAAGATAAAAAGTTCGGAGAGGTTTGCCTGATAAGTGAGAGCCCGTTCAGGATTTTAAGGGTTTGCTTTGATAATAATTGAATTATTAATATTATATTCACATTATAATCTACATCATAAATAATCGCTGATCCTTGCAATTATAATTGTAGTAATTTTACATTCTCCCTTTAAGCCCCACTTAGGGGCATAGAGAGGCAACAAGAGCTCTCCGTCACACTCGATCTCGCACGATGTTTTTATGACTTCCTCCCACACCATGTCCAAATCCCTCAATAATGTTAGATACAAATATTATTTTTCGAAATTTTCGAAATATCTTCATAGTAAAATTTCAGTAAAATAAATCCATCAGATAGATGGTTGTGCAATACAGGCATCAGCTAGTATATAAATACTTCTTTATTAAATTAAATAATATTGAAATTTAATCTGCTCTCAATTAATAGAAAATTTAATTAATGGACTTTGTAATATAATACAATTTGTTCAGAAATTAATGTGTGTGTATGTGTGAGAGAGAGCGAAGCACCCTAATAAATACTCATTCTCTCTTTTCGATTTTCATGGACAATAATAATTAATACGTACATGATAGAAGTATAAAGTTACAATGTCATGGGTTTTACAGGCGGCTGAAAACGGGAATGTAGAAGAGTTCCAGAAGCTGTACAGAGAACAACCCGAGAGGCTAAGCATTTGCGATTCAAGAGGACGAAGTGCGTCACACTTAGCAGCAGCTAAAAATCGTGTAGCCATTTTGATATTTCTGCATTCAACCAATGAAGGTTGGTTGTACCATTTAAATTAATTATCGTAATCACACTTAGAACGAAATGCAATCGACAGCGAAAACAGTCTTCCATAGTTTGTTCTACTACGGATCAAATTCGCTAAACTTTTTTTGACAGATAGGTACATTAATCTTCGAAAACTGTGGCCCTAGTCAATTTGAATTTTGTTAAACGAATTTTCACTTAAATTTTCTTCCTCTCTTTTCTTCGCACAGCTAATTTTCTTCCTACTAGAATAGGTTCATTTACGAAAATTTGTTTCGCATAATTCAAATTGACTACGGCCACTGGTTCCTTATCTAAGTATATATGTGGAAGATCTATGGAATATTGTTTTTCAGATGAATTATGTGACCTTGTCCACTGTTTGGTGGAAAATATATTCTTCACAGATTTCAATTATGCTGTTTTTGTTTTAACGACAGGGTGCCTTCTTCTTTAGGCTATTTGATGATAAATCAACTACTATCAAAACTAGTCTGAGAATGAAAACCTTCTGTGTTCGAAGTGGTTGGTAGCCCAGCGGTTCAGTGGTTGGCTTTCGTACGTACTGGGGCTAATGGGCTCGAATCCTGATGCCGACCATTGCCCCTTCACGACACAAGCCTTTGCTTAGTGTTAAAGATATCAATGTATTTTTCCTTACTTTGAGTGAGTCCAGATTCTATGAAAAAAACTGGTTGCCGTATGTGGAAATTGGAATGTGGAAATCTGTGGAAAATCATTATTTCTATCCAAAGCAACGTAGAATTTATTATTCAGCATGCATTTTCTATTATACCCATTTTATTTTTACAAGGCAATGCATTTGATATTCACACGTTAGGAATGACCTCAAAGATATTTTCGTTCCAAATGAAAAATTGGTTTATACATTTCCAGGACATACATTTATTATATTGGTTCTCATTCTTGTCTATTTGCATTTTTTTCATTCATACTTTGACAGAATATTAATTTTATTATATTGTATAGATTTACACATGGCGAAAATTTTATTGTACGAGATTATACAATGGAACGATATATTATTTGATTTTTTATGATGATATAAATGGTTTCATTTTCATATTTTTTTCTGGGCAGAATACAAATCACCGCGAATACGTATGATTATTTTATCTATTTTCTTTGGTAGCGAATTCTTGGGTAGAAGAATATCATTATGTACCCGAAATGCGAATATTTTCGTACATTATCTACTATTTATATCTTTATTTTTTTATAATTCCGAGGTTTGGGGTTGAGAGAGGAAAACATAACATACCTATTGATTTTTTAAACTACACATAAAAGTTCTATTTTACTCAATGCATGATTTAATCGGTAGGTACATTTTTGCAATTGTGGAAAACGAATTAATATATTTATCACTGTAAAACAAGTGTAATAATCCTTTATGTATGTCCCTGGCATTCACAACGCCGGGTTTCGTATTGCAGGCCGTGGGTTCGATCCCAGGTGCCGACCATCTTCCTCTTTCACGACACAAGCTTTAAGTAGCATGAAAGAGTCAAAGAGTGTATTTGTGTTCACTTTGAGTGAGCACAGATTCATTTATAGTATAAAAATATATATAATGTATTTTCTTTTAGATTTGAACGTGCAAGATAACAATGGAAATACTCCTTTACACGTCGCAGTTGAGAACGATTCATTTGATGTCATCAGTTATTTGTTAGAAATGTATGTGGGATTTTCTCCACACTGAAATACATATTATATATAAATATACCCCTGTTTATTTTCAACGTTTTTGCTAACATTTTTAGACCGGTCAATACGGCAGTATTGAACGATAAGAAACAGGCTCCAGTGCATTTGGCAACAGAATTGAATCGCCCGGAAACATTGCGGGTGATGAGCAAACACTGCGACGCCATTGACATACAACAGGGAGGGGAGCACGGCAGGTCAGCTCTGCACTTGGCGGCCATATACGACTATGAGGAATGCGCGAGGATATTGGTGAGAACTTAGAATATTTTTTTCAATATTGAGGAACACAAGAATTATGATTTTTCAGAAGTTTTGTGTCGACAAACTAACAAAAAAATCTATAATATAAAAGAAAGTCGGGTTAGTGCGAACACTAGATAACTCGAGATCGGCTGAACAGATTCTTCCGATGTTTGATTTATTGGATTCTTTTCCGCTCTGGATAACAGAATAACTAATAAATAGTTGAAAAAAAATGGATACCAAGTATAATATTAAAGTTAGTATGGAACCATGGACGTATTTTTATAATAATACGTCAATGTATGGACTGGATTTCTTACGACGCCAGCGCCATCTGTGAAAAATTCTATAACACCAAAATTATTGTTTACTGACAACCATTGACATTAAAAATATTGGTACACAGACTTTTTATGTATTTTATTTTCGAGCTTTCAGAAACATTCATACATATTATTTTAAACGTATTTTTGTATAAATTACACTACTTTGAAATCAATACTCATAGCAAAGGCTACAGGATGTCTGTCGGGAAAGCGAGTTGTTCTATTTTTTTCTCCTAGAAGTGACCAATCAGCCATTATAAACATTTTTCTTCACTTGAAATTATCACATCTTCGGTAGTCTTCAAGTTGCCACTGTTCCCAATTTGAGTGTATACATACCTACTCATTTGCAAGCACACAGTCAGTTTCCTAAATAATACTGGCCATCAGTTAACCATATTTAGACTTCTTTTTTCGTCAATCGGGAAGTTAACCGGCACGGATACCGGGATTTCGTCTGAAAACCGAGACGTTTGGCAAGCCAACTTATAGATATTATTAATATAGATATTGATTAAAAATGAAATGATATTATTGTCGTAGATAACGGAATTTGGCGCTTGTCCACGACAACCATGCAATAACGGGTATTATCCCATACATGAAGCAGCCAAGAACGCTTCGTCCAGAACGATGGAAGTATTCCTGCAATGGGGTGAATCGAAAGGTTCAACTAGGGAAGAAATGATTTCGTTTTACGATTCAGAGGGAAATGTTCCTCTACATTCCGCTGTTCATGGAGGTGATATAAAGGCTGTCGAGCTATGTCTCAAATCTGGCGCTAAGATTTCAACCCAACAACACGACCTCTCGAATCCAGTTCATCTCGCTTGTTCACAGGTAGGTATTTTTTAACACTTTTGGCTAAACACTGTTTTTCATAGTTATTATTCCCTAGCCTTTAGCAACATGACCAAAATATGGCATTCATCACCTTAAACGCCGATACGTTTTTAGGTGTGTAGGTATAGTGGGGCAGTAAATTCCAACAATAATTATAATTATTATATAATATGTAAACTGTTTGTTAAGTGTAATTTGCGGGTTTTTTACCACCACAATCAAAGAAAATTGTCTCAAAAGAGTGCTTTTCTTGTGCAGACGATTCATATCCTCTGCCGGTCTAGACAAATAATTCAAATTGGTGTTCGACTACAAACGAAGATTTCGTCAATGTACCTATAGTGCGAAAAAATTAACTGCCCACTGGAACATGTAAACAATGATTCAAACCAAGGGTCGGCAACCCGCGGCCGACATCTTGGTGCGGCCCGCAAGATTCTCGCCACCTCGCATCATTCCGTTGTCGACCGCCAGTAACACTACTCAAACGCATTCACATTTAGTTTTACAATAAATGTCGTTAAAATGTACACTTAGCGTTTTATTTTTAAAACTAAGATATTTGTACATAAATATTGTAGGTATACCTACTGCAAGTGCGGCCCGCACTGATCCCCATGAAAAATATTTGGCCCTTTTACAACAAAAGGTTGCCGACCCATGATTTAAACCAAACAATGTCACTTAAATAAAAATATAAAAAGTGGACTGTTAATTTTCTTCCTACTCTACATTTTCGAAGAATTCGATTGTTGATGTCGATCGCCAAATGAAATTTGTCTAGGCCTACAGATACTGTGTTCAATTTGCCCATAGTATTGGAGGAATACATTTAATTGGCAATAAGTATTATCGAACTCAGAGGGAGACTTTGTTATCTTACTTCCTATGGCCCTGTCCTAATTGACAAGTGATCGCGCGTCCGAGCGTCGAGCGATGATACCTACTATGTTCTCAGTTTGAACGGTCCGTCCGCGTTTGAGCATAATATGACGAGTCCTTAATGTCTGTTCCCATTAATTTTAGTATTTTAGCGGAGTTGCGAGTAATTTGGTAACTAAACGTATCTGAACAGTGAACACCTATTACCTAGTACTGAATAGATTACTGGGTAGTTTTGTAAATCCAATCCATCTTGTTCTATTTTTTTTTTAGGAGTAGGCCCTCCCACTACTTGTCACTAGCCATTTGCAAAATATGTAAACCTACATATACTTTTAATCAAGTTCATTATTTGCAAAAAAATGTAATTACATTTTTTCTTTTAACTAATGAACACTGCAACCGAATATACCTATAGTGTGCGATTTTTGGTCATTGGCAAGTTATTTAGCTACTAAATTTCTCGCTACTCGAACTTGTATAAATTAGGCTTGAATTCAAAGAAAGGTTGATTGGTTGAGGTCTGTTTTACTAATCTTCTATTATTTTTTTATGTTTAAGGGTTCTCTTGATATAATAAAGCTAATGTTCGGCATGCAACCCTGTGAGAAAAAAGCTTGCTTACAATCTTGTGACGTTCAACGAATGACTCCTCTTCATTGTGCTGCGATGTTTGATCATCCAGAAATAGTTGAATATCTAATAAACGAAGGTTCAGAAATTGATTCTCTAGATAAAGAGAATAGGTCACCATTGCTACTGGCAGCATCAAGGGGAGGTTGGAGAACTGTCCACACTTTGGTAAATCTAATATGTTGTTCATACCGCATATTTAATAGATATATAGCCAAAACATTACGTGTAGTATGTAATGATAAAATGTACTTTTTTTTTACTTTCAGATCAAACTGAATGCTAATATCACACTAAAAGATACAAATAATCGAAATGTCCTTCATCTAGTTGTTCTCAATGGAGGAAGGTTGGAGGATTTTTCAAAGACATATAAGGTAGTTTTTTTAAGATAAATTGGATTTATATAATTATGAAGCTTTGGTGCTTATTAAACATTTTAAAGTTTTTTTTTTGGGAAATTCCGTGCTATTAAAATAAAACTTGCGCTGTAATAAATAATAGGTATATGATTAAATAATTGATTTTTTTAATTTCTGAGCTTTGATAAAATGATAATAAGTACCGAATAAGTTATAACTATATCTTTACATAACAACATAAGAAAAAAAGCTGCTAACCTAGGGTAGCCCAGTATATTATAACAGCCTTTTCGTGTAAAACATATCTTTGCATAAAAATTCATAATTTTACGATTAAAATGAATTTGTCCTTGGAATTATTATAGAATCTTTAAAATGATATCGACTATTGGAGCTTTTTATTATCTGCTTGAGAACTACATATTCAATATTAAGAGCCGGACACTCAAATCACCGAACTGAGTTTTGTCCCCGCTCCCCCGCGCAAACCTCGTCATATTGTGCGTGAGACAGGTTGAACTTTCTTCTCGCTGTCTCTGTCAGTTAACTACTCTGCTGACACAATGATATTTTGTTCATTTCTTTATCCTTAGTCAAAATGCAATCGGAGTCAGGGTTGGCAGCCAAACCATAAATATCAGGTTAATTAATACATTTAAAAGTTTGTGTCATGTCAAATAATGGAAATTTTTCAAATTGAATATAATGAATATTTATAAATAAAACTAACTTTGCAGTATTACAACATATTACATTTTTTATCCGAAATATAATCTATTGTAATACTGCAAAGTTAGTTTTATTTATAATTATTTATAATGACTCAGTATTACAAAGTTGAAAATAGTGTGTTTGAAGAATTAAATATAATGAAGTTCTATAAGTACCTACTATTTGAGTTCGTATTCGTTGAGTGCGTATTTCGACGAAGTTGAGTGACATTAATAAGACCAACTTTTTAATAGCTTATTGAATAAACGCACATGAGTTTTGTTTTACTAAAGTACACTCTTCTCGGTAGGTATAGCCGGCGGAAGTTAACTTAAAGCATTTTCTACCAATCAATCGGTCCCGTCTAATCTAAGACAAGATTCAAACCCCGAGTAGAGGTTGGCTTCATTTAAGTTTATTTTCTTTTTTTTTTGTGTAACATAAAAACTTTTTTGTTCATATAATATATTGTAGGTACGTATGTAGTTATAAACCAATTACTATATTATCAACGTACTATTTACGCAATTTTGTTGATGATAGGTTCTTTGACTTAGCTACCGATAAAAGTCAAGAATTATGTGGTAAAAACTTATTATATCTAATTAAGATATTACGATAAAAAATACGTCAAAACGTAATTCTATATTATTTTATAGAAAAAAAATATTGAATTTAAAAATATTTGTAAAGAAAAAAATGTAGAAGGGAAAAAAATATTTAAAAAATAAATAAATATAAAATTTTTGACAACCATGGATTCTCACAAATATTGCATTTAGCCCCAAATGACCAACATTAGAAAGTGGAAGGTTTCTGCAGAAAAAAACTACAGAGTACAGAGCGACACGTCCGCCCGCCACAACGTTCTCTCACGAATGAAGAATTTTAGGATTTGTATGGAGCGTATACAGTTTTTGTTTCTAAAGGAAAAGGTCCTAAGCGCCCAATCACTTTTTACCGATTAATTACAAAACTATATTAAATAGAAATAAAAAAAGACGATGGTTTTGAAGAAAATTAAAAGACACGCATTTTGGTATATTTTAAAGCGTTTTTTATTGAGTAGATAGCCTAAACCGTTATGATTTATAAAAATATAGAGCAAACTTTGAATTTTTTTTCTATCGAACTAAATTTGGAAAATATAAATTCAAATTGGAAGACTTGATAGCCAAAGCTCTAACTTAAAGCACACTTCCTTTTTTGTTGTGCTACGATACCTATTAAGGGAACAACGTTTATATAAAAACAGCCATTTTCGAGTGTCCGGCTCTTAATGGGTACTTTAAGGGGGACCCACTGAAGTTACGGAACTCAAATTTTACGTGCTTGTGTAGGAGCATAAGACCAACCCGTATACCGTAAATTTTATGAAAATCGAAGAAATTTTTTTTTTCTTAGCCCTTTTTCTAGAAGAAGTGAAATTTTCTTTGGATACTTTAAGAGGGTTCCCCTGAAGGTACAGATCTCAACATTTTACTGACTCATCTACATCGAGGGGCTAACCGTTCCACCAAATTTCAATCAAATCGGATAAGAATTACTAGAGTTATGGGTGCGCACACATTTTTGGCGTACGGGTACGGGTACACGGAAATTTAAAAAAAAAATGCATTTTTTGGAATCTACACCCTAGAAAACGCCGAGAAAATTAATTTCAGCGAAATCTATTTTTTTTTTGAAATCCGATCACAAGACTCATGTAGGTATATTCCATATCCTATGAGTAATTAGGTATAAATAAATTTTTAATAAAAAAATAAAAAAAAAAAAATTCATCATTCTCCACAACTCATACTTGGCCCGGCCGGTATAACAGTTCCAACCTAGATCAAGTTGTGGTTACAAAATAGTTTTTCGTGAATAGCGTCTTCCTCTTTTTGCAGGTGTGCAATTTTGTAGTTATCAAAAAAAAAAAGATAAAAATTTATGATTAATTAAAAACTATGATATAAACCATTTATTGTTGGGGTATTTAAGAATCATTATAATAATATGTACTTACCAAAAAATTTCTTTATATACATGATGTCATTAATGGAAAGTTAATACAAATTATAAATTTAATTTATTTTATAAAGTTATATAAAAATCTTATTATATATCTTATAACAATTATGAAAATTAAGAAAAATAAAACAAATTCCTAAATAAATATGGTGCTCATAGGTTTAATAATATACATACGTACTTACTACTGGGCATGCGTTTTAGTTTAATCATCAAAACGTTTCTTCCGTAATGTGAATCAATTATTGACATCAATTCAATTTTGCTGAATAAATAATTTCCTATTATGATAATCTTTGAGCATAAAGTAACTCCCTACACGCTAATCTAAATAACATAGTTGCACGTATAACTTTACATAGCCATGACCTATATTAAACAGCTGATGATAAAAACAATAGATAATGCAGTGCCCTTATTCTTGTAGCGGTCTTAATACGCTCTTATCTTGATTGGCAATCATAAAATGGCGGATTGGTATTCACAAAACAAGATATCTAGTAGATACCTTAAAAATTCGTTATTTTTGAAATATCAGTATGAAAATGATCCAGTTCAAGATAGGATTTAAGATTAGATTTCGATCAACATATCACGTAAGAGTCATGGTCGTTTAGGGCCTAATGACTTCCGATTCAGGGCACTTTTATTGCAAAGTATCATTGATTGCATCGAAATGTCTTTTCGGATTAAGTACCTACTGAATTTTCCCTAATAGCTAAGGCCAAAAATAGCGAGAAATTTTTTCCTTAAACATTGAGTCTATAATGAGTCTCTCAGACATAAAAATTACGCCGATTTGGTCCATTTTATACGTTGTTTTATGCTAGAGACTTCTATCGGAGAAATCATACTAATTATCTTTCCATTTTTGAACAGGACGACGAATCAAAAAATATCACTCAGTTGCTGAATGAAAAAGACAACATGGGTTGTTCTCCATTGCATTACGCAAGCAGAGAAGGGCGCATTCGTTCGTTGGAAAATTTGATACAACTTGGCGCTTGTATCAACTTGAAGAACAATAACAACGAAAGTCCACTGCACTTTGCAGCCAGGTGAGAAAATAGTTAGAACTTGCTCGCTGTGAGAATGTTCCCTGGGACACTATCACAGAACGCAGGTGCTAATTATGAAAACTTTAACCTTTTACAGTGATATTATACTAGAAATTGATTTTATTTGGTGCTCCTAAATTCTTAAGTGCTCCTATTGTTATCAACCTCTGTAGCTTAGTTTTTATTCAATTACCTAAACGACCGTCATAATATACAGGGCCTTGTATTACGTCCATTTAGGTGTAAGTATAATATAATTAATGTTTTTTAATAAATTTTATACTAAAATTTCAGTAATCTTATATATTTTTATTGGCGGTAATTGTAAGTAGTCATGACAATAAATAGACAAAGGGCAAATGTAAAAAAAAACGGATAAAAATAATCCCTCAGACGGTGATGATTGACCCCAACTAGTATAAAATAAAAGAATCTAAAACTTCAGAGTTCACGCTATAGGTCTATTTGCGAGTGATTTAGAAGCTAAATAACTAATAACTGAACCAAAAATTTTCTCACTATATTCGATTACATTACATTACGATTACGTAAAATCCCGCAACACAACAATGTTTCGTTCTTACGAAACATCATTTTTGTAACAACTAATGAACTCAAGTCTCAACTTAACCTATAGAATACATTGAGCAAGTGAGCAAGTGGCGCGCAGTGAGGGGAGCTAGCCGAAAAAAACAGAACACAATGAAACGACTGATCTAAACTGCTGACTATTCTATTCAACTAAAATTTATGTCTTCAGATAGGATTAGTTACTAAATAATTCACTAGTCGAGTAAAATACACGACCAGTGTAACTAAGTTTCAGTTTGTAACTTAAACGATTCCTTCTCTAGGTACCTACGCCATGAAATATTATGTATTTCTTGTTTTGTTCAAAGATACGGAAGATACCATACGATTTGCCAGTTATTGGACTCGGAAAAGGGAGCGTTCATAATCAACGAGAGCGACGGAGAAGGAATGACACCACTGCATATCGCCTCTCAGCAGGGCCACACCAGGGTTATACAGCTTCTACTATGCAGAGGCGCACTACTTCACCGTGATCACCACGGGAGGAATCCTTTGCATCTTGCTGCCATGTCGGGATATACACAGACGGTGGAGCTGCTTCACTCCGTACATTCACACTTACTGGATCAGTTTGATAAGGGTGGTGTGAGTAAATGATACAAAAAATATTGATATCTTATTTTTCAGTTATTGCTCTTGTCTTTATGCATGTCAGGGAAAACTTTTTCTTCTCGTTTTCTCTGTCAGCTGAAAATAGCTATGTATCTGACTTTTCAAACATAAACCTTTATTCAAAAAGTAAGTTAATAACAAAACATAATATGACATAGAGCATCAATTTGCATTTTTCATCAAAGTGCAACAAACTAGTAAGTACTATGTCCTATATATTTTTTCACTTTTCAGTTTAATCTCTGATATTACGGAGTCAAAATATTTGTCTTTTGGCCCATCAAAATCATCGATGCAGTAGCTCTTGCTTCTCTCTTCTGAGAACACGTCCCAGATATAACAGGTTCCGGACTGTACAATCTTGATAGCTAGATTTTTTTATTAAAATTACAATTTATTGACAAAGTTTACTTTTGAACAGTTTTTCTTTAATTAGTTGTACTATTTATAGATAAAAATAGCTTTAGAGGTTGTGGCCCTAATTTGTGATGTTTAGAGAGGTAACCATAGAGTATAATAATACTACTTAAAAGTGGTAACTTAACTCTTTGAGAAAAATTACCATCAAGCATTAGGACCCTCTGATTTCATCTATATTTTAAGGAGAAAGGTCAGCAAAAGAGCATTTGAAACTTTTATCATGCCTTTTTTCGTACAGATACATTGATAATTTATGTAGTTGTATACAATCTGACACTGATAATAATAACGTGTTTACAGAATACAGCTCTGCATCTTGCTACAATGGAGAATAAACCGAAGTCCATAACTCTGTTACTGAGCATGGGATGTAAGCTGACTTACAATGACATGGATATGAGTGCTATTGATTACGCCATATATTACAAATTCCCTGAATCGGCTCTGGCTATGGTGACCCACGAAACGAGGTACTTAGATTTGTTACTTTATTAAACTAACCTGTATAAATCAAATACTGTCGGTATATTAATCCGGTTCCATTCGGTTCGGCCCCAGCAATAGAAAACGAAACCGTACCGAATGGAATCGCACGTGTGTGAATAACCTTAAGTATGGTTATTATAATGTTCAAGGGCTTCTGAAATAATGGCTATGAGATCCGACAAACACCCCTGTGTCACGCTAGCATTAATTGCCTCTATGCCCAAAGTATTTGAAGCAGTTCAAGATAGATGCATCACCAAGGCCAATTGCAAAAAAGATTCCAAATCATTCTATGTAAGTAATACCTATCAATATTATTTGTTCGCATTACTTTTACTTACAACCTAGTCTATTCTTAGAGGTAAACGAAACAAATTCCCCATATAAAAAATCTGAAATTCAGTAATACTTTACATGTGAGTGCTTTTAAAACCATTTTATTAAAATAGTATAAAAATAATGCATAAGATTAGCTACATTTGCTACCCGTTCTCACCCTTCGGCAACAAAACGCCCCAGTTTTGTAATTTTGTAATTTGTGATATTTTTGTAAGAAAAATACTTTTCCTCAAAATCAAAGTTGGTATCAAATAATGTTTAAAGTAGTAAAAAAAGGTTTGAAATTATAAAAAAAATATCATCGTCACTAGAAGTTTTAGTTATAAGGAATAATTATTCATAGGAGGTCAAGGGGGCATATGCCCCTTGTGCCATTGCGACAAAATTAGGTCATCTGTAGCATTCTTATATTTTTTCTTGGAGCGCTGCCTTGTATAGAGCCTCGTCTCCAGAGGCCTCTTGTAGTGGCAGTGCTTCTTCTCACCTCCTATGAAGTCCCAGAGAGAAAGGATCTAAATGTATTCCCATATCCCGGTTGCAACAACTATTTTTAGTCATATCAGCTTGCATAACCTTGATCAATGTGCATGCGTACAGGGAATATCCTCCACATCAGGTTGTGTCTGATAAGGACTAGAAATATCCTCCATTTTCATATTCCGTAGTGAGTTTCCAGGTACATTTTCAATAGAAAGAGCTAGGAAAATTAGCCCCGTACAGAGCCCTGTATGTAGGGGTAGGGCTATAAGGCACCCATTAGTCAAGCATCCTTCGACACGGGTCGAATGACACCTTGGATTGGGGATTTTTGGGCAGAATGATAGGACTACGTTAGTATAGAGAGGAAGGCATTTAGAACGCAGGAGAATATAATAAAGGTGAACAATATGCTCTGTATATTAGACTGCCATGCAAGGCACCCTTTTCTCTCGTTTGTACCACGGTTTCAGCCAGGGCCGACATAGCAGGGTTAACCACGAGTATGTAGGTGAGAGTAGATTTGAAATGCAGAGCCTTTTATATGCCCATGATATTTCCATAGACCCTATGCTTATAAATCGTAAATATATGGTATAGAAAAAATATATTCACCTTCATTCTCCGTAGAGGTATATTTCATAAAAATGGTTTATATATCGATTTCACGATAAAAAAAAAGTTCATTTATAAATTTCAGTTCGATTCATATGAAATATACCGATTATGTACTCCACAGATGTCATCGTATCGTATACGTGTGAAAAACGAGATCACTACGAGCACGTATAAAGTACATGTTCGGTTTGATCAACCATGTACGTGTATATATAATTCCCATGTATATGATAGGACGACGTTTGTAGAGTATACGTGCGTACTTACAACGAGACCACTACGAGCTCGAACTACCTCTACTAGGTCGAACAAGCCGATTGTGCACATGGTACGTGCTCGTAGTGATATCGTAGTTTTACACATGTATAAGATACGCTTAAGTTGTGATTTCGTGTAGGGAGAACCTAAATGTATGCTTAACTTACCCCGTAAATTTACTCCTTTCCTGTCTTTTGAGAAATAGTACTTATAGACCAGGTATGTATTTAGTTGATCAAGAAATCGTTCCTTTGAAGAAATCAACCCAATCAACAGAGTAGAGATACATATTTTATGTGTGTATAATTATTTATTATAATACTTTGATTTTTGTAATATGTAGATCAAATACACATTTTGGTGCTTCGGCCCTTTTAAAAATGATGATAATGACAATAAAGACTTGTCCCATCGAGATCCTTTACCAGCTGTCAACGTAAGTTTTGATAATTTATATATAATTTTATTGTTTTTTTTTATTTTCAAAAATAGATCAAATATGATTTCAAATTCTACCAAAAATCACAAGCAGAAATACTCAAGCAAAAACAAAACAATGAACTCAATGTTCATGTTAACCCTCTCTGTGTTTGCAATGTAAGTTTGTATTAAAAATTTTGTGTGATGAAATAATTGCATTTTTTATTATAATATTATGTTCTGTACATACACATATTGCTATATATATAATCAAACTGTAATTCTAAAAATTGTACAAATGCACAAAATAATCAAATAATCACTGTAAATATAACATCCATATGCAGTGCATCACTTTTGAAATATATCTGTTTATTTTTTTTAAAGACAAAGTATAACTTTTTTAAT
The DNA here is from genome assembly GCA_963576905.1 of Mystacides longicornis. Taxonomy (NCBI): domain Eukaryota; kingdom Metazoa; phylum Arthropoda; class Insecta; order Trichoptera; family Leptoceridae; genus Mystacides; species Mystacides longicornis. The sequence goes on along the minus strand of OY756429.1, from coordinate 15,385,816 downwards.
TTGAAATTACAGGCGATGGTTTCACACGGGAGAGTTGAGCTCCTAGCCCATCCACTCAGTCAGAAGTACTTGGAAATGAAATGGAACTCATATGGAAAATACTTTCACATTGTTACATTATTTTTTTACTGTGTATTTCTTTTCCTCGTTACTATTTTTTCTTCAATGCTAATGACAGGCGAAAATAATCAAAATAATACAGCTCAGAGTAAATTTGTTCCAATCAAAGATTTAAATGTTACCTTAATGCGGTTTATACACGATGTCAAACTCAAACAAGGAGAACACAAAGACAGTAAGAGATTTACCTGTTGTAGATGAATATAAACTAATTTGGATATTATTTATTTCATTCATAATAATAATATAGAATAGTAAATTTGACAATATAATAAAAAAGCTGCTCAAATAGCCATAGAAATATCATTATACCATGATAACATTTATTATTAATCTTCCAATCAGTGATGCTTTCCCAAACTTTTAACAGGGAGCTCGCATTTGCTGTGAATATTTTCAAATATTATTTGACATAGTAGTACACTAGCTGATGAATATTAAACTATCATAAACAAATCATCGTTCGTATTCACTTTTGTTCACACAGTTTAATTAACAGGAAAAGAGACAAAGGTCTCGTCGAAATGACTCCTTTTCTCGTGGCATTGGAGGTTGTGGGTGGTGGAGGAAGGGTGCGCGTGTAGTAAACCAACCGTGCCAAATGTTTTCAAAATTTTATGAGTTCACCGCTTCCGGCCGCCTGCCGCAGGTGTCGTATTTTTGAGAAGGAATCATACATGCATGATCCTTTCTTTTGCAATAATTAATTAGTTCCTTCAGAGTTCAATTCAAAAGTTACAATAATTAAAATATATAAAATGAAACGACGAAATCACTCGAGAGCGGCTACTTTGAGGGTTAGGAGAGCTGAAAGAGAAGTATTTTTTTCTGAATAATGGGGGGTTTCCAAGAAACATAATAATATAATATGAATTCACATCAAAGGGTTTGATCGCACATCCCCTGGAGAGCATCACTAACTAGTATACTATTTGAGTTGAAAACTGTGTTAGTTTGGTTTAAAATTTATCATCCATTTTCGAAAGATTATCATTTTGTTTTTATACCATTAATATTTTCATTTTAGCGGCACATAAGACAGCTGTGATTTACATCGCAGTTGTAGGAATAACGATCTATAACATCGTATGCACAATTAGAGAAGTTTGCAATCTTTACCAACAAAAACTACACTACATAATGGATCCTTCCAATCTTGTTTCATGGCTACTTTGCGTATGTTCCATGATAATGATATCACCAATTGGATTTGGATATTTAGTAGATGTCCAGGTAAATATTGCCTAATTCAGGAAGTAATTTTCAATAGTAGTCAAATCCACTTTTTGTAATTTTGTTATCAACCACGATTTTTTGATCAGGGAAATCTAAATAAGATACAACTTATAAGTTTGGATATAAATTTAAAAAAAATCTTCTTCAATGAAATAAAAAAAAATATGTGGTGGCTTCATAATAAAAAAATACAGAAAAAACACTTTTGGATTTGACTAAGTTTGTTTGTAACAAATGGATTTGACCATCTTTGAATTGGATTTGACTAATTTTGACAGAAATCTGTGGAAAATCAAAAAGATATCTGTAACTTTGTATGAAAATATTCAAGATGGCATCACTGAATGCTGCGATAATATTGAATTTGCTTAGGTTTGAACAAAAAGCTTGATGGAATTGGATAATTAAGAAAATCAAGAAGATTTTCATTATAATTTACTTGGTTTACACTAGATTTGCCACTAACTTCATATACACAACTTGAAATAATAATATAATATCCAATTTATAAACAAAATATTACAATTTTGGATTTGACCACTATTGGAAATTACCTCCTGAACTGCGCTCAACATCATAATTACAAAGTTGTATGTTTCTTAATCTGTACTTGTCTATTTTAGTTCTCTGCAGCTTCAATAACTGTTTTCCTGAGTTGGTTTCAACTACTTTTACTTCTGCAACACTTCGATCGAATTGGCCTATATGTAGTGATGTTTTTAGAAATCTTACAAACATTAATAAGAGTTTTGATGGTGTTTTCCATCCTCATAATAGCATTTGGACTTGCATTTTATATTTTACTATCTCAAGTAAGAGCAATCAAAAGTATTATTTTATCAATATTATTTGTTTATCGTTTTAATAACGTCTTATTTCCCTTCAGAACACTACAGTATACTTACTTACCAGTTTATAAATCTAAATAACAAAGATAAATTCAAATATTTTTATTGAGAGCATAAAAAACATTCAAAATATATATACCTACACAATAATAAAATTTATACATTTCTTTTACATTTTACCCCGAAAATAAATATTTTTTTATATAAATTTATTTTATTTGTAAATAAATAATATGCAATATTATTATTATTACTTACATACAACGTAAGAATACTTAAGTTTACCTATGTTCTTTCGACTAGTGAATTTGTATATTAGGTACCTATTATATTTTTTTACAAATTATCAATAGAATAACATTAGTTTACAAACATCATTAAAGAGAACATAAAAAAGTTAATTAAAGTAATAAAAATGATTTCAAAGATAAAAATTGATATTGATGAGAACTGAAAAATTGGGGGTAGGGCGTATATGGGTTAACTTCAGCTTTACGCAAATCATTGAAAGACGCATCTAAAGGAGCTTTAGCTCCTTAACTTTCCATGGATTTATTTTTTACACCATTATCCCAAAAGACACCAATTTAGATACCAAGATGAACAAAGCTTTCAGCCAAAAATAATAAAATAATAATAATAAAACAATAAATAATAATCACAGAACACACCATGAAAAAAAAATAAAAATTATTCGATCATGAAATCATTTTCAGGGAGGTCACGTGGCGTTTAGTTCCATTCCAATGTCGTTATTTCGTACATTTACTATGATGTTGGGAGAAATAGATTTTGTGGGCACATACGTACAACCATTCTACATGGATGATCACGAGCGCACTCTACCGTATCCGATGCCAGCATTTTTGGTCCTGGGTCTTTTTATGGTTCTTATGCCAATTTTGTTGATGAATTTACTGATTGGTTTGGCCGTTGGAGACATAGAAAGTGTAAGGCGAAATGCACAGCTAAAGAGACTGGCTATGCAGGTGATTATTCAGCTTTAAATAATTTATTTTTTCCATAAATCATCATCCAAATAAACGTACACTTTTAATGCATTTGTTTTATGATGGCAGGTCGTTCTTCACACTGAACTGGAAAGAAAACTGCCTGCGATGATTTTACAAAAAGTTGACAAGAAAGAGTTAATTGAGTATCCTAATGACAAAAAATGCAAAATGGGAATATTGGATTTTATTCTGCAAAAATGGCTATCTAGTCCATTTTCTGAAGACGGTACGTTAATAAAAAAATTTATACGACATTATTCTATTGAAATCAACGAGCTTTTATACTATAGAGATGCAATTTCATACAATTCGTAGTATAAAAACTAGATGGCTATAATTGACCTATCTTGGTCGCAGTGATACAAGGAGCACACAACACTTTGACATACATTTTTTTTTGACCTTCGCCTTATTGGCGTTCTTGGTCAGTCTCAAGTTCATATATATCTTTTTTTTTAATATTGCCTATTTTTTATTAAATTATAGTAGTTACAATTATTATGTTATAGTAATAGTTAGAATGTAATTAAGAGATCAAATTTTAGAGAGTTCTCCCGATCAAACCAATCAAGAGACTTCACAATACTCTTTGATGGATCAGCAAGAACAAGCGAAAGCTGGGTAGGAAACCCCACTCCCGCCCGCCCCTTCATCTCCATCAAAGAGTCTGCGCCCCTCATGTGTGAGCATTCCATGATCAAATGGTTTGCATCACCCAATTCTGAGCCACAAACGCAGTAAGGTGTATCTAAAATATTTATTTTGTGGAGATGGGCAGGAGACAGGCTGTGGCCAGACCTTAGTCGACAGACCAGAGAAATCTGCCATCTTGGAATATTCATATTCCAGAACCAGGGAACTTTGGGAATATGAAGTTGGATCTCTCCAAACCATCGACCCCGCACAGCCAAAGACTCTCTTTAAAAAAATGTTGTACCCATCGCGCCGTTTGCCTTTATATGGAAGGCAGAAAGAACGGACCTCCACTCTTTTCATAGAGCATATCTACTTTTTTCAACGACTATAATATTTATCATCGCGCGGAATCTCATCTTGTTACACATTTAAAATCTTTTTTTGCATCAATTCTTTAAAAATATCCAAACTATCTCATCTCATTAACGTTCACCTTTGTTACAACTTTTACTTTTATATACCATGCACATACCGTTTTAATACACTAATTCCTTTTCATGATGAACTAATCTATTTTAAAAAAAAATCAATGATGGTTATTTGAGGTATATCCTTATATTATTATCATGTGTTTTCTCTTATTGCGTATAAATTCTTGAGTACCTTAATATGTACTTGCAAGTAAAAAAATTAATAAATGTGTACATACCTATTCATTAAACAAAATAAAATATTACATTTTTAACCACTTTAAAATAAATAATATATTTTACTGCTTCAGGTCTAGACATGGTTTTAGAAAGTAATGAGGATTTTGTAGCGTTGGAGTTAGAAAAACAAAAACGTAGAATGAAGGAATTCAACGTCATGATAACAGAACAAAACAAACTTCTTCGGCTTATTTTACAGGTAGATATTCTAGATTTAGGCCCGGTACTCATTTGCGCCGCGAACGTGTAACGTTGCATCAATTTTATCAAAACGGTGCAGGTATTCCGCTCGCGTTCGATTTGCGAAACACGTAAAAATTAAACCTTTTGATTAAATGGATTCTACGTTACACGTTCGCGGCGCAAGTAAGTACCGACCATAACTTTCCCGACACACGTTGTCCTGTCTTTACTATGACTAAAGAATTCGATATTTTTTATTTTTTTTGTCATTGCATCCATTAGGATGATTTATGCCACCGACACATCAAAATGAATCATTCACCGTTATCAATCAATTTTGTAATTAATATGTACCTAGTTGTGTCGGGTACATATACCTACTAAATTATCACGATGTTCTTTTCAATATGTTTATATAATAATCTATATAGGTATTTCCACAGAACCCAAACTCAATAGGTACTCCACATTCAGTGGGTACTCTACATTTGGGATTCTGTGGTATAAGGGGCAAGCGAAAAGGACGTGATTCAGCGTTTCGTCATCGATACCACAATCACAGAGAGGAGAATCAACCAATCCCAATTTATATAGGTGGGAGTCCAACCTAATTCGAATTTTTGTATAAGAATAAATTAATTACATACCTATTTAACCAATATGGGTATGTACACATCTGATGCAACGTATCATTGGTTATGTTACCGCTCGTGTTCAGACGTGTACAAGCCATAATATTCCAATATATGCGTTTTTTTTTTAAACTACATTTTAAGGGCATATTCTGACAATCGCGCTAACTATCAAACAGCTGAAAGTTATATGTCAAACGCCAATTAAAATTCAAAAATAGTTTATATAATATTTTCAAAGGCACTACGAAAGTTATACCTACGTAAAGTTTTCTGATGTTCCGCGCAATTTTGCAATTTTTTTCTTTCATAAGAACCTTCTCCTTATAAGAAAGACAAGACTTGACAAATAATGGAATATTGAGAGTGAAATAAGACGCAGCTGATAGCTTGAGAGACAGTTCTAGACTGCCCACCTATTTATTGTAACATTATAATATAATACAACGTACTGTAGCAAACACATAAAAAATAGTTAGCCAAATTGGTCAAACCATTCACGTTGTGATGGGATGACAAAGTGAAATATGGCATCAATTATTACCTAATTATTTTAGAACACTCAACCATTAATTTTTTTAGTCTAATCCAATTGAAAGAGATTATGTAAGTACTATAATGCATGCAATAAATAATTATTTGTTGTTTTAGAAAATGGAGATCAAAACGGAGGCTGATGATATTGACGAAGGTGTCCCAACTAACTCATCCACATTTACTATCAAACCTGAAAGTAAATGGAAATCTATACTCGTCCGCAAAAATCTTAAGCACTAATTGGAAACATCTGAAATCACCTTATTTTTACCTAAATTGGTTTTTTATACAATTATTATTCTAGTCAAAGATTTTATTGATATATTTATTTTTTATTTTTAAGTAAAACCATTGAACTAAAAAGGCAACCCAGAGTGAAATTACCTACACAAAAGTGATTAAAATTCACTCTCCCAAATGCACAATCAAAGCCAGGAGAAAATTTCACAGGGGGTATATTACCTTAGTCCCGAAATGGAACAAAATAACAAAACATAAACGGGTCGAATTAGTACTTACTACACTAAAGAAATATCTTCAGTATCCCCACTATCGCTATGGCCTTGTGCATAATGTAACTCTTTTGAGTATTTAATGTTTATACTAATACAGTGGTATCTCAATTAATAATCCAAATTCATTCCAGATTCTTGATAGTTTAGTAATGCAATATAACATTTTTTCTATGACTTGCTTAGCATTTTTCCACAACTTATTTCAGCTCGTTATGTGATAAATAACTCGTTTGGACTCGTCCATTAATTACGTAAACTCAGAAAGGGGAAATGTGAAGGGCGATGTAGTGATAATATCAGGTGTACGTATATTTTTTTATTTAATAAGACAGATATAGATAATATTGATACAAAAACTATTATTTACCTACCTAAGACAGATATAGACAATATTGATACAAAAACTATTATTTACCTACCTAAGACAGATATAGACAATATTGATACAAAAACTATTATTTACCTAACTACATTTAAATGTATGAATAATGAAAACACCCATAAAGTAGGTATGGGTATACGCAAATATCAATAGCAAGAAGGTAAAAGTAAAAAAAACAATCAGTAGAAAAACGTATATGTATAGGCTCAGATAAGGAAAAGCGATGTAGGCTAAGGGTGAGGGTTAGGAATAAAGGACATTGAAGAAGAAAGTGAAATGAGAAAGTTATTGCTCCGATCTCATAATATGCACCCACGGTAAAGGATGCGGTGTTTAGTGAGGTCAATGTTAATGAAAATACCAATAATGAAGATCAGTGCAAAAATGAGTTGGATCAGTGCAAATCGAAAGGTTGGTAGCCTGGCAGTTAAAACGCCGGCTTCCGTACTGAGGTCGTGGGTTCGATCCCAGGTGCATCACGACACAAGCTTTTAGTAGAGAAAAAGTAAAGAATATAGTACCTATAATTTGTGTTCACTTTGAGTGAGCATAGAATAATTTTATTTTAAAAAAATCATTCCGTTCCGGTTGGAAATCGTAAAGGTCTCACAGCAACTTACTTTTTGTTAGGTATACACACAATTTATAAGCCGAAAAACTGAACGCAGTAAATTGATAAGTGAAATCTCACCCGTATACGATTAATGGACGCGAGTCCTTATAAAAAGATACCACTGTTTTCTATTGATATTTGTATTTAAAAAAAATCAATTCAAGAAACGTTATGAAGAAGCTAGTGGGATAAAATCCAGGGGCGTAACTATAGGGTGGCAGGGGTGGCAAAATGCCACGGGCCCCCGACCCCGAGGGCTTGCGAGCTCAAAAATAATCATTTTTTAGCACATATGCTTATTTTTTTTAATAAATAATCATGAGACACATCTAAACACCATATATTATATAAATTTAAATTACCGAATCCTTAAGATTTCAACACAATCAAAACAAAAAGAATATTCGATAAAAAATAAAAAGCATTCAATGGATGGATAATTTTCTTGCGGTACTGTTAAAATCTATGATTGATTTTTAGGATTCAATTGGATGTTTTTGTTAGCTTACTTACCTAATTGATTGTAGGTAGATGAATAATAAAAAAAAACACATAAAAAATTATGTAATATGAAACTGCACAATGACATGATTAAATTATAATAATTGCACAAATAGGTAAGTTCCTATATATAATAATAGTAGGTAGGTATATACTGTATCTATTTTATTGAATATAAAATATGTTTGTGTAATAAATGATATTAATGTGAATTAGAGTATTATTTTATAAACCTGTTTATACTATCTGGGTAAACCAATAATGGGTTATAATGGCCTGTACACATCTGAATATGCGCGGTAACGTAACCATGCAATGTCACGTTGCATGCAACGTATCAAAATTCTATAGTACGCGGTTCGCGATGGTTTGTCACGCGGTGGATGTGTACAGACCCTATTATTACTTAATATATTTTTTCTCATCTCTGCCTACCCCCTCCGAGAAATGGCATGATGGGTAAAAAAAACTTTCAATATTATTTTTTATTGAACCTGGGCCTACTCAAATAATTAGGTTCTAACTGCGTTGATACAACAAAGCCAATCTCTACATCATATTATTAGTCCGTTTATATATATATATATATATATATATATATATATGACATTTTACCTTTTTTCGGTTCTCCGCGTAGTTTTGAGTCGGTGCTCGAGCTTTCGACCAGATCTCACTGGTCCTTTTCAAGAGCTGAATACAACTGACGCTGCTCCTCCTTCATGGCGCGCAGTTGAGACCGGGTCGTCATTCTTGGAATCTCAAGTGGTTGCGAGACGTGCGGGGGTGCGGCCGTTCTTGCACGTGTGACATTAGGATTCGTGGCCGGGACGGGTCGGGAACACATGTTGGTGTTGTAGGAGTGCAGTACTGGTTTCCAGGCATTGGGTAGACGCACGGCATCGTCCCTTGCATTCATCGTCAACCGTTTTTCGATTTCTATTGCCTCTCTGTATATTCTACAACTTTCGTTGTTTAGGCGGGCCAAAGTTCTTGTATTGGGGAAGTCAATGACGTGGCCCTCTGTCATCACATGGGTGGCTAGCGTTGACGAGGTTTTCCGTTGTTTAACGTCCAGCTGGTGTTCTGCTGTTCTCGTGGATATCTTTCTATTCGTGCGACCTACGTATGTAAGGTTGCACGATCCACACGGAATCTCGTAAACACCTTGTGACTCCAGAGGGACAATATCCTTGACTCCCCTCAGCCAATTAGAAATCTTACGGTCTGAGGCGAATACAGAGTCGAATCGAGATTACAACCATATGTTGAACAAGCCAATTCCTATGTAAAAAACTCAGAAGATTTCATATCAAAAATATTAAATGTAGAGGTAGAAAAAGATGACATCCTAGTTAGCTTCGACGTCGTCTCTTTGTTTACGAACATACCGGTTCAAGAAGCAATTGATATAATTAAAAATAGACTAGACCCACCTGAAGATATATTAGATTTAATTTCACACTGCCTAAATAATACCTTTTTTCAATACGACGGACAAATTTATAAACAAACAAAGGGGACCCCAATGGGCTCTCCACTTTCCCCAGTAGTCGCAAACATTTTCATGATGGAATTAGAAGAACGCGCCATACTCAGTACGGAATTTAAACCTGACATGTGGCTTAGATACGTAGACGACACTTTTATTATTTGGAAACACGGACACGACAGACTGAAAGACTTTCTTACATACCTCAACACACTCCACAGCTCCATCAAATTTACCATGGAAGTTGAAATTGACGGTTCCCTACCCTTTTTAGACGTTAAAGTACACAAACGAGATAACAACAAACTAGGCCATACTGTATACAGAAAACCGACACACACGAACAGATACCTAAACGGCGCTTCCCATCATCACCCAGCACAGATAGCCTCAGTCGCTCACACGTTGGTAGAACGAGCACGGAGACTGGCAGACACTGAACACAGAGACCAGGAGATCAAAGAGGTTTCACAAATACTAGCCGCGAATGGTTTTTCTCACCGAACAATAAAATCCGCAGTGCACAAACGAAAAAGACCACCTAAAGAGAAAGAAACCAGTAAGGGGAGAGTGTTTATGCCATACATCAGAGGCACCACGGACAAAATTAGCCGAATGTTAGGCAGGTATGGCATCGACTCTGTATTCGCCGCAGACCGTAAGATTTCTAATTGGCTGAGGGGAGTCAAGGATATTGTCCCTCTGGAGTCACAAGGTGTTTACGAGATTCCGTGTGGATCGTGCAACCTTACATACGTAGGTCGCACGAATAGAAAGATATCCACGAGAACAGCAGAACACCAGCTGGACGTTAAACAACGGAAAACCTCGTCAACGCTAGCCACCCATGTGATGACAGAGGGCCACGTCATTGACTTCCCCAATACAAGAACTTTGGCCCGCCTAAACAACGAAAGTTGTAGAATATACAGAGAGGCAATAGAAATCGAAAAACGGTTGACGATGAATGCAAGGGACGATGCCGTGCGTCTACCCAATGCCTGGAAACCAGTACTGCACTCCTACAACACCAACATGTGTTCCCGACCCGTCCCGGCCACGAATCCTAATGTCACACGTGCAAGAACGGCCGCACCCCCGCACGTCTCGCAACCACTTGAGATTCCAAGAATGACGACCCGGTCTCAACTGCGCGCCATGAAGGAGGAGCAGCGTCAGTTGTATTCAGCTCTTGAAAAGGACCAGTGAGATCTGGTCGAAAGCTCGAGCACCGACTCAAAACTACGCGGAGAACCGAAAAAAGGTAAAATGTCATATAATACTACCCGCGAAAACCTAAAACAAAACATATATATATATATATATATATATATATATATATATATATATATATATATATATATATATATATATATATATATATGACATTTTTACCTATTTTCGGTTCTCCGCGTAGTTTTTGAGTCGATGCTCGAGCTTTCGACCAGATCTCACTGGTCCTTTTCAAGAGCTGAATACAACATACAGTTGTATTCAGCAAAAACACTACACAAGTCAAATCGGGAACTACACCGCACCTTGCTCGAAGCAATTAACATTGCCAAACGAGATCATACACTGAACGAAAGAGATGAAACGATTAAACTTAACCCCTCCACCTCTTAGACCAAATCACACCCACCCACCCCACACATACAAAAACCACCACCCACACCCCACAAACACATCTCCAATCAAACACCACAACCTCCAATTCAACTATATATATATATATATATATATATATAATATATATGTATATATATATATATGAAGCGTACGCGAAACGTTTTGGGTACTCCGTGTACTCAGGTTGGCTCTGAAAAGAGCCGTTGGTCGCCCAAAAACGTAAAGCATGACGGGTATAAAGCTAGTAGGCAATAAAGATGAGACATTAATAAATATGGATATAGTCATATCCTGGCGCCAAATACATGTCTTTACCTAAATTTGGTTGCTCTCTTGTTCTCAATAATTTTCAACTTTTATCTCTATATTTCATTGATTATTAAATACCTATCTACTTGTTGTATACACGGGATTTTTCTACATGTTGAACATGTCGAGAATTCTCATGATTAGGAGTTTCGGAGACTTAAACATTACCACCTAATGGCGAACGTTGTTAACGTAAAGTGATCACACTAAGCCAGCCTTCGAAATAACAGAAGACGATCGTAAGCCCGTAGTGGTTTGTTCCATTTAAAAATCGAACATCAGTAATGAATTGTTAGAGTCATTAGTTGTTACATATGGGACAACGAATTAAGTTTAATAAAAGTTATCACACTATGACAAGTCAGCAGTAGAAAACAGTCATAAGCCTGTAGCGCCTTTTAAATTAACCACTGAAATTATCCATCAATTTCATCGTAGTTAACTTATTATGATAATAAGGATTCACGACGAGTTCATCGAAAATCAATTCATCGAATGATCAATTCATCGAAAATCAATTCATCGAAAATCAATTAATCGAAAATCAATTCATCGAAAATCAATTCATCGAAAACGAGTTCATCGAAAATCAATTCATCGAATGATCAATTCATCGAATCACCAATTCATCGAAAACCATTATTTTGAAGATATTTTAGAAAAATTGTTTATGACCTAAGAATAAGGTAAAACTTCAGTTTGGTCACTCCTATAAATTAAAGATGGCGATTTTGACGTACGTTGGAGTATTTTTTTGTATATTTTTTTTTTTAATTAAATGAATCTGTGCTCACTCAAAGTGAACACAAATACACTCATTGACTCTTTCACAGTAAGCTACTTAAAGCTTGTGTCCTGAAAGAGGAAGATGGTTGGCACCTGGGATCGAACCACGACGTCCACAGTACGAAAGCCGGCGTTGTAACCACTGGGTCACCAACCACTTCAATTATAATTTTATTTTATATCATAGGCATATGAACAGGTTATTTACAAATTAATGTTGCTTGCTTGCTTGCTTGCTTGCGCATACTTTGAAAGTGTGTGATATTTTATCGCACGATATGAAAATAGGCCCATTTTCTAAATTGAAGTCCAAATATTTCAACACATGAGTTTGGTTGTCAAAAAGGCTGTCTCTCAAATATATTCAAAATATTTATTTTCGATGAATTGGTCATTCGATGAATTGATCATTCGATGAATTGATTTTCGATGAATTGATCATTCGATGAATTGATTTTCGATGAATTGATTTTCGATGAATTGATTTTCGATGAACTCGTCGGTTACCGATAATAAGTATAGAATATTGCAATAAAATGACAAGGGGGTGGTTGGTAGACCAGCGATATCACATGACATTTTTTGTACGTACAGCATACTGAATGTCGTGGGTTCGAATCTCGGTGCTGGCCATTTCCACTTTTACAACATAAGCTTATGTGAAAGATGTCTAAAGTTTATTTGTGTTCCCTTTTGGTGAGCCCAGATTCATTTTATTTAAAAAAATATTCTTCTTCAAGTGCCATGTCAGGTCCCCCCGACGTCGGCTACCACTATAGCGTAGGCTTCTCTGTCCTGGACTAACCGGAACAGTTTCTCCACTCGCTGGATTCCGGTCCACTGTCTGATATTTCTCAGCCATGACAGCTGCCGTCTACCCACACCTCGACTTTCCTCTATTTTCTCCTTCATTATTAGGTGAAGCAGTTTGTATTTGGTGTTGCGAAGTATGTGCCCCAGGTAGGACATTTTCCTTTTCTTGATGCTGATTAACAATTCCCTCTCAAGACCAGCTCTTCGCAACACATCCGTGTTAGTCACCATATTGGTCCACGGAATACGGAGCACTCTGCGGTGGAGCCACATTTCAAATGCCTCTATATGGTTCATCATATTGACTTTAAAATATCGTGTTAATAAATGCTGCTCTCGCTATCTCTAAACTCCACCTCGTTTTAGGGATCTATGTTATCTGTTATCACAATCCCAAGATACTTATCGGCTTTCTATTAAGCTGAAGGGTGGCTCCATTATGCGGTTGTCGGCTGAAAACCATGAATTTGGTTTAGGCTACATTGATATTTAGGCCCATTTACACCCACCGCACTGACACGACCCAGCAGCTCTTGGAGTCCCTGGAGGCTGTCAGCTAGTATGAAAATATGGTTGTGCTTTTTCTCTTCAATCGTAAATCCAAAGAATAATTGTAAAAGATGTACTGGGTAAAAATGTATAACACAAAAAGAGGTGTGCCATAGGAATTTTATATTGTATTATTTGTATTGTATTGGAATTTTGTATTGTAAAGTAGATATTGGAATTTCGTCCAATATCTACTTTTCTTACGTATTGTTCAAAAGCAGTGGTTAAAAATTGTCACACTTGCAATGATTTCAAATTTGTACCTGTGAGGATATATTCAACTCTTAATTATTTGGAAGGGGTTTTTAATAAAAAAAATTGCATTTCTATAATATGAATAACTACTTTTATTAATAAAAATATGATAATATAATCACATAGTGTATTTTGGTTATCAAATATTTTTTACAGTACACATTAATAATAATATTATATTAATGTTTAAACATATTTTGTTACAAAATTAGTAATTTTTTCATAAAAATATAAATTAAAAACAAAACAAACAAACAATGCAAACTTTGGTATTATTAGACATGCATAGTTTTTAAAACTTCTTTTGATAAATTTCATGGATTTTAGGAATGAATTATAAATACAAAAAAAAAATAAAAAACAATATACTCGTATGCATCAAGACAAAACAATCGATTTATAAATTAATTATTACTTTGAGATTAATTACTTATCTTTGGGTTAGTCTAATATACCTTTTGTGGATATATTCCAGGTAACTTATTCACTTGGTTTATTACAAAAAAGTACTTCTTGAACAAAAAGATTATTAGATTTGAATGAGGGATTGCTGTATAAGTGAGTGCAAGGTCTTTTGATTTCAGAGTATAAGAATCAGAAAATGCTAGTATATTATCAAAACTTCTGAAGCAATAAGTGTATTATGGGCCAAAATCATAAAGGTTTGTTAGTTTGAGTTACCATAAGTTGGTCAATACAACTACTCATTTTTCAGAATAACAAAGATCCATTTTAATATTTTCGTAAAATGTTACCAGCGACTTATTGACAGCTCGAAGAGAGAAAGAAACAACAATAGATTAATTGAACCATGTGTGTATCATTGCTGTTATTGTCATTTACTTTTGGTGGATTTATTTTCACAAAATCAATAGAGAAATTTTGAAAATCTACATGTTGTAGTACTTATATTTGTCTTGTGAACATATTATATTGGATTTATTGAGATTATATATGAAATAAACAACACGACTCAAGCACAACAACTTATGATGATAGTCTGTTAGCATACCCTAATTTCAATAGAAGCATACGGATGGTTAATTTTTTTTATAATATGGTCGCTGGTAAACTTTACGAATTTAGTTCATTGAAATTTACTCAGTGAAGTTGATCCAGTATTTATAATTTCGGCCCTAAGCACTGGTATTTATAATTGACCTTTGTTGGCAGAAGAAAAGCTTCGTAGCGGAATTTTTAGCCTCCCAATTGACTCGGGAGACCAAGGAAAAGCCCAAATGGTCTTGGCACTCAACAATACTTGCATCACATAGAAAAAAGAAGTTAATATTCTGATCCCAAAACCATCACCGTCATTAAGAAAATTAAATAATGGTTAGTAAAAATATTCATATTTCCCTATAGGGTTATCAGATGTAAACTTTAACAGAGCTGAAGTCTTTCTCCTAAAAAAATTTAATACTAAAAATACTAACCAAGATGATGGTTATAGATATGTTTGTATGCTAGGTGTAGAGTTTGTATAGGAAGAAGACCAAGGTATCCACATCCAATCTTTAGTTTATGAAGAGCTCACACAAAACCATGATAAATAACTTGATTCAAGTGTATACTTTAACACAAAAATTGAAAAAAAATCATGTAGAGTTCAAGATAAATGCTAATATCAAACACAATTTAAATATGTAGGTATATTTTTTTTTGATAAATTCAATGCTGACTATATAACTAAAACTAGAGGTGAAACGGATAGCAGTTTGCCAACTAAGCTGCCGAATACCGGATATTAGATAACAATAATTGTTTCGAGCAGCCCAGTACAGAGAAAGATTCGTCACTATGATCGTTGACGTGGGGAGTACCTGACATGATTATCAGCAATAAGCACCCGACGTAGATTTCTGGATTGATCTCTTGAGTTTAATCAATGGTGGGTTTTGGTTAAGGCATTTCGAGATTGCTGGACATCGAATCCCCCCCCTCCCTCCCAACACTGGCTAAGGCTTTGCCCGGACCGTCTCCATGTGAATGTTACGGCCGTGGGTGCATCGCATGAATTACACTTACGTAGGCGGCATAGACCAATTGGAAAGATTCTGTTGCTGGAATGTTACTGTTCCCCAAATTGGACGAAATCTTTCTCTGCATTTTCCAGTTGGGTATATGACGAAACATATTTTTATGAAACTGACATTGTTTACGGAGACTAGCGAAGCCGTTAGCTACTTCTATATATAGAAATAAGATTCATTCTCCATAATTTTCCCTTAGTGCAGTATGTTTGCTAATCAATTTTTTAAGTTGTAGAATTTTTCTTGTGATAACAGGATGTATTTCTTAAGTGATACTTACTAAATAAATCAATTTATTATCCAAACATACATTTATAGTATCAAGTATCCAGACGGATAGGTTATCCGGTATTCGGCTGATCCGGCGGCATAAATACTATCCGGCCGATATTGTTGCATCTCTACTAAAAACGTTAACACTTAAAATTTGATGGAAGTTGTAAATATAAATGGGAAACATCTTTAAATATTTCAAAAAATACATTTGAAATATTGCATTTGACAATTATTATTTAAGTAACACACGCATACACACCCTATATTTTAATATGAAACTGTTAATATGGATAAACATATTTTCTAAGTTTTTAACAAATACATGTTGTTTCATACCATCATAATATAAATAGACACCTACTTTAAATTCAAATAGGCTAACATTTATGTAAAAAAAGTTATAAATTATAATTTAAAGAAAATGTGTATTTCGAGGAATGTTTTAGAAAATGATACACTTTTAGGGTGACCTATCATAAGTGAGCAAATATGCTCATTTACCACTGTGCACGTTTACGAATACTCAAAATATCGTTTTGTAATAAAAGTATAAAAGTGAAGATTTTATATCAATCGTGATCTCAATTTGGATTTTACTAAGTATAATGAAATTTATTTGTAATGAATACAAAATGCAAATTCAAATTATTAATAATCTGCGTAAATATTGGATTTTATTTTTTTAATAATATATACATTACTTACTATTTTCAACATTGAAACGTTACTCCCACCAATTTTCCATAATAACGTTATTTAACATCTAAATCACCCTTTGGGTTTCACCACATAATATATTTTTACCACTTATTAAAGATTTGTGTTAACCCTATTTCACAAAGTTTTTATATTCATGGAATAGAACATTTTAAATAACTTATATAGGTACCAAGATATTTTTTTTATCAATTGATATAAACCAACTTATCATCTCAATTAATTAATTCGAATTGCTATGAGATTATGACAATTGTTTTTTTTTCTTTAATTTATACAAACACTGATATACATTTTTTTTCCTTGAAAGTACTACCAAGATATTCTGGAATTCCATCATCAAAAAATGTATTATTAAAATAGGTACAGATTAAAAAAAATGTTTTATATTCTAATTTCAATTAATCTCAACCAACTGACTTCTGTGTTCAATTTCAGGAGAAAAAAACAATTGGTAAAGAAAACATTTGATTTTTTAATTGTCAACACATAACCCTAACATTGATGGACCTATGCAGAAGGATGTTTTAAGAATAATGGAACATAGAAAAAAAAGAGATAGATGGATGGCTTCAATTGCTCTTGGACATTTTACACTCCTTGGTCACTAAAATTAGGCCCAACGCATCAATCGGCAATTTGATAAATTTATCATAAACGAAAGGACAATCTTTGAGATATTTGCACCCTCAATCTATAAAAGCTTATCATAAGGATATAGAAAACCATTTTTTAATAGAGGTTCCGTTCCGACCTATGGATAAATATTGATCTATAAGATGGGCTGTCAATTGTCGTTCACCGATATATATGAGCATCTGTAACACAATAAATATGAAGAACTTTCAACTTGTTTTTTATTAGTTATAAAGGCACTATATTATGGATATTCATTCAAAAACAAAAAAATCATTTTGAAGCTAATAACAAAAAACATTTCAATCTTCAAAACATCCCAATTTGTTCATTTTAGAACAAACTTGAAGATGAAATCGAAAATGAGAATGAAAAATTATTATCTTATTATTTACTGTTTCATGATTGTGAAAGTATAATAATCTGTGAAACCAATAGCTTATTATTCTACTTTTGGCAAATGTTTCATTCTTTTGTAGGAACTACGGTAGACATTGGGAGTAGGAAAAACCACGGCTCAAAAAAAAAACCTAAAAGAATTTATTATTATTTATTCTATTCTCTAAAAGCTCAAAAACCTTTTATAGTATTCACGGCATATAATAATAACCTAAACAAATGTATGATTCAACACGTTAACTGAAATCATAACTGGCGAGTAACAGCTAATTCATAGAAACCAATATATTTCAGTATAGCCAATATTGTAAGCACCTTGGTAGTGTTCTACTGGATAGTTTTCAATTGATGCACCTGTCAGATTTTTTCTATCACTTTATCCTCTAACTAGGTAACTACCAAGCTACCATGAACATTTATCTACACACGGTTGCGTTGGGCCTTAGACCACAGTGTATTCCCAAACATACTTTTATAAAAGTTTCCCTAGTAATGACTTATAAACTCTATTTGAAATGGTGGGAAAAGAGTGCAAGTATTTATACAAGAGTAATCTAAAAATCACATTCTTTGTGAAAACTTTACATAAATAGGGAAATAATATATCTACATAATAAGGAGAAAATAATATAAAATTTACACTTACACAAAATTATTAGTACGAGAGTTACACTTGTGAAATCATATTATTGTTGAGAAACCCGTTTCAGCATTCAGAGATCGAAAATGTCTTCACAAGTATAAAACACTCACGCCAATTATAAATCACTACAAGTGACCACCAAAATATAATTAGATAATAAAATGTTCACATATAAAGTTTACCCTAGGTTAATTGTTATAAAAATGATCTCTACTAATCTCATAATATATCTATGATTTGCTATATAATTTCAAAGTTTTAATTTATAGGATCTTACCACATCAATTTTTTATTATCAAAAAAGAAAATCAGTACTTTAATTTTTTGAAAAACAAAATTTTATTGAAGAAACCATATTATATTAGATTATTCTCATCTCAACTGTTATGTTGATGTACAACAACAAGAGATGTACCGTCTTATTTGAAAATTTTCTAGCTGACTTCTTGAAGATGTCAATACACTATGAAGTAGATAAACCTTTAACAATGTTAATCCGCAATCTAGGATTTAAGATTTTAATTTGATATAAGTCTGAATATTTCTGTGATTGTGGTATATTATATTCACAACAAAACATGGTCACAAAAGCATACCAGTTGTATTTTAAACATGAAATAACGCGTTTTTTGTTTTTAAAACATGAAAAAAAAATCCGAAGCAATCACAAAAAAACATTATCATAATAATTATTATCGCCTAAATGAGACAATGATTTATTTTTAAATTATTTGGCCCAAACAATGGAAGTCTAATAAATTAATATTTCATTTCTCAAATTGAATTTAAAATAATATTATATAAAAGCAATTAATTTAAGAAACTATAATATAAAGATAAGATCTTTCTTTAGGTCAAATTAAATAAGATAATATTATTTAAATATCCTCAAATGGAAAATGGATATTTCATAGCTAAACGATAAGAAAGAAAAATCAACATTTTCATAGAAATGTGGATTATAAATTATTTTTTGACATACATTATTCATATAATATATTGATTAAATTTATTAAATCACACATAGTTTTCTAATTTTTATGTTAATACAAATATACCAATAAAAACTCAGTAAAATAAAAGGGAAGTTTAACAATTTTATTGTCTTCGACAAAAGTAACTCAACACATTTCATCCAAAAGGATAAAATGAATATAAAATGCATTTTTATGTATTTTATATTCGATAATCATATTTAGAGAGATCGTTTAAATTGATCACCTTCCCATAGTGTCATGAAAAGTTGATATCTTTTTATGACATACCAAAATTAATATATGTACCTACTTACATAATTTTTACTAAGAATAAAATGGAAGATATCAAAAGAACTGCAAGAAAAAGGATATTACTATTCATAAGGAAAATAAATTATTCTTAAAAAAATAGGAAGATATAAGATTAAGAGGATTATTTAAAAAAATATTGGAATGCTGACAACAGGAAGACAAAACAATAAAAAGAGAAGATCTATTAAAGTACAAAAAAAAAAGAAGAAGTTATTACAGATATTTTAGTGTGGCAACTCTTAGTTAAAAAATAGTTTTGTCACTTGTTATTTTTTCACTTGTAAAAATTCTCTCTCTGGTAAAGTTGAATAAAGAAAGGTTGCTGTGTATCTGAACTCCAAGTTTTTTATTGCAAAACATAATCCTGTCTTCAACAAGATCCATTCTTAGATTATAAATATACTCTCCTGATTTTGTAAAATAAAATCAGTAAAACTGTTTATTGGTGCAATTGCTTGTAGTGACATTTGTCCATTTGGCGGCCATACAAGGTTGGGACCAAAAACAACAGATAAATTTGAACTAGTCATCTTATTCAAATCACTTCTATCCATAACCTGAAAAAAAAAAAATGTAATAAATTATAGTATACGTAAAGCGTAATGTCTTCCATTGTGCAGTTGAATCTGAAATGGTACTTATAATTTGATACGGTGATACTGTCATTTGGGTTGGCATGGAGAGATCCTTCGGGATAAGTCCGCCTTTTGATTCTTGAATTTTTTTTATGTTTTACTTATTATTACTGTCATATGTCCATAATTTTTTAATATTACACTTGGGTAAGAGCCAAGACTCACAGGCACACAAAATCAAGACCATTGATGCAGGCATTAACCTTTTGCCAGCGGCACCTGACTTAAGTCGTTTACAAGTGCGTGCCTAGGACGCGGCAGCTGACTACAGTCATATCGGATGAAACTCGGGTATTGTGTTCATATTGTGAATTATTAATAGTAATTTTTTTACACTACTTGCGCTCCAGTGTTTCAATAAAAATTTATTTTGTGTCCCAGGATGTAAGATGATATTTTATATGAAATAAACACCAATAGAAACGTTATACGAAACTGTAACAACTAATGACTCTAACAATTCATTACTGATGTTCGATTTTTAAATGGAACAAACCACTACGGGCTTATGACCGTCTTCTACTGTTATTTCGAAGGCTGGCTTAGTGTGATCACTTTACGTTAACAATATTCGCCATTAGGTGGTAATGTTTAAGCCTCTGAAACTCCTAATCATGAGAATTTTCGACATGTTCAACATGTCGAAAAATCTGAGAAACGTTAAAGTTTTGTCTTTAATATGGTAGGTATATTATATTAATAAATCAAGTATCGTTTTGTCACTAAATATAGCAGATAAATCAAGGCATGTCCTTAGTTTGAGAGTCAAATTTAGGTCCGCCGCGAATGCGCGTTGCTACTTAAGTCTTAGCTGGCAAAAGGTTAAAAGAGTTACATTTCTACTCAACGTTAAAAGCCTACTTTTTATACCCATCACAATGTGTCCTTTGACGGGTAAGCGGGGAGAACACTTCTTTCGCTTCTTCCACCAACATTACGTTTCTCATAGAACTTCTACTTCTTTTGCTTCAACCTTCCTTGAGGACGAAATCGCTGTGTTTAATCTACATCATTCTTGGTCGACCAGGCTTTCATACACCTTTCCTTTCAGCCTTTTCGCAATCCAATTTGAATCCATTCTTTCAGCATGCCCACACCATCTCAACTAAGTAACTTTCATCTTTTTAACAACACTTAATTCCATACCACATTCCTTCCTAATATTCTCATTCCTTTTTATGTGTCACAGACTCTTTCCACATATTCAAAGTAAAGCTCTCGTCTCTATTGCATCTATACTATGACCTAATATTATGAATTAATATTACTCAAACATTAAACTTACCTTCCATAAAAACTGCATAATGTATTTTAAGAGTTTGTAATTGTCGATAGGTAACTTTTCTAGAATAAGTATTTTTACTTTCCTAGGTTTATCCTCTTTTGACCAAGCTGGAAAGAAAATATATCCAAGTCATTAAACAATAGAAAACTAACGGCATGTTGAGAAATGGAACACAAGAGTATAATAAAACTCACTTTGAAACTGTATTATTTCATCATATAATTCAAAAGTCATAAGAGGCTCCTCAAGTTCTCTCAAGAATGCCTTCAATAACACAGCCGGTATATGAGGATTTTCAAAACGTAAATCACTTCCAGCATCGCACTGACTCTGATATTCTTTGATTAAATTCACGCTAGTAGATCGTCTAAATAATCCTTCAGTTTCAAGAGCTGGAAACAAAATTAAAATGACCGATATTAATGGTGAATATTTTGCAAAAACACTTGCAGCAACACTTAAACTATTTTATTTCCTCAACTAGCCTGAAGAAGATGTTGTTTTTCGAAATTTGGTTTGCTTCTGAAATTCTTTTATATCACCCCAGTGTACTCTATTGGAGAGCAGCTAATTATTTTCTATACATAATATACTATAATAATTTTGTACAATATTACTTGGGTGACTATAAATTAAATCAGCAGGGTTATTCACGAAAAAGTTTAAGTTTAGAACTAGTCAAATATTTGAGGCTGCGTTACCCCTAAACACTTGCATTTTGAACTTTTACTTAATGATTCAGTGAGTCCTTAAAATACAAAACTGTAATTTCTGTTTTATTGTAGAAAGAACTTTAATTAAATAGTTTTGCTGGTTTAGGGTGCTTTTTGAATATTTTTTTTCTGGAATGTGTCTCATTTTTTTCTCGATCCGTACCTCCAAAATATCAATATTTTTGAAACGTAATATGCAAAAAAATGTGAACATTAATCTTAATAATAATTGGAAGTTGTCTAATTTACCTAAAAATTATTTCTTTTTAGCATTATAATAACCCTTAATTAAAAGAATAAGTTTAGTTCGAACTAAACTTTTTCATGAATACGCAAGCAGGTCAGCGTTGGATTGAAACATTCAGAATGTGTTACCCAGTCAAACTTTCATCTCTTTAGCATTTTATATTATAATCTATGCTTTTATTCTCTAGCTGTGAAATGTTTTTATATCATAAAAGTGTCAAAAACAAATGGTTAGAGTAAAATTTGTATAACTTTATTTCATCACAGATTATTTTATAAACTTTATTTATGTCATCACAGATTGTCTTGGAAATGATAGACACAATTTATGTTTATGCCACCTATCTAAGACAATTGGGATGAAAAGGGAGATAAGATTAACTGTTCATGTGGAACATAGGACATCATCATTCGGTGTTCTTGCTCTCAAGTACCTATCTATTTCTTCTCGACATCTGTCTTCCCTAGAATCCTTGCGATATACTGTACGTTAGATAACTAGCCTCAATGAATAATCTAGACCCATGGACTAAATCGGGAAGGATTCCTTACCAACTCGCTTGGCAAGCAAGACATTGTAATACCAATTACCCCTTGCATATATACTTACGGCCGGTTTCATAAAAAATAAAGGAGACTTTAAACTCCCTTTAAAAAATAACGAGTTTCATAACAACAAAACGTAATTTAAAACCGACTTTTAGCTAAAGTACCGTTATTGATAATTATTTTTAGTTAATGTTGACTTTAGGTAGTTCAAATTTTTACCACCGGAGTTCATAGAAAATTTTGTGGCGCTTTCTCTGACACAAAGATAAACATTTTGTATGCGGTGACACTGTGGACAAAAATGACTAAAGTAGGACGGAAAACATAGCAAAACGGGAAGAATATTATTGTTTACAGATTTCGTTTAGTAATTCATAAACCATAATAATAAAGTAACACAAAAAACGGCACTTTGATGCTCTATTGAGAAATGAAATTGACAGATCAACAGAAATTCCGCGAAAATATTAGTAAACAACCTAGGTATGTTTTCCATAGATTTCCATGGTAACACTACCAACTGCTACCAACTTTAAAATATTTTTTTGACATTTCAAATTTTAGCTGGAATATTTTTTATGAAACGCGTCAGCTTAAAGGAGTGTTTAAATTTTAAAAGGAACTTTAACTAAAGTGTTCTTTTGAAGCTTTTTATGAAACCGGCTGTTAGAGGGGGAAAAATACAATTTGCTACACTTGATTATTAAGGGAAAAATAGAGGGTCGACAAGGGGTGGGCCAACGGCAGATATCCTGGCTCCAATATATTCGTGAGTGGACAGGGATCACGAGTGTTGAGGAACTATTTCGTGCCGCACAGGACCGGGATGCATTCTCCAGAGTGATAGTCAAGGTTGGGGTGACCTGACACGACACAGAAAGAAGAAGAAGATATATCACCTTCGATACAGAAATGTCTAGATATAATATACAAAAGGGACCATCATTCAACAGTGGGTGGTTGTAGCCCAAAAGAAAAGAAAAAAGACCCCACGTTTTCTTCCAATATGTACCAGATGCCTCAAATATAAAGTTTTCTCACACTGATGACTGTACAAACAATTTTTAATGGTGTTTCAATTAACAGCTCAAAAATATATCAAATTGAATATTTGTTAGCAGGTAAGAAGACCCTGTAGTTATTTGTTTCATTTATTTATTTTTTTATGTTTACTTTCTGTATAAACATAAAAGTGAAATTTTAAATATGTATATGGAATTATGTGCCTATAAAAACACCTTCTATGACCTTGTGTCCCCAATTATTAAGAGTATAAGCAGATCTGCTGGAAATTTAAAGATGGTGTCTTTTTAATGTACTTATCAAAAAATAATTTAAAACGATTTTCCAAAAACCAGTCAAATACCCTATATTAGCATATGACTTGTTTTACAATTTTAAAAGCCAACATTTGTTTTACTTTTGATAATCATAAAGATCTGAGTGGCTCCAAAGAATTAGTCATTGCTACTATAGTATCTCCTACTTTAGTTGATTCAAAATTTCAAATTATAAATCGCTATGCATTTAACGCAGTCTACAATCTACACATAAAAATTAACACACATTATAAAAAAACAATGAACCAGAAATTTCAGTTCAAAATAAATTAAATATAGGTTCGTTGTTCTTTTATAGATACAGTCGCAGGAATAATACATCTGTATAAATAACAAATCATACCATCAGGCTGGGACAGAAACTCGACACATTGACGAACTATAGGAGGAATAGAATCAATCATATGTACGTTATTTTCTTTGATGAACTGTAGGGAGACTCCAAATTGTTGAGTTGGAGGAACATCTTTCAATGGCTGTGTAATTTGATTTTCTGGTATGGTCGTTGTAGGGGATTTACTACCCATCGACATTATACCAGAATTTCTTTTATTAGCTAGAAGTGCTTCATCATGTCTGAAAAGTGTAAGAACATCAACTTTATACAAATTTTGATTTCTTTGTGAAAAATAATCATATTTATTTTGCATTTATGATAACTAACTTTTTCACTTCATCTGGTATACAAATTTTGTCAATATCCAAATACTGCCGTAATTCGTGCAGGTAGTTAACATACATCATTTTTTTGCCAAATTTAACACTTATAGCTGGTTTTAACATTTTCCATACAATTCTAATGAAATTTGTAGGATGGACTAAGTATAATGCTTTTAAATTCTTTTTATATTTGCGATCAAATGTTTTGTAGGCCTTCCATAACCACGAAAATGATGGTTTGTTTTTACTGCACAGCCCATAGTGGAAATATACTACACTATAATCTTGTTCCACATATTTATTCAGTGTGAACATCATGTATCTGAAACATAACAAATTTAACAGTTAGAATTGAAAAATCTTTACAATTATGGAGGCTTTAAAGCTGAGGGCTGACAAATTCTATTTGCTCATCTTATCTTAAGAATCTCTTATATTGTCACTTAAGGTCGGATTCAATAATGTGTCCATAATCTGTTAAATACTATCCGGCTAATAACCATTTTTACTACTCTACCCTTACCCACGTTTTTATTAACATGGATAACCAATCTTAAGATAGGATTTCTATCCGGTAGCCCTCTAGAGTAATCATAAAAATTGTGCATTTTGTATGTCAGATATCTGTGTAAAACAGGTTAGGATCTTGTAAACATTATGCGCACATTTGGCTATTTTTATTAGCCAAAATTTCATTTCATCAATTTGTGAATATTCTATCTGGGGTAATTGTTCTTAAAGTCGGATTTCTATAGAATTCATAGCTAATTCTATCGGAGATCGATAGAATTAGCGTATATCGGAGTACCACAAGTACTCCGAAGGATAGATACAAAATTTATATAGAAATCCTTTCATATCTTTGTTTATTGAAACCCCAAAACTTGAAAATAGATAGTTTTAACAAAATATAGGAGATGTATAGGTTTTTGAAACAGGTTGTTAGTATAAAAACAAATTTTATGATACATTTAAAGAAACATATTCACCTCAACAACTTATCTTGGTGCAAATCTTGGCTGCTTGGTAGCCTACAAGCAGATACAACAATGATCCGTCTACCCACAGCATCATCACCAACAACTTCAATAAGTCCATTACAATCCAGTTGGGCAAAGATTTCTCTATCAATATGGAAATCCTGTTCATGGATAGAGTCCGTTTCATCTGACACCTATATAATTTCAAGTTAAATATAACTTTTTGCTTATGTTCACAAATTTTGTGCATAATCATAAAAGTTAACAAATCTTTGTACAGTATTCGCCGATTACTGGTTAATAGAATCAAACGCTTTATATATCCATCTTTCAATTTATGTACTTCCAAACATTTTATATCTATGGCACTTATAGTAAGATCATTGAACAAGTGCATTTGCCCCCCCCCCCCCCCCGCTATCCCATCATACATTTCTGCATCCTACCTTCTCCAGCAATGGCCTAAGGTATAAAAGTCTAAGTACCAATTCAGAATGAAGAATTTCAGACAATTTCAATCAGATAATAGAATCATATTTTCGGTTTATGGAATCAGATGTTCAAAAAAAATTACAACACTGCTATATTTTTGCCTCTGTGTATTTTTGACTAAGGGGGCGTTCAAGTATTACGTAACGCAATTTGGGGGGGAGGGGGGGTCTTGCAAAACGTTACTGTGCGTTACGAGGTGGGAGGGGGGGGGTTTGAACAACTCGTTACGTAACGGTATTTTTTTTCTTAAATAAAAAAAATTGGGAAATAAATCTTCCAAGTTGGGCAATCCTTTTCGTTTTATGTTTAACGGGAAGTCCCTCGATTGTAATGTACATCATTTTTTGTTCTCCGAAGTTAGCAACCCTTTTGGGCAATGTTTTACGGGAAGTCCCTCGATTTTTCGTTTATGTAATGCGGGGAGTCCCTCAATTCTACTGTATGTAATTTTATCGCTCTGCGTAAAAAGCAACCTTTTTCGATTACGTCTTACGGGGAGTCCCTCGACTGCATTGTATGTCGAAATTTTCATTTCGCTCTCCTAAGTTAGCAAACCTTTTCTTTTATTTTTTACGGGGAATCCCTCGACTGTATTATACTTACGTCATTTTTATTTTATTTTCGTTGTTAGTATTAGTTAGTGCTTTAAACACGCAGTACGCATAAACACAAATTGCTTGTAGTGAGCGTTGTTAAAGTGAGTTTGTAGATAGGTACTATAATGTCCACAAAAGCGGGGGATTTACATAATCAACTGTTCATGGCTTATAAAGGCTCTCATGCTGACTTTCCAACGCAGCTATGTCAAAAAAATACCAATGAAATTTGAAAAACAGCAAAAGAAGAGTTCAGTAAAAAATAGTTACTTCCAGAGTGTTACGTAACATTTAGGGGGGGGGGGAGGGGGGGTACAGAAAAACGTTACGGCGCGTTACATGGGGGGGAGGGGGGGTAAAAAATCTTCTTAAATTGCGTTACGTAATACTTGAACGCCCCCTAATCTCGATTCAAGTGACGAATTACGCATTAGAACCGCTTTTTAACTAAAAATCAAGGTCAGTCTTGAACCTTGTTCAGTTTTGCATGTGTTTATTGCATGTCAACAAAAAACTCAAACCCTGGAGCAGACAAAATGATAAAGACTGAATAACGCAACTTTAATGTAATACATACACATGACGGACACTCGCAAACTGATGACATTGGTGATTGGAAAGAGCAAATCTCTCAATGTTTCAAAGGCAATTACCTATTACCATTAATGTACACTTCTAATACCAATGCTTGGATGAAATCACAGATTTCGAGAGGTATCTGGGACAATCGGACAATGAAACTTTAAAAAGACATAATTTTTTTGGACAAACAATTTTGTTTTTACCCATACAAACCTTTCTTCTATAATACACATCTATGTTTATGTGAAACATGTATGTACTGATAAGCAAAATTTCTGAGGCTTAATAGAATCAAAACATGATCACAATATTATACCTTATTTATTCTGTGATTTTGACATTATACTTATATTTTTACTTGACATTTTAAACTTTATTATTTGACACATGAACATTACATGACATTATTAAACTTTATTATATTATATTAATTTACTTGACATTCCTATTCTAACTTGCTTTGTTGACATGTTCAATCTGTGATATTTGACTACACACTCTATTGTTGTTTAATCTTTACCTATTCAAATGTTGATATTCTTATTTATTTTGTGTGGTTTTTTTTTCTGTCCTATCCAATTGGATTTAAATTTTTAACTACTGTGTTGTTAAAAAAAATGTATGTATTGTTATAGATATTGTAAATAACATGTAAAAGGCTATTGCCGTTGATATTGAAATAAATAAATAAATATAGCCGGCACCTATTGTATTCATAAATATGCCATCTTGCAGATTTATATTAATAACTTTCTATAAAATGATTTCACTTCTGCTTAAATGTCTAAAAATATTTATACATCTGGAATATCATTGAATTTTGAGTTTTTCAAAAAGTTGCAAATACCTATCTAGCTGGTTGAGAAAATGGTTAAAAATCAACTTTGTACCAGACAAACAAACAATAAAAAAACGAGACAAGAAACAGGATACACAAATAGTTTTATGTTACTAACCTGTGGGTAAACCTGCGGAGCTCCAGCTAATTCTTCTTCAAAATTTTCTTCTATTGTTCCATCACTCACAGGAGTTTCTGCATATTCACAATGTTTGTCTAAAGAAATGGTCTCAGGCAACACGTCTGATGGAAAAAGTGCTGAAATAATGTACCATATTAGTTGTATCAAAAGAGAGGAAAGTGGCATAAGTTTTGAGCAAACTAGAATAAATACCTAGATCCCTGGATGAGTTTAAAATTTCAGAATCATCAAACTCCAAGCCAGGTTCATAATCGTGGTTATCAGAGAGACTCGGGTATTCATTATCCATGACTGGTATAGATACCCATTTGACAGAGTTGGCTATGAAAAAAGCACTTCATTAGTCGAATATATTAACACAATATGGAGCATGTAATAAACACGGTATGCGTATAATTACCATCGTGAATTTCTTTATCCATTTTCAACAAGATAATATTTCAATCTATTTAAAACATATTCTAATATATTTCAAGTATACAACATTTTTATTTTCTGAACATTTAAGTCGGAGTTTTTGCGTGACAGGAAAATTTATGCTAATTTTCGAATGAAATAGTAATTACAATAAAAAGATTTCGCGTATATATTTTGAAGAGTTCATCTGTAAGCTTTAATATAATTATAATGAACACATTAAAAAGAAACGAGTAACAAGAATAAAAAATAGGCAGGCAATTAGCTATTGACACAACAAACAGCACCAGAATGGCAACCAACGACCACAGATAATGGATAATAGTAATATCTTAATTCTATGCAGAACACCCGCGAACTCAGCAGTTCATAGGAAAAAAGGTTCATAATAAAGACCTGCAAAATCTAAATAGGTAATATGAATAATTTTTATTCTTGCATTCTATTATGAAATAAAGTAAAGAAAGCATCAAAATAATTTCAAAGCTGACTTAACATACTTAGATGAAATTGAAATTGGTGGTAAGTAGTACAGAAGTAGAATAATTTATTGCAAAAATTAGGACACTACATGATTAGAAATATGCTTTTTATGAAATCATTGGTAGAGTTACTATGGAGGTACTAGGGAACCTACGGAACCTAGATGTAGGG
This sequence comes from Mystacides longicornis, assembly GCA_963576905.1. Lineage (NCBI taxonomy): Eukaryota > Metazoa > Arthropoda > Insecta > Trichoptera > Leptoceridae > Mystacides > Mystacides longicornis. The sequence continues at coordinate 15,355,938 of OY756429.1, read as the reverse complement.
ATTATTTATTTTCAAAAGGATAAAAATAATTGTCTATGCGGCCTTTAAATCATTATATATACATAGAAACCACTACTAAAAACGTAGTATGTGGGTATGCAGAAAAGTACCTATCTCGTTTACTAATAATCAGGGCAGCCAGTCTGAGAAATAACGGTATTACAGAGGCAAACTAGAGGAGATTAGTCAATATTAAAAAAAAAACATATTTCCTTCAATTGACATTTAATATTAATTGTAAAAATATATTGATTTTAACGATATTTAATGTAGGGCCTCCTTGTTATTGTATATGCATAACATAAGCTTGTATTATGTAATCCAACTGTTGTTTTAGATAGCTTGGAGCAATGCAGGTAATAGGGTATTTGACACTATGAAAAATAAGATACAGATTGTGGTCATCCTGTTTGAAAATGGCCCAAGAAAGCTTATTTCTTTTATTTTACAACTTAAATAAGCTTATTTTTTATAAAAACACGTAATAAAAATCCAAATATTTCTATGGAACTAGTCACCGATGAAAACGCCTTGTGATTAGTTGTGGTCCCCGTGACGTCAAGGTGACGTCACCCCATGGTAAATGATAGTCATCAATCTCATACCAATACAGAAGTGTGACGTAAAATGCACCACGTGACCAGCATCATTATACAAGACAGCGTTTTACGCGCGTTTTTGGATATTTAAACTTTAAACATGATTTTCATATAAAATATGGCATATCTTCAGAAAATATAAAGAGAATATGCTTATAATGTATCGTAGAATAATTTAAAACGGTTTCTGGAAATTAGTCAAATACCCTATTGTAGAACATTCTGGTAAAAATTGTAATATGATGCACTGTTTATGATATACCTATATGTATAGAGAAAATGTTTTCTAAAAAATATTTTATTCCTATTTTGGTTACCGAAAAGTTATTATTTATTTATTTATTCTCCTTCCTCACCCTCCAAACAATAATAAATACACTGATGGTATTAGAAGGGCAAAATACAAAAGTAAAAACAAGTAATTCCTGCATTATCAATAAACATGCAAAATAAGTATTACATGCTTGATTTTTTATACAAAGTGTTCATATTATTGATAAGAATATAGGGTATTTGACTAATTTCCAGAAACCGTTTTAAATTATTCTACGATACATTATAAGCACATTCTCTTTATATTTTCTGAAGATATGCCATATTTTAAATGAAAATCATGTTTAAAGTTTAAATATCCAAAAACGCGCGTAAAACGCTGTCTTGTATAATGGCGCTGGTCACGTGGTGCATTTTACGTCACACTTCTGTATTGGTATGAGGTTGATGACTATCATTTACCATGGGGTGACGTCACCTTGACATCACGGGGACCACAACTAATCACAAGGCGTTTTCATCGGTGACTAGTTCCATAGAAATATTTGGATTTTTATTACGTGTTTTTATAAAAAATAAGCCTATTTAAGTTGTAAAATAAAAGAAATAAGCTTTCTTGGGCCATTTTCAAACAGGATGACCACAATCTGTATCTTATTTTTCATAGTGTCAAATACCCTATTGTGTTATGTTATAATATGTATAGGCTAATGTTTGAGAATGCTATAATTTTTTTTTTTTTTTTTTTTTAAAAATGAATCTGTGCTCACTCAAAGTGAACACAAATACACTCCTTGACTCTTTCACAGTAAGCTACTGAAAGCTTGTGTCGTGAAAGAGGAAGATGGTCGGCACCTGGGATCGAACCACGACGTCCGCAGTACGAAAGCCGGCGTTGTAACCGCTGGGTCACCAACCACTTCGATAATATACGAGTTATGTATCTCCTCACCTTCACACAAATGCCTATGCATTTTTGAAGGGGGGAATATTACATTTAACATAAATAAAATAATAATATGAACAAAATAGCAACATGCGAGAGTTTCCTATATTTATTACCAACATAATACCTTTAATGTAAATAGTGAGTAAACATATTATTTTATGCAAACGCAAATTTGGTGAAGTTTCAAGACAAATATACACAGCTCAGTAATAAAAATTGTGTCAAACCAAGTTCTGTGTTTGCCTGTTGGTCCGCGGGAGGTATTTTATTTTCCTCCTACCCTGCATATTATCAGCCGAGCATTCCCCTATCCGCCACCTGGGGAAAATCAAAAGGGACATGACATAGAACATTTATGAAAGCAAATATAAGATTTTCTAATCTATGCAGCAAATATAAGATATTCTAAGTTTGAAAAAAGTTCATAATTATATTGCATTACTTTTTGTAAATGAAATACGGATCTGGGCTTTTGATTCAAGAAACATTAATTATCATTTTCATTAGATAGTTGTTATTTTATGAAATTGTTACATGTTTTTAATACACCGCGTAATGAAGAAAGCAAAACGCAAAAACATTATTAGTTTCTTGTACAAAAGTCCACAAATGTGGAAGTTTATGAATCGCTTGTTAGAAAATTGACAAGAATCTGGAATTGAAATGAACGGAAACGGAAAAGAGCCACTGGCTCCATATCTGAGGCTTGTATGTATTGATGTATCTCGGCTAGAGTCACGGAATATTGCATTCCTCATTCCTGAGTAGTGTCAATAAGTATTACATTGTAGTTGCAATTAATCGTGATGGTTATGTTTATTATAGGTTGATAGTTGTTGCCTTGTGATATAAATTGTAATAATGAAATTTTAAATATTGGTTCTATTTATTTTTTATAATATAAGTGAGGCTGTTCTGTTAAATTATATTTTATTCCTACATTTTGATGGTCGCCTGCGCCAATGAGTCGTAGCTGGTCACGTGACCGTGTATTTACAACAATGGCGCCAAAGGTTCTTATAGTGAAAGTGACCTTATTGTTCTCGTAAATTAATCAAGTATTTTGCAATGTATCGATCATCCCTAAAGTGCTAACACAAAACTATGTTCAGTTAATATGCGGTGAATATCTTTTCTCATAACATTCATTTAGTAAATAATTTGTCTAAAACCACGGCGTTTGCGGTGCTGCTGAGTGCTTTCTGTGTTGTCAATTTTGTTGTAGCTTACCAAATGGAGGCCGCGGACGCTCAGATCTCCCTAAATATCGAAAAGAGACGCTACACAAATATGCATTTACATATTATACGTATTTCAGTTATGTGAGTAATATGATAGAAATCAAATTTGAACTTTGTTTAATGTATACCAATTTGCGTTTTACTTTTTGGGCGGGTAGTTATGTTTATACCAGTAGGACATACGAGTGTGATTGCCGTCATATTGCCCGCCATATATTTTTACTTTTACATCACTGAAATGTCATGTTCACGAGTCTTTTAATTCGAAAATCTCATAAGTGATTGTTTGGTGAAGATCTTGTTTGGTGTAGTTTTATATTTTGTTCAAAAATGCATTACCAGTGAGAATTTTCAATTGTGTATACAAGGAGAATGGCTACGGACCCTGTGAAGTTTGTTCATCGCGTTTTACCTTTTTTTAAACAAACAGACGATGTATTATTTCGAGAAAACTTTTAAAATACAAGTAGTAAAGTGTACAAAACTGATACAATTGCGCCAATTAGTTACATTCCTTCATAAATACTCTTGTAGACTGTTTTTTATGTAAGATACAGCTCTTGTAAAATTACTCACTCGCCTCATTAATTAATCCTATAGCAAATTTTTGTTTGAGCCCATGAACACATTTATCATTACAACAGCTTGCATTTTATGTCTTTATATTATTTCCAATATAACATTCTTTTTTTTCTCTTTTTCCAACAGCTGAGGAAGACCTCAATGCTCCACAGAGAGGATAGTATGTAGTAAAAGAATGTCAACACGCGGCAGCAAGAGGGCGCTAAGCCGCGGGGAGGAGGGCGGCTGTAAAAGGCGCCGTACAGATACAGACGAATCATCATGGCAACCCAGACCATTGTCCGATCTCAAAATTTCTACCATATACAACCGAAGTGCAACAGAAGCACCAGCAGAATTATTCAGGTAACTATTATTCAATCAAGATTCATATGCTTGCAATTTTTTTTGAAATGTCATTTGTACATGCGATGCGAATTTATGTATTGATATTTTTGTTAAAATGTTCTGCATTGCGATTATAATTGTTGCGAATTGCTTACATGTTGTGTTTTTAATTATTGATGTTCCTCACAGCAATAATGTGCAGAAAAGTGGATGAAAATGACAAAAATTTCTTTGATGGTTAATTTGTATTAAAATAATAAAGATAGGACACAAAGCATAACTAATGTTCGTACAGTGTGAAACTTGATCTGTTGTTATACGGGAAGGTAAATATGAGTTCCCTTACAACATTTTTTCTGAAGATGTTTATTTACAAGACAGTTGCCCTTGATATCATCTTTAGCCTAGTTATTTTGATTTGTCAGCTAATGTGAATGACCGAGAATAGTTCAAAACAGCAACCCAAGCAAATTTTTATGCTGACTGTTTAAAATATGATACTTTGTGCAGTCTTGAATTTGAGAGCATTGTTCCCTCTGGTATTTTGTTGCATTGCATTTTTCTACAAGCTCTAACAGGCATGTATGGTAATATGAGAACCTGTGTACCATACATGTGTGAGACTTACAAAACATATAGCTTGTGAATTTAGTAACTCGAAATTTCCCACACTATTGCCGTTTCCTCTCAATATGGGGTAACCAGATACTTGAAAAATTATTAAAAACAGCACATGTAAAATAGGTGTTGCTGCTCTTCATTACTTAGACATTGTCTAATGTGTAACCTGAAATATCATTAATATGGAACTTTGTTCTAATAAGTCAGCTTTCAACCAGTAATAAAAGACAGTTTAAAACTTTTAGTAGCTAAAATTTCAGTTGTCTTTTAGGTACACCTGTTGACAAAGACATAGTATAGAGATCTGTAAGAGATTACATATTAAACCAACTACTTTGATGCATACGTCAAATGAAAAAATTTCTGTAGGTGATGCTTGTGATCCACATGCCGATATTTTCATAGACATTTGTGCCTCTTGAATTCAAATTTCATATGTGATTTATCAACACAAATGTGCCTCCATCTGGAAAAGCATAAACCAAGTGCTTCTGATGGTATTTCAGTTATCCTGTTTATAGGCAGTTTGATTATTCTAACTATAAGAACTGCTGACCCCTGGGTTTGTACATGAGGATTGGCATTTTTTTTTGCCTGGAAGACTTGGAACAATATTTGTCAATATTCATTTGTGTCCTACAAATCTATGCAAGGATATTTTCTTCCTTCCAATACATGCCCAAATTTATTTTTTTAGATTTTTTAATGTTGTATCAGTTAACTCTTAAACCTCTTTCTTAACTTTGGCTCTTTGGAGCCCTGTCCTTCTCAATAAGCATAGAATTTCTATATGAATCCACATTTCTAAACTTTGTAGCTTCTAGACTGTTTAAATATAAACTAATAAATTCATTTGACATTCAAAATCATGAAAAATAGTTGCACATACACGAGGGCTTCCGTATTTGTTCCCCATATTTTTAGAGTGACATATTTACCTTAGAAACTTAGTGGTCTTAATGGTGCAAATAGAAATTCACTTCCCACATATCTTTTTATGCCAGAGGTATGATTTTTTTCTAATGGACAAAATATTACCATTGTTTGTAAGCTAGTAACCAATGGTTATGGATTTTATCTAATTCCATATAGGTACTAACATTATAGAGCCTTAGAATATTGTGAAAGATAGATGAGATCATGTTTTATCATCTTTCTTCAGATGTAAAAAATCGCTGTTTAGGTCTATAATAGGGCACATCAGAATATAAACATGAGTTGCCGGTAATCTAGAAAAAAAAAAGAATATAAACATGGGGTTTGCAGTAGTTTATGATTTATGCCTAAATACATAGAGTCCTAATAATTTTCTTTAAATCTTGGAATTACTTATCAATCAAATTTTAGTCATTTTCTTCTTCTTAAGTTATAAGCACAAATCTCAGAAATACTGCAGGTTGATTTTATCATTATTGAAAAAGTAGTGATTAAATTGGAACAATAATGTACTGAGACGATTGAACACATTCCAGTGATCATTGCTTTTCAATTGGTAAAATCAAATCTATACAATTTGGATATTAGATGAATATTTGTCTATTGCAGAAAGGATCTCATCTCGGCGATGAAACTACCTGATAGTGAACCACTGGCCAGTGGTCACTATTGGGTCATTACAGATTCTTGGCGACAAGAATGGGAACGTGGAGTTCAAGTTCCTGTCAATCCAGATTCTTTGCCTGAACCAGCAGTTACAGTTATAAAGCAAGCCTCTGCATACTCCAGAAATGATTTTAAATTGTAAGTACATATTACTACTCTGGAGTGCTTTTATCATTAATTAAATTTTTTTGATTAATTTTTTAATTCCTTGACTTGATATTTTACTAGGCCGAAGCAAAAATATGTCCGTTCCTCAAAAGATGCCAACTTCTCAGAATCAGAACACCATTTGAGTAATCCAAGTAACAAAAATGAGGCTGCTTACGACTTGGATGCCTGTGATCTTGCATGGCTCAGAGCTCTCAACGGTGAAAGAGCCAGAGCTGGTGTTCATCCAATTAGGGAAGAACAACTGGAGAGGGTCATTGAGGAGCTCGAGGTAAGAAATTAAGCTTAGTCACATTAAGCAGAGCATTTGGAACTTAAAAAATACTTCAATACCTGTTTGTGTAGACTAGACATGAAATAAATAGAATGTTATTGTATTGTTTCAGGTCCGTTGCTGGGATAAAATACAAGCCATACTCAAGTCCGAAGAGGGTTTGGGTATTGAGTATGATGAAAATGTCATTTGTGACGTGTGTAGATCTCCCGATTCTGAAGAAGGAAATGAGATGGTATTTTGTGATTCGTGTAATATATGCGTACATCAAGCTTGTTACGGTATTACTGCTATTCCTTCAGGGCAATGGTTGTGCCGTCCTTGCACAGATGGGGTTCGACCGACATGTGTACTGTGCCCTAATCTTGGAGGGGCCATGAAATGTACACCAGCCGGCCATAAATGGGCCCATGTTAGTTGTGTGCTGTGGATTCCTGAAGTTTCCATTGGTTGTGCAGAAAAAATGGAACCCATTACCAAGATTTCAGCAATTCCACCATCACGGTGGTCACTTGTTTGTGTATTGTGTCGTGAACGTAAAGGTGCCTGTATTCAATGTTCTGTTAGGACTTGCAAAATAGCTTATCATGTAACTTGTGCGTTCAAACATGCATTGGAAATGCGTGCCATAATAGAAGACGAAAATGCAGACGATGGTGTGAAACTTAGGTCGTATTGCCAAAAACATAGTGTTAATTGCAAAAAAGATAAATCTAGTGCAGGATCAGGTTCAGAGGAAGATGACTCAAAACGTAAAAGAAGAAAAGATATGACATCTGAAGAAAAGTCACAAGCTCGCGCTTTGAGACTTCATGAAATCGAAGCAGAGTTTGACAAGCATGTGAGCATTAAAGATATTAGTACGCACTTGCTGGATGTAGACCAAGATGGAATACAGTACATCTATAACTATTGGAAGCTGAAGCGCAAATCAGGTCATAATCGTCCTCTCCTGCCACCTAAGACTGATGACAACGATATTTTGACTGATGGCCAGGGTCAGGCAGACTTAGACAAAATGAAGATGTTTGTCCAATTGCGTCAAGATCTAGAAAGAGTTCGTAATCTTTGCTATATGGTCAGTAGAAGAGAGAAATTTTCGAGGTCATTCTTTCGAATGCGTGAACAAACTTTTCACAAACAAGTTGCAGTTTTATCGGGAGAAACACTTTCACCTGCTGTTATGACTGCAGTTTTAGAAGCCAATCATGGTCCATCAATATACGATATACTTTATTCTCGTCCAAATGCGGTTGATCATACTTTGGACTTTGAAAACTTACTAAATCAAATAGCTGGTGTGGAATCTGGAGATGAAAAGAAGAAAGATCTTAATGGATTAGTCAAAGGTTCAAAATCATTGGAGAATCCATACAAACGTTTATATATCAATGGTTCTGCTCGGAGGAGTGCCAGTTTATATAGTGGTATTTCGAGTGGTGCAGAGAGTATACCAGACAGAGATTCCAAGTACAGAAGATCAGCATATTTCACAACAGATGAAGAAGATAAACCTACGACTCAATCGCCAAAGAAGAAACTTTATTCAAAAGACAGCAGTACTAATAAGCTCTCTGAGAAAAAGAAACCACGAAGACTATCACGGAATAAATTAGATAGCTCTAGTGAAGATGATGTAAATAAATTTAATAAAAGACACTGGCCCAAGAGCAAAACCCTTAGGAAAATGGAACTTGAGATGGCAAATAGACCTTTCTCAGGTTCGGAAAGTGACGATCTGATACCCATATCATCTACAAAGAAGTTGAAACTAACAACTGATATTTATTCCGATAGTGAAAATAGTGATAATAAAATTGAAGATGTTAATGAGGATAAATCATCAAATGGCACTAGTGACTCTCAACAGCATATGATTAGGACTAAAGCAGCTGTCAAAGAGTTTGTGCCATTACAGAAAGATAAAAACTCTAGGCGTTCCAAACTTAGCACTCCTATTCTAAAAAGTCACGAATCTGACGATGATGTGAAAGATAAAGAAAATATCAAGTCGTCTAAAAATAAAGATAACCCATCTGACTTGATTGTTCCACAAAGAGAAGCAGCTAAGAAAGCATCAGAAAATTTACGTACAAACACATCCAAAAGAGAACAAAGTGACACTAATGAAACAAAAACTGTTCAATCTAATAGTGAAGAACCTAAAAGTAAGGGTAAACCTAAAGTGAAAGATAAAAAAGATCCTAAAGAACAACTTAAAGAAGCCAATAAAAAAGACCGAAAATTATCTGGGTCTGGTAACGATACCTTTGAATTTGATAAAGAAGTTGTAGAAAAAGACCCCAATGATATTTTGGCATATGTACCTCAAAGAAAAGCTGCGAAGAAAGCAGCAGAACATATAAAAAGTGGAATGACAAAAACTCCAGGAACGGAGACATCCATTGAAGATCCTAGTAAGAAAAAAGAAGTTATTGACGTCAGGAAATCGCCTAAAAAGGAGGAAGAGAAGAAACAAAAATCTCCAAGCAAATCAAGTCGGGATTCTGCTCTCAGTAGTACTAGTTCTAGTTCCTCGTCTTCTTCTAGTTCTGAAGCTGAAGAAGAGTCAGCTAAAACAAATCGTTTTGTTGAAAAGAGAAGCATGGTCAAATCCTTATTTTCCCCCCCTAGAAGAAGGAATGATGATCTGCCCTTTCTTGACAAGGGATCCAAGGTCACCTATTCTTCTAGTCCCTCAAGTGAATCCGAATCCAAACGAGAAGACGAATCAAAGAACAGTTCGATGGGCACCAGTGTTGAGAAAAAGCAAGGACTATCCCAAAGAGGTAGTAACAAGACTACACCCCGTAAGGCTTCGGAAAAGAAGCCTAAAATCACCAATGAACAACCTAAGCGTGGGTTACCTGAGGGAGAGAAATCATCTAGAACCAGTCAGCCAATTTCGCGTGCTTCCACACGTGCTAGGACAAGAAGTTCTACTTCAGGGTCGAGAGATTTGTTTGACACCACAGGGACAAGAAAACAAAAGCAGAATGTTAGTGAAGAGAATAACCAGCCCAGTAAACTTCCATCTACGGAATGGAAAACGGACAAGAAGGTAAAACCAATATCCAAAAGTGCCGATGTTGAGCAAAACTGCAATGAGTTACCTGCCAAGAAAGAAAAGGAGGACAATGAGAGTGTACATACTCAGTCTCCCAAAATCAAAACTGATAGTAATTTGTCTCGTAGTCCTAAAAGAATATCTAGTGTTAATAGCAAAGATAAAGAAAATTTCCTTTCACAAAAATCTGTGAGTCCATTTCCATCTTCTCCCAATGTATTCAAGGCTGATGGAAAAAGTCCAGAAGTGTATATGCCAAGGCATTTATCATCTAACAATGAACAGTTAAAATTGGAAAATACGGATGATCATACTCATTGTGAAAGTGAATCAGTAGTAGACAAAGATATTATTTCTTCTCCAGAAAAGAATATTTATAAATCCCCTAGCAAATTGTTTTCTGCGAAGCATGTTGTAAAATCACCTAAAACTGTTGAAAATAAAATATCTGAACCGTGCGAGGGACAGACACTAAAGATGCATTCTGACATCAGTGATTCAAATACTCGAATTACTAATTTAAGCGCGGATGAAAAAGTGGCTGCCTTTGAGATTGCACCCTCTGAGTTCAATGATATTCACGATATTGACCAACGACCATTTAACAAAGCACCACCATACAACCATTCAATATTTTCACCCCAGAATGTTGGGAAGGATTCTGGGTGTGAGCTCTTTGAGCTTTTCTCTGATGACACCTTTATAAACATCAATATTCCACCTCCTAACGAAGAAATAATAATGAAAGCACCTTCCCTGAATCTTTTTGGACCAGAGCTGTTATTCAAAGAAGATTCTAAAGAAGATAGTGCACGGGAAACATTAAATTTGGTAGAGAAATTACGAATGCAAATGAGTTCTAAAAAGCCAAGTATTGAAAACCAAGAAGATGTCAAGACTGTTGATTTACTTGAAGATAAGGACCAAAGATCATTATCAATAATTGGAGAAGTTGATGATAGTTTTAAATCTAATAACAATAACGATGAACAACAAGATCTTGTTCCGAAAAAATTAGAAACCGATGATAGAGATGCATCCGATAAATTCAGTTCATCTAATGTTATGGAAGATAAATCTCACATAGAAGAGTTGGGAACCATAGATGATAAGCAAAGTGATTTCCCCACAACTGAAACTCCAGTGCAGCAAAAGTCTTGGGAAGAAACTAGTTCAAATTTTAAAGATCTCAGTAAAGTCAATGATAGTAATAAACATTCTCAGTTCATTATGGATCAAAGTCAACCACAAGAAGACAATATCCACACTGTTGATAAGGATGAACCTGCTCAAAATAAATTTTTGGAAGGTGATGAAGACAAACATTTTGAAAACCAAGTAGATAGTAATGCTAGTACAAACAATGATCATTTACAAATTTCAGTTTGTCCAACTAGTGATATCAATTTAATAACCGAGTCTCATCGTACGAACTTTGATAGTAACCTTCTAATCCAACCACCTGAGTGTACACCAATACCATCACCTTTCAATAGTATGCGGCGGCAACCTAAATGGGCAGAGAGTGAACTAATTCCTGCAAGAAGATCTTCTACATCCAGCTCTGCGTCTGATATGTCAATGGGCTCCATAAAGAAGGATGACAATGATCATCATTCAGCTACAAATGAAAATATTTCTGAACAAGATAATCCCGAAATTACACATAACATGTCGTATAACTATAGTTGTTCAATGGATTCCAGTAGTTACAATACGTTTTCCTCAGAAGCCTCGCAATTTGTTAGCGGTTCGTTATTCCCTGCGACAACCATCAGTTCTCAGGCTTCCATATCTAGAAGCACAGCTCTATTTCCACCTAATGTCACTTTACCATATCCGAATACAAGTTCTCTAATGCCCCATGTTCCAAAATCAAACGAGGAATCTGTGTCCTTTAACACACATTGTTGTGCCGCTTTTACCTCTTCTTCACATAATATGGCTATAACCACTGCTATGGTAGCACCACCCACTCCGAAAGGATCAAGTGAACATTCACCTGCTCATGAACCAGTCACAGAACTCTCCATTGATAATTCCTATAAATCACAATCACCAGTATCTATTCAGGAATTTGGTCCCAATACAGATTTATCAAATGAAATTGTTGATAAAGATGCTACACCAGTAGATGAAACGCCTAGTCAAGGAAAGAAATCTCCCAGTAAACCAACACGGACATCTTCAAGATTTGTGAGTCAGCAAGGAAAATCACCTGGAATTAGCCCTGGCAAATCTCCTAGACAATCAGATTCAAATACAAAGACAGCTAACAAAAGAGGTGGTGGTAAGGGATGTCGAGGTTTAAAATCAAGAGGCAGACCGAGAGGGAGAGGATGTCCCATGTCCAATGCAGAACTAGCATTTTTCGAAAACACTATTCATAATAAATTAGTTGGCACTGTTTACGATTTAGATTTCGATGAAGAAATTGCTAATGACTTTAAACCTATCAGAGAAAGACGAAAATCTGGAGATGTACATGATAGAAAAGGTGAAATTTTCAGAGAATCTTCACACTCACCAAGTTTCACTAGTCCATCTCAGCATACTCAATCCACAAAGAAATCTACCTACTCTGCCGATGTTAGAGATATAAGACCGCTTACTCCGATAACTGAACTACCACCTATTGAAACAGATAAATCTCCACCAAGATTTCCAACTTCAGTTAGATCTGCTCAACCATCCTTCCCGAGTATTGTTCAGCCTGTTTTTCCTGGACCAGTGGACATGCGTACTTACAGTGCTTTTGAACCTTCAACTGATGTATTTAATAATCACCTACTTGGTGCATTTGCTAGTGGTACAGCTGATCAACAGTTACACGAGATTGACGAGGAGATGGAAAAAGAGTTCCACTCACAGCTAATGGCCAGTAGATCACAAGATGCTCTCAGTTTACAAGAAAATGCCAATGACAGTGTTGAAAAATCTACAGAAGAAGTGATTCAAAGTAGTGAGATAATTCCTAAAGTTTCATTATCCGATTCTAGAAATCAATTGAAAGTGAAAATAAAAGGTCCATTTTTAGATGCCAATTATTCGAGTTCCATAACTCCTGCCAACCAGCAAGTGAATGCTCCAATAATAGAACAATCTAATAGCATTCAGATGTATGGAGCACCCAGCGCAGTTAGTTCAGTGGCTTCTGCCATAATAACTGGCACCTCTAACTTGAGGCGAATGCGTAAAAAGGAGTTGCTCCGGCAATATTGTACACAAGATATGAATATGGATGATCCTGCAGCTATGAGTGTAATCAATCAAGTTTCACAGCCCAATCCTATTGCCACATTTAATAGAACCGTTATAAAAATTCCAAAAGCAGTAGCTTCTATGACTAGTTTTCCAACTAAAGATGATTACAAAGACGTCGTTGATGCAAACTCAGAAAAGAAAAGAAGAAAAATATCTAACAATATTGGTCGTGATGTATGTTATGAGAATGATATAGACATGAGTGATAAAAGAAATTCTACTGGATCTTCAATGCTTAGACATTTGGAAATGTCTTACAAGCGCAAAGGACGAATATCAAAACCTAACATCGCCTCTATAAACAATATTGCTCCGGCACCAAAATTAAAAATAAAAATAGGTAATTATCCAAGTGGCTCATCCAGTAATTTTGGTCCTGAGACTGATGCCCAGTTTAAACCACCCAAAAAGCGTCTTGCTAGTATACCAAAACCAAGTGTAGATGATTTACGTAGAGAAAGTATGAAATATAGAAAAATGGTATTTGCCGACTTTGAAGAAGGCAAAAAAGAAAAGAAAAAGCGTATCAAAACCGAGAAAAGAAAGAAAAAAAGAGAGAAAAGAGGCCTCGAAATGCATTTTGTCAATAAGAAAACTGAAAGTGCTACTAAACTAATTATCCGAATTGCTAGGAAAAAAGAAAATTCTAATAAAATAGAATCTGAAGATGAATCTTTGAAATCTGTCGTAGAAAAACCTGTTATTCCAGTAGATCCGTATGATTATGATCCATCTGCACCCGATCCTTTGGCTATAGATTCTCCTTTATCAAATTGCTTAGGTGATTCAAAAGCTGGCAGCAGTTCTTCTAAAGTAACACCCATTCGTCTCAAATTGTCACGTGGTGCGGGAGGTTCGGGCTACATAATGAAAGACCCTCCTAGTCCAGATAGTGATGAACCAATCGCTTGTTCTATTCCTTCTAATAAGCATTGTCAAGTCAGATGATGTTAGGTTTTATTGTTTATTGGGACTTCTTAAGGACTTTGTCATTATATTATGTATGGGTTTCCTGATATTTATTTTTAATATAATTATTATATTTTGTGTTTTTTATTTCAATTTTGTCTAAGGATTGGACCAAAAACATAAGTAATCTCATGGAGATTTTTGCAATTTGTGTCTATAATATTTTTAATTTGATAATACAAGTGATCACAAACCATGATAATCATTAACATACCAGGGGGTCGCTAACTACAAGCTTTTATACTTTTGAGGATCCTCTTCAATTTAATTATGTAATTTTAAAAAGTTAGATAAACAATATTTCGATGAAATCAGCATGTTTAAATTTATATAAATGATTCCTTAATGAATTGAATAATTGTATTGATCAAGTGGGATGTAATTTTAGAATATTGCTCTTCTTTGTAAGTTATTTTAGAGGACTTTTTATGTTTTAAGAATAAATGAGAGAAAACCTCCATAAATCTTCCTACAGTGGCGCTGGTATTTTGAAAATGAATTATAATTTGTACAGTGATTATAATATTATACAACATAAAAATATTAAGTAATTGAAATGCTTTAAATAATGTTTATTACAAATTTGTATTTAGTAATCAAATATAACAAATGCAACATAAAATGTTGCTCATATTCACCATGTACATTTTGTTGTCGGTGAAGTTCCCTTTTTTTATAAGTTAACTCTTGTTTTTTTTTTATGCAAAAATGAAATTTAAAATAATTTTAAACCTTGAGATGATGAGTATTAATTATGTTTTTTATTGGAATAGTCATGATTTAAAAGATGTGCCATAGGCTGAAAAATAAAGGAATAATATCCCATTTGGACAGGATGGAAAAAATAATAAATTCCGAGTCTTTTATTTTGGAATTATGAATAATGTTAAATTATATTATTTTATTCAAAAAAAAAATTCGAAAATTATATAGCCTTTCTAGCTGTAGATATTCATTTATTTTTTACTATTTTTTTTTTGTTTTATATATATTTGAACATTTTTATCTCTTTATTTTCTAAGTGTAATTTACTAGGAATATTATTTCGTCTTGTTATGTATTATAATATATATTGTGTTAGTGATATTAACTATTAAATAGGCACATTCAATAAATCAAAGGCAATCATCACAATTTTGTTCTATGATTCTGACATTGATAGTAAAAAATGGTAAAAAAAATTAACATTGTTGATAATTGTGTACAATCAGATCATAGTTAGGTTGGAGTAAGGAGTTATTTATTTATAAATTTTCCTAGTACTATGTATAATAATATTATTATTGTGATTATTTTCATTTTTAGATGTTTTATATTTAGTGCTGGAGTCTGTGAAACTTTATAATC
The DNA here is from genome assembly GCA_963576905.1 of Mystacides longicornis. Lineage (NCBI taxonomy): Eukaryota > Metazoa > Arthropoda > Insecta > Trichoptera > Leptoceridae > Mystacides > Mystacides longicornis. Next base: position 15,340,655 of record OY756429.1, on the reverse strand, counting down.
ATGAATTTTTTTTCATTTATCAATGACTGCAAACGCACAGTTCTTTAAAAAAATTGACCTAAAATGATTTACCTCCTGTTCTTCGATCACTAAAATTTGTATGATTTTTTTTCCATTTGTATAATGTGTAAAGTATCTCAAAACGAGTATATTGTACTGCATGATTATTTTAGTGGCTTTTGAAATTTTTTTTGGTAATTAGGCCTCTAAATGGAACATTCCTGAGGTGGTATAAAATTATTTTCGTTTTCATTGTTGCACCAATTAACCTAAAATAATTTTATCTATCTTAAATGATCAGCAGTCAATGTGATAATATGATTTGCTTTACCTCTCAATACATGTATTTTATATATTCACATAATTGAGATTTACTCGAGTCGTTCTACTGATTATTAGTTTTGCCTGAAGAGTGCTAAATTTTTGTTTACCTGTCTAATGACAATACTTATTCAATTTTTTAATTAATGATTTATGTTATGATTTAACGAAATTTTGATGTGTTTTTTTTAATCTTGATAACTTTATTTGCAATCGACAGTATTTTTAAAACATTATTTATGTATATTTTTTTATGATTATCATAGATGGCGAAGCCTATTCCTTGATCAAATATTGTTTCAATCCAATTTGTTGCCTTGAAGTGACCTGACACAAGAATAATATATTAATATGGCCACTGAGTAAAGCAATGTATTAATAATAAACATATTTTTAGGTTCATGTTTCAAAAATGTTTCAAATTTGGAAACAATTTATGCACTGGGTTTCTAGGCAGCAGTGTGTCATCTGACAAGACGCCACGCCAGATTTTTCAAAATCACGATGTTTTTTGTTACTACTACGGTAACAATCTACACAATGTTCTACGCTGACACATTCACCACTTATTATCCCAGTACCTTATTTTAATGAAAACATACCATTACAAACTAGGTATTTCAAAAACAAAAGCAATTCTTACACATTTTCAAAAATATTTTAAATTAAATTGATAGCAATTCTTAACAATGAAATAATTTAATATTCATGCAATAATTGATTTTAATATTTTAATCGTGAAGTCAGGGAATAGGTATTTCAGGCCTTTTTAATGAAATATAGACCCAATATGGGAAGATTCATTTGATTTTTTTTTAGTATTTATGAATTCAAAATTTTACAATCACAATGAATTAAATTAAACTACTTGGCGTGATTAAAAAAATCCATTAAAAATAATAAAAAAAAAACAGTGTACTAATAATTTTAATGATGAATTGTGATGGCAAAATGCAATAATTATTCTTCTACGTGTCTTTTGACTGGAAGAGATTATTCATCTCTTGTGAAAAGTTCCATCGCCTGTACTTTGAAGCCTTTGTTTAGAAAATTAATATTTATGTAATCATCTTCTTTCATGCAATATAGCTCGAATTAGTTAGTCATTTAAAATCAATATAGAAATCTTATGCCACAATGATTCCTCACACCAGTAAACATACCGTATTAGCCCTTATTATGTACTGCTCCAAAATTTCATAGATATTTTAGAAAAAAAAATATTCATTAAAGAATTCAAAGAATGTAAAATTCAATCAGATAAGTCTTTATTTAGGTCATTATAAATAAGTAAAAATACAGATTACTTTCATGGCAATATTAAAATATCACACAATGAAAAAAAAACAATCCTGCTAGAGATGTTAACATGGGGAAATATAGTAGGTAGTATACATATTTAGCTAGTATCGACTTGTGCAAAACACTCCAATGGGAGTCCATTCGTTTTTTTTTTTTTACTGAAATAAACTAATTGAAAAGTATCACATTATATTGGGCTAATATGGTAATATTATGTAATATTGTCTGCCTTGTATTTTTTTTTATCAAATGCTGTGTAAGCAATATTTAAGTATTTTATTGTTTTATTTTTAAATGTCTGGTGTTTTCTATAGTTAGTGTGGAAGGAACTGATTTAAAATATATATCTATAAATATCTTCTCAAAAAGGGGGGATAAACTTCGAGCAATTTGATTCTTTGTATAATATTTTCTTAATATAAAATTTCTTAGTCTGATTATTAATTAAAATTTCTAATAAAGTTTGGGCGGTGTGCATACTATTTGAAAAGCAATTGGTTTAGCACATAAATTCAGAAAACATACAATTTCGTTAGACTGTTTGAATTTGATGCTTATCTATTTTTTGTAAAATAATCTTAATTTATGTTCGGAACTGAAGCATCGTTAAACATTTTAGGTGATTGGGAGATATAGTTTGTATTAAATTTAATAATGATCAATTACAGTTCTTGTATACAAATCATCACGTCTTGGGATTAATATTGTAGGATAAAATATAATGTAGCTCAATTATGTATCTAAGCAATTTGCATAATATATTTGTGAAGAATGTAATAATAATTTATTTGTAGTCAATATGTTAAACATTCACCAAGAACATTTGCAATATTTATGATTCGGTTGTCATACTGAATTTGTAATATATTCTAAATGTATTTCATACTGTATTTGAAGAAAAAAAAAATAAAACAATCACATATAATATTTCTATTGAAAAATTATTTCTGTTTTATTTACCAAAATTTTATATTGGTGTTTAATGCCTTTTTAATATGAATTTCAAAATATTCCTGATATTTTTTTTCCCATTTAAGTTTTTACATGCTAATGCAATAATATAGATTATGAATTATTTTAAAAGTGATTTTTACAGTTTTCAAACTGTCCTAACGTTAAGATTTTATATTTTCTGAAGAGTATTATTTGATTCAACCTCAACAATTTAAGTGTGATTGCGTAATAATTGATAAGTCATGATAACTTAAACAGAATTGACATTTTTAGTTTATAAAAAGCGAATAGCGAAATTATGTTTGTATCATAATGTTTCCGGGACAGGGAATCATATGAGAATAGAACAGGGCATATGTAAATACTTAATTTGAAAAAACCTTTACATTTATTCACTTCGATTGTGTTTTACAGTCCTAGACTAAACACAAGGGGAGCACTCAAAAGCTTAATTTCTCTAAAAATATATTCAAAATTACTATCACAATATGCAGAAAAAATGTTGGAAAATACCATGTGTAAAAATTTCCATCACATTTGCTATTTTGACTAAACTCCACTGGTCATCATATATACATATTTATATATTTCTAAAATTTTGGATAAATTTATTTAGAATAATAATATGATCTTTGTGGTGATTTTTAATATAATTAAAAGTTAGTCTGTCTGCAATAGATTTTGTTTTGAAATTAATTCAAATAATATAGGGTCAATTAATTTAAGATTAATCAAATGTAAATATTAAATTGTAAAGCTATTATTAAAATTTATAGTATAATATATTTTTGTTTTGTAAATTGTAATAATTATCCTTTGTTTATAAAATTATATAATATTGATTTCAAATTATCTACATATAGTTTGTAAATAACTTTAAAAAAGATATTTTATTTAGGTAACATTGGTATAAATATTGAAGGCAATGTTATATTTGGTTGTGATTGAAGTTGATTGAAATAGAATTTACATTATTGTTGGATTTTTAAATATTGCTCTAAATTAACTAATATTAATTATCACAAATTGATACAGAAATATGATCACATAATTATTATTACCTAATAAATATACTAAAAAATAGTTCAAAATAGAGTCACATCTTCCGAATATTTTTAAGAGCCGTACATTGCCTTCAATAATTAATGTTCTGCTAAATCTGACAATGATACTCACTAATTTTTAAGAAATGCTTGTATTTATATTGATATACCTACATTTTACACAGAAGTGAAAGTTTAAGATGGCTTGAGGATGAGAATCAGCATACTTAGTAGGACACATGGTTTTCTACTAAGCCTTTAAGTTATTTTAAATTTTCAGTCAAGATTAGAAGCACTACATTATCCTACAATCTTCGATAATATCTTTATAGAAAATCCGTATAGTTTCATATTATATATTTTTTTGTAAATGATTTCATTTGTACAAACTACTTAGTTGCTGTACACAATTTGTTTATATTTTTAATTTTATTGTAGGAATTTTATATTGTTTGTTCATGTAAGTGTACTTTTATATCATAAATATTTATGAATTTATTTAAATTATGTATATATTCTATACCTAAGATAAATCTTGATGATGGTGTTGTCATATTTCCATCAATGTGCACATAGTCACAGTGTTACTATATTATACATAATATATTACAATAAAAGAACTTTTCTAGAGTCATTTATCTTTTATTCATTCCTTATATCACATATTGATTATTGAAATCAGTGTGTAGCTACCGGAAGTTTTCACTTTTCAGATACCTATTATAAGACTCATTCCTACTATGAGTACCTACTTAGAAATTACTTTGTTGGAGTATGAATGCATATTAATTATTATTATAGAAGTAATCCTCCCATCAGGATTTCGAAGATGTGTTAAGACCCTCTCACACTGTGTTCTATTCCTTCAAATCAAAGCTGAGGAATTTGGACATGGTGTGGGAGGAGATTGTGAAACCGGGCAAGATTCCTATGCCCCGAAGTAGGGTCTTAAAGGGACTATAGATATAAGTAAAATCTCTATAGGTACAGTAGCAAGTAACGAAATTCTCAGTACCTACTTGATGAAACCTTCATTTTATCCCCGAAATTAAAGACTTTTTCTTTTGAGAAAATAAATTTTATAATAATATTTCATTCTTTATGTCGTATAGATAGACAGACATGATATAAGTATGTAACGTTAATAATAGTTACAAATCTATATACAATAAAAATGTGCTGATTAATGACGGGATTACCGCTGCTCTCTTACATCCAACCTTAGATTAGGAAAGAGAGGGGATGCGTAACTTCTATGCATTGCCGTACTAAGAATCTGATCACAATACATTTTTCGTACTAAATATAAATAATTTGTCAGAACAGCAAATTATAAACTCTAAGGAAGATGCATGCGATGTCAAACAACAGTGAGGTACTGGAAGGAAGGAAACTTTTATGCGCCACGTTAGATCCAAAAAGTGACAGCCTGGTGGCAAACAGGCATAAAAAATGATCACACGCCACCGGGCATAGTTACGCCAGGAATGATGATGTACGCCAGGAATGAATGGAATGGAAGGAATGCAGTTGGCAGTAGTTTCTCAAGTCTCATTTGTGATGAGAGGTTGTTGCAACAACGAGCACCATGAATCCAAAATGATATTATGATGCAATCAAATGGTTATCTTGGTCTCTTGTATTGATCTATGTATCTAGGTACCTACATAGTAAGTATATGGTTTTGAACTGTATCTACATATGTACTTTATTTTTTTTTTTTTTAAATGAATCTGTGCTCACCCAAAGTGAACACAAATACACTCCTTGACTCTTTCACAGTAAGCTACTTAAAGCTTGTGTCGTGAAAGAGGAAGATGGTCGGCACCTGGGATCGAACCACGACGTCCACAGTACGAAAGCCGGCGTTGTAACCGCTGGGTCACCAACCACTTCATATAACCCTTTTTTATAAAGAAGGTCATGGGAACATATTACGTAATATGCCCCTTGTGTCACCGCGACAAAATCAGATCTATCCTGTTATTAAAATTCAGAGTTGATGTTAAAATGTTTTATTTAAAACTGAAAAAAACTAAATTGTTGAAAATGGCAACAAAATTTTTTCAACATACTGGCAATACTTAAACTGCATATCCTGTTTTCCTCCTGTTAATACTTTACTTCTCGTATTTTAAAAACTCTGGTAACTTGTGTGTTGTGTAGCTTAAAGAATTAAACTGTTTTTATACCACTAACAATTCTTGTTATTCACTTTGTGACCCGCTGAATTATCACAACATCAGAATATAATACTCTACATAAATAATACAACAGAGCAATTGTTGTTTTTAAGTGCAAGCAATAATTATCAAGTTAGTTGAGCATCATAAGAAAAAAAAACAAAAAGACATTCAAATTTGGAACAAAATAAAAATTAAGAATTCCATAAACAACAAGATCATATTTTTAACACTTCCCCTTGATCTATGTTGTAATAATAACATTAAAATCCCTCAAAGTCTGAAATCTTCTCTTAGGTAGAACCTTGGTAAATATGTCTGCTATTTGTTTTTCTGTAGGAATATGCTCTACATTAAGTTCACCGCTTAAAATCTTGTCTCTTATAAAATGATACCTCACATCAATATGTTTGCTACGTTGGTGGTATTCAGGGTTTTTAGAAAGACGGACAGTACTTGCATTATTGATCATTATTCATTAGTTTAGGAATGTTCTGCAAAGGAGCGATATCATCAATCAATAATTTTAGCCAGATTAGTTCTTTTGTAGCTTCACTAGTAGCAACATACTCAGCTTCAGTTGTACTTAATGATACACACAGTTGTCTTCTACTTGCCCAATAAATTGCACCACCACCAGTGGCGTACCGAGGGGCGGACCGCCCCGGGCGCCTCTATTAGCAGGGCGGCTAAATATGCTCGCGCTATACTATACGTCCGGTTTTCGAAATAGGCATGTACCAAATTATAGAAATGACCTTTTTTTTAGGAAAAGTTATGTGGGGGCGCCAAAGGGTGTGGTTCCCGCCCCGCGGGCGCCAATAACCCACGGAACGCCACTGACCACCACTGTATTTGAATACCATTCCTGAAACTGACTTTCTTGTTGTGATATCATTTGCATAATCAGCATCACTATAGGCTTTCAATAATTTCAAATTCCTTTTTATATAGTATTCCATAATTAATTGTGCCATTTATGTATTTCAATATTCTTTTGATCATTATCCAATGTCTTTTCTTATACTTATCTAAGTATTGTGACAAATATGATATTGCAAAAGCAATATCTGGACGTGTGGCTACTACCATATACATAATGCTTCCAACAGCTTGTCGGTATGGAATATTATGGGAAATCATGTTGGTATCGGCTTCCCCTACAAGTTGACATCTTTCAATAGGTGTAGACACAGAGTTTGCCTCACTCATGTTAAATCTCTTAACAACTTTTGTTGCATAGCTGGATTGATTCACAAAAATACCACCATTAGGTACTCATTCTGTTTATTTCAATACTTAAGAAATATGTGGCATCTTTGTGTAATACTTTGAATTCCTTCTGCAATTCTTCAAGAAATTTAATTTTACAGTCTGACGAAGCTGCGACAAGTCCATCATCAACGTACAATGCTCTGGGTAGGTCTGTCAAGTACCATGTGTCATTTTCTTTCAGTGATTCAATCTCTTCATCCATGGCTTTTTCCCAATTATGTTTATTATCTGAGTTCATTGGTTCTATGTAGTTTTCAGGTTCTGAAACCTCTACAAGACAACACTCAATCAGACGTTCTGGTGGGTTTATGTTTCTTCTGTTTCTTAAACGGCACGTAGTTTCAGAGTTTTCCAAAGATATTTCTGGAGTAATTTCTATTTCATTAGAAACAGTCGAACAAGGTTCAATATTGGTTCCAATACTGTTTGTTGATGTTGTAACAGTAAGCCCGTAGTGGTTTGTTCCATTTAAAAATCGAACATCAGTAATGAATTTTTAGAGTCATTAGTTGTTACATATTCTTACCTACTTACTAACATTCATATTTATTTGTTTGCGTTGTCATAATAATAATTTAAAATCATTAGTATGTACCTGTAGGTACCTACTAAAGGAGCATCATTTTTCCGTATCCGTATATATGTAAGTCCCGAGGGAAGCAAAATGCAGATCCAAATATTTGATTTTTTGGAAAGCATTGGACTGGAGAAAAAATATAAGGTGGTCAGGACTCACAATAGATTGTGGCGCCATTCCTGATGATGAAATCGAATGTGCTTGACTTTATATACAACATTCATGTGCTCATTTCTTCGGCCGCAAAATTTCCTTGATTGTACTGAAATGTTGAGATGATTTTATTCTAGGCCAGGACGTCTGTAAAAGGCTGAAGTGTTTTTAATGATAAAAAGCCCGTCTTTACTTTTATAATTTTGATAAATCAAACATCAATGTTAAAACCGTTTAACTACAAAAATATAAATAATGAAATAAATAAATCTAAAAATATTGTTTAGAATTTAAAAAACATGCACACGATATTCCTTGTGGGACGCAATTGCTAGTAATAAATTGTGAAGACACACCAACTGAGCTTTATTTTCTAGCTAAAACACCCCGTAATAATGGTTGATGTAGAAGGTAGTGCTGGAATGTTTTAATGATATAAGAATGTACACAAGTGCATTTCGTTCCATGTCAATATAAATTACCCGGCCGCGGCGTTACAAAATTTTAAGATTTTAACACCACAATACCACTACCACCAGCCACCTATATCTCTGTAAGTACATATACCTACAGTATGTATTGGAAAGTATTTTTATTCGAATTTGTAAGTTGCCTAGAGATTCAGTTGCCGACTTTCGTTCTGAACGTCGACAGTTCGATCCCCGGTTTCGATCGTCTTTCTTTTTCACAATACACGCTTTGATCTCTGTGATAGATATCAAAAGTGAATTTGTGTTCAGTGTAGTCCAGATTGTTAACAAAAAAATATAATATTAAATGTATTTTTTTTATTTATTTTTTGTGTTTTACCATTTAAATATCAATTTGGGTAAAACTATAAATTAGTAAACAAAAAATAAAGAGAGTAGGTACTTGTATAATATAGCAATACATAGTTTTTTATATATTTATTGAGGAATTAGTTCTTTTTGTCACTAGGGTGTCGATATTTTCTAGCTGGTATCTTATCGCGATATCTGCAATTCAATCAATCGAGATTGTACAATAATTATTTTAACCAAATGTTTCACTACTAGATGAAGATAATGTGTTGTTTGAATCATGGTTTAGTTACTTAACGATTGCTGAATGTCTGAACGGATTACTGGATTTTCCTCATGGAATCATCAAGGCTGACTAAGAAGAAATTGAAAAAACTTAAGGGAGAGAAACCGGTGCGATCGCACAGAAACAAACACGTGAGTAGAATTTTTTTTTTTTTTTTTTACGGACAAGTATTTTTGTATGACAAAATCTTTGTGATAAGTAAATTAAATAAACAATCGGATAGGATTCGACACTTTGACTCCTTTGAATACCTTGAAAGAGACGACGGTAGCAAATGAACTATGTCGACCCTTTCTTTTTTTAACTGTTTTCATTTTTGTGTTGTTTGAGTTACAGTTATCGAGTTGTTCTGTCGATTATTAAAACCAAATTTTTAAGTTGTTGTAATAAGCGTAATAAGAGCACGTAACCCCTGGGGGCTTAGACAAATTTAAATTGGCGAACGACTACAAACGAATTATTCGACAATGTAGAGAAGAAAATTAACTGTCCACTTTTCATATTATGTTTATATAGGTAACTGTCTTTGTTTGGTTTAAATAATTGTTTTGGCGTTCCAGTGGACGTAACGTAGGTACAGATAGCTCATATTATAAGTACAATTTTTTTTTATAATTTGACACTAAAAACTGTAAGTAATGGGGTATTTCAAAATAAATGCTGTTGCTTTACGATACGATATTGAACCTTATAAATAAAATATTTATTAGCTTCATTGTAGTTATATGTATAGCGATATGTTACAAATTCTTGGTCGGTTTTCTACAAGGATTATGCTTAAAATATACTTAGTATAATATTATAGTGAAAAAATGTTCGAAGAAAAAAGTGATTTTTACAATAATTTTACATTACAATAATAATATTATGTAGGTAGGTACTTTTGAATATTTCTGTAACACTGGTATGTTTTGTGTAATAATAATTGTAATATTTTGTTATTTTTGTTAGGTACTTATCGATATTTTGTAATAATATGGTATTAATTTTCCTCTGTCTATTTTAAATTATTTTCTATAGGTAGGTATGTAAGAGATGTGTATGTCTTGTGTTAGTTAATTATATTTTTCTTTTTTGGTAAACGGCCTCATTTCCGTATATTTTGAAATCAATAAATAAAAATAAATATACATAGGTACATTTTATACAATGATTTATCACCTCACTAGACGAAAGTCTGTGTTGAGGTCATACTATAATTTTATGTAGGATAGCGGTGACGCAGTAACTGTATGGTGTATGAGTGTGTATCCACCCGTTTCAAACAATAGAAATAATGCATCATTGTATAGAGATGTGTACCGAGGGGAATATCTTAGGTAGGCGGCGGATGTTAGACGTTCATCAAAGACTATTCTAATGCAGATTGTAGGTACCTACATACTCTTGGTTGACGTTGATGCGTTAAACTATTGTAGAATTAATTATTTCATTGGAGTGGTGAATATTACATTGGAACCTGGCATATAATTTTTTCTCCAATAAATCCGCCAACTGCGTTAACCGAACTAGTAATTTAGTTTATTTTAGTTTTGTGCCAGGAAACAATACCAACCTCGGTAGCCTAGTGGTATAGGCGTGGATTTCAGGTCACGAGGTCCCGGGTTCGATTCCCGGTCGGGTCAGAGTTTTCCTAAGTGTTGGAAAAAATAACTTCCGCCGGCTATACTGACACCTTTGTATAGAAAAGTGTTAATTTAATTTAATTACTTCAATATTGCTGATTTGATGTCTCCTGATTGGAATAAAGAAGCAAAAGTGAGATAAGATAGCATACTATTGATAATATCATAATTCTGCGGCAGCAACATTTGAATGATTATGCTATGTTTTCCAAGAAAAGAAGCCGTAACATTAAGAACACAGTAGACTTAAGTACGAAGCATTCTATATTTATGTCTTTCACTGCCGGAATTGAAATAATGAAAGCGCGAAAGAGAAACTCACTATGTATTACATACAAACATACTCCCTTTATGCCCCCCGCACAACGTAAGCCAGCCCGGAGAAGACCAATCCGCAGCAAACCCGACCCGCAGGAAACCGACCCCCCAGCTCGATCGAAGCAATCAAACTGAAAAGCTGGCTCCACACAAATCAAACCCGCCGCGGATCCCTTCCAAACCAACCTACAATGCGGCAGGCCTAAACCCCACTCAGGAGCATAGGGAGGCAACAAGAGCTCTCCATTGCACTCGAAGGCGTCCGAGGCTCATTGTGCCTTTTCTGACCACTTGAGATTTAAGGACGTGACGTGGTCAACCTCACGGTCCCGATCTGATTTTTCGATTTCCTGCCTCTTACAGGATGCTCGAAGAACCAGTAAAAAGAGCAGAGGTGCTATTCTTAGCCGGCGACCCCACGGCTATGTATTACTATGTATTACGGCCGTTAAATTGTGGGTCCGTTTTTATTGGAAACCATGGCAATAGTAACAAACAACAACTAATACCTAGTGTTATACACCTTAATCGTCTATAACACTATTAGTTGTTAATTTTAAACCATTGACCAATTCAGGTGATCATATTATTTCATCTTTTACTGACCAACATGTCATTGTTCTGAAAACCAACACGCTAGAAATGTTTTTCAATTTCTACCCAGGGCTGGTCTGTCTGAATTTTGAATGGACCGTTAGACTGGATGAAAGAGCCTCAGTCAATAGGTTCCGCCGGCTATACTGATACTTCGGTATATTTCGGTACCCACCTAACTATACGCAATAAGCTATGCGGGAGATAACTGCTATTGGAGCACTGGATATTCTATGTGTTTGTCTCATGATTTTTTTTTGTTTGTGTTGTTCAGTGTTCTGTTGGTATTCAATATATAAATAGAAAATTGTTGATTTTATAAAATTTGTTTCAAAATACAGATACCTAGATATTGTTATAATTTCTTGGTTACGTCTTCCAGATCTACTGAATCAAAAACTATTAAAATTGTATTTTATTTATATTATTTAAGTAGTTGAAATTTCAATACGAAGTAGTTTAAAAGTTCAAGAGATAGTGGATAATATTATTATTTTAGAAAAGCCGAGTCGAAGTATGGTTATATATCAATGCATTGACAAGGATCAGAGTCCTGGACCCCGAAATAACGCATCTTATATATAAAAATGGAGAGCTATTTCCCGATGTCATCGCATCACGCCTAAACGGCTGAACCGATTTCGCAATTTTTTTTTGTCGTGTAGGCTTTTATCAAGAGAATTTCCTTTTAGAAGAAAAAAGTTTAGAAAATGCATAGAAAATTAAATAAAACTCTACCTTATTAGTACTTTTTACTTCATAATTTTTATTCCAATTTTGAAATTTTGACAGAAATTGTCAATTGGTGCGATTGACAGAATGCGGATGGAACATACCTACATGGTTTAAAACAGACGCATCGTTCGGAATCACATTGGTCAAATGATAATTAATTCATCACCATACAAATTCGAATTCAATATTCATAGTTAGGAACACAGGACAACGTTTGTCGGGAAAGCTAGTTGTTTATAAATAATAAGCAATGCCGATCCTTGACAATTTTGTTTCAATAATTGCTAGACCGAATAAATAAAATAATAAATACGCTGTAAAAGGATTGAACTTTAGAATGGCCGTCCATTGCTGAAGTTTTCGTAAGTGAACTGAAGAAAAAGTAGTAAGAGACCACCTGCTAGATATTGAAATGACATGCGGTGCGAGATATTGTACGGAACTATTGAGAGAGATGGCTGGAGAGAAAAGGTGATGAACCCATAGCTAAGATTTGTGTCGATTTATTTTGGAACATCACTTGTCAATGAGCTTTGAATGTGAGCTAGGCTAGAGCGTACATGTGATGAATATTATTTGTTTTGCGTGTCCATATTTTGAAATCACACAACATGAACGTAGTGTTTAAATATTTCTATAATCGGTTGTAAATCGCTAGGAAATATATAAGCAAGCGTTGAAGAGACACGTTTATAATAATTTCAAAAATGTAATGCGCATATTCTATAGAATGACGTAGTACAATGTGTGGGTAGTTGTATTTATAAGCAATATATTATGTATATGTACCTTAGGGGTAGAATCATTAATTATATTGAGGCTATCAAATCATTATGCTTAAACAGGTTATTTTTAAGTTTCCGTTTTTCGAAACTCATCAGTCAGCGGTTAATAACTACACACGTTATTTAAAATGGAGGCATGTGATATGAAATTTCCCACTGTACATAGTATTGCATTGGTATAAAAACAGCGCTTGCGTATTGAAAGCGCGCGCACAATCGATAGTTGAGTGTCCTGAATAGTCGTGAAGTAAGCGGGAAGTTTCTGCTCGTATGGGGTGATAGTATCACCATGCAGCCGCCCCCACGAAAGGTAATTTTTACTGTATTTTGCATGTAAAATAATTACTAATATAACGTCATAACAACTGTTAGTGTTAGGTCGTCATATGAGTACATATTTCCTCAATAATTGTGTGAAATGTGTGTCAGTCACTGCAGCTTCTCAAGCGCAACGCAAGCATTCCCGATTATTGAATGGGCTTTGTGAAGATTAAAAAATTCTATTCGTTGATGAGCGTATAAATCTTTGTGTAGATTTTCAGTGTTTAAAGTGCGGTTTTTAATATATTTTTAATGCAAAAGAACGTCGAAAATCTGTATTAAAATTATAAAATCAACATATTTGACATCGTTCAAAGTACTTGACGTCATTGTATCGATTTTTGCAAACAATATTAACAAAATTTCAGATCGACGGCATTCCCTGCTGCTTGTGCTCTCTGATTATATTTATTTGCTTGCGATTATGAATATTGGTATAAAACGGAAACATTTCATTCATAATTTTTTTTCTTTAATTATTACAAATGGCCGTTCGATGTTTTAGGCTTTTTGACGCCCAATCCGGTCGTGAATTTCTATGAATCTAATATTGATATTTTTTGAAGTATTATGAATCGTATATAGTGTGTTATTTTCTCTGAAATTATGCATTTTAAATAAATAAATTGCATTCAATAATATTAATTTTACCGATTTCATTTAATAATCGATATCAAAAAGTTTACAATAATCACTGAAATTAAAAAAGTGGATATTGTTGTAACGTTTATCAGCGATTGAGATCTAATTAACATTATACAAATGCGTAAAAAATACAATATTAAGATTTCATGCTTAGGTTCTGTTATTCAATATAACAGTTTTCTTTAACTAGGTATACAGTAAAGATATTTCGAATAGATGTGTAGTTAAGTAATTGTATCCCATTGATTGTCAAAAATAAAAACACAGTTCACTGAAGTATGCTTTGCTTTGTAAACTACTAATTTAACCCTCTGTACTTATATAGTTATTTATTAACATTTTTTAATAATATGTAATAATATAATCAATGCTGGTCGGTGTGGAAAGATGAAAAATGGGATTATTGTTTCGATTATCTAAAAATAGCCTTACATTTGCGTGAGTGTCTGTCAGTGATTACGACACTTAAACATAAGTTAATACTTTTAAGTTGTAAAGTTTTTAGTTATTTAAGTTTCAAATATCAAAATTTGATGCAAATTTAGTGAAGTGTATTGATTCGATAAATTTCTTTGTATGAAATAGGTCGAGTTCATTGAATATAGTCAATTTTCTCAAATACAAAATTTTTCAAACAAATAGTTGAGTCACTTGTTGTAGCTTGTGCCTGAGTAGCTTCATAATGGAATCTATGGACAACGCAAAGAGGAGAACTTCTAAAAATGATAAAGTTAGTAGAAATCGATAACTAACCCAAAGTATTCAGAAACAATCTAAGTAGTTATTTAATAGACTCAATATCTGAGATTGTTTCTCTATTGATTACTTTGGTTTGATTGCCTTAATAGGAAGAAAAAATCTATTCCACAATCCAAAAGGATATACTTAATATGATTAAATAAAAATACAATCGAATAAGGATGTTAGTTGAAGAAAAAAAAAACATTAAGTACTTATAAGTATTTGGAAACATTTAACAGAACTTAGAACAATCATAAATAGAAAATTAATAAATCGTAACTAACTTATATTTTTGTCAATAGGGAAATTATGCAAAATTTTTGAAAAACTTACACGGCGAACAGATAGCAAAATTACAAGCAAAAAATCAACATGAGTGCGAACTACTTGAAGATATTCGACAATTCACCATCAAAAGATCGGCCATCGAGAAATCATACTCCGAGGTATTTTAGACGAATAGTAATATGTACTTATGTTATGATTTCCTTCCATCGAGGAAAATATTTTCAACCTGTTTTTTATGTTATTCAGGCTCTACTCAAAATTTCGTCGGCGTATTTAAACAAGAAAATTCCAAATATTCCGGATATCAAAATGGAGGGTGGTGAAGAAAAATGGTATAAATTAAACAAAAAAAAAATTAATTTTGTATTCGTATTTAAGGTGTTTGTGTGTGTAACTTATTTATGATCTTTAGGAATATGTGGAGCGTTTGGCGAACTGTTTTAGAAGAAAACGAAAAACTGGCAAGAGCTCGGTTGGCGGCTGTGGAAGTATTCCAGCAGCAGATAGCTGACGAAGCAAAAGCTTTAAGAACTCACAAGATATTTATTTCTAGAAAGGTAAAAACCTATCTTGATGATCAAATTATTCTAAAGAGTAACTGTAAAATATTGACATAATTTAAATATTATAAATAATATAATATAATTTTTTTTTGTTTAAAACGTCAAACAGATGATATACATATTATATTATCTTGACGTCATTGCATCTGCATTATTGTTTCATGTATTTTTTTTTATAAAAATATTAACACCGACGGAATCAAAACATCAAATTAATTCATTTAAATTTTCAATTGTGAGAGTAAAATAATATTAATGGGGGACAGAACATAAGCATCAATTCTGTGAATGTCCCTAATGTGATAGTTTGCTAGAAAAGCGAATCCGCAATTCAATAATACGAAGTAAAATTACAAATGCATTTGTATTTAACCTTGTTTCTTAGTTGATGCATTTCGTTTCATTGGGCGTCTTGTTTACGGCGGTATCCAAGCTACGCTTAGTGAAACATAGGATGCCTTGTACTTGTCTCACATATTACTGCGTTCGTAATTTTACGGTCGCAGTCATTTTCTAGGAAATCATAGCATAACACCCTCTAACATTGATGAACACTTTTTTTAGTCCACCGATCAACTAGCCAATGTTCACAAGGAATTACAGATGTGCGTTCAAGATGTGGATAAAACAAAAAAGCTTTATTTCGACGAAGAGCATTCCGCGCACGACGTTCGGGACAAGGCCAAGGACATAGAAGAAAAGTTAGTAACTACCTAAATGAGTTTTTAATATTTGAATAAGCAGTAAACTTATTCTACGGGTGTGAAGTTCGTAACTGTCATTTCTGATGTCACCTCACCTTTAGGCATGCGAAAAACAGACTTAATATTCAAACATTTTATTGTACCTAATAATATACATGTTTAGAATTTGACTAGCGAAATGATATTGAAAATCTAAGCGATTTATAATAAATAATAGTACCTATTATAAAAAGGTTAATAAGGAAGGTTCATTTCAATCTATTTTTTTTATTATTTTGTTTATAATTTGTTGCATCAATTATCTGCATATCCAACAATAGAGAGTTCTATTTCAAAATTTATTTAAAAAGAAAGTGATTATTTTTTCTGTATTTTTTTAAGGTTTTGAAGGTTGTTTTTCACTTTATTTTTCTATCCAATGCTGGGTACGTACACTTTCTGATGTTTTTTTTATAAAAGTCTTGCTGTGAGTGACTTCTTTTTACCTAATTTTTATCAGTATCCCTATTCCGAATTTCGCTCACTAGCTTAAGTGAGAAACTCACGGGAATTTTGTTTGGGATACAGAGCTTTCCAAAGTATTCTGTAGGGGCGCTATTCACGTTTCCATACAAAATTATGATAGGTCACGTTAGCGTAAATGTCACGGAAATTTATAATAGGGGTACAGGTTAACAATGTCTTCAGCCCATCTTCTTAGTGATCTCCCTATATTTGTTTTATTTTCACGCGGAATCCACTTCATAATTTTGAACCTTGCCTTCTTGAAGTGATCTTTGCCGTTTTCCATACATTTTTCATTTGTGATCCTACTTAGGGCCACAGGTAGACAAAAATAGCTATCTTCAGCGCCCGATCTTGTGCAGTCAATGACTTTCTCGATGACGGAGGATTTTTCGCGTCATCTCAAAATCTGTGCGCTTCTTTGTCTACTATATTTCCTTTACACGTGTCCTCCATAATATTCTCATCTCTATTCGTTATGGTCGTAAGACGTGATTAGTCTGCACTAAGTGCGTCGGCGTATAGATTACGCCGACTTATTTTATTTAATGTGATAACTATCACCGTTTGCTTCACACGTCACTGATGCCTTTTCAGCTGACGTGATCTGCAGGAAAAGTCTTGTGGACTGTATATGTGGAAAATGCACTTACCCTAGTGCCCTTTTCTCCAGCGCATGTGTGTAATCAAAACACTAATGTTTTTAAAAATTAACTATACTAACTGATAATAATACACTGAAATTATTTAATGAATACGATTAAGTATAACTCACTGATCAGTTTTTACTTCATTTGTAAAAGAATATTTTTGATGTGTATGTATGAAGATGACATTTCACACAAAATTTTGTAAACAAACAAAATAGTAGCTGGGCAACGCGGGTGTTTACAACCAGAGATGCGCTATGTCAGATTTGGAGTCATTGATGCAGAATAGGTACCTTATTTTTTTATTTATTTATTTTATATCAAAATATAGTTAAGTCCTTATTAAATCATACGAAACCTTTATGTTTCAGCCAAAATCAGCACATTCACGTTTGTTCACATCAAATTTAATATTTCTAACTACTTAAAAAGTATTCTTTGAATATTTTCTTCAAAACGTCATTATATTTCTTACAAATTTAGTTGGTGCATCGTGGTTGTAAGCCCTCGAATGATTACGAGAATGCATAATTGCTTTATTTGTTTTCATGTCCTATTATCAAAATGATAAACCAAAATACAATGGACCAAAATATGAAGGGAGCACATAGGTATTTGTACGGGGAAAAAACTTAAATATAGTGTATTTATTACAAAAAGCGTTCTTGTATACTCGAAACAACTGTCATTTGACGTTAAGTCCAATATGGCGGTTCAAAATCTACAGAGATCACAATCAAGCGATATGCGTTAAACTATCTCGATGACAGCTTGATCGTAATATTATCGCTGAGCTATTTTTTCCACTGATCGTAGTTTTTAAATTAAGCATCTGGATTAAAATTAGTGTATTGATTCCGATTAGATATTATACGTTTCTCGATTAAGCGGTTGTTTCATGACACCAATCTCACCGTGTTGAGATCCGAATTAGTACTGGTGTGCATTGCGGGAAGGGATTCAAAAATGACAGGTTACAATATCGAGTCCCAGCAATGCGAACCACAGAAAGTGACACCTTGACATATTCAATGGGCTATTATAACGTATTATTATCTAATTATACGTTATAATATTATTTAACGCGATTATTTCAATTGACATTTTTAATATAGCTACTTGCTGTTGTGGTTTTCAGACGATGCAACAAATTATAACATTGTGTGTTTGCATAGTTCACGAATTATTCATAAGCGGGCAGCCAAAACTAAGAAATAACCTTTTTCAGATTAAAAAAGAAGAAAGGTTCATTTTTTCAATCCATCACTTCGCTTCAGAAAAATAGCGCCAAAGTATCTTCAAGGCGGGACCAACTGGAAGAAAAGTCGACCGGGGCCAGGAATGATTATTTATTAAGTCTTGCAGCGGCGAATGCCCATCAGGTATAGTACATTTATATTCTGGACGAGAAGTGCAAACGTATTGAGTGCTTTGCCTTCAAAACAAAATAAGAATCACAAATTTTAAATATAGAACAAAAAAGTATGCTTCCCAGTCGACGTTTTGAAACAAACAAACTCGAACAAATTTTAAAATCTGCCTGGAGTGACGGGGCAGATATGTAGCACAGCTCTACAGCTTCATAATGGTATGTACGTTGTACCTCATCAATACAAAAGTAATTCTCGTCCAGAATGTAAATACAGTCTACACAATAAGCACAATTTTTAAGTCACACAGTGTTAATAAAAAATGCATGTTACAACACAAACACACGTTTTTTTTTCTCCAGAATCGTTACTTCTTGGTGGATCTTCAAGGCTGTATGACAACCATGGAAGCGGCCGTTTATGATAGAGTTGCCGAATATTTAACCCTAATGGGTCGCACGGAACTTTTAACATGCTCCGCCACTCAACACTCTTTCGGGAAAATAAGAGACCAGGCTCAACAATTAACTAGGGAATATAATTTGCAATGCTGTTATCTATTTTATCCAGTATTAAAACAACATATTCAGGTTTGTTCTTCAAATGCATTCATTAAATTTCTATAATTATTATTATATCTCAATAAAATCACATTAATATTGTTTTTTTAGTATGAGTTTGAGCCTTGCGATAATGATCCTATTGAGCACGTGACAGCAGATCACGACAGCGCCGCTGCAACTTTGAGCAGTGAGGCTAGGCGCTGGGCCACTCGTATTGCTAGAGATAATAACACTATAAAAGAAAATACACGTCGTTTACAAGTGCTGATAGCTCTCAGAGATTCTGGTCAAAAGGTTAGTCTTTTTCTCCCAATTTCATAATAAATCAATCATGTTAGTATAAAAAAATACTAACGTTTTATTTCACTTAAGGTTGACCCCAACGATCCGAATGGACCTGATTTGGAAACGAAAATAGACGAGACTAGACAAAATATTAGAAGAGCAGAAACTTCCAAAGCTAAAGCTGAAGCGCGAATTGAATGCCTAAAGGCGGGCGGTGTTAGTGTTGATGAAGTATTGCAAGAAGCCGAGGCGTTGTCTGTTCAAGATTTACCACGAAGTAATAGTTCTCTGAGTATCAGGACTGATGCTTCAGGAATGGCGGTAACTCTTAAATATTTCATCATTATTCATCACTAAATTTCATTGTGAAATATAGGTAATATCACATAACGATTGATCGTTTTAGGACCAGCCCAGTTCAGATTCATTTTATGATAGTGATAATGCCGAGCCTGAGACTACAGCTCCTGTCCAAGAAGAGGAACAAATTGATTCAGAAATGGACGTTATATTGGAAAACGAGCGACGTCAGATAGAACAATTAACTGCTGGCTGGGAAGATCCAACGCATGTCGACTGGGGAGCCCAAAGTGGAGACACGGAAGAAGCGGAGCCGGAACAACCTCAAGGACCAACTTACAAATGCACCGCGTTATATTCTTACACAGTACGCTATTTAACAGTATCCTAACTTCTCTGGTATTTCTTAAGTATAATCTATTTAAATGTGTTTTTTTTTAATGAAATGTAGGCAAGAAATCCAGACGAGTTGAGCATAATTGAGAGTGAACAGTTGGAAGTCATTGGAGAAGGTGACGGAGATGGCTGGTTGAGGGCACGAAATTATAAAGGAGAAGAAGGATTTGTACCGCATAATTACCTAGACGTTGAACGAGACGAACAGGTAATCACTAATTGATTAAAAACAATACTTAGTAACCCATAGTAAATTCCTAACAACCTTGCCAGCTTCCTGTTTTTAACAAGTTAAGAGCTTATGGGTTGACGATACTATCTACTTGCATGACTATATTGCAATATTATGAATACCTTTTAAGATTCCTGCTATCGGTATTTTTTTAATTTTCTAATTTTCAGGAATACGACACTACAACCGTTAACAATACTCAGGTCGGTGTCAAGAATGACTACATTTTTATTGTTACTGTATGCTTTGCTACTCTCATAGCGCCAATAAATTAATATATTCTTCTCTAAGTCTCTTAGAAAATTAAACGTGGTAATATTATTTTCAGTTAAAGGAATGATTAGGTATTGTTTAGGAACATTGCCTGAATGTATTTTTCATAATTTTGTTCGTAAAACTTGAGTTTATTTCACTTTTTATCAATTCACGCACAATTATTTATGTAATTTGATATGGAAAACGTATTACATTGCGATTTTTTTACTTACATTTCGTTCTCAGTGTAGTTTTTGAGCTGATGCTCGAGTATTTGAGATATCATTGCCTTTATTAAAGTTGTAATTAGTATAGATTGAGCATCGATTAAAATAACTACGCGGGAACCGTAAGAATATAAGTAAAAAGGTTTATAATACACAACCCATGAAATCTAAAATATATCAAACAGTATTAGGCATGCCGATATATTTTTATTAAATGTCACATCATGAGAATTAAAAGAATAATCTTATAGGTTCAAAGAAAATTTAGCAAAGAAATTCTCAAATGGTACTTACGAGTAAACTAATGTTTGGAGGAATACAATCTTGATACACAGTGTTTCTATCAGAAGTCAACTAAATATTTTGCACTTTATATGATTTTCATACTATACATACTGTAATTTTGCAGGGATTTATTTGAGGCAAATCTATTAGCACCTTTTGGGTTAATTGCGTATGTGTTTGATACTTACATAGATAACTCAATTTTTTTTCTCCGGTACTGGAAGGTTAATTACTTATATTAATGTGAATTGGTGAATATTATTATAGTCGATGCCTCAAAAGGGGTGTAATCATGCGCTAAAAAGTCATTCTTTTAGTACTTGGATCTTTTTCGGATGAGTTATAGTTTTTTTTTATAAGAAACATTTTCATGTGGTTTGTATCTTCGCTTAGACTGGGTTGAAAGAGTATCCAGATTCCTCGGTTAAAGCGACTTTTTTGTACAGTGTGTTAGTTGATTATCACAATATGAAGAAGGCAGGAAAACTCAACCTAAATTACTTAGAATTATTAGAATGCATGTTATATGGTGCATGATGTGTACACATAACAGTTGCACACACACACCCATCTACCTACATACTTTGACATTCCACTTAGGCAACATGAATACTTATTACTCAAAAAATACCATACATCAAAATGTATACTTGTAATATTTACGTTTTAAGGGCTGTTTCACCACCTCTGGATAAAGTTCTATTGCCTATTCGGCACATTATCCAGAGGTGGCGAAACAGCCCGTTAGGCTATTTTTTTTATCAGTGGAGTAGTGTGGCTGAATACACAGAAAGTTATTCATACGACCTGCAGAGAGTCGTGTAAAAATCGACCGTTTTTTGTGTTGAACACTACAGTACGCCACTGATTGTCTAATTTTATTATTGTCAAGTTATTTTATTTCTGTTGGTAGAGTTAAATGTAATTTTAAATGTATGTACGTTAATTTTATCTTTTAGATATTCGTATCTACTAATCCTAAATTTATTTTAATAAATTTTTATCGCAAGTTAAGTCGATCACAATTATTAGGCATGATCATGAACGGTTTAGCAATTATGATTTAGGCTCATGTCCATCCTTTAAAATATACATATTTACATGTAACTTTATTTGTAATGTTGCGTAAAAAATATGAGCACTGCTCACAATTTAGATGGTATTTTTTTCAAACACTTTTATATTTCAACAACATTATTGCATTTTAACGATAGTTTTTAATGAACACTGATGTTTTCATATATCTTAAGTTGGCACTATCAATGATTTGCGCAAAACTTATTGTAAATCTGTTTAATTAATAAAAAATGGTTATTAAAGAGTTATTTCATAAATTTAACGAATTGAACGTGCATTCTTGGTGGAATTATTTAAATAAAATAATTTAAATGAAACAATTGATTTGTTATTCCACTATATTTATTTACCTGACTAGTTTCGCAGGAACAGGTCCTGCATGGTCACAGGTGACTTAGAAACTGTTTAGAAATGTTTCTAAGTCACCTGTGACCATGCAGGACCTGTTCCTGCGAAACTAGTCAGGTAAATAAATATAGTGGAATAACAAATCAATTGTTTCATTTAAATTATTTTATTTCATAAATACAAAAGCGTACAAATTGAAAATATATAAAATAAAATGTAAAAGTACCTATACAAAATATTAACAAATATTAAAATACATAATCGTGTGATTTTTTTTGATAAATATACGAGATAATAACAACTGTTAATAATGTTAATAATTATTCTAAGTCCGATTTTCGATAAAAAAGCTACCTATGTGTATAGTAAAAATGAATTCATCGTTTGCTCAAAGCAACAACAAAAACTTCATGAGACAAAAGAATTATATGTAGTATGTAGGTATACATACCCCATTAGAAGGACTCTCAAACATATAGTTTGAAATATAAATTAAAAAATATATGGACTACATAATTTGAGAACAATAATTGAAAAACAATCGAACAATTTATACGAGTATCACTTTCATTTTCAGTTAAGTAGGTATAAGAGAAAACCTGACTATTGATTAGGTTTGTGTATTTCAATTTTCTCATATAACACAAGATACTACTACTTGTTATTGAGTAAGATTGGCATTAGCACTACTTGAAACTTAGGTATAAATATCTAATTTTTATTACACATAAAAACAAATGCATCAATTCCACGCTCATCTGATACACTGCGTAAGTCATAATCATGAAGTTATTCAATTGATAAAGTTAACAAGAGATTGATGAAAACGCTTAATCTCATTAAAAAAATATCCTGAAAGTGCAAAAATGTATATTTAAATTAATTAACTTTTACTACGTATATAAATATACGAGTATACAAACATTTTTTTTTTGATAATGTAAAATTATTTTTAAAGAGTGCAACCACTCCCGGACTTGTGACACAGATATCATTTTCGTCAGTTGATTACACAGTTGACGGGGAAGACCCGGACACAGCTCAATCTCCGGATCAAATATCCGTTATTTCGGCTCCACTTGCAGTAAAGCCTGCTCCATTACCTCAAGTCAACGGCGAGAAACAACCTCCGTCTCTATATTGCTGTGCACTTTACGATTACGAAGCAACCGCAGCGGACGAACTGTCATTCGAGGAAGGACAGGTAATTTATCTATACTAATATAATAATATAAAGAGGAAAGATTTGATTGTTTGTTTGCATTAAATAGGCTCCAAAACTACTGAACGGATTTGGAAATTCTTTCACTTTTGGGAAGCTACACTATCCCCGGTGAACATAGGCTATATTGAATTTAAAAAAAAATTGGGATTCTTACTAAAACTCCAATAATGTAACCCAAGGTGTAAAAATATTACCTAAAATATTCTTTACATCGTGAAAACTTTTGATGATAGAATAAAATAATATACCACGATTTTGTAGAAGACATCAATATTTACTAACTTTTATATAGTTTTGTCACAATAAGTGATCATTTATTTAAAAAAAATAATTGAAATTCCGCCTCTAAAAAAGGCTCTTCATTTGTATCTAGGTATTCCTCCTAATCTAAATAAATTAGTTCATAGTCAAGACTGCTTCAATACGTTTATAAATTTTTTTGAATTATTCAATTCGGACATTCCAATCGAAAGATACCACGAGTTTAAAAATGTAAGTACCTATTAGGAAAAAAAAAGTGTTCGCCGCTCTCCGTGGCTCAATCTGCCCATTTAGCTAAGCAGCTATATAGGCCGTCACTGGGGAACAAGCCGTACGAGATGGGACCATTAGAATGCCATATTATTCCAGATTAAAAGGCTGTAGAATATTTTGAAAAAAAGAGATCTTCATGAAAACTTTTTTTAAATAGGTACCTATTTCCCGTGCAAGCTGGGGCAAACCGCTAGTTATTTATATAGAAAGACATGTTTTCGCTCTCGAAAGTCTAAGAAAAAAGTTAAAATATTTATTTATGATAGGCACCAATTATTATAATATTATGTTCAATGTTTAACTTTAACCGCACGATTGTCTTGTAAAAAAACTAGCCGTTATGGGACAATATTGTTTTTTTTTAAATGCTGGATTAGTTGGATCATTTTAACATTAACCACGGTTAACATAAAGGTTTTAGCCGCAGTAAGATATAAACAAAAAATTGAATGGTTATGATGAAAGCTATGCTATAGTTAATTGATACTGTTTATGGTTTAGGTTATACGAATCATCACGAAATGCGCTCACGACGTTGACGACGGCTGGTGGCGAGGAGAGGTGGATGGATGCACAGGAAACTTCCCATCTTTAGTCGTAGAAGAATGTGATGAGGTAATACTGTCATAATACAATTATTAGAATTAATCATCAGCAATGAGATTATTATTGCTATTGTATGAATATCCGAAACTTGATAGAGTGACACTTAATGTAAGCAGTTTTAATGAAAATTTGCACACTGATTTTTTATTTTATATCTTACAACAATTATTATGTAGATACAGTAAACTTTATAACTATGTTTTCTTGTCATTAAAAACAGGTAAATCTTATTATAAATCTTTATCACTCGTTCGTTTCTCACTCACTACCCACACTCATTCTTACATCATAAACTCGACCCAACTATCAAAATTTTTTGTATAAAAAAATTCAATGCTCCACTAACGAAAAATCGGCAAAATGGGTGCGGAATTCATACTGGTACTGAATGGGCAAGGTTCTTAGATATATAATATATGGAATGAAACAAAAGTTCATGCAGTATTTTATTCATATTTCATACCAAAGCTAGTAAAATATAAATAACATTTTGAAAAAAGGTTTAAAAAAACCTAAAACTCCTCCACAGGCATTTATATAAAAAAGTATCCTGAGAATGACAGTTTATTACTGACGATACAGTGTGAAAAAACGGAACGAAACAAATGTATCAGTACAATAGGGTAAAATTACTAAAGTTAAGAAATAACTCGTAATAATTGAGAAATATATCATACTAAAAATAGATGTGTTATTTAAAAATTACACTGGATGAGAAAGGAAAATATACCAACATATTTTTGAAATAGCATAATTTTGTATTATGTGTATCAATCAATAAATCAAAATGTCTCCGCCACAAAGGTACAACATAATTATGCTTGCTTGGTCCTTACAGAATGGAGAGCCATTGTCGGCGGGAGAAGATTGGAGTCCGCCAGAGTCAGCACCTCCTGCTGCTACTCCACCTGGATTTGGGATTCCCCCGATGCCCTTCGGACAACAGGATGTTCCTATTACAAATGGAAATGTTCATTTCGATGAACGTGAGTACGATTTTCTAGAAGTGATTACGCTAATGTTGGAAATTGTAAAGACTCTCATACTTTTTTCGTTAGATTCTTTCATCATTATTTTATTTTTGCAATGTACCTAATTTGTTTGTTGTTGCAAAATAAGAGTTTTTCATTTTAATATAACATATTGTAATCAACTCTACAAAATTAGCGCTATTATATTCTGCTAGCTTTTAAAAAATTGGACAAGCAAATTTTCTCGTAAAAAAAGCGCCTAATCTTTTTGCATTTCATGGCATGCGATTTAGATGATTTCTCATATACAATAATTATATGACTATCAAAAATCATACTCCACACATTGTACCTACCTATATTATTCAATTACAACACAATCAAATATCTACGCTGCAAACAATTTTTTCTGGACTACTCTTTGGTTGATCTGCTTTGAGTGTAAAGAACTGAACCTCTTACCAGAAGAAACTTTAAAATTTTGAAAAAAGTTAGATAGGTATATATTTTTATTGATAAATATTTATACAGACTTTATCCGCTGCGATAAATAATTTGTCATTTTAATATCAAAGAGTTCAATCGGGTTTATTATCGTTTTTAATATATCCGATCGAATATATATATTTTTTTTATTTACTAGCTTTCCCGACAGACGTTGTCCTGTAGTCCTGTAGTTTGAATGTTAAAAAAATATTTCTGAAAGCTCGAAAAAAATTTCAACAAAATCTGCGTACCAATATTTTTAATGTCAATGGTTGTCAAATAAACAATGATTTTGTTATTATAGAATTTTTCACGGATTTTTTTTTTTTTTTAAAAATGAATCTGTGCTCACTCGAAGTGAACTCAAATACACTTTTGACATCTTTCACAGTAAGCAAATGCTTGTGTCGTGAAAGCGGAAAATGGTCGACACGGCCGGGATTCGAACCCACGACCTCCGAACGAAACAGTGCGAAAGCCGGCGTCGTAACCGCTGGTCTATCAACCACCTCCATGCTTTGGTGTCGCAGGAAATCCGTTCCATACTAACTTTAATATTATATTTTATATTATTTGTTATCCATTTTCAACTTTTTATTAGTTATTCTGTTATCCGGAGCGGAGAAGTATCCAATAAATCAAACATCGGAAGAATCTGTACAGCCGATCTCCAGTTATAAGTGTTCTGACTAGCCCGATTTTCATTATTATTACAAGTAATATTAGAATATATTTATATATGTACTAAGACCAAACAAACGCGGAGAATTTTCACAGCGTGCGTGTTCTAAATTTTTTAATAAATGTGATAATTTTTCTCTATTTAATAATATATTTTCCGACAAAAGTTGTTCTGTCGTGACTATGAATATTGTATTAGAATTTGTATTATGTTTAATTTATTATTTTACCAATATTATTCCGACCGATGCATCTGTTTAAAACTATTTTTGCAGCAAAAATATTGTCAATTGCACCAAGTATCAAACAATTGAGAGTTATGTCAAATTTAAAAAAAACTATATAAATTTATTCATTTATACACGGCCAAAGGCCATTAAAATATAATAACAAAACATGCAATAATAATATATAATCTATGTAAAATGTCCAGGTACGCGAAACACAACGAGGCACGCCGTCACAACATCGCACCACTCACACATACCACTGTACGGTAAGCAGGCTGGGTAGGCACCCGCACTGAATTAAATTTATTGTTTATGCGTAATGGGTGAAATAAATGTTTATTATTGTCAAAAACACTAAGTAGGTTATACCTACGTTAATTTTTCTTAATATTTCATAAGTAAATTACCTGACAATATCAAATACAATAAAAAAGAATGATCGAAATTGGTTCAGCAGTTCACGCGTGATGTAATGACTAAGGGAAATAGGTCTCTATTTTTGTATAGACAGAATATAACAAGCAGTGATTGGTAGCTTAACGCTTCAGTCGCCGACTTTCGTAGTGGTGGTCGCATGTTCGATCCTCGGTGCCGCCCATTACCTCTTTCATAAGAAAAGCTTTGCTCTCTGTGAAAAATGCCAGGAAGTGTATCAATGTTCACTTTGGGTGAGCCCAGATTCATTTCTTAAAACAAAAAAGTTTTTGTAGGCCCGAGAATATCAGCTGAAGAGGTTGCCTATGCTCAGGAGAACTGAAACAATGATAAAAAATTATTCACAAACAAAATAATTACATACGTATCAACTATCAAAATATGTTAACAATACACTTTAATGTATTTTTGGCATAATATGTTCGATTTTAAATGGTTTATTATTAAAATAGCAGCAAAACTTATCGGACGACAGGCAAAGAAAATGGTCATTGATTGTTTGATTGTTCTATAAATCAATTCCAGTCACTTATACGGTCTCAATTTCACTTAACCACCCCTGAAAAAATTGTATGTTTGAAATATTTTGCTTGGCGTTTAGGGTGTTTCATAAAAAATATCAGCCCCCGTAGACAAATTTTATAATTATATAATATATAGGTATTTTAACCACTACGCTGGCTTTCTACTGTTCAGAAGGTTTACGTTCTAAGTCATATGTTAAAAATGTCAATCGTTATTATTAATTAATAAATTAATTAATTACAATGGTGTCTGTATAGCCGGCGGAACTTATTGCCCGAGGCAATTTTTTCCAGTCAACCGGTTCCGTTCAATCTAGCAACCCCTACCAATTATAATAAATGTCTATTAATTTATTTAGGTACTCGTATACTTACCTCGTTTCTAAGCCGCTGACTAGTTTGAGTGTATCGGGGTTGTAACAAATTTGTTACATACTAATTGATGCTTGCTGTAAATCTTAAAAAAGATGACTGAAATCTTAGTCTCTAATTAGACACATTTATAAAAACCTAAGTTTAACATATTGGAGGAAATATAATAATGTGTATTTCACATTACTACAGTTACATCCGCTAGAATCAACGACGATTGATTAAAATCTATTGTTTAGTCTGTACATATCTCAGTATAGCAGAATTTTTATACAATACCCTTAGAACAACAGTACTAGTTGTATTTCAAAGGTTTCCTTTATTTATATTAAAGTAAAATAATTCAATTCTTTGAAAAGCGATCAGTATACAATAAAAGCGCGAAGCAATTGTGTTGAAAGTCTATATTTGCTTGTCCAATTTTTTTATAAAATGAAAGTTAATGCAATGGTTTTCTGGAAAAGCGGTCCCCAACTGAACGGTGTGTGTAATTTATTTTTAATTTAAGGTTTTAACTTAATTCATAAATTTAGTTTCAGTGGGAGTCTTTCTTACATACTACAGTATCCAAGCTATGCAAATGACATAAACTTCAAGCTTGCACTGTCGCTTTCGCGCTTTGATTATTTTAACGCCGGCAGTGTAAGAGATAACCATATAATTATTTAATGTGCTTACCTATCGTAAAGAATACTGCGTTCGTGATGTTATGACCGCTTTTCTTTCCTAGTGAACCAATGCATAACTGTATGTATATAAATGTGAATTTTAAACACGTACCTACCTACTATACTAGTTGAGGAAGAAATTCAGGAGCCCAGTATGCCGCCACCTCCTCCACCACCGTTGACTGAGGGAGACGCAGGGTTTAGCTTGGAGCTGAGCCAAAACCAACACAACCAGTATGGGAAGCAATTTAGAGAATCAGACGATGACGAGCCTTCGAAAATTCCTCCAGTAGAAATAACAGGTCTCATTTTGTTTATCAACATTCTATTTACGGCCGGTTAAAAAAAAGAGGCTAAATAACACTTACTTTAGCTGAAGGAACATTTAAAATTAAAAGTCTCCTTTAAGTGGACGCGTTTCATAAAAAAAAAATTTGAATTTCTGTTAGTCTGTCAATTTCGTTTCTCAATAAAGCATCAATGTGAAGTTATTGTTGTTGATTTATTATTATGGCTTATGAATTAGTAAATGAAATCAGTAAACATTAATATTCTACCCGTTTTGCCATGTTTTCCACCCTATTTTGGTCATTTTTGTCCACAGTGTCACCGTATACAAATGTTTAACATTTGTAACAGTAATAGCGCCACGAAATTTTCTATGAACTCAGGCGTTAAAAGATTGAACTACACTGTGCCAATAACGAGACTTTACCATAAAGTCGGCTTTCAATGTCATTTTGTTGTTATGAAACGCGTTATTTTTTAAAGGAAACTTAAAGTCTCCTTTATTTTTTATGAAACCGGCTGTTAGAGTTCATCACTTTCACAAAATTGTGTCGAAATATCTGACATAAGCGCGATTGAGATTTATTTTTTTTATTGAAATTAGCCTGGGTTCATCCAAAGTCAACACAAAGATACTTTGGACATCTTTCACAGAAATCAAAGCTTGTGTTGTGAAAGAGGAAGATTGTCGGCATAGTCGGCGACTTAACCCATATTATATTTTCAACCATTTCAGATACATTTTGTGAGAGTGATATAGTTTTTGTAGGTATTCCTACTTTTTAAAGACTGGTTGTCTTTTTAACATTCAAAATACTAAAACAAACTTCGAATATTTTAGAATTTAAAAAAAATTCTATAATGTAGCCATTTTTTATTGTATCTAACACAATTATAATTAATAAAATTTACTAGATAAACATGAATTTCTTGGTGGAGTTTATTTGAAAATAATGTACCAAAATAAAAGATTGTAAAACTTTCCCACAATTTTGTATTATCCAGACTAGTTTCGTAACTAGTCTGGATAATAAAACAATGTGGAAAAGTTATACAATCTTTTATATGAACTTTAATTACAATTATTATTACTATCTGCGCTGTTGTGTGCGCATAAGGTATTCGTTTTGTCGTTAAATTCTCTTGTGTAAGATATAAGAAAGGAAGAAAATTTATCAAAGTTTATTATGTTCAATTTTTTTGTTGACAATGTAACATAATATGGCCATATACGCTATAGCGTATGGTATGTTATACCATATGGTATACCATACTAAGCCAGTAATAGGTCAAACCATTAATTCAATATAAGTAGGGATACATTTTTTAAAAGCTTATCATTTATTTCCTGCTGCCACATACAGTGGATGAAGTGCCAACGTTAATAATTGACGACGAGGACGAAGAAGAACCAGAGGTGATTAATTAGATATTTCTTTTAACCTTAAAATGTTAATACAACGTCTTTATAATAAGTATCCCACCAATTGCAAGTGGCGTTTGATGTATGAACAATATGTATATATTTACAATTAATATCTTGTTAAAATTGTTTACGGGACAGGAAATAAAAAAACCAACAAAACAACCCGTAAAAGAAAAACCTACAGACGAAAGTGACCCGGACTTCGGACTTGGTGTAGCTCAGATAGTCATAACAGCGGCAACTCCCATGCACGAAGAACCCGAACAAAGTTTTCCGCCCTCGGAAGAAGGCGAACAGAAAGAGAGCGAGGAACAAGAAACTAATGTCGAAGAAGTGATAGAAAAGACACAAACTTCCCCAGACCTTGTAGAGCCGATGGAAGAAGACGAATTAAAATTTGACGACAGCGATTCACAAGATGGCCGACAATCACCCCCGAAACAAGTTCAAGGCGGGCGGGCCAGTATCCCCGATGAGCTGGAGCCGGATCAACTTGCTAGACTTCAAGATTTAAAGGAATCTAACGCTTAAATGTGTTCGTTACTGCGATAAACCTATCAATGGCTATATTTACCTACCCACTATGTATTCATAATTTTATTCGTGTAGATAGTATACCTACCTACATTTTATTACTTCATTACTTTGCGAAGAGGCTTGTAATTTAATATTTGTGAATTTACTAACCATAACGTGTATTGTTTCTAACTCATTAACTAACTATAGACATTGTTATTACACTGTTAAAATTTGTTTTACATTGACTGTTGATATAAATTAAAACATTTATTTCTCTGCCAGTTGAAAATAAAAAAAAATATAAGTACATTTATTGTGATTGTTTCAAATTATTCACGATCTAGCCTTATTAATCTAATACTTCTCGTTGTATGTAAATAAAGAATGATGTTATATCACCGATATTATGTACCAAAGAAAGCTCTTTTTATGAAATGGAATATTTGATTAGGATGAAATATTTTGCATTCGTGCTGACCATGTACAATCTTTTGACAGCCTGAAAATGTATTTCATTCCTTCAGAAACTGTTCAAGTATTATTATTTAAATTCGTTTACATGATAAAAACACAAGTAGTCACTTTACATAAAAAAATAACAGGAATAATTTAATTTGACATCTTGTGTATTACTTACGATATTTTGTAGAATCTTTAAATATCCAAAGCTCTTTGATTATCGAATTCATTTCACATCAATCCACATTCATTATGAATTATTTATCTTCTAAAGCTACCTTGTAATATAAGTACAATAAAACGATAGAATAAAACCTACTATAATAGACTGCAGTGGTGATGTAAACCTTTGTAATTATATTATCATACTATATTATTAAACCCATTTTTACTGCCTCAGTCTTCACCCGTTAAAGTGCTTTCATAACATACTATTATCAATGTAAAGTTCTATTTTATAAATAAACTTAATGTACGTATCTTATACTAAATAGTTTGCAGTCCTTGGGTGACTCTTGTGAAATGCTTGAAAATATTAGGGTATGTTGTAATTTGTAACATACATACATAAAACTTCGTTGAATATTATTGAATTGGTATTGTAAGGTTACACGTATGTGTAAGTGTAGTCTTAAGATTCCCAAATGTAACATTTATGCTCTATAACATAATAGGTATATATCTAGAAGTATTAATTAATCGTTCGCTGATTATTATTCCATTTTCAGCCTAAGTTGTTTGTAATATTACATGTACCCAATTTATTGGTTATTGTCAATTAATAATAATTTCGCTTCCATCTGTAAAGTTTAACACTTTTTTACAAACAATTCCAAAATAAAACAATTTTGCCTAGAACTTGAACGTCTTTTAGTACATTCACACCGAGAGAGATAAAAACTACAATTTGTATTTTTTTTTTGTGTATTTACATAGATGGTTTTTAGTTTTCGGCATTTTTTTTAAACCGAAGACGTTGAGTGAAAAATATGAATAGAATAAAATTCATACATATCGTGTTGTATTAAGTTTTTCCTAATATGAGTTGTGTTTTAGTTAATTATTGTAGTAACATGATTCTTATAAAAAAATGTTCAAGAATTAAACCAAAACAATAATTAGAATTCCAATGGTTGTTTTTTACAGCAATAAAAAATCGTTATTTAAAAAAAAATGTAATTTACGACTTTTGAATAAGTAGATACAATTATTGAATAAAATATATACTTAGTTAACGATACTTTGTTACATGTACACGAATAAGGATTCTTTCATTTTTTTACTGCAGTGGGAATCTCAGTGAAGGTACCTAATAAATTGCTTTTTGATTTCAAGAGAAATCTAAATACTTTTGACTACTTTTAGTTGTGACTCATTGAGGTAGGTTCAAAAGAGAATGCTCATATTATATTATAATGTGTATTCTTTGAGAATCTATTTACAAACTTTCTAGAACTTCCTATTCTTTGGCTAAGTAAGACTTCTTTTTACTATCAACTTATTTGTTAATAAAAACAGAATACCTCTCGAGTACCTTAATAAAAATGTTTGATGTGCTTGTGAGTACTTCCCGCGCACAAGAATGACTGTAGAATTTTTTTTAGTCTCATTATTGTTTACATCCTAAATATCTGTATGTACCTAGATAATGTAGGTAGTTTAAATTACTGATGTTATGTTGACTTTACAAGATGTATTATTGTGCATTTGTTTAAAAATTTTGATGTCGAACCGTAATGCTGTTGTGTATTATTATATTAAAACTAACGTATCAAGATGACTGCGACTATGAATAAATACATCTCTATCCTTTTTGTATGAAAATATTACACAATAATTGATATCCTTCAACGTCTAGCGCGAAGCCTGTGTAAAACATTGTAGGTACTGTATTTATATATATATTTTTTTCTTTATATTTCATAATAATTTTCTTTTGCTTTGATGAGAAGACATGAGTTTTCCACTTTCATTTTTATTTACAATATTTACAGTATACATACAGTAGAAATGACAATACTTTTTTTTTTGTATGGTTAACCATGTAAATAAACGCCCGATTTGAAATTATTGTACAGTAAATACATCCGTTGTTTTAACATTCACATTTGAACACGAGAACTCGTTTACTTTGATTATAATAATATGCATAATGTACCTGATACATGACTTCAGCTAAGTACCCCTATTCTGCATTTCCGTGACATTTACGCTGACGTGACGTAACGAGAATGTGTATGTACCTAATATTGTATTCGGAAAAGGGGTAGGTACTAATATAGGGACGCTGAATCGAAGCTCTACTAAATGTAAGGTTTTTTTTTTCAAACTGAAGTAAAATTAAAATCTCAGGCAAAAGGCACTCGCATTAATGGCTGAATTGTTTAATTATTTTAAATTTAAAGTAACCAGCACTTGTATGTATCTCCACCTTAAGTATTTTATTAGGTACCGCAAGTAACTATGTACCTATACTTTGTTTTGTCGTTTGATTAAATAAAAGTTATGTGATGTAATTGACTTGCCACATAGTGAGTGATAATCATTCTGTTACAACGCCTGCCTCTAATATTCATATTGTATGTATAGTAGATAATAAAACTACAATGTTTCATATTGTTTAATAATAATTACTACAGTATTTATATTAGAATAATAATATAGTAAAGTTATAATTTGTTATCATAGATAATAAAATGTATTAAATGTTTTAAGAAGGACTTGTTTTGTTTCATTAAATTGTTTAACTTAGAAAATATAAATAAATAATTTTGTTTTATTTAGACCGTTTCACTAGCTTCGTATTGATGGACTCAGATTCTACTGCTTTATTTTATTGAGAGTTCTTAACATCAGCGTCACATTAATTGTAATAATTCCTATGTACACACATACACCCTAGAGCAGCAGAGGTATCCACAAAAAAGTTTAGTTCAAAACAAGCTTAATTCTTTTCTTAAGGAGAATTAATTATAACGCTAAAGAAATCATGTTTAGGTATATGAGACAAATTCCAATTATTTTTCACATTATTCCGCTACATACGTTTCTATATTGAGTTTGCTTGTCTGTATATGTTGAAAATTATTTTTTATGTAATTTTGAAGCCACCTGCAAGGGCAAGATTGTGCGAAAATGTCACAATTTCATACAACAAAGTATGGAGTTACAGTTAGTTTTTTTTTTTTTTGCAAAATTATAATAAAGAGTTCCATAATGTTTATTATACTGAACTTCATATTTTTACCTACTTAAAAACTATTCTTTGAATATTTTCATCAAAATTCAAAACGTCATTATCTTTCTTAAAAATTTAGTTGGTGCATCGTGGTTGTACCTAAGCCCTCGAAAGATTACGGGATATATATTTGCTTTATTTGTTCTATATTTAAAATCGGTTAATATTTGATTTTCAAATGGTTTTCAAATATATATTATTGTCATTGCATCCAGGCTTGGACGATGACGATATCATTTTCACCGACAAAAATATAAATAAAGTGGGATATTTATTCATTCATATAGTAAAAAAGTAAATAAAATAGGAAAGTTAAAATAATTAGAAGTCAATTTGGTATACTAGACAACCACTATGTTTTTCTCATTAAACCTATACAATAATCGATATATCAATAAATAAATACTCCACACTCAATGGGTACTCTACGTCTGGGATTCTGTGGTAGAGCTGGAATCTATCTCTCAAGGGGCAACCGAAAAAGACGTAGTTCAGTGTTTCATCATCGAAGCCGCATTATTTTATGCCATATTTTTTAAATATCCGCAATTAAAAAGTGCTCGAAATTTCTGCTGGATTCTGAAGAAATTTCTAGGCGGAAGTCATCCCAGCAGAGACTAAGTGCAATTGAAATTCTAAAAATCTATAAACTAGAAGAAGACCAAGTTATCTCGCATTTAGACTTGGTAAGTATTTGTACGTGTTTAGTCTCTTGAGGTCTCTTGTCATAATATCGGTAATGTTACCTCTAACATGAAATATTTTTGTAGTACATAACCTATTTTATCCCTATTCGTATTCTGTTTTTTTTTTCTTCTTCTTCTATGTATAAAACCATGCATGAAGAAAAAATGGATGCAAATTATACAATTTATTATACTGAAATAAAAGGTGTAAGATGGCGTTGTCGACCGAGAGTAACGTGGATCTAACACGCCAATACACACTCAGGGAAGTTCAATACCCGTATTCTAAGTTTTATCGGTTGTACGGAAAACGTGTATACATATCGAATGCCAGAATCGCTTTTGTTTCTAGAAATATCCTTGTGGCGGTGCTATACCTACGCGTAATCCATACAAAATGTATCGTTTAATACTCACTTTACTTCCGTGACTACTTTCCGGTAACACATAGAATACGGGTACAGGTCAGACAGAAGCAAAGAAATAAGAGAGGTTCAGTGTGAGAAACGATGTTATGTCGGTGGAAAAAGACTGGATATCACTTCTCTCTGCCTATCTCTGAAGGGACACAGGGTGACGTGACGAGTAAACAAAAAGGGTTAGGGTAGGTCCCTTTACATACTCCTGTAGGGTTATTCTCGTAGCGGTCTTAATACGCTCCTATCTTGATTGACAATATTAAAATGGCGGATTGGTATTCACAAAACAAGATATCTAGCATATATCTTAAAAATTCGTTATGTTTGAAATATTAGTATGAAATTCTATGTAATCGGCATTCCCGTAACTATCTTACAAACGTCAAATTCAAGGGCGACCTGATTTCGATCATGTCTTAATCTTATCGTTAAGTGATTTTTAAATGCGATTGATTACGGGAATAAGGCTCCTGAGTGTGCTTAGAAATTAGTCAAGAAAACAAATAAAAACTAACCTAACTAGCGTAATATTATTTATCACAACTAGGCTCATTAAATTCCACTTAATATACATTAGAAGTTTGAATCGAGTATTCAACAAAGTTTACAAGAACTTTAAACTTCTTAAATATAGGTTTATAATGTTTACATAGTCTTATTATTTAAATAATAAATTACCTAATATTCAAAATGAATCACATTTCATTTGTTTTTTTTAAACCATCATTTAGTATAAAACCACTTATAAAGAAGACGATTTTCGTTAGTCGATAGAAGAAAGTCACCCATAATCACACTATTAAACTAAATTAGTATCCGTAAGCAGTCCCACTTAACCTTGACACTCCTGTGAACAGCAAAATTCATTACTTTGTCATTGTCTAAAAATTTTAGTGGTTAAATTTTTTTTCGCAATGACCGACTCCAAGAGTTACACCACTACTCCTATAAGAATTTTAA
Source organism: Mystacides longicornis (assembly GCA_963576905.1). Classification (NCBI taxonomy): domain Eukaryota; kingdom Metazoa; phylum Arthropoda; class Insecta; order Trichoptera; family Leptoceridae; genus Mystacides; species Mystacides longicornis. The sequence continues at coordinate 15,303,241 of OY756429.1, read as the reverse complement.
CAATCTTAGGACAATGGCATCCAGAAGGATTAAAAGGGATTTCGAAAATTCTGTATACACTTTACAAAATTATTGTAAGTAAAAAAAAATAATGCAATAAATGAACAACAATTTATGGTAAAAAATTATTTTATAACAATTTACATAAGATTTGATACACATAAAAAGACCCTATCATAAATAACAATTGTGATGAGAATATTAAGACAACAGTGAACTGACAAAACATCTATATAACTGCCTCGTTCCACTTGTGTGTAGGGTTCCCTTTTTATTTGGGTACCCTGGTGTCAGAACATTTTGTATGGAGCTGTTCACACCCCGACTCGATCGCTGCCAAAAAATTTTACCACCAGAGCACCTGTATAAAAATCGGACCCGACACACGACAAGTGGGAACAAGCGGTAAGGATGAAAAGTGTATAAACGTGATTTTACTTAAAATATTGAGATAGACACTCCTTAATTGTCAATTCAACGTTAATGTTGTTAAGCCCCGTTATTTTATCTACCTCATTTTTTATTTTACTTTTGCAAGTTACTGATCAAAATTTTCTTTTCAGAGCGCCTTTTACATCAGCGTTGTGTTCGCCACATCAGAATGGTTGGATTTGATACATTTAATGATTATAGGAGGGGACGTGGACAAAATCACAAATAACCTGACCCATGCCGTATCTCATGGTTTGGGTGTTTTGAAACATATCAATTATTTGACAAAAACAGAACGCATACGCAAATTAATATATGACATTCGAAATATTGATTCAGTTGTTTACGAAAAGTGGGACAGTTTTGATCCAGATTCAATCATAGCAGAAGGCTATAAGAAGATACAGTTTTCAACTTTCGTTCTTGGAGGATTTGCTTCAACGTTCATAACCGTTGGAGCCTTGGCTCCTATCTTTACGCAATTGGTAAAAACTAAAAGTAATAAAAATTATTATATGTTATTCCTTTCAAATTTCTATACTTTTATTACTTTTCAGAGCGATTATAATTACTACAGCAATTCAACGATATACGTGGTAAGACCATTACCAATGAGTTCCTGGTTTCCTTTCGACACGAATGTATTTCCGAATTATTATTTTGCATTTTCATATCAGGTAAGTAGGTACTTACTTACTGTTTACATACATGAACCTATCGTGTTATTTTACAAAATATTATAAACAATAATTGAATATCTGTAAATAAATTTTTCTATTTCAGGTTCTTGGATTGTTCGGTATATCTTGGATGATAGTCTCGTTAGACAATTTATTTGTTGACGTTGTTGTAGAAATTACGGCCCAGTTGAAGATATTGAATGAAGCTTTAACCACTATAAAAGAACGATCCGTTTACGTTGTCTCAAAATCTTTTGCTAAAGCTTCCGTTAATACTCCCGCAGGTGGGTTTTACGAGTACACAAATACTTTTTGTTATACCTACTCAATGATGGTAAATAATTTTGACAACTTGACCCGAATGGATAAGTATATAAAATTCAGTATGTAAAAACTTTTAATGTATCATTACTGTTTAGATATTGATAGTACTAATGAAGATAGAGATGTTTTATCTGCACTGGAGGATGAAGAAATTATAAAACAATTGAAAATGTGTATTTATCATCACCAAAAAATAATGATGTTAGTTTAATTTTATTTTTTATTCATTCAAATTTAAATAGTCAGTTGAGTACATGTAACGAATAAACCCACTACGTCAGGCCTGCCTGTGGAAAACACAATGACGTCCGCTATCACTTGACTTGAGAGTCGGTTTTTCCTTTCGTTAAATTGAGAGAAGTTGAGAGAAATTGACCTACGAGTTTATTAGCTCATATAATATGTTGTTGGATATTATGGCATGAGATAGTTCAGGACAATATTGATTTAAAGAGAACTAATGAATATCTCGTATCGTCGCTGATGAATTATTATATTGATGATTTAAAATTAAACACAGTTGCACTTTCACAATTTTTTTATGAATCTCGAGCGCTTTCGTCCGACTCACGTAGACATTGTCAAGAGAGTCTCTTGACAATGTCTGCGTGAGTCGGACGAAAGCGCTCGAGATTCATAAAAATTATGTGAAAGTGCAACTGTGTTTAATTTTAAATCATCAAAATGAACTTTCACTATGTGAATACACAAACCTTACAAAAAGTAATTATTATATTCTAGCTGAGATAGTATATTCCTTGTTGCAAAACTTGATTTATGATTTGAAATAGTCGCCCCATGTTAATCATCTTTTCTGAAAAGCAATTGAATATTCTAGAACGTAGTAAACTAATGATATGTGTTATTTTCTTTGTATGATTTCAGTTTGTGTAAAGAAACTGAAAGTATATTCAGTATAAATGTTCTTGGACAATTCATGGCTGGATCAATAATTATTTGCGTCTCATTGTTTCAGTGCGCCACTGTGTGTTTTTATTATAAATTAAACAATAAAATATTTACATTAAGTTTGAAACATTACATTTTATTTACGTTAAATTCAAATATATTATTTCCCGTTAAACGAGGACATTACAAGCTAGTTATAAACCACATGCTTCCATAATTTTGTAATTATTTGATAAATTTATTTTAGCGGCCATTTTCCTTGGATTTTGCCTATATGTTGGCTTATTTGATCACGATATCATTTCAACTATTTTTGTATTGCTGGTTTGGAAATGAATTGATTTTTGAGGTATGTAAGAACAAATTTATAAAACCTTTGTAGAATCAACATTTTTACAAGAATGAAGGAAGTGGGGAAGGGTCTTAAAAACATTATTTATTTATTTATTAACCTATTTTGCTAACTTTATAATGTCTATGGTATATATAATAATTTAGTTTGAGCCGTCAGCGCAGCCTACTGCCGCATAGGTCTCCCCCATCACTCTCCATTTCTCTTTGTCTCTTGTCAGTCGTGTCCACAGAGGTCCTGCCATCTTCCTCAAGTCATCCGACCACCTCCTACATGGTCTGCCTCTTCTTCTTTTTGGCATTTCCCTAGGAGTCCATTCGGTGACTCTTTTGGTCCACTTTTCATGGCTTTCTCTCCACATGTGGCCGACCCACCTCCATTTCAGGCTTCAGCTTTTTAGCACAGCATCCTCCAACTTTGTGGCTCTTCGAATGTCGCTGTTTCTTTTTTTGTCACTTTTTTTATAACCCAGCATACTTCTTTCCATGCTCTTTTGACAGGTTCGTAGTTTCTGAAGGTGTCTGTTATTTGTCGCCCATGTTTGGCATCCATAGGTCAGGATAGGTAGGATGCAGATGTTGAAGACCTTTCTCTTTGCAGCCATGGGGTAATTTTTATTTTTTAGTATTTCCTTCAGTGACCAAAACCTGTTCCAAGCATTTGTGACTCTCCTCTCCAATTCTTTATCTGTTTGATCTTTAAATGACATTATTTGCCCTAAGTAGGTGTATTGCTTCACATATTCTATATTTTCACCATCCACTATGATCGGTATTTCTGAATTATTAGTTATTGCCTTTGTCTTCGTTTTGTTAATTGTTAGACCTATTTCTTTACTTTTTGTTGCGATGTCTTGGATCATTGTTTGTAATGTTTGGGAATCTTTGGATAGCAATACCAAGTCATCAGCAAATCTGAGGTTATTTAGATTTTCGCCATCAATGTTGATGCCCATATTGTCCCAGCATAGGTTCTTGAAAATTTCTTCTAAAACCGCCGAGAAGAGTTTTGGTGAGAGTGGGAGTTGATTTTTGAGGTATGTAAGAACAAATTTATAAAACCTTTGTAGAATCAACATTTTTACAAGAATGAAGGAAGTGGGGAAGGGTCTTAAAAACATACTGAATAGAAATTATAGGATAATCCAACTGTCGATTTGTTGAAGAGAAATTATTTCTCGAGACAGATCGGCAGTATCAAGCCAAGATACGTGAGATTTGTATGGCCTACATTTTAAACGGTTTTCCAAACTTTGACGACGAAAAATACCAACTTAGAGGCTTCGCAGCATATCTGTTCCATATATGGACTTACTCAGAATTCGGAGGAGAACATTTAGCGTGTCTGTGTGTGTGAGGGTGTGTCTGTCTGTGTGTGTGAGGGTGTGTCTGTCTGTGTGTGTGAGGGTGTGTCTGTCTGTGTGTGTGTGTCCGCCCCTCCTTATAACTTGTGATTTGCTTGATGCACAGATCTTAAAATTTCAGAAAATATTATATAATTTAAGTCTAAAAAACATGTATACTCAGAATTTAGAAATTTTCTTTCAATCAAGGGTAATCAACCTTTGAATTTTTAATTAATTTTTTCATATATCTCGAAAACTATAAAATTTAGAACCCTAAAAATGTGTATATAGAAAAATACAATATCTCAAATTAAATTTAATGAAAAAGTTCCAGTGTTTCTCACACTTTTTTTATAAAGAAAAATATTTTTTATGTAAATTTACAATAATTTATTTCAGAATTTTATAAAAATATCGAACAACGCCGAAACACATCAATTAGATAATTTAATTTTCTATAAAAAATATGTACATTATAGCAGTACATCTCAAACTTTTCTTAACAATTTTTGTAAAAATGGTTGGATCTCATGTTTACATGCAACTAGTATAAGAAAACTTTCTCGTCAACCCTTATCGTTCATTAATAGGCCTTATCACTTGTTGGTTCAGAGATTAGTTCCTCTTGTGAGGTTGATTCCTAACTGTCCATACACTTTTTGGGGGTCTCTAATATGGGCGAGTCTTATAAGTTCGAATCTCCATTTTGAAAAATAATCAACTTATTTTTCTATATTTCAGTCCAACTTACTATCAAATGCAATGTACAAAAGTGACTGGATAAACGAAAACGAATCTTACAAGAAAATTGTTTCTATAGTTATGCTTAGAGGAATAAAACCGTTGAAGTTAACTGCTCTAGGATATGTTCCAATATCTACCCAAACCTATACAAGTGTATGTCAATTTTTTTTTATAACCTATATCAAAGTTTTCTATCTTTATTATATAATAACACTTATATTTTACTATTTTAGGTAATGAACGCAGCTTATTCATATTTCGCCATATTAAGACAAATTTACAACAAATAATTCATTACACAGTATTATGTTATACCTACTGTACAAATTCTATCAATTTATACCTATTTAGTGTTGGCAGGCCTCAGGCGAGGTGGTCTGACGACATTAGACATTAGCTGGATGCGGCTGGCGCAAGACAGAGGGCGGCGGAAGTCACAGGGGGAGGCCTATGTCCAACAATGGACGCGAGATGGCTGAAGAAAGAAAGAAAAATATCTATTTTCAACAAATAATAATTGGTAAAATTCCTAAAAATCATATGAAACAGCAGACATCATATTAATATAATGTAGGTACTACGAATACTTAGTAGCATTTTAATTTTCCAGATATCATTTGGTTTTCACTTATGTGCTAATAAAAATATTGAGGTCATCAAACAGCTTTTTTCTTATTCATATAAACAATGAATTATTGATCCCATTTCTTAATTTAATACAAAATCAGGATAAAGTTATAAACTAATTTGATAAGAAAGTCAACCATCAAAGTGTATAAACTTGATCCAATATTATCTTTGAACTTGATCAATAAACCATTAAAGGATGACATCATCTGACGTTTACCGGGCGGCACACACACCACACATGCATAAACCTTAGTGATGGGTAACAAACAACTTTACATAGCCACCCGAACTGCGCGAATCAATAGTGATCCGAATCAGTTATCCGGCTCACTTTGGTCAGTTTTGTGATACTTTCCAGCAATAAAACACAATAATACAACACAAATACAGAAATTTTGTATTGTTTTTATTAATTACTAGCTTATACCCGTCTTGCTTTACGTTTTTGATTCCGATTGTCAGGCTTTATCGGTAGGTAATTAAACAGGTTCTAGTCTAGCTTCCCATTGCTTAACAGACCTCTATAACTGACATAAGCACAGGAAAAGAAGAATGACACTTTTAAAATTTTTGTTTCACAGACCTCATAATATTATACGAACCTACCGACATAATTTGCAAGTTTTCATAGAGAGAGAGATAGCTCTGTGGTTTGAATCTTAGCAACATTCCCTAATGTGTGATAATTAATTAGGCTCTCCACCCATAGAGGGTGATTTGCGCTATCTGTCAAATTTGCAAAATGGAGGAATCATTTTGCAAATTTTTTCATTAAATCTTTATTTATTGAGAATAATAAGATTTGAATAACATTTATATGTATAACATATCAATCTACGATTATTTTATTACATTTTCATACCGTAATACCAAGATTCCATTCAACGTTTACATGAGTAATTTTGTTTCCAAAAGTCTTTTTGAGAAATTTGTATGAAGATCCTAAAAAAATAGATTTTTTTAAATAGCTCTAAATATATTAAAGTTAATGCAGCAAATTGTATTTAAGAACCTTCTCCAGCATTTTGTACGGCTCTGGGCATATTAATATCTGACGTAGCATTTGTATTTTGAGCGTGATGTTCACATATAAGGTAAAAGTATTGTCAAAGGCAAATAAAAAAACAAACATTTCTAAAATATTTTGTAGATTAGCTTTTTCTTCGTGTGACTTATCAGGTCACCCCGACGTTGGCGATCACTTCCTCCAACGGAACAACTCCTCCACGTTTCTTATTAGCTATTACTATTACACATTAAATATTTTATTTCACATTATCAATGATTTTTCTCAGTCATAATGATTGTTTTTATAATTTTATTTATCATATTTTTTGTCATCTGCAAATTGATTTTTGTGTCTCATTGTTACATTTGATGATTTTTTAAATTATAACTACTAGTTCTTTTAATTTTTTTATGATTTTATTTGTCTTAACCATGGTATTTTCTTTATTGGGCTGTGATTAGTTGGTATTTTCTTTACCGGCACAAAACGTTCCTAAGCTCGCCGGTAATCTCGAAAAAAAATATAGATCTCTGTGTATGTGTAAGTACAAAGGGTCATTCTACTAAATTCGTGTACATCATTACGGCTCATACAGATCTCATACTCTAATTGACTCGAAACATATTCTATAGATTCACTCTATCCGTGACCCGATAAACACACTCATACCAACTCTAAATTTTTTCATGCCGCCCCGTAAACGTCAAAATCCACGTGGCCGTTAATGGTCTATAGCTAGTATAAAGTTAAATTTTTCCACTTTCTTTATATTCTCGAAAAATCTGTGCCATATGATTTTGTGATAATGTGTCTCTTATGGTTCTGTGGGTTCTTAAGGCCATTAAGCTTTAAGTGGGCTACATCCCTATGTTAGAAGAGGGTCTACTACCGTATATAAAAGAACTGATACGATTTTCGAAGATAAAATCCATCAGAATAACCCTTGTATTAAAACGTAACTTTTGTTAATCTTGTACACATTATGTATTAACAATAATAATTATTGCAAAGTTTATTGCTATCTTGATATGTATATCGAACTCCCAATACATAATTGAATTCCTTGAAAAATATCATACCCTAGGTCAGAAGCAAAAGAAATAGGAGAGGTTGTATGAGAAATGGTATGGTGGAAGTAGCGAAAAAATTGTGCTTGGATAGAAAAGAGTGGATATTCATTCTCTCTGCCTACCCCGTGAGAGACAGGGCGCAATTGGTAAAAAGACATGTCGCCTAGAGATAAAATAGTTCTGATTTTTGCTTTTCTGAAAAACTAAGGGGACAAAGATCACAGTTTACTACTGTAGTTTGATGACGGAGCATTATGTATGTAGTGGAAAATAAAATAATCCAAGGGAACTATAAAAATTTGGGAGATGTGGTTGTATGCAGGATTAATCTACATACTACATAATAATCAACAATATACATAATATTATAATAATGTCGTTATTAAAAAAAAAGGAAGTGTCTAGTTTGCCGCAAGCGGTATACTAGCAAATCGGGCTAAAATGCCGCCAGTGGCAGTGCAATGTGCGCATGCGCGATAATAATAGTAGATATTATAGTTTTTCGGCGGGTTAGGTAGGTCCACTGCGAATGAGTGGTTACCGTTGCCGCTGTTCATATTGATGGTTGTAGGTTCGAATCCCGGTGCGGGTGATTTTTTTTTCGTTTTTTTTTCTATTTACTTATCCGCTTTTTCTGTGAAAGAATATGTCTAAAGTGTATTTGTGTTCACTTTGGCTGTGCTCAATTCATTAAAAAATAGGTTCGTTAGCACGCTTTCTACTATTTTCATGACTAACAGACATGAAAATAGGCTAGGTTAGGTTTGAACATAATTATTTAGGGGCGTGTGGGGGGCAGAGCCCCCCATACCTCTTCACATGTACCCCGAATCCATTTTACCTTCTGCAAACCGAACATATTTGAATTGTTGACGCATTTGAACTTTTGTTCCGAAACTGGCGGCTTTTTAGTGCGCTTTTTTAGTATACCTCTAGCGGCAAACTAGCCACACCCAAAAAAAAAACAAAATCTAATTCCGTCTACACCTACGTCGTAACAGCATACCTAGCTCCCAAGCGTGATAAAGACCATGACGCCGTAATGGCGGGCGATACCAGCAGGTTACGATGATTAATAATATGGCGACAACCCACAGGTGTAGCTCCAGCATAACACGATGATTTTGGCGATAGTCTATGAAAAAGAATAGGGTATTTGACACTATGAAAAATAAGCTACAGATTGTGGTCATCCTGTTTGAAAATGGCCCAAGAAAGCTTATTTCTTTTATTTTACAACTTAAACAGGCTTATTTTTTTATAAAAACACGTAATAAAATCCAAATATTTCTATGGAACTAGTCACCGATGAAAACGCCTTGTGATAAGTTGTGTTCCCTGTGACGTCACACGTCTGTAAATGACAGTCGTCAACACGTTAGCGAACTCATACCAATACTAAAGCACAGAACAATAATACCCTATTACATAGGGTACTAAAGTGTGTCGTAAAACACACCACGTGACCAGCGCCATTATACAAGATAGCGTTTTACGCGCGTTTTTGGATATTTAAACTTTAAACATGATTTTCATATAAAATATGGCATATCTTCAGAAAGTATAAAGAGCATGTGCTTATAATGTATCGTAGAATAATTTTAAACGGTTTCTGGAAATTAGTCAAATACCCTATTTTTATTTCGCAGCTGCTATTTCCACCGCCATAGATTAAAAAAAAAAAAGAATTAATATGTTTTGTTTATGGAACCTCTTACGACCATAGACACAAAAATAATGACATCGTTGACAAGTGAATTGGAAATGATGTCAGTCGTATTGGATTATTATTATTTATTTTGATCAAGAATTTTTGTGTGGACTACAGCGGAAACCCTAAATATACATGAGAATTCTTTACGACTTGAACATCGTGTCATTCGATATGCTGTAACGTGGTTATCAGGAAGTTTTGGCTGTTCAGGCCCCTGCGTCTTGAATGCATATTAAATGTTTCCTGGTCTATTTCGTGCACTGTTTGGCCAAATGCATCGACATGATCTAAAGTGCATGCTTCAATGACCAAATTATTAGAATCCTTATTAAATTTCACTTTAACTTCTGCCAGACACTTTTATTTATAAGTTTTTTGGAATAGACGCACGCCTTTCGAAGATGTTTTAGAAGGCCTCCCATGTATGCAGCTGAATGTATCAGAATAATAACATATTTTTATGTTCTCTACGATTGGATTTTTTGTTCTTTGGTTATGCGCATCTATTGTAATTGAATTTTTTTATGCTAAATATGGGATTGAAGGATGAGACCAGAAACGTCTCATAGTACTCTGCAAAAGTGTTCCAATTGATAAATTCTTGATACAAACGCATTTTGACTGAAAATTACCGAAAATAATGTAAGTTAGCTAATGTTCATCAAAATATTCTTCGCAGCTAACTACTAACCTCACTCTCAACGAATGAAAACAAAACTTTCAAATAATCTGACAGATATAATAACCATAGATAATATAATAGTACTGTATAATAACTTGCGCGAAAAGCATAGAAAACTCATTTTTTGTCTATGGCGGTAGAAATAGTTAACTTCTGTAAATGACAATCATTATTCCAAAGTCTCAGTTCTCCACCAGGTGGCGTCTATGTCAATTTAAAAGTCATTGGCATAGAAAAAGGAAATATAAAATGTGTTATAGTCTAGAATTTAAACGTAAGATCATATTTTTTTGGGTATTATTTATTTTTCCTCTAAATTCTTGTGTATTCTGCTTTTTAAGTTGCAATATTTGAAAAATAAAACGACAATTTCATTTCTATTATTTTTTTCATATTGCAACACCATAAAAATAAAAAAATAAAAATTCTTTTTTCTATGGCAGTGGAAATAGTGGCGGCCTTTTTATTTATATTTTTAGCTGTCGTGGCGCATCAGTGAAAGTTAGATTGTGACGCAGCAATTGATTTTGGTGTTCTATAGAGACTTGTTATTCTTGTGTAGCATGTAGCTGTCATCTTATACAATCTTATACAGGAAAATAACAAAACGAGCAGTGAATGCGTTTATAAATTTTATTACAATTTGATCAAACAGATCTTGAGTGTGGTGCCGTTTACTTATAAGGTTTTCTATAAGTTATTTAAGCAAAATGGTTTATAAAAGTAAGTAGTTTATTGTAACTTTAATTGCTTCTGCAGCAGGTGTTCTGCATATATTTAACATTCCGATGCCTGTTTAGTGTATATTATTAGAGCGCCTTTTGACCTTTTTACCAATAACAATGTTTATATTTCTCTTACAGTTCATATTTTAACGTGTATAGGACTGGTGTGTTTAATTGTTGCGTCTGAAGCAGCATTATGCAAGGAAGCAGTTTGTGCTAGTGTTGTTTCCAAATGCATGCTGACACAGTCATGTAAATGTGACTTAACAACACAATGTTCCTGTTGTAAGGATTGTAAAAATTGTCTCAGTTATCTCTACAATGAATGTTGCTCTTGTGTTGGTAAATATAAATATTTTTATGCAGCGAATTATATTTATTTGTATAATATGATGTATTTTAATATTGTTTATTACTGTGAAGTAATACTCTAACCTCCAATATTTTTCACTTATTTTAGACATGTGCCCAGGTGATTCGGGTCCCACAGCTGCGCTCAATCTTATGTCGTATGTAGGAGAATTTCCTGATGGAGTTCCTGGTTTATTCAATGTTTTAACTGAAGCCCCCGACACTTTGAATAGATGGAAATCTTATGTTATACCTGTCCCAGTAACTTCAGATGTTTCTCTTCGTAAGTGTTCAATGTTTTGTACTTAACCAAGCTGTCCTTATTAGCATTGTGTTTGTTACATATTACAAATTCTTGATGTGCCCAGATGAAATTAAAGAGTCTGAACTGAGCAACGAAATCTAGATGCAGGGCCAGTCACAATAGTTCCATTATGGGACGCAGTGATGGCGACCTGCTTGGAGGCAGCAGGCCTAGTAAATAATAATAATACATACTCTATTGTTGACAAATTGTTTATATTGACACCAAAGAAACAATAATGAGATAGAACTAGAACTCTGGCACGCATATCTGTTGTCGCCCGTGAATAATTATAGTTCTTATCCTTTGGTTTTAATATCAACGATAAAGAAAGTATGCTCTATTTCTAGCTCTGGGTCTATGTTCGTTTCGTGTAAACATACACTTACTGTTCTGTAATGATCTTTTAACATAGCCAGTCCATTTCTACATTTGTTTGGCAATCTCATGAACAATATTGGTGACTCTTTTAATTGTTAATGTGAGGTTATGGGTTCAGAGTTTGTTTCTTACACCATAAGCTTGTCCCATTGTGTTCTCTTTTAATGAGCTCAGATTCATTTTATAATCAATATGCAATATTTACTGTCTATATAAATAAGTTATTTAAACATGTCAATTCATCAAACAAAATATAATATTTAAGTTTTAAATAAATTTGAGGCATTATTCCTATAGAGTTTGCTCAATGTGGTTTTTATTTTTTTCTTTCAGAAAATGTGGATGATCCCATTAAACAGAATTCTATAACAAGTAACTGCACTGTGGCATACATGTCCCAATGCATGCAGCTGAACAAGTGTAAAGCCAGTTGTCAATCTATGGGATCCTCCGCTTTTAGGTAATTGAACACAAATTATCATTTTTCTATTCAGAAAATGAATATAATCATTTCATCAAGAAATTTTTCCAATACAGTCATTGTTTATGAAAAAAAGGCAATCTTTCCTCTATTATTTTTCATGTTCTGCACATGCATGTACAAAATAATAATTTATACACAAACATTCTATACTTTCTTTGAAACCCCACTTGGGGGCACGAGAGGCAAAAATACCTCTCCACTGCGCTTCAAAATGCAAACTACCAATACAAATATGGGAGATATAAACTTTCATCAAATAGATGGGAAAAAGCATTAGAATTTTTATTCAAATAAAAATATTCTTATCAAGAATATTTTTTTGGATTGTTGTTCTATGAATAAGATGTTTTCATTAACCCAACACCCGCCATACCGTGTGTAGATGTACCTCATAAGCCACGACAAAATAAACATAAAAATGGTTCGTACCTAACTGATGTGTGTCTTATATTTATTAATCCATGTATACGTTTGAAAAGGATTGATCCAGATTACAAGAGATGGCGGTGGTAGTCTAATATTTGACAAATGTGTACAGCTGGTGTATATAAGAATCTCATATCACCCATGCGATATTGGCGTATGGAACACTGTATTTATTTTTTCATCGGTGTGAAGTTCGCGGGAAAAGGTTAATTAATTTTTGTAGATATACTTAGCTAATTTAATTATTTTCTCAATTGTAGGTGGTTCCATGATAATTGTTGTGAGTGCGTTGGTGATACTTGCACTAATTTTGGACTTGATGAAAGCAGGTAAGCTGTTTGGTTGTAGATATCAATTTCATTATATAATTCCATTTGTTTAAGTTACCATATTGTAGTATAAAATTTGATATTACTACTCGTTTTTCGGATTATAAAGATTCTATAGTTATATTTCCGTAAAATCTTATCTTCGACATTAACTGACAGTTTGTCTACTGCTTATCTAGAATCTAATGTACAGCATTGCCAGCTCTCTCTTTTATCTACAGAGAAGAACAGAGAAATAAACGACAGTACCCTCTATTCCAATTCAAATTAAGTGTGCACTACACTAATATAAGTACGTTCCAATTTTAGTTAGCCGGATTGGTATTCGAGAAATTTTAGAACGTTCCTATTTGTTCCTAATTAGACTTTAGTTTGAAATTTGTTCCTTTTGGTATTCGGATTTCGTATTTAAGTCAATTTTAGTGCGTTTATCTGTCAAAACGTTCCTAATTTTAGTTCACACCTAATTGTATCCGGCTAAAAAGATATCTGATGATATTTTTATGATCAAAGTTTTTTAACCAAATAATTTTAAAACAAGTTAAATAATTTTATTATAAATATTAAGCATTTCCCTCAAATTTATTTAAAGTAATACAAATAGCATCAAAAATTATTATCATTGAACACTAATACAATCATAAAGTCGTCTTCGTTACACTTCGGGTTGGTTCGGCAGTTTCCGGCGACCATGTTACTTGGAACATCGAGCTTGTTTGAATTTGTCAACATCATAATCTTTCCCCGATTGGCTGTCCGCTTGTCAACATCAACCAATAAGGCGCATGCTCGATCCATAGACAATTATAATTCAAAAAAATATTTATGGTGAACTAATATTAGTTTTTAGAACATGGCATAATTCCGAACACGAATTTTAGTTTGAGTGAACATAATTCTAAATAATTTGGAACGTTCTTAATAAGAAGGTTCCAAAATCAGAATAGGGGGTAGTAGATACTGACATTTAAAACGGTTTAAATATAAGTATAGTATAAATAACATGACTTCTGTATAACAAATAGACCATCTGTAAATGCACCAAAAATTCTATAGAAACATACGTATCGCGATTTTTTTTTATTGGTTGTGGTCAAAATTTGCTTATGCATCGCCGTTCATTTGTTACTTTGAAATTTACAAACGAACATTTTATCCAGTCAATTTTGATCCTAAATCAGTAAAAAAATTGTACTATTATATGTTGTTGTATCGAAATTCCTTCCATACTAACATAAATATTATATTTTATATTATTTGCTATATCCAAACCCGATTTTCTTTTATATCTTTAGAAGATAAAATAACGTTTTTCCCGTTACGTTCTGTGTCATAGAAAAAGAAGATCATAGAAAAAGGTTCCATTGCAGGTATTTATCTTATTCAAGATGTAAAAGTATGAAAAAATTATTTTTATAAATCTGTTACAGATGTTCTCAGTGTGGAAAAGGATCGGATAGTTCTGAAGAAAACATCAATGACGATCTGAATTCAGATACAAACCCAGATGATCTTGATTATGGTGAAGATATGGATACGAGAGATTCAGATTCATATGATTCGTAAAATGATAACTTTTAATTTTTAAATACTCTGACTTTCTTATATGTGATACTTCTACTAAAATGGTATTAAAAGCAAGGAACTAACAATCCTCCTTTAAAATGAACAAAAAAAAATAGATTTCTATTTAATTTTTTTTTTATGTAAATTTGTGAAATTATAGAGAATAAAAATATTTTAGAAATAGATAAAAAAACATCACAGTTTATTAAAATTTAAGATAAAAGTGCCATTTATAAAAAAAAACTTTATTCCAAACAATGTATACCACATGATAAGCCGAGATTAAAATATTCATTCCTTTTCCATTCTAATTTATTTCCTATCAATATTTTTTTATACTTTTTATTTATTATTATGACTATTTTGTATTTTATGTCTACGGTGAATGTTTTTAGTAAATAAATGTCTTCTTTTCTATTTTATAAATTACTCTGAAAGTGCAACTTCATTATTTTAATCTGTTAATGAACTTTCACTATGTGAATACAGTAATACTTAAGTTATTGAAATCTACAAATTATTATATTGCATAAAAGCATTATTGTGTCCAAAGGTCTCTGTCCAGTACCCTGTATCATTCCATGAACGTATCAGGCAAAAAAACATTAACAAAAGTATTAACACTACCCTCATTAGACCGATCCTACACCTATGAAGTCGCTTGTCATGCTTGGAGAGTCCAAAATTGTCCGCAAGAAATTTTGGCAGTACTGACACAGTCTGTGCACGGCACGCGACCGTGTTGGTAGATAACTGAATGAACTAGTGGGCACAGTGTCATACTTTTCAATACAAAGAATATTTTTTTGAACAAGTATCATTGCATATGGGTATAAAACCATTTCAGCTACCATATTAAGTGTATTGTGTTGCTTTTCGTGGCGATACAGTCATGTTATGGCAAGGTGTAGTGGGCTGAGACCTTTATGCTAAATCTTTTTATAGTTTGATAAAAGTGTAGTAAAATTTATATAAATAAATACATTTTGCACATAACAATAGATTGGTGGGTCTTATTTCAAATTTAGGTTAAAAAAATAAATTATTTTAGTGCACCTTACTTTAAATTAAATTGTATTAATGTGCCTTATAGATCTGATAAGTAAACTAGTTTATTTTTGTATGAAACGAATTTTATATTATGTAAATTTATGTGACAAAAATTCTCACTACATATTTTATGCCATAAATGTTTGCCAATCTGTGAATAAATTTTTCAATGTTTTTTTAGCGTTTTATTTACATCATTTTTTTTAACAAAAATTGAACACAAAACCTAATGACCAGGCCTTGAGAGTCTCGATAGGGGTTTCCCAAACCTCGTTTCATCAAAGGAACTCCTCATTAAATGACCGACAGCTGCGTGGGTTGGCATTCTGGGTGGGAGTCGGGTTCAGAACGGGAATTCCCATTCTGAATTTTGTCAGTGATGGTGATGAAATAATGAAACCTCGAAACTGAATAATGGTTTTTTCTTAACGTGATATTGACTGGTATCCTCAAATTCACGTTCCAACTCAACGCAAGAAGCTCTTCCTTAGAACTTAATCGGTTGCCAGTAGTTACACAACTAATGTATGGGATAAAATATAGAAAATGTCAAAAGTCTCAATAAAAATTGGATACGACCCAACTCAATAGTCTGTTTTTCATTTCAGAATAACCGTCATTGACCGGTATTCTCAAATTCACGTTTTAACTCAACGCAAGAAGCTCTTGCTTAGAACTTAATCAGTTGCCAGTAGTTACACATCTAATGTATTGACTGGTATTCTCAAATTCACGTTCCAACTCAACGCAAGAAGCTCTTGCTTAGAACCTAATCGGTTGCCAGTGGTTACGTAACTAATGTATTGGATAAAACATTTTCAGAATACAGAAATGTCAAGTCTCAATAAAAATTGGATACGACGCAACTCAATCGTCTGTTTTTCATTTCAGAATAGCCGTCATTGGATAAAATATTTCCAGAATACAGAAATGTCAAAAGTCTCATTAAAAATTGGATACGACGCAACTCAATCGTCTGTTTTTCATTTCAGAATAGCCGTCATTGGATAAAATATTTCCAGAATACAGAAATGTCAAAAGTCTCATTAAAAATTGGATACGACGCAACTCAGTCGTCTGTTTTTCATTTCAGAATAATAATCATTGACGGTTATTCTGATATGAAAAACAGACGATTGAGTTGCGTCGTATCCAATTTTTATTGAGGCTTTTGACATTTCGCTATTCTGAAAATGTTTTATGCTATACATTAGTTTCGTAACTACTGGCAACCGAGCAAGAGCTTCTTGCGTTGAGTTGGAACGTGAATTTCAGAATACCAGTCTTTAGATGCGTAACTACTGGCAACCGATTATTATAACTCAACCTTGCGTTGAGATGGATCGTGATTTTCAGAATAGCCATCATTCATTGTGTGGAATAACTAACAGTGGACGTTTACCGAAGTGTGATAGCATACAGAATGGCATTTAGAAGATTCCTGGAGTTAGCTAAAGATTCATACGGGCTGGAAGCTCTGCAGATATATGTAAGCGTGTTATTGTTCTATCGATTTTCCAGGTGAAAGTGAAAATATTCCTATCAAGCTATCCTTTGAACCAAATCTATATATAAAACTGAATGTTTGTGTGTGTACTAAATAGATTCAAAGACCAGTAAACGTATTTCAAAGAAACTGGTGATCTGTTCTACTAATGTCCGGGATGGTTTAAGCAGAGTATTATTTCAATACCACTACTTGGAGGGTAGTTACAAAAAAAGGTTAAAATGTAACAAACATTGCAAAAACCAGGAGTAAATTATTTTTTTATTCTGGGTTAGGTTGAAGTTCGACTGTAGGGTCAGCTAGTTATATATATTTTTGAACTAAATTGGGGGAAAATTTACTCGTACCCCTTTAGCATCATACCATAGAATAGATACGGAAAGAATTAGGCTTTATAAATAAAACGAAGCTTTTCTAACATTCTCTATAATTTATGAATGTTTACCGTCATATATTTTCATAATAACACAGATAAGTACACTTTCTTCAGGAAACTAAAGATGCGATTGAAATAAACGTGGGTACAGGTGGTAATGGATATTTTCTAGTGAATCCATTAACACTCCACGTTTAAAGCACCTTTAGTTTGCTTAACATTACACACCGACATTTCAGACTAACTACACACATCGTGACGAAATAACGACGAACTGCGTCACTGCTCAAAAATCTTGTAACGAGACATATTAACTTAAAAATTTATTTTAATGAAAATTTTGTATTTCATAAATTTTTTTTCAACAATTCCTTGGAATGGATTAGTTTTTTCGTACAAAATAATACTTCACAAATACATACAACAAATTGGCTTACTACTTTAAAATTTGTAGGTTAATATCTCTAAATTACAAGAGTTTTTTGATTTCGTCGTACAATACGAGTACAAAAGCACCACCAGTGCCTCTGAGTACGTTGGAGAAGGCTCCCTTGAAGAATGCGCTTGTGCCCTCTGTCTTGGCGATGACGGCCCAGCAGTGAAGTGTGTTCTTGTAAATGATTTCACTCTTGGCACGGCCAGACTGCATCATCATACGCCTACGGACGGTGTCGAATGGATAAGACATGATTCCGGCAACAGTTGTTACAAACTGAAACAAGAAAAATTATTATGTAAATCAATATGTGCGGAAAAATACCAATAACTTCGTTTCCCTAAAAATAGCTAATAAAACCTAACGTATGTAAATGCTCAACCAAATTCTCCACCCCGTTAGGCTTCATCTTGGGGCCAAGAGAATCAACGAGAGGACTCCTATGCTCTAAATTGTCCATAATAACACAAAAGGCCTAGCACATTATGCCTACCTATATAGGTATACCTACTATAAAGTTCTGCGAATAGTTAAAAAGTAGATACTTAGAAGTGTTTAAAAACCGGAGTTACTCACCTGAGCAATAGCCCAGCTGACCACAATTGGAGTGTTTTTGGGGTCGGGAAGCATTCCTCTGGCTGTGTCATAGAAGCCGAAGTAAGAGGCACGGTAGATGATAATACCTTGCACGGATACACCAAAACCTCTGTAGAGACCAACGAGTCCATCTGTCTTGAAGATCTTCGTCAAGCAATCACCCAACCCACTGAATTCGCGAGCACCGCCGGCTTTACCAACATCGGCAGCCAACCTGGAACCAAACAAAATAACCATCATACTTCTGAGTATCGCATGAGTCGCAGTTGCAGGCATATAGCTACCAGTGACGTGCGGTTTATTGCACTAAAAAAACGTACATATTATACACACAGTTGTGTCTTTTAATAATTAATTTTAATATATAGACAATAAAGATGAGACAATAACTACATATTATATTTTCTTTTCTGCTTTGAATAAGTTAGTGTAATTATGTCGTTACTGTGTAACCCAATATTTTATTTTCTGTTGTGTTGTACTATGTTTCTTTGATTATTGTTTTTGTGAGGTTTTTGTTGTTTTTTTATCACTTTTCTTTTGTACATGTTTATATTGTTAATGGCACATAGCCGTGAATAAATAAATAAATAACAAAAATATATACATTCATATTCTGACGCCAAATACATGACAGCAGTCGCAGTTTTTAAATTTGGTTGCTCTCTTGTTCTCAATAATTTCCAACTTTTATTTCTATATCTCATAAATTATTAAAACATATTATGTACCTACTTGTTGTATACATGGGATTTTTTGACATGCTGAACATGTTGAGAATTCTCATGATTAGGAGTTTCGGAGACTTAAACATACCACCTAATGGCGAACGTTGTTAACGTAAAGTGATCACACTAAGTCAGCTCTCGAAATAACAGTAAAAGACGGTCGTAATCCCGTAGTGATTTGTTCCATTTAAAAATCGAACATCAGTAGGTAATGAATTGTTAGTCATTAGTTGTTTAATTTTCCAACTGTTATTCACACAATCAAAGTTATTTCGAACAAACTCTTTCCCATTCAATGTATTTGTTTAAATTTAAACTCACCACTAAGCCGCATAAATTAATTTTAAACAACTTCAATATTGAACATAGAATTTGAAAATAACATGTAACAATAAAGCAACACCCTGTTATTATCTGAATATAAAATTAAAAGGTGGGCAGCCTTGCACGCCACTGGTCGATTATGTTGTTTATTAGGTATGTATTTTCAAAATTTCATTCACGTTCAACATACACGCCCCTACCTATTCTAGTTTAGCTCCAGTAGGTAAAATTTAACATAAAGAGATTGCCCGTTTCAGATTTACTACGAAAAATTTCTGATCTGGATGTTACAAACTTATCCTTACAAAAAGGGCTCTATCTATATATTAATAGAAGAAGCTGCAGCAACGACATCTGTAACAACTACTCCGAATACGTCGGTTTCATAAAGTTTAAAACATTGAAGTTCTAAGAAGAATCAACTGTTGTACCATAGACACTCTAATGGCGCGTGCTTCCCAAAAACATCATCTACGGTGAATTACAAAGAGGAAAAAGAAAGCACGGAGGACAGCGCAAAAGATACAAGGATAACCTGCATACAGCTTTAAAGAGTGTTAACATACAGACGGACGGAACAGTTGGCGACCAACAGGATGGAGTGGAGAATCGTTGCTGCAAGTCAAGGTACCGAGCTGCAGAGAAGGCGAATTCCGGCCGAGGAGCGGAATATCCATGATCAGAATCTGTCCATCAAGAATTGGCCGCTACAGCCATACTGGATGGCATAGAAGACAAATATGACCCTTTTTGTGCTCCTCATGCTCGTATCACGGACAATGGGCATTATCATATATAATAGAACCAGTAGGGCTATTCTTGTAATCAATCGCTGTTAAAAATCACTTAACGATAAGATTAAGACACGATCGCAAGCAGTCGTATTCACAAAACTATAGGAATCTAATCTTAAATCCTATCTTGAACTGGATCATTTTCATACTGCTATTTCAAACATAACGAATTTTTAAGATATCTACTAGATATCTTGTTTTGTGAATACCAATCCGCCATTTTATGATTGTCAATCAAGATAAGAGCGTATTAAGACCGCTACGAGAATAAGGGCACTGAGACCCCAAAAATTTGCCTTTTAAAGTCTAAGCTTTGATTCATTTCCAAAATGGAAGGCTCTTGATATCCACTAAAATAATGAACGTAGCGTCCTTTCCATATCAAAATGAGTCTAAAATGGTTTTTACATAAATTTTAATCTATCAATTCAAAGATTGAAAATGTAAATTTTCTTCTTGAATGTTTCAAAAATGTTCTTCCGAACCCAATTGGTAGGTATTTAAAAACACAAATAAATTCGACTGCCTAATAATGAGTTTTGAATGTAGGTATCGTAAAACGTATCGCGAAATTTTCCTAAGCTTACCAAAGTCGACATTTCATCAATTTTACAAAGAAGTACCTAAGTGCATCTTAGGTATTACGAAACTTTTCATTTGAAATTTGAACGTAATGGAACTTTTAGAATAGATCATTGATCTCTTCTTTATTGGACTGTATGACTTTAGAGTGTGCCGTAAAGGCTGAATAATCCAAATGACTAACAGAAAAAAATCATAATGAAACAATACAATATCTATCATTCAATTAAAAAAGAGACAACCATTCCGATTATTTTTCTTATTTACGAGAAAGACAATATTTAGCGACTTGAGGTGGCGCAGCTTTGAACAAACGATTTTTAAAAGTTATCCACTAGAATACAGACTTTCAATTTCGCTTAGTATGTAGATTGTAGATACATACTAGGTACAGTGGGATTCAAATGATCGACAGTTCACACACAAAGTTCATTATTACGCAATATTTTGGTTGATGGATTAGGCTGTTAGGCATTAAAAAAAGGTGTAATAGATTAGGCTGTAAATTAAATTATAAAAAAAAACATTGCAAAGGATTAAGCGCATTGATTAGGTATAGGGAAGGACTCATTAAATAAGATTATTTCGCAAAACGCATTCCAATATTTGGTAGTAAGTACTAAGTCACACTCTTTGTCATTTTAAATATCACATAGGTACCTAGAATAAGCAAGGCGATAAAAATAACTTGTACTAGCGAGACCATAGTGATAGCTGTATGGCTCTCTCAATTTATGCGAAAGAGACAGCTCTCGCTACAAACCACCAAATTACGAATAGACGAATATCGAATTTGGTTTACATATTTATGAATTCATTATCCAATAATTAGGTATAAAGCTTATACGATAAAAGTACAGTTAAGTACCAACACAAGTACCGTGGAAAATCGTTCACTTGAAGGTCCTATATGAATTAAGAAAATGGTTCAGTCTGTATTTAAACAACAAGTAGAGTTGTAAGCATAGTTCTTTAACCTTGTTGAACGTGATTACGTTCTGGTATTTTATACGATACCGCGTGCTAGGCCATCAAATGCCAATCAGTAGAACGAACACTTGAGATATTTTGGGGAGGAATTGTATTGTGTATGAGTTTATTATTTCATGACATATGCACACTGGTTACATAAGCCGTTGACATTAGTGTTTCATGCCAACTGCATATATTTTGTACATAATATGTAGATGCTTTATTTAAGTCAAATAGGTGCAATGTCAAAAAGTCATCTTGAGATGAAAACCTTGAAGTTTGTTGTGTCAAGTATTCAAGATGACCATGGCGTAAAATTTTCAGTTTATAGTTTAGTATTTAGCATTCGGCCAAATTTATAATATACATTCGCAGTGCAACAAATAAGCATACAGTATAATAGTCAACATTTTCAAAATGTCTGGCGATGGATATGAAATAATAAAGTAACAACGATAATATGCAGGCCAAAATACAATTGACGGTGAATTCATGAAAAGTGTAATAAATAGGTAGGTATATAAAATATATGTTCATGTTAGATTTGAGAATGATGTATCGGTTTGTTTTTCAAAATATCTATGAATTCAATTTCACGTTTGTATGATTCAGAACTTTTTCTTGCAATAAATCAATCAGATATTGGTATACTTATACAAAAGTGATAAATTTGATGTTTATGGAAATCAAAATTAGGGTGATTTAAAAGTACCTACCTATATTTTACAATCCAAAAGAACTAATGATTTGACTTCGTTGATATAATAATTTGGAACAGACATTTTAGACAATATTTTATAATATCAACAGTGAAGTGAACAAAAAAATGTTTCTTTGCAATATCTACTTCAATGTACAATAACTTTGTTCGCTTTGGTTAATTAATTGGTTAAAGATTTATACGGGTATAGTATAACAATGAAGTCCTATTTCTCTTGTCCATGGCATCACCCGTGAACTATTTGAAAGATTTTCCTAATTATTTTTTGATGTAATTACTATTGTCAGGAGAAGTTTATTATAACAGAATAAAAAAATAAGAAAGTTGCGCGGAACGGAAAACAATCTGAGAAAAATTAATAAAAGTGCTCAGTGCATGCTTTGGACTATATGAAATTTTCTATTTTTTTAATTTTAATTCGCGTTTAACTGTCAGGTGTTTGTTAGTTGGTACGATTATCAGAATAGACTTGTAAACATCGTTCAAAACAGATGCATCGGTCAAAATTATATTGGTTAAACAGGTAGGTAATTAATTAATCATTATAAAAAATCGAATTAAAATTCACTTTAAGGACAGAACAAAGTATGTCGAGAAAGTTAGAAGATTCAGAAATATTTAAAAAAACGTTTGTTACATCACAACATGATATGATGGCAGGATTTTATAAGAGATAATTGTAATAGTAACTGATTGTGTTAACGTGTATGCGGAGAAAATGTGATTATAAAGATTTCGCTAGCTTTGTAACTTGCCTGGTTCTGGCGAAATCAAGTGGGTAGACGAAGCAGAGGGAAGTAGCGCCGGCAGCACCACCGGAGGCCAAGTTTCCAGCAAAGTAGCGCCAGAATTGTGTGTTTTTGTCAACTCCACCAAGGAACACCTGCTTGTACTTATCTTTGAAGGCGAAGTTAAGGGCTTGGGTTGGGAAGTATCTGATGACGTTGGCAAAGTTACCGCGCCAGAATGACAAGAAACCTTGTTCTTTAGGGATACGGATGAAGGCGTCAATGATACCTGAAAAAAATAATATGACAACATTAGGTTCAAAGTGCATACCTATATATTGTTTTGTTGAACACCGTGAAATTTTTTTATTATATCTGCGATTTTATTCTCAAAATTAAGATTTTTTTTTTGTTTAATATTAAGTAACCCAATTTTTTTTCTTTCCTTTTCAAAATCTGATAACGTACAAAGTTTCCATACACGTACGTTTATGTAAACTTACATAATATTTTGACAATAATGGTTTTATTTATCTATAAGTACCTGCTTAGTTTTTAAAATTATTGTATATTACAATGATCAATAAATCATATAGCCTGCACCACTCAAAAATAGGTGCAAGCCATTAATGAAAAGATAGGTAGTTTCTAATTTGTTGATACGAGAGAAATTATCCATATAGTTAGTTCATGTAATCCATTTTTAACTTTTAACTCATTTAGCTACAATTTAATCACACGTGGTATCAGCTGTTTAAGACCTTTGTAGTTCATTGATGACGCGAGCATAATCTATTATTAGATTTCTGTTATGCATTTCAGTACATATTAAAATTACACACGCGAAAAGCTTGCGTTACATAAAAAATTACAATCTTTAAAAACAAATAACTAAAAGATGAACTTGAATTAAATAACTGTTTAAATTAAACATATTATATTATCATACTTTATAGATATAATTACAGTTAAGATCAATAATAATTGATAAAAGATAAGAACACAAAGTATTATGTAAACATGAAAATTAAATACGCGAATTTCATAAAATCAGACAATGAAGCATGATTTAAAGAATATTGTTCTTACCCTTGTAGCGTTTATCCGCGGCAATTTGCTTGGAGATATGCTGGACTTGAAGAAGAAGTTTTACACGTTCAATTGGGGCTACTACAGTCTTAGAGACTGCGGCAGAAACACCACCGGCAATGAAATCCTTAAGGAAAGCGACGGGATCGGTAAGTCCAGGCATTGTGACGGGGATGTGGGGGTTTTGGTTTCAAGGGTAGTCGAATGATGATATTGCGGTGGCGATTGCTATGTACTCACTGCGAAGAGAAACGGAGAGTCGACTCTAGTCATTCTTCGCTTTAGCCCCACCTCTCCGACTTCCTCACGCCCTTAGCGATGAATCGAACTCTTTAGATGCAGTTGAACCGTTTAAATAATTAATTAATGTATATTATCACTTTTAATTGAAACAGCGCATTTATTTAAAAAAAAATAGCACATAAAAACTGTTGTCTTTACAAAACTTAGAACAAAATATGCGTAGATATTATATTACACAATTTTATGTAAAATTTCAAGATTTAATGAATGAATCGTCTTAAATATTAGGGAAATATTTTTGAGTTGAAAGGAACGATTTGAGCCAACTGTCATCTTGATAGCATTCACAGAGCTTTTGAAAATTTTAATGTTCTACAGCTTTTAAAATTGTTTTTATTATATAATTATGACTTATGCAGGTATTTGATTACATAACGATAGCCCTATGAATTATATTATACGAAAAAGATGAAAATTAATGCTTATAGCGATTAAATTTGAAAAGTTTACTATTGTTTTATTGATTTGAAATTCGCGAAGTTTGTGTAGGTATTCTTTTTTGGTATTTTGTAGATTTTTAAACTAAGTAGGTATTTATATGTTTTCAGGCGGAGAGCTTCTAATGGCACTCGTAAACGGGCCATAACGTAGCTGAAACCTTAGGCCACAAAATTTTTAAGACCATCTATACGTTGAAAATATTTGATGGTCACCATCGTTTTAGGTACTCTTATCACTTTACACCTGAATATAAGTTTTATAAAATATTAAAAAGTTTTAATATTTCTGGAATATTTTTTTTTAAATTTAATTTAGATTTATCTTCTAAAAAAAATATTGAATACCTAGGTATTTATATCTACCTAATTTGAAAATATTTCGTTATATTGCGATATACTTTACGCGGTATGTTTCAGTATATTGTGTAGTTGGGGGCATTTGAAGCAAATTGAATTTTCGTTATATGTACTGAGAATTTTGTTACATTTTCAGTAGGTACTCGTTATAACTGGATTTGGTATATACCTACTACAACTTTACTATAGTTTCAACTCATCGAACAGATTTAATGTAATGTTTGTATCAAAATGTTAGTAACTATAAGATCTAAAACCGCCCAAGAAATTTAACAGATTAGAATAGAATATCGTTTCTTACATTTTGTACCTAACAAATCTTTTTCGAACGTTCTATTTGAAATTTATCTTTTCAATACTTAATTTATACAAATCGTTAGGTTACTCACCGTTGTGTGAAATATGTGAACGTTTGAGTATGTGCCTACTTACTTTATTTTTGATAGGTACCTATCCTAATAAACTTATTTATTTATTAGTCAGAGATACCAACATAACAAAATTAACAAAAAACATCACGTCAAAAACAAATAAAATGTTCAGTGATTCAATAACAGGTGTCTCTCGTATAGCTACTGTACAGAGTTGGTACTAGGGAATCCAATCCCGCAAACCGCGGATCCCGCAAATGCGGGATCCCGCACCTTTTTTGCGGGATCAGAAATGCGGGATTTCTCATGCGGGATCCCGCACGTTTGCGGGACTGAAAATGAAAAAATAATAAACAATAAGAATGGGCTCAGATGAAGTTTTGATTATTTATTAGTTCCTGTACAACCTCATTAATGAAATATTTATCAGCATTCGCTGGAAAAACGGGACTTTTCTTTGAAATTCATATGAAAAATAATTATAGTTTCAGTTTTTAAGTTACAACTAAGTAAGTTTTGAATTTATATTTTGTGTTCGGTGAATCTTGTATCGGAACGGAACGGAACAAAATCAATGTCATTTGAATCTCTATGGCTAGGGATTCTACCAGGGTAGGGGATTCAGTATCGAGCGTAGTAAATTGTCAAAGAAGGTTACTGCGTGATGCAATGTTAGTTAATCCAGAAACCAAATTGATCGACCAGGATAAGCCAGAAACTTATAGTGTCGCTATCTCGTCGGATAAAAGAACGCCGTATATCAATAGTCGTTATATGGTTGTGAATCCTGGCCTCTGTCGAAGCCTCAACAGAAGAATATCCTTAGTGTTAAGAATAGATTTCTGCGACAGATTTTGGGGATTATATGGTACCACTATATCACAACAGCGAATCACCTCAGCGATCCAGTATCGCAAATTGAGCTGACTTGGCCATGTTCTCCGCACGCCCCCAGAGAGTCTTGAATATGAAAGTCTACTACAATCCGGATGGGACAAGAAGGCGAGGCAGGCCGAAATTAACAATGATGCGGGCATTCACTGTGGTCCTACGAGATGCTGGACTGGAGCTGGGATGAAGCTGTGCAACTGGCGCAAGATAGAGAGGCTTGAAAAAACTTCGTGGCGTCCACATGCTCCACACTGGGAGCGATCGTGGATTAAGTAAGTAAGTACATCAATAATTGGCGTAAAATATCGAGAAAAAGATTCAGGGTTTACAAATGTGGTGGACGATCCGTTATTTTTTTCTGAGCAAAGTAAGAATTGAAATGTGTGTGTTGACACAACAAACTGAACACCAGCAAGTTGATGACAACGACATCAACGACGATGAAAAAGCCATACCTTTAACGAATCTGTTAAATGATGAACCTTCGCTTACACTAGAAAATGAATGAGAACGTAGTCTCCATACCGAATGGATAGCTGAGTCTAGACCTGTTGTGCCTCTATCCGTACCCACTCGAGATAATTCTCTTGATCTGATGTGGAGGGAATAGAGGAAAGCACTTGGATGTTGTAGTGGTGGGGATAGCGGCTTAAATTCATAAACTATAACGCTATAACCGCTATAACGGTTTCATAAATTTTAAATAACGTTATTTTTAAAGGCTTAAAGCTTATTTATTTCATTAGTATCCGGAAAGACTCTCCTACAAAAAAAAATTATTCCGAAAATTTGATGTTCGTTGGCGGTAAGGTATAATTTCGCTAAAAAAGTCATTCAGTAAAGTCATAACACTGATATATTTACAAACATCGTTTATTACGAATAATGAGAAAAAGTTATTTTTATTTATCGAATATTTTTATCAGCTTTCGTTATAACGCTCACCTCTACTTGGAAACTGCTTACAATTATGTAAAGTCAATTCCGTCTACAACGTTTACACTTAATGATATCTTCGGAAGTATTATCAGAAAAAAAAAATAGTGTTTGTGCCTCTTAAATCAATAAATGTGTTCATTTGTCAATACGAATCACAATGTTAAAAGCTTAAACGTTCAAATGTTGTATTATATCGTTCCTTAAAAGAATCGGATTTTTTATACCTACCTCTGAAATATCATTATTTTCAATTGCTAACACTTCTAATAATTAAAAAAATGCATACTTATTTTTATTTCATTGTTTTCTTAATAATAATAACCTACTTCAAACAAAGAATTGTCAATCCCGCTGATCCCGCAAATCCCGCGGGATCCGCGGGATTGAGGTCACCAATCCCGCAGGCTTGCGGGATCGTGAACTTGATGCGGGATTGGATTCCCTAGTTGGTACAATCAACGTCTTTATGACTCTTCTTTCAGTAAGTAGGTAGTGGAGTGGAGATAAAAAACTTCACGGTTAAACCGTAAATATTTTAGGATATTTTATGATTTTTTTTTGGAAGAGGAAGGAGTATGTAAGTCGTTCATTTATTAATTAATTAATATCAACTAGGTTTTTTTTTTCAATACGCCGTACCTACCATGCACGACCATTTCCCCCTACATATAACAAAAGGATTACCTACTTTCAAACTAAATAATATACTACTTAAAACATAAACTTTGAAGGAACATATAAAACACAATATAGACAATCTGAATAATCATTCAGATAAATTAAAGATGCTTTACATTTGAATCCTAGAAAACTTACTTATTTCCGTCGGCTTAAGCTTATTTTTTTAGACTGTGGCTATCGCCCATCCTCAATATTTTTGGCATAGAGTTGTGGTTAAACATTCTAATCTTTAGCGGTTGGTATAGAGTTTTATGAATGGATTCCCAATAATTCTTGTATTGGGGAATCTTTTCTTTTTCTGGCCAAGTTGCGGCGGTCTCTTACAATATTCATATAAGTATATCGGCCTTTTCTAAATTTCTAACTGTAGGTACTACTAATCAACTTAAAATTAGAATCTGGCTCAAAGTTTTAGCTTTTAAGTTAAACTTCGCTATAATATTTTGAAACATATAAAACTACCCGTCGGCGTCGGTGTCGTGTTAAACTAAAATTAAAATAAAGATGAGACTAACAAAAATGGATATTATAGTCATACCCTGGCGCCAAATACATGACAGCAGTCGCAGTCTTTAAATTTGGTTGCTCTCTTGTTCTCAATAATTTCCAACTTTTCTCTCTATATTTCATTTATTATTAAATTACTACTTGTTGCATACATGAGATTTTTCGACATGTTGAACATGTTGAGAATTCTCATGATTAGGAGTTTCGGAGACAAACATTACCACCTAATGGCGAACGTTGTTAACGTAAAGTGATCACACTGCCAGTCTTCGAAATAACAGTAGAAGGCGGTCGTAAGCCCGTAGTGGTTTGTTCCATTTAAAAATCGAACATTAGTAAGGAATTGTTCGAGTCATTAGTTGTTATTTTTTCTTTAAGTTGTGTTAAACGTTGTTGATTCGGATTATCAGACTTGAGCAAGACACTGAAGAATTTTTATATTCGACAAAATTCATTGCATGATTTTGTATCTAACATTACTGCGATTCTAATTGCAAGGTTCAGTAAAGAATAAAACCCAACGAAAAGCCGACGACAAAAGAAGATAAGAATATACCTACTTAACTGAACTATTGTGTGGATTATTTTCATAGAAAAACTAATACCATGATTTTACGCAGGGCCGTCGCGTGGTTTTCAGGCGCCCAAGGCGAGGCTTTAATCTGCGCCCCCCTCCCTCATAAAACTCGTAATTTTGTTCACTCCAGTTTTGGTTCGGGATAATCATAATCAGCGCCCCCCCCCCCCCTCCCTATAAATCTCTTAATTTTGTTCATTCCAGTTTTGGTTCAGGATAATCATAATCAGCGCCCCCCCCCCCCCCCTATAAAACTCGTATTTATTTTAATACTACATATTTTATACTATCTGATACCCGTCTTGCCTTGCGTCGTTGTTTCCGTTAGTCAGGCTCATTTAAACAGATTCTAGCCTAGCTTCTCTCCGCGATGATTTAGCATATGGGTGTTTTTTAAACTTTTTATTGAAAATATTGCATTCGTATGGCTTTTCTCCGCTATGAAGTCGCTCTTTCCCTAGATTGGCGACGTCTCTTATCCAAAAATTTCCTGTTCCTTGCTCGGTTGCAATGAAAATAAAATTTAGTTAGAGTTTTTTTAAGATTTAAATTTAAAAATTGATTAAACTTTTTATAGCAAATATTGTATTCCTTTGGCTTTTCTCAGCTATGAGTTCGCATGTGAATCCCTGGACTGTACTACAACCAAAATTGATTTTTTTGCCCACGGCGGCGCCCCTCGAATCGCGGCGCCCAAGGCGACCGCCTCGGTCGCCCCACCCACGCGACGGCCCTGATTTTACGTATGAACATATTAACTAATAATACGTAAATTGATAAAATTTCTTGTGAATCTAGCGACTTTGCCGTGGAAATTTTAATGCCTTTTAAGAGTGTCATTATTTAGTAAAGTGCTTAATATTGGTCATCCATAATATTTTTGTCGAATGCTGCAAACCTTTTTATTACAGGTAAATTAATTAACCTTAAAAAATGAGTATTTAACTCCATCGAAGGAATCGTGTCATTTCTTTTCTACTATGTCTAAGCGATGTCCCAGGTCAGTAAGTTTTATTTTAGTACACAGACCCTACGTCACGTAGATTTATTGGCATGCTACACTAGTTACGACACTACTTAGTACTAACTAACTAATAACTACATTAAATATGTGATTTAATTCAATGAGAGTATAATTTATTCGTTAATTTTATATAGCATAAGACAACAATGTATGGTTTAACAAAATGTAGCATTGAATCCCATCAAGAATGTAAACTTAATAGTTATCTATTGTAATATACCTATAGTACCTATAGAGGTCCCGGGTTCGATTTCCGGTCGGGTCAGAAATTTTCAATGTGTTTTTATTCACATGAAATTTCTACTCGGGGTTGGAGTCCTGTCTCAGATTGGACGGTACCGGTTGACTGGTAGAGAATGTTTCAAGCATAAAGTTCCGCCGGCTATACTGACACCTATGTACCTATAGAAGAGTGTTATTAATTAATTTATGGTAAAAACATATTTGCCGAATATAAAAAGATAAGCAGCAAAATATGGCGAACCTTTTTGGGTCCGCGTGCCAAAAAAAGAAAAATATATTTTTTTAGAATGTGTGGCGTGTCCAAGCAGCAAAAAATTAAGGAAATAGAAAAAATAAAAATCTTAAAAAATAAAGTTTTTTAACTTTAATAAAAAATAAATTTCACGCTGCTCTTTCTTCCATCAGGGTTCCGGAGACAAGAAAGATCCTCACATACCGTGTTACGTTCCTTTTAAAGCAGATCTGAGGGATTCGGACACGGTGTGAGAGGCAATTAATTTAAATTGTGCAAGACCGAGTTCTGTGGAGGGCTCTTGTGGCCTCACTATGCCCCTAAGCGGGGTCCCAAAAGGAAGTATTCATTGATTGATTGATTGATGAAATAAAAAAAAATACAGATTAGTTATTTCACAATGTTATTTTTGCTGTTGTACATTCGATGATAATTTCTTACAGTCTTACTTATAAAAAATTCGTTAATCGTAAGATTACGTATAACTCACCGATCTGTTTTTACTTCAATTATAAAAAATATATTTTATCCGAGTTTGTTATCGAAGATGACATTTCATACAAAATTTTGTAAACAAAATGTATTTAGTTACATCCAGTGGCGTACCGAGGGGGGAGGGGCGGACCGCCCCGGGCGCCTCTATTTGGGAGGTCGGCAAAATTTGCTTGCACTATAGGTAATTTATTATACACTACCAGATTAATAAATTCAGAATTTTAATAAAAATAATATTCCATATCGGGTGGAAGTCTTAAAAATGACACCTCCATGCGGTAAGTCTACAGGTAGAGAAATTTGTGGGTCAGAAGTTGGCTATGTCCCTCTTTGCCCGAAAATTGAATTATAAACTAAGCTGATACCTTTACTATATTGATGTTTTTTAAGTTTAAAAAAGTTAACAAAATGTACCTACCAATAGGTTTATTTTTTTATTTTATTTTCTGGCTGTTTTTTTTTTAATTTATATGGTGATTGCTTCCCGCCCCGGGTGGCGAAAATCTACGGTACGCCACTGGTTACATCAAATAATACAAACATGAAAAAAGGCAATTTTGTAAAGTAGGTACATATACCCACTAACAACTGGCGTTTAGAAAAATAAAGTGATTGGCTATCTTCAATGAAGAATAGGTAGACCAGCTGACAGAAGTCTTCCTTAAAAAAAAACAAAGTCTGAAAAAGAAAAAGAAGAGCTGAAGAGAGTAGCCTTACCTCCCCTTCCACCATCATACATTCTTCGTGAATTACCTACAAAATCCTCCGACCATGGTCCCAATTTTACGTTACCATGTTTTGGACTGTGAAATATTTGACATTTCTTCGTACCAACAGTAGGACCGTGGCAACAGTTAGGTAGTAGGAACCTATGATAAGTCTGATATAGTAGATACATATTTGCGATCGTTATAATATTTTCCGCGAATATCTGTTATTATTGTTTTTTTCTTGTCAATTGGCCGGGAACTTTGCCCCGATAACACCGCGACCCTTGTTGGGTCTATTATGTATTGCCAGTATGATTACAGAATGCCGTCGAGCCCAATATTCACCCAGAAGTCGACAATGGTTTGGTTATATTGTTATAGCAAATATCGACTTAAAGACGGATAATATAAATGCATTCCCCGTATGTAGTTAGGACAGTTTTGAGATATAATGGACAGCAACTGCCATTTTCACATATGTAGGGGGTCCGTCAATCCCCTTCCCTCCTCCCAAAATAAAAATTATCTAATCGCTCTATTCATAGGAGAAAATCCCTCAATCATTGATTATTTTAGATTTTTGACATTGTCGGATGATAAGGAGGGGAGGGGTCCGGACCCCACCCCCAACTCCCTTTCATAAACGCTCATGCCTTACCACTAAGTATATTGATTAAATATACCTATATAAGATCAGTGCTCGTGAGTAATAAGTAATGTTATAAGGTCAATCAATCAATATTCCCTGTCTGACCCCACTTAGGGGCATAGAGAGGCAACAACAGCCCTCCACCATGCTCGAACTTAGGCGGCTTCAATGACCTCCCACACCATGTCCGAATCCCTCAGCTCTGCTTCGAAGTAACCTCTGTTCAAGGGCGGATCCAGCCTTGGCACCAGGGAGGGGGTCACAAAGTAAAAAAAGGTCATTTTCAAAAACTACACTTTTCCTAAAAAAAAGGTCATTTTCAAAATTTGGTATCTAGAAACTGCACTTTCCTAAAAAAAGGTCATTTCCTAAATTTGTTATATGGTACTTTTGCTCCAGGGGGGGGTCATGGCCCACATGAAATTATAATTATGCTAGCAAAATAAAGATTTTATTAATAAATATCACTGCCCTACTTGAGATTAAATAGCCTAGGGTGGGGGGGGCATGACCCCCCTAACCCCCCCCCTTGCCTCTGTTATAGGATCACATTATTTATCCTAATACTTACAAAAGAATTTCTTACAGTCCTTTGTCCTATCACCAAAGTATTAATTTTAGTTGCGGATTGAGTGTGTGATTTGGTCCACCAATCTGGAAGAAGTGAATGAACAGTCTTCTATCTCTATTGCAGACATTTTCCAATCAGTCTCTGTGTAACCTAAGTGATTGGATTTCAAGAAGAATGTTTTATCTTGCTTCATTAGAATACCTAACTCCTTTTTGACCAACTTGTACTTACTGCATACTTTTAAGTGAACTTTTAGTTTCTGTTTGCTTTTTTCAATGTTCATATGTAAAATTAAAACTTCTCTATAGAATGATGTCACTATAGTAGCCTGCGGAACTTATTACCTGATTCAATTTTTTCCAATCAACTGGTCTCGTCCTATCTGAGTCAAGCCAACCCCGGGTAAAATTTTCAAGTGAAAAAAACTTTGACCCGATCGGGAATCGAACCCGGGACCTCTTGATCTGAAGTCCGAGCCTATACCACTAGGCAATTAATATTTTTTAAACAATTACGAAAACATTCATTTTTATACAGGTGACTGGTAATTCGATACATTCCTTGGAGGAGGTTATACTAGAGCAAATTTGCAACAATTTTGTTCCCATTAACCAGGGGTCAAATGCCAGTGGTTTTCGAGTTATTTAACTTTTTAGATTTTTTTTCAATTTTCCACCTTTTGAGCTAAAATTGAAAATTGTGAACAAAGTACTCCATTTAGGAAAGTAAAAATACACTTTTACAATAGCTGAAGAATAAAGGAAGGGTTGAAATAAAAAGTCAACAATAAACTTTCTAAAATCTCAGAAATACAACGTTTTAAAACCACATGTTATTTTTTTTTAATTTTTAACGTTGATTTTCTGTGGGAGTTACTCCAAAAAAGTATAATATACTTGGCGTACAAAATACAGAAAAAACTTCCCCAATTAATACCTTCCCAAATGAAAAGGTATAAATATTTTCCACTTTAATACAGTTTTGGAAAATTTGTGAAACATGTTATTTTTTAAAGGAAACTTAGAGTCTCCTTTATTTTTTATGAAACTGGCTGTTATTAGTAAAATAATAAGTTGATCTTGAGCCACATATTCTGAAACTTAAATATATGCTACAACCTTTTTTAACAGCTAACGACAACAAGCAGTAATCTTTACAATGTTGAATAAACGTCTTCTTTTTCATATTTTGGGTGTAAAGATACTGTTATTAATTAAGAGGTGGGGCTAGTCTTTTTCAAGGTCGACTCCCAGCTGTCTTATCTACCTCTTCAGTAGCCTGCTTGAGATTGTCTTCCATGGGGTGTGTTTAATACCCTAGTTTTCTCTTTTCTTCTTAGATACAAGATTTTTTAAATTGAATATTTAGTGCTTACTTAAAGATATTCTTTCGACATCTTTCACAACCCTCAGTATATCAATACAGAAGTCTGAAATTAGGCTACCAGCCACTTCAAAATTGAAGATAATGTTTTTGGATTCAAAAATAGTGTTTTCCCTTCCATTTTTATGTGTCTTAGTGGTCATTATTGCTTGAAAACATATCTCAATTATAAATTCTTTCTTTCTCATAAAAGAGCCATTTGGCTTGAAAATATTGGAAAGTGGTTTGCTGTTTTAGACTCAGCATTATTAATAAGGCCAGTAACGATCAGGTTCACTAGTATTAACTGATTTTATCAGGTCAGGAAGAAAAGTCAATAACATGCGTAATACAAGTAAACTAAAACAATTTTGATATGTTGACATAATTTTATAGTTCATGGACAAGTAATATTTAATTATAACTGTAGGTTTTTGGTAAATACAAAATAACAAAATTTTTAAAATTCATGTAATTAGCTTACTATTAGTACCTACTTAATAGAAATAGTCACATTATCATTATGTATGATACACAAAACATTAAGAATAAATGTTACAATCATAAAATAAATTGTATTCTTAAAAAGGATAAAAAAAAACAGCCTTAGCTTAAAAAAAATAGATAAGATATATCACATTATAGCTATATAAATGAAACTTATAAGGCTCTGCTGTATACACAATCATCGGGAGTTTTGTGAAATGTAAAAAAATATTGATAATTTGTGATGAGTCTAATACAATATAATCTTTTAACATTATATCACATGAGTGTTAAAAGTAATAATTGTAGTTGATAGATAACAAACGTAAATCTAGTTTTTTGTGATTGTTTTTGTTCAAACCTTTGAAGGTTTATATAACAATTTTTGTGATTGTTTTTGTTCAAACCTTTGAAGGTTTATATAACAATTTTTTAATAAAATATTTCAATATGTGATTTATACAAAAATCATGCTTCTTATTGAAGTGCACTTGGCGGTAGCCTTCTTGCTTGAAAACTTTGTAAAGCTGCAGTCGATAAAGTTGGTGTAAAAGGTGCCTGAAAAGAAAAAAAAAACTATTACTACAACTGTTTTATGTTATAAATTCAATTAAATTTAAAACTAGTAATAAACATTTACTATGTGAATAACAAGAGGAAGACTTTCTCACACTGTGTTCCATTCTTTGGAGGCAGAACTGAGGGGTTTGGACATGGTGTGGGAGGAGGTCATCGGTCTTGTTGCCTCCCTATGCCCCCGAGTGGGGTTTCAAAGGGATTATTGTATTATAAAATTTTTAGAATTATATTCAGTTCATTAATTGGTAATGTTAAAATAATTGATAATATATGTAGAGTGGAAAGAACGTTGCCAAAAATTTCATAAGCGGGTCAACTGTTGTCAAAAATTTGGCCATCCATACTATAAGATAATACATAAATTTTATGAGTGTTACTCAAATGGAAAATGTTTACACATTGAACGACTAGTGAACATTAGTGAACTTACATTAGTGAACCATACATGTTGGAGTGTTTCAGTCATTGAAGGTCTGTTTTCTGGCTTAGGTACAAGTAACAACATTATAAGTTCTTGAACAGACTTCCCTATAGATTCGAAATATTGTGTTGGAAAGCAGAAATCGCATTTTACTATGTTTGTTGTAGTTTCTTCAATTGAGTCATCAAGGAAAGGTGAGACCTGCAAAAATATTTTTATATAAATTCCATCTTGCAATTAAAACTGCGTACTGACATTATAACCTTAGTTGTCCAATGCTTTGTTTAGCTAAAAATGAAAAGCGGCCATAACACAAATACAACGCATTCTATATGTATCTCTTTCACTGGCAGTAAAATAATGAATGTGTACTGAAATAAAATGTGTGAACTATGTAAAAAGGTTAAATTCAAAACTTTTGCAATATTGAAAATTACTTTTTTCTTTGCACACATAATATTTGTTCAATTGGGGGTCCGCTTTTCTAGAAAATCATTGCACTAGGCAACACAATTATTATCTGCCTTAGGTAATAAGTGACACAATAATAAATAAATTAACACTTTTCTATACAAAGTTGTCAGTACAGCCGGCGGAACTTATTGCCTGGGGCAATTTTTGCCAGTCAACCGGTCCCGTCCAATCTGAAACAGGCCAACCCCGGGTGAAAAAAACACTTAAAAAAAACTCTGACCCGACCAGGAATCGAACCTGGGTCCTCGTGATCTGAGGTCCACACCTGAACGACTAGGCTACCGAGGTCAGTAATACTGACACTTTTGTATGTAAAAGTATTAATTTATTACGTTGTTTCTCAAATAACATAATTAAAAAGCATTGATTTAAAAATACTGCATACATACTAGATGCGGCATTAAGAATAAAATTATCAAAATATAGTGTCACATTTTTGGGTCCTAGGTACCTATAGACTTGAAGACAGTCAAGGGAAGGAAAAGACATGAAAAAAAATCATGGCAGATAGTTTTAATAGAAATAATGACTACAATAATAGGCTAATGCCTTTTTTAGAATTACTTATTCGGGGAAGAGCCAAATTTATTTGGATTTTTTTTATCTTTCGTCTGTCTATTTACAACCTGTTGCCCTGAATGACTGTTTAAAGTGAAGTCGCAATAAAACAATGAAATTAGTGATTGTATCTATAGAATTTATTTTAAAAAGGTATCTAATTTTACGTTTATTTTTGTTTTAAATTTAAAATAATATGAACTTTTATCTAACGAAGACCATTGAAAGAGTGATGGTCAGTTAACTTGTTTTCATTCCCTCATTTCATGAGGAGGTGCCACTTCAAGTACATAGTACTTGTTAAAATTCAATGTTAAAAGAATGTGTTTAATCAGAAACAATGAATCGTTTCAACTTACACCACTCAAAAATACGTATATTAAAACTCCTAGACCCCATGTGTCGGTGTAGGATCCTCTGGGTTTACCAAGAACAGCTTCAGGTGCAGAGAATTCTAATTGAGCTGGAGCAGGTGGCAAAACTGTTCCTTCTGCATTTATGAGTCCTTGAGCAGCACTCCCAAGATCAATTAACTTCAATTGTGGTGGATTGTTAGGACTTGCTATATCCACCATCACATTTTCAGGCTAAAATTAAAACACATTTATTAGCTTAAATTTCTATTTGGTAGCAAGCATTAACTATATTGGGAATTAAAAAAAATTCTGAATTCATATTTAGATATTGAATTAAGCTTACTTTTATGTCCAGATGTGCGATATTATTACAATGCAGCCATTCTAAAGCTTGGGCCAACTGCTTCATAAAAGACGCTACCACAGCTTCAGAGTATTCACCCTTTTCGATAATATAATTAAATATATGTGGTCCTCTTATTCTAAAAACATTTATATATTACGTTAAGAATTACATATTCATGAAAATATTTTAATATGACTGGTACATATATATTTCTTAAATAATTTAAAGAGCTTACAATTCCAATACAATTGTATCCATTAAAGGGGCAGGAGCATTTCTAAATATTGCTAGTGCTCTGGGAAATGCGCTGTGTTGAAGTGATGCCAGAAGTTTGTATTCTCGCAAAGCCACTTCACTGCCAGAGTGTTTCAAATGAATCTGTTTCAAAGCGACTCTCTGACCTGTTCCTTTATCGCAAGCAATGCGAACTATTGAACTTCTTCCTTTTCCAATTTCTTCCAATTGTTCATACCTTCAACCCAACAATAATGTTTTTTAACACAATATTATTTGTGTGAAGTAAAAGATTATAAAAGAAATTTAAAAAAAGCCCACCTGCGTATAAACTGCTGCCTCTCCCACAAACACGGATCTTCTGTGATAATTCCTGGTAAACCTGTTTTATCCAGATCTAGAGAGTTTTCCGAAATAAGTGATAACCTATTTTCTGCAACATCTATGGCAACTTCACAAGAGCTTTGTATAGAGCCTAAGTCATTAGAAATGGAACAGGTGTATGTTCCAGCATCAGAGAGGTTACAATCACTTATCACAAGTCTAGCCATGCCCTCTTTACTTAATGAAATTGAATGTCTTCCTGAATGCCGCAATACTCTGGCTTCAGGAGATGTCTTCCTCCACAAAGCACTTGTATGACGAAAACCTTTCCTCAATGTACATTGCAAAATTATTGTTTCTCCTAGTTTGACTTTGCAGTCGCACAACTTTTCCCCTAATTCTGGTGCACATACTTCTGTGATTATTCCGTCACCAATCATTCCATCTCCCAATTTTTTTGTAGTGAAACTAGGCTTTCTAAATCTAAATGCCCAAGGTTTTCTTGATGGGTTAGAAGCAATTTCAGGATTTTCACAGTGCTAAAATATAAATGAATACATGAGAGTGTATAAATGTGATATTTTCAAATTGTCAAACTCTGTGAACTTACCAAAATATCAGTATTAGTTTCGGACCAGCGTCTGTGATTTTCATATTCAGTTGTTGGAGATTTTGCAGATCCGGATGATGTAGGTGATGGAATGTCTATGGTATTGGCTTTTATGTGGGATTTAATAGCTCTTGAAGTGATTTCAGTACTAGGCTCATAATCATCACTCCAACTAAATGAATTTTGAAAAAAAAATAAAATAAAAAATCAACCAAATATAAAAATAAATAATATTTCCTATATAATTGAACTAACAAAATAACTGAAAAAAAAAAAGACAAATCAAAGTTAATAGTAAGTAGAAATGTTTTATCATTATCATGCTTGCAGTGTATTCCTTTTACATGCCAGATAAAAATTCTAAACATGCCTCCGATACCTAATACTTTTCTTAAATTGGTTGTATATCGATTTGAGGATTGTTGAAATAATTATTTACTACACCCTTCCACCAATACTAATCTACTCTACCTTCAACCAAATAATGAAATATTATACAGCATTATGTTAGTTTTTAATCTGATATTTTTAGTGGAAATGTAAATATTCAAAATATATATTACCATGTCTTAGTTCATCCAGTGTTAGTGTTTAAAACTGTTATGCCAAGTTGTAGTTTCTCGTTTATGAAACTCATGTAAAAAGAAAAAAAGCTGTTACGTCAATGTTTTGCAGATTTGCACCTGAAGCCTTTAGTTTCTGTCAGCCAGTGCATTTAACATTTAAAAACAAGGGTCGGTTTGGATTTAAAACAAGTTTTTAAATGATTCATTTATTTCAATAAATATAACGTAATATGTTTGACACATGCTTATATAACTTTTGTTTCCATACAAACTGTTTTATAAATATTTACACATACCTGTTTTCATACAATGCAAAAACACACTTTAGCATAAGTAGTTTTGCAAGGTATTTTAACACTGCCATATAAAGTTTAATATAGTACATTCCTAGGAGTATTATAATTTATAAGTAAGAGAATATTTATAGTACATGTAGACATCACTAATATATATTGTGGAATGGAATATTAGAGTTCCCATTTATTAATAATAAATCAAAATTTACTACCAAGTGTTGATTTAACAAGCAAATTTCATGTTGTAGTAGGTGATATTTTTCAATTTTAAGTTCTATATTGTGTGTTATTTATTTTACAGTTGTATGTGAGCAATTTCTATTCAGTCTACATAAAGTTTAATTTGAATTCAGGGAAATAAGGAAAAATGTAAAAATAATGTGGTCTAAAAAACCAAGATCTGGAAATATTTAAATATACTACTAGATAAGTCGCTCAAGAACCTGTCAAAACAAGTGTACCCCAGGAAATAAATTTGAAGTGCATTCCAAATTATTGAAGAGTAGGTAACACAAGTGAGCTTAAAATATCCAGCTCGTATACATAATACAAAATATTTTGCTCAGTTAAAAAAAAATGTATAAATCATATCATTTTCAAATTTTGTGATGTTTTTACCTAAAATTAATTTGTTCCATGTTTAAAAAAAAAACACAATAAAAGGTAAAAAAAAAATCACCAACCCAAAGTTTTAAATTATACAATTGGTTGGGTGGAATAATATCAAAATGATTTTATCTCAACATAAATAAGTTAATCATGCAAATAAGATTTCATCTTAAGAAAAAAAAAAGAAAGTTTATAGGTACTATTTTATCATATGTCGGTACTGAAATGTACTGATGCAAAAAACTATATAATGTACTTATGTTAAAATGTTAGGTTAAAGTACAGATAAAGTTGATTTAAAAGGCTTATTAGAAGATTAAATGTACAACTTGGCGGTTAATAAAAATAAATCACAAGTATAATATGCTAAATATTTGTAAAGTAGGTTTAGGAATTACCAAAATAATATCAGCTACTTTCTTATATATTCAAAATAAAAACAATATGTATCTATTTGGTAAAATCCACCATATTTGGTCAATTTATTTTCTAAATTATTTATCATAATAAATCTTGAATTATTTTGTCCGGAGTAACTTTGTACAAAATTTTACTGAATAAATTCATCAAAATATAAAAAAAACCTTTGCCAATTCTACTTTAGTTGAGTTCCTATATTGGTTGGAAATTTTTCTTAAGAAGCCTTCATTAAGGTTGTTTGAAAACAAAACAAGTAGAATTGATAAATGTTTTGTTTACTTTTATCAATTTAACTTAACATAAATAAATATGAAGCTAATTTATTAAAATAAAAAAAATATGCTACGAATACAAATTAGTGGGGTATTTTGGACTTTTATATTAGGTACGATTTGCTCCAAAAGTGGTAGAAATGTTATTGAACTATTCCCTCTTGCTGCGCTAGATATCTTTTTATTAATACCCTAAGTGCGTTCAACTTGAAATACTCATGAGAATTCTGAGAAGAAATTTATAAATGTTATGCTAAATTGAATTTTGGATAGTGTAGAAATGAAATTTTAAGATGGACAAAAGTGTAATGACTAAATTGAAAAATTCAAGTAACCGATAGAATATCAACTGAAACACAAGTTACTTTCCAAAATATATATGGGGACGAAATATGTGATTTGAAGTAAGTATCTACTATTAGGATTCTCTGAAGATCTTCTTTGGAAGACAAGATTTTGAAATTTTGAACAAAAAAGATAATTTATATATATGTATATGTAAATTTTATTATCAAAAAAATATTTTCTGAATGTGTAATTTAAGTAACTATAATTTTTTTTAATCATGCCGAAGTCTCAGGACAGTTATTTCTTTTTCCTTGTTTTAATTTTTTTACATTTAAAGGTACCATCACCATGACATATTATATTATTTCTCAGTGAAGAGCTCAAGTTGTCTCCCTATGTCCTAAGTGGGGTCTCAAAGGTAGTATTGTATTGTAGTTTATATATGATTTACTATGATCATATGATAAATGAATAGAAGGGATAAAAAAACAAAATATTTCACTGACATTCATGAATTTTTGTTGAAGTTATAAAGGTAAATAGTACAATAATTATTCAATATCTTAATACCATCTTAAATATCATTC
Organism: Mystacides longicornis; assembly: GCA_963576905.1. Classification (NCBI taxonomy): domain Eukaryota; kingdom Metazoa; phylum Arthropoda; class Insecta; order Trichoptera; family Leptoceridae; genus Mystacides; species Mystacides longicornis. The sequence goes on along the minus strand of OY756429.1, from coordinate 15,261,102 downwards.
AATAAATTATAAAAATTAAACAGAGTTGTGCGAAAACAATAAGGAATGTGAAACAAAAATCCTAATTCAGAGCCTAATATTACGTATGAATCTTTGGTTTAGTGACATGCTTTTTAGTGCAATATAATTTCAAAAATAAAATTAAAATTATTGAAATTAAAAGGGAAATAAATGGAGAAACACTTATGTAGTTTGTTTGAAAAAAAAAATATATTCAAGGTTTCAAAGCTTTGATGACTTGGGTATTAGAAACAGTTTTCCGACAAAGTGAACTTTTTTACACTGCATTTTGTGATTCATTACAAAAAGATTTAATTTGGCATTCAGAGTATAATGGAATATTATTATTTTTTTGTATAAAATAGATAAACGGGGGAACATGAAACATTTAATTTCCTTCTCAACATGCGTGTGTTGGTGCGGGATCACTCAACCACGGCCAAAAGAGGAATCCTTGTAATAACATTATCAAACTTATATGTTTTGTAGGAAAAAGTATAGCTTTTTTCAATCTCGCAAGGAAATACTCAACCTTGTGAAATTTCAACCTTGTTCAAATAATAGATAATTTCGAACAGATGTCTGTTTATATTAAAATAATAGTAAAATATATATTATACACAAAATTAATATTCGAATATTTTTATACATCATTAATATAAAAATTGTGGAGATTTTTTTATTATTATTATTATTACGCTTTATAGAGTATAATTCTAGTACTCTTAAAATATTACAAAAATACCATGTCAAAAATATTCTATAATGAAAACACACTGGAATTCTAGTGCACTTAGAATACAAATTCTTACGACATAATATATTAATGAATTTTATGGGTCATCTTTACCGACAAACCAAAATGTTTCATCATGAAAGACAAGGGAGGGAGAAATAATGTATTTCTATTTGATCATCATCACCCGATTGTGCAAACATATCAGAAGAACCATTTTCAGTTATTCCATTTATCTTAGTATTATTACACGTAAACTTATGTTTAACAACTACTATGGACTATCTATGATCTAATTCTAAAACATTTTTTTATGGTAGAAGTGAGAGTATTGATAGTGAAATATTGATACATCAAACATTAACCATGTAATATTGAATTTACATAGGGGTGATAACATATATACACATACGCTAAGTACATAGATCTAGGTTCAAACTGTCCAGCTGTTTCCCTTGTGATATTTTTAAAAACCAATCCATAAATACCTATATCTTATATACCTATATTCATTCAATTGCATAACATTCTTTTTAATATTGTCAAATCTAAGCAAACTGTACAAGTATTCTAGGTAGAATAGTATGTATGTAGCTTTCATATAGGTAGGTACATAATATTTCAAATTCACTGCGAAAGAAAATATCATTTAATCAATATGTTTGTAAACAATTCATATTACAAATTTTTCATCACTATTAATTCTTAAGCATAAAAAACGAACTGTATTAGTGTGTAAGGGTTAGTAGTAGTATGCAAGAAACTTTGCAACATGCAGATTCTAAATAGCATTGCCATTACATGAAGGAACCTATTGAAGATGATACAATCTAGAAATTACATCGTAATTCATATTAATAATGGTCAGATTACGATGAAAATATACACCTCAGCCCACAACCATTTAAAAAATGATCTATCAAATGAAGTACTGGAGTCTACCAACCCATAAAGATGTGCATTGAATCTTAGAAAGATCAGATTGAAACAATTGAGTTAATGTTAAATTATATTTGAAATGTGTTAGTATGGTTTTCAGTACACTAAATCCTAAGTGAAAAAATAACTATGTTACCCATACCACCCAGGTACAAGCGCCGTTTGGTCTTAAAATACAAAATATATATCAAAATATAATTCTTATCAATCAAAAGATTGTGCTACAATTTTTGCCATTAAAAAATTTCACATCCATTTAGATTGATGAAAATTATTTTATGTCAAATATGTTTTTGATGATAACAACATAAATGAATAAAAATCATCATAATACTTCTTGTGCAATAAAATTAATATAATAGTTTGATCAGTTCAAATCATGCAGTCATGTCTTTATTCTTCTAATTATTGTATAAAATAAGAAGAATGTGAGCCAAACATCTCTCTTGTAATCCCATACAATTACTTCAAGTGAGAAGAGAGAAAACATTACACAATAATATAAAAGGTTACAATGATGCCTTAATTCACTCACACAGATGCATCCCTGGTTAGTTCCTTTTGATATGCAATTGGACTTTGGATAGCTTTCAAAAAGTCTTGCTGAGTATCTTTGATATTCGTCAGCTTGGCTATCCATTCTTGCGAGACACTTGCTGACGCCCGTATACTAACACCTAATGGGGGTCCCTTCGGATCTGTGGACCTCAGTAGGAAACCTCCATCTTCTATGTTGAATGCCATTTTATTAACCTAGAAAGAAATTATATTTATGTACAAATAATATTATGTATACATATGTCATGTATAATGTTTTCTCGCGGATCATTATTTATGCCATTTTACTTTCTTTGAGTTATCGATATATATATATATATATATTTAGTAACAAAGAGTGATAAGAGCATACTTTGTCTAGTTGAAGGTATGATATGAATTTAAAAATATACTGAGAGTAGAATGGCATGTATACATAATATGTACATAAATTACATTCGCAAAGCAACTTTGTTCGCTAATAAATCGCACTTCAAATAAATATTATAAATAATATATGTATCTTTTATTACCTGTATGTGATATTTGTAATTGTAGGATGGACTTGTGAATTGAGTTTTCTTCCCGCTTGCTTCAGAAAATATAATGCTTTGTTCAAAGAAAAAAACTTCAAGTTCTTTAGGTTTCCCAATACCGTTTTCAGGTAGTGAAACATCTGTGCAATATAAAGGTCCATGAAGCAATAACTTTCCTTGTGCATTAATTTTACCCTAAAAATTTACATTATAATGTAAAGCAAGCAAGTACATTTTAAATCAACGTTTCAGTTTTATACAAGATTCATAGGTTAACGCTTACATCAAAACCTTGCAGACGACCAACGTCCATCATATCGTTAGCAGTTTTTGGCACAAGAGACGTAATTCGGGCAGCTTGGTGTAGAGCCTGTAACGCTTGTGGAGAGCTTCCAGCTCGTTCAGAATTTCGAAGTACATCAGCCACGAGGAGATGGTACTTCTGTATGCGTTGAACTGGTTTAATGAGTAAATCACAAAGCTAAAACAGAATTTATTACTGTAGAAAAAAACCGTACAAAAAAACCGGTTTTTAAAAGCTGGGTTATTCAAATTGATATAAAGGTAAAAAAGAAAACGACATACTCTTAATTTATGCCCCATTTTCTGGCGTAATTTTTCAAAATAGGTATCCATATATTCCGACACTATATATTCAGACACTGGTTTATTTTGGCAGTACACAAAATACATTTGCAATTTTCTTTCACTACGTTGAAACAACGGTCCTAGATTTTCTGGATGCTTCAGGCAGTTGTGCAACTCTTTGAGCAGGAAACTGTAAAGAAAAGAAAATCCTCATGTGACGAATCAGTTCATAGCAAATGTACACACATCAATACCATTCGCAAACAAATCATAATACAGTTGGTAGTTTCATAACAGGGTTTACTTATTTGAATGCAAAAATATTAAATGAATCAAAATGAATAGAATGTCTTCATAAGACTAAACATGCCCCACATCAGTTAAAAAATGGTGTACAGACCAAAACCGAGGTAAAGGAAAATATGCTTTCAGAAGAATTATGATGATGTTAGTAAATCATCACCTACAAGAATATATTATACCTATCAAAGAGGAGTAGGATGTTCACACAAAGAGTTGATATGTGGGTTTCTTACAACTTCTATAGAAATTCCAATTCGAAATGTAGTTAGGAGAAGAAAAAATGGATTGTGAGTAAAGAAGCTAGAACCATAATCAACAAATAACTTTTCTTTGAAGAATTTCCATAGTTTTCTGGAATAATAACGAATGAATGCATTTTCAAAATGCACTGGTTCATAATATGCCTGGGTCCTCATAAGCATTCTGGTGATCCCCTCAGGAAATCATTGGCAGAAATTGTAAAAAAAATTTAACTAAATCATCAAAGTATACCCTGGGAATCCATTTATATGAAGGATACTATATTGTACATTTGTTTAAATGTTCGAACAAACCTATTGTTCGAAAAGATGTATAAATTAAACAACTAATTGTTACAAATAAATTCGCTTGCAATTCTAATATTAGTTATCTTACCTGAATGATACATTTTAACTTACTTTTAAAGTAGTAAAACAAACTTATTTTATAAGATTTCTTCATACATAATATAAAAAGAATAAAATGTCTAGTATTAAATATGGGTAAAAATTTGGTATGTAAGTGAAATATTTTTTAATTTTAATTAAATAAACAAAGTTTATAGGTCCACTTAGATAAATAAAACATAAATACTTATATAAATTTTAGATAATTGTGTTTATATTGGTAAAAAAGTGCACTTAAGCGATTATTATTTTAAAATAAAACAATAATATTATAAACACTATGTATTTTGATGATTTCAATATGAAGTTGTTTAAGTGAAATTGTTCAAATTGTTTGATTTTTTCTGCAAGTATGGACTGAAAATACTATTTTCTCGTACATAAAGAGTGGAAAAGGAGTTAGATGTCCCAGCAACTAATCTATTCTTAAAATAATACGTTATAAAACATAATACTCACTCTCTATGCCATTCATAAATTGCTTCAATATTTCCAAAGACCATTTTATCTTTCCCCATCTTCAACGCTTCCGGCATGACGACACTACTGTTGGCGTCTCTCATATGAAAGAGATAACCCTCACAGACTAGTTTCAAGTCATTCACATAGGTTTGTTCAGTCTCATATAACTCTCTTAGAGCGTAATCTCTTTTACGTAGAGCCATTTCAACTGACTCTGGTCCATCCTCTTCCTTAGAAACAAACTCTTCGTGTAAAGTCGAAGAGGATCCAGAATCACCTCCGTTTATGTCTGCTCGGCCATCATTAGATCCATTACTATGCAGTTCCTAAAAAAATTATAAGATAGGTATAAGGAAATGATCTATGTGATTGTCAATAAAAATTGATTAGAAGCTACCAAATCTTTTAAACTTCTGAGATTAACAAATCTTCAAATTTATTGTCGTGAGCAAAACTGTAGATTTCCATATTTAACAATTAAAGTATTGAAAATGAGTAACACTTTGTTTTAAAATCTGAACACCGTGTTTGTAGATTTTAAAACTAACAGCCGGTTTCATAAAAAGCTTCAAAAGAACACTTTAGTTAAAGTTCCTTTTAAAATTTAAAGACTCCTTTAAGCTGAAGCGTTTCATAAAAAATATTCCAGCTAAAATTTGAAATGTCAAAAACATATTTTAATGTTGGTAGCAGTTGGTAGTGTTACCATGGAAATCTATAAAAAACATAGGTTGTTTACTAATATTTTCGCGGAATTTCTGTTGATCTGTCAATTTCATTTCTCAATATAGCATCAAATTGCCGTTTTTTGTGATAATTTATTATTATGGTTTATGAATTAGTAAACGAAATCTGTAAATATTAATATTCTTCCCGTTTTGCTGTTTTCCGCCCCATTTTAGTCATTTTTGTCCACAGTGTCACCGCATACAAAATGTTTATCTTGGTGACAGAGAAAGCGCCACGAAATTTTCTATGAACTTCGGTGGTAAAGATTTGAACTCACTAAAGTCGATTTTAACTAATAATAATAATCAAAAATGATACTTTAGCTAAAAGTCGGTTTTAAATGTCGTTTTGTTGTTATGAAACCCGTTATTTTTTAAAGGGAGTTTAAAGTCTTCTTTATTTTTTATGAAACCGGCGGAAAGTGTTACTCATTCTGAGATTAGCATCGTTTTATGAGATACAATGTTATTTTTTCTGATTTAACCATTCTTATCGGGCAATAAAAAAACAGGCCCTAGTCTGAGAATACAATATCTCTGGGTAATCCTCATATTCGTTTTATTATAAAATAAATTTAAAAGTTGTTTTTACTGTTTTATCAAATATCGTAATAAAATATATTAAAATACTTAGTAATAGTTGTATAAGGATGCAATGAACAGATTTATGTTCATAAAACAAGAATATTAATTAATGAAAACACATGCAAGAATGCAACACCTTACCAATTAGACCAAAAAAAAATGTGGTGCAAATAGTATCAAACACACTAAAATTGAATACCAAAACATTCCTATATAAGATTCTTTTATATGAGTAGTCTTATATCAAAAGAAGAGTATCAATAAAAGGATTTTATTTTCCCTCTATGCTCCCAAGAAAACTCTGTTATATCATATCTTAATAATATTTATCAATTCAAATATCAGTCCAGCAAAAATAATGTTTCTCTTTGATATCAAGATGATACTCATTTTTCTTATATAGGTTATGCATGAGTAGTATATAAAGTGCAATTAATATTTTAAATCTCTTGAGAAATGTGTTAATCGTAAAAGAAGTGTGAAAGACAAAGTAAGCGAATTCTAAAATACTACATAGCGTGAAAGAGTAATAAAGATACTAGCAGATATATGTAGGTACAATTAAAAATACAATCAATAAGCAAGGATGTACCTATCTATAAAATATAATGTTAGTGAGATATGATTTGAATGAAACATGCATAAAGTATTAGTTTTGATGAAAACCAAAAACATACATTCTAAAATTTAGTAATATATGTAGGTATGTAAACTGAAAACAGACTTATAGTTTAAAAAATAATTTAATGTGAAAAAAGAACAATTAACAGTAATATGATGGCCAAAATATCAAGATGAATAAAGCATTTTTATCTAAGAAGAAAAATTCGGATGTATGAAAAATAAGGGGTTAGCAAAATCAGCGCAGCTTAGGACATTTAATTCAATCAAAACACACTTTTTAACACCTAAAATGATACAGAGTTTTAGTGAAGCTGTTGAAAAGTCCACTTTCTGCATTCGACTACCTACAGTGGTGTAGTGGTAAACTCAATATACTTAATAGCATCACCTTGCCAGTCTTTAAAATATGATATAATACAATAAACAATAAACAATAAACAATGGTAAGCCCATGAATGTTCAAATATTTCTAAACCAACAACAGACATCTATGCAAAGACAATGACACTGAGGTTGATGTTTTTCAGCTTAGTGTAGAATTTAGAAAATGCACCATGAGTTTTATTTCTGAGATGGATAGTATGATGTTCTGCAGTGTCTTTCACGACATTCATGGTGTAACATTAGCTCCAAAAAGTGGGATACAGAAAAAAACAACTCATGTGACAGTGGGATCATCAATGTAGGACATATCAGAAAGGTCGATGCGGGAAGACCTTATTGATTTCAATAACCGAGCTGTATAAGTGAAAGTTTTTGATATCATGAATATGACACAGAAAGGAAATATGCCATTTTAAGGACTACTTACGAAGTATGAAAATATTTCATGTCATATTTTAATAAAAACTGTTGATAAGCTGCTGTTTTCTGACTTTGTTTTTAAAATTTTCAGATCCTTCTCCAGAAGATCACACGATAACTGGGAGGATTTCTAAGGCATATGAATGGAAAAAAACATTGAAATATTGACGAAAAGCTACTACGAAGGAAGATGAAATAAATCCTAGCGGTGAATCAATCTACTCACGTTTGTACTTTTTACTTTTGTTCAAAAATTATTATATTTTAAAGACTCTATCTGTGCGAAATAAAGGATGCTAAACAGCATTGCAACCCTACTACACTCTGTCTCAATAGGTCTATTTTGGTCAAATTTATACACTGGGTATAGAGAACTGAAAATTCCTTTAAAAAAAACCCCTATTACACCACTGAACAATATATTTCCTCTTCTATTTCAGGATCGTAGGATTAATCGGATATTATCTCAAATAAAATAAATAAGTTGTGTGCACAGCTCTAAATAATAATAATAAAAAAAAAACAATACTGGATTATAACATGGTTATAATAAATACAATAATTAATACAATACAGCAAGCTAGGAACTAATAATCGAACCATTCTCTCTTTCACAATTTGTTCAATTTCAGCCAAATCAGCTGACGGGTTTCCGGAATCCATTGACTTGAGGGAGAGTGCAGATGTCTGAAATACCCGTGTAATAATAGGAACAGTGAAAAATTACTTCCGCTTTACAATATATTACATCAAAACTTTATTTTTACATTCCGATGATGTAATAAAAAAAATTCCTCATAATTTTCAATCAAAACTATGCCTGCTGTCAAAAAATATACAAGTTGAATATTCATTTAAAAGAATTTTCAATAAAAAAATAAAAAAAAATAACTGAAGAGATTCGAGTTAGTATTTAATTAAAGATGAAAAAGTGAAGTACAGGGAAGATTGAAACTAAGGATGACTTGTCATCTTCTAAGTAGATATATTAATAATAATGATGAGGTAAGTTATGAAGAATATTGTTGCTTTCTACACCATTAGAATGAGATTACCTATATTACGATTTGACAATATTTTCAAGTACTTAACTAAAATCATCTGCTTAGTGGGAAAAATCATTGTAGGTATAAACATTTCAAATAGGTAGTTATGAATAAAGAACAAAATAATTTTTAAGTAGGCGTATTGAAATATCCAAAACTTTATGAATCTATATTAAGTATATAAAAATATAAAAATGGAGCCCTATTTTCCGTGGTCATCAATTACGGTAATTCGGTCATCATTTCTTTTTAAAATAATATAAATGAAATTGTGTGTTTACATATTTTAAAGTTTCGTAGGCACACAATGACATACTACATTAAGTTAATAGTAAATAGAAACTATACTTCTAACTTCTGTTTCTAAATCTGTGTAAGACCTACGATGCTAGCCAACAAAATTAAATACATGGAAAAAAAAATTAAGGTATTGATTTCACCAAGAATGTACTATCATTTGTTTGTTCTATTTATCGCAATATATATTGCATCTAATGATTTTCCCCATTAAGTAGATGATTTAGAAAATATCATGTTGTGAGAAGAACAATGAATGTATTGATAAGATAATAATGTCTATCCATAAACAGACCACATTATGTAAAACAAAAACAATTACCCTTTTCGGTTGAGTCAATGTCGGCAAGTTTAATGAAGATGTCACAGGTACAGGTTGCAAAACAGGCGGGTCCTGAAAAACAGCGTAATGTTTGAATGAGTACAATGTTTGTTTTAGAACAGTGATTCTTAAAGTATATTTATACTGAAATCGTAATGTCATTAAAAAAAAAAACCGTAGCCACAAAATGAGGAAAGGAGTTCATAGATAATGGATCACAAATAGATGCAGATTGTGATTTGATTTAATTTAACTACTGAGGTCAGCCTTGTAAAATAATCCACATAAGTATACAAATGTTGTATAAAATAATAATAGGTAAATTTTTTTTTTACTGTTTTTGACAATTCAATACAGTTAAAATTTAAAATTTTCGAAGTTAGCAGCTCTATATCAAACGTCAAAAAATACATTTAAAAAATTATTAAAAAATCAATTTTAGGTAGGAAATGGAGTCTAAACGATATAAAAAGTTTAAGAATCTCTGGTTAGCAATAAATAATAGGTATCAGAAAAAGTGGAATCAAACCTGTATTGGTTTCATCGGTGGCGGAAGTTCAACTGGTACTTCATCCTCAGTCTCGTCCGGACCACTACCCGGAGCAATCGTTCTCTTGACACCAGATGTGCCTTCTTCTGGGTCCGAGGCATTCTCATTTTCAGCCTCTGTTACACTTGAACGGCTTGGATCCTACATTAAATGTCAAGAAAAAGTCATTAAGAATCCATCTTTAGAGAAAATAAGTTTATGATTTATATTTGAATGAATATAATTTGGACATGGTGTGGGAGGAGGTCATTGAAGTCGTGCTAGATGAAGGGCTTTTGTTGCCTGTCTATGCCCCTAAGTGGGATCATAAAAGGAGTATTGTATTACCTTGTACTTCTTATCAGAAGACGTCTTTTTGAGAGGAGATGGAGCAGATTTTTCCACTTTTCCTTGGGAAAGTTTTCTTAATGGTGGAGGCAGCCATTTACGTCTGCAATTAAAAATTACAAATGGGTTATTAAAATAAAAAAATCATTAAAATTTATACGATATTGAACTAATATAAGACTTGCTACATTATAATATGAGTTTTTATTTCATTAGAAAAAACTTCTATTGCAATCCTATCAAGGGCTTGAGATGTTCCAATATGTTTATGTTGAAGGTACTCGTGATGGGTCAGGTATTTTTAATTTGACCACTGTCAAGAGAGGTAAGGCCGCACACTTAAGCTACATATTCCGTGGTGAAAAATATTCCCTCCTACAAAATTATGATTGAAGGAAAAATAGAGGGAACAAAGGGTTTGGGGAGGAAGAAAATCTCTTGGCACTGATATCATTGATAAGGCTGGTTCAAGACAACCTCAGTTAGGAGAGGTATTTGGAGAAGAAGAAGAAATCGTGAAAGTTGTTGATGTAAAGTGGTCGCATGAAGCCACCGTTCAAAACATCAGTAGTGGTCTAAGTTATCATTTGGAATAACTCAATGGGTAGGTAAAACAGGCCTAATCAAAGAAGAGGAGGAAAAAGTGTCACTCGCTTTTAAGTGTGAAGATAAATGATTGATTGAATGGTCACGGTGGCTTGCGCATATGAGTGCGTCTCATTTCACCCTAGCATCGTTGTAAAAAACATATTATTAAATGTCGGCAGGAGGTGAGTCACGGGCAAGGCAATGAATCGATTACGAGGAACAATGAATGATAACACAATTAGTCATTACGTGACGCGAAAAAGTATTATCAAACGATCTTTCATTGAGACACGAAATAAGTACGTAGACACTCGTGCCTGTCTGTTGTCACGGAATATAAGCCAAAATGTCTAATAACGAATAACAATGTAATGAAATTCGCGATATAACTAGTATTTAAGAATGCTGAAGCATGTTTATTTTATTTTAGCAAGGTTTCTGAGCTTTTGTTGCCTCCCTATGCCCCTGAGTGGGGTGTGAAAGGGAGAGTTAGTTAAGTTCATTGTGATTTTATAGTCTTATCAAATCACAGCAGCATATTAAAAAAAACCTTCAAATTTTTTGTCGGGTGTAACTGTGTAGACCATTGTAATTTTTTTTTAAGTAGAACTGACAAAGTTTTCGTTTATTTTAATATCGGTTTGTTTATTTAAAAAATGTGCTATGTCAATATTTAGGCGAATTCAAAGAAACCTTCCTAGACTCGATTAAATTTTAGGAAAAAGCAATTTTTTTTATTCATCAAAAAGAAACATCTGGGAATACCTACCTAACAATGTACAATAACTATGCGGGAGAATATACCTACTATGTTTTGGTTTCATGATTTGTTTTTTATGTGTTGTTCAGTGTTCAGTTTGTTTTTATTTATCCTACCACTCATTATTGAGCGATTTAGGCAGTGTTCAGTTGGTGTCTCTAATAAATAAATAATAAATACTTAGCACCGTAATAGCTTGCGCTTCTTTACCACTAGATATAAGTACCTATGATAAAATCTACATAATGATCCAGTTATGTATTTTCTTATATGAAAATAACAGGCTGATTATACGGATGTTAGATCAGATATTTTTCTCTGCGGAGCCGTGCAAAATCTGGAAGAGCTATAATAAATTTCATGGATCTGCATAGAAATATTACATGCAATCCTTTGAAAACAAAATTACTCGTTTTCTAATAAGACATTAACTATATAACCTGAGTAGCTAGTATGTACATATGTACCTACCTACATAAAGTTGAAAATATATGTAGTGCAGTTGACCAAGAATCATATGGATCGAACACATAATAATAACATATCATGTTAGGTATTGATCCGTCGACAAAAAAGCAGCCAGAAATAAGCGACTACAGAAGCTGCACGAAGGAAAGTATGTCGCCGGGAAGGAAGAAAGGAACTGAATTAAATAAACACATTTTAGTGTCCCATCTCTCGGTCTCTGTATATCGAAATGGTTTGATACGAAGTTATTTATGATTGGTTTCACAATTTGATAAACGCAATATAATCATATTGTTGAAAACAGAAACGGTTAACATTTCAAATGAAAACATTATACCTATATAGGTATAAGATATACTGTACCAAGAAAGCCCTGGAGTGGAGGCCAACAACAGGTCATAGAAACCCAGGTAGGCCACAGCTGAGGTAGTCTGACGATATTCGGAGGGTGGCCGGTATTTAATGGCACAGAATAACAGGAGACAGAGAACCATGGAAGTTGGCAAGGAAGGCCTATGTTCAATACTGGACGACAGAAGGCTAATGATGGCTATGTACCAAAGTGAAAGCGTAAATATGTTGAATTTATATAAGGTATAAGATGGGAAAAGAAACTCTGGTAGATCTCATAATAATGACATTTTTTATGAAGAAAATATAAATTTAAACCCCCTATACATTATTATAACGAAATATTTTTTGTACGTCGTGATTTTTGTTACATCGGGAATCGATCAGAGTGTAGGTACACCACTGTTCCGTTTCAGAAAATAATATTACTAGTCAAAAAGACTAAAAGACGAAAGTACAACGATAAATATGTATTAGTTTCTGTACCTTTCACCACATCCACATATTGAACCTTGAATACCACAAAACACGCCTTCAAACCATCCCATTTGTGAATTCTTTCGTTACTACCACCCACTTGTTGAATATTTAAAAAATAATATTTCGTTCAACCACCGGGCAAATACGCCTTTATTTTGCGTAAGGGGTTACCGTCACCGGGTATCAAAACACACAAATAATTGATATTATTGTTCTGAGTTGTTGGAAAAATAAGAAAATGTTATTGTATCAAAAATCAACACACCTCTGAATGATAAGTCTGCTCAACACTTTGCATGCGCTGCGGCGTTTCGCGCACTCAGACATACTATCGGGATTACCATCAACACTACTTATTGCTTTATCAACGAGAGTTGCGCAAGGTTTGCGGCAACCGAAACATTTCAGTCCGGCACACATAGTTCGCAAACGAGAACATAAAAATGCTTTGACACGATCTAAAACTGAAAGAAATTATTGCAATCACCGAAACGTGGTTTACACAATATAGCGCGGGACTCGAAGGGATGCGCCCTGTTTGACAACGAGATAGTCAATGAGTTATAGTTAAGTCGATCACATAGCGAAGGCGCTAATGAAGCGGCTGATGTACGAACGTTAGCAATTTCTTATTCATAGACTCGATGATACGCGATAAGATAAAAAAAGAAGATCCCTACCTCTTCTCTCAAGAGTAAACACCGCTACAGGTGCGCTTCATCAAAGAATCGCGTCCGTTGAAGGACTACTGAGTGAATTTCACTGAAGCGGTAATTATTTGTACAAAAACAATTGGTCACTAGTCTAAGACTATTTCATGCGTTGTCTATAATATTTATAATTGCGATGTCATGCCACCATATAAAAAAAGGAAGTTAGCCTTCCTCCATATTCTAAATGACAACTCTGAATGCCTTTCTAAATGACTGGAGCCGCGTAGCCTATCTTTAGGTAGTGTTAACCAGCTCACACATTGCTGGCTGGCAACCCTTCTTTGTGAAAAATATCTGATGTTTATGACTGTATTTATCTTAAGGAATATTTTACCAATCAAACAAACCTACCAACTGAACGTCCTCGAGTTCCCGATTGATCTGATGTTATCAATCAAACCACAATCAAATATTGTGATTTCTGATCTCCACTTTGAACTGAATTCCTATTAATAAACGTTGCTAAGCGACCGGTAATCCACGCTACAAGTTCGTTTAAAGGGTAGATTAATGATACTACTCAAAACTCGAACTGTTCACTACACGCTGTCATTTTTTAAGGACGATGAATCATTCAAGTAAAATCCAAAATGATCAAGTAAGAATTTAATACACGACTATAAATTGACATCAGAACTATCCTAAAATTGTTTAATAGGAAAATCTGCAATCACTCCCCAAAACTTCGATGGCCATTGGATTTGACAGTAAATTGTAGGCTTAAGTGAAATCATTACGGAGCAAGTTGAGAACATTAGCCATAATTAAGATTAACCAGTGAAATGTATCGGTAGGATAAATAAGGACCTTTAATAAAATTCAGTACGATTTAACAGAAGTATCTACAAGACACTCTCTTATATCCTATTCCTATTTAATTTTACAAGAAAGCGTTCTGGACTTCTACTTTGTTAAAGTTCACAACTACTGTCCATAAAGACAGATAAGCGTGTAATATACGAAGCAAATTGAAGTACGCACAGTCATACACATATGTAATTGTGTAATGCATGAGGACAGACCAACCCGCAACCGTGACATTGCGTTTCTGGTTACAATAATTATTGAAACCACCTCCGGGGATGCTGGTCTGCTGATTGGATTGGTACGGCGATACGACCAATGATTGCACGGCGTGATATCGGTTGAAAATAAAGCCGGCACGAGAATATACCAACTTATGCACACACATTTATCGATACGTTTACACTACTTTGTAAGTTCAATCGAATACTTTGAGAAGAACGTGTTCAAGCGTTATTGTTTGCTGCAATTCTATTGAGAAAATAAGACGTAAATCAGTTTAGCTATATTGGGTATCATTATTAGTGGCGAGATCAAATAAACTACCGAAGTGTCCTCTTGACATTGAATAAGACTCTCCATACGAAGCGAGTACTCTTGGAGTTGGAACATCCCTTTATATGGGGCCAACACGGGACTCCGACATAGCCATTAGGGATCTCATCGATGTTTTATTTACATGTATTAAATAATACAATAAAACAAATATTTTGGTATTTTTTTTTTACAATATTATACGCATGTTATTATAAACAGTATTCCGAAGTGGATGAATTCCCTCTCATACTGTTTTCCGCTCCTTCGAAACGGAGCTGAGGGATTTGGAAGTTTACCGCCGAGTTTTTCAAATGTTGAAAACAAACTAACATATTGTTTTCGTTTGCTATTTTTTTACCTACTTAATTTTTTTTTCTGTTATAAATCTATAGAGCTCACTCTCTCGACACAAGACTTGCTCTTTTGAGAGAGTAAACGATTGCTATTTTTTATTTTGTACGTTTGTGTATATATACATATACTCGTATATTTTTGTAAATCTAAATAATCTATGTCATATGTTTTTTTTTTGTTTTCAAATAAACAAAAAAAAAAAAAATATTACGTTAAAGAAAGAGTGTCAATCAATACACAACACTGTCGGCATTAAAGATCAAGTATAGACAAATAAAATCGTTTACGTAAAAAAATAGTTTATTTATTAATCAGAGACACCAACAAAACACCATTAAAACACTAATCATGAACACAAACACATATTTATAAGCGTCAATACTCCAATAAAAGGTATTTCCCGCATAGTTAGTGTACACAGTTAGGCGGGTACAATCAAAGTCTCCTGAGCATTCAATAAGATCAACACCTTTTTTCAACTGTTAACTAGAAGCTTACGGACATCTTCTGTTGTTTCGAAAGCAGCATGGGTATTCTTAACTTAATTATTCTCGCTAAGGGGTATTATTACGCTAAAAAATCATCATACAACAAATTCCAATTAAGGAGCATTAAAATAATTGTTTTTTTTAGTTATGGATCGAGGAAAATGTGAAGAGTCGTTCTAGAAAAAAGAAAATAATCCAAGAAGCTCGCTAAACTAGCTAAATCATTTAATAAATAAAGTTCATTATAGAATAAAACGTACATTTCTGCTTCGTAATGTTAAGGACTTGTGGAAACAACAACTGAAATCGATTTTGCATCTTAATTTGAACTTTTACCGTCATATTTATAAAAAAAATACGATAATCGTAAGATTACGTATAACTCAGTGGAGTGTATACGACCAAGATGTCAGATTTGGAGTTATTGATGCAGAGTAGATAACTTACTTTTTTAATTATTTATTTTATATCAAAATATAGTTATGTCCTTATTAAATCATACGACACCTTTATATTTCAGCCAAAAGGAACTAATTCACGTTTGATCACTTCAAATTTAATATTTGTAACTACCCAAAAAGTATTTTTGAATATTTTCTTCAAAACGTCATTATATCTTATATATAAAAATGGAGAGCTATTTCCCGATGTCATCGCATCACGCCTAAACGCCTGGACCGGTTTCGCTAATCCTTTTTTGTCGTGTAGGATTTTATAAGGAGAAAGTCCTTTTAGAAGAAAAAAAAATGAGAAAAATGCATGGAAAATTAGAAAATTAAAGAAAACTCTACGTAGACAACCTTATTAGTACTTTTTACCTTTGAATTTTTATTCCATTGTTGAAATTTTGACAGAAATTATCAATTGGTGCGATTGACAGAATGCGGATGGAATGTACATGGTTAAAAACAGACGCATCGTTCGGAATCACATTGGTCAAATGATAATTAATTAATCACCGTACAAATTCGAATGCAATATTAATAGTTAGGGCCACAGGACAACGTCTGTCGGGAAAGCTAGTTTCTAATAAATTTAGTTTGTACATCATGGTTGTAAGCCTTCAAATGATTACGAGAATGCATATTTGCTTTATTTCTTTCTTTAAATTTCCTATCATCAAAATGATAAACCAAAATAAAATGGACCAAAATATGTATGAAGGGAGCACGTATTTGGATGGGGAAAAAACTTAAATACAGTGTATTTATTAGAAAAGGCGTTCTTGTATACTCGAATCAACTGTCAGTTGACGTCAAATCCAATATGGCGGGTCAAAATCTACAGAGATCAGATCACAATCAAGCGATATGCATTAAACTATCTCGATGACAGCTTGTTCGTAATATTTTCTATCGCTGAGCTATTTTTCCACTGATCGTAGTTTTTAAATAAAGCAGTTAGTGAATTACGCCGATGACTTTAACATTAATAATTATTGCCACCTCTACCTTACCCTCGTACGTCAGTATATAAAGATAAAGTAGGTACGCCAGACTTGATGCCGGGTATATAAAAAAAAATATAAAACAATAAAACGTTCGATCGTCCCAAAAGGATTCTGATTGTCTCTTGAACCTGCATTATTTGAACATCAACGCTAGAGAGGAATGATTCGCATTAAGCTACGCTATACTTTCTCCTCAAGCCTTTATTATATTTTAAACAATCAAACTACGGTAATAATCAGTAGTTAGTACCTACCTAACTAGTTCTTAGTACAAAAGTAAGTAGCAAAATGGAGACATTTAATTTATAAATCGAATTGCCGATTTCAGGCAAACCTGAAATCATTTTATTAATTAACGATCTTAGTAACCTATAGAAAAAAATAGCCAAAATCAACTGAAATATTTGAAAAGTATTTACATAAAAATTGACATTTTATAAAAATCTTATAATCAAACCACTATTACTTAAATAATTTTGAGGCCGTTTTTGTGAAATCCTCGTGAAGGTTCATTTTTTTTGGTCCTTAATATACCTACTCGTGAATATGCTACAGTTTTAACCTACAGTTTTCGAGTTATAATTATTTTAGTACTTTTTTGTCAAACCCTGACTTATAAGATATAAAATGGTTACAGATATACCAATTTTTGAGGTAGGTAGGTACATGCATATTTTTTGGAATAGCTGAATAGTTATATCTATCAGATACAAAAACATAACATACATACAGGTGTTCTATCTCTGGATTTTCGCTTCGTCGTACTTTCTGGGACACCCTGTATATCAACAACAAATGTCTCGCTAATACTGTTAGATTTTAAAATGGTATGAACAAACCAATAAGGGCTTACGACCTTTGAATTGTTAATGATTGAATTGATCAAGATTAAATTAAATTCAGCAAAATTTTCAGAGGTGAAAATTTCTTTAATGATAATTTAAAAATTTCTTAAATGGCGCTGATATCATAATATAAAATACTCACCCGCTGAAGCCTCGCCGCTTATTGACAGGACTAGATACGGGTCCAGCTTCGGCTGAACTGGATCCAGCTTCTGAAAATAAAAAGAAAAAAGAATCCGTAAGAACACGAGTGCGTAAGGAATAATGTGAAGACTGCCATGGCTAAAAATAAGCCCAACGACTTCATAATGCGAAATAACTTAATAAATATTTTAACTGACGCGTTTGTTTATGAAACTGATTTATTCTACTCGATATTATAGTAAATATTTACATTTCGAAAACTCATATTTTTAAAACAACGTCTAATGGATCCAACGTGGTAGACACTGAGTAGACCAATCGGACCTGTAGGCATTCCTTGAATTATAATAACGGACGAGGAACAAATGTGTCAAAATTTTATATCATATCTTGGTCAAGGGGACTTCCATTAACCACGCGACTTAGAAAGGGGAGGGGGCGTTAGGTTTAGAAAAAAAACCGTGAGAGGGTTCTGGTTACAATATCACGTGTAATTTTCTTTCTAGTTACGGTCAAAAAATAATTCAGAAATTTATGAATCGTTGGATACCTACCTAGCCCTGACGTAAACAACAAATATAAAAACATGCTAAAAATATTAAGTATCCACACATATACAAGTGATTTTGGGGAAGAAGGGGGTCTAAAATGATGCAAAAAAAAACACCTCACGTGATTAATCGACGAACCCTTATGAGGTACGGTAAAGAAACGTTAGGGGAAGTAGTGACTGCGTAAAAAAAATCACCACAAATAGTTTAATTAGTACCTAATAGTTACTACGATCGGTAAGTGCCCTTTCATAGCGAATATAATATCGTGGGGTCATATTTGTTTTAATCTATCAATCTTGCCGTTTGAAATCATTGTTTTGACAAGAGGAATCTCGAAAAAATGCACACAATTTTTTCTGTTTCTGAAAAAGGTATCTTGATAAAAATATCCCTGAAAAGAGTAGGTAAGTATACTTGAAAAGGGAAAAATATTTTATCGAGGAAAAACCTTTGCATTTTAAACGCATATAAATGACTCCTGGTGAGTTTCCTTTTCATGGGCACATTTTAAGAGGACATGCCGCCTTTAGCAGGTATATCAAATCAAATAATTAAAATCCAAGCATAGTGAAGCATCAAGGGCTCTCCATTGCGCACGAAGGCCTCCGAGGCTAATTGTGCCTTTTAAATAAATAAAACTTTATTATATCAAAATGAAGTGTGGAGACAGTAAATAGGACAGTCGAAAGGGCGGACTTATCCCGAAGGATCTCTGCCAGCCAACCCAGTTAAATCAAAGATAATATATTAGGATTGACAGAACAAATGATATCAAGTGCCAAAAAATAAACAATTATAGTAGAAAATAAAAATATGTCTAAGAATAAATAAATAAATAAAAATATATACATATAATATAAACATATAAATATAATATGAGGATAGGGATAGGATGGACTAGATGTTGGGGAGGAATAGGGAAGAAGGTGGGGATGCTTCTCATCTTACAATGAAGACTCGGTCGGGAATGATCCTGCGGAATGTGTTGATGGACGAACAAACGCGACATTGCAGTGGGAGTTGATTCCACAATCTCGATCCATGCACCGTGAAAGAGTCCGTGTAGTAGCCAGAGTTATGTGGCGGGATAGCCAGAAGATTGTTCGACGCCGACCTCAGTGGGAGTCCATGCAGGTGCAAGAATGTGAATCGTTCCTTAAGGTACAGAGGAGTGGAGGGATCAAAAAGAATCTTATACAGAAGACAGAGAACGTGGTCATCCCTTCGCCGTGCGATTGATTTCCAACCCAGACGTTGGCGAAACTCAGAAACGTGGTCGTATTTTTTTAAGCCATATATATAACGAATACAGGTGTTCTGAAGGCGTTCGAGCTTATTCAAAGCCTCAACTGAAATATCTAGGTAGCACACATCAGCGTATAATCAAATAGGGGATGAATCAGAGACTCCACCAACCGCTTCCTTGTTTCCTCCGCACAGAAATTCTTCAATCTGATCGGTTGAGGTTTAAGAACGTGAGGTGGTCAGCTTCACGGTCCCGATCTGATTTTTCGATTTCCTGCCTCTTACAGGATGCTCGAAAATCCAGTATAAAGAGCGGAGGTGCTATTCTTAGCCGGCAACCCCACGGCGAACAAAATCAATTTTTAAACACTATCGATAATAATCAATGTTGGCACAACTAATAAGTATTTGTTCTACTAGGGAGGTTACTAATTTAAGATTTTTTTATTGTGATTAATCTATTGAATATATTGTAAAGGAAACGAAAATGTAAGAAAAAGAAAAAATAAAGTATTATTATTATTAGTGAATTATTCCAAAAATGTAACAACTAAATTGTAAGGAAGTAGAATTCTGGAACAAATTATGAGAATATGCTCTCTTATCAAAACATCCTCGAAACAAGCAAAGACAATTATTTTCCACATAACAGAATTAAGACAACTTGTCAGATCTCGGAGAGTGGAGGTGAGGGCTTACTTCCTCCATTGGCTGGGGTTGAATACAATAATGTTACCCGTTTCCCTATTATCGAATATCTCCCTGTTGAAAGTTGTAGAGTGAAACCTTATAAATTTCCTATGTAAATAACAACTTAGTTGTCTATGAATCTAGATTAAGCTCAGAAGGTTTACGATTTGCTATTCGAATTCGACAAACAGATTTTGGGATTTGTTAACATGTGCATGTTTTTTTTATTGGTTTATATATTTTTTATCAGGCTAGGCTTGCCTTTAATAAAAGGTCGAAAATAATAGAATCGAATAATATTGACCTGAAACTGAGAATACTCCTCATCAAGACCTATGTATGGAGTATCTTGATGTATGGCTGCGAGACATGGTGCCTATCTGAAAGGGATAAACGGAGACTAGAGGCTTTTGAGATGTGGTCCTACAGAAGACTATCGGGAATTTCTTGGAGAGACCGCATTACAAACGAGGAGGTTCTCCAAAGAATCGAAGATGGAAGGCACCTGCTCAGGACCTTGTCCGAAAGGCGTGCAAGATGGATCGGCCATATAATAAGACAAGAAGGCCTCTTGCATGCCATAATGGAGGGTATGACCGAGGGGACAAACTCCAGGGGACACCCACGCCGTTGTTCATAAAAGTCCTATCCCAAATAAATTATAAATGTCTTCTAATATTAAGAAAGTCAACGAGGGTTAATTTGGAGATGTATTCAAAGCGTCAAACGTCAGATTTTATGAAGAAAATTATTCTTTCCCATTACCAAGTTTGATGGACTACGTTCAGGCTCTCGTATTACCGACCTTTGTGGTGACAATAAATTGATTAGCGGGGAGAAGGAGTAATAGGCGTCGCCCCGAGCGCTTTCCCAGGGGAGATATCAGCAGACGCGGCGAAACCAAACATACAAAGTCCTATACAAAAAAAAAACAGACTACACAAAAACGAAGAAAAAATATACAACAGTGAAATGGACGAAGAAAAAATATACATAATAATTTTGTCCGAAACCATGAGACGTAAGACAAAAATTAACTGGCAAACCTTTTAAAGGTCGTTTGAAGACCACCCTATTATTAGAGAAATTTGAAGCTGAAGACAAAGATAAAAACAGATACCTATATTATGAACCTCGAAATGTTGAAAAGATAGAATGACTAAAAGGATAAAATGACTAAAAGGATATATAAGATACTAAAGATAGAATGACTAAAAGGATATATAAATCTGAAAGAATGGGTGCACGCAGACGAGGCCGACCTCGAATGACATGGTACGATCATATCGGTGCTGTCTTAGAGGAGGGCCAAGTCAGGAGTAAAAGGAATAGAAGAGCATGACGTATGCGGAATGTTATGCGTTTGGAAGAAGCGAAAGAGGTTTGTTTGGATAGGAAAGAGTGGAAATCCGTACTCTCTGCCTACCCCCTTCGGGAAACGGCGTGATGGGTAAAAAAAAAAAAAATGGTAATATTACTTCCAACATTTTGGGAGTTAGCCTCAGCCTATTGAAAGACAGAAGAAAGGTTAAGCTAAAACATGTGCATTCTAATGCAACATTTACACGCTTGCCATGGCTTGGCAAGCCACCACAAACTCCAAACCTTCACAAACGCTCGGACGCCACAACGCACACGTTGGCGTACGCCTCGGTATTTTAAAACGTTTGCCGCGAATTCCTTTGATCTGTGTCGAAAAACCGACACTCGCCCGATCGGGGACAAGCGTTGGCAAGCTCACACAAGCCATGGAAAACACCCTATTTACACGTTCGTGTTTGTGGTGGCTTGCCAAACCGTGGCAAGCGTGTAAATGTACATAATGGAATAATTGATTGTGTGTTTAAACTAATCTATATATGTATATGTACACATCAATGGATCGCTGTTCGAAATACTTGTAAAGTTTGGGGAAAAACCCGTTAAAATTGCGAGGAAAATTAAAAAAAAACACAATTTTTTTAGTGTTGACTGATAGAAAGTATTGAGTGACTGTAAATGGAGTATATAGGCCGACAATGTAGGAAATACGACGTTTAGAGAGACATCTAGTACCTAATAGATAAAAAGTCTCTTTAAAACAACATAATTCCTATTATGTGTGGTCCTTAAGGAGTGCTGGGTCAAACTCAAGGAATGTATGTAGTAGGTGGGTAGGTTATCGGTGCTTGACGGTTCGTTATTAACTGGTTAAATTTGATGGAAACGTGTATATATAACAGACGGTGTGCGATGAGATGGAAACGAAGCCCGAGTGGGAAGGCCCAATCTCCACTTTGTTCAGAGCTTTAAAAAGGTTACTTCATAATTTGAACGGATCAAAACACTCATGCCCGTTTATCTGAAATATATACCGCCTTTTTCTGGCGAAAAGCAAACTCCGCAAGGGGTGAGAGTCGATAAGTGTCCCTCGACATATCATTGTCACCTTACTTTGAAACGGTTCTAACTAATATATTTCTGCAATGATGACTCATTGATGTGAAATGGTTCTGACATTAGTCTTAGTTGAACCATTTAAAAGTTAGATATTTTTTGCAATGATGAGTCATTGATTTGAAATGGTCCTGACATTATTCTTAGTTGAACCATTTAAAAGTGAGGTATTTTTTGCAATGACGAGTCATTGATTTGAAATGGTCCTGACATTAGTCTTAGTTGAACCTTTTAAAAGTGAGGTATTTTTCTGCAATGATTAGTCATTGATGTGAAGTGGTCCTGATGTTAGTCTTAGTTGAACCATTTAAAAGTAAGGTAAGTACATTTGTAAAAGTGGTCCGATATATTTACGTACTTTACGACATGTTTATAATCTTAATTAAAATGAACAAAAGCTTTGATAATTCTACTTACAAAGTTGGTGTTTGCCGGGGTTCTTATCATAAGTAGTAAAAGTTATCGTTCATTTTAATTAATTGACTCATTAAAACGTTCTACAAAGTTACTTAAAACAGAAAAAAAAAGTTTTTTTTAACATGTAAATAATCGCATCATGTAAACTGTTTGATGCCTCTGTTGCCCATTTCTATGGGTGTGAGCCCTGACATCTAACCAAATACCAAAAAAAGCCCCCGGTTATGAAATTACCTTAGGAGAATTTCGGATATAAGATGGAACCACCGCATCACTAACGACGCTATACTACGACGCGGAGTCCATCCGTTCTACCATTATTGAGGAGGTGAATATGGCTGGGACATGTGCTATGGATGCTCAATGGCAGTTGGCGGAGGAGAACTCTGTCCTCCCTCCCATCCCCAAAGACGGGGTAGACCCTCTCACACCGTGTTCCGTTTCTTAAAGGCAGATCTGAGGGACTTGGTAAGATGTTAGAGGTCATTGTAGCTATGAAGTGGAGAACTCGTGTTGCCTACAAGTGGGGCCTTGACGGAATAATAGATAAATAAACATAGTCATATGTATCGTCCGCCCTTTCAATTTATTGTTTATCACCATACCTACTGTAGAAATCAGTATTATTTATTTATGCACCTACACAATATGTAACTCTACATTGGATGATTGGATTTGATGATATTTCCGCTCAAAAGTACCTAATGTCAAATAAAAATTATAATAGGTACATATCTAAATTAAATATTTTATTTGATTCAGATATACATATACACAAAAATCAAAATAAAAAACTTTTTTTTTTATTTACAACCATACATGAATTTTTTTAATTTTTAATGCAATTAGTACACTTTCGTTAGCCTCACAAACTTCTTTTTTCTTATATATTTGGGGGACACCATTTAGATGCAATGCTATCAAAACATTGAAATTAGCACAGTTGTATTGATATTTATTCTATTAATTAAATATAAGTATACCATAACAGGTTAAGTTAATTAGACTGTGCTTTTGTAAAAAAGTTTTATTTATGCTATTGGTAAGATATGAGTTACATTGCTAACTCACAATATTATTAAGGAATCGTTTGTAGAGAACTGAATCATTCAAACCGGAGCTTCCTGTGGTGTATAAGCTCTACTAGTTTCCTTTGCGAGATCATACTAAAAATGAATCATATATACTAAGATTAAAATGAGGAGATATTTTGGAAAAGATCAAGTATAGAAATAAATTGTTTACCCTGCAGAAAAAACAAAATGCTAATATAGAACTGAAAAATATGTACAAAAAAGTTAAAAATAGACTCTCATTAGAAATAAAGAATATTAAAAAGAAGTATTTTGAAATAAAAATTGAAAATACAAATGGAGACAAAAGCAAATTCTGGAAAACAGTAAATGAAGCTCTTGGAAAAAATACACAATCAAACAATTCAAATAAAATTAATGAACTTATTGTACCACAAGATGTACTAACGGATGACCAAATGATTGCTAATGCCTTGAACACGCATTTCTGCAGCGCAGGAGAAAAACTTGCAAAGGAATTAAAACAGGATCCGAATTACCATAAAACAAATTTTTCTAATAATTTTGCACCTCTGAATAGTATGTTTATGATGCCTACAGATGAGATTGAAGTATTCAGCATGATTAAAGAACTCAAGAATACCTCTTCTTGTGGATGTGATGGAATTTCTGCAAAGGATGTAAAAGCTCTGGGTAATGTTATCTCTAAGCCTATAGCTGAAATAATTAATAAATGTATACTTAATGGTGAATTTCCTATGTGTTTAAAGTCTGCAAAGATTGTTCCTATTCACAAATCGGGCAGCAGATCAGATGCCAATAATTACCGTCCAATTAGTTTGTTGAGTACACTTGGAAAGATATTTGAAAAGGTAATTGCCAAAAGAATAACTAAATTTGTAAACATAAATGGAGGCTTTGATAAGCAACAGTATGGTTTCCAAAGTAAGAGTAGTACTGGGTCTGCTTTGATGGATGCCATGGATTACATTAATGAAAGATTAGATGAGGGTAAATATGTTGTTCCGATATTTGTGGACTTGTCGAAGGCGTATGATACAGTGGACCATGATATTCTCTTGTCATCATTGTATGATCTTGGAATTAGAGGTAACGCACTGAAATTAATTGAAGAATACTTGAAGGATAGGGGAGCGGTGACTGTAACTAATGGGTGTACGAGCGGACAACTGGAAATGAACATTGGAGTACCGCAGGGATCAGTTCTGGGCCCACTTTTCTATTTGATGTATATAAATAATCTCCATTATTGTGGGTTGGTAGCTAAATATTTCATTTACGCCGATGACACTGTCTTGGTCTACAGTGGATGTGAGGAGGATGAATTGCAAAGCACAATTAATATAGATTTGGGAAAATATCTGGAATGGTTATATAATCACGCATTAACTATGAATACTGACAAAACAAAATATATGATACTTAAACAAAAAAATAAGAAACCAATTAAATTGCAGATACAGATCAATAACTATAAAATTTGCCAGACGAAATCTATTAAATATTTGGGAGTTACACTGGATGAAAAACTATTGTGGGCTGATCATGTGGATGGAATATTGAAGAGACTTGGTCCAATTATTGGCATACTGAGAAGGAATGACTTTTTTAATTTCGAAACCAAAAGGACGGTTTATGGTGCATTTGTGCTGCCCCAAATTACTTATGGAATATTGGTATGGTCGCAGTGCAGCCTTCAATTGAAGAATAAAGTTCAAAGGGTGATCAATAAATCACTAAAAATAGTTTATAATTTAAACAGATACACGAGAACTGTTGACCTGTTCAATGTGACCAATGAATATAATCTGGAGGAATTAATATTGACTGAAAAAGCTAAGATGATTTATAAATTAAGAAATGGACTTATTAAAAGTAATATTGGCATTGTGACGGCTGGTGGGATACATGGTTACCAGACAAGACAAAGAGAACATATTAGAATGGAATATCCAAGAACGAATAGAGTGAGATTTGGTTGTATATACACTGCATCGTTCACTACCAGAAACAGTTACATCCATGACAAGTTTTAATATCTTTAAGAGAGAGTTGAAGAAGTTAATAATAAGTGAGAGATAAAGTTTAAATATATGTATATATACATAAATAGTGTTAATAACAGTAAGTGGTCAAACACCAAATGGCAAATGGGACACTACAGCTTGACCCTTATACCAGAAAAAATTCTGATTGGGACATGCTTTGTGTTACTTATATGATTTTCTTTTTTTTTTTTTTTTAAAATGTTCAACAAAATCCTTAATTAAAAACATCTTCCTTATTAAACATTTTCTCGTGTATGAAAGAAATAATTCACAATACACGTTTTTGTTCATATTATTTATTTACTAAGGGTTACATTCGACGTAAATGATAACTGCAGGTACCAGAAAATCTTGTAATTTCGATATATAATGCTTTGTTATAACATTTTCTCGTTGCCAGGGTGGTTGGCAGTCACTAATGACTCTAGGTAACTAAAGTTCTTGATGGAGTTATCAAACAACAGAACTCACGCACCATTACATAGATGTGTGTATGTGTGGCCCGCGTGGATCGTTGGGTAGGCGGCGTAGTCGTCATTCAATCAGTCAGTGTTGTGGTATATTCTTATAAAGATAGAAAGTTTCATAGTAACAGTTTCTTCCCGATATTGACAACATAATTTTTAGGCCCGATTCAAGGGGAAGGGACAGCGTAACGATATTTTGGTACCCTGATGGAAAGAATAACTAAATACGAAAAACAATACCATGCGGTATCCTTTCCCCTGCTTCGTACATAACATCTTTAACATTTCAAAAATATGTAAATAAAACTAAATAAATAGAATTGAAGCCTTTTAAGGTAAATAAACCACATTTTCGTGGTGAATTTGTTTTTAAACCTCATCACCGATGTCAAGTGGTAAATTTTTTGATCCCTCATAAAACAGTTGTCGGTTGTAGGACCCATGAAATGCAAGGCGGGGGAAAAATCTTACCCGGAAATCTGAATCTTACTATAGTAATTTGGTTTAAATACAGTCTATTATCGCAACACTATATAATACAATAGCGTAACATATTATTTCATATGTGACTTTCTACTACACCTCAATCTCTTGATTTTTTTTATATTTCTACTACACCGCCATCTCTTGGATTTTTTAAAAATTAAGCAAATATTCATAGATATTCAATCTCATAAACGGTAATAAATTCATGAATGTAGTAAGTAAAAACGACGGGCGGGTCATCTAGTAAACGGTTAAAATACAAAATGAAATGAACCTGAAGGCTGCAGGTAGCGGTGGACCATGGACATGATATTGTTGACAGACAACTTCCTAGGCGGAGTTGGACTGACTGGTGGTGTTGCCATCTGCATTTCCCTTTTCCTCTCACCCCTCTCACATGTTTGTTTTCTTCTTGCTTCTTACTCTCAGCACATATCAGTTTCACGTGAACCACACCGAGCGGTAAACACTAGAGCGGCGAATCACTCACACCGCGTTGTGCCACCAACGAGACGAAAGGTACATACGATATTGAGAGATAACATTTTCCGAGTTTCACAACACTAAACACACAATCCAGGAACACAAAATCGAATAGAAAATATTCGAGTAAACACATTCACATATTTCTCATTATCACTTTATACGCATAATAATCTCTATATATATATATTAAAAATGAAAATTTGGTATTGTCGGAAAAAGGTTCTTATGGAAGAAAAAATTAAGAATCTTGTGCAGAACATCGAAAGAAAGTTGAACGGACCCCCCTCCCAAACCAACTAAACCCCACTTAGGAGCATAGGAAGGCATCAAGAGCCTTCACAGGAGGGATCATCATCTGCCTAACCTGAACTTTTTGGTTTGGTTGCTTCAATCAGGCTTGGATGTTGGATTCGTGCGGGTCGGGTTTGCTGCGGATTGGTCTCCTCCGGGCTGGCTTGGGGGGAGCTTAAAGGGAGAATGTACCTATGTCTGTATCCTTCTTAGTGCTTTTGGCAGTATACAATTATTTCCTTTTTTTTTAATGTTAATTGTGGCGTTTGACATTATTTGTCGTTTGTTTGATGGTTGGTGTGGTTTTCAGAATGTGACCTATAAACATCGCTCAAAACAGGTGCCTAGGTCGAAATCATATTGGTTGAAGAGGTAATTAATGTATCATTATACAAATTCGAATGCAACATTCATAGTACAGTCAGGACAGGACAACGTCTGTCGGGAAAGCTAGTATGTATACGATAACAAAAAAAAAAACAACAAGCTGAAGTAGTAATCTATTTTTGTTGTGAATGGAAACCGGGAGTTAAAAACATTATTTTGATCAAACAGTCAATGTCACACGTATAAATCTGAAGCCGGGTGAGTATTTTGGAGCAGTTGCGAAACACATCTTTAAAAATAAACGAGCATTTAAGATTGTTGTGGAGTATACTATGTAAGTAGATTATTAGATAGTAGGCATGTACCTACGCACATCGGTTCAATAATAAAAGTCAACAACAGTACAAACTCGTTTTATTAGCGAGTGGCTAATTGTACAACAAAAAGTGTCGTGTTTGTGTTCCACACTCCACGGGCAATCCTATAGAAGTTTTGCCAGAAGATACACAATACTTCTATAATGCGCGTTAAATCTATGATATGATTAGAGAAATTAACAGCAACTATCGTGGCAGTTGTGGAAACTTGGTTAAGTCTCTATCCATGGCTGATTGAGTACACAATGACATTAGTAAACAGTCTATCTGGGTAACGAGATGATCTCCTAGAAAAGAAAAGCGGTCGTAACATTACGAACGCAGTATTCTTTGAGTATTCTATGTATATATAATTATTTCACTGCCTGTGGTAAAACAATGAAAGCGCGTGTAGTGTAGTGTCATTAAACGAAGCTTGATACCGCAATAACGCCCGCAGAAATAAAATGAATGAACTAAGCAAAAAGGTTAAATTCAAAAACTTTTGGAATATTACTTAGTAATATTGAAAACTGGATCATTACCGACCTCGGTAGCCTAGTTGTACTACCGTGGACTTCAGATCCGAGGTCCCGGTCGGGTCAGTTTTTCTAAGTGTTTTTTCACTTGAAATTTCTACCCGGGGTTGGCCTGTCTCAGATTGGACGGGACCGGTTGACTGGAAAAAATTGCCTCAGGCAATAAGTTCCGCCGGCTATACTGACACCTTTGTATAGAAAAGTGTTATATTATTATTATTATCATTAAATGTATTAATGCCGTTGAATTGCGGATCCGCTTTTCTAGGAAATCATTGAAACAGCACTCGACGTTAATTAATGACGTCCTCTTCAGCCCGCTAGGCTACCGCAACTTTTATAGCCTGTCCCTTAGTAATTCAAAGACTGCATTTTTGAGCTATAGAATGTGTTTCACGGTTAATTGAATCGTATGATCATTGTCCTATTGTTATGATCAACAGTTACCTATTGATAAAGCGCCGATTAGTGACCGATAAGACCACCTTCAGGACATCACGCAGCAGACAATTTCAAAACAAAGGAATGGTTTTTGAAAATGTATTAAAATACTTCGAACTTCCGCTATTGGCTGAAAGTGGTTTCAAATAAAGAATAAAACTTATTTGAAATTATAATAACAACGTGTGGGTATAGGATCGAGCGTGACTCGAAACACGCTTTAAGTAAAAAAAAAATTTAATTACTTTTCCACGGTAAAATTACAGCCTACTGTATAATAAAATGACATAATGACACGTTAGTAATTACGTAAAAGACGGTTTATTTGTATGAAACATACGCAGGTACCTACCTACGTGCTTACGATAATTCGTCGAAGAGATATATTCCAGTCTCTCGTACCTACGTTATTTTGATGCTCAAAAGTTCGGTTTGCAAAAAAAAAACAGCGCACCTTGTAGGTGTGTTTGTACCTATGTATATTACAAGGGTTATCTTTTAATGTGAGGAGATAGCTATCTATGTACGTACATATACGTACTATTTACGGGAACATGTTATTATATTATTTCGTACATAATCGGGGTCGGATTAGTCTCGTTCGGGGTGAATTTACGCTTGACTAGATAATCGCTATTTTCGAAACCCGCCACTGTTAGGTGGGTACTATCAAGGGAGACAACCACACTAACTTATTTCCTTTCATCGTTGTTTTACTTTTGTGAGTAGGTTTTTATAAGTATACATTCTTATCTATTTTTCGAGAAGAGTTCTTCGCGACGACGAAAATTAGACAAAAGGTGATCGGGTAGCTACCTACGTTTGTGATTTCCGAGTTCGAGGGCTCTCGACTACTATTGGGGCGGTCGGTTGCTCAATAGATCTCGCCACATCAGAAATCTCTAAAATGACCTACCTTTTAAAAACTTATTTTATTATGTACATAGGTACGAACATTTAAACAATAATAATTATTAAAGTTAGTGCAATGCCTGATTTAAATTTCCCCAATACAGGTCCGTCATAGTAACATATGGAAATTTTCATTTCACGTTGATTTTGTCACTTTTATATTATGATACTCAAAATGCGCTCAACACACAAAGTGGACAAGATTTTACAATGACCTTTGTTAAGATCCGATTTGTTTTTATTAATAATCCGAAAACTATCGTTGTTGCTCATAAAAATGATAAATATGAGTAAATTTTAGTGTAGGTATACAAAATTCTAGTTATGTGCAAATAAGCACTTACATTTGCACGTACGTACATATGAGTCATATTTGTGTGCAACGATTATATTTTTTTAAGAGTCCCTTCATTTACAAAATAATTAAGTTACATATAAACATATTTTCGTTTGTAACCATGACGCCAAAATACACACGTAACATCAGAATTTTTATCTGCGCAGTGCCGCGCAATACTTCTGAAACTGATGTTAGATAAACTTTATTGCAATTAAATTATATTTAACGCTTTTAAAAATTTTCTATTTTTTAAGGATATTTTATAGATTCATAGTCGCATTTCAGTAAACACAGATCCTTTGAAGATGACATACAAGACAGGTATCAGCTTCTTAGGAATAAACCTCCAGTGGAACTAGGCTGATTTCAATGGATATTGTATGTAATTATTAACAACCGATGATAAACGTGTAAATCATCAAAATGTCTCACATGTACGTTAAAATGGCGCATCACTGCGACCACGTGACGGGAAGAACAAAACTGACATAATGTAAATAGTGAGTGAGTACGAACGAAGAGCGCGGATATATTTCATGCAAAACCGCAGTGTTGTTGCAAGTTGTACGAGAGAAAAAAAAACTGTACAAACTGGTGACACGCATAGGTCACGTTGCTGCCGCGGAGAATACTGTAACATATGCAACGTACCCTCCTCTCCCGACTACCAGTGCAACGGTAGCAATAATTCATGTCCATTTCAGTGGTTTGCATGCATATAGTTTAAACTCGAGCTTCCTTAATTGGCTACCGAATGTAATCATATAACAAGTGACCTCAACAGATTCATAAACGAATTGTTGTATTGTTTATTAATAACAACTTTTTTACACTCCATATTTTTTTGTAACAAAACGTATCTGTGCTCACTCTAAGTGAACACAAATAATACACTTTTGACATCTTTCACACTAAGCAAGGCTTAAGCACCAAGGCTTGTGTTGTGAAAGCGGAATAGGTCGGCACAGCCGGGATTCGATTGAACAAATTGAATTGTCAATTGAACAACTAAAATTTAGTCCTGTAAATCGGTCGGCAGTTAGTCGATTCGATAAATTTTGTTTTTTTTTTTTAATGAATTGAGTGAATTGTGAAATGACTCGAGTAAGATGTGGTCTGAACCAACTAACGGATCTAACGCTAAGAATATTCAGCAAATCATTTCCAAAATGCCGTGGTAAACCATGTTTCTAAATTCACTGTGACATATGTAGGAATAAAAGAGTCTGCTAATACAAATACAGTCTAACTAAATGTCCATCCTCTACATAAATCACCCTCGCCCGAAACTATCAACAGGCCCCTATTCTGTAGCAAGTGTAAGGTAGTCACTTGAAAAAAAGTGACTATTAGGCGATACATTTTGTATGAAAAACATATATAATATGCGATTCTCGCATTCGATACGTATAGACGTTTTTCATACAAAATGTATCGCCTAATAGTCACTTTTTTCAAGTGACTACCCTACACTTGCTACAGAATAGGGGTACAGTTTTGTTTAAATTCGAGGCGGAAGAAGACACTTGAACATTGGAAAATAGTTGAAATATTTGTATAAAAAAAAAGTTCTAAATATTATACTAAATTTTAAAATCTAAAACGATTCGCGAATCTCTAAAAAAATGGCTATATTATGGTTCTCAAATTCAGCGTGCATTATGTAGAGAAGTTGTTTTTTTAACATAATAATATTTACTCCAATAAACATTCTACACGGTCACAGGGATTATGAAACAAAATTTAAAATAGCGGGTACCTACGAAGCATTGATAAGAAGAAAAAAAACACGTGGATACCGATAGGCGTATTATAATACCGACTAAAATACGAAACCTTTGATTCGATACTATCGAGATAAAAATAATAATACCTATGTGAGTACCTAGTGATTTCAATCTAACAGCTGTACGTAACAATAATTAGTAAGTAACTGATTGCTGTAAGGAACCTACCCATGGGTACTGCATGTCTTCTAGCGGGCGTGGTTAAGATGATAACATAGCACTTGGTGTCAAACACGTACTTCAATGGCAATTAACAGCCCATTTATACCGTATGACCTTGTCAATATCTGCCTTCAGCCTTCAATCAGTACCAAATGATAATATGTTCTTCCATAATACTTACATACCTACCATAGGTTGATCTTCGATGTTTGTGCCGATTACTCTCAAAGGAAGAAGATCTTTCACATAGTTCTATCATTCATGAACCGATTAACAGTTTAAATTTTCATAAATGTAAATCTGAATCAACCAAATCCTTTCATATAAAGAAAAATGTTAGTTGAGAAAAAGAACTTCTGGGATTGAACCCAAGATTTTCCAAGAGTGAATAGTCGCTTGTGTGTATTTATTACAATATTGTGTCAAGCCAAGTTTTCTTAAATTATTGTTTTTTTTTTAATTTGGTCCGTTGGTCCTATGAACGTCGCAAATGATTATGTATTAAGCCTTTATTTGACACTGGCGGACTCGGGGCAGGTCTATTGATATTCGGAATATGAAATGTTAATTTTTAAATAGTTAACTCAATTTTTGTTTTGGTTTCGTTTCGTTTTGGAAGGTTAAAAAACTTAAGTGTTATTGGTGAATATTATTATAGTGGACGCCTCAAAAGGGGTGTGTTCCTGCGAGAAAAAAAAAGTCATTCTATCGATGAATTTCTTATATGTATACAATTCAAAATAGGTACACGAACAAAAATCTGTACGATGTATATATTTATCTCAATTTACTTGTAATGTAGGCAATCACGACGAAGAAACGAGAGCCTTTTTAAGCGAGTTGATTTCTTAGTTTCAGTTTAATGATCCATTTGACACTTGAAATTCTTGAAATATTTCCCTAGAAAAATCACTGGAGCATTCAGCTAGAAGACTGACCACATTTCTACGAAAACATTTTTGAAATCTAAGCAAAAAAAGTATTGGGCCGCTTAAGAAGAATTGATTGATACATAATTAATTTTGCATTTTTGTTTTCGATCTCAATGAAATATATGTGGGTATTGTAGGTACATAGATTGGAAATGGTCCATAGATATTGATCAGGCAGAAATGTAGGTACTTATAAAATATCAATCAATCAAATCTGCCTTTACACTCTACTTGGGGGCACAGGGAGGCGACAAAAGCCCTCCATTGCACTCGATCTTGCGCAATATTTATGATTTGCTAAGTATATCACTTAAGAATCGAGTAGTAATAGACACTAAGTTAGTATGAGTAAAATCACTAACAAGAGCTACAAATTAAATATCACAAACCAGTGGCGTGTGATGGTTTCAGAAGTTAAATCACAATTTGAAGGGTACATGAACAAAACAGGAAATGTTCATTTATGCTGCATCATAGAAAACTCAAATCAAAGTTTGAACATTCCTTATTATTGGCCTGTATGTTATATTTTAATACTGGAATTATAGGGACACTCATTGTTTAAACGCAGTTTTTAATAGTTTCCTGAATAAATAATATAATAGAGAATGGGAAGAGGGGTAACAAAGAGCGTTACGGTGCATCTCAAGGGGGAGGGGGTCAATAATGTTAAAAAAATGCGTTACGTAATACTTGAATGGTCCCTAAGACAGTAATGTGACATTCTTTGTTTTATTCGAGTTCCCTTCAATTCTTCTATATGAAGGGTTTGTTAAAAAAAAACAGTTTCTTGACATTTTTATGTTGGGAAAGAAACTCTGTTTTCGCTGTTTTTTTTTTGAACATTTATTAATTGATTACCGGTTAAAGATTTCTAAGAAACGAACAATTCTGAATCTGTCGAATCTAGTTCCTCCACCTGCCCATCTCTGCAGTAGCCCACGCCGGCAAACGATTGTTCACAACATCTTTAAATGATAGTATTATTTATGCGCATGAAAAATAAAAACTAAAAATAACATAATATTTTGCGTTGGTATGATATTCATTCTCGTCAAGTCGATGTGTCAAATTATCGCAGTGGCATACGTAGAATATCCGAATCAACGAATAGACTAAGATTGAAAAGTTTATTTATCTACGTTATTATCGGAATAAGTACTTAATATTTGGATCGTACGAGCTGATGCACGCCCCTGTCTCAACACAAATCCGGAAATCCCCAAATGCGATTAACACCATCGATATGTCCGTGGGAAATGACGAACTATTTACCGGGAATGAATCATCACTTCGATAAAACGATTTCAGTTCGCGTGATTGAAGGATATTCATACATAACAGATGTATGCATTTCACACTTCGTTAATTAAATAAATAATAAATCTGGACAAAGATCATATTTGAAAACAACAATCGACAAATAATCACAATAATTAACTGTTGATTTGAAAAGAAATTTAAGCCGAGATGAATTAAGTTTTTGATTATTGATTATGATATTGGGTTCTTTCGAAGAATAATCTTATTATGAATTAACCTGTATTTCTCATAGTATAGAATATACACGAGTCTTGTGATCGGATTTCAAAAAAAAAAAAAATAGATTTCGCTGAAATTAATTTTCTCGGCGTTTTCGAGGGTGTAGATTCCAAAAATGCAAAAAAATATTTTTTTTAATTTCCGCGTACCCGTACGCAAAAAATGTGTGCGCACCCATAACTCATAGTACCTAATTCTTATCCGATTTGATTGAAATTTGGTAGAACGGTTAGCCCCTCGATGTAGATGAGTCAGTAAAATGTTGAGATCAGTACCTTCAGGGGAACCCTCTTAAAGTATCCAAAGAAAATTTCACTTGTTCCATAAAAAGGGCTAAAAAAAAAATTCTTCGATTTTTATAAAATTTGGTATTAATATTCGAACGGACTTTCGACATTTTTCGAATGCTTCCAGGTTGTTCTAAGTGTGGCCGCTTAACGATAACAACGTTCACCATTTTCATAGAGACGTTCAAACATTCTCTACGCTAGTCCAGTAGCCCTAGTATAAGTTTTCAACGATCGAAAATCTAAACGATAATCGAGAGTTTCGAAAATTTTTCATAATAAAATGATCGCATCGTTTGATTTAAGAACACTATTTGCACGCTAATAAGCGCTTATTTGCGTGCAATTAGTTTTCGATAAAACTCGTACTAGCCCCACAGGTCAGAGGTAAAAGCATAAGGGGTTGTATGAAAAATAGTATTCCGGTGGAGCGAAATAAGTGTGATTGAATAGAAAAGAGTGGATGCTCTCTGAATACGCCTTGAGGGACGCGCAGTGATGAGTAAAAAATCAAGCATATGATTTGTCGGAGATTTGGAAACCACATATAATGACGAGCTTTATTAGCATAAAATAATAACAATCATTTAGAACTTTTATCTCATTGATTATTATAAATATCTACTTATTGCATACATGAGATTTTTCGACATGTTGAACATGTTGAGAATTCTCACGATTAGAGTTTCGGAGACTTAAATAATACCACCTAATGGCGAACGTTGTTAACGTAAAGTGATCACACTAAGCCAGCCTTCGAAATAACAGTAGAAGACGGTCGTAAGCCCGTAGTGGTTTGTTCCATTTAAAAATCTAACATTAGTAATGAATTGTTAGAATCATTAGTTTTTTTTCAATAACATAATCGATAGCAATCTAGCCTGGTTACGAAATAGTTGTGGTAGACGGTCGTAAGGCCGCACCCCTATTCCGAATATTACTCACTAACGTAAGTGAAAAACTCACGGAAATTTTGTATGGGATACGAGCTTTCCAAAGTATTTTATAGGAGCGCTATGCACATATAAAATTTTGTTACTTCACGCCAGCGTAAATATCACGGAATCTTAGACTAGGAGCACTTGATTTGTGAAAGTGCAACTGTGTTTTAATTTTAATCATAAAAAAAAAAACTTTAATTTTGTATAAAGCATCCGTTTGTAGTGGATGTAATTTATAAAAATATGAAACAATCCACATTGTATAATCACAATGTACAAAGTTTATTAAGTACCTACACAATTATATGAAACATCTAATAATATATTGTAGTTAAAACGATGATCTGAATGCAGATTTGACACGTCGCGGTATGGAGAAATAAAGTACAATGAAGAAGTGACACCAGCTGACGGCGATATTAGGGCAGGGCCAATCTACCACCGGATTATAGACCGGTGTGAAATCGTGTTCAAGATCAAACTCACACTTATAAATAGCGTACTTTGTGATTACGGACTGTGCGAGCACGAACCAAGTATGCAGATATGTGCGATGCTGCCAAAAAACATACAGTCACTCTCCATGTTGGAGAATTCATACCAAACCCAGACCAAGAGAAAATGTTAAAATTATATGACAAAGAACGTGTATTTTTTCTATTGCACCTAAAGCGGAGGGACGGACCTCCACTCTTCTATATCTCATCTCTTATTTCTTCAATTTCTGGCCTGGATTGCCATAAGGACGGCATCGATGTGT
The DNA here is from genome assembly GCA_963576905.1 of Mystacides longicornis. Lineage (NCBI taxonomy): Eukaryota > Metazoa > Arthropoda > Insecta > Trichoptera > Leptoceridae > Mystacides > Mystacides longicornis. The sequence continues at coordinate 15,223,588 of OY756429.1, read as the reverse complement.
TTGATCCACGCCATTCTTAGCCGATCCCTCCTTTTAACAATTATTTTCTTTTCAGCTTTATAAATTCTCTTCGTTTATCTATTAGCAATCGTTTCCAGCAACATTTCCTTTTCATATCCCACATAGCCTTTCCATAAGTCCGCGTAGTATAACATTTCTAATGTATTTATTCTAAACTAGCTTTCCCGACAGACGTTGTCCTGTAGTCTTAACCAGAGGCGGCACGTTCACATAGCATAGTGCACAAAGCACTGCGCCCCCAGAAACAAAAATACATAATTAATCCGATTAAGTTACTAATAAAATAATGTTAAAATTTTTCTATAAAACATCCATATTTCACTCGTATTCACACATTCTACCTCACCCTTGAAGTACCGAAACGAATGTGCCCGATAATTTTGACTTTGTATAAAATTTTTCTAAAACGCTCGAAACCGTGAGGTGGAGTAAGTGGGATGGGCTAATGTAAGAGCGGCAATCACGTATGCGAGAATGAGAGGAAACTACCCGCGATGGCATTGGCACGTCGCAGGTGATCCGTTCCATATTAACTTAAATATTATAAAATAATTTAAATAAAACAGTTGATTTGTTATTCCACTATATTTATTTACCTGACTAGTTTCGCAGGAACAGGTCCTGCATGGTCCTGCAGAAACTTTTTCTAAGTCACCTGTGACCATGCAGGACCTGTTCCTGCGAAACTAGTCAGGTAAATAAATATAGTGGAATAACAAATCAACTGTTTTATTTAAATTATTTTATTTAAATAATTCCACCAAGAATGCACGTTCAATTCGTTAATTTTATTAAATATTATATTTTATATCATTTCTTACCCATTTTTTTTCAACTTTTTATTAGTTATTCTGTTATCCGGAGCGGAGAAGAATCCAATAAATCAAACATCGAAAGTATCTGTTCAGCCAATCTCGAGTTATAAGTGTTCGCACTCACCCGACTTTAATTTATATTAGAGATTTCACCTATTTTGTATACACATAAGTACAATTACTCAATAAATCTCTTTACTCAATATTTACGTAAAATCAAAATGCAAGCAATGCTTGTGTTATGAAAGTGGGAATTGTTGGCACCGGGAATCGAACCCATGTACGAAAGAAACAGTTGCAATATTTTATCTTAATATTCTCTTGAAAGAAACGACATCGTAGGTCTACCCTTTAGAAACGACCACGTTTATGAATACGTTGATAAAATCAATTCAAGTAGAACAATAAGCAATGAAGACCAAAGAAGCAAAACCCCCAAATAAATGGATCAGAGAGAAGAACAGGAATACCCACGGCTGATGATGATGAGCATAATCAATATTTCATTTTAAAATGGGATTGGAGTACTTATCGACCAACTAATTATCGGACATTTCATAATACTTTATGTTAAAGAGATGGATTACGTTCGCAAATGTTGTACATTGCATGTGAGTTCGCATCAACTCGACTGAAAAGAATAACACGATGAATCTAACGAACAAAATTGAAAGCACATGATAGGAATACCGCATCCAGTTGATACACTTTATACTGTTAAGAAACTTTAGTAACGAAATTATAATAAGTATTCAATACTGTAGCTGCATTTTTATATCTGTCAGCTGCTTACGATACGGTGGTATGGCAAAAAGGGCTCATAACTAAAGAAGTATATGAAACAAACCAATGTCCATTTACAGGATTGTTAAAGTCCAAGCTCCAAAAACATCCGTGTACCTACATGGGTGAACATATTAGGCAAAACATATTACCCAAAGAACGGATTGCCACAAGGATCTGTTGTACTAGCTCCGTTGGTTTTTAATATTTATACCTCTGATATACCTACCAAATATAAAATCGAACAAATTCATCTATGCACACTTTATCGCTATTCGAGTCAAGATAATAATTTATATAAAGACCTTAGCAATAGAAAACTACTTTAGTACAAGGAACTTAAAGCCGAATCCATGAACAAAAAAACGGTAGTTGCACGAGATATCATCTTTATAATAAAGATGCGAGAAAAGTAGATGTTTTCTTGAAGCCGACTTCAGAACAAGCCAAATTCCAGTTACTCATTGATCATTGTTCATTCTTGCAATTAATTATAATAATAATAATTGCAGTAAGTAATGTTACATAGATAACAAAAATAGGTAAATAATACATTCTCAAATTTATTTAAACAATGATACGGTAAGGATAGTAAAATTTCAGTAAAACAAATCTATTAGTGAGACGGTAAAGAAAGACGGATATCATATAGTATAGCCAATAATAAAATTGACACTCCACATTTGGAATTAACATATTAGGAAGGAAACAAGTCCACAAAAATCCAGCAAAACATCATCGGCAAAATACTCTTATTTTTTCACAATCGTGAAGAATTTGACCTGATATGGCAGTGAGAAAATAATATTAAATAATAATATAAAAAGCAAGATTGACATGATTCGAGATCTACACGAAAACCGTCTGATTATATTAAAATCGACAGTTTCATCTGAAAAAGATTCTCAGTATGTAAACCATACACAGACCTGTTACGTCATGTAATATGAATCATGACATAATTATTAATGGCTGATCCAATATTTATTATTCCACCAGGTGAAATCAAGCGAACGTAATCATGTGCCAACAGACGCTATCAGCAGGTTAATTCACGATGTAAATTATTCAACTTTCACCTCTGCTTAGAACAGTTAGGATTTTGTCAACACTCTAATGGGGTAGGGATGAGATTCATGAAGATTGTCTTTGTACTGCACGGGACATATTGATAAAGTTTCAATGCTTGTTAAACATGGCCTGTTTAGAGATAGCAAAGATGGCAGAGATGCTGGACATCTCTAACATGATAGTGCCGCTTAGATCGGTGAGGATAAGAGAGTGACAATCCGATGTCCATAAATAGGTTTCATTAGAAAGATAACAATGTAAAGATGATTTAAGACAACTTTTTTTACTAAGAAAGATAACAATGTAAAGATGATTTAAGACAACTTTTTTTACTAAGAAAGATAACAATGTAAAGATGATTTAAGACAACTTTTTTTACTAACAAAAATAACAATGTAAAGATGATTTAAGACAACTTTTTTTACTAAGAAAGATAACAATGTAAAGATGATTTAAGACAACTTTTTTTACTAAGAAAGATAACAATGTAAAGATGATTTAAGACAACTTTTTTTACTAAGAAAGATAATAATGTAAAGATGATTTAAGACAACTTTTTTACTAAACAGAAAAAAATGTTTCTACCAATGTCCGTTGAAGCAGTGTAACAAGGATGTGCCATTAGAAAGGCGGCAATGAAAAAAAATGTAAGTAAGTACCATTTCCTTTTTTAGCATACACCGGAATTTAACAAAAATGTGTGCAAAATTAGACCATCACGTGTCTTTTATTTTGACATAGCTTGCGTGAATATAAAATGTCAACGAAAAAATACTCAGGCGTCATTCTCTTCGTAGAAGGTTTTATCATTTGTGGTTATCGCGTCGATCATGTCAAATACCTAATCCAACAATGCATATTAAACATCCTTAAAGCCGCTCCAATTCACACAGAGTGTCCTTAAATTTACTGTAAAAATGGTGTTTTAAGGAGTTTTACACAGATGGCGTCGTAATCAAGGAAATGGCCGTTCCATACTTTAATATTATATTTTACATAACTATTTATCATTATTTCAATGCTTTAATGTTTATTCTGTTGTCCAGAGCGGAAACGAATCCAATAAACCAAACAAATTAAAAATCGGTTCAGCCGTGCTCGAGTTATAAATGGTGTAACCAATCCGACATTTTTTTTTTATTTAGATGAAGAGAAACCCTTATGGAAAAGAATTGAAGGGAACAGGACGAGTTGGAAGCGAAGCATTTGTGGCACCATGTCTCGAAATGAGCCGTAGCACCATTGGAAAAAGTTTTAGTTATCTGGTGACCAACTTCGGTCAACAAGGAATGTTTTCTCACCAACCAGCTCGAAATTGTTTAAAAAAATTTTTTTTTTCAATTACGGCTTTTCAATATTATCATATCGTGGCAGTGTCAGAGGGATGCCGTTAATTAAATAAAATCAAAACTAAAGTGTAACATCGTGACAAGCGGAGTTGCAGCAAAAGTTTACGAATTATTCGGTCGCAGTGATGAAAGTGTAGTAATATTATGATGAAAATTTCAGTTTAGTTAGTTCGAAGTGAAATTTGAATGCAAATGAGAAAATAATAATCAACCGTATTCGTGACGTAAAGTCATTATGTACCTACTGTCTATTTCATATTTTCATTTCCACTTGCAAACCTTTCGAATATAACTACCGCGTTTTTTTTTATTCTGATAAATAATACCGGAACACGGCGTACAAGTGGATAAAATTTAGTGGTATGTAACGCAAATAATGTACATAGGTACATTACACTAACGAGTTTCTTTTGATGAGTATCAAATGACATTGTAACTACAATTCGGTACTCCGCTTTGTTCGTTTGAGTGGACGGTTGAGCTTTCATCAAACTACTTAGTGCTAACTAAGAATACGCTTACTCAGAAAAGAGTTGAAGTACTTATTTTTACGCAAATTTTAATTTATGCATTTCATGAAACTACCTACTCATTTAGTTATTGAAGAGATATGCTCCCCTCGTCTCCATTTTGCAACATCTTCAGTCTCCGTCGGATGTTCAGTTCGGAAGATCTTAACGTTTATCTGACCGCGTACGTAATTTGTTATAACATTCTCTCGTTGTCAGGGTGGTTGAGAGCAACTAACAGCATACAGTAGCTAACAAAAGTTATTGACTGTTACAACTTGTGTATTTTCAAACACTCACGCACCGCTACGTAAATGGGTGGATGTATTACCCGCGGGGAATGCTTGGGGTTTGGCGAAGACCAGTCAATCAGTGTTCTGGGCCGATCTTTAATATATATTGCTAGTTAGATCACGTTTCAGAATAGGGATTCATTTCTGTACCTCCGAGACGTAGAAGATGTCGAGTAATACGAGTAACGCGGCATCATTTACAAATCTAAGATGAATAGCCCTATTATCCACTTCCCATCATATCCCCACAAGGAGGATACTATCAAATTACTGTAGCTGTAATGAGCGTCTAGTAAGGTGTTCTCGAGGATAAATCGCGTCTTGTATTAACAGCAAGGATCAGATTTAGCAACGGCATTTGTTGGAAATACAGTGGCATAGAAAAAGGATACGATTTTTTAAAGGAAATGATGTGTGGGATATAATATCATCATCTTTTCAGCGGTCAATCATATTAACAATGTGTTAAATCGAGTGTGTCGAATGAATATTGAGGATTGAAATTATTGACAGAACGGTCGTATCAATATGCAAGGTATGATGATTTGGTTAGAGAATAAGAATAATGGTATGCAATAGGATAGTTTTATGTTATTTTTCTATGTACTCCATAACATTACTATACCATCACTAGCTGTGCCGACGGACGTTGTCCTGTATTAACAAAGAGTATTGAATTCGAATTGGTATAATGATTAAGTAATCACCAATTACCCCGATGTAATAACCCCGATGCATCTGTTTTAAAACGTATATTTTCCATCATTCTGCTAATGGCAATAACTGTCAAACAACTGGGAGTTTTAGTTAAACGCTAATTTAATAAAATGAAAAAGAGTTCAATTATATTGTAAAAAGCAATAAGAATGTTACATACTTTAAGTTTTCTTCAATTTTATAATGTTCCGCGCAAACATCTTGTTTTTTTTTTCTTTCATAAAAACCTTTTCTCGACAATAGCAACCACATCAACAAAAAAGAATTAGCGAAATTGGTCCAGACCTTCACGCGTGATGCGATGACCAAGGAAAATAGGGTTCCTTTTTCATATGTAGAGACTGTATTGAATGTCATAAGAAGAATATTAAATAGTATAAATGAATGTATATGAAATGAATAGTATTGATTTCCTCCTTAAGAAGGCCAAATCGGAAGGCTATACCCCAAATTTTAATGATAACGGATAATGAAATAAAAATATGTGAACCTATAAAAAGAAACTGAAATATCATTTCACTGAACGAGATTCTAAAAAAGATTAATTAATGCTCAAAGTAAGCCGAGGAAAGGAATGATTGCACAATCGCGCGATTAAAGCTCAAACATATAATTTGAAATAAAACCCCACAACGCAGTAGCACTTCACGGCTCGCCACGAGATTGAGCGCTGTTCTCAAGAGGATAACCCAAGCCTCTCAACCCAGAGTTATGCAATGCAATGTATTAATGAATATGTACAAGAGTGGGAAAAAGTGAGATAGTCATAGTGAGGCGTCTAAAAAAAGACCAAATAAAATGAAAAGAACTTGTTATATATAAACTACACTTTTTAATTTTCTGTAGAATCTTAAGACGAACGAAATGTGGACGTATAGGCGAATGCCGAAAATATCTTGAGGGGGACACATCGCGAATGCGAGAATTCAAGAGGAAAGGCAAATGTTTGACACGCGGGATGGCTGGAACATGTAATGAGGCACGAAATTTTAATGCGAACTATCCTTATTGGAGGTAATGGTCGAGGGTTCGATTGGTAGAGGACTTGTACACGTATCACGAGTAATCTGCAACAGATATGCCAGGACATGGAATGCAATTCATTCGCAGAGCTAAAAAGAACCGAGAACTGAGAGGCGGATTGCTCGCGCTTTCTGCAAAATGCAGAGTGAAACCGTAAAAGAAAAAGAAGAAAGTAATCTTATAAACTCGTTAATATATCCATTCTCTGCTAAACCCAAGTCACCACATAGAAAAAGATGACTACATGCAAAGGAATTTATCTGTGCTTTTGGCATTGGCTAAGACCTGCCTGTACCTACTATAATCTGTGGCTGTGTAAACTGGCAAACTGCCTATGCTGAAAACACCCGTATAGCAGGATTTAAAGGCAAACTCCTGCGAAGAATTATGAGTAACCGTTGGTATGATTTCATGCCGAACACTAGTATCAGTGCCTAACGGGTCACAACGATCGTAATGTTACATTGACTGACCTGAGTGGGTCACGAAATATTCCGTTGAAGCCTGAACTAATACCCAGAAGGCAACAGAATCAGTATTATTTAGTATAAAGTAGCATAATATGTACTAAATTCTACAGGGATATTGCGATTTTGATTGTTATGGTAATGATTTAATCAAAAACAATAATTTCCCATCAAAATGTAGAAACCACTGCGGTGTTCCATTATAAACTACTACATAATATGTGTTTCCAGTTCCTATGGGAAATCCACTGATATTTTTAGCGTTTATACGAATTTGCTAACATCACAGCGGATAAGTAGAGAAATGATTAAAAAATGCCTGCATAAACACTAGAAACGAATAAACCATAATTTTTAATAGAAAATAAAGTATTAAATACACGACACAAAAATTCAGTTATAAATTTGAAAGATACCTACTTCGATTATCGTCGCGTGAGAATCAACATATTATTTTGTTCAACGAAGAGAGTCATCTGCTATGGAAAAAAATCAAGTTGGCTCGGTGAAAAGCTAACTACGCTTCAAACTTTTTTTTATTATGCTTGCATGAATAGTGAACTAAAGTTATTTACGACTTCATATGCATATGAAAATCGATATTTTATTTCAATATATTTTCCACATTCCCAGAATACATAAAATCATACAGTCTCGTTATTGGATCGACACACTTGAATGGATTTTGTGGAAAACTAAAAACTTTGTTAAAAAGTATCATGAAAAAAAAAATACAATCATGTTAATGCACTATAGGTATATATTGTACGACTTCTTTCAATATCAAGGCTTGCATAGATGCAGTATTGTATGCAAGAAAGAGCTGTCTATTTGTTTCAAGCAAGGTTTGCTTCAAGAGTAAAGTGTATGTGCCTATTTTTAACCATTTTGTTTCAGATTTAGTATGTGTGATTTGCTTATAATCTATGTCATAGAAACCATATATAATAGGAAGGATTGAAGTGAAGTATGAAAGATCTACCTTTCTCTTGGACGATATTTGACTAGGAAAAAAGTAAGAGAAAGGTCAAACTATATGGGGAAAAGTACATAGCTGGGCAAAGGGGAAGATGTGCCTTTTTTGGGCCAAACAAAACCATGATAAATCATACATTGTGTTCTTGTCTACATTATTCCGAGCGATGCATCTGTTTTAAACGATATTTACACGGCACATTCTGACAATTGCACCAACCGTCAAACAACCGACAGATGTATACCGACAAATAAAATAAAAAAAAAATAGAAAAAAAACTTTTTCAAGTGCACTAAAAGAAGGTTACCTAAATTTCCTAATGCTCGGCGCAACTTTGTAATTTTTTTCTTTCATTAAGAAACTTCTCTGGACAATGGCAAACAACCAAAAATGAAAGACGTTCAACGACGCAAAATAGGGCTCCTATTTTATATTATATAGAGGTTACGATTGTTTCTTATAATGTAAAAGAAATAATATATTTTAATGAAAAGGTAACTTCGTCGTGTTAATCGGTTTCCGTTAGGCGATAATAGAATGATTTTGTGGTTAGCATGTGCGAACAAGGCTGGCATTAGTCATAATGATGATAATAAACTTCAAGCTGACGAGAAATCAAGTCCTCCATATATTTCGACGATTATAACAATGTTAGTGTCGTATATGGGCCATCAAGGTCGGACTCGATGATCCTCCGAGGAAATGGGAATGCTGACATAGGTCGACGCTTGATGGGTTAACGAGACCAAGAGTCACTTCGAAATACCTACTGAATGTAGGGGACATTAACAACACATTTTTACAATAATAATTGTCTCTTAAATCTATAATATAAATGAAAGTCGGGTTAGTGCAAACACTTATAACTCCAGATAGCCTGAACAGATTTTTATGATGCTTAGTTTATTGGATTCTCCTTCGCTCCGGATAACAGAATAACCGATAAAACATCGCAAAAGGGATAGAAAATAATATAAAATATAATATAGTACGATGGAACTTTTCCTGCGACTCCAACGCCATCTATGAAAATTTTCGAAACAACACAATTTTTATTTACTTGACAACCATTGAGTTTCAAAACATTGTACACAGACTTTTGATAGAATTTCTTTCAAGCTTTCAGAAATAATTTTTTAACATTCAAGCATAGTTTAAACATATTTTTGTATAAATTACAAATTTGAAATCAATATTCATAGTAAGGACTACAGGACAACGTCTGTCGGGAAAGCTAGCATAGGATAAAAGTTTTGCGGATTTATACGACAAAAAATAACCGAGTCCAATACAAGATTGTGTCAAAACATCCTATTCTCCTTAACTGCGTAATTTTGTTGCAACATTTACTAACCTAACTCCGCCCAAAATATATTTCATACTCATAATATGAGTATGAAATATATTTTTTAATATAAATATATTATATTATAATATTCGCCTGGAAGTCGATAATCGTTAGTATGACAATTATATCAATCATCGGTGTCCGCGGATAGTATTATATCGACGAATTAATATGTGATACTTGAGCACAGGTTCCTACATACACCTTTTTCTACGGCAAAAGAAATGTCATACTGTCCGCAGTACACAGAATGACATGTAAAATTGGAAACCTTTAACGGAAGATATAATCGATTTATAAGACAAGGAAACAATTTATTATTGAATGAATTGTTAGTCATTAGTTGTTACATATTCTTTAAGATTTAGTCCTGAAAAATGGTCACAAGAATCTAGACATAATTAGAACGATGTGCACCAACAAAGTCAATAGGCAATAAAGATGAGACATCTCATGTATGCAACAAGTAGATCTTATACCATAATAATTCGGTAAATTTGGTTTTGATGGACGTCTATTCTTTCAACAACATATAGAATATAGTAACATGTATCACATGTGATTTATTAACTACTACACCGCTATCTCTTGGATTTTTTTAAAAGTTACACATCTATAGAGAAATTTATTGTTTTTAATTTTAATTGACCACTTGAAGTGGTTGGTGGCCCAGCGGTTACAACGCCGGCTTTCGTACTGCGGACGTCGTGGTTCGATCCCAGGTGCCGACCATCTTCCTCTTTCACGACACAAGCTTTCAGTAGCTTACTGTGAAAGAGTCAAGGAGTGTATTTGTGTTCACTTTGAGTGAGCACAGATTCATTTAAAAAAAAAAAAATTACAAACTTATGACCCGTCGAACTTCATCCCACATCCGAATCAACTATAGTCATAACATAATGAAATAAATTATTATTAGCTAAATTTAATTCCGTTTTTATTTCATAAACTGTATTTAATTCATGCAATAAGTCAAAATTATTTTTATATTCTGGATTATGTCGAAATTCGACAGGCGGGTCAGCTAGTAGGTAGAGTATAGTTTCCTGATCGTTGATATGGTCCACCAAGGATATAACAACGAGAAAGAATTATTGATATCGCCAATTAATGAGTTCCTGCTCGTTGTTGTTTCGATGGTGTGCAATATCAACGATCATGTAAATATTATACTCTGCTTTTCACAGCTCTGGCTCTATTTATTAATTTACTAGAGAAACCAACAGAACACTGAACAACAACAAAAAAGCACGAAACAAACACATCGAATCTCCAGTGCTCCTATAACAAGTATCTCCCGCATAGCTATTGTGCATAGTTAGGCGGGTACAATCATCGTCTCCTGAGCATCCAAATTCTATATTCGTTTGGTATAAACGCACCCTAGTAAGCACTTATTAGCGTGCAATTAGCTTTCTTTAAAACTCGCACCAGTCCCATTGGGTATTTGTTTTGTGTATCCGCCCGTATTATACAACATACCTCTCGCACCACTACATTAATAGCGCCAGATGTGAGTGTGTATGTTTTGTTTTGGATGACGTTGCGTCGGTCGGTCATTCAATCAGTCAGTTTTCTGGATTACCTACCTATATATGTATATGTAATAAGATACAGGCACCAAGTATGTAGTTGAATTATTACAATCCACAGCTAGTATGTAATAATTAATTAAATATAGAGATAAAAGTTGGAAATTATTGAGAACAAGAGAGCAACCAAAATAAAAAACTGCGACTGTTGTCATGTGTTTAGCAAAAGGATATTGCTTTAAGTGAATACTACTTTTCATTGGTTCCGATAATATCTTATGCAAATCTTCTTTCATAATCAAATTTAAATAAAAAAAAACTTTAAAACTATTCCACAATTTTATTAAACCTGACATGTTTCGAAGTCGCACGCCCTTTATGGTCACAGGTTATTTGAAACCTACCTACCCTACCTATTTAAATTACTTCCACCAAGAAAAATGCATGTTCAACAACTTATAAATTTTATTAAATCTTCTTTCGTCAGTCTAGTATTGTTTCCAGGCCGAATTATAATCAAGAGAGTTTGATCCGAGGTTAGCATCCCGTCTCGGATTAGACTGAACGTGTTGATTGGTTGAAACTATACAATCACGTAATAGAACACAGTTTTGAGGGATTATGTAGGACGTGTCCAAGAAAATTATTATGGGATATGTCATCAATAAGTATCCTGCATCGCTATTCTAAGTTTCTACAGAAAACTTCCGAAAAATCCGCAGCCCGTGATTCATTCCCGTGAGTTTCTTACTTACGTTAGTTAGGAAAATTCGGAATAGGGGTACAGGGTGCTGAACTCGTTTCCCAATTTCAGAACAGCTATTTGGCAAAGCGGTGATTAAAACTGGACAAATATTGCATGCCTACAATATTTTTTATACAACAGTGTATTTAAGGAAGTTTATTTTCTATTATATTGCCCACCCTAATAACGTAAACAGCAATAGTTGGATGATTATTTTGCAAATTTGTACGAAAATAAACTCTTCATGATTTGCCGTTTTCATCCAGTATTGGATAAATGTCTGTAAAGCGTTGTCTTTCCAAATACAGTTAAACTGAATCGGCCCTGACGTAATATGCAAAGGGTAGTTGTTACCCCAACCGTCATGAGCAGAGGTGGATTGTATAAGAGGAGGATACAGATGATTGCTTAACTAGGTACGTAAGTTACTTTCAAAGTACTTGCCTACATACAATATAAATACAGCACATCAAACGAAAAGAATTTCACCGCTACCGTATGAAAAAGTGACACATTGATTGTTTTTAGTAGTTTCATTTTGAGAAGTAATATATAAGATCAATGAACATAAAAAAATACTTTGTTGGTCTATTTGTCTAAACTCACGACAGGTCCCGGGTTCGATTCTCGGTCAGTTCAACGCTTTTCGCTTTCAATTACTACCTTGGGTTAAAACTTTGCTGAAATTGGTCAAGAGCAGTTGACAGAAATCAGACGGCTAGACCCGCTGTTTGTGCAAACACCTTTGTAAATTAACGTATGTAAGTATAACAGAATATTGATAATAATTTAAATAAAACGAATTAGTTTGTTTTTCCACATTTTTATAGTATACTGAGTAGTTGCTCCGGCACACGTTTTTTCTCGGCTTCCTGTGACCGAGTAGAATAATAGTAAGTGCTCTGAAGAAACAAGTCAGACCATAAAGATATAAAATGTGAATAAACAAATTATATTATATAGTAATAAGCAAACAACTATTTGATATTTTTAAGAGAAACATTTTATGCAATTTTAACAATCACAGGATTACGACAATCTTTTACAGCAGTTTCGAAGTCTGGCTTATCGGCAGTTTTCCTAAGAATACGGTACTGCTTTTAAACAGCGGTGAATGTGTCAGTTTAGAACATTGTCAATATTGTTACCGTAGTAACAAAAAACATTGTCATAATTTTGACGTCTTGTCAGAAGACGGACCGCTCCCTAGGAACCCAGTGCACTAAGTCTGATCAAATACAGTCAATCTATCTAAATTAAATGCAGTTATAAAAAATATAAAAAAAATAGGAAGGACACAATTCACGATTCAACGGACACAACTCAAAATTAAAGTTTTCGAATCATTAATATGAGGATAATAATGTATGAAAAATATCACTTTTGTTTTGAATCCAATCAACTAGAAATCATCCGTAGGCCGAATTTGAAATCGTCAAAGAGCGGCAAAACACAACTCACACACACATTGGTACACAATTATTACAGAAAGATTTGGTTCAGCTAAAACAATAATTATCGTAATAATTTGACAGAATTTACACTCGCACATGCAGTTGTTGGTCACAGAATAAACATAATAAATATTAATAAACCCGACGGTTCGCACTCTACTATCTTTCTCTTGTCGAAAACACACTGTGACTGCCGATGTTGAGAGTTTAGTAGCGGTCGTTGTAGGTAGGTATACGTTGTACGTTATTGAGCTACACTCGAACATCGCGGACCTAATGTGTTTCAAATAATACATTAGTAGTAGTACAAGCTGACCCGGCGAACTACGTCCAACGACCCGATCGGGAGTCAAACCATACGCCACTTGCCCACCGGATGATTCCATCATTTTACCCTCTTGACGGATTGGAATGCTATAAATTACCCTCGTTGTAATGTTTTAATAATTGCATAACCGCATATTTTGAATAATAACATCATTCTTTTAATATTCCGTTAGTAAAATAAGATCAAATCTTCCCTATATCTATACATTACTTGAAACATACTTATAATATGTGCTGTAGCACGTTACAATAAGTATCTCCGTTTATTTCAACATTAATTAGCCAGTTATATCTACCAGTAATATATCTTAAGCACTCATTTAAAAATCGATAAAATCATTAATTAAAATAGAAATATGGCGTCCCGAAATCTGAGTTTGCTGCAAACCCATCCTCGGATAACCATCGAACCATCGGGATACCCAAAAAGGTTCTTTTAGGTCCGTTCAGTTTTGAATGAGGAGATCAGCCTCAAAGAATCTGAACACAAGAAATATATAGATAAGATAGGTATTAGTGAGTTCTATATGATGTGATTAACGCAGCGGTTCCCAAAGTTGACTATGCTCCGACCCACTTTAAAAAAGTTAGCAATCTTGGGACCCACCTTTTAGAACAATGGTATTCAATCTTTTTCGTCGGGTCACATAACTATATTTTAAAGTTAGGCGGGCCGTAACACTCGTCTCGCTCGACACTTGATTAGACAAAAAATTATCGAGCAAAATGCGAAAAAAAATTGGCCAATTTCTTCTTCTTTTATAGGAACAGAAATTTTCTAAAAAAAAATCGCTTTTATTTATCGCACTATTCATTTGATCAAAACATTGTTTGGTATTGCTCGGAATCCCAAATGGCGAGTAGTGGAACTACTTAATGGTTGAAATTACTTAATTTGAAGAAAACGGTATAAGTGTGAAAGATTGAATGGGATCATCGGGACCCACGCAATAATTGCTCGCGACCCATAGTTTGGGAAACACTGGATTAACATATTACGATATAATTCAAAATGATTACAAAGTGCAGACAAGAATCTTTAATCGTGAGTAAGCAATCGCTAACAGCTGTATAGCATAGCCGAATAAACGAAAAAAAAGACCGAAAGAGACTGTTCTAAAGTAAGAAGAAGAAAGTTTGTTTTGGGTCGAACAAATGCATCTTTCCATAATAATTCGGTAAAATTTGGGTTTAATGGAGTCTATTCATCCAACAACATAATAGAATAATGTAACAGGCTTCACATGTGACTTATTTCCTACTACACCGCCATCTCTTGGATTTTTTTAAAAAGTTATGAAACTTATAGAGGAGTTGTTTTTTTTACTTATGGCCCTTCATCCCGCATTCCAATCAACAATCATATTATTATTATAAGTTAATTTTAATAAGGTTTTTATGTCAAAAACTGTATTTAATTCATGTTTTTTACATCAACTTTTTTTTTTCATTCTGGGTTAGGTGGAAATTCGACGGCCGGGTCAGCTAGTAGCTAATAATATAACAATGAGGTGGCTGGTAGACTAGCGGTTACAACGCCGGCTTTCGTACTGTTTCGTGCGAAGGTCGTGGGTTCGATCCCAGGTGCCGACCATCTTCCTCTTTCACGACACAAGCTTTAAGTAGCATACTCAATTAGTCCACTTATTGTTATCATACCTGTTTTAATATTTATGTATTGTCAATGAATGCCTGTTTACCTAAATAAATAAAATAAAAATAAAATACTGTGAAAGGTTCAAAAAGTGTATTTGTGTTCACTTTGAGTGAGCATAGATTCATTAAAAAAAATACAAGTTTTGTCATTCGACAAGCTGAGATGGCTTGGTTAAATAATATCACAGAGAAAAATATAAGCATGAAAGGTAATGTAATGTAAGGTGTAGTCAAACAATTGAATTGTTATTTAACATACTACTAATAAGTACTAGAAGCGGCATATGAGATGTAAAAAAACATGTCATATTTTGGATTATCAGGTAGGCAAGTGATGGAAGGAGAAGAAAAAATCGATACAATGCTAGACGGTGATCTTTCTCGCGAAAATAATATGGCGGAGCTATGTTTATTCGAACGATGCATGTCTCTTTTTATCCTGTTGTTTCAAGAAACATATTACTATGACAAGCAGGATAGAAACAAACATTGTAGAGGCATTTTGAATGGCACAAAAAAAAAACAAAAATAATAATTTTGTTAATAAATTAAAAAATAATAACTGTTACATATTGAATTAAGAGAAATATTGCGGCGCCCCATGAGTATGGAGAATTACACCGCGTTATATTAAGCTGTAAGAGAGGTTTCCACTTCATTGTACAGATTAGAACGGAAATTTGAGTTATTTTAAGCGAAATTCATTACATGTTATATTTCCCCCGACAGCTAAAGGATGTTCGCTCGTAAGCTGTGGGGCTGCGACAGTGCAATTTCCAACTGATATATCCGCCTTATGAACCACTTGATGTTAAACGTGTTAGTAAAAAGTAATTACGCTAAGCCAGCTTTAAGAATAACAGAAGGAAACAGTCGTAATCTTCAAGAAGGGACTTAAGTATCAGCCATTGAAAATTTTGTCCTAATGCGACTCCTGTGCTTTGTTTGGTACTTACCTAACTTAAATTTATAAATCACCTTTCGCCATAATAATTTGATTTATACGTAGTCTATTCTTGTAATACTGTGTACAATAACGTTAAATATTTAATTTGTGACTTATTTTCTACTACGCCGCCATCTCTTGTTTTTTTTTAAAGTTTCGGCAATTTAGAGGAATCATACAAAGTTGTTTTCATATTATTTGTCCGAGCTTAGTATACTTACCTATGTCATTTAACATAGGTAGTATAGTGTTGTAGGTTTTATTATTTTTCAAATATCCTTGCTTTTTGAAAGTCTAAGTAATTTCTCGAGGTCGAGACGAACAGACAAATATTCACCCATATAAGATGTCGAAAGCGGTGTTTGATTCATGTACCTATTTAATTAGTTAAAACGTTTTTTTGTCTAAAAAATCAATAGGTATACCTTAATTTTGTCACAATCACGTATCTTTAAACTTTATTTAAAAATCATTCGTCTGAACCAACTCGATAGCATGTTTTGTTTTAATCATACAACGCATAACTTTTCTTTTAGAATGTGAGAGGAAATGACGTTTCAGAAAGAGGGAACGGGTCAAGGATTTAAGACAGATACGTTCCAACATCGATATTATACTTTTATGATGTGTACTGTGGTTTAAATTTAGCGATTCTTTAATAAATCTGGGAATGGGGGGATTGATGTATAATAGTGCCGGCATGATACTCTACCAGTCTACCCAGTTCAATGGAAACAAAGATGGTATTAAAATGCAAGATGTAAATTCGTCATTTGAAATTTTATGTAGACTGGACGACGTCGCTTTCAAGGAAACGATATTTTACAGAAAACCGAACAAAACAAATCATGACAGAAACAAAAAGACTCCAATAACAGAATATGCGATTATTTTTGCTTTGGTACACTGCATTCACTCTCCACCTTCGATTTTACTGCAGTAATAATTACTAAAGCCACTAATTAGCGACATATGGATATGAATATGTAACAACTAATGACTCCAACAATTCATTACTAATGTTCGATTTTTAAATGGAACAAACCACTACGGGCTTTCGACCGTCTTCTAATGTTATTTCGAAGGCTGGCTTAGCGTGATCACTTTACGTTAACAACGTTCGCCATTATGTGGTAATGTTCAAATCTCCGAAACTCCTAATCATGAGAATTCTCAAAATGTTCAACATGTCAAAAAATCTCATGTATGCAACAAGTAGATATTTAATAATTAATGAAATATAGAGATAAAAGTTAGAAATTAATGAGAACAAGAGAGCAACCAAATTTAAAGACTGCGACTGCTGTCATGTATTTGGCGCCAGGATATGACTATCCATTTTTGTTAATGTCTCATGTTTATTAAACCTATTGGCTTTGTTGGTGACTTTGAATATGAGTAACTCAAACCCCTTTAGATACTGGATTATCGTGTGCCGTGATTATAAGTTTTTCCTTCGGTCTTCGTGATGCTTAGGACAAACTTCTTCCTCACTTTTCTACGAGCGTCAATGAAAATTAATCGCTTATAACAAAGAAACTTTCTCGGTAGTGTTCGATTATTATGAACGCGACGATAATAATTATTTACTTAGCTAAGCGAAGTTAGACATCTTCAAGTTGTCGGTTGTTTAACAACAATTTAATTAGACAATGCTGTTGTTGAACAACGGACAATCGTAATATTATGTATGCAGAACGTAAATAAAAACATAATAACAATATACTCGAACGATTCGTTGTTATTGATGAGCTGGCAACATTAAATATTATTTATTTTTAAATTATTCCGTGAGCCCAAATCCTCAATAATAGAGGTGGGTTCTTAAAGTATGGAGCAGTAAGGGACAACGAGAAATTTAAATGTGACAATCGCCTGTTATTTATTTAATGTTTGAGGATTATAATAATATTACATAATATATTTTTACGTGTTTCACCTTTCGTGTTGTATAATGAATATTGCAAAATTGTTTTACCATTTTTCTTCTTCATAAATTAAAAAAAAAAACTTAATATCTCCACTGTTTTTGATCAAATATTACTATGTAGTTCTAATGGAACAGAGACTATTAAGTTAAATTTAACAAAGATACTTTTTCGATTTAAGTGCGCGTTTACACCAAACGAACATAGAGTCGAATCTTGAAACAGAGAATAGGTACTATCTTTTATCGTTGATATTGGATACCATGGAAACAACAACGAGCAAGAACTAATTCACAACTAATTAATAATGGGTAATGACAAATTACGCGCGCCAGATTTCTGGTTCTTTCTCGTTGTTGTTTCCTTAGTGACTATATCAACGATCAAGAAAATGTACTCCACTTCCAGCTCTGGTTCTATATTCGTTTGGTGTAAACGCACCCTTTACATTGTTGTATGAACTAGTCTTGTTGTAATAAGGCACGAAAATTTATAAAAAAAAAAATAGAACTTGTTAAATCATCGAAATGGTCTTCAATGCTTCTCAAGAATGCATTAGATCCCATCTGTCACATTTGAACAATTACTGCTTTATTTTAAAACTGTGATCAGTGAAAAATAAGAGTTCAGCGGTAGAAAATTTGCGATCAAGCCGTCGTCGAGGTAGTTTAACCCATATCGATTGATTGCGAGCTGATCTCTGTAGATTTTAGCCCGCCATGTTGGATTTTATGTCAACTGACAATGGTTTCGAGTGTACAACAACGCTTTCTGTAATAAATATACTGTTTTTAAGTTTTTATTCCCGTCCAATTAGGTGCTCCCTTCATATTTTGGTCCATTTTGTTTTGGTTTATCATTCTGATTATAGAAATTTTAAACAAATAAAGCAAATATTGCATTCCCGTAATCATCGAGGTCTTACAACCATGATGCACCAACTAAATTTATGATAAATATAATGACGTTTTGAAGAAAATATTCAAAGAGTACTTTGAAAGTAGGTACAAATATTAAAATTGAAGTGATCAAACATAAATTAGTTCATTTGGGCCAAAACATAAAGGTTTCGTGTGATTTTATAAGGACTTAACAAAATTTTGATAATATAAAATGAAAAATTAAAAAATAAGGTCTTGCACCTATTCTGCACCTACTCGAAAGTCGAAATTATTCAAATCTGACATAGCGCATCTCGGTTCTAAGCACTCTCGTTGCCGGGCTACTATTTTGTTTGTTTACAAAAATTTGTAAGAAATGTCATCTTCATAACAAACTCGGATCAAATGTTTTTTTTTACAATAAAGTAAAAACTGATCAATGAATTATATGTAATCCAACGATTAACTATTTTTTTTTTATAAATCAGACGGTTATTGATTTATTTATGTAAATGAGAGTAGGAATTTAAAGAGGGAAAGGCAAATTTATAAGAATCTAAAATCATGTTGTATTTTTGAAAAAGATTAGTGTTTCTCCGTGATCTAGGTATACGTCGGACGGCACAGCCGTAATTCTTATAGACCTATCTGATTGTGTTAACACAACATTATCTGATCAATGCCGGTGATTATTATAATTTGACAGTACACGGCGGAGTACGTCGAAGAGAGCGTACATCATTATTCAAAAACTAAAATGGGCACCGACCTACATCCCCATAAAAGGTTCGCTAACATTTTGAAATAGCCTTGTGTTGTGGCCAGCTTTACTTTAGTAAGGTTTGATTCACACATTATCATCGGTTCTATTCGGTTATCGGTTCTCTTTCGGTCGTCCAATAATGTGAAACGTAGGTATATCACAAACTATAAGATGCTTAAACAGTTTCGTAACAAACGTTGAAATATTACAAAACTGAACAAAAATCTAAAGGTATTACAAAATGGAACAAGAATCTACGAGCAAGCCTACGAATATAAAAAAATAGTGAAACAGTTCAAAAATGTGTCGGCGACCGAAAAGAACCGAAAGCTTAATACCTAATCGTTTGGAACCGGATATGTGTGATCCGCACCTTCTTAAATGTATGTTTAATAAATTAACAAAAATAAATACTATGAGCCACGTGAGCACGAATTACCAGCTTTACATTAAATTTACTTTAGACGTTGACCCTAAATAAATATGACCGTGTTTAATCAAAACGGGAACAACCTATCTGGACACATGAGTACCTACCTACATACATCATACACGGCGGATACGAGAGACATCGATGGGAACATTTACATACTGCGGAAAATGGTAAATATACTATAAGGGATTATGAAAAGAGATGTACGAAAAATGTTTGGTGTTTGTTACGATGTCGAACAATATCGAAACACTGCCGACGGGATTTGCGATTTATCTAACCCACTAATAGTATAAAGATAAAGAATCACAAAAAAACACGAAGCAACGATGATGTTGACAAACCCGCCTAGGGACATTCGTAGCCTCTCTCTCTCTCTGTTGTAACGACTTGTGTAGTTGAAGAAATATTCACACTGTCTAGCTCCAGGGTAGGTAAACTTCCCGTACTTACCGCCCACTCTTGTATCTCGTCATAATAATGAAGTTATAATATACCTACCAACCACCGCACTGTGATGATTTCGTAAACTAGGGGTGTATTTTTACTTCATAAATTTATATTAAGAACATGTTTCAGTTACGTAACGGGAGAGGGGATACAAAATAAAGTACCTACTCAGTGTATTTTCAAGCATTTATAATATTGTCACGGAGGATTTAATGAAAGTGTTTTTAAAACCCCCGCCGCCCACCAAGTATGTAAGCTAGAACGCCCACTAGTGGGCGATAGGGATAGAGCTAACTACGTACCACTAGTAGTCTACGGACAAAGATTCAAGAATATAATAAGGTTTTAACAAGGAGGTGGTAATTAAGATTAGCGACAGAATATCACACAAGCCGCCATGAGTATTTGCCCATATTTAAATTGTATTAGATTAACGCCGTAGTTCTTAAAACTTCAACTAAGTAAAACATTTAAATGAATCTTGTCAATACGTTTACATGATGAGAAGGAAATTCGAAACGTGAACACCTGATGGGGATCAATATGACCACCTTTTACAGTTTACGGATCGAAGGCATGATGAGTAAAGACGACAGTTGTCAGGGACCCACATTACGTCAGGAAACTGATGAATGTATCGAGAGATAAAATGTGGAACTATACAACATAACTAAAGCTTTCGCTGTGACACTCTGTATGGGAAAACGAAATTGTTGTTATTTTTCCATTTTCCTCGCATTTACTCCATATTTTCTCATCTTTTAAAGGTTCCTCGGAGGTGTGTGCAATACGTCTAATTTTCGGTGCATTAAAACATTCACTTGACTGATATTTTGTATCTAACGATGATTTGTCTCTAGTGCGATCTTAATAGAAGGGAAGGAAAGGATAAAGTCGCGCGAAGACGCAAAGGGACACGGAGCGAAGGATTTCGGAGGTGTGTGCGTGAAGAATATGAGGGGGGTCAAGGTCAAATATCGTTATTGATCTGTATGCGTGTGTGCGTCTGTCTGTACACCCTACACGTGAGTTTGTGCTTCTACCTGTCACAAGCTAATTTAGAGACAAACTTTAAAACTAAAGACAACAATTTTAAAAGTTAGTGAACGCATATAGGAGGAAGTCAAGGAGGAATTACAGCGGATCACTGAGTGCGTTGCCCATGTTGTTGTTGCCGGCATGGAAAGCTGCAGTTAGCAAGTCCGTCCATCTATCATCATACATATAATTGGGAAGTTCGTCCGTATTTTCGTGTGACGAAACCAATATCACAGGTACTTATATTATTCGTCTGTTAGTCTGACACAGGTGATTGTCTGCAAGACCGCCAGAGGTTGATAGGTCAAATGTAACATGATAAAACTCACCTGGTACAGTTTCGCTATCGACGGCTTTCTTGGAAGGTGACGTTGGAACGTTGGGCGCCGGCTTTAATACATGGACGGGAACTAAGCCTTCTTTAACAGCACCAGTCGTACCTTCGGGCGGATGCACGCGGACCAAGTACCAGTCTGTACGCAAGGCACACTGCTCCACCACCTCCACTTGCTGTCCTTTGTTGACGGTCAGCTCACCTTGACTCAGCGCCAGGTGATCCATGACGACCCAGGTCATCTCCGGTCCTCCAGTCTGAAACAAAAAGATATTCATTATAAAATTTCCGAGTCGCGTTAAATTCGGGGTCGCGTTATATTCGGGTAAATACGGTACTTATATAAAGACATGTATTGACGACAATACGTGATTGATGTCTATGTTAAAGCAACGAACAAAAAGAAAAGCCAAAGAAGAACTTCAGTACAACAATTTTCATCGTCGGATTCCAAAAAAATCTATATTAGCTGGAAATGAAAGGCTTCATCGGAGGTTTTCTCGTACAATCAAAAAGTTTGAAACGTTAAGCTTGTCGGGAAGTATGCTTTTGAAATCGACATGACAAGATTTGCACCGCAAAAACAAAAACATCCGCAAGCGAGCAAGAAAACAAACAAATTAACAAGAAATATAAGGGCTAATAAAAGCGTACTTAAAATCAAGTCAACCGTTCAAAACATTTTTTAAGGTTTGCTAATATTTGAACACAGAAGTAAAATCATAGACACGTCATAGAAACATTTTATATTTTCCACCATAATACGAATATGGACCACCTGGGAATTAAGAGACTTCAAAGGTTTCTATAAGACAATTCCTTTTAATGCCTTCTCTTATGTATAAACCAACGATTTTCTATGTTACATCTAAGGGGGCGTTTACACCAAACGAACATATGTAGATCGAGAGCTGGAAATAGAGAATCTTTTCTTGATCGTTGTTATTTCCACGGTGACCAATATCAACGATAAAAGAAAATGTGCTCTGTTTCTAGATTCGTCTCCGCTTGGTGAAAAGGCACATTAATATCGTCTAAAATCTGTTTTTCGATAATAGGCATAATGAACTTAAAACTTGTTTGATAAACAACCGTATCGTATTCCAACTTACTTTGAAATTATAAAAAAATATATATAAATTAGAAATAGGAACAGTAAAGATATACTTGAGTAAGTATTGAACAATAATTTGTCACAATCAAAAGGGGACTTTGGCGAGCACTCTATTTTTCACTTGGTTTGTTTTCTGTGTGCAGTAGAAATTCTATATCAAACTATTTTCCGTCATACAGAAGCTGCAACAATTTGAAAAAAGTAAAGCGAGTCTTTGAAAAGAATAACAACCGTTTAAAATTATCAATAGAAATGAACGATGCATGAGTATCAATGTCCTTTTAACAATTTTCACGGATACCTACTTATTGTTCGGCGAGGCAGATATGAAAAGCGAACATTATACCTACATATAATGTTCATTGAATAACTATTTACATAGCTACATAAAATTTTTCTCGATTATTGAAGTACATCGGCAGATCGTTACCGAAACAGCTCCGCTTGAATTAAGCCACGTACGGGTAAAATGTTTTAATTGCGCCAGTAAATTAATCTATGTGAACAGAACTAGTGTTTAACGAGTGTTTTCATGTCATATTTGATATTATTTACCTTGACTAAGAAATAAAAAAAATATTAACGTATAGGTAGATATGTATGTTCATTTTTATGATGGAAATAAAATATACTGAATGACCACAACATAATATACTTACTAAAGATAAAAAAAAAGTAGTGTGTTTTTATTGTTGTTTTTTGATATATCTGAAAGAAAAAAACAGTTGACGAGCACTGTAGTTTTGACATAAAAACCTTAACCTCTACAATAATGAAAGAATCTTCTTATGTGCCCCTTTCTAAATTCGGAATCATGATTATTCTAGCGGAAATCTTAGTTAAAACTTATTTTATCTAAGCTGTAGGGGATTCATTAGTGAAGTAATATTATTCCGTTGAGTAAAAACAAAAAGAAAAAAACATTTTTATAATGTTGAAATTAACAATATCGGCTTTTGGTGCATATTATGGCGTATAAGACCTCCGTATTAGACAAAATAAAGAAAGCAAAAAAAAAACTAATGAATCTCTCAGTTGGGAAACAAATGACACCAAACAAGCGCCTTCTGATTCTTCAGCACGACCTGGTACAAACATAGAATCTAGCTGTTGTGGGAAATTTTGACGAATAATGTTGGACTTGCGGCTATAATGTGTGTAAAAAGGAATGTCTAATTCTTGCAACACTACAGCGGCGGTTCTTATTCAACATCCCGTCTTAATTGTAGTTGCTTTTTTTATATTCGTAATATTTTGATAGCTTTATCTACATCACTATAGATGGTTCATATTTACGATGGAAATTTTTTTTCTCCAATATATGAAGCCAATATTGAAGATTAACTATCGGGTATTGGGTCCTACCACATGGTCCTCAGATAATAAAAATAATCTCTCGATCATTTCGATAGCTGCCGCCATAGAAGAGAATACTCGTATAAGACATTTAGATATGAGAAGATTGACGAACAAGCTGTACCCGCCAGTGACCTAATGGCTACCGGCGGAAGGCTTCTACACACACATCTTAGGAGCATTGGTTCAAAGCCTGCCTCCGACATCGCTGGAGAGGTAAAAACCTGGATCAATGGAACCTAATGGTGAATAGTTTCTATAGTGTAAAATGATCATTCTAAACCAGCCGCTAATGCGAGGGTCATAAGCCCCAATGGTTCCAAATCCAACAACGTCAATCTTCAATATTGGCTTCAAATATTGGAGGAAAAAAAAATTCTAGCTTTTTTATATTTCCCACAAAAGGAAGTTTCGAATTTCCGAGAGTAAATAAAGTAATGTTTTAAAAGGCAAAATATCATAATAACATCCCTGATATATGACAAAAATTGATATAGCCATATCCTGGCGCCAAATACATGACAGCAGTCGCAGTCTTTAAATTTGGTTGCTATCTTGTTCTCAATAATTTCCAACTTTTATCTCTATATTTCATTAATTATTAAATATCTACTTGTTTCATACATGCCATTTTTCGACATGTTGAACATGTTGAGAATTCTCGTGATTAGGAGTTTCGGAAGCAAACATTACCACCTAATGGCGAACGTTGTTAACGTAAAGTGATAACACTAAGCCAGCCTTCGAAATAACAGTAGAAGACGGTCGTAAGCCCGTAGTGGTTTGTTCTGTTTAAAAATCGAACATTAGTAATGAATTGTTAGAGTCATTCGTTAATCCCTTAAATCATTTTAATAACAATTTTGACCCCGTATATAATTACCTACAATTCACATGGCAAATGCTACAAAATTCTTGTATAGCAGATATAATTGACATTCGAGGTGATGGTAGTTCTGTGCCGGAATTCATGAATGAATAAGTGGTTCCGTAGACAACCATGAAGAGTCCATTATATTTGTTTACGAACTCACCCCGTATAATCCGGCGTGAATTTTCAATAATATTCTGTAATAATTATTTCAATATTGTGTTGAGTTTTTATTACAAAAACTGTCTTAAATTTATTTAGCTTGAACGAAACAGGCTAGTTGTATGTATGTAATTTTATCAGTTGACCCTTACCTACCCATGGATGCTTCTTAGAGGTAACAGGAGGAACTAATCTTTCTATTTTTTTTTAAACCGTTTTGATTGGGTAAACTTACCAGGGAGACCCCAAAAGAAGCCAACCCTATAATAAAAAAAACCTATTCCGGTAACTGATCAAAAATTTGGTTGTCAAAAGGTCCAAGTGTGTCTCAGCATTTCTTGGTAAAGTTTAGCGCCTAGGCACGGCACATCTAAGGGTCGTAAGGGTTCAATTCTTACCCCGGGCAAAGAATTTTTAATAAATTATAAATATTCAGAATAGTTTCAATACAATAGTTGAAAACAGTTTGAAATTAGTAAATAATTGAGATTTAGGCGGGCTTTGCACGAAAACAAACAAAATCTTTTGAACTTTATAATGCCTCTTCTTATGACCATTAACCAGAGCGAGTCCGGGCGATTAGCAGCCTTAGAAATGTGGTGCTACGGCCCATGTTGGGGATCCATTGGTCCGAACACATCACAAACGACGAGGTACTGAGTAGAGCCGGGGAAAAAAGGCAGCTCCTAAAAAGAGTTGCCCAACAACGTGCCAAATGGATAGGCCATAACATCAGGCACCCGGGTCTACTCTTTACTATCGTCGAAGGAATGATTGTAGGCAGAAACCACAGTGGCCGCCCCAGGGATAACTACATAGACCAGGTGATCGGAGACATGCGCTGCAGCACCTTCCAAGAAATGAAAAGGTTGGCCAGTGACAGGGAGGAGTGGAGAAGAAGAGTCAGCATGCTTGGTGCAGACCAATCCTAGGATTGTGACTCAAAAGAAGAAGAATGCCTCTTAAGAAAAGAATCCAAGTTTAGTTCGCTGAACTGAACTGTTTCGCGAATACCCCTGCCAGAATATGCTACTCAACACAACTCTCGCATACGCCACTGGTGTGTCCAATGTCCATTAGTGCAAACTAAATGAAGCAAGGTATATTATTATAATAAGTAGGTAGGTATATTAAGCAGAAAAAAATTGTGGGAATTCTGTTCTACAACTATAAAGTACTCTCCAGAACTGCTCAATAGGTAGGTACTCCATTGCTTTGTATAACGTTCTCCATATAAATACGAATGACTGGTCGTTTATTTTGAATCTAATGAAATAATTAGAGATGAAACGGATAGCAATTTAGCCGGATATCCGGATACCGGATTAAGTTGACGGCTATCGGATATAAAGGCCAATTACTTTGCCGGATATCCGGATACCGGATTAAGTTGACGGCTATCGGATATAAAGGCCAATTACTTTGCCGAATATCGGATATCCGGTCGAGGAATCTATCTCTGCATCTTCCAGCAGGGTATATGACGAAACGTATTTTTATGAAACTTTCCTTATTTACAGAGACAGGCGAAGCCGCTTACTACCTCTATATGAAGAAATTAGTATTCTTTCTCCATAAGTTTCCCTTAATGCAGTTGTAGAATTTTTATTGTGATTACAGTAAGTATGAATATACTTCTTAAGTGATATTAAATAATAATTCAATTAGTTATCCAAACATTTTATTTATTGACTATCCGGTATCCGGTCGGATAGGTACTAGTAATCCGGTATTCAGCCGGATAGTTTTTAAGCCACCGGATAGGCTGGATACCGGATAGTTGCAGGACATCCGTTGCATCTCTAGAAATAGTACATGTAATTCAATTCAAGCGATGATGGATGCGATATTTAAATTAATTATTAAGCGAAGTTTTATTTGCATTGATTGAGAATCTATGTAAAAATAATATTCTTTTTTCAAATTGGCAAACTCACTTAATTATTAATAACGATTCGAAAGAAAATTTTAGAGTTCAATATTGAAAGCGTAATAATATAGGTTGATTAACAAATTACCAATATTATATCAAAGAAACAAACCGGTAAACAGCAAATTTTTGTAGTGCATATAGTACTAAATTTTACCAATGTGGAAAATTATTATACGTGATGACTGATGATGTTAAAATAAATCCGAAACGCAGTTTTCGTATATACAGGGTGAACAATGTACATGCTTAAAAAGTAGGCACTAATAAACTTTATAGGTATACTAAAAAATGTTGGGTCAGTGCGAACACTTATAACTCGAGATCGGCTGAATATATTTTCATCATTTTTGGTTTATTGGGCTTTTCTCAGCTCCGGACAACATAATAACTAATAAAAAAATAATAACGAAAAATGCATATCAAATAATATAAAATATAAAGTTAGTATGGAACGAACATAGATATAACCAAGCCATCTATGAAAATTCTATATAAACACTTTTTTTATTTACCTGACAACCATTGACATTAAAAATATTGGCAGGCAGATTTATGATGGTTTTTTTTATTTATTTAACATTGGAGCGCATTTTAAAACGCGAAAAGTGAATAAATCTAATCTTGAAATCAAATTGTCGTTTGACACAAACTGTCAGTTGTTTAATAGTCGGTGCGATCGACAGAATTCGGATGGACAATAGGTATGTGGTTTCAAACAGATGCATCGGTCGGAATGACATGGGTTAAAGTCATTTTTATCATTATTTTAAATTCTTATTCAATATTCATAGTTAGACCACAGGACAAAGTCTGTCGGGAAAGCTAGTTCGAAATAAGAAAGTAAGATAAGATAGGTATATATAATATAAAAACCTTTCTCGCCGCTGATTCAGCTTTATTAATTAAGCTATTGATCAGCCCAATATTCAGTGAGAGCTCCAAATTCACTTACAAATACATACATACTCCCTTTTTTGACCCCACTTAGGGACATAGAGAGACAACAAGAAGGCTTATGCGTGTAATTTTTATTTCTTACACAATGTTAAGGCTCCTCCATACACGTGATGTTTTTGTTAGTAATACTTGTGATTCCCCTCCACCCGCACCCCTCAGCTGACACTCGGTGCGATTACAGATTAAATTTAAGGAATTTTATTATTTTTCACAGGGCTACGAAACGATTTCTGTTTATAGATCCCGAAAATATGAATACACGTGATATAATCCCTGTGTTATTTTATATTTTGTTTCCAAACGCCCCCCCCTCCCTTCCCCCTTGACCTCGAGTGACTAATGGACGAGCCCTTGGGACGGAAATAAATATAGAAAAAATAATCGGAATCGAAAGGATCATCATAGAGGGAAGATATTGTATTGGTTGTCAATTTTGTCGCGAGGAAAAAATAGACAAGAATGAAGTAAATTATGCACACAATACGGATCCGTGGAATCGACATCTTATAATGAAAGGAATGCCACGTTATGGGGTGGATGGAATGCGAATAGCCTCAGGGGCAAACGATCGATTCGAATCGTGTCTCTCCTGATAATTCCGGCCGTTTCCAACACCGCTCTGAACGATTTGCGAATAGGTTTATATTACACTCTGTAAAATATATAGTAGAACAAATTATAAAGCATATAGGTTAGAAGGATCTCGTAAATGAAAAGACAAATTCCATTTACTAAAGTGTTAAATAAGAGGGGATTGTTACTACTTCAACTTAGACAACAAGTTAGTCCTTATATTTCACTTTACTACTACCTAGCAGACATGTCTAGGAAAGATGTTCCCAAACTTTTTTCTCTCGTAGACTCCCTATGTTTTTTTTTTAGATTTTGTACACGCCAAAATACTGATTATGAAAGATTTAAATTAACTCCACTTCAACATATTATAATAAAACGTGAATAACTTAAAAAAGGCACAAGTTCAATTTTGAACAATTCAATTCAAATTCTATATCATGGACGCTTATTCATTTGATTCCATAGACAAGAAGTCTAAGGGGTCAGATCGTCGTAGACCCCCGCGAGCCGATAAAGACCACTTTCGGAACCACTAGTCTAGAATATTAAATGAAGAGGTAACATATAGATTTCTGTTCTTTGGATAACTCGACTTGTATTATCTGTATTCAAGTCTTAAGCACAGTTCAATCATAAGTCAAGCTTCAAACGGAAATACCGGGTGGCGCAAAATGGACGTGTGGTTTGGATTCCCTTATTCATTATTTTGTAAATATTTTGGCAAATATGAAATGGATCAAACTATCAAGAACCTAAATTTTCTAAATCCACGTTAAAATCAGTAACAATGAGTCTATTGTCTAGACTCATCGTAAGAGCCTAACCGATTTCAAATTAGCCTTCGCTTTTACCGGATTTACCAGCTCCCGACTGTTTCCTTTTGAATATATATAACTTGTACTAATATCTACTTGGGTGTTTTGGAAAAATAGATTGTAAAAACAAAAATGAAATAAATAAGCCATGACCCATTCTGCAATTAAAGAAACAATAGGTGTTCCCGATAAAATCGTTAGCCATACATAACACCAGAAATTTTGCTATAGGTTATGAAAAATGTTTTAGAAAGAGCCAAAGAGATATTGTACCCACCTAACTATACACAATAGCTATGCAGTAAATACCTGTAATTGGACCACTGTGATTTTTTGTTTTTCAGTATTCTGTTGTTGTCTCTAATTAACATTTAAACTGATCCAAAAAATATAAAGAGTTGTTATTATTGTCGGAAAAATAAACAAAATGTTAAAAAGTATTGAAAACACAACGTCAATTTTGCACCACCCTATACAATGGTACAAATCAGTGTTTGATACATGAACGATTGCTCCGAGCGTGGATCAATTTCAATTACCTATAATGAGCATCACTAATATGATTAATCTGTATAATTAGAAAGGTAGATTGATAAATAATGTATTGAATATGATGATGTAACGCACTGTCATAATGTAAACGTCCGTTACAGCAGTCGGGCGGGACACAACCTCATTACACGTGCCCTACAATATTCAGCAATGGCATATTAGGTACCTACTGTTACGGTAGAATTGTTTCAGAGGCGAGCTAGGGACGTTTTATTCATTCTACAATCTGTAGGTGGTTTTGGCGTTTCACGAAATATTCCAACAAAAATAATAATAACTTCATTATCTCGTGTTAATTCTGGTGGTGATGATGGAGTTTTGATAGAGTTACCTAATAATAAAATACATTAGTAATGAATTTTTAGAGTCACTAGTAGTTACATAATATTCTTCATTCTATGTTTAGCTTCTTTCACTGCCGGCAATAATGATAATTGCAGACGATGTATGCCGTATCTTTAGTCTCAATGCGCGTAACTTGGATACCGCAGTAAACAAAACACCCACTGAAATAAAATTAGACTTTCTATGTATAATATTACGGCCGTTAAATATCGGGTCCGCTTTTCTAGACAACTATTGAATAACGTAAAAGCAGACGAAGACGGCCGTATATCCTCAATGATTTCAGACTGACTATAAATAAATATCGTCGTATTTGTCCAGCTGTTCCTTCACTGAAAATTTATACCGAGGCGCGAGGTTTGAAATTCGATAGATGGGACGGAAAATTTGCCTCGGGAAATCAGTACTACCACTTATTTTCACAACCGACATACAAAATGACAATAAAATTTTGCACTGGGCTGGCAATGTAAAAAATTGATTAAAGATTAAATGAATATGTAACAATTCATTACTAATCTTCGATTTTTAAATAGAACAAACCACTATGGGCTTACGACCGTCTTCTACTGTTATTTCGAAGGCTGGCTTAGTGTGATCACTTTACGTTAACAACGTTCGCCATTAGGTGGTAATGTTTAAGTCTCCGAAACTCCTAATCATGAGAATTATCGACATGTTCAAACATGGCGAAAAATCCCATTATACAACAAGTAGATATTTAATAATAATTAATGAGATATAGAGAGAAAAGTTGGAAACTATTGAGAACAAGAGAGCAACCAAATTTAAAGACTGCGACTGCTGTCATGTATTTGGCGCCAGGATATGACCATATCCATTTTTGTTAATGTCTCATCTTTAAAGATGAAATGTTTATTTATCGTGTATAGTGTTTGTTAGTAAAAAAATGAACATTAAAATTAATTTAAAATGTAACGAATACATGCCACTCTAGCAAGGATCTACGTTTGATTAATTTAATATAGGCACTAGGTAAATGTTCAGATCCGATTCGAGGAAGGGTGAGAAGCCTTACCACTAGTTTGTTTCCATTTCTATTATTAAAGAATCAATAAACAATACAAATATAGCATTATTTTGTTTGTAGATTTGTTTGACTTGAAGCCAGCGGTGAGTCGATTAAAGGGATCTATGAAGTACCATTAGCATAAATTACATTTTCTATGTTGTGATCGTGTGAAATTTGAGTATAAAAATATATAAAATAATGATTAAGGTGTGAGGTATACTTAGTCCCCTGTATTGTTTTATCCTTCTTTTTACACTAATTGTCTGATCGAATATTTTGCAAAGGACGCGTCGCTTCATTCATCTGCGTTTAGAAAAATAATAATAAATTAAAAGTAAAACGCACCGGCTCATATTCCAATGATGAACTACTGTCCTCAGGTAACACATCCAGGGTGGAACTAAACCTCATGTTGCTTTTACAAACGTCGGCATACAAAGGACTTTTTGGTTCGACTTCATTATCAGATTCATTAATAATAGGCATTCTAATGTCACTAATGTTATGGTAATTGGGGAATGGAGAGTATTCACTAGACGGGTTTTTTTCCGACTTCTCGCGGTACTGGGAACGCCGAAGAGAATCGCTCTCCAAAGCGCATACTCTTGCCTCCAATCGGCCGATTTCCTTCTTCAGCGATACAAGTGCCGCACTGCAATCGCAATTCAAACCATTGTTGGAGAGAATGGTGAGTAACTCATTTCGAAGACTCTTCATCGAGGACAAAACTTCAACTTTGAACACATCCAACTCGTCTGGAACGTGGAAGCTCTTTCTCGAAACTGATTTCGATCTAGCGACACGACTTTCGAAGGCGTACAAGGCACGTCTTACCGTACCTTCCACGTCCCTTCGTTCTCTCATACTCATGGTGACGTCAACGCGGAAAACTGGTAAATACAAACACAATATGTACAACACGCCTCGTAATTATCCAACACAAAAACCGCGTAAGAAAGTGACAAGAATTTTTCTTTCTTATAGAAATTCGCGTCAACATACAATCGATATGAATTATCAACTAATCGATAAAATACATACACCACGATTAGGAATCTCCGCCTTGAACTGATATGGTAATTCGTAATCTCAAATCAAATATCCAAGTGAAAAATAGAACAGGCACAGTCACCGTATCAGAGATAGACTATCGATGGATATTCGTTATCATCGAACACCCCGATAACGCGCACAATGTAAATATTGCTATATGAAATACGATTGTGTGTAATGTATTGGTGCTATTCCATCCACACGTAGGGGTCACACTTAAACAATACGACATCTCCGTTGAAACGCAATAGAGCTGCGGACGACCAATTATATTAAGTCAAAGACTGCAATCAAATGATGAAATCTTGAAGATTTACGAAGCCCACCAAACTATCATTCAGTGGTCAACGATTTTCAGAGTTAGGATCATTCGTCTGTAAGTCGATATACTTACGTTGTTATGACAATAATTATAACAATCAAAAGTGTCCACGGGGAATATTAACGAAATGTGTGATACTTTATCAAATGTTCTTACATTAAACTGTTGCTACGGAAATAAATACGTGTGAAAGTAAAAATGGTACGCTTTAGGAGCTAAATAGCTTGATATAGGGCAATCAATTAATAAATAACCCTTTTCTAAGCCTCTCGTCCAACAAGATTTGAAATACGAGTAGATATATTACGTAGTTCAAATGCACTATTTGAATAACGATGTTTTGTATTTGAATATTGAAGCGAAGCTATTCGATTCGAGTTAAATGTAAACATTCACCCGATTCGTAAACAACCATCCACAAAACGGATGATATTACTATGCAATCACTGTACAGGCAAAATACTTTGAGCCTAAAATAATTAGTTTTATAAAAGCAAAGAAAATATTAGAAACTTTTATATGAACTGGAAAGGAATTCCATAATTTCACTCCAGAAACGATTTACCTATATAGGCGAGGTAGCCAGTAAATTCATCGCGAGTACAAACTCTCAAATGTTGAAATATTTGGTTCTGGGTTTTTGTATATAACTCTGTAATAATTTATTATTGTTGGTAAAACTTCAGTTTAGTCACTCCTAATGATTTCGGGGTTATTTTATATACGATTTGAATAGGTTAGATTGGAACGTAGAGGAGTGACTAAACTGAAGCTTTGCCTTATTTTTAGGTCATAAACAATATAACAGTTTGCAATATAGATTGATGAATTATAATCGCGATGAATTTTCCTAGTCCCATAGGCGATTGCTTCTTTTATTGGGTAAATTACAATATAGTCTCCGCCTTTAACACAAAGTTCCTAAAGATAATATTGGCCATAAGATGGTACACACCGCATCACAAACGACACAATACGCCGGCACACTGTGAAAAGGAGACAGCCACGGATGGGAAATGTGTTAAGGATGCCAATTACAGTTAGCGGAGAAGAGCGTTGCTCTCTCTGACATCAGGGTTTCGAAGATCAGGAAAACCCGTGCTGAGAATTGATTGATTAATTCGAAACATTCCTGTTATTGGGAACCTATAAATATTTAGAAACAGTTATACCTATAAATACATATTTAGAAATAGTAATAACTGGATAAGAAACACAAGCTGGATTTTGTGAGAATTGGGACTATTAAAGACCTCTTACCCATCAAAAGAAAAAAGAACGGTAAAGAGCTCATAGTGATGGTAAATTTTGACGTGTACTATTAAAACGAAGTAGGTAGATTTAAAAAAAAACACATTTAACGACTTTTTTTGCTAAAAACGTACCGAGGCAATGTGGTCATGCGCCGTGGATGTACCCTACGAGAGTATTATTACAGTACTGTACAAATTTTTACAAACACTTTAAAAGTATGCGTTGAATACCGAGTTAATTTCTAGTGGTGTGTAAATATTTGTGCTTCGCTTGAAATACCATAGTAATAACTGGAGACAGCTTAAAATGGATAAAATAATCATCCTAGCGCCATCTACTATTTGCAGTTGCTAAAAACAAGTTTTGCGTAATATTCTCACTGCTTTCCAAGACTCATAAAATTTAATTAATAATATCCTATTTACACAGAAAAGTTGGCCCAGTGTTGAACATGCCGAAAACTCCCAAGATGGGATTTGATTATGCCCACCGAATGCGCTGGGTTTGAAAATTTTGATAATGTTGTTTATCACTAGGTACCTACGGCAACAGGTTAGACAACGTTCTACACTGACACATTCACCGGTTTTTATAGCAGTACCGTATTGTCCAGGGGGTCTAAAAAGGCCACTTTGTATGAATCATATTAGGATCCTATTAGGAATTGCTTTGGAATTCGTAAAATGGCCACATAGTTGACAATTCATATTAGGAATTGCGCGCAATTCCTAATATGAATTCGTCTGTTTTGACAGTTTTCTATGGAGATCCGTAAAATGGTCCACTAAATATGAATTGCTTACTTGTCAAATAGCTGAATTGTTAGAAGTTACTCCGGACTAACATCTTTCAATTCATTTCATCGTAGTCTTCACATTTTTAGCTGTTTTTAGTAAAAAAAAAATCAGAATGGCAGATATTGGCCTATATGAAAATTTTTTGGAGCACGCGCGTGTTGCGCAGTGCATCCTAAATCGCCGGCAAAGTGATCTTTTGCGGAAAATGGATCTTGCCTTTGATGTGCCGGATTCCGAGTTTGTGGGATTATTTAGGTTAGACAAAGGTTTGTGTCGTGACCTTATAAAGGAGTTGGAGCCTTATTTACCATCCCGTCGAGGTGGAATAAGCACCACATCCAAGGTAAGAGATTTTTTTTTTTAAATGTTTGTAGGTTTTTGTAAAAGCCAAATTGGTACCTACTTACTTACATGCCCTTCACAGTAAGCCATGAGTATAATAATACTACTTAAAAGTTACCTTAAAGATAAAGCTTGTCTAGTGAAATCACTTGTACATTAAATAAATGGCTATCCAACAGTTGTAAAATGTTCTAGTAAGGCATATATTTCTTCATGAAACACTGTTATTTACCTTCTATACTTCCAAATATGTCTACAGCCTAATGATTACAATAAACTTACCTAAAAATAATATAAGCACTAGTGATAGTAGATATTTTTTTTGGTGTAGATTGTAAACAGCAGGGTTTTATGAAGATATAGGTATTCCTAACTAGACAATTTTTGGATTTACTCTTGAATCAAAATATAGAGTACTTACACCATAAAGGCATCATAATAGTCCTACATACTTACAGCATATTTTATTTGCATTTTAGGTGTTTCTGGTTCGTACCAGAGGTTTGTAGGAGCCAGTGCACACCACAAGATGCACCAAGTAAGTGTGTCCAACTGTGTTAGGGCTGTGACACTAGCTCTAAACAGTGACCACTTCAGGAAAAAATATATTCATTTTCCACAAACTCGGGAAGAAAGAAGTGTCAAATGTGGGTAAGTTTCCTTTTTATTATCTCATATTTTATGTTTGCAACAACACAGCAATAGCGGGAACACATTTCAATCAATACTTACACTTATTTTTCAGGTTTTATCACAAGTTTGGTATGCCTGGTGTTTTGGGGTGTGTTGACGGCACACACATTGCTAGTCTCCTCGTATTCTGCTTTAATGGAGATTTTTTAATAAAAAGCGTTATCACTCATTAAACACTCAAATAGTAAGTGGTCACCTTAACCCTTTTTACATAAATACTATCACACTACTTCCATCGTAGAGTAGACAGAAAGACTCGAGTGTTATATCCTTGCAAACACCTTTCGTTTCCGATACTGTCATACAATTCCGAAGTGTCACGTCTCCAAGCACCACTCCTCTCAACCAAATGTATTTTCTCCATCATCTATCCACATTCATTATTTCCACATACCAAAACCATCGTAACTTACTTACATTTATTTTGATTACTGCACCAATTACCATTCCACATTCCTTTTGTATTGCACTGTTACGCACCCCATCACTCAGACTTGTACAATGATCGCATTATGCCACTTTCATTTTTCTTTAGCCATGTCCATGTCCATGACTCACTTGCCTAATAACCCATCTTACCTTCTAAAATATTTGATTCAATCTGAAATATTCCTTCAAATTCTTAGTAATATTCTCAAATAAAAATTAAAAAGGTAAAGTTGATTGGCCAAAGTAAGTTTTATTTTTTTATAAACTTAATACAACCATATTCTTGAGGGATAATCAAGGGTTACAGCTAGGATTTAGACTTCAATATAGATACTTCAACCTAGGTGAAATTGCTCCATAATAATTTTAAATTAGATCAAAGATTTTTGATACATACAATTCTGTTAAAATTGTCATTAGGTACCTAAATCAAATTTAAAATTATGAAATTATTGATCTAATTTAATACTATATTTTTTAGGTTTGTGATTCGGACCTAAATATTATTAGTATTGATGCCAGTCATGGTGGAGCAAGTCATGATTCTTTTGTGTGGAATCACCATCCGCTTAAGTCCCACCTGGAGCAGCTCCACCAAGCTGAAAATGAAACAGTGTGGTTCTTAGGTCAGTATATCTAGATAAGTTGAAATATGTCAAGTCAAAATTATACAATTAGATTTTCATATTTGATTGTTGTTTGCTTCAGGTGATTGGGGCTATCCCCTACGGTCTACACTGATGACACCTCTAGTAGACACCGGCATAAGACTATATAGTTATGTACCTCATTAGGGCAGGGATTTATGCTCACCGAAGAAGCAGTCTGTCCAGACACTGGACCCAAAGAAAGAGCTTCCTCTGGGAGGTCCTCCACCTGTACCACTGCAACATGTCCTTATGTCAGCAACTATTTTTTTCAGCTTGCTTTTGTAGTTGCTGACATACTAAAAAAAATATAATTGTTAATTTAAATTGGAATCTATTGAGAAAATATTCAACGATTATTTGCATAAAAGTATGTACTTACAATAAACCATTATTCTTGATTTTTGGCTGCACCCCAACCCTCGGCAATCCAGGCATCAGCCACGTCTTGCCAATGGCGAAACAACTCAGCTCAGCCCCGGGAGCTATGATCCAGTAACTCGAGCAAAATACTCCTCTTAGCTCCAGACACTCTTGTTGTACACCTTTCCATTGCTATAAAATAGACAATTATATAAATTTACATGATTGTTAATTAGGTATTACCTAACAAATTCGTTGAATAAACATTTTGTATGTTACTTTTAAGTATTCATTCATCCACAGTACATTACAAACATCATAGTATAGATGATATAATATAATAAATATTATAAATACATTCCACTTTAATGATGATAAAAATTGAATATATGTACACCATATTAAACAACCATTAGCCTTAGCCTTAAATAAAAAAATAAGACAGGCAATCAAGTATGAAGGATTGTAATAAGAATGACTGGATCTGAATATACATGATAAATATTTGGTGTCAATAATACAGAAATAGTTACGAAAATGATTTAAACACCCACTCCATTAACTTAACCTCACTTTCCTGTTGCACATTCATGCAATGTTATGTCAGTATGCAATGAAAAGGAAGTGATAGAAACTAAATAATGACGAAATTAAATATTTTTATAAATATAGAATATCTAATCTTCACTTACTTACTTTGAAATAAAAGATCCAAGTCGCAAGAACAAAGAGATGCAGCAAACTGACGGAATGTTTACATATTATACGACCCTTTCCAACATTTCTAAGTATGTTTTTTTTTTCATAACGAAACGAAAACAAACATTTTATAAGTGTTTAACATTAAAACTTCACTTAAAACATTATTATTTACCGACACTTAAAATCCCAATCGCCTTAATAATGTTATGATAATCATAACACGATTTGTTATAATATGACAAAAGACATAAAGAGCATGTTGAGTATTTGTTGCCAGCCGAAAAAAAATTATAGTAGTATTATAATTTCACGTTTATTTATTTGATATTAATTAAAATTTACTCTGTATCGATCTTTTTTAATTATAAATGCATTTTAAAGTTCAACATTTGAAATAAAGTATTTTTAAACACTTAAATCTCGAAGAAAACAATACCCGGAACGGTTCCGGGTACATATTTTTTCATGCGGTAACATTTCACCAAATCTGAATCATTTGGTGAATTGAATTGCGGATGAATCATTTACAACTGTGACCATTTTACGAAAATTAGAGGAATTGCTGCGGATCTGCTAGCAATTCGGGAAATGAATCATCTGTAGATGAATTGCTTAATGTGGCCTTTTTAGACCTACAGGAAAACAGACCATTCATTAATCACGATGTTCTACCGTCAAATGATCACAATAACCCAGCCTTTGAAACAGAGGTAGATGTTCGTTAGTACATGTAGTGATTCCAATTTGAATTTAAAAATCGAACACCCGTCAATCTGATGATAGTTGGTTCTATTTATTACTAGCTTTCCCGACAGACGTTGTCCTCTGTGTAGTAGTCCTTACTAAGTCCTTACTATGAATATTGATTTCGAATTTGTAATTTATACAAAAAAACGTTTAAAATATGTATGAGTATTAAAAATTATTTCCGAAAGCTTGAAAGAAATTCTATCAAAAATCTACGTACCAATGTTTTGAAAATCAATAAAAATAAAAAAAGAGTAGTTATGGAATTTTTCACAGTTGTTATAGAATTGTCAGTAAATCCGTTCCATACTAACTTCAATATTATATTTTATATTATGTGCTAACCATTTTTCGAATTTTTTATATTTTTTCTGTTATCCGGAGCGGAGAAGGATCCAATAAACCAAGTATCATAAAAATCTGTTCAGCCGATCTCGAGTTATAAGTGTTCGCACTAGAGATGAAACGGATAGCAATTTTGCCTGATACCGGATATTCGGCCAACTGTTTAGTCGAATACCGTATAACCGGCCACCGGATATCCGGCGTATGTTTTTGTTGGTTGGTGCATCCATATTAGGATTATTGAGAACATTGTCGAAAAACCCATCAACCGCATAAGTTAGTCTGGTGTGATAATAGTTTTTTCCTATGGTTAAAGTGTTTAGATTTTCAACTTTTACTCCCTCCAACCCTCGGAACCAAGGTCGTAACCCGGATAGCATTAGTGCAGAGGCTCCCAATCTGTTAAGGTTAACGGCTCCCTTAATATCCAATCCAAACTCCCTTAACGCTCCTCTTAGGGGCATAGGGGGCAACGAGAATTCTCCATTGCGTTCGATCTTCCGCAATGTTTATGACCTCCTCACACACCAGGTCCAGATTAATCAGCTCTGCTTCGAAGGAGCGGAACACGAGGAAGATCCTCTCGGTATTAGCGGGTCTTCCTCGTCTTCGGGACCCTGATGAAAGGAAGAACAGCGCTCCCCTTGAAATATCGGTGGTTATTTACAAAATTAATAAATTTCGCTAAATACTGAAGAAGTCTTTAGTAGAGCCCGGGCATTACCGTGGGTACAACGCATGAATTACGCTTACGTAGGCGGCATACCTATACCAAATAATTGGACTGACTCCGTTGCGTTATTGTTCCAAAAATCGATAAATCTATCTGCAAAAATCGTGACGTTATTGTTCCAAAAATCGCGGAATCTATCTGCATCTTCCAGCAAGATGATATATGACGAAACGTATTTTTATTAAACTTTCCTTATTTACGAAGACAAGCGAAGCCGCTTACTGCCTCTATTTAAAGAAATAAGTATTCATTCTTCCTAATTTACCCTTATTACAGTATGTTTGCTAATCAATTTTCCAAGTTGTAGACATTTTTCTTGTGATTTCAAGGTGTATTTGTTGTCCAAAAATATATTTTTTACTATCCGGTATCCGGCCGGATAGGGGCTAGTTATCCGGTATTCGGCCGGATAGCATTTACACTGCCATATATGCCGGATACCGGAGAGTTGCCGGATATCCGTTTCATCTCTAGTTGGCACTAACCCGACTTACGTTTATATTACCTATAGATAACAGTACAGAAGTTCACATTAATCGTTACAATACTGTTTTGGGAGAGATTTAAGAAAACAAGCTAGATCTTCGAGAAGAACGGCGAGAACGTGCCTTTGTGGAAATTAATTGAGGTGGTTGATAGACCAGCGGTTACGACGCCGGCTTTCGCACTGTTTCGTGCGGAGGTCGTGGGTTCGAATCCCGGCCGTGTCGACCATTTTCCGCTTTCACGACACAAGCATTTGCTTACTGTGAAAGATGTCAAAAGTGTATTTGTGTTCACTTCGAGTGAGCACAGATTCATTTTATATAAAAAAAAAAAAAAAAAAAAAAAAAATTAAGTGTCTTAGAATGAAAGAGAAAATCGGAACACATTTTAATACACCGATTAACTACTTACGAGGGCAACAAAATATTTCGAGTCACTTTAATTTCAAGGCGACAATAATTGCTAAGTCAGTGAAGGGCTGACATATACCCGCGCACATAATTTCCAGTCATGAATAAAAAGGTGCCATTTTCGACACTGGAAATAAATATTACACACGCACACATAGCGTTTCCACATCGTAATAAATCAATACCTATCAACAACATATTCTGTCAAATTTAATAATTACGTCTTCTTAATATTCTAAAGGACACTTTTGTCTTTCCCGATGTGCGTACATTAATATAAGGGATGGGCGCATTACACGAATCGAAAAAGGGGAAACACAGCTTAGTGCAAAATTTTATAAAATTATCAACTTCGCTAAAATATCAACAGAAATCTTTTATATGAAAGAAAGCCGGGCTAGTGCGAACACTTATAACTCGGTATCGGCTGAACAGATTCTTCCGATGTTTGATTTATTGGATTCTTCTCCACTCCGGATAACAAAATAACTATTAAAAAGTTGAAAATGCATAAGAAACAATAAAATATGATATTAAAGTTATTATAGAACGGATTTCCAAGCGACGCCAACGCCATCTATGAAAAAATCTATAACAACAAAATATTGTTTACCTGACAACCATTGACACTAAAAATATTCGTACGCAGACGTTTGATGGTTTTTTTTTCGAGCTTTCAGGTAAGTTTTTTAACATTCAAACATATTTTAAAACGTTTTTTTTTGTATAAACTACAAATTTGAAAGCAATATTCATAGGACTGCAGGACAACGTCTGCCGGGAAAGTTGGTTTAATATATTTGCGATTCCGTAAACTCCGTATATTACTCGTATTAGTCAAGTATGTAATACTAAATACGAATGTAGAAAAAAATATTTTAAATAATTGTGTTTTTAAATTATAAAATATTGTAATTTTATAAAATAATTTAAATAAATAAATGAAATAAATTGTGCTATGATATTTTTTGTCAGACATTTGTAATTCTGATCGTTTTCGTGAATGTTGTCAAAGCTTTCGAATAGTAGACGAGAGTGTTAGTGGTGCTTTGCATGTCCGTCCAACATGTAGAGCATAATACACGAAACCTCCATCCTATTCTGATTTCCGTTATATAAAGTCCTCGCATAAACAAAACCTCCATGGGCTCTGAAGGGGAATACACCTATTTCGCTAGCTCTGACTATGGAGAAGGGGGATGTACCTGGCACCTCTGTAGAAATTATGGATGTGGAGGGTTCACCCAATACATAATGAAAAAAATGTTGCAATCGGGAAATAGGAATCCTGTTAGATTCGGAGGCATCAAAGAGATGATTAGTAAGGCTTATTATTGTGGAGTATGAAAAAAATAATATGATTATTGTTTCACGTGGCGATGTTTCATCGAATCTATCGATAAAAAAATATTAAACTAAAATTAATTCTGATTTTAACGAATATGTAACAATTAATGACTCTAACAATTCATCACTGAAGTTCGATTTTTAAATGGAACATACCACTACGGGCTTACGACCGTCTTCTACTGTTATTTCGAAGGCTGTGATCACTTTACGTTAAAAACGTTCGCCATTAGGTGGTAATGATTAAGTCCACCAAACTCCTAATCATGAGAATTCTCAACATGTTCAACATGTCAAAAAATCCCATGCATACAACAAGTAGATATTTAATAATAATTAATGAAATATAGAGATAAAAGTTGGAAATTATTGAGAATAAGAAAGCTACCAAATTTATAGACTGCGACTGCTGTCATGTGTTTGGTGCCAGAATGTGAATACTATATCCATTTTTGTTGCCTATTGGCTTTGTTCGTGCACAGCGTTCGAATTCTGATTTGTTACATTGCAAATAAACAAACATAGATGTATTGGAAAAAAATTCCCACTCATTATTTTTATTTTCAATCCCAAAGGACGCTTTGTGGGGGAACGTGAGTCCACCGGCGCGGCGTTCCGACGTCAAAGATAATGGAAGTATGTTACTCTGAAAAGATTTAATAAGTTCCATTCTTCCGTCCTCCACGTCACAAGTGGTGCTCTATTATGACGGAGCTCTTGGACGAACGCTTTGTTAGGTCCCTCAAAGTACGCGAGAGCTCATACGATTCCGAACAAAATCTATAATATTATTATCTACAGACGGTGGCCATACTCACGAATACAATCACCGGAAAAAAATGCCAAAAAAAAGACAGTATTTTTCAATATGTTTCGCTGTAATAAATGAGAATATGGAGTAGTTTTCTTTTTACTTCTAAAAAGAGGTTCATTATCCTTTCGTAATGAAGACTGGATTTTCCTATGTGTAAATAAAACCATGAGGTTGTCAGCCAGCCCAACTGACCGAGATTTAAAAGATTCTGTAGGTATATTTCTAGACCAAAATATGGAATGCGTCGGCATTTAGTGTCGAGACGAAATGTAAACTGATGTTTGATGCGTGTGTGTTGCCCATTCTCCTGTATGGGTGTGAGTCCTGGCACCTGACCAAAGCCCAGGCACTAAAAGTATCTGCATTCGAAACGAAGTGCCTCAGGAGAATTTTGGGTATAAGATGGTACCACCGCATCACGAAAGACGCTATACGTCGGCGCACCCAGCGTGAGCCCATCACTTCTACCATTATGTGGAGGAGATGGTCTTGGCTGGGACATGTGTTTAGGATGCCGAATAACAGTTGGCCGAAGAGAGCGCTGTTCGTCCTCCCATCAGGGTCCCGAAGACGAGAAACAACCTCCCATACTGTGTTCCGCTCCTTCGAAGCAGAGCTGAGGAATCTGGACATAGTGTAGGAGGAGGTCATAAAGGAGATCGAGCGCAATGGAGAGCTCTTGTTGCTATGCCCCTAGGTGGGGCCTTAAGGGAGTTTGGATTGGATTTGGATTTTTCTTGAAATTATTGTTTAGTACTAGATGACGGACAGACTGTTTTGGGTATGAATTATGAATTAGATTTTGTAGAAATAATTTAAAAGAA
The DNA here is from genome assembly GCA_963576905.1 of Mystacides longicornis. Lineage (NCBI taxonomy): Eukaryota > Metazoa > Arthropoda > Insecta > Trichoptera > Leptoceridae > Mystacides > Mystacides longicornis. The sequence goes on along the minus strand of OY756429.1, from coordinate 15,179,707 downwards.
AAATATTCCAAAAACGCACGATTCTTATAAATTCCCCGATTCCCTATCAGATCCGCTAAAGCTTAGAATCCGCCAAAAAATAAATGAAAAGTTAAAATTTAACTGCCCGTTCCACTTAAATTATCGTTATTCTTCTAAAATGACCCGCTATTCGATCAATTTAAGCGGCACCTTAGAAAGACCCACTAGACAACATTTTAAACGAACCGCTTTTATGTCAAAACTACCAGTGTCAATTATTTTCTCAGATACACATCTCTCTTAAAAACAATAATAAAAACAAAATACCTTTAAGTTATTATTTTCAGTAAAAATATCATTTTTCGCTCTTGTTTTCACCATAAAAGATACGCTAATAGTGGTTATATTTCTTGATCAAGATTAATTTGTTTGAGAAAAAGGATATGTGGCGGCCATGATGATAATTTTGACATGGGGAAATCATTCGTTTGAAATCACTTGCAGCTAAATTCACTTCGATCATTGCTCGGATAGGTTGAACTTGCAGCTAAATTCACTTCGATCATTGCTCGGATAGGTTGAAATCACATGGCATTGCCCGCGAATTTCAATATTTTAGTCTATTCTTTATTCTTATTTTAGTATATAAAAGTTTATTGTAACGTCAAAACTTCTTGCATTAGAAAAATTAATTTAGTCGCTAATATTGTGCAGCTGATTTTCGTTTGAACTCATAACGCATTTTACATCCTCTACCAAAATATTTCAATGAACAATCATTATTACTCAGTGTTTATATCGTTTTTTTATTAATCAAATTCCTTTGATACCATTTATTTAGCCACCATCTGTAGGTATGCAACATACACCCAAGTAAAATAAAATCAAGAATGGCTTAAAAATTAAAATTGGGTCAAAGACAGAAGAAACTCGAGATCACGTTTGATAGAAATTTATATAACAAGCAGGGTTGCCAGATGTTTGGTATTTTTGCACCGTGTTCGGTGTTCGATATGACAAAAATACCGAACTATAGACTATTCGGTATTTTTTTTTTCGATTAATTTTCCTCCCTAAAATAAACCAGTCCTTTCCGGATACCAAATTTTCGGAATGTTTTTTTTTTCATTTTTTTAGTGAATCTAGAACTTTCCGGACACCATTTTTTCGGATAACAAGTGGGAACAATGGTTCAGTATTTTTTTAGAAAAACCTGGCAACCCTGATAACAAGTCCATTCTATGTACCTATTCATTTATCTGTCGTATCAAAGTAAAGGGGCATGAGTCAATTTTACCACAACTGAGTTTTTTTTTGCACTAATGTAAGGTGGAGAACCATTACAGCTTATTTTCTGCCAGTGTTGCCATGATGAGTGGAGGATTGGACCTTCAAAGTTTCAACTATGAACAGGATTAGGGCGTTGGTCCTCTGGTTCTACCTCTGACCGACCTCAAAAAGCCTAATGGTATAGGCGAGGACTTCAGATCACGGAGTCCCGGATAGGGTCAGAGTTTATCTAAGCGTTTTTTCACTTGAAATTACTACCCGGGGTTGGCCTGTCTCAGATTGGACGGGACCGGATGACTGCAAAAAATCCCTCAGATAAAAGTTCCGCCGGCTATACTGGCACCTTTCTATAGAAAAGTGTCAATTTATTTATTTTTATTTTAAGAATGCTCCGCATCTCGTGGAAGAATAGCGTAACTAAGGAGGAGGTCCTGCGAGTAATGTATAAGTAGAAAGAGCTGCTGAAAAGCGGCATACTTTGGCCATATCTTCCACTACCATAAATATGCTCTCCTACAGTTAATTGTGAAAGGAAAAATAGAGAGCAGGCGAGTTATTTGGCGAAAAAGAGCCCAATGGATAAAGAAAGCGAGACAGTGGTTGGGTGTTGGTCTGTTGGTGAGAATCGCCCAAGATCGCCAAGATTATTTGCAGATGGTCGCTAACCTCTGATAGTACTGGCATTTAGAGAATAACAGAAAAAAAAATTTAACTGCAAAAATATGTTGCAATATTTTTCTTTGACAGGGTAGAATAGAGAATAGTTGGAGTTTAGCCGAATGTTTGGGTACAAAAACTATGCTATTAGCTTATTTAGACAATTTTATTGAGAACGGATACGAATTGACAAAATTAGTTGTTTAATACCCATTAGGTATTCGGCTGAATTATAATATATTTGCATTTGCACAAAAAAACTAGCGTAATACGTCAAACTGGTGAGAATGAAATTCTTAAGAGCGACTCAGATTGTGTGTGCGACTACGATTTTATATTTGTTATTTTTTTAAATGGCATCCAAGATAAGTTCTTCGTTAGTTCGTTCGCGGAATCTCCATTGTACGTAAATTGCATAATATTTATAATAACATGTAGATGATTAATCTCTTAACAGTGCCTATCCTTTAATTTACGTGAAAAATTTAATAATTTATTTTATGAATAGTGTAATTATGAGAACAATATTACGCGAGGGTTAAAGAGAATAGAAAATTCTGAAAGAGATGCAAAAAACTCGTTCATTGTGTTATCGGTTTTCTATCTCTTGCTGGTTCTGATTGATGAATCCATGTATTTCTATCAATACACGACCGTTGGCGCTAGATTTTCAACAATACTTTTGAATTACAACAGCGTATAGGTACACTATTATACATGTACAGCTGTTCTCTTCAAATTACAGTATTTACTTCGAACACGTCAAGGACGAGAAAAAAAAAACAAATGAACAAATATAATAAACATTCAAATTAAAAACGAAGCGCTCTCTCGTTTTCCTCTGATAAACAATATAACACGTTCACAGGTTATATTTCAGGCTTCAATAAGGAATATTTCTAATTTATTTGCGCGAATTTCAAACAAGAAAACGACACCGATTGTGTGCAAAATTTTCGCCTTTATTAAATAAAAGACAATCCCAAGAATAAATTATGATTGTCAACGTATTAGCTATTAAATGATAAGTGATCCGACGAATCTAATAAAGGTCTCGAAATAAACATATCAAATTCAAGAAAAACAACAATTTGAGTAACACTAGGAAACTGTATAGAATCCGTTGGGACACTGCTTAAACGAAGAAAATTAAATCCCTAAACAGAGAGACAATTGACAAAAAAAAATTAACGGAAATATTTTCAAATATATAACAACATCAAAAACATCTAGTGGGTGTGCGTTAAATGAACAATTATAATCTTATCACAATTTTAAGATTGGTAATAAGATGAAATACACAGAAACATACAAGTACACGTACATCAATCTGCAATGATAGGGTAGATTTGGTTAATAAATATGACAAAATCACTCGCCCAAACAAACAACCTTTGCCCTTCAAAAATGTAAATGGAAAAACAAAGTTTGTCGAGGGCTTTCTGCGGGGCACAATTGCTAAACCTGAAAATGAAGAACTAAATGCAAATTCATACAACCTGATCTGGGTGCCTCCTCTTCATGAAAGCATGGAACGAACTTGGAGTGTCGATGGTGTGTTGGCGGGAAAGCGAAGGTTTCGAAACACTTTGTCGAAACCATGGTAGAGAAATCTTACGACGGTGTTTATCGTCAGACATGACCCTACGAAAAGTTTAGAGTTACCAGCAAAGCGGTAAACCGCAGTCTCGATATGCAGGTCACGTGTGACAGTTATTGTGATACGAGTATATTTCGCGGAGATAAGGATTCCTGAGTAAAAAAAAATAACAAAGCGACAGAGGTTCCTTGGCGTTTGTATGCCGTAAAGGTCTGTATTAGACTGTGAATTAGGGCGATATGCGGCGGCGTAAGGGATACCGCGCTTTAAGACAGCCTGGCACATCGCGCAAGCGCCAGTCGCATCCTGCTGGCGTACGGACCCTGTAGGGAAAACTTTTCACACAAGAGAAAACTTACCATAATGGGGGAACCGCCACAACCTACCGCAAATTTTTAACAAGACAGATAGGCACGGAGTTTGGACAACGGGTGGGAAACCACTCGAATATTATTTTACATCGATTTAACTACATACATACTAATTTATTGCATGGCACAATGCAATGTGGATCATTAAAACCCAGATCGGATATCCCGTATTTGTGTTCCCCGTTTTCGAAAAATTCAAATGTTAAGGATTAATGTGTCTGAATTTATATCCATTAAAGGTGGAAGGCGAGGGGCGGATGCTATTCAGCAGTCTTCAGAAAGCCTTGAAAAAATCATGTAGGTAGTGATGGAAACACGAGCAACGTAGATGTCACGTATTTATTTATGAGAGCGCGTGCACCTTGAAGATCAAGACAATTTAATATCAAGCTCTACGAGAAATAACCTTTTGAAAAGAGTACGAAATACGAAGAAGCAATTTATCGATTCTCAAACACCCGGAATTGCTAGTGAAGTAGGATAACTTAATAATATAAACATCGTCCTTAATAATAGGTATAAGCATCGTTCGCAATTATTATGTCTACTCAGATTTTTATACTAACAAATTTACAAAAAAAATTGTAGGTAGGTATGTAAGTGTAAGTAATAGACATCAGCAACAAATTCGAAAAAATTGTTGAAAATCAATTATCTAACACTTGTGGAATTCACAAATAAGAAATTCACACGGAAAAGGTCAGCAGAAACTCTCGTTAAATGGATATATTGCTTTATTTAAAAGCAAAGCTATAATACATTTCGTGAGATGAAATGTTGGATCCATAAGTCTCAACAATTAATGAATCGAGGCCTTGGGTGTTTTTGAAAGAATGCATTACTATCTTCTTATTACCGCTTTAAACTTTGCGTAAAGAGGTTAAGCTTATTTTTAGAATTTCTGGGTAATGTAGGTAGACTATTGGTTCTCTCTCGAAAACAAAAATATTAACCACGAGCGAAACCAAAAGGTCCATGTATTTAAAGGATTGTTGTATGATGAATATGTAGTTTTTGCTCGATGTGATTTGCCAAGGACCGACAATATTAGCGTCAGATCAAAGTGCTTTTGGAGTCATTGTAAAGCCAGAATCTTGGAAAGTGCATCAACTCGAACAAAAACAATGGTTCTGCAGGTGGACCGATAGTGTGTGTGTTGGGTGGAAATGATCACCTGGGAAACATTTTTGTTAAAAAAAAAGTTTGTGATCTTGGCTCATTGCGACAACGTGACATGAAGATAATCTAAATAACAATAATTGCAATGTCTGTCGAATGAAGAGTAAGATCATAAGACGAACTACTAAAAACCAGATTGGTGAAGTCCCTGGTCTTTTCAACATTTTAACATAGACGATTTGGGATGTGGTGATTAAGGCGGCTAGAGCAGTTCACGGAACACGTGCATTGGATCTCACATGCTGCAAATTGACTCTACTGTCTGCATCCACCGCCTCTTCCAATATTTTGGCGCGATATGTAATGGACAAACTTGATAGGCTTGACTGGAGTTTCAGAAGGCAGTAGAGTAGAGGGAAAGGAGGAAATGTTGGAGAGGACAATGCGTTGTTTGGAACAACGGAGTGAATACACGACGATGGTCGGTACTGTCGGTAGCATTGTTATTCTAGAGATAACAATTTCTAGCTATAACGTTTTTTTTTAATTTAATGCTCTATTCACGAAATTCTCAAACAAATAATAAATGCCAGATAATCTAATTCAATAGAAAATATCACAGAAATATTCGAAAAATTACGTGCGAGCAAAGTATGCCAAGAATAGAAAATCACCAGAATTGGTAATAGGTACCACCTACCATATTAGCCCGAATATAACGCTATATTACTTTTCGACCAGTTCGTTACCGTTAAAAAATAGATGGCGAGAGCGTTAAATTCGGGGTTTAGCGCGAGTTGATATTGTAGTACGGATAAGTACCTAGGTACTTATTTTTCTGTATGCTTATTAAGTTAACATTGTTAATATCTCTTGCGCTATTTGTATTGATTGATTGCACGAGTTGTAACTATTGAAATTAATGTCACCTGTATTTTTATTTATAATTACCTAAATAAGGGATCTCATTTAATTTTATATTAATTAAATTCTTTTATGAATATATTTTTCACTCAAATCTTTGTGAATATTTCGAAATCGCGTATAATTCGGGGTCGCATTATATTCGGGCTAATGCGTACATTCTAATAACTTGATAAAAGACATGCAAACGCAATACTCCTTAATCCGTATTATTAGAAACACCCAGAATAATAAAAACCAATGTGAAGAAATGGATCACAAAAAAAGTAAGGGAAACGTTTTTCAAAGGAACAATTCAACAACAGATGGCACATTTTGTTAACAAACAACAATTGGAGAAGGTTATTGGTTTTGTCCTATAATCTACAAAACGCCCTTGTAAGAGAACAGTAAACGTGTCGTGAAAATATACAACTACCAGTGAAATCAATTCCTTGAATTTTTTGAAACTCCATTATGATGGATTTAAAAGAAAATATAAATTACTAGCTGACCTGTGCGTCAAACTTCGACCTAACACAGTATAAAAAAAAATTTACTCCTAATTTATTCAATGTTATTTCCATTACAACCTTTCCTACTTGCAACTACCCTTCAAGGAGTGGTTTTGAACTCATACTCCGCTTAAACCTTCCCGGACATCAATAAAACAGATCACCAAAGTTTCATTGAAATACGTTCACTGGTCTTTGAATATATCGAGTACACACACACTCTCACATATAAACATTCAATTTTATATATAAAGATAAACAGAGGGCCGTACTCCCTTAAGAGGGTAATGGTTGTGGTGGTCGGGGGATGAAGAGGAAGGGAACGTTCACCATAAATGGTTAGATGAGATCAGGTGGACAACGAATACCACACTCCATGGACTAATGGACCATGGAAATTGGCTGAGAAAGGAGCCTCCACGCAGATTGAGTTTTCACGATACGAAAAAGCAATCGGGCGTCCCCTGGTAACGGCATTACTGCCGGCTAATCCTTTCAGCACCGGAACATCACATCCCGGATTCGGAAAGTAAGTATTGGCTGAGGACCAAGAAAGGTAGAGGTTGTGGCGGTCCTTTTTTTAAACTCATCAATTATAAGTGATGTTATGTATTTAGAAAAATATGATTACGATGTGGGCTTCTAGGATTTTTTTAAGGGACTAAAGGAAGAAGAGGTTCTCCAAATATTCGGACCAAGGCACCGATTCAAAACCTTGCATGAAAGGAGTGCAAGATGGATATGATAAGCCTCCTACATATATACCATCACTGAGTAAATTACCGAGGGGAAACTTTTGTGGACGACCACCTAGTAGAGTACCTACAAGACACATATTACGGATATAATATGATGCTACAACCATTACCACAACTTGCGACCTTGGGGCTGAGCTTCTGATACCTATCGGTACAAGTGGCGCCTTTAACAACATGACGAAGATATGGAAAGCGTCTGCGTTTAGTGTCGAGACGAAATATAAGCTGTTTGAGCGTGTGTGGTGCCCTATCTTCTGTATAAGTTTGACTCATGGCACCTGAGCACGTCTGAAATTAATTGCTTCTGAAGAATTTAGTGTAAAAGGAATCATGAAAGACGCTGTATAACGGCGAAATCAGCGTAGGCCCATCACTTACACCGTTGTGGAGAGGATATAGACATGGCTGGGACATGCGACATTTGGCCGAAGAGTGTTGTTCCTCCCACCGTGGTCTGGGAGGTCATTGTAACTGCGAATTGGCGAAGCCTTCGACATTTGCTGTCTCTTTAAAGGCAGGATCATAATGACGTCACGCACTTAGGCGGGGTAAAGGGACTTGGGATTGCTGTCTTTCTTTTGCGACACTTTTTCGTATATGCGAAAGAGAGAAAGAGAAAATTAACTCGCGATTCCTTCGGGGTAGCGTCGTGTATGAGAAAAAGAGAGCAATCTCAAATTTACGCAAATTTTTGTTTCAACTATTTCAAGATTGTATTTTGATGATTTCCTCATTATATTGTAGTGTATTTTATTTACTTCCATAGTAAGTATGAAATAATAAAAAATATTTAATGTAGGTACCTAATCAACACAGACGAGGACGCCTAAAAAATTTACGATAAAATCGAAATACTTAATTAAATATACGGCATTAATCTATTATTTTTTTTAATAATTTTACAATATTAAATAAATTATACACCTGTAGTAATTGTTGTCTGTGATCAGTCAGTTCCTAAAAGACTACACCGCCTATTTGCGTAACGTCAGAGCTCCTGCAAAGGTACCTATATTCTAGGTTCCCTAACTCCTGCATCGCCTGTTGATACAAATGAGAGAGACAATAATCGCGACGGTCTCGGCATTGGAGAGCTCTTGTTGCCTTCCTAGTTCCTATGCCACCAAGTGAGGTCTTCAAGGGAGTATTGATAGTTAGACAATATAATGTTACTACTAATTGTAACAAAAGAGGACATGAATAGCGAGAAATGAGAAAAAAGATAGGTGAATGTTGCGTTGTTAGAAGAATGGTTGTGTGCCCTTTACATGATCATTAGGACTCACAAAGACAAATGCGATTCAATGACTTCAGTCACAATTTTTATAGCAAGGGGCCGTCCATTAATCACGTGATGTTTTTTTACAACTTTTTAGACCCCCCCCCCCTCCCCACTGGTGATGTTTCTGAATAACAGCCCCCCCCCTCCCCATGAAATCACGTGTACTTTTTTAAATTGGCCTTTTTGGTAAATTTTTTTTAATTTTGAAAGTGCAACCGTGTTTCTAAATTCATCATAAAAAATAAATACACGTGATTGTCTTACTAAACACCCCCTGCCCCTAGGTGATCTTTCGTGATTTTTTTCCAGACCCCCCCCCTCTCCCCTTTTGAGCTCACGTGATTAATGGACGCCCCCCCCCCCCAATGTAAAGGTAGGATTCCACTAAAATAGGGTGCAGCACATTTATGCACATAGGTTGTTTGGAAGAAACTTCACTTTTGGTTTTATTATGTAGATTACTATTATTTTGCGACGAATTCAAGCATTGCGCGTACAAAGTTTTCAAATGTTCCTAATCTTTTTAAGTTGACAGCTCCTTTAAAACATCAGATTTTCAGCGGCTTCCTTTCTTTAACATAGGTACCAGATTATTTTCAACATTTATGACTTTCTTGAGAAATTGGGAAAGTTTACTTCGTCACTGTTAAGGACAACACAGTGGCTTACAGCTTGGGAATTACCAGCATAGCTGTGAGACACTTGTATACACGAACGATGCAGCAAATAGTGTGAATAAGCACGTTCACTAAGACTGAAACCTTACTTCAGTTGTTAACTTGTTCAGTTGTTAAGGAAAAGTGCTTTGTGCTGTAGCTTATAGATTTTGCTCAATACGAAAAAGAAACCGTTTGTACAAACCATATAACTGAACCATTTTGGTTTATATACAACTATCTTGCCCGACAGACGTTGTCCTGTGGTTCGAACCCGAGCCGGCCCGTTCATATATACATAATGTGCACTGCGCCCCCATAAAAAAAATACATAATTAATTTGATTGAGTTAAGCTAATAAATATTAACATTAAAATATTTCCAAAACATCCATATTTCATTCATATTCAAAATTCAGGCAAGAACAACGCGAGAATATGCGCGTGCAGACTTTATACCTCTATGTGCCCAATGTTGATTTTGTATGAAAATTGCTACTGTAACAGCGAAATCACGTATGCGAGAATGAGAGGGAACTACCATCATGGTGTTGGGGCATCGCAGAAAGTCCGTTCCATACTAATTTTAATATTATATTTTAAATACTATTTATAATCCATTTTTCAACTTTTTATTAGTTATTCTGTTATCCGGAGCGGAGAAGAATCCAATAAATCAAACATCAGAAGAATCCATTCAGCCGATCTCGAGTTATAAGTGTGCTCACTAACCCGACTTTCATTTATATTAGAGATTATTCAAACCCCCTAACCTGAAAATTTTGAATCGGCTTATTTATTTTTCTCTCTTTTATTATTGGAAATGTTATTTCGAATATTATTCACTAACGTAAGTGAGAATTAACTAAGGGGAGTTTTATACGGGCTGCGGAGCTTTCCAAAATATTCTGTAGGGGCGCTATACACCATTACAAACAAAAATTTCTTACTACACACCAGCGTAAATGTCACGTGGAAACAGAATAGGGGTAATGACTTAGTTAAACTACCATTTAAAATTGTGCAACAACTTGTTTTGCATTATGTTTCAATTTTAATGTTGTGAGATTGAAAGAAGAAAACTGGCTGGTAGTAACTGTCATCCCTCTGATGAGAAATAAGAACATATCTCTAAAATCTTAACAGCTGAAGCACAATGCAATACTGATTCCATACATGATGTATAGGAATTAAAATTGAATGTGGACAAAACATTTGGAAGCTGGTATAAATGCTGAAGAAATAAGATCTTTACGCAGGATATATGAGGAAAAAGGCTGATTGATAAGTTGAGGAATGGTAATATTAGAAATTAATTGTGGAGTAAATGTTGGCTATAATGAACGTGAATAAATCGAGGTGGTTAAGGTAGAATGTTTATATATTAAAAGGATATATAAATCTGAAAGAATAGGTGCAGAACCGTTACCAACCTAGATTGGATGTGAACCAATCATATTGGTGCATCAGTCAGGAGTAAAGGAATAGGAGACAATGTATGCGGAACGTTACGCTCTTGAATGAAGCAAAAGAGGTTTTTCTGGATAGGAAACGATGTGATGGGTAAAAAAAAATCAATTATGACATAAAAATTGTTTTCTATGCAGTAGTGGAAGCAAGATTGAGTGCGCAAAGCAAACAACCTGTGCGTAGGCATGGCCCAAGTCCACAGTTTTAATGTGTAGAAAAGTTCATAGATGTGTACAAACTTCCTATATACAATGGGGAAGTTCATACGTAACTCAATATTCTAGTTGTAACACTCTAAACCCGTGCAAAAAATTTCATACATAAGATTTTCATCGGTAAGTCGACAGTTGATATGATGATTAATTAAAACAATTTCGACAATATTGTTCCTTATGTTTCCTCACTTTCTATTATTGTTTACTTGAAAAGGTCAACAGTAACAAACATACTGTGCAGCACAGTGCCACATAATGGTGGAATTGTAAAATAGCAAAAAATAAACACAGCTTAAAAAAAATATAATAAATAAATATATCAACACTTTTCTATATAAAGGTGTTGTACAGCTGATTGAACTTAATGCACAATGTTGATTTTGTATGAAAATTGCTACTTATAATTTGCAATTTTTTATACTCAACCAATCCTGTCCAATCTTACACAGGCCAACCCAGGTAGAAATTTCAAGGGAAACTTTCAATTGAACCCGAGATCTGTTGATCAGATTTAAGGACCTACACCATTAGGCTATTGAGGTTGGTGTTATACCAGAATTTGAAAAGAAGGATATTCCAAGGTATTTGAAAGTTACTAAAAACTAAAATAGGAACCTCATTAGTACCTTTTTTTCGAAAATTAAATCTATGCTCACTCAAAGTGAAGACCCTACACTCGTTGACTCTTTCACAGTAAGCTACTTAAAGGTTATGTTGTGAAAAAGGAAGATTGTTGGCACCGGGGATCAAACTCACAATCTCCAGTATGAAAGCAGGCATCATAACCGCCGGGCTACCAACCACTTCAGTAGATACAGAACCTCACTGCAAACTATTCTCTAGATAAAGTAATAAGGATTCATAGCATATAAAGTAGAAGACTAGAAATAGTAAACTCAGGAGAACGTGTAGTATGATTATTAGGTACATATTACATTGTCTAAACACAAGATGTACTAAGTAAATGCGAGGATTAAAATTCCCATCCCTCAACACAATGTGGAATAAACAAGTGCCCGAAAAAGTAGTTTACAAATTATTACGAAAGCGTTTTAAAATTTGTATCAACACTTTTCAAATTCATAGCAAACTTTTTGTTTAATTTAAAATTCAAAGACCATTTTTGTTCAACGTGTTTGCAATCTTTTATATAAGACATGTTTGTAATATTTATACCGATTCAAATGAATTGAATAGCAATATGTAAAGACTGTTGCTGTTGATCATTGAGGGAGCTGAAAAAGATGAATAAATCTTACCTTATCTGAGTCTGTAGTATTGCCGCTACCAAATGATGCCAAAGAATTTCTATCCAGATTTTCCACACTCTCATCCAGGGATGTGCATTCCTCCAAATCCCTGTCATAAAAAAAAACAACGTAAGGGCATTAGCACACAAGAACATTTTAATTTATTCTATGTACATCAATAAAAATCATTTATTGGTCATTTGCTATGACTGCAATGAATATGGTAATGATTTACCTGCTCGATCTTTGCTTTACTTTTGCTGGACTCTTTGGCATGTGAAGTGGAAGAGTAGAGTTGAAATATGTCTCTTGGAGGACTTCTCTTAGACGTTTAACCCACTGTTGTTTGACTTCTAGACATGGAGCTCTCAAAACAAGACGATAATCACTAAGAACAGGAGCACGCCCCGTCCAAACAGCAAACTTATTTTCGTCACCTTCGATGTGCTCGGTGATGCCCAATTCGGAGGTCTGTGGAAATAAATTTGCAAAATGATAAATGGAAGCTAAAACAAAGAAAGTGAATGAAGAAAAAAATAAAAATATAAAATTACCATTAATCTATTTTTATATATGTATTTGGCTTTGCCGTGAGAATCTTTAACTTCTTTGCAAAGTAAAAGGTACATTTCAAATAGGAAAGCTCTCCTCTCTCTTCCTTTTCTGACAAGACCTCTCGACTCCCATGCCAGAAAAGCATCTTGTAACAGTACTTCGCCGAGGGCGCCACATTGAGCATCGCCTGGTAGACCTTCCACCAATGATAGGTGCATAGCATCATTTGCTTTCTTTGGTACAGCAACCATAGTCTCCAAGCCATCCTACAAATAAATAATACAAATATTAGAAATATTAAAGACATTTCTAAAAGATTAATGTTTTAAGTATTCAAAATACTCAAAAATCGTTCACCTTAATTTCTCCCTGTCCTTCAACACAACATCCTTGGAGATCTTTTAACAGCAGTTGATATTTTGTGATTCTTTGTACAGGTTTGATTAAATAAGCAGCAATTGGATGTTCAACCTGTAAAAGTTAAGAAAGCATGTTAAACATAACGCACACATCAAATCATTCAAATGTCAACACAACTTAATGGAGGAATCATGTGATTACCTTGTGCTTGTGCTGCAGATCTTCAAAGTATGAGCCAGCATGTTGCACCAATAAACTGTTTGAGTCCGGTTTATTTTTGCAATAGAAGACGTACATGTCGAATTTTTGAGCCCACGTCACAAAACAATGCCCAACATCTTCCGGTATTGTTTCATACTTTTCTAACTCCTTCAAGAATATTTCATTGTGAAATTTGAATATTTCTTCCATATTTCCAAATATGACATCATCTTTGCCGGCTATCGCTGCGGGTACAGTGCTAGGATTATTTCTCATTTCGTGTAAAAATGATTTGATACACGTTTCGAGATCTTTGACGTATGTTCTTTCAGTTTGTAGCAGCTCTGCCATTATGAATCTGTAAGAAAAATAATAAAAAATGAAATTAATATGATTCCTTTGTAGAAACAAAAGTAACCAACGAGGACTGAAATGATACAGAAAATAAATAAAAATCTTCAAAAGATGAATTATTTTTTAGACTTATCTCTTTTACTGAAATCTTATAAGATCTACAGGATTTTATAAATTTATAAAACTTTAAATATATTAGTCGAGATGGAACAATTTGTATCTAACATTACTACAAATTACATCTGCAAGGATCAACGACAATTAAAATGACAATTAAAATCTAACTTTTTAAGTCTGCTGTTTTAATATAAGTAGTAAACAACTGAATTATTTTATAGATTTACTTACTCTTTCCTTCGAGCACTTCGCCTTTTCTCTTCATTTAGTTCCTTGGTGGGATTACTCAGCCTGACTTCCAGCGAAGGATCTGTCTGTCTGTATCCACTGCTGTAAGAGCCATCAGAATTGGCAGCATTGGATGAAGATGACCCTGAAGACGATATACTAACTGGCGTGTAAAATATTGAGTTTGAACCAGCACCCAATTGAACCCTGAACAATTCCATACTGTTACTGAATTCCTTATATCTGAAATCAATATATAATTAATTATATTTAAGATCGAACAGTACGATGTGTCTTATGTGACAATAGGAGGAGAACTGAGATAAAGAGAACTGGGAAGGAAGCAAACCAAAAACACTGGAGATCATATTCCAGGGTTTCACGTTGCTTGGGTATTACTAATACACCAATAAAGATAAGAGTAAGCAGTCTGTTGCAGAACTTAATGTGTAAAGTACCTACATTTGTATATATTTGCTAATGAAAACAAAGAATATTAGCAATTACACTTTATGCTAAAGCGGCTGATCAAAATACACCATTAAAGAATTGGGTTAAAAAAGTAATAAAAATATTTTTGTTCTAACTAACAAAAACACAGTGACTCAACTTCAAAACATTGTAAGGGTAGCATTATTTACAGATATATTTTTAACTCAAAATGATTTACTGTTTGTCAATTCGTAAAGGTATAAAATGTGTAAATATAAGAATTTTGTGTTCGCAGTTCAAGAACCAAAAATACCTTTTGTCAATTATCAAAAAAATTGTCACTTCAAAGTGGGGAATGCTCAAGCATCTTATAAGATAGGTTCCCCAATTAAATAACACTCTTCACAATGTTTATAAGCTAAAATTAAAGACCATAAACCCTAAAGACGTAGGTTTGAACCCATTTGACACAAGATAAGTCAGGGGATCTTACTAGATGTAAAATATAGTTTTCAACTTTACTAGTGTAACAGTCATCACATCTCATTTATAAGTTGTAAGATCTCAATCTCAATTCAGACATTTTACATTATCAAAAGTTTTTGAATAAATCAATTAAAATTACAAACCGTAAATCAACAGCGGCAACCCACTGCTTAATATGTGCTGCATGCGCATGTCCTTTATCAACGAGACCATCTGCAAGCTGAGTCAAGAGTTTCACCCTTTCTTTACTTTCTTGTGCAGTCCCACTGAACTCAGCTTGCTCCTTTACAAATCTCTCATTATCTGATGCACTGTCGTAGGACACGGAATTTTGTGTCGCTCCCAATGCTTTTCTTGCTGCTAAATATTTTTCACCTGTATCTTGAATCCACTCGATGGCTTGACGTGCCGACCTTTCAAACAGCACGAATTGCTGACATTGATCTAAGCGCTTTTTTCTTGTTGTCCAATATCCCAAAACCTGTGAAATAAAATATGTAAATAATTATTGACTACTTACATCACAGATAAATCATTTAAGTAGCAAAGTAGTAAGAAAAAAATATCAAATTTTCTTTAGCTAAAGCATACACCTGACGTCAGAGCAATAACCTCCCCTTTCTCTTCCGATGTCCCTTAATCCAGTCCCTCATCCTTGGCCAACATCCCTTTACACAGCTGAGGCTACAGATACTTCAACCTACACTTTTCTATTGTTTGTGTTTTACTTTTCACCTACTCTATAATTATGTTCCTTATACCTACCTACTTTACTGGCATTTTTGCTGTCCATTTCTTTTATATACAGTATTGGCCTATTATATTTTCTGTTTCCCTCAAAAAATCGACTGGTGTTAAAGCACCTGTTAAGCGAGCGGGAATCAATACTGTAGTGTCAATAATGTATTCAATAATCAATGGCTAGGTACCTATAATTCTATGTATTAACATCTCTTTGCAATTTGTTTTGTTTCATTGTAGGGGTGACATTGATATTGAAATGAATATAACTTATGTATTCAGGCTAATACAGGAATAGTTTTTGTATCATTACTGTTTGTTATCTGTCTATTTAAAAATGAAATAAAACAAAGTACTCACATTATTTTCTTGAGCCAAAAGTGTATCCAAAATAGAACGAACTCTGGTGTCGTAAGGTGCGGGGTTGGAAATGGGTGGTCGTTGACAGGCTCTAGCACTTCTTGCCGCATACTTTAGGAATGTTTCTGCCGTTCTTCTTGCTAATGTGCACGCTTTCAAAAAAGCTTCTTTTTGTTCTTGATGTTTTGCAATCAGTTGTGAAACCTATAAAACAAAAATAGGTAAATAATTGATTTATAAAAGGTACATACATGATTTTTTTCCAACATGGATGATTAATCAGTGCTTAGTATCACTATAAACCAGATGGTCTAATTTACTTGAAACTTCTTTAAATGCATACTTATACTGTATTAGCCAAAATAGAACAGAACAGCAATATTTTATTTCCATTAAAAATCAAATTTCCCTAAATTTGGGTTGCGTTACATTCGAGCTAAAATAGTACCTATATAAAAATGGATCCCTATTTCCCTTGGTCAAGACATTGTACGTCAATGGCTGGACCAATATCGCAAAGTAGATATATTTTTTTCTTGACTTTGCTATTGTCGGGAGAAGGTTTTTTTTATGAAGGAAAAAATTAAAAAGTTATCCAGAACATTAGAAAATTTAAGAAAACTTAACATAGGTAACCCTTCTTGGTGCTTTAGACATAAAAAATTGTTCTATTTTTTAATTTAAATTAGCGTTTAACATAACTGTCAGCTGATTCATGGTTTGTGCGATTGACATAATGTGCCTAGCAAACATGGTTTAAAACAGATGCACCAGTTGAAGTTAAATTGGTTAAACAGGTAATAAGTAGAAGATTCATAGTTAGGGCAGGGAACATCTGTCAGAAAAGCTAGTAATATATATTTCTTGTAACACACACCTGAGATGCTTTATCCGTTGCTGGTTTGGAAATGTCACCCGGTGCAGAAGCCCCACCGCACCAGTCTTCATCTCTTTTGTATTCCCTTTCTAATGAGTCTAACACCGAACACACTTGTTCTGCAGTCTTGTAAAAGTTGAGGCTGGCGGTAACTAATTTGTGACGCTCCTCTGCCAATGTCACTAGCTGCTGCCAACGTTTTGTGACTTCTTCTGATATATTTCTGTAATATGTGCATTGAAAAATAAGTCTTTTTTGTAATAATACCCATGTGTAGAATAACTTATTATACTAATAAAATAATACAATGCTACATTTTCTTGCGATTATAACAAACTTTATTAGTTTGGTCAACAGAGTGCACAAATTAACTCTTTTTATATATTTTTTAAAAGATTTCACAATCTTCCCATTATGAAAATAACCTATTAATACCTATTAAAATACAAATATATGAGTAAGTTTTATGATATTCATGGACATTCTAAAAGCTTGCTAATTTTTGAGTGAAGATATTTACAAGCCAAATTTGGAAAAATACTCCAAGAAGAGTGGAGACAATTATGTAATAAAAAAAATGTTTTGTCATTCAACAAAATTTATAGTTGTATAGTTATATTTAACAGTAAAAATGAATAAAAGCATGCTGTGTATTAGATCTATGTATAACACATCATTTTCAGCTTCATATGAATACAGACAATGAAAATAACACAAATAGAGGAAAATATAAAGTTTGAAAAGGTACACAAACGTCATTTATCTAATGGCAAACGAAATTCTGACATACGGAAAATAAATACACAAAATTTATCAAATTTGAAAAATAATCAACAAACCTTATTGCTTGAGATTCGTAATGCTCATCCTTGACAAGTGTATCAGCTCGGGTCTTCACTTGAACTGCACTTGTATGAGTTCTTCCTACAGCTACTTGGAATTGATCATGTTCCCTTTTCAATCTTTCGGCGTCGGCAAGTGAGCCGGGAACACTGAACGACGCAGACAACATCGCCTCGCAGTTCCTTATCCAACTAATAACTTGTTGCGCATCATTTTGAAATTGACCTAAAATAAATTAGAATAATTAAATATGTTAAAAACAATATCACATAGACACATAAGGTAGGTTCAGAGTTTTGCCTTAAACATACCAAATTGAACACATTGCTCCAATTTCACTTTTTTCGTTCCGGCTAATTCTTCCAAGTCTAGTTCCCTGTCTCGTAAGAAATCCAAAAGAACTTGAACTCGTGTTTGTGCGTTGTACTGGGCGTCAGCCATAACACAGACTCCGGAGGATTCCAAAACATTGGTCAAATCCTGTCCTTGTTGAATGACCTAAAAATAGGAATGAGAAGTTGCTTTAAATAAACATAAGACATTTGGTATATATAAAAAATCCTTAGGATACACAACTAGAGGATTGACAAAGTTTGAACAGCTGGCTTAGTTTGGAACTTGCCTTCTGTCAAAAATAAAATTTTAAACAAATTGAATTCATCTGATTTTTAACAACACCGTAAACTTGCGACGCTAAGGAAGATGGAAGATATCAAGATACCTTAAAACAATAAGAAAATAAAGCTGGTGGAGAAGAATTCTCCGCAAATGTTATTCTGGGGGGACCTTGTTTGGGCGAGTGAATGAATTTGTATATGTTGGAAGTAGAATGTATAATTATAATATTCAAAGACTTGAAACCTACTGGTAAGCATAAGAGGTGTTTAGAATTGATCATCATTAATTGGCTAGTAGAATGGAGATAGTGGTTAGGAAATATTTGCGGGTTTTGTCAAAGAATGATAGGAAGAAAACTTACTTGGTAGGTAGTGTTCTGCATTTGGGTGACACTTTCATTGTGCAATCTGAGGAGTTGTTCAGCTTGCTGCATATCTATGGTCATCTCATCGTGCTGAAGTTCTTCCGCCCACATTTCTAACTGAGATGACACCTACAATAAAAATACAATGTTGAATTCTACAGAACATTTTTATCTCTATGTGTAAAATGCAACCCTTTTTCCCTTAGTTATTGTATGAATGGCTGGATCAATTTCCTGATCCGTCAGGAAAGGATTTTATAAAGGATAAAAATTTAAATAAATGTGCCGAACATTAGAAAGTTTAAGAAAAATTTAAATAGGTAATTTTCTTAGTGCTTTTGACAATGCAAACTTTTCTATTTTTTTTAATTTTAATTGGCCTTTGACAGTTCTGTTTTTTGATAGTTGGTGGGATTGTAAGAATGTGATTTGTGAACATTGTTTAAAACAGATGCATCAGTCGGAATTATATTGGTTAAATAGGTAATTAATTTATCGAATTCAATATTCATAATAAAATTAACGAATTGAACATGCATTCTTGGTGTAATTATTATTTAATTAAATAATTTAAATAAAACAATTAATGTGTTATTCCACAAATATTTAATACCCTGACTAGTTTCACAGGCGCAGGTCCTGCATAGTCACAGGACCTGCGAAACTAGTCAAGGTATTAAATATTTGTGGAATAAAAAATTAATTGTTTTATTTAAATTAGTTTATTCAATATTCATAGTAGAGACAGGACAATTTCTGTCGGGAGAGCTAGTAAAAATATATTGTGTTAGAAGTTTAATTACATACCTCTAAGGCGTCTCGCTCAAATATTCTCAACCTTAAACACAGATCTAGTCTCAATTTTCTTGTAGCCCACAATTCGTCAAGTTCAGCACGACGTTGCCGTAACCTGTCTAATGCGCCTTCTACAGCTGCCACAGAACCAGTGCTGTCCATATCACTAACAGATCTAAAAAAAAAAGAAAATATACATGTTAATATTTTTAACATCGGTGTGTATTACTTATTATTAATTTATACTCGTCTTGAATTTCATCTTCAAAAGATGTCTCTTTTTATTGAAATTTTACTACCTATGAAGATCCTAACATTTAAAAATATTATGATTAAACTGAATGATCTGTACTTAGCATCACCATAATTATATTATTTACATGGTTCAGCGATGCTTAAAACCCAATGTAAAGTCTGCGGCTTATGCATGAGGCGATGACATAAGAAAATAGGCACATAACTGAATTACTATTAGGAAGATTCGAATCAAAATAGGTACCTACTTATAACAATTTCATCTTAAAATCAATTCGGTTTCCAGCGCGGTCTAACTAAAATCCACGGGGTCACTTCTGACGCAGCCACTTGGCTAAGAGACCTTCCATTAAATTTGTAATAGCCAGGTCTTTACCATATGCATTAAAAAAATCTTAAAAGTATAATATTTCTGGAGAGGACTTTGCCAACCCCTTTTGCAAGCCTAAAAAAGTTATTTTGGATAGCATTCCTAAGGGTGGAAGATGTAAAAATCAATTAGGTAGCTTTTGATTGAAGATAACTTTTTGTCTAGAACCATCCACCATAAACAATTGCTAACAAAATTTGGTAGCAAAATGTTCGTATCACTTTTCAACAGATATCTCCGTTAAACTATTAGATACACGCTTATATACACATATTACTAATGCATTATCGTCGGGTCAGTTGGCCCAGTGGCTAGCATCTCGTTTGAGACGGCTAGGGATTTGGGCTCGATTTGTATAAGATTTACCTCTGAAAATCAAACACTAATAAATTAAATGATAGCATTAAATTGTTGGTTCTGTAATATGATAATAATCTTTTGATTCAAACCCCGGCCAGTTGTGGGAGTCACATATGTGTAATATGATTGAAGACGGCATGCAGCTGCAACGTCCATTAGAGAGAATGTCTAGGAGTATAACACAGTCACAATATAGGCATTGTACACTCAATCACGGCAATATCAATTATTATATTGTTGTCAGACTGGTGGTGAATTTAAACAGTTGATAGGAAAATTGCTCGCAATTCCTCTCAATGAGAATGTACTAGAATAATTTAATATACATCAGTAACATTGAATTGTTAAAATGTGCCTACAAATCTATCACAAAACAGTACTGTGAGAAATTCTTTTACTGTCATGATTTTTTCATGATGTGTACACTTCATAAGAAGGTACCTAGATAAGCTGTCCGTGTGAATTAAAGCACTGTATCATGGACAATATAATCATATTTTTTTAGCCATGATGCAGTGTCCCTTAAGTTAAGAGTTTTGGCGGAGAGAACGGACCACCTCTCTTTTCTAACCAAGCACACTTCTTTCGCTTCTTCCACTACTATTGAGGTTTTGCTTGATTATAATTTCTTATGCAATGGATTCCTAGGGAGCGGTGCATCCTCTGACAATACAGCTGACTTTGAAAATCGCGACAATGTTTTTGTCAATAAGGTAACCACATAGACAATGTGCTACATTGACACATTCACCGCTGTTTATAGCAGTACCGTATTCCTAGGAAAACAGACTGTTACACCTTCCTTTTAAGCCTGATTTTTTTCTTAATGTAATACTATTTGCATACATTTCTTCAACATGCTCGTGCCCTCTTAACACTAACTACCATAATATCATTCCTTTCCATGTTGCATCAACATCAGATAAATATAGGCGATGACGTAAAGGTAAAATGTATGTAAGGGTGCGTTTATACCAAACGAGCATAATGCCAGAACATTCATTCTTTACTTTTCATATTGACACCGGGCAAAACAGCGCGCAAGAACTAGAACTCTGGCGTGTGTAATCTATCATCGCCCATTAATTAATTCTTGCTCGTTATTGTTCGCTTGGTGTAAATGTCAGCGATAAGAAAGGAATGCTCTATTCTAGCTCTATGTTTTTTTGGTGTAAACCCACACTAACTGAATGCAAAAACAAATTTAGTAATGAAGTTTTTAGCATCTAATGATAGCTGTGTGCTATGCTTCAATCAAAATATATCTCTGGCCAGATTGATACGGGCTGGGCAGACATACAGATTTTTTTTCTGTATAAAAAAAAAGTAGTGCACTATTGAGAACAAAGTCATAAAAAGTAAAAACCAAAATACCTCCATCTCCTGCACTGGACTGCTGGCTTGTTTTTGAACTTGTACATCCTCCTGTGTTTCAACATCTCGGCGACTCGATACACAAAACACACATACACAGAGACTTTTCTACATGTGAGAGTCCATTTTGAACTTTTTCTACACACAAGGAACCGTTTTCCAGTTTCCACACTTTCTCTTAATTATAATCAGTTTCTTCATTTTAAACATTGTAATCCTTATATGGACCTACGTTTTATTAAGTAATCATTATAGCGAAATTTTGAAAAGCAACAAAAGTGAGTCAATACACATTCACATACCTACATCTATAGATAAATGATCACCAATAGGTTTGGCGATGTACGTATTTAAAAAGTGAAAAATCTATAGTAACAGGCAAGAACTGACTGAGTGAGTGACAGATCGTCGACAAACGCCGCCTACCCAATACGTTCCCCGCGGTTCACACATACACGCATCTATGTAGTGGTGTGAGTTCTGTTGTTAGAAAACACACACATACCTAATACAGGTATTGCGTCAGCTCTGTTGTCATTTTTGTACTGAAGGTACTTACAGCTATCATTTACGCGTCGAATTGAAATTATAATTCTGTCACATAGTTCTTTAAATCTTAGTTCTTTGATTGAGTTAAGATAATTTTCTTTTTCGAAAATTTCATTCGACTTGTTGAGAAATCTATCAGAATGAAGAGATATGACATAACACAGGCTCACTAAATGATTTACAAAATCGCCTCTATTGAGGGTTACATCTGTGTACGAAACATTTTGCACAGTAAAAGGCTTGTCGTTGCACTTTCGTATAAAAATGTTTGTCGGTCAGCGATGTCACCTTTGTTTACTCAAAAGTTTCAAATTCGTATAATTTTTTGGTCATTCTCTTAAGAAATTGAGTATAGGCCAATAATGAATCATATTGGTTTAAAATGGGGAGAAAACATGAATGTTATGTTTGCGTCAAAAAGTTGGCAATTTAGCAATATAAAGATCTAAGACTTTAATGTGTTCAGTTAGTTAAACCTTTGTTAGTTCACTGATGAGTTAGCTCACGCATAAATACTTTTGGTTATATAAATCCCACTAACCCTATTACCCTATTAGAGAGGTTAACGAAGGATCAGTGATTCGAACGCAATAACTATGGTAAACCTCACAGGACGTTATTCATTCTACTCAACTTTCAGCAATATTAAACTCATTTTTCATATTTATTTTTTAAATTCAAGAAAATTCATATAGAAAAAAGGAGTATATCATTAAACAAAATTGATACAGTATAGGCAATAGGCAATAACGCCGGCGCACCCAGCGTGTGCCCATCACTTCTACTATTGATGTGTGAATAAACTCTCGGATCTATCGCTAAATTATTTGTGTTATTAATTTTGGTCAACCGTTTTCTAATTTATTTCTGAAAATTCTGAATTCTTGTAAACTTATGATATTGTTTCGATGAAATAAATAAACTAAGTGTATTATGTGGAGGAGATGGACTTGGCTGGGTCATGTGTTAAGGATGCCGAATGACAATTGGCCGAGGAGAGCGCTGTTCTTCCTCCCATCAGGGTCCCGAGGACGAGGAAGACCCTCTCCTACTGTGTTCCGCTCCTTCGAAGCAGAGCTGAGAAATCTGGACATGGTGTGGGAGGAGGTCATAAACGTTGCGCAAGATCGAGCGCAATGGAGAGCTCTTGTTGCCTCCCTATGCCCCTAAGTGGGGTTTTAAGGGAGTTTGGATTGGATAGGCAATTGACAAAATGGAGTTCAATGCCAAAGGGTTGTAACGGGTCCCATTGACAAAATGGAGTTCAATGCCAAAGGGTTGTAAAGGGTCCCATTGACAACTCGTCTAAGGGTGGGTTTTTGGTGGTGGGAGTAATAGTAAAGTATTAGCACAATACTTTACTATCAGGTGTTACTCGATCGTAAGGAATGTCAAAGTAAATGGTAATCGATTAGTAGCATGCATGCAACCATCACTATGCTTAAAAACATTTTTTCATGATGCAATATTATGATAAAATGTCTTTTTTTAATGACTAAAAGATTGCTATTATACTTTGCTATTACTAACGATCGAAAAACCCACCCTAAGTACAAAACCACCGATGCAATAGGCACCTACTCAATCATAGATACAGTAGCGACAAGAACAAAGTCGAGAGAAAAGAAACCGAATAATATACTATTTATTTTGTCTAAATACGTGGCCAAAGCCAGGGGGCCCAATTTGAGCGGACTCGGCATGTTCTAAGAATGTACTCCGAACCCATACACTGAGGATGATACAAGAAGACTTCCAGTCACCATTAAGAGATCCCAGGATAGAAATACTTACCGAGAATTCGTGACGATCTCGTGCTCCACATAGGGAGCGAACGTGGATAATAAGTATCTATTCTAAGGTCATCAGAAATGACTGGATAAAACCTTTGCAAACTGGAACTGAAAAGCATTCAGATGCAGTCACTGTACAAAAAATAGATAATAATTAGATCAAGGCACGATTTCAACATAACAATAATATCATCATGCATTGTTGATCTCCAGTTACAATAAAAAGAAAGTAACATATCGCCACCTGAGAATAAGAGGGTTCCAACTAACAAAATTTCATGTTTTGTTTTTTTTCGTTAAAAGGGTTCCAACTGACTCACTCTATAGTACAAACTAACAAAAATACGCCGAAGTGACGTAGTTTCTATTTTTCCAAGGTAATAAGGTTTCATCTGATCATGGAAAATTCAACCGTTTAATAAATAAGGATTCATCGACCATTACAATTTTATTATTCCAACTACCATAGATTTATTTGCGCGCTACTGAGTGAGAAGGTTCCATCTGCTACAGATGGAACTCTTTTATTCCGAACGCGCGCGCGGGTAGCTTCTATGGAATTTAAATGGCCATAACTTCATGTCAGTTTATTGCAGTTTGTCGTTCGGTTTCGTGTCTGTTTACGCTGTCAAAATGTCGAATTTGGAGGATAATGTGAGAAAATTAGTTGAGGAAATGGTGAATGATAGTGATAATGATGATTCAGAGTCATCATCGAATCTGGAAAACGTAGCTAATAGCTATAATAGTGATACTGACGATTCAAATAGGTAAGTCTGCATTTGAGGTTATGTTCTTGTGAAATTGTTGGAATTTTCGAGATTATACACAAAATAATTGTGTTGTGTATTATTTTTATTTCACTTTACTTTAGTAAAAAGGATCGCACTCAGCATAAAATAATAATATGCCTCTCGCTGAGTGTAATAATTGTATAAAACAATAATCAAAATCATAGAGCAGATTATAACTGACACCTATAGTTATTTTTTATTAATTATCGAATGTTATCTAACTTGTGAATGTGAAGCATCATAATTTATCGAACTTTCTTTGTTTTTTAGGCGTTATCATACACTAAAAACAATTGAATGTCAAAGTGATAAAACAGCATTTTCATATCCAGAGGAGACATTGCATCTTGAAAATATGACCATGAGGTATGGTTCACAAAACACGACTGAAGGGCACAGTGATCAAAATGAATATTTAAATCCAGAAGAAGAAATACATCCCGAGAACACAACTATGGTGTACGTTAACGAAATTCTTTATTAAATTAATCGTGTACTTTTGCGATAAAATTGTGATTATAAACTGTGTTAATTCTAATGTTTTGCCTACAGGGTCTGTGAAGATGTGGTTAACTCAATATCAGCTAATATGGATATACCGTCAATGCCATTACAGCAAAGTCCCGAGAACGGACAAGCTCACAAGTATGTATATAATAAATTTTGTGATTATAATCTTAAATTAAACTCTCAACAATCTTTTTCGCCTTCAGTTTCTACTTTCACACATATTACTTACTAATTGTGATATTTGATTGTTTTTAGTGACATTTTGACTTCAGATGTAGAAAATACCACAAAAGCTAAAAGAAAAGGCGTAAGGAAAGTGCTAAGAGATCCGTCAACCTGGAAAACTGCTGTACTGAAAAAAAAACATCAGTCTGGACAGCAGTATACAAGCAGACAAGGAAAACTTGTTCCTAAAAAACAAATTAGGACACTAAAAAATTGTTTAACCAATTGTAGGTTGAAGTGTGCAACTAAAATTAGTAACGATGAGAGGGAAGAAATATTTTCTAATTACTATAAGTTAAATCAAAATGAAAAATACCACTTCCTACTTAATAACACCGAGCGAATTTTGACGCAGAGACCAAAACGTAGAGAAGAGAATATTGATCCTTATAAATCATTCTCATTTAAGTACTTTTTCAATGTAAAAGAAAACCATTTACAAGTATGTAAAACATTTTTTACATCAACGTTAAATATATCACAAAAACCGATATATAATGTACACAAAAAGAAAACGGCAACAAATACTCCACAGCCAGATATGCGAGGAAAAACATCGAGAAATAATATCTCTGATGAAATTATTGAAGTTGTTAAAGAACATATAAAATCCTTTCCTACAGTTGAATCTCATTACTGCCGTGCACAAACAGCACGACTATATTTAGATTCAAATTTAAATGTCCAAAAAATGTATCAACTATATGTAGAAAAGTGCAAATCATTAAATACGTCTCCTGTGAAAGTTTCTATGTATCGTCATATATTTAATACCACGTTTAATCTATCATTCCATGTAAAGAAATCGGACAGATGTGATTTGTGTGAGGAATACCGGGTTGCAGATGAGCATAAGACTGTGGATGAACAACTTAAAATCAAATTTGATCGCCACAAACAACAAAAAGATGACATGAGGGCAGACAGAAAACGTGACAGAGAACAAAACGAAATACCTGTTCTGTGCTTCGACCTGCAAAATGTAATAACATGCCCAAAAGCAGAGGTCAGCTCTTTTTATTATAGAAGAAAATTAAATATTTATAACCTCACTGCTCATTACTCCCAGACGAAAACGGTTTATTGTGCACTGTGGACGGAAACAGTTTCAGGAAGAACTGGAAATGATCTGGCAAGTGCGTTTAAAAAAATATTGGACCGAGTGGCTGAGGAAAATCATTTCACCGACTTGATAACATGGAGTGACTCATGCGTTCCTCAAAACAGAAATTCATTTATTTCGTGCGCTGTTTTGAATTTCATTAAGGAGAATCCTCACATAAATTCAATCACCATGAAATATTCGGTTCCTGGCCACTCATGCATCCAAGAAGTGGACAGTGCACATAGCACAATTGAGAGGGGTCTCTCTAAACAAGAATTTTATTCTCCTCTTTCTTTAATGAGATCTCTTAAAACTATTAACACTAAGAACCCAATGAGGGTTCTTCAAATGACCCAAGATGATTTTAAAGATTATGGAAATGCTTCTAAACATCTGAAATTCTCAGTTATTCCGTTTCTGCAGGTAAAAACCCTAAAATTTACACAGACACTGCATGTCGTCTCTTACAGAACTGAGTTCGGAGAAGGCGACATGATTTCTGAAAATCTTAGACATAAGGAAAAATTAAGAAGAAGTGCGGGAGGATGCGAGACTAGTTTTCTTGTCCCGAGTGTTCTTAAGCCAAACCACTCACTGACTGCTCCCAAAATAGAGGATCTAAAAAGCATGCTAAAATTCATGCCTCTTCAAGACCGTCAGTATTATGAGACGGTTTTGAAGTTAAAATGAATTAGTAGTACCTACCTATTTAATTTTAGAGTTAATATTATTTACATTCAACGAGCTTTTTTATCTGATCTTCCAGACATTCAGTTCGGATACCTCATTTGTACAACATTTATGTATACCACTCTAATTTAGTCATCTAATTTTATTTAACATGAGAGCAAATATACTACATCATTCATTCTATACTATGTTATATATATACTAAGTAATTTAAATATATCTTTTTTTTATTTCTTAGTAATAATTATTTTCATAATTCAAATTTACCTACATGTGAATTACTATTTTAATATTGTGTGTATGTTTATTTCTATTTGGCTACCATAATAATTGTATTGCACACTAAAATAAATTATTTATAAAATAATCCTTGTTTTCATTTGACCCCTCCCCCCTCCTCACCCCCCTTCCCCCTCAACCCCCCACCTCTACACCGATTCCTCTAAATAAAACGATCTTGAAAGAAATTCTAGTACATATTAGTATACTTCTACAAATGAATCCTTTTGGAACAAAATCTAGGTATTGCAGATTTTGATAAAGTCTAAGCACAGATGAGCTGAGTGTAAGTCCCTATGTGGATGGGGGTGCTGCACTGCTTTTTACATCAATATAATTAAATTTATAAAATATTGGAGTATTATTTTATGTAAGTATACCCAAACATGAAATTAATGAGTCCATCTACTTTGATGGGTTCCCATAAGAAGTTAGTGAAGAGGGTTCCATCTGATGATGAACCCTTGTTCACTAACTTTTTGTCATTAAACAAATGAGTAAGGTTTCATCTGATTTTCAAAAAATCCCAAAAATCCCACAAGATGAAATAATTATAACAATATCTTTTTATATAATGTAATATATATCTATCCTTATATTTGTTTCAAAAAATTGCAATAATATATGAAATCTCTGAACAAATATGATTATTAGAAATTTTGACCCCATTTTATTCAACTTTTTGTTTTTGCCAGATGGAACCCTTTTATTCTCAAGTGGCGATATAGCGTGAACTCATTAATTTCAATCTCAACTCAATTTTCTGCTCGGCTTGATCTAACCTATTTACAAAGGAACATAACATTATTATGTTATGATAATTTTCGTATAATTAATACTTAATCATATATCTCTATTAACCGGGTACGTTATTATAATATCCGATGGTTGTTTTGTTTGGGTTAGAAAGATGCGTTGCCCGCATAATACCTATATGCCCGTTGTACGTATGTATACATCACGTTGTAGGTACTAACAAACACGCGAGAAGTACCTACCGACATTACAACAAGACCGGAAATAGTAGATGCTAAATTTTCTATCACTACTCAAGTATTTTATATTTCATGATCTTCATGTCATTTTTTGTAACCATCTCGCTGTACTTTAAAGTTTATTCCTCTTATTATAACTAAAAATTCTATTTTAATCTAAATGCCAGAAGCGCTTCTTACTTAAACTTCAAACGCAAGTTACTAGAAAGCTTAGTTGTTTTGGTAAAATTCTACCACAGCAAACGGAGTTCGGAGCATTCTAAACGGCTGATGCATAATATTGTGAAGACTAAGAAGACAAATAACACATCTGCTATTAAAGATATCGGAGTTAATGTCTTAGAATGTAGCCTTAAGCAAGATAATTTTCGGCCCTCCGTAAAAATTATACAAAGTTCTACAGAAATCTGTGGGTATAATAGACGATTGATGAACGAAAATTTCTACATTAACCTCAAAGGATTTAACATCATCCAAAAGATGTATGGAGAGTCGAGACTGAAACCTCACATAAAGTTCTTAGATCAATTAAAACCTCTGGCCTCTGAAGCCTTCTTTACAAACTATGATGAACATAGAAATCTAGTGGATCGACAAAATGATTGGCATTAGTCAATACAGGATAAAATGAAAAACATAGATCGTACACCGGATAACACTTGTCCAAACCATGTTGATAAACTCAGAGGGCAGTGGGCGGGTTGGTCGCTAGGCAGGTGTTTAATAGATGGTCACCAATAATACTTCAACGGAGGAAGCCTTGGATAAATAGGAATGGACCGGAGCTCAGAAATAATGAGAAAATGTAATTTCAAGGAGGCAGCAGAAGCCGAGGGGCATTTTGGAAAACACCCAAATGCAGCTAACAGTGGAGATATTACTACCAAATAAGGAAACCCTATTCAAACGAAGAATGGTCCTTGAATGATTTATGATACGAAAGGACAAGGTGAGAAAATATCATTTTCAAACAATTGAATGTAAGCTTAGGTAGATACTTACTTTGTGTGGGAATGTGTGAAATTAGTACTTAATTGAAAAGAAGTATATGAGATTACATTGAAAATAATTATGATCGATTATTACAGATAAAGATTTCAAGTAACGACATCAACGCTGCCACACTGAGTATCACATCAACCAAGAACAGTTTTCTCAGCGAACCTCTGAGATTTCTTAAAATAATCAGGTTTATTAATTTCTCAATAATTAATAAACCTGATTATTTTAAGTTGTCACACACCCAAAAATGATAACTAAATTTGAAGTTACAGCAAGAATCGTGACAGATTACTAATTCTTAAAATGTGGCTTCATAAAAGATAAATTAGAAACAAGACTCATCAAACGAATGTATTAAAATATCATAATTTAAGAGTCGGGATTCGAAGGGTCAGTAGAAACGGAGTGGTTCACGTGTTGCAAGATGATAATATGGATCAATAGAGTACTACGAAACACCAAGTTTACAAACCACCAACAACAATAATAAAAGTCAATAATACCAATAAGCATCTCCGTGCAACGCGAGAGAAGATGAAAGGCGAATTTCTGAAGCCTTAAAAGCTTGGCCATCTAAATGACGAGAGTATAAAAATACAACCTTGATTAACTTTTTACATTATCATGCCCATGAAATGAACCTAAAAAGTCTTTAGTGTGGTGATAGGAAAAATGAAGAGTGATACATCTACCCGATGACAGCATCTAGCTTTTTTAAAAGTGATAATGTATCAGCCCTCGAAGAGCAGCTCGAAAATCCATTACATCGGTTAACGTCGTATTTATAGTATGATACAACCGCACGAAACAAAACCTGTTAAAAACTGGTCGTAGGTTGCAAGAACACTCAGTTAGTATTACGTACGTATTCAGCAGCTGAGATATTGAAAGCGAAGAAAGTGATTCGCGGACGCGACTAGTTCGGAGGGGAACTTGCAAACAGCGGACAAACAATCATAATATTATTATTGATTAACTTTCCTTCTCTTCCTATTCTGGCGAAC
Source organism: Mystacides longicornis (assembly GCA_963576905.1). Classification (NCBI taxonomy): domain Eukaryota; kingdom Metazoa; phylum Arthropoda; class Insecta; order Trichoptera; family Leptoceridae; genus Mystacides; species Mystacides longicornis. Next base: position 15,149,025 of record OY756429.1, on the reverse strand, counting down.
GTGTGTGTGTGTGGGATGCGACTCGATCAAGAATGCTGTTGATCATAATAATTAATAATAGCTACCATACCATACGATCGATGAGGTATGTAATTTGCGATAAAAAAATTACACTAGAGCATTTTTTGTTAACAATCCGGTGGGCACAAAGAGACGTGGAAGTCAATGCTGGCCATTCGGGAGGCCACTGCTATTGACCAGGAGGGTCCTAGATCGTTTTTTCTTCAAAATTGAGAAATTTACGGTTACTAAAACATAAGGCAGATCTTTTGCAAAGCAGTTAAGAAAATTTTGAGGAATTATTGTGCATAGATTATGGCTCCGCAACATAAAAGACTGGATAGGAATAAGAACAGCCGAAGTGTGACCCAAACTAAAATTCTAGAAGGATACGAATAATAATAGATCGAAGAGATCGGCAAGCGAGAGTTTTTAGTCTTCAATCATGGGCAATTAAATATGCAGTAGGACGATAAATAACACAGTTTAAATGTAAAACAATTGAATAGCGAGTTTCATAAAATTCTAGACAGCTTAACGTAAAAGACGAAGTCAATATTACCGCAGGTCTTCACTTTCGATGCTGCATAACATCATTTTTAAATCAACACACGCATTAAAACGAATACTGGCAAACGTATTTGAAATAAGTAAAACATTAGTTAACCAACATTACAAAACGGTCAAAGGAAATCTTTATGACATTATTCAATTCTCGATTAGTCGTCACAGCGTATATACAAGGTTGGAGCAGCCTATGTATGAGAATTATCGGCGACAATCTATCAGGTGGGCGATCCATAATAATTAGGCGATACAATTTGAATGGGTTTAAGACATACTAACTATACATACATAGAAAACACGAAGACTCTTGTTAACTTACAAGATAAACTAGACACGCATAAATACGGATCGGCATAAATTTGTATTGCTAAGTTTATATTACACAGATGAATTCCAAATGTTGCGAAATAAAATACATGGCATCCTATGAAAAATGTAATAAAATAGAATCATAGATAAGGTATTGAAATAAAAGCCGATTCGGCGAGGACGAAGAACCTCTTAGTAAAATGAAACATCCAAATAAGAAAAAACCTGTGATTTGAGTAGAGGATGTTGTGCTATTGGGAAAAACTAGAAGGCACTTCTAGAAACACCAAGTAAAGAGCTGAGCAGATTTCAAAGGACTGATAGATTTGATTTCAATAAAATTAGCAGCAGATTCGATACTGGCATGAAAACAAACTCCGCGCAGACCCCTCTAAAAGATGGAAGGAATAATTTACATACTTTTATCCCTGTAACAATAATATCTGAGCGAGGAAGGGGTGGGGACTAAACAGAATAAGAAGATACGGACGGAATGTCAATAAAAATTAATTATTCTCGCACAACTGAATTAGTATCGGGTAACCGTCATCAAAGCAGAGAAGTGAAGAGTCACGGTTTATCGAGCATTGAGATTCCATCCTTATCACAAATTTTATTACAGTCCACGCTCTTACGAATCAATATAGTGATTTGGAATCTGGAATCTCTGTAGATCACTTAGATCACCAAGAATGACTAAAACAAATATGAATTGTATTCCAGCTCTCTTGGTCAAGTAACATATTCGTCACCAGAAATTAATGATGGGCTTTTTTTTATTACTGTGGAAAAAGAGAACCCCAAAAACGTACGAATGCCAGACAAAGATAATAAAAAAGAAATTGTAAATTAATCGAAAGTTTCACAAAGGTTGAGCAATTGAGCATAGTTCAGAGACACGCAGACCTGTGGTAGGAAAAATTACGGAAGACACTTGCCCACGAAAATATTACAATGAGGTCCATCGATGAGAAGCAGACGTATAGACAAGCCAAATGAGGCCTTTATTGAAATTAGTTCATGGTCTTTGCGACCCTGTTTATCTGATATGAGTTATTGGTGATATAATGTTTCCCTTTTGCAATATACAATTCCCTCGTTCGTAGTGGACTGGGCTGCTCATAACACAGCCAAGAATTAACAGTGACATACATATAGATATTGTAAGCTTGTGGTTAGAACGTTTTTAACACTCATCCCATTAAATGGTATGGAAAAGATGCCAAAGATTTTATGCAAATCGATATTTTACCGCAAAAGTTCGCGGTTTATTTTTATAATGCGCCAGATCATTTATAATACAAGTTCGCGGTTATTTTGTTTAAAAAACAATCAAATTGATATATACACCTATATTAACACTGGAAAATATTGCGTGTAGATATTCAATTTTGTACTTCCATATTTTTGAGTGTATATTTTATTCAGTCATTAATTTTGTCAGTGTTAAAAACTTGGTCCAAATTGGTCTCATTTTGTCATAATCCTTCCTCCAGGGTACACGCAGTGGTCGTGAATGGTGGGGTGTCAATAGAACTAGAGACAGAGATATCATCTACAAGAAAGTCGGGGTTGCTGCGGACGCAAGAGTTTTTGAACCAATGTGGACTTCGATGTATCAGGAAAAGTGGAAGACAAGAGCTTTTCAGAGATCGTGACCTCAGCTATAAGTACATAATACAATGATGGCGGATGATAATCCCTTGTTTTAGAAATGATCAAAATCATGGCACTTTGAGCATAATTATTACTCTTTTAATGTGGTAGCTCGAAGTGAGCTATTAGGCTTCATATTGACACTGATTAAAATTGATCTATATGCGAGATACCGAGACGAAGTTTGATTTTCTCTCAACACGATGGGTACATAATTATTATTGAAAGATGCAGCCACGCACTGATTGGAATCATAATGTTACGTTCATGTTGGTAGTTTTAATAGTCTCTCTGTAGAAATATTATATCTAGTGGGATATAAACGTGGGAAATGAGGAAGGTCCTCTGCCAATCTATAATTTATTTCAGGGTTTTCCAGGTTTAAATATTTAAGGGTATGTGTCCGCCATTACCATTAGGTGTTCAAACAACTATTTGATGCGATTAATGAGATTTTTCGAGGCTTATTTTGTGTTTCAAACCACATAAAACTACGAAAGCCTTCTATTTATTTGGTACAGAACAAACTCCTCGATGGTGGCAGTGATTTTGATAAAAAAATTGTGCGATAAAGGCAGTTCAAGGATGGGTTAGAATCACAAATTAATCTTATTTATTTTGACTTTCGGTTTTATTAGTTTTGACTGACTGATTGGGTCATGTGCTGAGGAAGCATACGGAAGACATAACCCGTTTAAGCCTTAATTAACACCTAGAAGGCTATCGGAAAGACGGAAGCTCCCTCCAAACAAAAGGCTCAACAAAGCCGACCTTTACAGAGTTGGTGTAGACTAGGGTTCACCTGCGAGGGTTGCGATGGACATGGCAAGGACTTGTGGACTGCATACACTTAGTCTATCTTACAATAATAATTCGATAAAATTTGGGTTTAATGGAGGCTTCACATGTGATTTATTTCCTACTACACCGCCATCTCTTAGATTTTTATTAAAGTTTAGCAACTATAGAGGAATTGTTTTTACTTATGGCCCGTCGAACTTCTCTTATTATGGCCATCCGAACCAACAATGATTACATATTATAAGTTAAATTTAATTAGGTTTTTATCTCATAAACTGTATTTAATTAATGTAATAAGTAAAAATTATTTTGTTTAGTTCTGGGTTAGGTCGAAGTTCGACGGGCGGGTCAGCTAGTTGAGAATAAAAATAAAATCTTTGAATCGTCTTCTATGACACTTCGACAAAATGTCCTAGAATTAGCTTTAAGTTAATGACATTAAAACTTGTTATGCCAAGATGACAGATATTGCCTCATTGGTGGTTATCAACGAACGGTTTATTAAAGAAGCTAAGTAAAAGGTATCTACATCTAAAACAAAAGACCTACACCAGGTAGGTAAGCACAATAGAAAACAATTATACAAAGGCATCATAAATAATATTGTGTTGATAGGCATAACGTAATTGCGTGCGTTGCCGCTATAGTTTCTACTGAATGTAGGGTAAAAGTCTGTTTATATAGCCAAAGCTCGCGTACAACACACCACACTATATAAATTTGCCTAAGATTGGCTTTCTTCCGTAAATCGCAGTATGCCGAGTATTTCATTCATGGACAATGCATCTAATCTAATTAACAGGCGTGCCCAGTTGTAACATTCATAGTATGAGTCAGGGAGGGCGCAAAATTCGGCAAAATCTAAGAATACGATGAATCACATGAGTTTTCTTCTTCTTGTTCTTTCTCGAATATATTTTTCCTGAGACGCCAACTCAGAGAGTTGCTGGTTGGTGGAATTTATTCTGCTGCCATTTTTACCACTATTATGAGCACTTATGTGGGAAACAATTGTTTTAGATCTGCTACCAGGAGCGTTTGATGCTCAAAGGCTCAAGCACAGATGGCACGTAAGGCGTAAAGCATAAAGGTTGTTACCACAAGTGACACACTTAAGGGCAGGAAAAAATCTAAATAAACCCTCATGTAGAAATAATCTATATGAGAATAGCCCGGAACATTAATCGACTAACGCCAAACGATACCCGTGGGCTAGGCCACACATAATATACAAATCTCATAATATATAATATGTAATAGTGCATGAGTTCTGTTGTTTGAAACGAGCGGATATATAATTCATATAGGTACCACGTCAGCTCTGTTGTGTAGATAACAACTTAAGACGCACAACAACAAAAATTATCCAACTTGTCAACAAAGTGGATTACCCATTATTGTTGTGCAACCGTACAAAAGGACAATCACATGATGACGGATGACCCCTAGAATAATTTAATACTAGAAAAGCGCCATGAAAATGAAAGGCAGCTATTGATTGAATCTAAGGGAGGAAAAAACGATCTAAAAAGTCTTGATTAAAAATACTATAATCTAAGAGCACTAGAGTTGTATAACTATTTCGAACTGAAGACTTTCTTTCACTTTAAAAACTCGTCGATACCAAACAAGTAGGTAATTTTCCAGTTATATCTTGTAATATTAACGCTGTTGTACAATGTGGGTGCATAATAGAAAGAGCTCGCCAAGTGATATCACACGTTACAGAGTATGTGTTCTTATCTAACTAACAGCTGCATTAAATCGCACGAGTATCGATTAGCGCGTATTATTTTGTTTGCTGGGAAATATCATTCCACTATTTATAGGTAGGTATAGGTAGGTACTACCCGATTGTTGTCAATATGATATTCCTCCTTTTTTAAATTTTATGACCTTTACCAAACTTGATTTGTTGGAAATCTTATATGTCACTAACTGCGCGTATATATCTCGGTGAGTTAATACGTCAGACAAATATAAAAATCCTCAACGCTACAATAAAAGGCGAATAATTGCTAAGCGATACTCAATTATGTCCATATTTGATAAAGTTGTTATATGGACACTGGACAGGGAAGTAAGTAAAACGATTACCCCCTCGTTTAACGGAATAGGGTGGATCTCAAAGTTTCGGGAAAATCTTCCTGTCATTATCAAGATAATTCGAATGTTATCTATCTAATTGGAATAGGTACACAAGTCAATCGCGACTAGTTTTGAGAAGACAATTCCTACTATTTGACAGGGCCATCAGTTTCTACCTAAACTTGGTTGCGATATTTAAAAATAGCGAATAAAATTATTAAGTCTTCGGTATTTTAGCGAAATGTTCAGTACTTTTGCACCGTGTTGTTCGGAGTGACAAAAATAAATAAATAAATAAGCGGTTCGGCATTTTTACCTCCTCCCTAAAATAAAGCAGTCTACCAAATTTTTGGAATGTCTTTTTCTTTTTTTAGTGCATTTATAACATTCTTCTTCTTCTTCGTCAGCCTGTCTCCGTCCATTGCTGAACATAGGCCTCCCCCCTCTCCTTCCAATCATTCCTGTCCTGAGCCTCTCTCATCCATGTGCGGCCTGCAACCTTTGCGATGTCGTCCGCCAGAAATTATAATTAAATTATAACATTACGGAAACAAAATTTTGAAAATGACCCTTTTTGGTGAATTTTCAACTTTCATCTTTCATGCATATTGTTTTTGTATATTTTTTTTACTTGTACACTATTTCTGTATTATAAATACTGTTTGGCGCAAAGGTTTTTACCGTCATGCTAAACAGTGGCATTTTTTTTTTCAACAATAAAATAAATTACATATTAAAAATATTTTCGGATACCAAGTGGCAACACTGGTACTGTAAATAAAATTCGCAACCCTGGATGGTGATAGGGTGGCTTGGAGAAATTTGCTGAGGGAGGCCGAGACCCATACAGGACCCCTATTCTGTAGCAAGTGTAGGGTAGTCACTTGAAAAAAGTGACTATTAGGCGATACATTTTGTATGAAAAACGTCTATATGCGATTCTCGCATTCGATACATATAGACGTTTTTCATACAAAATGTATCGCCTAATAGTCACTTTTTTCAAGTGACTATCCTACACTTGCTACAGAATAGGGGTACAGGTTTGTAGTGCCGCCGACAGATGGAGTTCTAAATTTTCATTTATGTTCTTATAGGTATACTACGTCCTTAAATATTGTATTTGTTCATATTATGGAGTGCTAATGCTTCACCCGCTTGTGAGTAATAAATGTCGTTATAGATGGATACAGTAACAACCGATTGATCAATAACTGAACAACGTCCCGTAAATGGCACAAGACGATCTCTATGGTCCATCCAGTTTAAACAGCGGTCGCACAGCGCGTCGCCCCGATTGCGACAACAACGAAGGTGGGGGGTTAGGTTGAAACAGCTTTCTACCTTCGATCGTGCGTACATAATATCATGTACATACATCTGAAGTAAAAAGCAAAAAATGCTGTCTTTAAACTTGTTATACAGTGATGTGTTGCATTTCATTCCAAGCCATATAAGCCATATATCGCTCATTTACAACGTATTAAATTAAATGCAACTTCAAAATTTGACGTAAGTATCTCAAGACAGTCCAAATCAATAAACATTCTTTGTCTATTTTCGAGGATGGCTTGAAACCTGTTACGTACATCTCCCGAATGCACTGACCAATTAAGGCCTTTGACGACATTTCTCATTTGTGTTGTTTTTCATTTCGGCTAATCGAAGAACTGATTAAAGATAAGGATAGAAGATTTCCGAATGAGAATAAAGTAAGTAAATTTTAATTTACTTGTTTCTTCATCTCTAGGGACTATAGTGCTTCCAGTGAGTAAGTGCATGCGAACCCCCTCTATACCCCTTCTTCCATCCTGTCCCTTGTCCCTACGCCGTCCATCGACGATCCGTTGTGATTGGCGCATCACTGGAGTGTTAACAACAAATAGAATGGTCCCTTAATATCATGAGAGAAAGAGACCATCATACTTGACGCGCATTTACTCGCTGGAAGCACTATATTCTAAGGGTGCGTTTACACCAAACGAACATAGAGCCAGAACTTAAAAACAGTGCATTATTTTGTTATCAATTATATTGACACCAAGCAAACAAGAAATCTCTCATTAATAAGTTCTTGATGTTAGCTCATGCTCCTTGGTTTTTGCTTGGTGTTGACAATCAAGAAAAATGCTATTTCTAGCTCTGGGTCTATGTTCGTTTGGTGTAAAAGCACGCTTACATCTCAAACTTATTCGCAAAAATACACACCTATTCTTATCAGCAAGGAGAACAAACTTCAAACAGTTAAGATTATCGTCTGTGCGAATACGCAAAGCATTTGGTATCAAAATTTCCACCAAATAATTCCAGAAAAATATTATTGTTTACATATTTCGTTTACTTATTCATAAACCATAATAATAAATTAACAACAATAACAATAACAACGACACATTGATGCTCTTATTGAGAAATGAAATAGACAGATTAACGGAAATTCCGCGAAAATATTAGTAAACAACCTATGTTTTCCATAGATTTCCATGGTGACACTGCCAACTTTCAAATATTTTTTTGACATTTTAAACTTTAGTTTAGTAAGTAAGTGGGAATATTTTTTTTTTATGAAACGCGTCTACTTTTTTTGCCTTCCACTCAACATTGAGTGATTTAGGACGCGTCTAGGAGACTTTAAATTTTAAAGTTTATTTAGCTGAAGAGTTCTTTAGACGCTTTTTTTGAAACCGGGCGTTAGTTAGTTCATTGAAATAATAATTGTACCTGATAAACGGAGAGATTCTGTGAAAGATCGCCTACGTGGATAGTCGTAGATTAACGAGAAATGTTTGTAAGTATTATTATCTAATACAGAAAATATGAGGTATAAAATTGAATCAAACAAAGAAACTGTACTTAATTGCCGCATAATGCGATAAATAACATGTGTGAAAACGAATGCCAGCAGTAACAACCATTATCGGGTAGCTACCTAGTGGGTACCTTCATAATATTAATAATAAGAAAAGTCGGAAACGCTCAACACGATTGTGCCCGCATCATTAGAAAAGCGGAATCAATTAAAATATTTATGAAGACATGTGTATGTGTGTGCGAGTATATGCACTCCCAACATGGGCAAAGCCCCTCTCGTAAGCGTTAAAAAAGTTGTTTTTCCGGCGGTTCGTCGTCTACACTTCTACTGCATTATCAGGAAATCTATGTATCAGTATGACAAAAATTGTCCTTTCATAATATTATGGCAAAAGTCTGCGCGACTGTGAGTGTGGCCTGAAGGCGAAAAACTGCATTATTGTAAGAAACAAAAAACTATTCTAAATAGCTTGTTATAATATTATTACTCCCCGCTCCTACTCAAATTATAGTATTGGCTGATTTCTGTAAAATAATGAATATAATGTTTAAAAAATGTATTCAATGTAAATTATTGATTTGAATTGTTTTTCTATTTCTGCGAGATACGCCTATTAAGATTTTTTTTAATAATTTATAGATAAAGGTACCTACCTTCCTATTGAGATATTTGAAAAATGTGAGAAGTAAAAGAAAAAATGAATATAGAAAAAAAAAACGAAATTCTTAATAAATCATTAAAAGTGAAAATAGATTCCTACTCAAATAAAGAAACTTGGAATGAATACTTGTGTAAGCATACCAACAAAGCCAAGATCATGAATGATTACGCGTATTATGATGATATGTTATTGATTCGACCGAGATGACCGCGGACGTCGCCAATGACGGTTTGCGAATGTAGACAAAAAATAATAAGTATAGATAATGATTGCTACATGCTCGCTAAATCTGTGCGTAGGGATGTAGGTGGGACTGTGATATTCATTGCAGCGTCCAGAGCAATCTGTCAATCAGGGAAGTTGTAATAATCTGTCCGAATGTCTGCTTCAAGCATTATATTAATGCAAAGTAACCGCCAACTACCTGAAGCAATAGGCAGAATGACACTTAAGACGACGGAAAACTAAATTTCAATATAAGAAAATTAAATGTACGACGCTACAAAAGGTCCACTAAAAAACAGACACAGTACAAAATTTACGAGCATTGAAATATACGCATGACTTAAATTTTGTGTGCATTGCAGAAATTGATGACATTTAAGAAAATAAAAATCAAAAAAGTGCAAGAACAACCATGATGATGTAGTTTCAAAACAAGACATATAAGTCTGAGACTAGGTATACAGCGCTACTCGCTTGCATGGAAAAATCTTTCCATATCCCGTTGTTGGTTGGTTGAAAGAAACTGCCAAAGGCAATAAGCCCGCCAATTGGGTTATATTTTTATTTATCCAATAATGTGTTTATTATTTATTTATTATCATCGTGTTCTGAGTTATATTAAAGATTATCTTTTGTCTTAGTGGCGAGCGTCCCTAAAAGCAAATTCCTCGTAGCTTTGCCCATTATTTTCAGAAAGAGTAATTTCAAGTTCAAGTGTCAAAGACTTAGGAACCATGACAAGCCTGCTCAAATTTTGCCCATAACTTATCTTAGCTTTTACCATCGAAAATTTTCAGTCTTCGCCATGAGAGTTGGTGGAAGATGGCGAAAAATCTATAACAATACTTTTACAGGACTGGAAGAAATCGTGTACATATAGAGTCCGGTATTCAATCAAGCATCAACTCGCTGCGTACTGATTATCACAATATACTAACATGATACACTCTTTAGCACCTGCATGGTAATATCTGTGTTGATTACGCAGTGGACCAAATCTAAGCGCAAAAATCTACTACCACGAACTACCTACGCCTTAATTGTTTGTTTGATAACGGGGATGAGTGTAAAACCATGAGCAAATACCAGAAATAATAATATTCTATAGTTGCGGATCAAGTCCTTTATAAGTTGCTAGGCTATGATAAAAGACAAGGCGACTCCTTCAAAATAATTCTCGACACGGATAGGCCACAATATCCATCACCCAGCGGGGTTATTTACGAAAAATGTTAATTTTAGAACAAGACAAATATTTGAGACTTAAGGGGGCTTTCCACGAAAACATCAGTTTTTGCGACACTTCTATTTAACGATTCCGCGAGTCCTTAACATACAAAACTGAAATTTACGTTCTATTATAGACTGACCTTTAATTAAATAGTTAGGCACGCTTTTTTTAGTTATTTTCTTTTTTTTTTGGAACGTCTCTCAAATTTTTCTCGGTTCAAAACTCATCTAATTAAAAACACAATTTAAATACAGAAATTATGGTTAAAAGGATCATCACTATGACACATTTACAATAAGCTATTGCCCGAAAATGAGTTGAAAGTCGCGCTTCGGGTGGAAATTATGATAAAAAGATACACTATAGACACCTACGTAAGTTGTGTAAAAATTGAAGATTACTCTTAATATATTAGAATATGTCTCATTTAATTAATCATGATTTAATTGAGTGTTATAATCCCCCTTAAGAAAATAATTTAGTTTAGTTCGAACTAAGCTTTTTCATCGTTTAATGAATGATTGAGGGTGACAATTGCAAAGGTCGCCCCAAAAACAGTTGCATAGAACAGGCAATTTGAGGGAATGCGCATGTTAGAACGAGGAAATCAAGAGGCTCACTGACGACAGGCAGGCGTGGACAGACCAAGTAACAGATTAACGTCGGAAAGAAGAAAATATTTAACTAATACCCATATTTGTCTACAATGTTTATTATAACTGAATAAAACAAGGTATTATTATTTGACGAAATAAGTACCTAAGATATTAGTTTAATTTACAAAAGTATTCAATTGTTACTAAGGGTCACAAATTAAAAGTACCTACACAAATATGGTAAGAATATAAATATTGTAAAGAATTCTTAATTCAAATTTCCCGCCTTAGTTCACATTTCTACCACCGGGCGATAGTTTTATATAGAACGCTTTCTCTCGTTGCCAGGGTGATTGCCAGCCACTAATGGCTGTAGGTACCCAAAGATCGTGTAAAATTTGACAACTAACTCTGCGAAACCTGGGTTACCTAGGTGTAGGTATGTGAAAATGTGTGTACATATATTTTTTTCTTCTTTTTATGCTTACATATGCTGTTAAACTAATAAAATAATAAAAGCTAGCGTACCTAGATAAGACATCAAGCACCTAAAAAGATGCGTGTACCTCATCAAACAAACAGTGAACCTACAGTTTTAGGCGAGCGCTTCAAACTCGTCATGGTCAGTTCGCTCCATAATTATTATTTCACACCGAACATCGTTTAAATGGGAAAATACGAAGAACGGGGAGGGCGGAAGAACGGATATACTCGGGTGAATACAAGACACAACGAGGAACGGCACTTTGATTTGAGTAGAAGCAGTTCATTAACAATACTCTCCCTCCATATATACCTCTATATTATCTATATTATAAAAATGGAGTCCCTGTTTCCTTGGTCTTCGCATCACGCGAGAACGGTTGGACCAATTTGGTTTATTCTTTTTTTTTGTTATAGTAACATTTGTTAGGAGAAGATTCTTATAGAAGAAAAAAGTAAGAAAGTTGAGCGGATCATTAGAAAATTTTAGATAAAACTCAAACTAGGTAGCCTTCTTAGTGATGTTTACAATATATTTTGTTCTAATTTTAAAATCAAATCGGCGTTTGACAGAGACTGTTGTCATTTTTTTGATAGTGGGTGCGATTGAGGGAATGCCGATACAAATTATAATATGATTGAAAACAGATGCATCCGTCGGAATTATATCGGTAGAATCATTATACAAAGTCTAATTCAATATTCATAGTTAGTAGGACCACCGTACAATGTCTGTCGGGAAAGAAATTTACATAGATAGGTTATGTCATGCTTTAAAAGGTCCAAATTGTTAACCAGGTCGGGAAAATTTGATATTTCTTCCCGCAGCAGTTGTATTCAGGAAGCTCTGATCAATTATCACATGTTTCGTCGATATGATATTTCCTTCAGACATTATTTTCAATTGTTATAGCAACGAATAGGTATCGACTTGCAGACGTATACATAGAATATATTGTATAAAAATATTTCCCGTATTTGGTAGTCTCAACTAAATTACCGCGTTACGGACGAACTTGTCAAATATATAGGAAGATCAGAAAGGCATCATTAGTAAATTTTCACTAAAATTACGGCTTGATTCTCACAGCCAAGATATAATATTGGTACTACTTACACACAATAATTAGTAGAAAAGATCGCACAGACACTAATCTATGTATACCTACCGGCGTTTCACAGCACTCGATTAGACACGGAGATGCAAAGTGTACGCACTCTAGTCGACAAACTATATAATAATATATGGGTTGATGATGATAATATGCCCAAATAAACGAAAAGTAAAAAATAGGGTTCATGCAATCTTCCTATCCATATAGACGTAAATACAGACCTTAATTAAGTGAGCAGTATTATATAAACTCTTTTTTCTGGATAGAATGATCAAAAAAGTATAGGTACGAATAAGAAACCTATTGAGCAAATAAACGTGGGACACTCTCTTATCACATCACACACCCATCATTAACATCAGACTGACGAGCTTTTTTATTGGACGAAAGAGCAACGACGATCATTTCATTACCTATTTGTGCAAAAAAGCTTAAATTTCTTATATTTTTGGTCATTCCATCCAGAAATAGACAATAGTTGCTGATTCAAAACAATTCTTTAAAATATGTCTAGAAGTATTGTCATCGTTTCTGAACTTAAATTCTAAAAGGTAAACAGTTAAAAATATATAGCAAGGATTGTACCAAAAAAAAATTGGGGTGCAAAGCTAGTTCGCCTCCTCGTGGTGCACCCTGGGTAACGCTGAATGAACTAGCACTTTGGTCGCCAGATAATAAATGTCAGCTATCTCCTGGCGTACGTCACAACAACAAAGCGAAAGATTTCCGAAATTACAGAAGAGAACATACTGAAAAGGAAATTTTAATTTTTGACAAACATATTTGTGCTGAATATCTCTTTGTTTTGATGTACTACATTGTGACCATAAGATAAATAAATAAATAAATGTACCAAAAAACACAAACAGAATAGGATTTCCTAAAAAAATATAATAAACATAGGAACCAGTGTATAAGAAGTAAACAAACATAGATCGCTAGTAATACTTAACACTAATGAAGAAATAATATTTTATCCTGCGAACCAACTTCAATTCGAGATAGGCACTTGTTTCACTTTAAGTTTAGTGTTTTTTTTTTTTCACATGAAATACACATCAGACGGAGTTGTAATCCTGTCTTAGATTGGACGAATCCGATTGGCTGGTAGAGTATGCCAAACGAACTGCTAACCATGGCAATGATAATCCGACACAATGAGATGCAAAAAAAGAAATATCATTTGCTAATGAAGGAGTTTAAAAGATAATCATTGTAATCTAATACATATTATGTATACCTACTAAAGGCGATTATAAGAGTCCTTTTACCTTATACAACCTTAAACCTATGCTTTAAAAGAAATAAGATATTATGGTTGTTGAATATGCCCGTAAAATTTGGTATGAATAATAAATTTGTGTATTCTTTCAATACACTAGAAAGAATAATTAGGTTTATCCACAAAATATGGTACGAGAGTATAAAAGTAGCAAATAAACGCTAACACTATTTTTGAGCACTAAACAACAATGGTACAAGGCAAACGCGTTTCAAATTCACGTGACGCTAATTACAATAAACTGAAGCGAAAAACAAAATAAAAAAAAGCAGCAGCAGCAACAACAACAAAACCGCGAGGTAAACACCGAGGTTCGAACGGCGATCAACGTACGCGCACGACCGCTACTCGCCGACCGGCTTATTGAATGACTCGCATCAACTACCTGCTCATAAGAAACACAGCGAACAATAATAGTATCGTGTAGTAGTTTAGTACAAATCATTGCTACTTGACTCTATAGAACAGCAAGCGATCTAATCATTATGACCGGTGAGTAGGTACTGCAACAACAATCCAATCTACGGTATACACGAGCAGTGACGTGCAGCCCTTACTTGTAATTGTGGATACGATAATAAAAAGTTTAGTTTGAAATAAATTCACAGATTTTATTAATATATCCTTTTTAAATGAACATAAGCTATAGTCGACCATGAATTTATCACAGATTTTATGAATATGTCCTTTTTAAATGAACATAAGCGACCATGAATTTATCACAGATTTTATGAATATGTCCTTTTTAAATGAACATGAGCTAAAGTCGACCATGAAGACGAATGTATGACAAGTCAAATTAATATTTTATCAAAATATTTCACATCGTAACCGTTGCACACAAGATTACCTAATGTGAATATTTTGGTGAACTCAAAAATTAGATTTGGGTGCAAGGACGGATTTAAGACTCGTTGAAGCCGAATTGAGAAAACTGTATTCCTGTAAGAATAAAATGGAAAAACTTCGTGGAATACTCTTAAATAATATATATTACCTTAATGCACACGAGAGGACTGAAGAAAGTTATATGAAAGAGTACAGAATAATTTGAAAAATATAAGGTTGAAAACAAAATTAATTGTGATTTGAGGAAAATTGAGTGTCAGACACTCATTGAAAATGCTACAGCAAAAAATGGTATGGAAATCAATGGACTCGGATCAGATAGACCCATAAATAAGTGGATGTCCACAATTTAAGAGGGGGAAAGGCTTCGTAAGGAGGATGCGGGGACTGAAGGACTTGGAGGAAGAGAACTAGAGGAGCCGATTTCACGTAGATGAAAAAGAAAAAAATTGAATGGTCAAACACGTCGACTCCGTCCTCAACAAAAGCCCGGTCAGACGTGCGAGAAATAGGAGTTGAATGAGATTGATAATATTTTGTGTTAGAAGTTACCAAACGAATAATATTTGCATACAGGTTAAAAAAAAAAGCTGCTAACCTAGGGTAGCCCAGAACTCATAGTATATTATAACAGCCTTTTCGTGTAAAACATATCTTTGCATAAAAATTCATATTTTGACGATTAAAATGAATTTATCCTTGGAATTATTATAGAAACTTTAAAATGATATCGACTATTGGAGCTTTTTATTATCTGCTTTAGAACTACATATTCAATATTAATCGGTACTTTAAGGGGAACCCACTGAAGTTACGGACCTCAAATTTTACGTGCTTGTGTAGGAGCATAAGACCAACCCGTATACCAAATTTTATGAAAATCGAAGAATTTTTTTTCTTTTTTAGCCCTTTTCTAGAACAAGTGAAATTTTCTTTGTATACTTTAAGAGGGTTCCCCTGAAGGTACAGATCTCAACATTTTACTGACTCATCTACATTGAGGGGCTAATCGTTCTACCAAATTTCAATCAAATCGGATAAGAATTACTATGAGTTATGGGTGCGCGCAGTTTTTGACGTACGCGTACGGGTACGGGAAAAAAAAAATTTTTTTGCAATTTTGGAATCTACATCCTCGAAAACGTCGAAAAAATTAATTTCAGCGAAATATTTTTTTTTTTGAAATCCGATCACAAAACTCATGTATATTCCATATACTATGAGTAAAACCTACTCGGACGCTACTGTGTTCAAAGTTAGTTACTCCCTAGGAAGCCTTAGAAGAAGGAGTTGATGACTTAATAAGTTTAAGATGTAGTAAACGAGATGTTCATAATATACGCAAGTAAAATGGACAACTTTCATTCTTCTTCCAAAAGTCATACGTAAACAAAACACATACATACGTCCATGGCTAAATGTGAGCATATATAGACCAAAGACAGAATCTATAGATTACGCTGGGTTTGAAAGGCTCAAATTAAGTAACATTTTTTTTTTTAATAAAATCGACAAACTACATTTCCTAGCCTCACCAGGCGTACCATCACAAAAAAAACAGGAATTAACCAGTCATTTGAAATTTCATTCTAGATGATTCAATGGGCAATGATTCTTTTGAAGGACCACGCCGAGAGTTCCTACAAGACATTTATACAGAAATGTGCTGTTTTAACTACGAAGAAATCATAAGAGAATAATTAATTGATTAATATTTGAATGGACATGAGACGTTGACTGTACGAGTGTACCTACATAACATAGTAATATAGCTATGAGGGATATACCTGCTATTCGAGCACTGAGGATTATATGTTTTTGTGTCATGATTAGAATTGTTGTACATTGTTCGTGTCTCCAATAAAAAAATCAATAAAATGGACTTAAATAATGATAATAGATGGGTTTCGTGTCGAGACGAAATCCTAAACTGTTTGATGCGTGTGTGTTGCCCATTCTCCTGTATGGGTGTGAGTCCTGGCACCTGACCAAAGCCCAGGCACACAGTCTCAGGTTTCGAAATGAAGTGCCTCAGGAGAATTTTCACTGCATCACGAACGACGCTATATGCCGACGCACCCGTCGTGAGCCCATTACTTCTACCATTATGGTGAGGAGATGGACATGGCTGGGAAACCTGTAAAGTTATCGAATGCCGTTTGGCCGAGGAAAGGGCTCTCTTCCTCTCATCAGGATCCCGAAAACGAGGGAGACCCTCTCATACTGTATTCCGCTCCTTCGAAGTAGAGCTGAGGAATCTGGACATGGTGTGGGAGGAGGTCATAAACATTGCGCAAGATCGAGCGTAATACAGAGCTCTTGTTGCCTCCCTATGCCCCTAAAAGGGGCGTAAATGGATTTTGGATTGGATTGGAATAGATGGGTTAACATTACAGGAAGCCTACTCGAAAATTGAGTCCAGTATTTAAGTCAAGTTAAATCCAGAAAGTTTACGATGGCCGATACGAAATTTTAATATTATTTTCAAACATATTGCGTAATTTTATTCATAAATGAAAATGAAAGCTATAATAGAAAGAAGAGGTATAATTTTCTCGGGAATTAACTTTCTTACGCGATCAATTTCTACCGAGCTTATAAAAAAAATAAGTTAGCACTTAACCTATGAACTTGGCAGAAATATATACGCTATAATAATATTGTACTCATATCTCACCTAGTGATTTAAGCATAATAAATGTATGTAGGTACACTAGGTATGCAGGAAGTTACATATATATTATTATCTTCTGTGATAATCTATATAATATATCCAATAAAGTTGAGAAATCATTCAATGCAGAGAGTGTGGCCAGCCCATTTAATTACATAATATACTACGACTACACTCTCGTCCCAAAAAGTGTCTTTGAAAAAGAAGCCCTTTTATTATTATCCAAACCGTCCTTAAAGAATTATTTAAGCCTAAATATAGTGACCTAGTGGTGAAAAGGCGCAAGCTGTTATGCAGCTTGTTAGATCTAGTCCTGAAAAATGGTCAAAAGAATCTAGACACAATTAGAACGTTGTACACCAACAAAGCCAATAGGCAATAAGGATGAGACATTAACAAAATGGATAATATTCATATCCAAGCGCCAAATACATGACAGCAGTCGCAGTCTTTGAATTTGGTTGCTCTCTTGTTCTCAATAATTTCAAACTTTTATCTCTATTTTTCATTAATTAATAAATATCTGCTTGTTGTATACATGAGATTTTGTGGCATGCTGACATGTGGTTTGTTCCATTAAAAAATCGAACATCAGTGATGAATTTTTTTATTTAGATTATGAAGTTACAAAAATTACATACGTTACAAAAATTACATTTTATAACATAAAAATAACAATATTATTCCACTTATATTATTAGAGTCATTAGTTGATACATATTCGTTAAGCACTAGGTATTTACTTTGCATCAAGAAACTAAAATAAAAAATAAACATTTGAAAACTCGCTGTCAGGTAAATAATGTTTCTGTGTTATGAATACAGTGTACGTACGAAGTCCGTCACACGATGACGAGTGACCCTTACTTCCATAATAAAAAGATAACGATTCACGGTAGGTACGAATTTTTTATTCACGGTTACCAACAAAAACTTTGATATTAGCAACGAAAGTGTTCGGAGGAGAGTAGGAACTATTTCTCAGAGGCGGTCTGGCATCACCATCGTTCGTCAGCGTGAGAAAGTGACGCACTAAATACGTAGTGGCTGTATGTGTTGTACAAGAGGAACAAGTTCGTGTGATTTGGAGTGCATGTACCAAACCAACGGACATCTTGTACCGTCGACAATGGAGACAAATAATAATAAAAGTACTCGCAGTATGAGCGGACACTTGTCTTAACGGCGGAGATGACCGTAAAACGGTATCAAGTGGAATACGTCTGGTGGATGACACAATGTGATACTTTGAGTAGCATCACTACTTTACTACACACGGACTGCTGTTTAGAGACATTAAACAGTGCAACATTTTTATATTTCGAGTGTGATATTAGTACTGTGTTAGTCCAATGAATCGTTATCATACCTAATATGAAACGAAAAAAAGGTTCAAACATACATTTTTATCAAAAACAAGCTTTCCCGACAGACATTGTCCTGTGGACCCTAACCATAATTTGCACTGCGTCTACAGAAACAAAAATAAACTAATAAAACAATAACATTAAAATATGTATTTCTAAAACGTCCATATTTCATTCGTATTCAAAGCTCAGGCATAAAGAAAACGTAAGAATATAATAATATGCGCACAATGTTGTTGAATTTGTATGAAAATTATCTAAAACGCCCGATTCGGTGCAGGTGCAGTAGACAATAATTAATTTTGTTGTTAGATTTTTTCATAGATGGCGTCGTAGGACATCCATTCCATACTAACTTTAAAGTCATATTTTATTTAATGTTATTAGTTATCCGGAGCGGAGAAGAATTCAATAAATGAAACATCGAAAGAATCAGTTCAGCCGATCTCGAGTTATAAGTGTTCGCACTAACCCGACTTTCATTTATATTAAAGATGAGAATAGTTCTAGGAAATTGATTATTTTCATAAGCGGTATAATTACGCTAAAAATCACCGTGTTAAGGCAAATCAGACGAATTTCAATTAGTATTAAGATTAATCTTCACATATTTATCTCAAAGTATTGTATTTTTTTAGTTATGGATCAAATCGAAGCTTCAAATATTTGACTAGTTATAAACTTAAACTTTTTCGTAAAGTAGGTACCCTGATATCTGCCATCTATGAAACTTCTCCGAGACAATTTTAGCATTCTTTCAGGAGCGCCCACGGCCTCTGCGATTTTTGCCCTCAATCATTCCTTCGACGATTCTTTTGGACGTTGCTGGGCAACTCTTTTAGGAGAAACTCATCGTTTGTAGTAAAATCCGTCAGACCTTTGCTCCCCAGCATACTTTTGTACGACTGTACCCCCAAATTTCAAAGCTGCTAGATGCCCGACTCGCTCTGGCTTATGGTCCATCTTTCGCTGTCTTAAATCAGTGCACTCTAAACAAGAAGCTTGATCAAATTCTTCCTCACATTGATATCAATATTCTTATCTTTTGTTGAAATAATTAATATCGTGAATTTATGCACCGTAGATGAAGTCCGCTAGGTTGAAAGTTTTGATGACGTAGTTTGCATCCTCCGGCCAAACAATACGCATATAGGTACAATTGCAATCTGGTTCCCCAACATCTAAACCCAATGCGATCACTGATTGAGGCATCAGTCGCTTCCGTGTTTGTATGTAGATTGTACCTAAACAAATTCGATGACACTGATATTTATTGTTAACTAGCTGACCCGACAACCGTTGATATTAAATTGAAATTATTGTAAGTAATAAACATCAAATAGTTTCGTTGGTATTCTGACTCGGGAACAGGAGAAATATTTATAAAAAAAATTTAAAAAAGTAATTTAAATGAAAACGTATGCGAGAAAAATAAGTACATATATTAACTACACCTTATAAAACTAATTTCATTAACAACAATAAAAAATAAAAGAGTAAAGCCTACGTAAATCATTAATTTGAGAATCACGTGAAAACATTTTTGCCGTATTATCTTCTCCGAGTGTGTGTGGGCAAATTTGTAAGAGAGTATATTGATATGATCAACGTGTTCATTTCAATGCACGTAAGTTTACTTTAGCGTGCAGTTAAATGAAAACATAGCTTATATTTTGAGTACAGAGACGATACGTAGACCAAGAATCGCACATAGTCAGGTATAACAATCGCTAGAAAAGGGGTGCAGAACCTGTTGAATGAAGCGAAAGAGGTTTGTCTGAATACGGAAGAATGGAAGCCCGTACTCTACTCTCTGTCTACCCCATCCGGCAGCAAAATTATTTACACTTCTCTATAAAAAGGAGTCAGTATAGCCGGAGGAAGTTATTTCCTTAGGCAATTTTTCCCATTCAACCGGTCTCGTCCAATCTGAGACAGGCCAACCCCGGGTAGAATTTTCGAAAACACTGAACCAACCGGGAATCGAACCCGGGACTTCTTGAAAAAGCCTACAGCATAAATATAATGTAGTAAAATAGCATCGTTTATATGTAGATCTTCTCTAATATACCAGTACCTTGAATTACTTCTGATTTTTACTCCATAAAGATCTGGAGATAGGCCAGTACCTTAAATAGACCAGTACCTTAAATTACTTCTGGAGATAGACCAGTACCTTAAATTACTTCTGATATTTACTCCATAAAGATTACCTTCACGCGCGCCATAGCTTGTGCTCCCCTACACAGCGGAGATAGTCGCCTTCATCAGACCTAGATTCGCCTTTGATTGTTCGCTCACACAAGAAGAAACAATAACAAAACTCTTCTTTTGAATTGAATTGCTATTATAGTGCCTACCTAATTACATTTTGAACTAAACTACACCACTAGCGATATCAATATTAATTCGTCATACCGTATACATTTTACACCTACGTTAGTCGAGAAATACGAATACCTTTTATACACAGTGTAACATCGGTAGTGGATAAGCTGAAGTAAGGATGTAAAGGACCTGAATACCCTAATCTAATATAGGAATATACAGCGATATTGGGTGGTTCAAAAGTTATTTACGTTTTTGTGAATTTTGAATAAAATCCGGATTTCAGACTAAAATACACTACTGTGGCCAAACTATTAATTTTAAAATCGTGACTTTTTTTCTGAGAATTTTCTGAGAAAAGAATTAATATCTTTGTAAATCATCACCCGATAGCTTTTCTTCAAAAAAATATTTTTTTAGATTTTTCATCCAAGCTAAATATTTCCACAAATTTCAAGGTCTCTAGGAGCGAATTTTCACATACACAAGAAGACTTAACGTACCTCTCGTATGCAGTGGGTTCCAAGAAACTATTTTTCATTCATTTTTTAGGCAACGAGTTTGAATGTCGAAAGTTTATTTGTGTTCACTTTGGATAATCCCAGATTAATTAAGTTAATTACTTATTGCTTATTATGATCATATTTTCAATGGTATAATAATATACATTTTTAATACATTTTCAATTATATAATATACCTACATTTTTCATGGTGTATTAACACAAGATTTTTGGTTGCCAGTGGTGTCAATAGACTGCTTTCGTACGCACAGCGTACTGTTACCGGCCATTTCCACTTTCACAACACAACCCTTTGGTTAATGCGTGAAAGATGTCAAAAATATATTTGTGTTCACTTGAGTGAGTCCAGATTGATTTTTAATAATGTTATCAACATATTGATGCTATAAAATAAGGTAGATATACCACAGAAGAAATTATTGATAACTAGCTAGCTAACCCGCTCGTCGAAATTAAATACAGTTTATGACATAAAAACTTAATTGAATATAGCTAATGATTATTATTTTTGATTCGGATGGCAGATGAACTTCGATGGGTTGTTTGTAAAAAAGCAAATCCTCTATAGTTTAGTAAACTTTAAAAAAAATCAAAGAGATGGCGGTGTAGTAGAAAATAAGTCACATATGAAACATGTTTCGTTATTTTACCTATATGACATTGAAAGAATAGACTCCCATTATTAAAACCAAATTAAACCGAATTATTATGGTAAAATTGGGTAATCGGTACCCGTTTTACGTAAAATTTTACGCATAGGTGACAAAACAAAATAAAATTTATTTCCTATAAAAGACACCTGCAATAATTTTGATACTAAACTTGTGGCATCTTATTTTATTTCTGCAACTTTTTGAAGTGGAAAATGTACGGTAGTTTTAACTCCACGACTCGAGACATAACACACCGTCATGGCTGAAGGATCCGGAGAGCACTCCAACATTACAAAGGAACACTTTGGGACCACCATTAAAACCATCGAGCCAAGGGGCGGTAAAGTCGAGGACTGGCGGTACCACACCACTTTTATTACTTCATAATACAAAGATTACTACAACTGACTTTACTTCTTTGTACATAGAATTGTGAGTACTCTTTTTGATAGCTCTGATATTTTCGTTTTAATTAGGCTTCATATCCAAGATAAGGACTCCACTCTGTAGGACATTAAAAGGAATTGCGTTGTAACAAAGAAAAACTAATGCATAACGCAATCCAGTGATCAAAGATGTATGGGTGTGTAACGTGGACGTGGACGAAAAAATAAGAATATAGTATAAATGCAGTAGAGATGAAATCTCTACAAGGAATAACATGTGGAAAAACTTTATGGGATATGGAAAGGAATGAAAATATTAGGAAGGATGTGGTATGGAAGTAAGTGTTGTGACAAAGTTGAAATTTAATAAGTTGAGATGGTTTGTGCATGTGGAAAGGATGGATGCAAACAGAATGACAAAGAAAGCTGAAAGGAAAGGTGTAAGAAAGCGTGGCCAACCGAGAATGACGTGGATTGAACACATCGATTCCGTCCTCAAGGAAGGGCAGGTAAGAAATAAGAGAAATAGGAGGGTGTATGAGAAATGTTATCTCGGTGGAAGAAGCGAAAGAAACATGCTTGAATAGAAAAGAGTGGAGGTCTGTTCTCTCTGCCTATCCCTTACGGGACACGGAGTAATGGGTAAACAGTAACAAAGAAGAAAGTTTACAAGTTGATGTGGTTTGGGCGTACAAAAAAAATGAATGCTTATAAAAAATATTATGTAAGGGAAAGCGTGGTGACCAATTATTAATTATTATAGCATGGCTTAGACACATTGAGAAAATCCTCAAGCAGATCAGCAGTGAACGAAAATAGGTGAATATGTTTGAAGTTGGAAGAAGCAAAAGCAAATATTTCTGATGTCCGTTACTTCTGTATAGGTACCCTTTTTGAGACAAGTGATGCGTAAAAAATAATTGCGCGGTGCACCCAATACATTCTGAGGCACGGAGAAAATCGCGTATTTTCGGATCTAGTCGAAAAAATAGCGTAAGCTTTGTCTATTTTTGTTGGTTTTCTCTTTACAATGTTGTCTTTGTATTGTAGTCCTTTTATTACGAAAGCTGTAAAAGGCGTATGACGTGATTGTTTTGATGGACGCTAAAAATTATATACATACGCCAGCACTTGAATATCCTAAGCCCATGAGGTGGTGTTGATTCTTTTTGATAAAGCGAGATTGGCGCCGCTTTTCGGGAACGGAGATGTACCAAACAATGATTGTTACGCCTGTAAAAATTCTGTAAAACAAATACCAAAATAACAATGAACTCACCTTAGGTCTTGAAGCAACGCATCGCCGTGAGCTATGGCTTGAGCGCAGGCATCCAAACTAGAATCCCTATGCTGGGCGCACTCTTCTAAAAGACGTTCCACCTTCTCCAAAGCTTCGCCCATGCAACCTCCTTCTTCACCGGTGAGGTCCTTGGTGAGATCGGATCGCAGAGATTCTACCCAACTTCCAAGCTGTAGAAATTTAAAAAAAGGTGTAAATATTGCAAAAAAAAATTTCTTGGTGTTATAGTTGACAGAACTCTGCAATGGAGTTCCCACATAGATGCCCTATGCGGTAAACTATGCCCCGCAATATATGCTATAAAAAAGATCAGAGATACTTGTGGAGCAAAAACCGCCAGATCCGTATACTTCGCATACTTTCATAGCATCATGTCGTACGGAATAATGTTCTGGGGCAGAGGGGCTGACATAAATCGAGTTTCATCCTACAAAAACGGGCAATAAGGGCAATGTGCAATATGAGACCACGTGAATCATGCAAAACCGTATTCAAGGAACAAAACGTCCTAACACTGGCTGGTTTATATATTTTTGAATGTCTTCTCTATGCCCAAAAAAACATGGGTAATACTCCTTTAAATAAGGATATTCATAATTACAATACACGACATGGTAACAAAATCAGACCAGTAGAACATAGACTTGCCAAATTTGATAAAAGTTTCCTATGTCTTAGCGTACGCTTATATAATAAGCTCCCTGACTATTTAAAAAACTTAAATGAAATGCATTTCCGGAGAGAGGTGAAATCGTATTTGGTTGATAAAGCATTTTATTCTGTTGACGAAATGATAAATGAATAAATATGAAATATGTTACCTACTGTACTGTTACAATACTTAATTTTTTTTTTATATACCTATTATAATATTATTGTGAATCTTGACGACACGCTGGATTGGGCCCTTTACAGTCTTTACACCCAGCCAGCGTTGATCTATAAATTTGAATTTTTAATGATGATTTGCAATCATATGTGAATGTTGCTCCATTTTTTGTTTTTTTGTTGTTTTATTAATTGTTGCTAATATTAGCTTGAAACTTGTGATTTTTTTAATTTTGATGAGTCTAAGTGCCTGTTTGGGGTCAATGGACGAAATAAGAAAAAAAAAAAAAAAAAAAAAAACAATAAGGGAAATTTTATTATCAAGGGGTCTCATGAAGAGTGCACACTACACATTTCATTTTATAAGGAGACATGCATGTTCAGATTATGTAATGCAATATACGGCAAACGGCTACCACGGCTCTGAAAACATGCCATTACTCTTATCATGTGATTAACCATGACTTTTTGCAACGACAACGAGACATTTTAATCGTAGAGCACGAACTCGTATTGATGTTTACAGAAACAACAGAGACCAACCGGTACGTGGACGCGAAAGAGTCTAATGTCCGTAATCGAGCCAGCTTCTTCAAATTTTTTGAGCACTCTCCGAATGTTTGACAAATTAAGCGACTTTTCTCGACTGAAATTCCGCGAAGTTTTCGAGCGGTTGAAATTTCATTTTTTGCAAAAAAAAAATCCTTGTTTTTTTCGTAAAGCGCGCCATTTTTTAGTAATAGGAATAAACGTAGGTGACAACTGTCAAAATTCAGAAACGCCACTTGAAGGAAAAAAATTGCACTAAACTTAAAAAAAATGCACGGTTTTGATTACGTATGTGACTTACCTCTTTTTCGTGGGTATAAAAAAGCACAGCCAAATCCAGCCTCCGTCTTCTCTGAGCTACTCGGGCGGCGAAGGCAGCAACGTGAGCCTCCAACTCCCTGGCAACCGAGTACACCCCTTCTGCAGCGCACTCGCCGCTTTGGGCCAATTCTTCGGCAGCCGCCAATAACTTTTCCGCGTTGGTGTAAGTGTTCTGGATTCGAAAGGAGAAAAAACATGGTCATTTTTTGAAGATATTTAGGTACACAAGACACACGGTTATTCACCAGGATACAGAGTAATACATCGTAAAATAGATTCTATGAGTCCAAATTGAACTCTCATTGAAATTTCACAATCTTTCAATTTCGGGATAATTCTGGTAGATTGTGTACTAAAACACTGGCTGATTGTATTACTAATATTAGTACGTAGTACTATTCTAGACGATCCAATGATAAACTGTTAATTGTTTACCACCTTTTCTAATTCCTCTAATACGGGTGTATAGTTAGTTAATGTCGAGAGTCGAGACCTCTAACGCTGTGGTTCACGTAATTACTAGACATTTCAAAGTCCGTACTAATTAAGTAGTTTTTAAGATTGGCTAATAAAGACCAAAAACAAAGGCTTACCTATATATAAACAAAAGAAAATTCAAGTAATAATAAGGTTCAAGAAAAAACTTCTTTCTCCTGGAATTCACCAAAATTACTGCATCTCTTGCCTTTTGGGGTAGGCCCTCCTTGTCCGGAGGTTGTATATATTCTACGGTTCTGGATATCCTCTTGTGAAATGCCGTTTATATGCAGAACTTTATTATAATGAATCAAACAAAGGTTCAAAATAAAACTAAGGTTTAACCAAGTTAAAAACAGGATGCATAAAAATATAAAATGCACACAAATATAGGATGCATATAGGATTCATGCAGGAAAAAGAAAAATCAACTCGTCGAGAGTACAGACGCAGAGACACACGTGGGAGCAAACACATCCAAGTAGGTACACAAAAATGTATCGAAGATTGGACCACGATTGCGTAAAATAACATCAAACTACACCCGTATAATGAAAAATAGTGATTGTCAACTTTTTGTTAAACTATTCAACTTTTCGAATTAATCGTCATTCGAAAAAGCGAAATCATTAAAAAATATTGAATATACAGAAATCGTATTATCTCTTGAATAAATGTTATCTACTAAAAAATTTACATTTTATTACAATAACCCACCGAAATTTCGGTTTATGGATGTAGAGTGCACTTAGGACGTCGTTAATAGTTTCATCAAATAATAAAGATCCCTTTTTACCAAATAATAGGTACTGTGGTATGGTTGTTTCGGGAACGCGTTCCACGTACGCATGTTCGCGTGATGCGGGTAGGTAATCTCACGTGGTTCAATTCGCGCCAGTTTCTAAAGGGAAAAATCACCCACTTTTTTCAAAGCAGTAATGACCAACGATAATGCTTAGCACGGATCGCGAAGAGTCGCGAGCGCTTTAGGAAGAGCTGATAACACAGGAGCGCGATAGCTGCGAGACCTTCGTGATTGCCGTCTCTCGTTTACACTGACGCATTTCGTACTTGTATGCGAAAAAGAGACAGCAGGCACGCAGGCTTCGGTAACACGAGGTGCGATTGCTTTTTTATAAATTACAGAGAACTAAGCGTAAATTTAGTATAAAATGTGCAAAGCAGCTCTCCAACTATAAAGTCTACGGTCGAGTTGCTCGTTTTCCTGCGAGGAGAATATATCCACAATGTTTAGAAAAAAAAGAACGCATTGTAAAGATACGTCGTATGGAGATTGTAAAGGACATCTGAGGGGAACGAAGTTCAGCGGGGATCAAAAACGCGTGGTTGTTGTACGGTTTGTTAATCGCTTGCGTTAAACCGCTGTGCGTGGAGTTCAGCTTTACTTTACTCCCATATTTGACCTAAATAAAATCCATCGGTCAATATGCGATGGTTTGTAGGATTGACTACTAGGTAAGAGGTCAGGGGTTCGATTTCCGGCGTTATTTTCTTAATGATACTACACTAAAAGTTTCTGACGGATCAATGTGTTCCTATAAAGCGGTACACGGAGGAATTATTTTTATTTTTTTTTATTTTATTTGAATTTATTGAAAACAATATAATATTTACACACAGATATCTATTAGTATACTACATTAAACAATCATATAAATAACACAAGACATGTCCCAATCAGATTTTTTTCTGGTATAAGGGTCAAGCTGTAGTGTCCTAGTTGGTATTTGACCACTTTTACTGTTATTAACACTATTTATGTATGTATATATTTAAACTTTATCTCTCACTTATTATGAACTTCTTCAACTCTCTCTTAAAGATAGTAAGACTTGCCATGGATTTAACAGTTTCTGGTAGTGAATTATATATCATCGATGCAGTTTAAACATAGAAAGCATCCTTCGAAGACAAAAATAACATTCGACTCCCAATTGGTGATTGATTCCATATAGAAATGTATATTGCAATACAAATTTCAATACGGAGTGTGACAATGTGCGTATTGTGAAGGGGCACCATTGTGATGGAACAGATGAAGAGACATTGTGTGCCAGTTATGGGTTATAAAATGATTATAAAATATCGACATAAGAATGACTAGCTACGCCAATCTCGGCAGCAGTGTTTGTCTAAGGTGCCTGTCTTATTGAAAAAAGAGATCCTGGGTTCGATTACTGATACGTTCAGATTTTTTCGCGTCCTTGAAAGGGTTAGGGAAAATAAAGGACATAACTCTGACTAAAAGCTGTTTTGCCAGCTTTATTTTTTTTTCTTGAGAGGAGTTGAAAATACTCATGGGCGTTGATTTGGACTTCTATCCGATGACAGACCTAGCAGTCGGGATTTATAGTCATAAATCCCTCCTTTGGTCATCCACAACCACATTTAAGCATTGCTTCGTTAAAGTGTCGTCTCTAGATTACGATCTCTTTCGTCAGCTTCCTTCTTCTCCATGATCACTGAGATTCATCATTCCCATTCATCATTCTTCATTCCCCAACTATACCGACAACTTTGTAGTAGAAATTGTTTTTTTTTAATTCATTTAAATAAATAAATTGATAAAACACTTTTTGACCGCGCCATTGTTTGGTGTAAGAATAAAATAATTTTTTATTTCAAATGTTTTTTTGATAAGCTTTTTTATTTTCCAATTAACAATTAATTACGGCTAACCTCAACGGTCCAGAATCAGACGTAACCGCAAATTTCGGCAATACTTAGAATTTTTTGTCTTCTAGCAGTATTCGAAGAGTAGGTGTAACACTTTTAGGTGTGAAGCAGCTTTATTTACATTTCGTCATTATAGGTAGGTACACTAAAAAAAATGAGTAATGTGTAAAATTTGATGGACGCAAAATTAGACTTAAGTGCAAAGTCTAGATTGAGTGTGATATACCTTAAGTACTACTTAATAAAGTTAAATTTTGAACACGATCGAAATGTGTGTTCAATAGTTTTGCGTGCACTTGAATTTCCACAAATATTTACGATTTTTGGCGATCTTTTTAATCTATTCGTGGATATAAGTTTTCATACAGTTAGTAAACTGAAAAGGTGAGATTTTGATTAGTGAATACGTATATTATCTAAAAACTGGTTAAGGAATTATTTATCAACGCCACTTACCATATAAAATTCCTGTAAAATTATTTGTTCCTGACTGATTGAAGTGTACACATATTTATACAGTATTTTGCCGCGAAAGATGTTAAAGTAGTTTGAAAAATATAGAAAGCACTATTATTTTATAGTATCCGACTCTCTCGGAACACATTTGAATAAATTTAACAAAAACATTAAAAAAAACTCTTACATATTTTAATCTCGTAAGATTTCCGAAACAACCACAAATATAACACAAAATTAAAAAATAATAATAGTTGTCAATACGAATCTAAAAAAAAGGTCGCGAGCGATTTTCCTGAGGAAGTCCGCTATCCCCCGGCGCGCGATCACTGACTGAGACGAAAGGACTTTTGAATACATACCTACGTATCTCAACTTTTTATCAGAAGTTAGCAACCACAGCGCGCCTGTGGATACTGAAGCGGAGCTAAAAAACAAAAGGGCTGGACTCAACACAAGAGAAGTGTTACATTGACCACCTATTTTCAACTGTAAGAAATTAAAGAAGCATTTCAAATAAACTACTAGACCAGTTTGATCCTAAGATCTTAGTTTATTTTTAAAAGCATTAGGATACTTGTATAACTTTTTTTTTTCTTGATTTACCAACCTTTTATCATCCCGAATTCTTGTTTGTGTCACATATTGAATCCATCTCTTAGATCCAGTATTTCTATAGGAAAGTAACATGGATTGAGTGTACTGAGCCAAACGTGACGTGAACTGGGTCCAATATACGGCGGGTGTAAAATAATGTTCTACAAAATAGTTCTCGCATGTACCAAGCCAGGCGTGGCCTGGGCTGGGGTTAATACGCGGCGGTCCTAGCTCCTGTATCTTTTTGATGTGCTGTTTTTTCGGATACGTTATGTGACATTTTGTCTTGTTCGTCAGCGCCGTTTGCGTACGACTATCATATAACGTGAATTAACGACAAAATTTTAATAAAATTAGAAGAATACACCGACTTACCCGCATATCACTCTCCAAACGCGTGATAAACACACTCCAAAACTCTTAGTTGCCCACCAAGCAATGTCAAAATCTACTCAGCCGGTATATTGCATGTCTCTATTATAAGCTGATAGTTATATATATTAATGTTTTACAAGCTTTCCTGACAGACATTCTCTAGTGGTCCTAACTCTGAATATAGAATTCAAATTTGTGTGATATATTAATTACCTTTTAACCGACATAATTCCGACCAATGCGTCTGTTTTAAACCATATATTTTCCATCCGCGTTCCGTCAATTTCACCAGCTATCAAGCAACTGGCAATTTCTGTCAAACGACAATTTAATTACAAAATTATAATTAAATTATATTGAATAAGGAAGCCCTAAGAAGGAAGATTTCTAAAATTTTCTAATATTCCGGACGGATAACGAATATCTGGACGAAAAATTACGTGATTACTTGCTTTACTTTTCAGAAGTTAATGGATATTTAACTAAATTTTAGAACTACTAATCATAGAAAAAGCATATCAGCCACAGAATGACATCGAGGTAAGTAAAACTTTATATAAAAAAAAGTCTATCATGGTTTAAATTATTGCTTGAGATGCTTTGCTATTCAATTTCAGCCAGAATCTTGTATCTTAACTAAAATAGAATAATATGTTCCTTAAAAAATAGTCATTTGTGGCTTTTCAAGTAGAGTAGGTAATTAATATTTCACTACACAAACTCCACAGAGTTTCTATTTAAAAACCAATGAAATGAGTATCTCGGTTCCTCACTGGTATCTCGTCCATTTTTTACATCAGAAATGCTCTAGCATCTGTCAAAAAACCAACGAGTTTGTTTTTTTGGTGACTAGTGAAGACATCAAACGTGCATTACGGCCAATTTTAAGACATTTATTTTTACTTAGCTACTCTCTAGATTTTAAGCGCTATCTACCTGTCGTGTTGGTTTTCTATGTGTCTTGGTTATTTGCTTGATGACGAGATATCATTTTTGAAATATTGGAAAAAATAGATTAAGGAGAAATTAGAGTTAACACGCTACGCGACCAACCAACATATTTGTTTTCATGGGTATGGTCGGTCTCTAACATTTTAAAACATTCGTTTTCGCTAGTCACTAGAATCTAAGCAATAAGAATTCTGTCCACGGCATACACAGACAGACGATCTGGCCATTACCGCAATGGGTAAAACAAAAGGTAAATAACACACTTGAAACTATATCAATCTGGCTTAAAAGAAAAGACATTGGCACCTCAGAAAACAGAAGCTCTTGAAAGGGAAGAAAGGTATAAGATAAAGAAGTTGTTGAAGTTCTTCCGAAGAAAAGCATCAAATACCTAGGAAGGAGTCCTTATTGACAAAAACCTGACTTTTAGAGAGCACATCAAACACATAGCTGATAAAATGGCATGCACAACGTCTGCGCTGGCTAGACTTGTGTCCGGAGTAGGGGAGCCAGTGAGAGCAAACGAAGAGTGCTTGCGTCAGTAGCTGTCAGCATAAAAATGTTTGTGGCGCAGTGTGGTCAAGATGACTTGCATACAAAAAATATCTAAACATCCTGCAATCAGCTTACAGAACACTCGCGATCAGAACCTGCAGAGGACATAAGACTATTTTGTAAGAGGATAGCCTGCATTCTACTAGCATATTTAACAATGGAAATGATGAGGAAAGATCAACAGATTAAAAAAGGGATAACAATGAAGACATGAAGAAAATGGCAAGCCCAAAGAATAATCAAGATATTACATTCCAGAGATCGAACCATGGATGATGCGAGCGTTTGGTGAGTCCGGATACCACTTGACGCAGATACTCACAGAGCAAGGATGCCTTCAAACATACCTCCACAGAAATACCCGATCCAATATCCACGGATAGTACCGCTGTAGTGGGGATGAAAAGGAGAGGTTTTTAGTCGGCAGGTCTGCCTGAGTGCAGGAGTCCGGCACAACGTCCAATGAGGATTTTCCCCTCTTCCAAAAAAAAACAAAAGCAAACCGCCTGTTTGTTCAGACGTAGCTTAAGAATACCAAGCTTGCTTTAAAAATTGTAGATTTTACCATTGTCACTATAAGAGTGGCATTAATGTGTAACAATAGGTATAATAATATGATACATTAGGTAATTAAAAAATGAATTATCTGTAAGTACCTATACGATTATTAAAACAAATATTTTGTTGCTTTCTCACAGTAATTCCGCCTGTCTGAGTATCTGCGAAACCTAAATCAATGACCTTTTTTGAAAATCAATGATGTTTTGATACCATCATTACCTACTTCATAATTCCAAATATTTTATATTTAAAAATATGGTTCCAAATATGTCGTACCTAGTACGAGCCGATGTTTTTGGACGTGAGTCGAAAATATTCAAAACTTTTTCACGATCTATTGTCTTGCTTATTCGAAATAAGTGCGTCTCTTTTTAACATGAATGGAATTTTTTGCAAGTTTTTATTAATGAAGCATAACTACTTATTTTCACATTTGTTTATTATAAGGTAACCTATACCAATATAAACAAATTCAAATATTTTTATTGAGAGAATAAAAAAACACAAATATACACAATAATAAAATGTATACATTTTTTTTATATACATTTTACCATCTTTATCATCAGCTGTATTATTTCTACCTGTAAACATGTGATGTACTTATAGGACCATACGATAAATAAGTAAGTAAGGTAACCTAGATATAAATTATGCAGTCTCATAGACTATGTAACACTAATCTCCGCCATTTTCTATCCTACTGTCACTGTGGTATGTTGTTATTAAATAAAGAAATGATTATGAGCCCATTGGTATCAGTTGACGGCTTTCATACGTTGACATTTGTGGGTTAGAATTCAGCCGGTGCCGACCATTTCAACTTTCATAACACATGCTTTACTTTATATAAAAGACATCGAAAATATATTTGTGTTCACTTTGGATGAGCACAGATACACAAAAAAAAAATACAGTTAATTATGCAGCCACCGTTGTTCCAATAGGACAGGTCCATCAATCAAGTTTCTACATAGAAAAATACACTTGTATCTTGATATAAAAAAACAAAAAATAACTCTATTTAAAGAGTTGATTTTAGTATGTTTTTTTTAATTTCTAAGTTTTGTTGTGCAGATGTAACTGATGAGGCATGTAAAACTGGCGAGTGAGAGGTTTGGTCATAAGATCAACCAAACGAAAACCAAGGCCATCATGGGGGCGTGTTGGGAGATGCTGATCAACCGACTGCAGGCATTGACTAGATCAATGAATTTGTATATTTGGGATCCCAAATTAATGCCAATGAGGCGTGTGACCAAGACCGACTGCAGGCATTGACTAGATCAATGAATTTGTATATTTGGGATCCCAAATTAATGCCAATGAGGCGTGTGACCAAGAAAAGAAGTGGTACGATGCATCCAGATGGTGAAAGCTGCAATGACGCGCTTAGATAAGATATGGAAAAGTCGGGACATTATAAGGGCTACCAAAATGAGGCTGATCAATTCATTGGTTTTCAGCATCTTCCATTACGTCTCTGAAACCTGGAATCTGAGGGCCCAAAAAAAACGGAGGATTGATGCATTAGAGATGTGGTGCTGGAGACGTCTGATCCGTGTTCACTGGTCTGAACACAGGACTAATGATTATATTCTTAAGGGTATTATTATGCTAAAAATTCACCATGTTTAGATAAGTTCCAATTAGTGTTCAGACTAGTCTTCACATTTTTGCAACTTACGTATCTATAAGTATTGTATTTTTTTTAGTGATGTATCACGAAAAATTAGATTAGTTCCAGAAAATTACTTATAAAGGTTTGTAAACTAGCTAACCTATTTCAATAAAGTTCATGCTACATAATAAAAAGTACATTTCTGTTTCGTATGTTAAGTACTCAACAAGTAAAATCTATTAAGTAAAAATGAGAAAAAGGGGTATTTTGGTACAAAGCATCCTTCAGTTTCAAATATTTGACTGGCTCTAAACTTAAACTTTTTCGTGAATTACCCTGCAGTAAGTATTCAGAATCAATTTCATATCTCTATCCCGTAGTTTTATAGATTGTCAATCTCGATATGTAAAGGATTCTCCTTAATTCGGCAAAAATTTACAAATTATTCACAGAATACTTCCAATGTCAAAAGATGGGTAGTATTCCTGAAAACAGATATTTATAATATAGATCATAAATTTACATACCTGAGCAACATTTTCAAAATGTTCATGTGACTTTTGATAAACCAGAGCCTTTTGAAGATTTCTTCCTATGCCTGTATTTTTCCTAAGGAACACTTCTCCATGGTTTGCCAACCAATCTAGCACCTACATGACAAAATAATAAATAATCATTGGTTTGTGAACTCATTTTTTTATAATTTTTTCAATTGACATGTATGAGGAATGAAGATTTTTTTATTATATAGGTAGGTAGTTTTTTTTTTTTAATTTATTTTATATTTGAAATCATTGTTACGTTACGTTACAGTATCAATAAAAATATATTATACATTTCCTCTCTCTTATATCTCGTAGAAGCGTTAGCATTTATTTATAAATTTTAGACATCAACAGAATGCGGGACAAAACAAAATCATGACACATAAACCAAGAATCTCAGGTCAGTTGTAGAGTTAGAAACCATCCAACTGTTGTGCTCCTAATCGGTTTCATTAGAAAGGTAATAAAGCGAAGATGGTTTGAGACCACTATCCATTAACATAAAACACAGATAAATGTTTCTATATGTCCAACATTGACACCATCCAACTTATGAACCCTAAACCAAAAGATAATAATGCGAAGATGGTTTTAAACCACTAAAACTTATTCTGACTGCATTTGTTTGAGACTTTTAAATCAAAATGCTGCTTTATCATTCTCAAAAAGAAAAATAATTGTTAGCAGTTATTGCATTGATTAAGTCAAACAATCGTAGTAGCACAGTCTGGTATCCCCCTCTATTACACAATCATGTAGTATTTTCAAATATTTTATTCACATATCACTCTTATAGGGTGAGTTGCCGTAATAAAAAAAAAATATATATATTTTATTTACCTGTTTACAATCTTCTTTATACAGAAGCAGAGCTAATTTCTGGTGAATTTGTAATCTCACAGCATGCCAGCGAGCTTCTAGCGCTCGATGCTGTCCTAAAATTTGATGAATTACGGCTAATACATGGCTCGCACCAGAAGAATAGTCCGCTGCTGGGTCTCCTCGACTACTTGCAGAGCTTCCATCATTCTTGAAATAAAAACAATCAAAATATTAATTTCAAATATATAATCAATATAGATTGTGATGAAAATTACACATAAAACGAAAACTTACATTCCTATGATCAGGTTGATTGCAAACTTGTACTAGATGATCCAATTGGTATAAAAGTTTCTTGCTAGTAGAATGAACCTGGAGAAATATAAAATGCCATTAAGAAATTAACTATTTATATTATATTAGGATAATTTTGATTGTTCAAAGTTAATTTTTTTCCAATAAAATTGACAAATCACATATCACCAACATAGCAGGAACACATAAATTGATTTTTTTTTTAACTTTTCGCCATCAGCATTCACACTTATCTTCATTTTTTATTTGGAACTCATTTATTTACATTCACAATATCAAGCATGTTTCATTTTTATTGCAACACCACATATATTGGTAGTTCATCACTAAGGGGGCGTTCAAGTATTACGTAACGCAATTTTTCAAGATTTTTTACCCCCCCTCCCCCCATGTAACGCGCCGTAACGTTTTTCTGTACCCCCCTCCATAAATGTTAAGTAACACCCAAGAGACAATTTTTTTACTTAACTCTCGTAAAAAATAAAAGGGTTTCAAAGGGTTCCTTTGCTAACTTCGGAGAAAAAAAAATACTATTTATATGTTCCATAAATTTATCATTATTTTTTCTTTTGCTGTTTTCCAAATTTTGGCATAGCTGCGTTGGCAAGTCCAGTTGATGATGTAAATCCCCCCTTTTGACCACTAACGAATGCTGACAACGAAAATAAAATAAAAATGACGTAAGTATAATACAGTCGAGGGATTCCACATAAGACTTAAACGAAAAAGGTTCCTTTTTTCGCAGAGCGAAAAATTCTTATGTTTAGGGTGAAAACACGTAGAAAGCCGATTCCGACCGGCGCAAAGAATGTTGTCTATGGTTTCAATGCATTTAAATGGGCATGCCGGAAAGCAGGTTTCTGCTTTTGCTGTGCGTATCGCCATTCAACTGCATAGAAACATTCTTTGCGCCGGTCGGCGCGTGTCGGATTCAGCATTCTACGTGTTTCCACCAAAAGCTTTAACATCGGAGAACAAAATAAAAATGACGTACGGTACAATCGAGGGACTTCCCGTAAAACATTGTCGAAAAGGGTTCCTTTGCTAACTTCGGAGAAAAAAAAAAAAATGATGTACAGTACAATCGAGGGACTACCCGTAAACCATAAACGAAAAGGGTGCCCAACTTCGGAAAAAAAAAAAAATGACGTACAGTACAATCGAGGGATTCCCCGTAAAACATAAACGAAAAGGATTGCCCAACTTGGAAGATTTATTTCCCAATTTTTTTTTATTTAAGAAAAAAAAATACCGTTACGTAACGAGTTGTTCGAACCCCCCCCTCCCGCCCTCGTAACGCACAGTAACGTTTTGCAAGACCCCCCCCCACTCACAATAGGAAAGAACAACAAAGTTGTTCTAAGATGGGTGCCAGGACACTCAAACCATAAAGGTAATGAAGAAGCGGACAAACTTGCAAACATGGGGGCTGACACCAAAACACTTGGACCAGAACCCCACTGCTTCTTAGCCAACACTGTTCTAAAAACAATGTTATACAATAATATGCTGGAAAAACCAAAGCAAAACTGGGAAAACATACCCGGACAAAAACATGCCAAATCATTAATAGATGGCTTTATAAAAAAGAGATCAGACAAAATCCTTGCGTTAAATAGAGAAAACATCAGAGTTCTAACCAGAGCGCTGACTGGACATTGCAGATTAAATAAACATCTAAGTACAATGAAACTGATGGAAAAAAAAAAAAAAAAAAAAAGACCCCCCCCCCAAATTGCGTTTCGTAATACTTGAACGCCCCCTAAGTGGGAATTGAATGAAATTACCAATTTACGTGTTCCGGCAATAATGGTGACGGTCAAATGGCATAAAGTAAGGCAAAATGTAGAAGTAAAAAAATACATTTTCATCACATTAACCAGTTTTTTATATAAATTTTATAGAAAGAAACTAAATCATTTTTCTAAACATGTTTACTTTTGGTACCAGCTTGAGAATCCAATAAATTGCATTAAGTATGTTATTTTCATTAGAAAAATGTGAAATGGAGTTTATATTCTATCTATTAACCTATTCCGACACAGTAAAATTTTAATGAATCCCTGGATTTGTGTCGAAATGGGATGACTCAACAATAAGAATGTAGATAATTAATTCATTACTCAAATATTAAAATAAAACATCTGATATACTTAAATGAAATTGGAAAACACCGTAATTTACATTTTCAAAAAAGTAACAATTTTTTCTTTTTCAGTAAATGTATTACAATCGAAACATAAAAACTTTTTAATACTAGCTAGACAAAATAGGGACTAATAACCCTTACATAAACTATTACACATATTCCTTAGGGCCGAAATTATTAAAGTCTATCATAATTCCGTAAAATGTTAACATCGACATTAACTGACAGTTGGAGCATCAGCTATCCAGGAGTAACTTTAGCTAATATTGCATTACCATCTTTCTTTTATACCTAAAAAAGATGGAAATAAGCATAGATTATTTACCCAGTTGTGAAACATTGCCTTAGCTCAATAAAATGACTTTGATATGTTTCTTTTCATCAATAAAGAAATCTATAACATATTATGATAAAATTATATTAAATTTATTGACATTAATGATCTAACTTTAAAAATAACTACCTAATCAAAATTTGATCCAGTCTTTATAATTTCGGCCCTTAAAAGATCCCAAAACCAAAATAATATAACTAGATATAACCCGTTACTTCACAATGTGACAATATTGTGCTCCCATAATAACATTTTATGACAGTGTGTATTTGTTAGTACGAAACGGTTGGATAGTGGAACCCCAAAAAAACCTTTGAAATTTCAAAAAGATTAAGAGAAATTTTAGTTGACAGGGTTAAAATTAATAATACTATTGTGATATTAACAAAGAATTTAAAAAGAGAACTTCGGAAAATAAAATATGACTTTTTGAAATATGACAGCCAGCACCATCTGTTTATTGCAAGGGAAAACAAAATAATATCTGAACCATTTGGTTGGTGGTGGTAGTGGCCGAGTTGCAGTTTTCTGAAACTGTGCTACTCTGAATTGTCTCCTCGTCAGTAACATCGGGTGAATAGGACGCAACTGCTTTTTGAGAAGGCAACCCGTGACAGACTTGCAGCATTACGTCCAATCCATTCAACAGATTTTGATAGGCGTCATAAACCTGATTTAAATAATTATGGGATTTTCTAAATATATCAAACATATTTTAAGATTGAAAATAAATTCCCATTGATATGAATTCTAAGTGAATATGTAAAAAATGGAAATGTATAACAATATTGTGGTAAAGAAATAACCATGATGAACCACTGTTGTAATTCAAATGTTTTGAAGAGAAATATAGCATGTTGAACTATTGAGATTTTTCCACAATTTTATTTTAAAAATGGGTCAGCAGTAAGAAACCCAAAAAATACCTTATGACCGATTTTAAAAACCTACCTATCTCCTATCTTTTGTAAAAATATTATCTATCTTTCCATTTTGGTGTTTCTATCCTGATTTTTTATCTATCTGTACGAATTCTATGGAAATCAGCAAGTGTCAATAACCTATACCTAGTAGCTTGTGGCATTAGTAATTGCTATTTTTTCTATGGTTTTGTGACACTTGTATTTTTAATCAAATCGAATCAAAACTCTCTTTACGCCCCACTTAGCGGCATGGGCAGGCCACAAGAGCTCTCCATTGTGCTCGATTTTGCGCACATCATGCCCAAATCCCTCAACTCTGCTTCGAAGGAGCGCTGTCGATATTTTGTATAACAATATTAAAACTGTTTTCTATTAACTTACTTGGCTTACTACAGTGCCAAGAGCAGTTTAGAATTGTTTGAAGCCAGAGTCTTTGCCTCCGAGTTCGAGGTTGTATATTCCCGGATAGAATATTCACAAATTAATTATTTTTCAGCATTGAATAAAAATTTCAAGTACAGGTATCTACAGTCCTGATTATAAATTTTCTATGAGGAGTTTCATTTTGTAAGTTTCAAAAAATAGATTATATTAAAAATATTATTAATTTTTCAGTCATGGGTATTTCTTTCCATCCTAGTTCAACATTAGTTTAAAGTTAGATGAAATACATAATATTATGAAAAATAAATATGATTGAAACAAAGTATGGAAATAATATCACACATAGTTACCTCAGTATAAGCCTGGCACATTTGTTCATAGAGTTGCTGATGTCTAAGAAGTTGTTGCTCCAAAGCAAGAACATCCCTGGTGTCAGGTGGAGGGGAGGCTGCGGAGCACTGCGCACTCCACCCCGCTACTGAACTGGCATACAGTTCCGCTTTGTGATGAAACACTACTGACAGCGACAGCACGGCTGATCTTTCTTCCAGACCTGGAATTATTACAATAGATGCATTATGGCCATCTTAACTTGGGAAGCCAGAGTTTCAATAATATTCTCTACACTAATTCTAATTTTCTTTGAATGTTTAAGACTAAATAAATAAATGAATACTTCAATATACTAAGTTATTAGAATAACTAACGGAACTTAGTCAACTTCTCCCATTCACTTTGAGACAGAATGTCAATTTCATGTGAAGCAAAAAAGGGAATCAAACAAGGAGTCAGTCAGTCAGAGACAAACCTGGGCTACTGAGGTGGATTAAATTAACAATGAAAAACACGTAAATCATTAGTATGGAAAAATTTCAAAATTATGCTTATCTTATCTAATAAACAATAATTATGCTTATCTTTTGGACTCTGAGAGGTTTTATTGAGAAGACTTGGTGAGAAAATAGAGAAGAAGAAGATGTAGTTAAAAAGGGCAGAAAAGTCAAAGATATATACTATACACGTGTGAAGAGAATGCAACCACTGAAGCCCATGTTTTAAATAACAAGAATAGATTTAGAGAAATTAAAATCTTACCAGCAGCCAAGTCTTTGAATGCCCTTTCCATGGCGTGTGCAAGAGACGCTATATGAGCGTGGGCATAATGTCGTTGTTCTTGTAACCTTCTGGCAGCTGCTGATACTCTGGATACGGAAGCTCTTGCACTGCCTCCACAAGCGGATGCAAACCTAGCATGCTCCTCTTGTAACTGTTTAGCCAAGTTACAAGATCTCCCAATATCCACATAAGTAGAAATAAAAGCATTCCGATTGAGACATATCCACTCTAGCATCTGAAAATTGAGAAAATCGTCAGTTTAAGCAATACAGATCTGGGGTTTGAATCAAAACAAATCAAATGGCTAGAATCGTAAATGTAAGATGAACAACCGAATACTGGAAATGAAAAAGGGCCCAATGGCCAATTACTCAATAAGAGTTTTTTGTTTTAGATATTTAAATATGAAGAAACATAGTTTTAAAACTGAACGCAGTCTGCATATGAACAAGAATGTTATTATTACAAAAAATATCCACCCTTTTCTTATTATGATTTTTGTAGAAACGAAAAACAAGCATTAATTTTCATTTTATTGACAAAAATGTACATAGGGGGTAATTTAGCCCTTATGGATTAATATTAAATGGCACTTAGATCCAATAGTATTTTTCATGTTTTGTAGCACCTTAAATAGGCACATAATTTCTTTTAGTTATATTTAGGAATATTGGAAAAGACCAATAGACCATTAAAGGATGACGTCATCTGACATTGGCTGGAGGGACAACGGCTGCCATGGCGACACACACACACCACACATCCATAAACCATAGTGATGGGTAACAAATTATTTTGCATAGCGACCCGAACTGCCCGAATCAATAGTGATCGGAATCGGTTGCCTGGTTCACTTTAGTTAGTCTTGTGATACTTTCCAGGAATAAAACACTATTATATATTATTTTTCTTGTAAAATACAGAAATTTTGTATTGTTCGTATTAATTATTAATATCTTATAATTAAGTACCTACACATTAAAATATTTTTTTCCATTATAATATTATCAATGATTCTTCTCGGTCGTAATAATTGTTTTTTATAATTTTATTTCTCAAACCCATATTTTTTGTCATCTGAAAATTGATTTATAACTGTTCCATTTGATCTATATCTATTTATATATACTAGGTATTTACTTAGGATACTACTAGGATATGTTTTGTAAAAGCAACGTTGCTGTTGCGTAGAATTCATTAATTTATTAATCAGCTATCTATCCTAATTAAAATTTATGTGAATTTTTTGTTTCTTATTATGATAAGCAATGATATTTTGTGAAATGTTAGCCAAAATAAAAAGGAAATATGCTAAATAGTATAAATATCATTGCTTTTTTCTCAAATTTTGACATTTATTTATTTATCATATACTCTAATTGACTCGTAACATCTATAGATTCGCTCTATCCGTGACCCGATAAACACACTCATACTAACTCTTAAACTTTTTGTTTATGTTTATCCCTCCAGGCTAATGTCAAAATCCACATGGCCATTAATTGTCTATTGGTAAAATAGAATTGATTTAGATTTTATTTTTTGACACTTAGGCCCTACTTCATTTCCATATTCAAGACATTATCATGGAGATACCGTCAACTTGAATCGGGTCCCAGAAATCTTTTTTCTTTTTTATGTACATACTTTTAATACTTTCCAATCCAATCCAAACTCCCTTAAGGCCCCACTTAGGGGCATAGGGAGTCAACAAGAGCTCTCCATTGCGCTCGATCTTGCGCAACGTTTATGACCGTTTTAATAATTTAAAGAATCTAAATTATTGCATATTGGCATTAATAAAATATTACCTTTTCACAATCTTGCTCAAAGAGCCTTAACTGGAAACACTGGTCTAATTGTAACTTTTTATGATGCCATAATTGTAGTAAATGGTGGTGCGCCTTTCTCACAGAATCCAACTGTTGTTTAACACCAGATGTATCACCACAGTGGAAGGCGCCAACACCGTTTGAGGCAACTGCTGCGTCCGCGGCTTGCAACCTTTGCAAAAGGCGTTCACCTAAAACAAGATCATAATGACGTTATCAAAATTCATGAGCATCTTAAAACTAAAACAGATTCAATACAGATACAAGCTACGCCAATTCAATTGTTACAAGCTGATATCTGTCTTGCTTTACATCTTCAAATACGAGTAATTTTCAAAAGAAGGCTATCTTTTTTGCTGAAATTTTACTACGAAGATCCTATCATTTTAAAAATGTATTAAATATATTCAAGGAAATGAAATTGGAAACGAAAGGCCAACATTTTAGAATTTAGTGAAGGATGTTCATTATATTTGATCAATTTAGGTTAGTGAGTCACATTATGTCATTTTCCAACCTCGGTAGCCTAGTTGTATAGGATTGGACTTTAGATCACAAGGTCCCAGGTTCGATTCCCGGTCGGGCCAGGGTTTTTGAAGTATTTTTTTACTTGAAATTCTACCCAGGATTGGCCTGGGAATCGGACGACACCGGTTTGACTGGAATAAGTTCCGTCGGTTATGCTCACACCTTTGTATAGAGAAGTGTTGATTAATTAATTTATTTTGTTTTAAAAAAATTGTAAAGTTTAAGTTTTATACCTTGAACTTCTAAATCTTCTACAGGAACTTTGACTATTTTTTTCTTCATTTCATTATGAACATCGATGCCGTGTTTGGCTCCAGAAACATCATCTGCAAAATCGGATCTTGCCAAGTCTTCCTGAAGATCATCTAACCTATCCAATATATCACCTGCTTGCCACGTCAGTTCTTCTAAAGCCTGAAAGAATCAAAAGGTTTCATTAGCATTATTTCAGGTTTGTTGGTTACCTCATTTGGGACACCCATGTAATGATTCTATGAAAATATGTCAAATTTTATTCTAATAGAATATATAGATTGCATTTGAAACTTACTAATCTTAATTCAATCCATTGAGCATGATCGTATTGTAAAGTTCCTTCTAAGTCTGTAGTTAATTGTGAGGTATCAATAATCTTCGGTAATGCTTCAAGGCTTATCACAGTTGTCTAAAAAAATAACAATAATATTCATATAATCACAATGATATCAACATTTTATTGGCTAAATAATTAGGCAATAAATAAAGATGTTTACCTCGAATTTGTACTTATGGGAACCTAAGGAGGTGCGTTGTTTTTGCCAAAAATTATCCGGCCTTATAATAATAGCTTGATGCACAGCACCAGGAGGGAAATGTTCCTGAAGAACTTTAAGTATCGGCTTGACAGCGCTCCAAGATCCAGCACAACCACCGCGCATATCAACTAATATTGTGCAGCCCAACGATCTTATGTCTTCGCTGTAACAAAAAAAAAAACATGAATCTTAATCATAATTTATATTTCACTAGCTTTCCCGATAAACGTTGTCCTGTAGTCCTTACTATGACTATTGATTTGTTTAAAAATTATGTTTGAATGTTTAAAAATTATTTCTGAAAATTCGAAAATAATTCCACCTAAAATCTGCGTACATACTAGAGATGAAACGGATATCCGGCAACTATCCGGCATCCGGCCTATCCGGCGGCATAAATGGAATCCGGCCGAATACCGGCACCTATCCGGCCGGATACCGGATAGTAAAATATATATTTTTG
This sequence comes from Mystacides longicornis, assembly GCA_963576905.1. Lineage (NCBI taxonomy): Eukaryota > Metazoa > Arthropoda > Insecta > Trichoptera > Leptoceridae > Mystacides > Mystacides longicornis. The sequence goes on along the minus strand of OY756429.1, from coordinate 15,104,926 downwards.
GATAACTTTTAGCAAGTATCACTCAAGACATACACCTTGTAATAGTTGTAATGACAAGAAAAATTCTACAACTTAGAAAATTGATTAGCAAACAAACAGCAATAAGGGTAAATTCTGGAGAATGAAAACTTATTTCTTTATATAGAGGTAGCAAGCGGCTTTGCTTGTCTCCTGAAATAAGGAGAGTTTAATAAAAATACGTTTCATCATATATCATCATACTTCTGGAAGATACAGATAGATTCTGCTGTTTTTGGAACAATAACGTTCCGGCAACGGAGTCAGTACAATTGGTATATGCCGCATACGTAAGCGTAATTCATGCACTGCCCGGGCTCTACTAAAGACTTCTATAGCATTCAGCAAATTTTATTATATTAAATATTATTACACCACACTAATCCAGACTAACTAATGCAGTTGATGGATTTTTCGACAGTGTTCCAACCAGAAACATTCGCCGGATATCCGGTATTCGGCTGCTAAGTTTGCCGAATATCCGGCATCCGGCTAAACTGCTATCCGTTTCATCTCTAGTACATACCAATATTTTTAATGTCAATGGTAGTCAGGTAAACAATAATTTTGTTGTTATAGAATTTTCATAGATGGCGTTGGTGTCGCAGGAAATCCGTTCCATACTAACTTTAATATTATATTTTATATTATTTCTTTAAAAAATAGAAAGCCTATATTGTCAAAAAATAGGGTCAGAATTAGCCAGATACACTGAATCATCGCCATATTGGTTAAACTGAGACGTTGCCGATTTGACATATGGTAATAAAACTTGTCTCGTGGGCAGTGGGCACCCTTTCCCTCTGCTGTAATGAACTGGCAGCCTCAGCTTGGGGTTGAATTTAACAGCAACTTTTTTGTCGTAAAATGTCATAAAGATCTTAGTTTTTTCATATGATTGTTTCGGTTTTTCTATTTTTTTTATATTAATCATAGGAACAAAAGCTGTATGGTGTCAACATTATTGTAGTTTTGTCTTCGAATGTCAATATTATGTTGTGACAATTCAGTGTACAGCCAATTTTTTAACGATCTAAGTAGAAAAGAGTGTATATTAAACAGTGAACCAGATCTGCATGGTACTTACTATGTGAACCGGGTTCTTTTGCTACATATATCAGCAGCTTTTGCAAAAAGTGGAATTTTCCCATGCCAAGCAGAGTGATAAACCAATTGTATTGACAAAAAATGACTTGGAAAAATTCATTAGAATTTTCATGAGGTCTATCGTTCTATATATGATGGGTGAGCCATGTGGCCAAGTGCCCGGACCACAGATGAGCCAAAATAATGGTGGAGTTGCTGCCTATACAAGAAAGAAGAAATGTAGGTAGGCCTCATGCCAGATGGAAGGACGGATCGCCATGATTGCAGGTTGCGCATGGATGAAGGAAGTTCAGGACAGGGATGATTGGAAAAAAAGGGGGAGGCCTATTTTCAGCAATGAATGGAAACAGGCTGATGAAAAAGAAGAAGAAAAAAATCTAAAGCTCAGTTATAAGCTGCAAAAATGCAAAATAAACCTCTGCCTGAATTAAGACAGAAATTGCTTTACAATCTTTCACGTAGGCATACATTACATACATTCTCCCTTGAGGCCCCCCGCACACCGCAAGCCAGCCCGAAGGAGACCAATCCATAGTTTGATTGAAGCAACCAAACCAAAAAGTCGGCCCCACACAAATAGAGCCAGCCGCGGACCTTCACCAAACCAACCCACAATACAGGGGGGCCTAAGCCCCACTAAGGAGGATAGGGAGGCACAAGAGCTCTCCATTGCGCTGGATCATGCGCCTTTACAGGGGGGACACCATCTGCCTGAACTCCCCTGATGAGACCCAGGCGTGCGACGCTTATTTCTTGTGCCTTTGTGGGGTTGCCGGCTAAGAATAGCACCTCTGCTCTTTCACGAAGAATAGTGTTTCAATTATAATTACATAATCATTTACTTCGGTATTTGTTGTTACTGTAACTGCATAGTGTGCCATATATGATCCAAAATTAAACAGAGCTTCCCGTGCGCCCTTGAGATGGAAATCCATTAAACGGCGCCAAACAAATTATCCAGCATCATCATCATCAAAATAATTTTCTATAATTTATAATAGAAAAAATCATTTTTTTGAAAAATGAAAAAATACGTGTCCATTTATCTCATCTTTTACACATAATATATTTTTTTTCGCTAATTTTTAAAAAATCACGCAGTAAGGGGTTAAGAAGCACCCGACTGAACATACATGGGGGTTAAATCGATAGGTATTGAGGTCCACGGTCTTGCTATTTCGAGTTATCCACTACCAACGTCGTGCAAAAGGTAGATAACGTGTTGTTAATTACCGCGAAACCGCGCTAAAAGAAAGTACGATTGAAACAATATGTAAATCTACATAATAATTCAGAAATGTTTTTTTATTTGCCTTTGACAATACTTTCCGTTATGTCGGAGCATCACGCTCAAAATACAAATGCTACGTCAGATATGAATCTGCGCAGAGCGGTGAAATTTGCTCGAGAACGTTCTAAGATACAATTGGCAACGTTAACTTTAATATATTAAGAGCTATTTAAAAAACTTTATTTTTTTAGGATCTTCATACAAATTTTCAAAAAAGACAGAAAGCCATCTTTTGGAAACAAAATTACTCATGTAAACGTTGAATGGAATCTTGGTATTACGGTATGAAAATGTAATAAAATAATTGGAGATTGATTCGTTATACATATAAATGTTATTCAAATCTTATTATTCTCAATAAATAAAGATTTAATGCAAAATTTTGGAAATATAATTCCTCCATTTTGTAATTTGACACATTTAAATAAAATTTATGGCCGCAGTTTGTGTAAATCTGTCGTGGCCATTAGATGAGTAAGTACCTGATAAAATCATATTAAATGTTGGTAAATAATAAAGATACATGAAATTAAATTCATAATACATTTAAATATAGTAATCGTAAAAAAGATTTTTGAAAATTGAAATGAGTATAAAAATTCTTTAGTAGATTTGGTCGATAAAACAGAACTCTGAAAGAAAGCGAATCTGACAGGAACTAATGACGTTCCTGTTTATCAAAATCATAATGGATTTGTCAGGTATTTGTGCATGTTTATTATAGTAAAAAATATATTTGTTTTATCCACATCATAATAATTAAGAAATACCTACTGTATAATATTCATATCTCAATTAATCACATAAAACAGATTGTTGTGGACAGAATCATTGAATATCACTTTATTTGCTATTATAATAACAAAATTATCTAAATTCTTAATTAATAGGTATGAAGATAAATTAAAAACAATGTTAAATATATATTAATATTTTATTGCGTTAATATAACAATCTTCACATATGTTTCATAATACGAGTAATACGACAAGAAGCATTATATTAAAAAAGTATGGTATGGGATAATTGGTGTAGTAGTTCTTCCGTCAACAACATATTCTCTTTATACATCTCAAACATGATCCTGTAGAATAAAGAATCCTTCAAAGACCAAAACTGCAATCGTTGGATGTGGTATGTGCAGATTGACAGGTTTCGACCAAGTTTTGACGCAAAAAAAACCCAAAGGTGACTCTGTCACAGCCCAATTTGATGACAGATAAAAGCAACCAAGGTTTGTGACACTGAAAATGAATAAATTAATCATCAGTCAGTAAATATTTGCGTTTATTTTTCTTTACTAACCCCTTTGCACTAATGGTTGAATTTAAAATCAAATCTTATAGTTTAGCATAAATCATATTGCTTATATATTTTCAAAAAGAGTATGATTGTCTTAGCTCATTTGTTTCCAATTCGGTTAACATTTCAAAGTGATTCATGCATTCTTAAACTAAAAAAATAAAATCCTAAGGGATGGAAAGTCACAGAAAAGGTCGTCATTTTTTATGTTTCTGAGTCAGTACTTAAAAATTACAAAGAACTGATTATATAATAAATCTTAATAAACAACATTAGGTACCTACCGAAAATATCTACTGAGCAGCAAATAAATGCTTCCAATATTTTGAAATTGGAAGCATTTAGCATTCCATCACTCTCTTATTTTTTTTGACAGATCAATATTTTTTATCAATATTGAGTGACATTGACAATGAATTCTACTAATCTATGTATTAGTAAATCTATGGTTGGTGTGGCGCACTATCATCTAATTAAAATAAAGCAGCGTATTTTTCACAAATCATTCTTCCAGGATGGGTTGGCTAAGAATAATAAAATAATAATATTGCTTAACCAATTTATATATTATATTTTGTGTGTAAATGACATCTACTTCATATTATATTTTTATGAAGGTTGGTTTTACAGACACTATCAAATGAAAATATGTATAGCGGAATAAAATGTCGCCTATAATTAATTAGTAACTTTGCTACGTCATAATTAATTATTAAATAAAAAAAGGTTTTAATTATTTATATGAATAAAAAATATATTTTCAATAATCAATTTTATAAAAAATATATACAATATTAAAATGAATTATTTCTGTACTGTATGCACTGTCTTCATCTATGGTATTTTGCTTTCGTATGAGCTGTCAAATTTTATGCGCAAATACACAAATACACGATAATAATTGTAGAGATTGCCGGTAACGATATTATTGTCCTAGATAATATAATAATATACTGTATTATTGTGTTTGTGTTGACATTAAGTAATGACTTTTGTGTAATGTTGAGTTATTTTTTGTGTAATGTTTAGTACAAAATATATATTTTAATTGTAAGAGTGGTTTGTCGAAAATAGACATTAAAACTGATTCATTCCTTGGAAAAACATATGTCAGTATGTGTTTGATGGATGGACTAAGATTTAAATTCATTAATTTGGATTTCATGGTCTTCAGGTACGTAACCTATTTCATAGTTTCAAAAAACATATAATTTATAACCTAAAAATAATTATCAATACAGATTCAAACATCACCTTCATTTTCAACCTGTGGAACATTATTCCAAATTCCTTCCAATGTTTTATTGGAAATTATAAAAAGAAATAGACATTAAATGCAGCAAATTTAAAAGGCTAAATAAAAACATTTGTCAACACACATATTTTTTTTGTTGCAGATAAGTATCTAGCCTGATAGAATTGAAGAGCCAGTCATTGCAAGGAATCACAGAGACGGCAGAGCAATAGGTATCTGATAATATTTTGACAAGGGGATGAACTGATGAGAACGATGAATATAACTTTGCTTGAACACAAATCAATTCTAAGTAAGTATTGAATCTTCTCAATAATAACTTATCAATATCAACGTTTGTTTAAAATTATAGATTTATTTTAGAATTTATTATTCAGTACATTTAATTTTACTTCTCACTCCTAAAATATGTTCTTTTTATTAAACTCATGTTATATCCATTACTTTATTTAAAAAGTGTAATCTCTTATTTGTTTTAAAATTATGCGTAAGATAATTTTGAGATACCTGTCTAACCTTAGAAAGTCCCATCCTAATATTGGTTTTATTATTATAGATAAAGACTACGCTGGGCCAGACATGAGCAGATAATGCCATCATTGCGAGCACCAAAGAGAATTATGGGTGGACATCCGGCCGAATTGGAAGACCTAGGCTGCAATGAGAGAATGAAGTCAGGAGGGATGCCGAGCAAATTTTTGACCCACGAAATCAGGACAGATGTAGAGACAGGGTTAACTCTAGGCGTCGAGTATTGGAAGCCAAGGCTGAATTAGGCTGTAGCGCCATCGGAAGAAGAAATATTTATAGATATTATGTTAAAATAACCAACACCAGGCCGATTAAAACGTCATTTACTCATAAACTTTTCACAATTTTTAATATTATTCTTATGAATATGAAGATTACCTATGTATATTTAATTTGCAGATTATGTGTATTAAGTAAATACTAAAAAGAGCATTCATAGATTTGTTAAAAGAACCTAGCAACATCATTAACTTACAAGTGATTGCATTGGAGGGCAATTATTGTTAACTAAATTCCAAACTATTATTTTTTTTTAAATTTAGATATATTATTATTTTAATTTCAGAATTATTATTATTGTAAACCTGTTTTTTTTTTTGTTGAAATTTAGTTGAAGTTTCTATAATCAGACCTCTTTTCCTGTAACATAGAAAAAATTCATATTATTACAGACTGATATATTCAACATTACACCGTTATTTATGGTCAATTTTAAAATGCCATTTTTTTTTAACATTTGACCAGTACTAACTGGATTATGACTTTCTTCTCTTGCTATTTCGAATGGCTTTGTGTGATGACTTCACGTTAACAACGTTCCTTATTTAGGTGGTCAAATTGAAATCCTTGAGTATTCGACAAATTCAACAATCTGCCAAGATGCTAGCGGCCCGTTGCATTTATGCCTTCCATAATTCGTCTATGGAGCTGAGATTCCTAGGATTATATCTTATAATGAATGCAATGCCAAAATGTCTACAGAATTTTAAAATGTGTCAAAATTTTCAAGATATTTTCTCACAACAATAACATTTACATGTTTTGTATATCTCTTATTAATTGTCAACTCTTGGTATGACTTATATTAAGCACCTATGAGAGATGAGAGTTCTAATTCTCTAGAAGTACCTAAATATTTATACTCAAAATTATCATTTATTAAAAAGTTTTACCCTGTTAAATGAAGTTTATCAACTGCAAAATACCTTAGTTATTTATTATAAAAGTATGTTTCTTTACCAATTGTATTGATTGTTTTATTAATGTAAGTAAAATTAATTTTTGAAATCGAAACTCCCTTTACGCCCCACTTAGGGGCATAGGGATTTAATAAATTGGTGGTATTATTGCCATAGCAACTTGAAATTTTTATTATTACCCTATTCCTTATATTTTTAATAAGCAATCTACACTGATTTTTCTATTCACACGAAGGCTGGATGTGAGGTGCAGGTTCGAATCCTTGGCCACAAAATTCTTTACTATGCTCAAAATAATTAACACCCACTTCTGGTAAGAAATTTCTGGTTCCAATTCCCAGATGGGTCAGAATATTTATAGGAGTTTTTTATGCAATTTTATGCAGACAATTTTTCATACAAAAGATTTTCAGGTACAAAATCACTGGCTCGGGTAGAGGTCTTAACACTTAAAATAATTATGTACCTACCTGTTAAATTTGATATTAAGAATAAATAAAGCTTTGTAGGTACATAATTATATTTTTGCAGAAGAACAACTAAAGCATTTACAGAAATCAAGTGTTCTATCTAAATGTACTAGAAGGGGAAGGTATAGAAGAGATAAAAATGCTATGTTTATGACTCACCTTTGCTGCCTCCACAGCAATTCTACAAATTTCTCATACTATCTAATTATATCTACCTATTTACCAATTCAAATCCTCAGACTTATAGGTAATACAAACTCGATCAGTCAATCAATTCTCCATTTTTTGACCCCACTTAGGGACATACTTTATAGGTACCATATTTTATTAATCCATAAATCAGGTTCTGTAATTCACATTTTTCTCAACAAACTTCATCAACAATTTTATGGACGGGTAAAAAGGCTAGTTATATTAATAAAATTTTAGCGGGCATAGACAGTAGACACGTTACTTTGTAAGTTGGACAGTTAATAGTTATTATTGCAGTCATTTATCCCATTTTAAAATATTCAAATACCTAACGTCTCGATCAAAAAGTACCCGTATATGTACGTAAGGTCCCGTTTCGTTAACCGTAATTTTATTGTCTTAACAACAATGATGAGATCAACAGCCAAGTAGTAGGTAGGTAGGTACTCCTACAGGTGGCGAAAGGTCACAGCCGAAATTTGTCGGCATATAAATACATAAGATGCTATTTTAATTTTAAAGTTATAGTGCAGTAAGAATTACAATCGCTAACATTTTCAGCAAAACATGCGCCTTTTTAGATTTCAAAGACCCAGCTAGGAAATTATAGTCCTTCATTGCGTACAGTATATATAAATAGAAAGGTCACATAACCCTTATTTTTGAGGTTCTTTCATTATGGTTAGAAAAGCCCCGCTACTGGTATCTTTATCCAGTGGCGTGCGGTATTCAATCAAAAGATTATAATAATTTTATCATGTTTCCTTTTTCATTTATTTCAAAACATGTACGAAATTAGAATTGAATGATTACTTATGTACTAGACGCGGTATTCGGCACAAAATGTAAAAAAAAGTCATATCGAACTGTTCTTATCTCATTCCATCTTGTTGTTTTAAATTATCATGACAAGCGGGATAGCAAATCTCATACTTTTATAACTCACTAGCTACCTCTATTCCGAATATTACTGACGCAACGTAAGTGAGAAACTCACGGGAATTTTGTATGGGCTGCGGAGCTTTCCGAAGTATTATATAGGCTGTTGATAGTTTCGGCCGAGGGTGCTTGGTAGTAGTTCATTTTCTCTTATGTAAAAATAAATAAGGAGTCTTCAGTTTGTGCTACTACGAATTACTTTATTTCCATAAACATGTTTTCGGGAGCGACTACTCCCTTCCTCAGATGGACAAAGACTTTCTACAAAGACTAAAAGTAGACTAGACATTTAAAAATGTAGGCAATTCATATTTTCCTCATCCTCCATATAGAAAATAGCCTATGAATGGGTCAAATTGCCCCCCCCCCCCCCCCCACCCTAGGCCCCGGGCTGGCGACGACCTTGCGTAGTAGCACAAACTGAAGACTCCTTATTTATTTTTACATAAGTATTCTGTAGGGGTGCTATAAACGTTTCTATACAAAGTTTTGTTACTTCACGCCAGCGTAAATGTCACGGTGACATAGAATGGGGACAACGGGGCGAAACACCTCCAAACCAAGTTCAAAGTCAAACTAAACATGGGGACGCGAAAAGAATTTTGCTTATTGAATAGGTTCCCAGACCAAAAAGGGCCAAAGTAAAACCACATCATCTTACGTAACCATTATGTGTAATTTGAAGGAAGCAATTGAAGAAAATTGTTTCCGAAGTTGAAAGATGGGATTCGAAGGAAGCGATTTTCAAGAGCTCGAGGCGGCTATAAAGGATCATTTTTGCAGAAATGCGAAAGTCCTTTATGAAAGGTATTGAAAGGACGATTTCGCGTTATATAGCGAGCATACCGACAATACCTTTCTCCCCCTCCCCTCATACAATCTCAATTACTGATGGATAAGTTTATTCCTTTGGAACCAGCAGAGGAGACAGTTTACTCTTTTTTATTATTCATATAACCCATAAATAAACTCCTTTTCACCTGACACTTCTGCTACAAATCCTTCTTTTTCGTATCTAATGAATATTAAAACACGAAATTTATCAGAAAATTAAATTATTTGAATTAATAATTAAAGTGGAAATGCAATAAGCCTACCCGTCCGAATATTTTTACAACAAAATTTCTTGATCTTACCATAATAATTCGGTAAAATTTAGGTTTAATGAAGTCTATTCATCCACCAACGCATAGAACAACTAGCTGACCCGCCCGTCGACCTCCGACCTACCCAGAATTTTTATTTGTTACATGAATAAAATGCAGATTACGACCTAAAAACTTTAAGCTAATAATTTATTGCATTATGTAATATTTATTTTCAATTCGGATGCGGGATGAAGTTCGACGGGTCATAAGTTTGTAATCAAAATAATTCTTCTGTTATCGTTTTACTTTAAAAAAAATCCAAGATATGGCGGTGTAGTAAGATATAAATCACATGTGAAACCTGTTACCTTATTGTATATACTGTTGAAAGAATAGACCCCTATTTAAACCAAATTTTACTGAATTATTATGGTAAGAGGATTTTTTTTAAAGTTATGCAACTATAGAGGAATTGTTTTTACTTATGGTCCCTCGATTTTCATCCCGCATCCGAACCAACAATTATTACATATTATAAGTTAAATTTAATTAGGTATTTATGTCATAAACTGTATTTAATGCATATAATAAGTAAAAAATATTTTGCTTTATTCTGTTCAGCTAGTTTTTGAATAAAATTGTTTTTAAAAGCTTCATTTAACTCGCGCATGCTTATTAATATCCAACGCATACATACCAACGAGGGAATGCATGTATTTAGGGTATATTATTATAATATGCAGGAGTGTATTATAAAATCTACCCCGTTCAAAAGCCCTTTGTGCACCAAAAAGAGTCATTACGCATTCACGAGTTAAGTCTCGCCGAACCATTGGATTTTCTTACCCTGCTTTACAAACCAATCAGCATTAGAATGGTGATAAAGTGAAAATGGTTTTAAACCACTAAAATAACGAAAAAAAAACCTTAAAATTTACTTAAATATTTTTAAGCGAGGTTACGCACGCCGGGTATCGGTTTTTTCACCGCTTCAGCAAAGGGAGGCGTTGATCGTATAAATAAAAATGATTATCTCTATGCATGTCTTTTTAAACTCAAGAACGGCTAGACCGATTTCGTCCATTTGGTGTAATTATTTAAATACAATATTTTCAAAAGCGTTATTGGAAATTGATTAGTATGATCTGAGACCCTATTATCGAATGTCGATCGATGGGTTTTCAAATATAATTTTTGTGACTCGTATGTTTTCATAAAGAACTCATAAGTTGTCATAAAAAAAATCTATTAGAAAACCCACCGATCGACATTCTATAATAAGGTCCCTACTAGTTTATTTAAAATGGCACGAGAATCTATTGAAAAAAATTGGATGACGTGTTAGTTAAAAAATTCAAGTTACGATCGCTGGCACATGTCTGGGATACGAAATTGTAAAAGCGTGTGTTGAAGACAAAATGAGACTTACATAATAGTAGTGGGTACTCGAGTGGGGGAGAAGGAAAACGAAAATACTAATTGCAGCGCGTTCATTCCGTCCCTCACTGAAAAAATACAGGGACGGACAATAAAGCAGCGCAGCGGGGTGCATTTTGCTTTCCGTTCTATTCATATTAGCCGAATGCTCATAAGCCTCTGACAAATTGTTGTTATTCGAAAAACAAACTCATTTGATGGACGTCGATTATTTATACGGAACACTTGTTTGTCACATATTATACTTTGATGGCCGTGAATCGAATCACGAAATACATGTACTAACTTTCATAAATAATAGTATAATATGGAGGAGGCGAAATTAATTTCTTAAAGTACTTAAAACTTTTTTAGTCGCTTTTGGCATTTCTGTCAAATACTTAGTGGTACAAAGAGTTCCTTTCGGAAAACCCACGAAAGAAACTCTGTGATTTATCACAGTTTTCTTACAGAGTTTTTGGGAATCGGATTTGATGTCGATCGGCCGTTGAAGTCTTCGGACTATGGTGGTTGCATATTAGATCATAAGTAGGTACAGACCCGATTTATTCATAATTTTGGTATATTGCTCGATTTCGTGGGGATGGATTATGATTTTATTCCCCATCGGGGATTCGAAATTTCATAAGCCCAGCCTCCGCCCTCTTCTCTTTTGAAACAAGAGCTGATAGATACTACGTAAAGTTGCGTAGAGTGGAACACCAAGAGTTAGAGAGATATGCTATAACCACGATTTTACAAACCTATATTGATCCGAAAGATTTCGTATTAGGACCACATCCTGCTGACAAACAACTACGATGCTTGATGTAAGAGACAAATGTCGTGGCAGTGATACAAAACATTGGAAATCTCTCGCGAAGCGCAGAATATAGACGCATATGCTAAAGTGATTACCATCAACGTCGAAGAAACTTGACAAGACACGTATAAAATGTTTCATCCGTTTGATAAAAATGTTACTCGTCTAACAAAAGAATTACCTATAGGTAAATCACAGAAAATAGTGGTTTGTAAGGACATTATTTTATCAGATAAATCTTCATATGTGCAACGACACTACAAAATACCAAGAATCTTTCATGATTTTCTAGGATTATGAAGGGTGGGGATGAGATGTATGTTCAAATAAAGATGCGAAATTTCCTGCAATTATTATGTACTCATATAAGTCGTATACAGCAAGACGTGAAGAAACGACAGACACACGTACCTGCCAGAGAATTGTGCATGGAGCACCAAATACTGTCATAAAGTCACAGGATCTACAAAGTGAAGTAGATCAAATGTGGCCATTAAAATGCAAACAATGTAATGTTTGCATTTAAAGTTTGAAGTATACAAATGTAATTAAATTTAGACGAGCAAAGGATCTGTAAAATGCAGATTCCGGTCTATGTGAAATGTTATGTTATGTACGGCATCCGTCGTTTTAAAAAACTCCGATTGAATTTTGTATTTTCACATTAACAATAGTGTTTTTTCGGTTTGGATGCAATGCAACGGGTAAATCATTGAGGGACAGCGAGGAGCGAGGATAACCGACGCACTGTATTAGTGTGCAACGTTCGTATATCCTCTCACAGATTCGATTTCGTACCAATGCGAATGGAATTCAGGTAGCCCGTCTCGTGTCAGAAGAAGAATGCGAACATGGTCCATTGTATTGTAATGGGACGACGCAGGGTACATCGGGTCGGCTATCAAATTTACAACCGATTTTAGCCGTATCCGTTCACAATACGAGACGGTCGACAATACATGCAGTGTGAAACGACATAACAATTAATAGTCTGGATATGGGTATGACCTCCAACAATATTTTACAAGTGTCATCAAGTCCCTTATGAGGTTCATAAAAATAGAGCGTTTGTGCCCCTACATTTCATTGTGACAATTACATGTACATTTTCGCCTGTTTTGATAAACTTAGAACAAACCACAAAATGTTTGTCGCCCACATTAATTATTGCACATAAATTTCTCGCAGAATCTCTTTCTAACAGTAACAGAGTACATTCAGACTCAGCACATACGCTCAACAATAATTATTTTCAATTATAAAGAAACTTTCGAACAAAATAAAGGATTCGATACACAGGTCAATTAAATTTAAAAGCAGAGGTACACCCCACATGTTGGTCAAAGGCAACCACATTGATAAGGCAACGTTAACCCCTTCTACAAGCGGAACCCCCTTCTCATAAGAAAAGATTCCAACAGCTGGCCATACAAGTAGCCACCACTAGGTAATTGACAGAACCCCTCTAAATAATAATTACGTGATCAACCCTATCAAATGCCTTTTTTAGATCCAAAAACACAACTCACATCTCGTGATACTTTTTATTCTTCACAAACTGATTTGGTTCATGTGCAGCTCCCACTTCACTGTGTATCCCACACATTTCTTTCGATTACTTTTTCATTTGCTTTTTTTTTCGATCAATCACACGGTAACAACCGCAATCGTCATTTTGACCTTCTGAAAGGGGAGGGACAGTGACAGGATTGTGGTGCAACGGGACCGTTCAAGTATTATGTAACGCATTTTTTTAACATTATTGACCCCCCCCCCCCCCCCGAGATGCACCGTAACGCTCTTTGTTACCCCTCTTCCCATTCTCTAAACGTTGCCTAACGCACATATTACAACTATGTATGCCTCAAATCACAATTATTAATGGAAATTCACTAAATACCTTTGTTGCGGCGCCGGTAATACAATAGTAACGTTTTACAAGAAACCCCCCCCCCCCCATATTGCGTTACGTAATACTTGAACGCTCCCAACATCCCGTTCACAACATACTTACAAAGGATCATGACAAATGCAAGATTATTGTCAGTGAACTGAGCCGAACTATCACAGCTTCCAACCATCCTTCCTGTTTTTTAAACATCAATATTCTCCACATTGCAACTAGCTCGTTAAACCTCACTAAAAATCGGCTTCTTGCAAAATATACCGTACGTAAATCATGTTTGAATCACCTTTATTGATAATGAAATACCTACATGTATCAGGCACGATGTTGAGAGCATGCTACGCACATATATCTACCTTGGTTGAGCGATAATTGGCTGAATCACAATCTGTTGATTCATCACATAACTTCCGATTTAAAAATATGAGGTTCACTTATGCGAGTTGGTTATAAGTATGGGGATTTTGTTACTCTCTCGGTTGTAATGCATTAGCCTGCCTAGACCTGGTTGCAAACGAGTGATAACCAGCCTTGAGGAGAAAAATTGTGATCTATCAAGTTCATTATTCACGCGGATTTCAATAATCGGTCGCGAATAATAATTTCATGATATTATTGAAAACCTAGTGGCTTGGCTACCTAGACTTTCATACAGATTTCATGCTTGCATAAAAATATGAGACAGGTGTACTTTCGGTACACTTATACCTACTTACGTGATTACAATTAAGTAAGATTCTGAACATTGTGATATTCTATATTTTTGTGATATCTGAACGCGTTCATAAAAAACTGCACATAAATGAAATTTCTGGTGGATTCTGTGCTCGAACTGCCAACCTACTCTTTCAGGACATGATCTTTAAACGAAAATGGAGGAAAAAAGATGAAAAAAGTGTATTTTCCGCTAGGTCCGCTTTTCACGTTGTTGGAAGTATCCACTGTCTTACATTAAAAATATGAACTTACTTGGGAATAGCCATAAGGTAGTTGAGCAACCGCCTGTAGTCGTCGGGTTTGGCTCGATCTCTCCGCGGTGAGGCTGGGAATGTGACGAGGGCGCCCCCACGCCTGTCGCGGCCACCCGTGAGTGTGGCCAGCCGCTCTTGGAGCAGGGGCAACAACTCGAGGGCGCGCGCCCCGTCCATACTATCACCCCCACACTCTGTCACTGGAAAGATAATAAAAATACCATTAAATATTAATAGAAGCTTAGGTATACTTTTCTTAGCACAAAAAAGGTGTATCTATTTTTGGTCCATCAAAAAATCCATAGAAACAAAATAAGTAGGTACATAATTCGATCATTTCTACGTAATATTATTATTATGTAAGTTAGAATGTGGAACGGGAAGAAATACCCTTCCCGCACTTAGGCGTAAGTAAATGTTTTGGTGTCCAAAAAAAATGTTTCAGTACTTCTCAAAAATGTTTTATTCGATTTATCGTAAATCTTATTGATCCAGGAAAAGGCTATTTATTATTACGTATACTTACACTATTTCTGGAGGCAATGACCAAAAAAGTATACGAATTTGAAGCTTTTTGTGATGAGTCCCACTCGCTTAACATCACACGCCCGTCAATGAGATCCGACTGACAACCGTTTTTATTGGAAGATAGTGAAACGACAAGTCTTTCATTGCGCAAATAAACTTTCAAACTTGATTATTATTTTAGTGGTCATTCTCTCCAGAAATAGAGAATAGGTCATCGTACATATACAAAGAATTGCCATAAAAAAAACAACACATAGGTAGCATACTTTTCCTGTCGAAAAGAATTCAAAGATAAATAATGACAGAGAGAAAGAGAGAGAGAGAGAAAGATAACAATAAATTCCAATTAAAAGTTTCGAAAATGGAATAATTTTTGAATTTGTTTTCAGTTCGACGAATCGAGTTCATAATTGATTTATAAAGTAAAACAATATGTACGAGGGTGGTAGAAGTATAAATACCTTATGAGCAAAATTTCATGTTTTTATCAAGGCGAATGTTTGGCAGCATTCACAATTGAACGCACTCTGTATGTGAAAATGCAAAAAATTACAATAATTGATTTTTATACGTTTCTATGTACGATGCGTATATGATTATATTATGTAAATGACGGTTTGCATATATATACAAAAAATTGAGGGCAATTTCCCTTGGTTATCGCATCACGCGTAAATGACTCGAGACTCGACCAATTTCGCTAATTCTTTTTTTGTTAGGTTTGCTATTATCAAGAGAAGGGACTTATGAATGAAAAAAAAATAAGAAGAAAACGCAGAACATTAGAAAGTTTATGAAAATTAAACGTAGGTAACCTTCTATGTCAAGTTCAAATCAAGTGTGCTGAGGATTAATCTCCTCCAAACTAATTTGCAGTGTGCGGGGGGCTTTATGAGCAAGGTGAAGTAAAAATTCATTTAAATACGCCGGTATATACCTATATGAAATTTGGTGGCCATGTTTCATAAGATTTGAAATATTATATTTAGATATTTTGTATTTCAAATCAACCATTTTCATACCGTGATACTATACGATACTGACATACAATATTTACATTGTACTTATTTTATTTTCAAAAGATGGCTGGATCTTTTACTGAAATATTACAAAAGTTCCTAAAAGTTTTTAATAGTTTCAAGTAAACACTGTAGAATGTAGTTTAAAAAAGCTTCCATATATTTTGCACGACTCTACGCAGAATAAAATCTAACGTAACGTCAGTATTATTATGTAGATAAGGATATTTTTATTATCGGGTAAAAGTATTTTTTTTCGTACCTATACTCTGTATATTATTTTGTTTGTCATCTTCTATTTTTATTCACCCACTTTGAAGGGACGACAAAGATCACATGGCGACGGGTAAGCCTAACTACTCAAAGAATAGTAAAGTAGTGAGAAAAGAATAGTAAAGTAGTGAGAAAATAACAATGAATAGTAAAGTAGTGAGAAAATAACATGTTAGGCTAGATTATATACGTAGTAAGATTTCCTGAAACACCCTATCAGCACATTAAATACATGCATACACACATCGTAGCTACAATATTGGTTTAACTCACAATGACATTTTATACTGCATTGTATTCCAATCTTGGAAGCACACGTCCATGAAGACGAAATCTGTTATGTACAGTTTAATGCGTCAATACAGATTTTTTTTTTAATATGATTATTCAGTTTCTTATCCGTCCAACCTCCAACGACCGAAGCCGTTGAAACGCTTTGGAATGCATAATATGATCGATAGTTCGAAATTGAACCATCCCAAACGCGCGTGCTGGCGAACCAACCATCTCTGTATGCAGATTAGAAACGTAAGGGGTAGACAGAGAGAACAGACCTCCAATCTCTTCTTTCCAAGCACCATTCTTTTGCTTCTTCTACCGACATACCATTTCACACACAATATCTCAAATTTCTCTCACTTCTGACCTGACCTTCCTTGAGGACGGAATCGATGTGTTCGATCCACGTCATTCTTGATCAGCCACGATTTCTTACACCTTTCCTTTCAGCCTTATAAATTTTCTTTGTTATTATGTTTGCATCCATTCTTTCCACATACCAAAACCATCTCAACTTATTCATTTTATCTTTGTCAAAACACTAACTTCCATACGACATTCAATTCTCATTCCTTTCCATATCCCACAATCTTTCCACACATTCATAAGAGGTCTTATTTATACTACAAAAAACATATACCTATCTAAATTGTTTTAGGTATTTGAAAAACATATTAAAGAAGCAAAAATTTAATCCTACGGCTGTGCCTAATGAAAGTCATTAAATAACTGCACTATATTAAAGAGATGGCAAATTTATTAAATGCTATGACACATTGTAGCCAAATTTTGAAGAAGGGCTGGTCATCCTTTAAACAAAGCAAAATGTGTTATACTTGATTGAACTTATTTGCCATAAATTCATATTTTTACAATTACTTTACAACCAGTTACTATTGATTTGTATGGGAAAAATATTCTCGCATAGCGAGTAACACTCTGGAACAAATTCTGCTCGTTATAAGAGATTCCACTGCGCATATTTTCTATTGGCTATTCATGACACCTTGGTTGAAATTGTAGGAATCGTTGGTTCACATTGGATGTATATTGCACAGAATCGATAGACAAGAACTACAGGCTAAGAAGAAAAATCATTGATATTTATAGAGAGAAAGAGAATCGTTAACCAATACTAGGGTTCAAGATGTTATACACAGACAAGGGAAACAAATTGGTGAAAAACAAAAAAAAATCAAAATATATTTTCCTACGATGTCATACAGTAAAAGCCAAAGAGTAATGCAGGTACAAACTTAGACATTGGTTTGTCAGATAAAACAAGGGGAATTTTTGATAGACATTTTGTCCGTTTATCATGGGATAAATAAGATATGATATACATAGGGCAGAACAAAACCAGCTCACGTGGCTTTTTCAATAATGTGAAAAAAAGTTTGCAACTATGACAAAAATTGACAAAAGGATGGTTCAATGTTATGTTTTGTTGGTGCTTTTAAAACGTACAGTATGGAAAAATTTACCCTAAAAACAAC
Source organism: Mystacides longicornis (assembly GCA_963576905.1). Classification (NCBI taxonomy): domain Eukaryota; kingdom Metazoa; phylum Arthropoda; class Insecta; order Trichoptera; family Leptoceridae; genus Mystacides; species Mystacides longicornis. Next base: position 15,086,823 of record OY756429.1, on the reverse strand, counting down.
TACAGTGCCAGCGAAAATAATCATGGCATTTTTTTATCAACAAAAAACTTTATAATATGTAAAATTCCTTGTAAATAATTCACTTGTTGTTTACCCTAGAATCCTACTTTCAATGAGAAAAACGTACTGTTACCCAAAAGAGGGCATCATTAGCTATCAGACGACGCGTAATCATGTGTCAACTTGCTTGGTATCATTGTCTGGTTGTTAGGTAATTTTTTTCGTTGATTCAAAGTTTGAGAAACCGTCTAATTTATATATTGAAGTGAACGATGGGTCAATCAGACAATTGTCAGACCCGCACTCCTGTATGGCTCCGAATGTTGGTCAATGTACAAGACCTATAATAGATAATTAGAGACAGCAGAAATGCGTATGCTGAGATGGTCCACTGGCGTGTCCTTAAGAGATAAGATCAAAAGTGCTCACATTCGTGGAAACCTAGGGGTGACAGACATCAATAGTAAACTAGAAGGAAGGCAGTTGAGATGGTATGGACATATAGAACGACGACCGCAGGAGCATATCGTCCAACAAGCAATAAACTTAAATGTTCCACATTCCGTAACTAGAGGGAGACCAAAGAATTCCTGGGTGACGCAAAGGCGCGAGCAGATGCAAAGATGTGGGGTGGGGGAAGTGGTGCAGCAAAGAAGAGTTTACAGCCTGAGGATGAGGAGAGCTGACCCTAGCAGTCTTCATAGACGCTAAGCTGGGAGCAAGCCAGGGAGAGAGAGAGAGAGTGAACGATGGGTCGAAATAAGTTAAAAATGGAATATTTATCTTTTTCCTTAGCACTGCATTGAAAAAGGGAACCTCTGTGATTTCTGTAGCGAGAGATTTGGGAGTGTCAAGGGAGACCATTTTTCAAGCGGTCTTGGTTTTTCGGCTCAGTATACATGAAAAATGATTTTTGGAGCACAAGAAGGCTTCATCGAGAACTGATAGGCTTTTGAAATAAGAAGTGATAAAAATAATAAGTCCATAATGTTTATAGGTACATACAATAAGAATAAATAATTTGAAATGTTTGATTTTGTAGATTTTTTGTCTTGTTAAGTTTTTTTTGCCAGCACTGTGCATGCTTAGAGATGTGAATACCCTGACAATGCTATGTAGTTTTTGGACAGAAATGGTCAGCGACATCAATATTCTTAGCAGAGTCCAAGTAAATAAGGAACCATTGACCGACATTTAGGTCTAGAAAGTGTCCTACATACAATACAATACTCAATTTTAAACCCCATTTAGGGCAGAAAGAAGCAGCAAGAGCCCTCCACCGCGGTTCATATTGCACGGCTTTAATCACTTACACGACAAATAGTTTTTTTAATGAATCTGTGCTAACAAGTGAGCACTAAAAACTCTTTGAGATATTTCACGGTTAAAAAAATAAACTTTTGTTGTAAAAAGGAAGATGGTCGACACCTGTGATCAAATACAGGATCTTCGTTTACTGACATTTTTGTCATAAATTAGCTGAATGACATACCCACACATAGATACTAATCTCAAGATTTTGAATTTAAAAATTTGTTCAGTATATTTTAAAACAGTCGCATGCTTTATTGACAGCATAATGTTTATCTTAGTTCTAAGATTTCTACAGTTGCTACATGGAAAAATCTAAGGAAGACCCAAATCTGTTGTAGTAAAAACAACTGTGGTTTGTGTTGGTATGAAAGCAATAAGAGTAGGAAATGTACCATTTTACAAACATAGATGGTGCATAGAAACCAACAAGTTACATTTGGCGAGCAAGTACTGTAAAAAATTATATAGAATTCATAAAAAACAAAGGCTTTAAATAATACATACTAAGACTCGGTTTACATCCTAAGTCAATCTTGGCTGGCAGAGATCCTTCGGGATAAGTCCGCCCTTTCGACTGTCCTATTTACTGTCTCCACACTTCATTTTGATATAATAAAGTTTTATTTATTTATTTTATTTAATCTAACTACCTACGTGAAGGAACATTTTATATGAAAAAACTAAATTGTTGTTTTTTTTTCTATTTTCCTCGCAATTATCCAGTTTTTCTCACCGTTTAAAACTTCTCTGAGCTTTCACAAAAATTTTGAATAAGACACATCAGTTCAATCGTTCTCGAGTATTAGCGAGACTAATGAACAGCAATCAATATTTTTTTTATTTAAAAAAAAATATTATATACAGTAGGCGCCAGTTATTGTGATCACTGGTTAATATTCACTGGCTTTACAGAATACTAGCGGTCTGCCCCAGCTTCGCACGGGAAATAGGCACTTATTTAAAAAAAATAGTTTTCATGAAGATCCCTATTTTTTTTTCAAAATATTCTACAGCCTTTTAATCTGTAATAATGTAGCATTCTAATGATTCCATCCCGTAGGGCTCGTACCCCAGTGACGTCCTATATTGCTACCTAGCTAGATGAGCAGAGTGAGCCACGGAGAGTGGGTACTTCCATTTTTAAACTCGTAGCATCTTTCGAATAGAATGTCCGAATCGAATAATTCAAAAAGTTTTATAAACGTATTGAAGCAGACTTGAATATGAAATAATTTATTTTGATAAGGAGTAATAAAAATGAAGAGTCTTTTCTACAGGCGGCATTTCGATTAAATTTTTAAAATAAATGAACACTTATTGTGGCATAACTATAAAAGTAAGACATATGCTGTCGCGACATTTTTTGTAAATATTGATGTCTTCTACAAAGTCGTAGTACATTATTTTATTATATCGTCAATAGTTTTCACAGCGCACGCGATGTAAAGAATATTTTAGGTAATTTTTTTACACCTTGGGTTACATTATTGGAGTTTAAGTAAGGATCCCAAATTTTTTTTAAATAAACAATATAGCCTATGTTAACCGGGGATAGTGTAGCTTCCCAAAAGTGAAAGAATTTTTCAAATGGGTTCAGTAGTTTCGGAGCCTATTCAATGCAAACAATCAAATCTTTCCTCATTATACCTATATTAGTATTTTTTTTTTTTTTTTTGATCAATTGGCCGGGAATCAATTGCCCCCTATAACACCGCGACCCTTGTTGGGTCTATTGTGTTTGCCACTTTGATTACAGGATGCCGTCGAGCCCAATGTCCACCCAGAAGTTGACAATGGTTTTTGCGGCGATGTTTGGGATATCCTCTGGGTATAGTATAAACTTCCCCAGGTGATATTGGCGTTTGCTCATCAATGGTATGCATTCGCACAGAATGTGGAGTGGCGTTTCTAAGGCCTCCTCGCACACTCGGCACATATCTGCATTTTGTATAGAAATTTTATTTATTAAATCATATACGGCCATAGGCCATTAACATTATTACATAATATACAATATATGAAGCAAAAAGAAAACACATACAAAAAGGCTAAATCAACACATACACAACAAAAAACCAAAGAAAAGAAAAGTCAGCCAGTGAGAATCATACAATCAGTCGGTGAAATAGTCAAAGAATTATTTCATAGAGCTTCAATCCGATAATAGAATCACTTTGGTTTATAGAATCAGTTGTTCAAAATTTATCACTTTCTAGTATTTTTACCAAGGTGCGTGCATGTTTTTGTGTATTTTGTATGACTTAACAGGAATTCTTTGCAGCTAAAAGTCAAGGACAGCTTTGAACTATGTCGAGCTGCGCGTGCTTGTGTTTATTGTATGTAAGAACTGATGACATTAGTGAATTTCATATTTCAGTTACCAATTTATCTAGGACATGGAATTAGCTGGCTTATAGAGAAAATGAAAGTGTTATAGAGTAAATTACAGGTTATAGAGTAAATGAATTCAGCATTCATTATTTTTCTTAATTTGAGGACAACATAGAGCATATTTGTTCTTCTTCAATTATTATTATTATGGATATAGGATTTCTCGTGTAATCTAACTAAGTATATCAGAATTTGGACTAGTTTATTTTTTTATAGAACTCATTGCGATTTAATATATATTTTTTTTTTTAACATCTCAAAGTTGTAGAGAACCTGAATATAATTTTAAGCCAATCAAGTTTTTTTTTGACAAGCAGAATAGACAAAAAGCTGAAAAAATATTGTTTAAGTGTATGTTGATACCTAGGATAGGTTAGACGGAATTAAACTTTAAAAACTTATATTTAGTTTTTCTTTCTCGTTTCATTATAAATCTAAATTTCATAAGTTTTATTTTCTATATACCTACCATGTGTATTTTCAAAACATCATTCTTGATTTCACTACAATGAAGAGAAAATTGAATTTATTATAGGAACAATATTTAAAATATATATACCTACACATAAAGTAGTGAAAATTTAGTAAAACCTCTAATAAAATTGAACGGTATACATAATTTTAGCATGTTCAATAAAATGAGTAAAGATCACTTAGGGATAACAGACAATGAAAGGCCAAAATTAATTGTTGTATGTGATTATAATACGGGTTATTGTGATTATTTTCATTCAATTATGCATTGTTTTTATGTTAAATTAAAAAAATGATGGATATAATTGTTTGAATTGAACTGTAATATAATATTTAGATGAACGTTACTTAATAACACTTCGGTGTAAACTTAATTAAATTAAAAATAACGGGAGTTCAATTATATTAAATGAATCAAACCCCTTTTTAGAAGAACAATGTTTCGAAATAAATAAGTCGTTTGAAATTCATTTTCTGTTCAATAGACAATAATATTTAAGAATGTATTCATCGGATACACAAAGGCGTGTATCAATGCGATATTAGTGAATTGATGTCAAAATAACCCTATATATAATATATTATTATAAAGTTACCTTCTAAATTGAAAATTAATTATCCGGTGTAAATATTAGGGCACACATTATTGTCACTAATTTACACGAAAAAAGTTAGTTATTACAATCTACATTTCATTACGAACACCACTATTCAAATAAACTTAGAGTTACGAAAACAATATCCGCAGCCATGACGGCATCCCAAACAGTACGACAACCATAGATGTGTAGAAAGACATTTCGAACTAGTATATTGTCTACAAAGATGACTCGGAATACACTCATTACGATTGTGGATGGATCAAATTTTGTAAAATAAAATATATCGGCATCGTTAATAACACTCTAAAACTTATTACCACAACTTAAAATATATTTTAATCAGTTTTATTTGGATTAAATTAATGAAAAGTCTTCAATGATACCTATTATTATTAATTCAACTTAATCCACGTTAGACCATTAAAGATCACGTGGATTTTGACAAATTATGCTTGCTGAGCAACCAAGAGTTTTTGAACGTGTTTATCGATTCAAGGATTCGGGGCTTTCCCAATTTTCCCGTGGATCTACAGATCACAGGCAATGTGAGTACGAGATCTGTACGAGCCACAATAATAGTCGTGTAAGGAAAAAACACGTAGAACGCCGACCCGCACCGACCGGCGAAAAGAATGTTACTATGGATTTGAATGGGGATACGCACAGCAAAAGCAGGAACCCGCTTTCCGGCATGCCCATTTGAATGCATTGAAACCGTAGACAACATTCTTTGCGCCAGTTGGAATCGGCGTTCTACGTGTTTTCACCCTATGAACCACAGACTACTTATACTATGAACCTACAGCGGATATAGATCACTCTCCTGAGAATGGATTGCCATACCTATTGCACGGAAGAAGATGAAGGAGAACCTACAGCGGGAATGTGTCTATCTTGTCACCAAAAATCTGAGTCACAACCGAAAAGTACCATGACCCGGATCATTGATTCACCTTTGAGCCGACCTGGGCAGGGATTCTATGCACGAGTTACGATCGATGGGTTTTCAAATAGTATTTTTAGGACTTTCGTACAATATCTTATTAAAAATTGTATTCTTGAACCTCGTCTGCGACAGCTTTTATAGATTATCCTGCGACTTATGAATTATTGTATTCCAAAGAGAATAATATAATACAGTGATTCCCTAACTATAGTACGCGTACCACCAGTGGTACGCGACAATTATTAAGGTGGTACGCAAGAATATTTAAAAAAAGATTATACGGAGTTGAATAATTGGATAAGGAACCCATTCGTTTCGGATCTGGATAGTGTGAGTGAAAAGGAATCTCTGATAGAACTATCTTGCGATGGAGGTTTGCAAGCGAAATTCAACAAAGTAGAGCTGTGTGAAGTTTGGCTAAAAGTTAAAAATAAATATCCATCGCTGTCCAGAAAAGCATTACTATTTCGGATTCCATTTACAACCATGTATCTCTGTGAGAGCGGAATTTATGCTATGTTGATAATAAAAAACAAATATCGTATATAATAAGCTTAACGTAGACCCCAATTTGCGCTTAAAATTAAGTACAACTGAGCCAAATTTTCCTATCTAGTCTCGAACATGCAGCATTTTTTTCCTATAATTAATAGATCATAATGTTGTCATACAGTTGTTACAGTTTTTATTACTTTACCATTTTGAAGGTTTTTTTAACGGTTACAGTTCAGTGGTATGCTACTGATTTATAATTTCGTTTGTGGTACGCGAAATTAAAAGTTTGGGTACCACTGATATAATACAATACTTATATTCAAATCATCTTTTGTCAAAAATGCAAAACTCACGAGACATTTGAATTTTGGTGTTGGTTACAATAGTGTTGTCGAGTATAGACCAAGCGATCGCCAGTCGTTAAATCAATCGACACCATAATCGAAAATTTTCATGCACGGAAGTTTTTTTTATCGACATTGGAGAATCGACCCCTAGCGATCATCCTGTATAAATTTAGAGTAGCCACAATATCCTCCAAATGATCTACTCTATGTACCATACCAGTTTGTTTAACATTCTACCAAACACTCTGTATACATACCAATATGAGTATTAGTATTATTACACATATAATATTGAACGTGTAAGTGCGCAATCTTCAAATAAACTATAAAATCTAAATTATACTGTTTCGATTTCATGCGAAAACTTCTATGGAATGAAAAATAAAAAAAACTGGAGGAAAGTTTGTCGTATAAATTATTAAGTGGTAAGTATTGCATAGTATTGAAAAAAAAAGTGTAAATAAGAATTATCTCACGATTGTTTACTAAATTAGGTATCTTCTTTCAAAGAAACATTGTAGGTAGCAGAATGTCCATAAATATTATCCTAAAGAGGTACCTATTATTATGTAGTGTTCACTATGGAAGGCAGAATACAAAAAAGATGTCCATTCATCTAATTTTTACCGATTTTTATAAATTTGTTAAAGGACAATCTTGATATTAAACACGAGCAATTTTGTATGGGCTCTTATACAAAGTGTTCCTTCTAGCTACCACTCACGTGACCTTCCATACAATCAGTGCTTACACGTCCAACTGTTCACGTTAGCAATCCATAGATAGTCCATAGATTTCCTTTTGATCTTCGTTCATGTCTCTGGTATGATCTATGGTGAGTTTTTTTGACGAGTTGTCATATTCTTGTATCAGTTGACGTGCAGGTTTTTGATTTGCGGTGTTGATTGAGTATCGACAGGTTAGCGAAAATTGTTTAGACTTATCAGCTGAAGTTAGTTTGTGTCTCCGTGTAAAATACTTTCCATACGGTGAGCCTGTAAATTGCATTTTATTTAAAACTTGAAATTATATTATCACTTTCATTCATAAACCTTTCGTATTTATACTTATCAACTATTTATTTCACAATAATTAGAAATCGAACTATATAAACTAAAAAGTTCTAAAATAATGAAAGATGTAACATAATTTTTTGTCCAATCATATTGCTAATAATTATGCAACTATACACTCTCCATATGTTATTGAATTCAAATATTTAATCAAAAATAAAACTATAATGTATGTTAATGTCGATTTTTTCAGGATAAAATGAATAAGAACTTACGATTTATGATTTTTGCCTGTGGCATATTTTTCTGCTACTTCGTTTATGGGATGTTACAAGAAAAGATATTGCGTGGAAAATATGCGGGAGATCAGGAGGGCGCTGATCCAGAAAGATATACTTATGCCCTCTTCATTGTATTAGTCCAGTGTATTGTTAATCTCATATTCTCTAAAGCAATGAAGGTAAGACATCTGATATTCCTGAAAAAAGTAATTGATGACATACATGGTTTCACAACAGATTGTGTTTTGTAAGCCGATTATCTACACTATATTAATTCAAGTTTAGTGGTGACGAACAACAATTGCTTCAGTTGTGTCGTGAAATGGCTAAAATCTATCTATACAATTTGTTTTTTAACCACTTGATCAAACAAAACGTAGGAATGTTAGAAGAAACATTATCTATGATAATGCAAAATTTTGGAAACATTTTTCTTCTTAAAAACCTGTGTTTAAGTTTTTTTTCGTAACTTTTAAATTATGTCCTTTGAGGTATACTTTTTGTTAGTTTTATTAAATTTCGTGATTTACCTACTAGGAATGCAATGGAAACAATCCCTTCTTACCAAAAGTATTTAAAAAAGAAACTCGAATACCTAATTTTGACAGATTGACTGTTAGAAATTTCCGTAGGCAATAAGTTGCAGGGACTCAATGATGTTTTGTATATTTTTAGTCTTTCTATCCACAAGAAGTTGATTCGACAAGAACTGTGTACTATTTTAGTTCTGCACTGACATATCTTTTAGGAATGGTGTGCTCAAATATGGCTCTGCAGTTTGTAAATTATCCTACTCAGGTAAGTTTTACATTTAGTGGTTCTTCTTATCTTAGAAAATTTCATTGAAAACGTCAATAATGACGTATTTTGTCTCTCATAACTACATAGCTTAAATTTTTTGCAGAATATTATGTTATTAAAATTAATGTAAGTTTTTTATTGTGAACTTTATCAACACAAAGGAAAGAGCTGTTATGCAGATTGATTTCATATTAATATTTCTGTAAAATAATGTAACATAATATGAAACAATGTGGTAATTTAGAAGTGTGACAAATGAGAATGACAGATTGAAACAATGTACGAACACGTACAACACTAATGCTACATTCACACCGAGTCTAGTTTAGTTGCATCTGATGAACATTCTAATGGAATATATGACAGAACCAAATGCACTGTGTGAATACGCAATTTAGTTTTTGCAGCACTCAGTTTCTTACTAATATTTGAAAGCGATGGAGTGAAAACTCTTGCTTTCTTATACTGGTATTTTCACCGTCAGAGGCATTCTAGAAGAGTTTGGTTAAATATTGGTCATGTGAATGCAATGCTATTGCCTTTGGTCCGAATCCATATTTTGCCCAATAATCATATCCGACTCCAGTTGCAAAATTGGATGTCATGTTTTACTAGTGTTGGTTATTTGCCATTTCTTAAAAAGGAATGCACATGTGAACTCATATTATATAAATGATTTTGTGTTTAAACCATATCTTACAAAAATCAGACCCAAATTTTCTGTATGAATGTAGCATTACACATTAACAGAAAAAACGCTAGCTATATGTCAATGCTCACAAATGTGTGATATGAAGATGGCACTTCCCCTTTGTTTCTTGCTCATTATGACTTAAAAAGAGTCTCTAGTGTTTTCCATCCTTAGCTAAAGAGCAGGTTCTTATTTGATTGACCTGTGACAGGGGCACACTTTTGTTTGAAATTGTATTTATTGTGAAACTAATTAAAGAACCCAAGTGTCTCACAAGAGACCTAGGGGAGGTAATGATAAATAAATAAGTTGTATAGATTTAATCAAATATCCCACATTACGGTATAATACTTTACTGTCAAATTTTTAGGTTGTTGGAAAATCTGCAAAACCCATACCTGTCATGGTTCTGGGTGTATTGATTGGACATAAATCATATCCATTACGCAAATATGTCTTTGTTTTCCTGATTGTCATCGGAGTTGTGATGTTCATGTTCAAAGACCATGGCAAAGTTGAAGTACAAAACACCTCATATGGCATTGGTGAACTTTTATTGATTTTATCTCTTATCATGGATGGACTAACAGGAGCTGTTCAGGTTTAAATTTATCATTTGTATTCAGATAATTATTGTTTTGCACTGCGAATTGTCTTGTTTTTATAACATATTAATTTATTTCTGACACATTTCTTAATATATGTTCAAAGTTCTATTCATTTTATTTGATTGCGTTCGGAACAAACATAGAGCCAGAGCTCTAGCTCTAGCTCAAGAAAAAATGCTCTATTTCTAAATAGAGCATTTTTTCTTGATGGTAGATATTGGCAACAAGCAAGAATTAACACCATGAATTGCTCGTTGTTGTTTGCTTGGTGTCAATATACACGATCAGCAGGGGATGCTTCCTGGCTCTGGTTTTATCTTCTTTCGTTCGGTCTAATCATTCTTGTAGTCTATAAAAGTCTTGTTCAAGCAAAATACAGGACATTGTCTCCTCCCTAAGTGTTTACCTCTTTAGCCTATTCATTGAGGTACCTAATTTTGATCAAGCAGTATCTGGTTCGATTCCAAGTTGAGTCAGAGTTTTTTTAAAGTGTTTTTCATTGGAAATTCTACTCCAGATTTTGCATCTTTTCTCAGATTGGACTAGATCACTATACTAGTAGAAACTTACTGTGTCACTACATGAATTCTGCTGGTTTTATGTACATCTGCCAGCTATCAATTATATTTATATATCATAACCTAAAATCAATAAGTTTGTTCCATTGGTTAGTTACATAATGTTTAATCTAACTTGACACATCTGTGTACATTTTAATACATCTGTGTACATCTTGAGTAAATCGTATGGATATTTCATAACATAAATGCGGTTCTTTATAATGTGTAAAAATGGAATCAATTCTGTATTTATATACATGTCAAAAAGCAATCATATTTAAAGACATCTAAATTGATTAATTCATCTTATAACCCTCGGGAAAAAAATGCCTCAGCATATGGGTGTAAATATTGAAAATTCCTTAATTATTAAATTATAAAATGCAGAGTTACTTCTAACCAAGTTGAGAATATAAACTTAAGTCTATGTAATAATTTTAAATCAAAGTTATTCTGACCGATATCAAAGTCATTATGTTTAAATTCCTTACTTGCTGCTTTACTACTTTAGAATAGAGCCTAAATTTTATATCAGGTCCCCCCTCTTGTTTTGGTAGTCATGCTATGTCTCTGCATACGGTTGATTCAAAATTTTTATGTGGTTTATGTTTGGCCGGTTACAATAACCTGTCTAGGTATCTCTAATATTTTGTTAAAACACTATCCATCTTTCCGCTTTGCTGTTTCAATAAACAAATACATGTTAGAATTTCTATTCGAATTTGTTATCTATTCTTCAGAGTACCTGAGAGCTATGAATTTTATAGAAATCAGCGATAAGGGGGCGTTCAAGTATTACGTAACGCAATTTGGGGGGGAGGGGGGGTCTTGCAAAACGTTACTGTGTGTTACAAGGGGGGGAGGGGGGGTTCGAACAATGCGTCACGTAACGTTTTTTTTTTCTTAAATAAAAAAAAAATTGTGAAATAAAACTTCCAAGTTGGACACCCTTTTCGTTTATGTTTTACGGGAAGTCCCTCGATTGTAATGTACATCATTTTTTGTTCTCCGAAGTTAGCAGCCCTTTTGGACAATGTTTTACGGGAAGTCCCTCGATTTTTCGTTTATGTAATGCGGGGAGTCCCTCAATTCTACTGTATGAAATTTTATTGCTCTGCGTAAAAAGCAACCTTTTTCGATTACGTCTTACGGGGAGTCCCTCGACTGCATTGTATGTCGAAATTTTCATTTCGCTCTCCTAAGTTAGCAAACCTTTTCTTTTATTTTTTACGGGGAATCCCTCGACTGTATTATACTTAGGTACGTCATTTTAATTTTATTTTCGTTGTTAGTATTCGTTAGTGCTTTAAACACGCAGTACGCATAAACACAAATTGCTTTTAGTGAGCGTTGTTAAAGTGAGTTTGTAGATAGGTACTATAATGTCCACAAAAGCGGGGGATTTACATAATCAACTGTTCTTGGCCTATAAAGGCTCTCATGCTGACTCCAACGCATCTATGTCAAAAAAATACCAATGAAATTTGAAAAACATCAAAAGAAAAAATAAAGAATAATTTATGGAACATAATACAGTAGGCGCCGGTTATTGTGATCACTGGTTATTAGAATCAGCCGCTTTATAGAATCAAAAGTCCAAGTCCCGATTCCAAATGAAGATTTTCATACAATGTCTATCGGATAATAGAATCACATTTCCGGTTAATAGAATCAATTGTTCCAAAAATTTAGAACACTTTCTTATATTTTAGCCACTGACGTGCACGTTTTTTGTATATTTTTTTTCAATTTCGAGTCAATAGACAAATTGCGCATTAAAAAAGATTTATAGCTCAGTCGAGGTCAGTTTTGAACTGTTTCCAGCTGTGCGTGTGTTTGTTTATTGCATGGCGATAAAAGTTTGGAACCCTGGAACAGGCAAAAAGACAAAAGACCGAATAACGGTGAGCACTTTTAATGTGCTCTATGGCGGACTGATGACATTTTAATTTTTGGAAAGAGTGCATCTACCAGATGTTTTGAAGCCGTGAAACACTTGCTAGTGATGTAGGTAGGTATATTTTTTACACAAATGCTTGAAAGAAGTCACATATTTCCGAAAACTATCCGAAACATAGGGACAGATTCTCTTTTGTCTCGATTTCTTTACGATTTTTTTGACATAAAAACCTTTCTTAGGTATATAATGCGTAAGTACCTATGTTTGTGTGAAATATATGTAGGTATGTACTAAGTAGTATATTTTGTATGGCCGCCGCTTATTAGAATCGCCGGTTAATAGAATCAAAACACACTGGACAAACATGATCACAATATCCGGCGCCTACTGTAAATAGTATTATACGAGAGTTCAGTAAAAAATAGTCACATCCAGAGTGTTACGTAACATTTAGGGGGGGGAGGGGGGGGGTACAGAAAAACGTTACGGCGCGAGACATGGGGGGGGGGAGGGGGGGTAAAAAATCTTCAAAAATTGCGTTACGTAATACTTGAACGCCCCCTAAACCGTTTCAATAGTCTATCTCTAGTAGCTTGTGACATGTCCCGTACAAAATCTTTTTACTTATAAAAAATTGGCTTTTTCAAATGACGAGAGTGATTTGGAATTGCTTGAGTCCATATTGTTTAAATATTTCATGTAAGTAGAGGGTTTGGTCAGTGAAAAAGCTGTAAATGATTTGTTGATCGAAATAATGCCAAATTTGCGCATAATGTTTTCAATGTAGTTATCCTGACCCATATAACATAATCTGTGACCAATGAGATATTATACTGGAGATGCAATTCCATACAATTTTTAGTTTGAAAGTAGCATCACAAGTAAATTTGAAGTTGAACTTAAATAAAAATATGCAATCAAGCATTACTGACGAATGTATTTGTCTTTGTCACACATAATACGCCAAACGGCTAAGTGCTGTCACCTTCTACCGGTACACATTAATAGAAATTTCTTTTTGTGCGTGAGATTTGAATTTATTTGTCAGAGTTGTCTAAGAACCTTTCGAAAAAGATCTCTCGTCTTTATTAATGCGAGGCAGACAAAGAACAGTTTAAAAGCACATTTATAAAAATATTTTTCGAATATGGAAAAAATGATTTATTTATTCGAATTAAAAGTGTCCCTTTTTATAAAAACACTAGTTATAGTGTACTCGCTTCTAAATTTCGTCCGGCTAGATAAGGGCTCATATACACACGGCTTTTAAACAAGAACCGTCAGAAATCCGGCACTGTGGGAAAAACCGCTGGCGATATCTCAGTTGTATGATAGATTTCGTAAAAAAAATCATTGGAAGTGGAAAACCTCTGTTTGCAGAACAGTCTTATATAATTTTAATAAGGGAGCACTCTGTTTAAATATAAGTTGTATTCTTTTTTCTAAATAAATTGATAAAAAAAACCTTGATAAAATGAAAAAAAAACTATAGAAATATATACCTACGCACTATTGCATACGCCGCGTACGGATGTATCTTTTTAAATGAATTTGGGCTAATTAAAAGTGAACACAAATACATTTGGAAACTTGCACACACACTAAGGAAGTGGAAAAAGTTGGCACAGGGATTCGAGCCCACGACGTATGCTGTAGTAAGAAAGCCGTCAATAGAACCGCTGGGTTACCAATTCAAATAAAAATGTATCTACGCGTTTCAAATAGACGCGGTTTTTTTAACCACGCTCGGTATGATGTGGGCCTAACTAATAAAACAAAAATAATTATCAAATATATTTTTATATTTTGAACATTTTATTTCAATAATATGCACTTAAAATATATAAAATACATCCTTTTTGATGAAAGGATTTTCCTATATTGCTTTTTTACATGCCATTTTTTAGACTCAATTGCATCTCTAGTATAAATCTCATTGTCTGTGACATATTATATTCATACAAAATATTTGATTGCTATGACAACCAAGAGGGCTAATGGATATGTTTAGAGTGTCTATCTTTATTTATTGAAACTTGGGTAATGCACTGGGTTGCTAGGGAGCGTTCCGTCGTCTGTCAAGACAACAGTCTTTCAAAATTGTGACAATGTTTTTTGTTACTACGATAACAATATTGACAATGTTCTACACTGACACATTCACTGCTTTTTATAGCAGTACCACAGTCCTAGTAAAACAGAACATTACGGTAGTCATGATTTGTCAGATAGCATTATACTGATTACTATAGATTGTTGTTGAAACCGGCTGTGAGAGTGAGTTGCCTATTGTAATGTAATAGAGGTTGATGCTTACTCCTAGTTGCAAACCTTACTTACTTCATTTTCTTTCTCTTTTAGGACCGTATGAGGGCAGAAAGTTCACCCACGGCTATACAAATGATGATCAACACTAACTACTGGTAAATTCATCTTTATGTTCTGTTTGAATACAATTTGCCTATCAAGGGATTTCCCTTAAAACATAAATAAAAAGGGTTACATAATACTTGAACTCCCTTGTCTCATCATATGTAATAAAAATAGTCACATTGTTTCAGGTCTGTGATTATTCTAAGCGTTGGTGTAGTTCTCAGTGGTGAACTATTTGCTGCCGTTGATTTTATAACCCGTCACCCCATTGTGATGACACATATGGCTACTTTGGCGATCACTGGTGCTTTGGGACAACTATTTATATTTTTAACTGTAAGGATATTAGTTTATTTATATATTTGATTAAAATCCCAGTGTTATCCAGGGGAGAGATTGAGAGAGCCATTCGATCTTTGGATTGTTCAAAATCACCAGGGCCAGACAACTTGCCTAACATATTTATAGCAAAGTGTGCGGGTGTTATGATTGTTCCATTGTTCGACCTTTTTAACAGGTCATTAAGGGACGGCGTTTTTCCTGGAGCCTGGAAAACGGCATTTATCACGCCCATATTTAAAAAGGGAGATGCTTCAGACGTCGCAAATTATAGACCTATATGTATTTTGTCGTCGATACCAAAAATGTTCGAATGTATTGTATTGTCAAGGATTGCAGGTTCCATTAACTCGATAATTACCCCCAAACAGCACGGGTTTATGCCAAAAAGGTCAACACAGACCAACTTACTCTTATACTTCGATTACATTGTACATAAGCTGACAGATGGGCACCAGGTAGACGCGGTGTATACCGATTTTTCCAAAGCGTTTGATAGGGTGCCCCATAAAATCTTGGTCGAAAAGCTTAGAGCTTATGGAATTGTAGGCAAAGTGTTGTCGTGGTTGACGAGCTACTTAACGGACAGAACTCTTAGTGTCAAAATATCTGACTGTATATCTCAGCCCATACACGCCACCAGTGGGGTCCCGCAGGGGTCCCATTTGGGACCAACCTTATTCAATATCTTTGTAAACGATGTAGTTGAAATCTTTTCTGACGTTGAAGTCTTGCTCTTTGCTGATGATTTGAAGATCTTTAGGAGGATCAATAATCAGGGTGACTGTCTGATCATGCAGCAAAACTTGGACAGACTGACCGATTGGTGTAGCTCGAACTTGCTGTTTCTAAATGAGGGGAAGTGCCAGGTCGTGAGATTCCACAAGAAAAGGAAGAATGTTATTGCTTTTGACTATTGCATGAATCACGTAGTTCTAGAGGCAGTTGGACAGATTAGGGATCTGGGTGTTACTTTTTGCAGTGACTTGTCCTTTAGGTCTCATATAGAGGAGATTGTGGGCAGGGCGATGCGAACCATGGGTTTTTTGCTGCGACTGGGCTCAGACCTTCGATCCCTGGATTCGTTTCGGGCACTCTACATATCATTGGTCAGACCTCAGCTCGAATACTGTACGGTGGTCTGGTCCCCTCACTATGCGGTTTACGTTGAAATGTTGGAAAGGGTCCAGCGTAAATTTTTCGGATTCCTCAATTACAGAATGGGCCGTACTAGGGCTGAACGGGATTACCCTGAGCTGATGCATCGTTTCTGTTTGTTTCCTCTCAGCGACCGTAGGAAGCTGTCCGATGTCGTGTTTTTGTATAAGTTGGTTAATGGTGGAATAGACTGCAATGAGCTACTGGGTAGGGTTGCCTTTAATATTCCAATCAGAAATACAAGACAGGCCGTACTGTTTCACGAAATTAGGGCAAACACGAACTATTTATTCGGCTCCCCAGTGCCTCGAATGCATAGATTGGCAAATGAGCTCTGCATCGAGGCAGATATTTTTAACGACGCTTTGTATACGTTCAAACGAGCTATAGGGGAGAGATTGGGTTTTTGGTAGTCGGAGTTGCTGTGTGCTGACAATGTTTCTGGGTTTTTTGTTTTTCTTTGTTTTCTCTTTTTGTGGATGTTTTTTATATTGATTAGTATTGCATATCGATTTTATTTTTACTAAATTTAGTTGTTTTAATTGTATGTTATTTCTTTTAATTGAATTTTATTATTTTTAAATTGTTTTATCGAACTGAAATATTTTAAATTGGTTTGGTTTTGTTTCTGATCTTGTATTTCAGTTTGTTTTTGATTTTCAATTTGTTTTTAATTTTTATTTTGAATGTCCTTTTTAAAAGATATCATTTTAGTATTTTTTATTATTGTTACAATTTATTGATGTTATTACTTTTATCTTTATTATTTTTAGTGCTTGTTTTTGATGGTTTGTTTTTATATATTTTAACCTAATTCAAACTTGTCTTTAATCAATTTCTTAATCATTTTGCAATTTGAAACAACTGTAATGAATGGAATAATAATTGTTGTACAGTTGATTGTGTTTCATATGTTGACTTTGCCATTGAACCGATTGTAACATGTTATTAAGTAGTATTGTGATTGTAAATGTTTTTATTTTTACATGTAAAAGGCTTTCAGCCGTATATTCTATAAATAAATAAAATCAATAATTATATCATATTGACTCTATACCTACTGAGGTTTGTTTAAAGTATTGTAATCATTGTCCTATGCAAATAAAACAACTCAATTATTAGTAGGTAATGATTAAACTTGATGTAGGTAAGTAACTTATTGTTGTGTCTTTCCACAGGTGTCTCAATTTGGACCATTGCCGTGTTCAGTTATTACGACAACTAGGAAATTCTTCACAGTTTTGGCATCTGTTATCATTTTTGGTAATGTTTTACTCTTTCGTCAATGGATAGGAGCTGTTATTGTATTTACTGGTGCGTATAAAATTCTATGATATTATTTTTTCTTTTCCTGTTAAATTAGAATTCTAATAAAGATATTTATATTATTTTGTAGGATTATTCCTCGACATGTTCTATGGAAAATCACCAGCCAAAACGTCAGGAAAACCGTGATCTTATTACTGCTTAGGTTTCAATTATAGTATAAGAACTGTTGAGATTTTATATCTGTTGAAATTTAATTTATGACACTTAAAATAAATTAAATCTACATAATTATTCTAAACAAACTGGAAACCCAGTAAATATTTTTTTTGTTATATCTGATTAAAAATAAAAAAGTATATTATTTATTGTCTAATTTGCACAAACATAACATTTCATATAGGTAACAAATATTTCATGTAATCACGTTTTAGTTGTTCTTGAATAAGAATATAAACTACCTATGTATTTAAAACGGTTTGAATCTTAAAAAAAATATAATTTGTTTATAGAAAAGTAATCAGTATTGTTTATTTTCTTTATGTGGTATCTGTTTTAAATACTATTGATACTTTGAAATCCGATAACTTTTGTTTCCCTTATTGGTTTAATCCTTATTGCTACAGTTAACTTGTCGTTCAGTCATATTTCCATTAATTCTACAAGAAAATGCCAAACATTATTATTTATTGTAACCATGTAGCCGATCCATGTCATTTTCGGTCAACCATTCCTTCGAATACCGTTCACCTGTTGGTTTTTTTTTAAGATAGTATTAGGTACTCTCCACAACAAAGCTTAATTTATTTTGTTGATTTAACAAAAATCTGCTGCAGAATTTTTGTACATGGTTATCAACAAAACGCCAAAAAGATTTCATTAAAACTTTTGTATAATTAAATGATTTTAGATTACAAATTTAATAAATTCTTAAATACCTATGCCTTTAACATTTACCTCAGAGAATTAGAAATACTTTTTTCCATAAATTATTATTTAAGTACATATATTTCCCAGACCAGATTAAATGAAACAGTATAATACTGTAGTATCTGTGGATAGAAAACTTACATTTCCATAATAATTATTGTTAATTATACCTTGTCTTTTTGTTTTTTATCTTTTTACTCTTTTAACCTTTTGTTTTTATTAATTTGACCATTTGTTTTTATTTTTTTAACATTTTATAATCTGACCTTATATTTACTTATTTGTTGGATGAATTTATGATGTGATGGTAGTAATAATGATGTAATGTTCAAGAGCACACAGTATGACTCGACAAGAAGAATTGTTAATTACGAATTCATCACGTGTAAAAAATAACAGGATATTATTTAGGTATTAAGATATTCATACAATATATTTGAAAAAAGAAAAACATACCTATTTCTATTACTTTTTAGAACAAACAATAAAAATGGCAACAAAATAGATGTCAAAATTCTTAAAAGTATATTAAACAATGTTTAAAAAAAAAATTACAACATTTGTTGTGACCAATTCTGTATAATTTTGTTGATTTGATTCTTTTGTTAATTTTGTGATGCTGTAAATGATCAGAAGAAATAACAGGGTTGATTTTTATTATAAAGAAAAATAGATAATATGTAAATAAATAATTTAAATTTAATAACTTATGACAGTTGATTAATTTAGTATAAAGACTTACCCCTGTATTCACCAAAAAAAACTGAGCATAAGATCAGCTAAGCGAAAGATAAGCCTAATGTCTCCCTCAGCGTCCCTCAACGCTCATAGTTATTCACCAACGAAAACTTACAAAACTTAGCTGAGCCTAGACTGATTGTGTGTATCCATAGATAAAACGCAAATGTTTTGAAAAGAAACTGTCATTTATTTACGGAAGCAGTCAATAAAGTAACTAAAATGTATATTTTTGATTATTTAAATAAATATGAATATTTTTTTCTCTATTAAAAAAAAATTATATAATATAATTATGATTTCTTATTTAGTTTAATTCAATGATAACAATCACTTTTATTAACAAAACCCAAACGCGTTTTTTTCAGTCGCCATTAGCTGTCAGTCTTGATCAATGCCATCTATCGATAATAGACCAAAGCTGCAAAGTGCGACTTTCTTACATTTATATATTGTTAAAATACTTATATGTACATAAGCATTGTAACATGTTGAAAAAAAGGCAACAGAACTTTTCGGTTATTGATAAGTGTCGATTTGTCGAGCCGATTAATTTACATATAAAATTATTACCTGCCTCCTTACAAATATTGAATAAATTACGAAAAAAACGCAAAAAATTGGAAGCGGCAAAAAGTATGGCGGACGCTATAGAATAATTTTGACAGCTGGACGCTTAGCGTAAGCCAGCTCTATAGCCGATCAAAATTTGAGGGAAAGGTTCACTCAAATCACGCTGAGGGAGTGTATAATATTTTGGTGAATACCAATTTTGACGTTGATGGTAATTTGAGCTGATAGTACGCTCAGTTTCTCTTGGTGCATACAGGCGTTACTGTTATAAACAGATGTTTCTAATATTTTTTATATTGGCTTCTTAACTTTCTGCCAATTATTTACGATCTATCATCAGTAAAGTTATCAGCCATCATTCCATAATGAAACATTTCTTCTAGGCTGTCTTAAATTTGGTTTTATATTGTAAAAATAGCCTTAAACCAACACATTTCTTTTATTTAAAGATTCTGTAATAATAGTAAGTAAATAAATGAAATTATTTTTTACTTTAATCATAAGTTTAATTTTTAATTCAGTTAAGGAATTTGTTGTACTAAACAGTTCAACTTCAATAATTTGGACTTGTCTGATCGATTTTTCTACTTTCTCAATTCATGTAAAGAATTTTTGTAAACTCAGAACATATTTTTATAATGTCTTAAATAAAGATTTCCTACAAAACATTCAAACTAGTTTTTCTGTTGAATTCAGTTTCAAATCTCCACTAGTCAATCTAACCTGATGGTAATGGAGGCATTCAGTAGGTGGAAAATGACTTTTTAATATAATTTTGAGACCTCCATACAAGTTCTGTGTCATTATCTGAAGCACAGGAATCTTTTTAGAGAGGATCGATAGATAGAAGGATTAGCCTACTTCCGCATTCGAATTTCTATCCATAATAACTAATAAATATTGACACAGGCTATGCTTATGCGGTGTTCACACGGGGCGATATAAGGCCAGACGATTTCGCTTGCATAAAAAAAATATCGCTCGGTCGCCCATTGATCGTGAGATGTGTTCACACGAGTCCACCGACATACATTCAATCTGTCAGGTGCGATGATAGTTTTAAAAATGGCAGACGTTGAGGTAAAAGTCGCGGAGTAATTGAGATTAGTTGAAAATATTGTTTTAGACGATATAAGGAGACTCCTAATTGAGGAAAAATAAAAAAAAACGCATATATTGGGTGCGGAATTGGATTCTAAGGAGAAATAAATTTGAGCAGTGCTGTCAACTGTCAAGAAACAGAACATACGGACGCCGCACATATCTGCGCGTGCATCGTTCCACCAGAAACAAAAGTTGAAAGGCATTCAACTTGAGGCGATATCGCTTTCAACCATTTTTATCGCTTCAGATTTATCGACAATCTGTTCACACGGTTCAATTGGCTGGCGATATTTTGGTGTCCTGGCGATATTCGCCTCGTGTGAACACTGCATTAGTGAGGGTGTCCAAGACTGCACTTGAATGTGTTTATTTATCTTAAATGATTTTGTTTGTATTGTTTTTCATGTGCCATATTTGTTTGTAATAAAGTTTATTATTATTTATTTATTTTAATCTTTAGAAAAGATTTTTTTATTTGAGCTGTGTTGAAAAAAGGAGAACAAATAAAAAAAAAAGCAATATAAAACACAAGTCTTTTTTTATTTAAACATATAAGTAATATGAATATTATCTTTGACTTTCTAAGACTTACGTCATAATTAATTTTTAAACAATACATTTCTTCTTGGATGCGACTAGTTAAGTAAAAAAATGAGCCAGTTGGCCTTTCCACATTCTTCTTTGATGCAAAAATCAGATCCATACTATATCCCAAAACTATTATGTTAGTAGTTCCTTTGTTTTTTGTTCAATTCAAGATGTTTTGTCATTGCGGCTGATATGGTGAGACATGATAAAACCCCATGGATCCAAGATCATAGGAAATGGAGAAGAGATGGCAGGAGGCTGTAGAAAAAAAGGCAATTAGAACTGACTAATAAGTAGGTATATACATTTTCTTTCATCACTGCTAAAGTGGTGAGTTCATAATTCGCCAAAGAAACAATTACATTACGGATAAATACTTAGTTAAATACTAGTACGGATAAATACTTAGTAAAATAAATAGTTAAATACTTAGTGTGTGTTCACATTAAATGAATACAAAGCCAGAGAGTATATTATTTTCATGATCATTGATATTAGACACCATGAAAACAACAACGAGCAAGAACTAAATAATGGGCGATTAGTTCTTCCACATTGTTATTTCTTTGGTGAGCATATCAACGATAAAGAAAATAATAGTATCTATTTTCCAGCTCTGGTTCTATGTTGATTTGGTATAAATGAACTCTTAAGTGTGTTTTTACACCAAAAGAATATAGATCCGGAGATAGAAATAGAGTATAACACATTCTTTATTGCTGATATTGCCACCATGGAAACAACAACGAGCTAACTAACTAATAATTGATGACAGCTCAAGCGCGCCGAGTTTTTTCTCGTTTCTATTTCCATGTCCATATCAACAATCAAGAAAATATACTCTATTTCCAGCTCCATGTTCATTTAGTGTAAAGAGACCCTCATACAAGGACGTCGCCAAGGGGGGGGGGGGGGCTGCTGCCCCCCTAGAGATTTAAAAATTTAGGCAATTCATATTTTCCTCATCCTTCATATAGAAAATAGCCTATGAATGGGTCAAATTGCCCCCCCCCTAGGCCCTGGGCTGGCGACGACCTTGCCCTCATACATCATTTGTAGCACTCTAATTCTAGACTCTTTCATCTGGCTAAATAAGTTTAATTATGGTCACACATAATCATTGTACACAGGGTTTCCTTTTATGAAATAAATTCAGTTCTTCAGAAAATAAGTTTAATTAATTATGCCTACATAGTTCTGATTAGGGCACTAAAACTAAGTATCAAAATCTTCAAATTGTGATTTTAATTTCTTCTGAAGCTAAAAACTCTGAAGTAGGCTAGACTAAATATGTAACTAGAAGCAGATTCGAATTCTGCTATACTTTATTTTTCAGTTCTTAAGTTAGGTAGTTGATTCTTGAACTATTTTTTTTACAAAAGTTCTACACGCCCTGAAACAGATTACTATTGCTACAATAAAAATGTGCAAATATCTGTATTCATTAACGAAACTGCTGTTTTATGATAGAAATTAGCCATCCTAGACTTTCTCTTACTCCCAGTAGTAAAAGTAAGGAAATAATACTTTCCTGAAAATCTTTTTGACAATGCCTAGGTTTTAAGGTTATCAAAAAGTCCAGCTTGTTTAAAAGGTCTAATTAGGGATTTATTCATAAAGACCCTAGCATCAGAATAACGTCAGTTTATTCAATAAGACCCTAGCGTCAGGTCAGCTTATTCAATACGACCCTAGCGTCATAATAACTGTTCAGTCGAGATTTTTATTTGTAATTGAGAATTTTAAAGGTCATCAATTAATGGTCCAATTCTACAAAGTAGTAAGTTAAAATGAGTATTACAAATAACTTATTAAGTAATTCTGATTTTTATTCTTAATTTCAAGAAAAATTTCGCAATATTTTAGTTTAAAAAATGGTTTAACCCATCCCTGTCCTAATTTTTTCCCATACAAATGGTCCTTGGGTCCGAATTTATTATTCTCACAACAAGCTCATAGCTATACTTACACTTTTTTATCTACAGTTTTGTTACTAATGCATGGAATTCGATGAAATTTTCAGAAAACAAAGAAATCAATTTGAAAATGAAATATGTAATTATTAAAATTAAAATAAAATAATATAGAAATATTTTTATTGACTTTAAAAATATAAAATGCACAAAAATAAAACTAAAATTATAATGAATTCAAAAACTGTCAAAAATAATAAAAAATGTACAAATTTTGATTTTTTATGTTTTAAATATTTAAAATAAAACATAAAAATTATTAAAAATTTCAAATTATTTCGTGATTGATATATTTAAAAAAATTCTGGCTGGTGCAAAGCCACCATGCAATGTTATAAGATGGCGCGTGCGATGACGGTAATTTATATTTACAGATTTCTTTATTTTGTTTTCTAGCTAATATCGATAGATGTACTTAAGAATACAAAGAAAGTCCTTTCGAACAAAAATACTTCGCACAGAATTTGATAGATGGCAATAATTGTACTAAATTCGACTTTTAAGGTACCTGAATGGTACCTAAGTAGGGATCGGTGTGTTACACCGACGCGGTCCTACGGCACTTCAATGTCGGTCGATGTAACACACCGATCCGGACCGGGATGGGTTAATAATGTAGGCAAATGTTTTGAAAAATGACTGGTTGTAAGATGAATGTTAATAAAACAAAGGTGCTTGTTTGTATAGTTAAGATGTAAGAACGGAAAATTGTGACTGACGAACCTTTACTGACATAGATTACAAAATAATCTCCTAGCCCTCCTTCCTTCCCCAGTAATTTAAAAGTGAAGTTATCAGTGTAAAGACTGTGTAATAATAAAAATTTGTGTAAATTAAAGTGAATAATTGGGATACACATAAATGGCAATATAAAAATGTAAATGATATATTAAATTTTGTAAATTAAAAAAAAGCTGTCTGTGTCCAATAAAGGAAAAAAAAAGAAAGTGATAGATGAGGATTAGGAACAAGTTGATCAGTATGTGTATATCTAGTAGATATGAAAGGTGTAAAAAGGAGATTGAAAGAAGAAAACTGTCTGTTAGCAGGGTTGGTGGTGCACTTAGGCCATTCTCCCACAAGGAAACTCCTAAGCAACTTGAGTCTCCTACGCGTATGATACGCGTCGCTCGTTAGTCGCTGCCATACATATTTGATTGGTTTCGCACACGACAAAACGCGTCTACGACGGGTTTGATACCAGTCGCATGAGACTGCGACGCTACCTGAATCGTAATAAAATGGCATCAGAACAAGCGGAAAACATTAAATTTGTTCAGGAGGTTGAAAATTATCCATGTTTATATAGTTATAGACTGCCGGATTATGTAAGGAAAGACGTACGAGATAAGGCGTGGGGTGAGATAGGAAAGAAATTGAACTCGCACACGCACTCTCTCATTGTTGTATTTTTATGAATATGTGTAGATAACAACTGCACCAAATTAGAAAAATACTCTAGAAATTCTATAAAAATGAAGAAACTTATTATCATCATTCTCATGTAGTTCTATAGCAGTGACAAATGCCCTACAGTTAACATTTCTTTGGATGTATGGGTGCACCCAAAATCTTCTTTTTTTCGATTACCCCTTTTATAAATTAAGAGAAGAACATTATCTTCATCGCTAGAATCACTGGACATTTTATGAACGAGCGTGTATTCTCAAGAGTTACAACAAATGAATGATGAATGTAGTCATAGTTTGGGTAGCGTTGTGTGCGGAACCTAGCTTGATAGAGTAGCATACGCGTCGACGACCAATGGATTGCGTCTCAGTCGCGTAGCTTGTGAGTATCTTCGTGGGAGAATGGCCTTTCACCTCTAATTAGAAAGAAGAACTTCTCTAAAATCCAAAAAGCTGATGCATTATGTAATCCTGATACTATCCATGATGTATGGGAGTGAAACCTGGAGATGGATGAAAATCTGGAAGTTGGTATAAATGAGATCGCTACGCAGGATATGCGGATAAAACAAATTGATAAGACATTATGTTGTTGAATGGAGTGAAAGAGGTTTGACTGGATAGGAAAGAACCAAGTCCGTACTTTCTGCCTACCAACTCTGGGAAAGGGCGTGATGGGAAAAATGTAGTTTATTTTACTGGATTTTTTATATGGCACTAACTTTATTTAGTGATATTGTGTATTATTATTAAGTTGAACACTTTTATTAACCTAAAGAGTTGGTTTGTAGAACTGGATACTTGATACGTGTTAATTCATACAAATTCGCAGCAGAGTAAAATGAATCACATAAAAATTGTATCACATTATATTTATAATAAACTATTGTCATAAGTCAAATGTTATAACATATTGAAACAGATAAAACTTTAAAAATACCTATACTTTTTGTTTATCATTAGCTAGATATTCTTCAAAAGGGTTAAAAGTCTTCATTCTGTTTAAGTTGAGTGCCACTGACCTCATTTTCATGAATTACTGCTCTATATCCGTCCACCACATCTTTGTCTCATAGTAAGAGTTTTGTATGGATTAGCTGACATCCCACTGTTGATCATAATATTGTAAGCCCCACAGGTGTTTTTGGTCATATATGACATCTGATCACAAAATTGCAGACAACACTTCTTCCTCGTTTAATGCTTTAAAAAAATCCTTTTAATTCAAAGATGGTGATAACATGGGTAAAACAACTCAATATGTACAAGTCCACAAAATTGACCCACATCTTTGATATTATTGATAAGTACATGATATCAAGAAAAGTCAAATTTATTTTATTTATTGAGATATATTCAAATAGGTATTATAATCTATATATTTTTTTTTATATTATTCATTGAAAATAACAGGTAGGTACCTATAATATTTTTATCTAGAACAAAAACAAAGAATAGGAAATTATTCACACAAGAGAAAGAGAATTAATTTATTTAGGATTTATTTAAAATATACCATTAAGATTCTTCAACAAACGATGTTAAAACTATCTATAATTTATAATGATTATATTATTATTTACTATGCTAAGCATTTATTACAATAACAAATGATATTCAGAAAATTCAGAATGTAACAATAATAATTCATGTAGGGCGGATCCCCTGATACAAAACAAAAACCTGTGGATACAAAACACGAAAATATAATATGTTAGATTCAAATATACACAATAATGGAAGAAATTCATCTTGACAGTACTGAATTGTGAATAATTAAATTTTTGCAAAACTTCAAAGTTGAGGATGCAAAGTGAAAAAAGTTGCTTACTTAAAAAGATGTAAGTAAAATATAATTATTGAGATTGACTACATAAATCATGAAAATGGTAACAATGTGTATAATAAACTAATTAAATAATTATCTTATTAATTTCATATTCTCAAAATTCTCGATACAAAGCATTAACTTGAAATAATTTTTGTTTTTAAATAAAAATATGACAAGTACATAATTTTTTTTATCAGAATTTGAGACGGATACAGAAGCAATCTGTTTGAAATTTATCACAAATATATAGATTTGGATGGAATAATTATGTGACAATGTATAATAATATTCAGACGACTGAAGCCAAGGATTGGCTTCGGGATAAAAATTCTATTTTATGATTTGACATTTTTAAGTTTTTTTTGTTTTATGAAATTTTTTATTAAAGCGCCATTGACACCATACGCATATATATATATATATATATATATATATATATATATATATATATATATATGTAACCTCTAACTACAGTGCTAGACTGAAAAAGTTACAAAACTACACAGCTTCTCTGATTGACATTTTTGGCATGAACTAGCCACCATATTACTGAAACTGAAAAGCTAATTTTTTTATTATAAAAGTATAACAATAACTTAAACAAAATCTTGACAATTCTATGTGGACAAAATGGAGATCGGTCGGAAACAAACGTGATATTGGCAGACACTTGAATTCAATCAAGGCGCCACCTTGCGGATTATTAATGGGATTTTTATTTACATACAAAATAAAATATACTAAAAATGAATTCAATTCTACTCAATGAAGGCTAAAAGTAATCAAAGTTAGTAAAAATTTTGATTGCAAAATTTGTATTGGGAAAATAAACATCCATTTAAGTATACGACTTAATAAAATCAAAATAACTTTAATTGGATGGCTACATTACAATCAATATCTTAAAAATGAATTTCCTATCACTACATTAGATGAAATATGCCTGAGCCATTTTCTGCAAATATATACATTGTATTATAAGTATTATGCAATTAATTTACATACAGTTTATCTTCAATTTCACAACCAGAATGCCTTAGTTATTTTGAATATGTTCATAAACTGTGGTAGTTAATTTAACTTCATATGATAATTCCTAAATGAGAATCTTTTTCAAAATTTATAAATTTATGATTACATCAATTACCTAATTAAATTTATAAATCAATTTTTTTAATTATGCACGAAACAAATTAATATTTTGTGCCATCAAGGGAAAATATTTCAATAAATAACATAAAAAGAATAAAATATTTAAGTATATATTAATTCATATTATAATAATTGGTTGCTTTTTTTGTATATAATATACACCTAAAATCTATAGTGACAGTCCTCATTAGATTCCAGCAATAAAAACATCTGAATTAGCCTAGTACACTTGAAAAAAGCCGAGTGATACCTGGTTAGAACTAAAATGACATAATAATGGATATTTTCTTAATAAAATAATATTATTTTTGAATCTCTTTTATTTGGATTTTTCTTTATCGTCTCTTTTAGAAGGTTTAACAAGGAAACGAACGATTGGCTTATACAGAATGGGCCAAGGCAAAAAGAATATAAATCCAGAAAAATATAGGGAAGAATACACACTCCACCATTTTGTATAATTGAGAAAGGCAAATGGAATCAGACAGTAGCCCATAAATATAACCGTATAAGATTTGAGCACAATAAATGTAACGGCCTTAAAAATGGCAGTGTTGGATATTCTTACATAAGTGTCATTTTTATTAAGAATATTTTCACAATCTTTTTCCATGAAAATAATAACGAACTCTAAAAAGAATGTCATATAGTAACCACTGTGAAGTCCATGCCACAAGGCAAGAAATAGCAGAGTAATCAATTGACTTGCATAACGATTTCCAAGAAATGCCATCCTTTTATATACATACTGAGCAGCCCAATGGTTTGTGTTCAAGTTAAAGCTCTCAATGTAATGCCCGAACTTGGTGCATCCTTCATAAATTTTAATGTTGATATTCCTGCAGCCGTCCCAGCGAACATTCCCGTTGTTGTCGACTTTATTGTAAGCCAATCCAAACGTGATACACGCCCCTTAAATAAAACAATAATCAGTAAGAATTTTACATTATACAGAAGGATACAAAATAATACCCTGGTTTTAATCAATTATTATCATTCCTCATCATTGAAATTTTTTTTCATTTCAAGACTATTTGAGAAACTTTAATCAATACATGTAGGGACTTAACAATATTCAGTAGGTTCCGGATATTGTGATCACGTTTGTCCCAGTGTGCTTTGATTCTTTTAACTGGTGATTCTAATAAAGCCACGGTTAGACTATGGGCCATGCTGGCCAAATAGAGGCTCTGGCCCATCATGGGCAAATAGTGTGGCCGCTCCACCAATGACCAATATCGCCAAATATTTGACATTGGCCGTTACTTGTTTACTTGTCGATCGAGTTCGCAAGTATTCACCAATATTGGAACAATGTTGACAGCTGTCATGTCTTCCATGTTGTTATTTTCATAGTGTTTTGTACATTTTTTTTATAATCCTGATAAAATAATGGAAGTTGACAATGATAATATCATATTATGGCATTAATTGCAGCATCCTATACAGTGATACATGCGGCATCTGCTTTTCCGTTATTAAAAATAATGAAAAACGCAAACGGCAAAGACGGTGATGCTTTTCTTTAAACCACTCGAGTATGTATGTAATGTACCCATGATTCTTGCTTTTTTTTTTATCAATATCTTTTATTTTCATTTATGTTATAGTCCAAATCAACCTGTAAGAGCTAGGTAAATATATACCTATTGCAAAACAATAAACATCAATAAAAATTGAAGGTTGGGTTTAATAAAATTATGAATGTTTTTATTGTGTATATTTGTGAATTGGAAATTATATTAAAATATCCTTTTTGCCCAGGGAGATAAACTCTCTTGAAATTCCCCACTCAGATAGGAGTATACAGTGAATAATTGGAGATTAGAATGCAAAATGATGAATAAAAGCAAGAATTAATCAATAAATCAGTGATAGAAACATTGTGTACCAGTCTAGCCTCGTGCCAGCTGTCAGAGTTGGGCCAATAGTGTAGCCAGGTGTACAAGTATATTTGCCAAATGTTGCTAGAGTGCAGTTAGCGAGAGTATTCGTTTACAGATTCATACAAACTGTCGAGAATAAGACGCAGCCGTGCGTGTGTATTAGTAAAATTCGGGTTCCTGGATTGGTCAGTGTACGGATCAGTAAGCGTTGAGCCGTGAAAGGGAGAGCATCGTTGTTTGTTTTCTAATTTTTTGCTGTGACCATCCGTTATCCGACTATGAGTTCTTCAAAATTAGGAAGAGGCCATCCATTATGTGGGCAAGCAAAGGAGATGATATTAAATGTATATCAATATTTCCTCATCGTAGTCCATGTAGCCAAATCATGCTTTTTTGTTTTCATTATTAATATTATTTATTTTTTATATTTAAGAAATATTATTGTTATACCTACAATTTCACAATGCAAATCAATCAGACAGTCCTTTTTGTTTTTATTTTGTTTTGTAACAAATATAACAATTATCAATTTTACATTGATGTTTATTTTTTTTACCCACCACGCCGTTTCCCGAAGGGGGTAGGCAGAGAGTACGGATTTCTATTTTTTCCTATCCAAACAAACCTCTTTCGCTTCTTCCAAACGCATAACATTCCGCATACATGCTCTCCTATTTCTTTTGCTCCTGACTTGGCCTTCCTCTAAGACTGAACCGATATGATCGGACCATGTCATTCGAGGTCGACCTCGTCTGCGTGCACCCATTCTTTCAGATTTATATATCCTTTTAGTCATTCTCTCTTCGTTCTCTCTACCTACATTCCCAAACCACCTTAATTTATTAACTTTCATTCTAGTCACTACACTTATCAATCAGTCGCTTTTGTTTATTGTCTGGTATATTTTAGAATTAATAAAAAAATATTAATTTCATAATTAAAATCAACCAAATCGTGCAATTTGTTTTTATTATAAGTGTTATTTATTTCTTATATTTTAGAATTATTATTGCTAGGTATTAAATTTCATCATAAATAAAAACAATGTAATCTGTATATCTTTGAATTAAAAAATTGCATAATCATTGAAAATTTAGCAACAAACTATTTTTTATTTTTCCTATACCTATATCTGGCTTTATGTATAAAAACTTTAAAAATATTCGCAGAATAAGTAGGTACCTACATGACAGGTAATAATATGTATTTACAAAAGAATATTAAAGAAATTAATAAATAGTACACCATTTATTTTCAACCTCACTCTATTGTCACCCTATGCCTCAGCGCATACACTCGCTAACTGGACTCTACTTGCCAATGCTTGGCCAGAGCCACTATTTGGCCATCCTGGACCAGCATGGGCCATAGTGTAGCAGTAGCTTAAGCAGCGGCCATATAGAATATAGGTACATAGTACATGCCTACATATATTTCACACAAACATAGGTTCCTACGCATTATATAAGAGAGGTTTTTATGACAAAAAAAATCGACAAGAAATTGAGAAAAAAAGTCTGTCCCATTGTCTCAGGATAGTTTTCGAAAATCTGTGATTTCATTCAAGCATTTGTGTAAAAATGTACCTACTTACATCACTAGCTAGTGTTTCACGCCTTTAAAACATCTGGGGATTTGCTCTTTCCAAAAACTAAAAATGTAATCAGGCAGTCATAGCGCATTTTAAACGTTATTCGGTCTTTTATATTTTTGCCTGTTCCAGGGTTCGAATTTTTTATTGCCATACACCAAGCAACAGTATGCACAGATGGAAACAGTTCAAAACTGACCTTGACTATTAGCTATAAATATTTTCTAATATGCAATTTGTCTATTGAGTCAAGATTGAAACAAAATATTAAAAAATAGAAGTAAGATTTGTAATTATTTTGAACAATTGACTCTATTAACCAAAAATGTGATTCTATTATCGGCTAAAGCGACTGATTCTATTAAGCAGTGATCACAATAACCGGCGCCTACCGTACGCTTTTTTCCACAAATTTTATATCCCTAACACGCCAAATCACTCGAATTCGGGTGACAGGCCTCAATAAAAATAAAAAATATCACGTTTTCTAAGGCACCTTTCTTTTCTCTTCAACAAGAGGAAGGTTATTGTCTTCGAAAGAAGGCTAGGTTAGACATTCATCTTATTATTTATAAGCCCTCTCTTCCTGATTTTTACATGAACCCTGTGGCGGATTTGCAGTCTTGGCCGCCCTAGGCCCCAGGCCATACTTAGCTGCCAATTTTTCAGCACTCTTCATTAGACTACATAATAAAATTACACTTTACTGTCAACTGTTATCGAAATCAATTCATAAATTTAGTTTAGTAAACTATAAAAGCGGTTTCAGGGCTAATTGCACATAAAGTATACAAGTTAGAGTTTTTGATTACGATTGGCCGCCCCTAAAATCTGGCCGCCCTAGGCCCGGGCCTACTGGGCCTTAGGGCAAATCCGCCACGGCATGAACCTTTATCATATGTACTGTGTTTGTTAGAACATTCCATCATCCATCTTCGTAATGGTCTTTTTATTTTAATAATCCATTTTCTGAATTTTCTTCTTATTCCTTTGGAGTATCAGGTCTCCCTGACATTGGCAACAACTTCTGCAAAGGCTTCTTAGTTACACATATCCCAGATCAACTTCTCCACTGTTTCTAGACTGGTCCATTCTTTCACATTGCGCATCTAAGATATCTGCCTTCAAACAGGACCTCTTCAACCACCCACCTTTCCCATCAGCAAGAGTTGAAGTATTTCATATTTATTCCCACGCACAATGTGGCCAAGGTAGGATATTTTTCAGATCTTATTGGTTTGTAGTAACTCTCAGCTACTTAACCTAGCGTTGTTCAGTGCGACAGTGGAGGAATTACAGCGCAGTGTTTCAAGACTCTGCGACGAAACAGCACGCCTCTGCCTTCGAGTCAATGCCAGTAAGACGGAGCTCATGGCGAATAATGCCTGCCCCGATAAACAGCTACCGATAACCATCGATGGTCACCAGGTCTCCCGGGTGGATAAATTTAAGTACCTGGGAGCAACCATTACCACCTCTGGTGACCTCGGGGCTGAGCTCCCGATACGTATCGGTATGGCGAGTGGCGCCTTTAACAACATGACCAAGATTTGGAAAGCGTCGGCGTTTAGTGTCGAGACGAAATGTAAACTGTTTGATGCGTGTGTGTTGCCCATTCTCTTGTATGGGTGTGAGTCCTGGCACCTGACCAAGGCCCAGGCACAAAAAGTCTCAGCCTTTGAGATGAAGTGCCTAAGGAGAATTCTGGGCGTAAGATGGTACCACCGCATCACGAACGACGCTATACGCCGGCGCACCCAGCGTGAGCCCATCACCTCCACCATTGTGAGGAGGAGATGGACTTGGCTGGGACATGTGTTAAGGATGCCGAATGACAGTTGGCCGAGGAGAGCGCTGTTCTTCCTCCCATCAGGGTCCCGAAGACGAGGAAGACCCTCTCACACTGTGTTCCGCTCCTTCGAAGCAGAGCTGAGGGACACGGACATGGTGTGGGAGGAGGTCATAAACATTGCGCAGGATTGAGCGCAATGGAGAGCTCTTGTTGCCTCCCTATGCCCCTAAGTGGGGTCTTAAGGGAGTTTGGATTTGGACTTAACTGTTGGCTCTTCTCAGGATTTCAATGGTGGTAACTAAGTCCATCCACGGTGTAAGAAGCATTTTACCGTGTGTATTGCAGTAAAGGAGATAGAAATCCTTTGAAAATCAATAATCTTATAAAGACGTAAAGCAAGGTATATATCAGCTAGTATACAAAAAATAATGTATAATTTTAAATATAAATTACTTACGGTAAAACTAAATTACGAAATGTAACATACCTTCGGTGAGAAGCCAGCAAGATAAATATTTGCTCAGAAATATTTTCCCCCAAACTCCAACCATTAAATGCTTCTTTAGGAAAGACAAATCTTGAAACTCTTTCGTAAGAAAGTATTCATTTGAGAAGTATATTGTCCCAACTTGATAAACCATCAAATATACGAGCCCTATCAGAGCACGTGTGCAGCCAGCTTGTACACTGTTGGTGAATTTTTTGGAATCAGCTCCATCAACAAAGTTTAAAAACCTTTTCATATCAAATTGTGGTCCCACCAAATAACCAGCTGGGAAGAATGTGTGAGCCGATATTTCTAAGAGTGATGGTTGATGTTTTAAAGCTGTGATCTTGAAACTTGACGACAACTTTTCAGGATCTCTAGATCCGTCCCATAAATCAAAACATAGCCCAATCAAACGAAGTACCAAAACGCAATGTGGCATAGTCCACTTAATGTCATATGTATCAGTTTCAGTCGCCCAATATCCTATTATCAAGTAACCGACATGAAAAATTAAATTTACAAGAGCTAAATTCTTGGAAGGGCCTAATAATTTCAAAGATAAGTAAGTAAATAAAACAGCCAAAATGCTGTGATACACATCAAAACCGAAATTGAAAACCCCTATACCAAGTCCACACGTTGTAAAGTAAACAAGTTTTAACAAAGGGCTTGTACCTTTAAAGAATGCAAGAAAAATCCAGGACATTGGATGTGCAATCAAGATAGAAAATAACAAACGAAATGCCGGTTCTGACGCTCCTACCAAGTCAGCCAGATACTTCATTAGGTTCAAATCCATCATGAAATATTCTCAATATTACAAGCTAGTTACAGTTTTAAAAGTGAATTATCACTTAAATTTTAATATCGATCACTTCCGCCTCACATTGAAACTAGGGTAGAATAGCTGTAATTATTACATGTGAATCGTAATTCTTATATATGAATCAAAATCACGTCTTCGATTGAAGTTTAGTTATTATAATGGCATACCAAAAAACACAAATCTTAGATGGAAATTTTAGACTTTCACTTCAAACTTGACGGCCCAATATACACAATTCATATATTATTACTATATCCGAAAATTAATAGTTTAATCCTACTCATACGACAAAAGCCTCCGACAGCTTATACTTCTTCTATGCCGACAGCCACAAGCATAGATAATATAAACACGTCGAGTCCAGTTATACTTCTTCTATGGTCGAGTCTTGGTTTATGGTTTATATTATAAACCATAACTCGACGTTCTACACCCGACGGCTCCCTAGAAAAAAGATTATTCTTTCTGAAATTAACCATAATGGGAAGTTTTCTGGGGAGATTCCGACAATAATACACAGAGCGAGCCTTGACGCACTTGGTCACCGACCTAATGTATGGAGCATGTCGTAGGGTAAGAACACGTAGAAAGCCGATTCCGACCCGCGCAAAGAATGTTTCTATGCATTTGAATGGGGATACCCACAGAAAAAGCAGGAACCCGCTTTCCGGCATGCCCATTTAAATAATGCCTTGGATGAATCTATGGTTGGATTCATTGGTAAAACTTTTGAAGCCGCGGGGTCGGGGGGAAAAATGAATTACGACGCCATCTTAATGGAACTTACGGGAACATATTCTGTGTTTTGACGACTATGTTGCTGGATCTCTTTTTTAGTGTTTTGTTGTTAAAAACTACGTTTACGAGTAGACATATTATTACTCTTTTAAAGTTTAATTACAGTTTTTTTTTTCATATTAAATTGATGATTTAATGTTATGTTGGTTTTATTTGGTGAACTTTATTTCAAATCCTTCCTTAAACTGAAGAGATGATTAATTTAAGTCAAATACACAAGATATTTCAAACTACTCGAAGTTCTGATATATATTTTCAATTATTCCATACGAATTGTTGAAATATGGTGCAACCAAGATGGCCGCCAGTATTTCCTCACACCCCCTCTAGTGGCATCACTTGCTCTCGTACAAAATTCAGGAACGGATCGCGACAGTAATGCACACGGCTGCCATAGTGTAAGAACACGTAGAATGACGTAGAAGGCATTGTACTGTCACTGTCAAATGTCATTTGTTGATAACTGACGTGATCTCGTTATTTACTAATATTATATATTTTTTCATTTCGGGTGAACTGTCCATTAATAAATTAAATATAAGTACCGATTTCCTATTTCTGAAAGGTGAGCAAGGTTTTTAAATTTCACGGATGAATAATAACATTTTTATATTGGTAATTATTTACTTTGCGGGCTTCTACGTTCCAACCTTAACCTAACCTATTCAAATCGTAGTGTTATCATCCGAGGATGTTATCAAATTGACTAACTAAACGACAATGACCAACAATGTGTTCATTTTTTAGACAAAAACACCAATTTTAGAAACAAAAAATAAAATGTCACTCCATGAAGAAAAAGTTTGTATGAGAAAATAGGCATCTTTTAAAATTGATTTTTACTTAAAATTGGTTGATAAAATACTTAAAATGTTATCAAATCAATCCATAACATGCTTATTTACCAATCTGCATATACATTTGATATGTGTTTCATATAAAAAATTTCTGGAACCATGATTATTTACTAGCTGAATTGTATTCAGTTTATTGAGTACCCAACAGATGCACCTGTATTAATGTACTGATGATTGTAAAATTTGGTGGTGAAGTATTCAATACATGACATACAAGATTTTAGATTCATAGTCTGTTTTCCATGATTGAAAATCTGAAAAATACAATATAAATAAATGATTACATATGACGAATATTGGGAGAAAACAATGATAGTCTGATTGGTTGGCTGGTAGAATTTACCGCTAGGCAATAAGCCTACCCTTTGACATATTTTATTATGTACAATTAAGAATATTATATTTTATAGTCACTTTTTTTTTGTTAAACATGCAATGTGGTAGCCAAATATCTATATGTTCAATGTGTGTTACAGATTGGTTGAAAACGGTGATAGTTGTGAGTAAATATTGATATAAAAATCACCACAATGAAAAAAAAACAATAAATGTCCAAGCCAGGATGGGAGAGACCAATGTGTGTCGTATTTTATCTCACACACTTATTACAACCTTTCAGTATCTCATGGGGATAAAATAGCTGTCGCCAAAATTAAAACTACTTACCTAGTGTCCAAATAGTTGTGTGCTTACATACATACATGGATTAATAGTGTTTTTTGCTATTGTGATGATACCTGCTATGTGATAGATGTGCTTGGTATAATATTGTTGTGATGTTTCATATTTTTTTGTAGTTTGGATTCTTCATGTATTTGGGTATGAACCCTTTTATTTTCATTTTGTGGTATAGTTTACCCACTTTTATCTTACATTGATCGACGCAAAGGCTTGCTGCTTGTTGCTGTAATGCCGATCAGTGTCAGTGACAAAGGTATGTTAATTATAATATAAATTTGTATATTTGTTATGCTGTTTAATAAAACCTAACCATGACATGAAAATGATTTATTGGTTTTAATAAAATAATTTCCATATTTTTTATTCAGTTTTAAACAGGTGCTCACTAATGTTCAGTAAATTGATTCAGTCTTGCAGCATTAAACTGTATTACAGGAATTTTAGTAACCTACAAACATACTATGAAAATGAGAATTATTTTGAAATGTACAATCAAGGCCCCCTCTTTCTTTGTGAATTGTATAAGTGTGACAGAAGCAAGCAGTGTGTGACAGGATAGTTTGGTGTCTGTTCTCTCTACCTACCGTTACAAGGGAGACGGCTGGTCGGAATACATCGAGAGAACATTACTTCGCAACCTTATATCCCACCCCAAACTGTTGCGCACAAGTAATGATTTTGCATTACAATAGCCCCTAAATAACACTGTCAGATTTTTCTCAGAGACCTTATTCCTGCAGCATTTGTGTGTAGCGGTTTAATCAACCGATTGCTCACCCCATAATCCGAGAGCATGCGACACAATCTTTCACAGTCCACACGATCATAAGCTTTCTCCAGGTCTACGAATGCACAAAAATGCCTCTCTTGTTTACCCAGCAGCTTCTTAGCGACCATTCGCAGGGAAAAGATCTGATCGGTGCACTCCCTTCCACTCAAAGAAGCACCTTGAACATCCCAAATTTTACTAAATGAGATTCAACAGTGGTCTGCTCATTGAGTTTATCCACTGCCTTCTATATTACAAGCCTGGAAGCTAAAAATGGCAACGTTGTAATTGCTAGCATTGGGAGTCCTATTTTGAATGTAATGCTACAATTACACGCTTGCCAAGCTCCATGCCTTCACAAACCCTTGGACGCCAATTACACGTTGGCGTGCGCACTGTATTTTAATAGATTTGCCGCAATTCCTTTGATCTGTGTCAAAAACCGACACTTGGTGCAAGCGTTGGCAAGCTCACACAAGCCAAGGCAAACACCCTGTTACACGTTGGTATTTGTGGTGGTTTGCCAAGCCGTGGTATGACATTTGTCATACTTATGGTCACTGGCATATTATGACAAATAATAATAATTATCAATATTATGTGGAACTTTTTATAATGATTCTTACATTATTACCTATAATAATTCAATTAATGTGATAAATATTATTTAAGTATCATACATTTACGAGTTAAAAGAAAATGGGGGTTTGTAAATTAACATAATATTTTATATTCCAAATAGCTCTTTATGGGAGTTCTATTTTGAAAAGGACATTTCTCACTAAATATGTGAATCTATATAGGAACATGAAACTTACACAACATTATGAAAATTCAATAATAAATACTACTATTCTTATTGGGTAGGCAGCTTTCACTGTTTTGACCCCAAGTCTCAGCTAATTTGTAGTAATCTAGTATATTCTTGGAGGACTCCCTGGAGAGGAGGATTATGGTCGGGGGCAGGAGGGAAAGAGGACGATTGCCCACGAAATGGTCCGATCTTGTTAGGCAGGCAACGGGGACCACACTGCATTTGTCCATAAGAATGGCTGAAGACCGGGAGGGAGTTGGTGGGGATGCATGGCTGTTACGATCCTCGGCATCGAGGGACCGACTGAATAAGAAGAAGAGTATATTCTTGAAAGTCATTGGCCGAGAAGTGTTTCAGGGGATTTTAGTAGTATCTTGTTGACAGTTTCTGCTGGTGTCCTCTTAGATGTACATTAGTGTTCATCGTAAACATAGCTGGTAGCATCTATCAGAAATAGTTGCATTCAAGGAAACATATTTCAATAAGGTCTCCCAGAGAGAGATGCTACCATCTGCTAGAGTCTCTCCTTGTTAAATATGTTGAACAATTTCTTTTATTATAAGTATTATTCTTTTAAGTATCAGTGCTTTCAACAGTTAAAAGATATTGTTTGACAATGAGGGTTAAGTAATATATAATTTATTTTCAAAATATATTTATTAAAAAAAAAAAACAATAAGCAAATAAACACTCAAATAGTATAATAGGTAGGCAATTTAAAAAGGTAGACTTAGAATGTACTCAACATGAGTACCTATAAATATTTCAGCAATGTATGTCTACAAGATTTCAATTTGGAAGAAAGATATAAGAAACAATAAATGTAATCACAAACCAATATAGACAAAATGTACTGAACATAAACTATGTTCATTTCAAATATATATATAGTCGTATGGTTAAAAGGCGCAAGTCAAAATTATAAAAAAAAAAAAAATTATTATTTCAAATAATATAACTACTTCCATTGGATGGATCATCGTAAATGGAATATAATATGAAGTTCATTAAAAAAATTGAAATTGTAATAGGATTCATAAACAAATATGGGCAGAACGTACAAAACATAGTACCGATTTTAAGTAACGTGGAATATGTAGCTAGATCCTTCAAGTAAGTATTCAGAAAGAAAAATGATATAAAGTTTAATAAGAAATTGAAATAATATATGTTAGGTCATCTTTGGATGGTAACAGAAAAAAATCTGTTAAATGAATGCTAACGAAGAATAAAAATATATTATATTGAATGCAAAAATTTGCATAGTAATATCAGGGAAAAATTTGCATAGTAATGCAAATGTTGTCCCACCTCCTCGCGGTGCATCCTGGGCAGTGTCTGTTGCTGGGTCGCTCATGTGGGGGTGGTTACTTTCTACAGGAGGGATCGGGCTATGCCGGGAGTGGCTAAGAGGACAACACCAATCTAAGGTGTTAAGCGTACCGTGCCGATGGATGAATGGCTGGGGGTTTACCCAGTCTAAACGGTGCATCTCCGATACCTAGGCGCCTCGGAGATTAACCTCAGCCGACATGTACATTAAATACACCTTAATCTTCAATTACGTCACATTTCAAAAACAAATTCACGGATTCTTCATGTCTTTCCATATGCACCTCTCTGTGATCCCCTTTATAAGTGCCTTCTTCTTCAGATAAGCAGTAGTATGAGGAAAACTGCTAGGAATAGTACCTTTTACTAGAGGATAACAGTCTAATGGAACTTGCTACACCATCCCGTTTCCTTAGGTTTGTGATGTTGATTATCACATCTTCAGATCTGAGTTCCTGTGGATGTTTTCCAATATTATCATGCAATAACAGCCAGGCCTCATACATCCCTTTATCTTTGGGGTTATTGAAAACTGGAGCAGTTCCCTTCTTTGTAATAGTGCTGTCATAGCTTGTCTTGCATTAAGGCATCAACACCTTTGGGGCATCTGAAAAAACATTATTACATTAATATCCAATAGGATAATTCCTTGAGAAACACTACACATTAAATTGATAAATCATACAATTCCTTGTCCAAAAACTATACATAACCTAGATCTGCGTACATGTACAAAACCTATTAACTGTACTCAAAAGTTATGAATCATAACCTACAAACTGGTATTTGTTTAATAAAAAACTCAATACAATTGTATGATGTAACTGCAGACTGCTTAAGTTTCTTAAAGATAGACAAAACACAATAATATACAATATTATTATTATTTATTCAAACAAAATATTCTCCAGTCAGCTGTCAGTCTAGGCTGGTATAAGGAGAACAAAATAATCATAAGTATATAATAAATTGTCAAACACTTTACATAAAAGGATAAAAAAACATACAAAAAGAAACACAAAATAGTCAATAACTAAAGTTAACAATAAAAACGTAAACAATATATATTCAAAATAAATAATGAAAATTTATATATAGGTAGATGCAATTTAGATATGCACACTAATAATGTCAATATACATGTAAAAAATCATGAAAACAGTTCTAGTAGGAAGTAAAAAAGTTGCAGATGATGCTTACCTATAATATGATTTTTAAACCATGTTTTACACTGAAAACACAAAGTGTTGATGATATATTATATCGAACACCTGAATAAATAGTTTCTATAGCTTAGAAACATTAAATTACGTTTAAAACAGCACTTTCAAACAGAAAAGAGTTATAACATTGCCGACCATACAAAACAACTAAAAACAAAGTCCTTTCTTGCATGACAGAAATCACATCCGGATTCCGGACACTGTCGCCAAACTTTCTAATTACAGGCTTGTTTATTATATTTTGCAAACAAAGATGCATTTATACGCACACTGAATTATTATGTGTAGTTATTTTTAAATTATCTATATTTTTGCAACTTTTAGAAACATCAAAAATTTATGTGACAGATTGAACAGTGTTGCCAGTATAGAGTCTTGCTGAGAAATATATTCGTTTATACGTATGCATTTTATGAATGTGGCAACATTGGCAGCCGTGTGCATTACTGTCGCGATCCGTTCCTCAAAATTCAGCTGTCAATCTCTCCATATATAATAATTCCTCCAAGCTCGAAGACAAATAAAAAAAAAGTCTACGATTCGTACTCACCCCCACCCCCCATCCCTTCGAGTAAATGACACCATAGAATAAGTACTATAAAATGACATAGGGATGGGCAAATGAAAAAAATATATCGATATATATCGTATCGATAGTTTTAAAAAGTATCGATGTATGAAGAGGAAAAAATATCGATATTTTTAGTCCAAAGCCTAAATACCTATATTAATTATCAAATTATTTAAAAATGAAAAGAAAAACAGCACATATTTGGTACATAGTTTTATTGGCTTTTTTATTCGTATATAAAATGAAAAAAAATATAGATGCTGGCAAATTTCTTAGGCCAAACGTAAACTGCAAAAAACTTGTAATCAAACCGTTAATTAAAAAAAAACGATTTTGAAATATGACTAAAGCAAGAAATTAAATTAAGCATGTACACAATTATCTTACCTGGGAAAATCGATTTTTAGTCCCGCTTAATATAATTATTTTGCCAAGAAGTTTGTTTTACAAGGCTCAACGCATCCACAGGTCGGCGATATTCAAATTTTGTGCAGTATTTTTTACAAGTCTCAGGTTCATCTACCATTGTTTATTGCTATACTTGAGATTTAGAAGCGGCAATATATAAGTATTTTAAAGGTTTATTGCTAAAACTCATTACAACTTAAAATAAATAAATGTAAAAATTTGAATTTTTATACAAAATTTATTAAAGCGCTTAAAAAAATCGATTGCGATATTCAGAAATAAAAATCGAACATCGATATTTCCAGATTAAAAAAATCGACGAAAAATATCGATTATTTTCTAAAAAAATATCGATATTTTTTGCCCATCCCTAAAATGACACTTCTATGTAAAACCTCCGTGAATCCCCTCGCTAAAGTTGGCTAAAGTAAGCGAGTAGTACGTATCGAATACTCGTAGATTTTTATGTGGGAATACTCTTTACCACCTCTTTACTTCGTTGACTACCTTTTCCGATGATTAGTGAAGTCAACCATTCAAAGCAAAGAGAATATAATACCTTACGGATAAGAGACGCAACTCCATAGATCAAAAAAAATAATGGAAAATGTACCGAATAGGTGTAATGTTTTGCCAACATTGAAACAAAATAATTCTGTAATATTTATTATGGTGATGTTGTCTTCCTGTTATTTGAAAGTTTGGGTGACTGGGGTATGACAAATGCGACCGTGTTGTTTTGGTTTTTATAGGTTAGGAATAAAGATGCAACTGTTTATAATAGATTTATTGCAATCAGATAAAAATGTACACTGTGCATATTATAATTGTTACACATTAACATAGCTCCCACAGAAACAAACAATAGTTGCAACAGCAGAAGATTCAGCAAAACAACTCCTGTACCTCATTTAGAAGTCAGTTCTGTCCCCTTATGGAAAGCTTGATTATTTGATTGGCTGACACACAGACATATTTATTCAAATCTTGAAGAATACTGCACATCCATAATATGTCATCTAAAACAATAAACCATATAAATGAAGATTAAAATTATGATAATCTATATAAAAGCTCGTATCTATAAAATTGTCAACTGGACTTCGAGATATCTTTTGAACGAAATAATGGGATTCTTGATGTAGGAGATTTTTACCAGAACAGAGAGAATATTATTACAGTATCAGCTTGGAAATATAGAAAGACATGACATAATAACTTGCATAAGCATTCATTAAACTACTAACCTGGCACGTTTGTTACTGCATTACAAAAAATCTCAAAGTATATGCTAGATAACAGATTTGTATAAGACCGGATACGATAATTTGTATATTATAA
Organism: Mystacides longicornis; assembly: GCA_963576905.1. Taxonomy (NCBI): domain Eukaryota; kingdom Metazoa; phylum Arthropoda; class Insecta; order Trichoptera; family Leptoceridae; genus Mystacides; species Mystacides longicornis. Next base: position 15,043,587 of record OY756429.1, on the reverse strand, counting down.
TACTTTCAGACAATTAGACTACGAAATAAGTAATCTAAAAATGTAAATATCGGAATTTCAAAAACACAACAAAACACGCACAAACAACGTTTTTTGTTAATTCGTCATAGAAATAAAAAATTATAGATCCGAATTCCATAGGTAGAAAGTGATTCCATACAAAAATCTATGATATATCGTCAACTTTTCACGTTTTCACTATTGGCGGCAATGATTCCATTTTCGTTTCTCTATGTTGGTACATCAAAAACACTGCTCGCCATACAAAAAGTGCTTTGTATGACAGTTTCGACCCACTGATTCAAAGTCTCAGTTAGAAAAGGAATAAGGGTGAATTATCAAGCCGCATATTTGAAATGGAATCGCAGATGAACGAATCCGTTATGAGCAATAGTGAAACATTAAAACGAGAGGAAGAAGTTTGTAAATTCGGAAAACAAAACCCAATAGTTATGACAGATATCAAAGTGCTAGAAGAAAAGTTAAGAGTGTCGGAAGGAAATAATTCTGATATTGAATATGCGATTCAAGAATATACCAAAAATATCAAGAAGCTATATGAGCCTTATTTTGATAAATTAAAAAATGATTGTAACACTTTTTTAACAAGTATGATGAATGTGCAAGAAAATCTAACAGTGGATCTCGAATCACAGCAATTCCTAATTGATACTTTAAATCAGAATGTATTCTTACAAAATTTATTAAAAGATAAAGATTTGGTCATTGGCAAAAAGTGTGCAGAACTGGAAGAAAGTATGGCATATTTAGCAGAATTGAAAAAAGATATTTTGAAATATAATATTGAGAGCAAACTTGCGGAAGAAGAAAAATTGTCTTTATTGACAAAAAATGAAGGGCTTAGCAAACTTCTAAATGAAAAAGATACAGAAATTACAAATAAAATTACCGAAATCGGTTTATTGAAATCTAACCATCGCAGTACTTTGAGGTAAATAAAAGAACATTTCAAATATCTGATAATAATTATTCAAATTTGTGGATTTTATAATGTGTTTATTAATAATTTATTTACCTAACAGTTTACAGCTTGAAATTGAAAAGTTGAAACAAGATATTCTGAGGAGAGATGAAAATATCCTTGATTTAAAAAATCAGTTGACGTCTACTGGTAATAAGTTGAATGGCGTTACCAATCAATTAATTGAACTGTCTGGCTTAAAATCTGTCAACACTGTACTGGAAGTATGTATTATTTTCAATTATCTAATTCAATCTTATCTTTGTTGCCTCTTCTATAATTTAACAATTGTGATTTTTTTTTAGAATCAAGTAGCTGATCTTCAAAAAGAATTAAACACTCTTTTACGATCAAGCTCTAAATTGCGCACTGATCATCTTCATTTGAAACGGCAAAGTCTTCATGATCTACATCGTAATTTGTCTTCAATCATTGGTAACTAAAATTTACAGTTTCGTCTGTTCTTTTTTTCAGGAGCATTTTTTTATATTACGAAATTCTTTTGATTTACGTTTTGACAACCCATTTAAGGCTATATGACAAAACTAGTAAAAATGCATTAGAAAAAATACACTTTCAACAACTTTCAGTCATCAGAAATGAAAAAAACGACTGTCAGTACGACACATGAAAGTTGTCCATTCAACCATTCTGCCACCAACCACTTATAAATAATTTTTAAATATATTTAGTATGCACATTTTAAATGGTTATAAAATGGTTTTATTCGTAACATAATAATGCTGGCAACAATATTTTAAGATTGTTTTTCATTTAAGTGTTTCATTTGTCACAAACAATAAGTAATGGTGTTTTCATCAATTCCAGATGAAGATAATGATACTTCTGATAGTAGTGAGAACACTGTTAAAGAGTTGAAAACTACACGTAAGATGTTGGAAGAAAAAATCATTGAAGTCAACACATTGCATTCGGAAACATTTGAAAAAAACAATAAAAAATCTGATGAAAATGAACACGTTGATAATAATATGCTGATCAAAGTACTGGTACCTATCCTACATTTCTTGAATCATCTATATATGCCATTATTCATGATAACAGGTGTTGAGTATGTATCGTAAAGAACATTTTATTTAATAAAGTTCAATTTTTAGGTTCAATGCGTTGTGGAGCATGAACAAATTAGAGTGGAATGTGAGAAATTGAAAGCCAAGTGTGATGAGATTGAGGCTCTGTCCACTGGCTGCATTGAAAGTTATAACGAATTGTCTTCTGAAAATTTTTTGTTAGAGGTAAGTTTGCCCAGCTTAGTCATGCTAATTTTAGTTTTGCTTTTTTATTCTTCTGCTTTCAACTTGGTGTGGCCAATCAACTTTAGTCATAGACAGATGTTCTTTCCCTTGTAATTTATAAACAATCTGTACATTGCGAGAACCTATTCGTAATTCTGACACGACAAATCTCCCAATTTATCCGCATTTCTCTGAAATCCAGATTTTGGTTTCCCAACAGTGCATCTTTTGTCACATGGGGCCGTAAATTAATCACGTGAGCTCAAAAGGGGGAACGGGGTGTGTTAAAATATCACATAGGTGGAGGGGGTCAAGTAAGAAAATCACAGGGGTCAGTGCATTTATTTTTGTTAACAAATTTAATGAAAAGTGGTCCCACTTTCAAAAATTAAAAAAATTGACGATAATAAAAGCATAACTCTTCATTCTTTATACTAAAAAAGGGTAACCGACGAGTTCATCGAAAATCAATTCATCGAATATCAATTCATCGAATGATCAATTCATCGAATGACTAATTCATCGAAAATAAAATATATTTTAAGGTATTTAAGACACACAAACTGTCAAATGTTGAAATATTAGATCTTCAATTTAGAATGCAATTCGATTCCGGGTTCTGGGTTTTTGTATATAAAACCCTGTAATTTTTTTTTTGTAAAACTTTAATTTAGTCACTTCTAATAATTTCGAGGTTATTTTATATTCGATTGATTTGAATAGGTTAGGTTAAGGTTGGAACGTAGTTAAGGAGGGGGGTTTGGGGGGTGGAACCCCCCATACCTCTTCGGACACCCCCCCCTCGAGTGAAAATACGTTAATAAATTTATAAATAAGCTGTTGATATGCCGATGACATAAAATAAAATTTAAAAAAATAGTACAGCGTATGTCAAAATTACCGCCATCTTTAATTTATAGGAGTGCCTAAACTGAAGCTTTAATAATAATATAACACTTTTCTATACAAGGGTGTCAGTATAGCCGGCGGAGCTTATTGCCTCAGGCAATTTTTTCCAGTCAACCGGTCCCGTCCAAACCAATTATATAAAAAAAATGTCTAAAGTTGATTTTTTTTTAAGTAGTAATGTGAAAAAGGGTAAATTTTTTTTTGAAATGAATCTGTGCTCACTCGAAGTGAACACAAATACACTTTTGACATCTTTCACACTAACCAAAAGGTTGTGCCGTGAAAGCGAAAAATGGTCGACACGGCTGGCCGGGATTCGAACCCACGACCTCCGCACGAAACAGGGCGAAAGCCGGTGTCGTAACTGCTAGTCTACCAACCACCTCGTATAACACTTTTAATAATAGTATAACACTTTTTTATAGAAAAGTGTCAGTATAGCAGGCGGAACTTATTAATTTTTTCCAGTCAACCTGTCCCGTCCAATCTGAGACAGGCCAACCCCGGGAAGAAATTTCAAGAGAAAAAACACAAATACGAAAAACTCTGACCCGACCGGGAATCGAACCCGGGACTCTTTTGTTGAGATATTTGGACTTCAATTTAGAAAATGGGCCTATTTTCCTTTCGTGCGATAAAATATCACACACTTTCAAAGTATCCGATATTTATTTTTATCTATCACTTTTCTTTGTTTTTTTTTGTATCGATATCAGCTTTGCATCGAAAAGCGTATTTTAGTATTTGTCGTCGATAATTAATTATCTATCACATTTTGACCGATAATATTATATTAGATTATTGATTGATATTTGTAGTAGATAACAGAAAAAAGTTAAAATAAATAAACGGACGAGACAGACACACAGACAGACGGATGGACGAACGTGACAAGATCTGCCAACATCTTCTTCGAGGGGGGGGGGGGGGGGGGCGAGGGGTACAGACGCTGTTTTCGGCCATTATATGAGGCACTAATAAAGATATGTTTCCATATAAAAAACAATGTAGGTCGTAAAAGAAAGCCGGGGTCAGTAATACTCGGTTTCGGTATGAAAAAACAGAAAAGTCCAATCAGAAAGCCGGGCACTTCTCCAAGTGAAAACACGGTAATTAATTTGTAAATAACCTGTTCATATGCCTATGATATAATATAAAATTAAAATATATAAAAAAAAAATACTCCAACGTATGTCAAAATCGCCGCCATCTTTAATTTATAGGAGTGACCAAACTGAAGCTTTACCTTATTATTAGGTCATAAACAATTTCTCTAAAATATCTTCAAAATAATGGTTTTCGATGAATTGGTGATTCGATGAATAATTGATCATTCGATGAATTGATTTTCGATGAACTCGTTTTTGATGAATTGATCATTCGATGAGCTCGTCGTGAATCCTACAGTACACTTTATTTCAGGGGGGGGGGGGGTTGGTTCTGAAACCAACTCACCAAGTATCATCGGGGAGGGGGGTCTAAAAAGTTGTAAAAAAATATCACATGATTAATGGACAACTTCCATCTCACAATGACCCTGATTTTACTTCTTTGTCAAAAATCCACATGTGGTCTCCCAAAAGTGGCTTTTATTTCCCATCCAACAATTCTATCTCTTGAGAGCTTTCCTACCAATGTGTCTCGAAGTTTTATTTCCTGAGTCAAATAGAGTTGAATGGAATTCAATGGAACAAAGTTTTGTACATCTGTGATAGGAGCAGTCATTTCTGAAAACTAAATTAACATATAGTGTTATAAATTAATTTTAGGCTTGTCTCACTGTTTTGTCCATCTCTGACAGTATGTCCACCTTCTATATTTTACAGGCAGAAATAAATAATCTACAAGAACAAATAAAAGATGAAAAAGAGCCGAAAATATTGCCTCCTGGATGTGCAATTCGGAAGAAAAGAGAGAGTGTACATGATTATAACAGGGGGCTTTGTTTCTCCACAACTGATACCTTGTGTAAGTATACGTGTATCTAAGTCTGGTTGGTACCCCAGCGATTCAGTCGATGGCTTTTGTATGTACGGTAATTATTCATGCATAATATGTCTTCTTTCTTTACAGTTGACAAGTTGACATCAGCAGAAATAGCAGCTCCGTGTGTAGAATGTAAAAAGTTAAGAACTGTAAGTATCAGAAGCAACTCATCCAGTATTATCATATATGGTATTTGTCTGAACATAATGCACTATTTATTATTTATTTTCGTTATTTATCCACCATTTCATTTCTGTAAAATGTGCTTCGAAGTGTAGGGAAGTCAATACTGTAGTACGCCTAGGTACCTCCACATGTTAACATATCTTATGCAATTTTTTTATTATTTCAAAATGGCCACAGTGTATAATTAATTACTAAAGTCTTACCTTCAATGCTAAGTAAATTTCATGACCAAGAAACAAGTACATAGAATGATTACACTACACAATTATGGATATCCTGCAGATTATTATTTGTAATGATTTAGTTGGGTTAGGTTGGTTTAGTTTAGTTAGAATTTTTTTGCTCTCTGCTTTGCCTAACATATTATGTAGGTACAATGGATGGTATATTTGGGGAAAAGAATCTAGACATACCTAGAATGTTGGGTACCAATCAAGGCAATAAAGATGAGACATCAATAAAAATAGATATTGACATGACAGCAGTCGCAGTCTATAAATTTGGTTGTGTTCCAAAAAATTCCAACAGATGGCTCTATATCTCATTGTTTATTAAAAGCTATTTCTCCCCAGAAAAATTGCAGGTTTTTTCAAAATTCCTCGAAAAAGTGGTTATTCCTACGCAATTTCTTTGATGTCTATGGTTTACAAAAAATGAGCATGTATGTATATGACAATGTGGTGACAATACTCTGTCAATTATTAAAATGGGTGTTTTTGGGGCTCTGTATAAAAATTATTTCTAAAATAGTGAAAAATAACAATATTGTACATACAAAAGCCATGAGATATAACTTTGGCTCGTGTGAGAAACAAGGGCCTAAAGATTGGAACCCTGAATGTCCACACTCTGAGTGCGGGTAGGGGGCTTGTTGCTGCCAAGTGTGCGGGAGACTATGGATTGGATATCCTGGGGCTGAGCGAGGCTCGCAATGTCCCAATTAAGCGAATTTCACATTTTTTTTTGGTAGCTCCAAAGATGTGGTATTAGGAGGAATAAATTCCTGCAGTATATTTTGTAGATTGTCTCCACAATTGTCAATAAGCAGCAAAAATTATCGTTGTTTAATTATAAATTTAGGTCCCAACTAGTAAGCCAATTTCGAAACATTTCAGAAGTCATCCATGCATTTTTGTTTGCATGGTACTCCACGGGTAAACCCTCCATCCTTAACCCCTTAAAGCATCGAGGTCTAGCACTTTTTCCTATGATCAGTAGCTTTCTTTTATCAGTACCTGACATATTTGTACAGCGTAACAAAGTGCGGTCCATCGTCTTTTTATAATCAGATAGTGCTATGTGTTTATAGTAGAGATGCAACGGATATCCGGCAACTATCCGGTATCCGGCCTATCCGGCGCCTAAATGCTATCCGGCCGAATACCGGATAACTAGCACCTATCCGGCCGAATACCGGATAACTAGCACCTATCCGGCCGGATACCGGATAGTAAAAAAACGATATTTTTGGATAACAAATACACCTTGAAATCACAAGAAAAATGTCTCCAACTTATAAAATTGATTAGCAAACATACTGCAATAAGGGTAAATTATGGAGAATGAATATATAGACGTAGCAAGCGGCTTCGCTTGTCTCCGTAAATAAGGAAAGTTTTATGAAATTACGTTTCGTCATATCATTCTGCTGAAAGATGCAGATAGATTCCGCGATTTTTGGAACAATAACGTTCCGGCAACGGAGTCAGTCCAATTATTTGGTATAGGTATGCCGCTTACGTAAGCGTAATTCATGCGTTGTACCCACGGTAATGCCCGAGCTCTACTAAAGACTTCTTCAGTATTCAGCGAATTTAATTTCGAAAAAAAAAAACACTCATACTTTAAGGGGAGCGCTGTTCTTCCTCCCATCAGGGTCCAGAAGACGAGAAAGACCCTCTCATACCGAGAAGGTCTTCCTCGTGTTCCGCTCCTTCGAAGCAGAGCTAATGAATCTGAACATGGTGTGTGAGGAGGTCATAAACAATGCGCGAGATTTAGCGCAATGGAGAGGTCTTGTTGCCTCTCTGTGCCCCTAAGTAGAGTATAAAGGGAGTTTGGGTTGGATTGGATATTAAGGGAGCCGTAAACCTAAACAGATTGGGAACCTCTGCACTAATGCTATCCTGGCTACAACCTTGGTTCCGAGGGTAAATGTTAAAAATCTAAACGCTCTAATCATAGGAAAAAAATATTATTACACCACACTAATCCTGACTAACTAATGCGGTTGATGGTTTTTTCGACAATGTTCCCAATAATCCCATATTGATGCACCAACTAACCAGATACATACGCCGGATATCCGGTATTCAGTTGCTTAGTTGGCCGAATATCCGGTATCCGACAAAATTGCTATCCGTTTCATCTCTAGTTTATAGCATTAGGATCCATCTGGCATAGCACGATAATAGAGGCCGGTTTCATCAGCATTGTAAATGTCTAGGAATAGGAATCTTAAATTCATTGTCCCAATTAGGCGGATAGTTATCCCAATTAAACATATCAATTTACTATTGGTTTGGTTTCTGTTCTTTGAAATTTGTCCCAATTAAGCGGAATCGACTGTATTCTCATTCCTTTCCTTCCATACCACTAAAAAAGAAAATTTTCGCCATCTGCACAAATATTATGCTATTTTTTAAGTGCGGCTGGATACTTGAAATACTTATTTTATTTTTGTGAAACCAATTTATTTACAGTAAAATTATCCCCACTCACCATAACAGCTTTCGCTTTTGCGATGAATGATCAACAAAAAAACAATTCTTTGAAGATTTTCTATATCATTCATCAAAGAATAATATAAAAACAGCGGAGACGCATTGTGTTACAAATCAAAATTTCCAAATATTCCGTATCTTATGGTAATATTCTGATTTTGCATTTTTTTTTTATTTTCAGATTATAGATTATGATTATATCAAAGAAAACGAAATATTAGGATTGAAACTGAACGATTTCAAACAATACATTATAAATTTGAAAGTTGCCCTACGAAAGTAACTTTAATCTACTTGATTTCATATCCATCTTTTTTAATTCCAATTGTAAATAGTATCATAATATCACCGATAAATAGAGACTGGAAAATAGCCGTGTTATTTTTTTGTGAATTTCGGTGTTATTTCTGGTCTAAAACAGGGAAATTCGTTTTATTTTTCCAACATAAATTTGATTAAAATGAAGGTTTGTATTCTTTGTCTTGCTGTTACATCTGTAACAGCAAGACAAAGAATAATAGCAATATTTAGAATTTGTAGAGAAAAAAATGAAAAAATCTGATAAACAAAAAAGGGAACACAAAAAAAGATCAAATAAAAATAATTATTGTTTGTCATTTTAAGCTATTCAAACAACTTTCAAAAAATTTTCACTTCGATTGTTTTTACAAAATCACATTATTTCTATAAATTAGCCTCGAAATTCGCATTATTTGCGCAAAAACTTTCCAGTCGCTACCCATAAAATATATAATTGTAATAATTTCAAATCAATCAAATCAAACCAAATAATTGTGATTATTTTTTTTTAATATTCAATTCAAGTAATGTTTAATTTTATACAATTGTAAAAAAAATTCTTGCATAATTTTTATTTTTTCATCATTAGCTTTTTAAATCATGTTGAAAAACAGAAAATTTAAAAATGTCTCTTAATTTATATATTATTTTAAAATGATTTTTTAAGAATTAAAATGTCATCAAAACATCTTTTGTAATTTTTACAATATTTTGAGTTCAATATCAAAACATTAACTTTATCCGTTTCCATTGTAAGTCACCTAGGTTAAGTGTTTGTATAAAGATCCTATGAATGGATGAAAATGTTTAAAATATCTATATTTATTTAAAAAATCAATGGAAAATCTTCAAATGACATTGAGGCGAAAAAAAATATTTTTCTACAAATTTCATCAATAAATTCAGAAAGTCTTCATATTACATCTAATTAGTTGTAGGTAATAGTTACTAGTGCCTGAAAGAGTTTTTAGGTAAATACTTTATTTTGTCAATAAGATACTTTAAGAATTACGAAGTTGCCTGTCAGCAATGTTCGTAGAGTTAATGATGCAAGAGGTTTCGTCACCAAAATGAGAATATTTTTTTAATAAATAAATTTTATATTTTATCTTTTAGTAAAGACATTATTCCTATTTACTTTTGTTTATTACTATTATTTTTTTCTTAGGTATTATGCTTTTTTGTAAGATGATTGGTTGGTTACATGATTTGATTTGAAGTAGTATTGCCCCAGAACAGACGTTGTCTAGTGGGGCAGTAAATTCCAATAATTATATACGTAAACTGTTTGTTAAGTGTAATTGATAATGGAAATAAATAAAAATCTTGAACAGTTTTGCACAGTAGGTATATAATTTCATATTGTATCCTTTTATGTATCCATAATCATTTCATTACTACTTTTAAAGAAAAAACAAAATAAAAAATATCTTTGTATGTTTCAAAATGTCTAATTTCTGTATATAAAATTATTATATTTTTGAAAAGATTTTTTTGTTTTTCAAAATAATTAGGTATGAGTCTCCTGTGAACATTTGGGATGTGAATCTACAAAACTGGCTACAATAATACAATTGAAAAAAAAAGCAAAAAATCATTTCATTTCTTAAGTGGTTAAGTCAGTGTTGTGTTGATTTTTGGATATTGGCAGTTGTATTTCGTTAGTTGATAATTGTTTTTCGAAATTGCAAATAAGATTTCCCACGTTCATAAAGTTTTGATCTTGGAGTGCTTTGAGAAGTCAGAGAACAAAAGAATTTTAAATGGTTAGAGTATAAGTGAGGTTATATTAATATTATTATGTTGTAGATTCTTAAGTTTATCTATTAATATAAAGGAAAGTGCCTGACTGACATACTCACTCATCAACGCACAGCCTAAACGGATAATCATAGAGAAGTGAAATTTGGAAAGCAGGTAGGTTTTAATACAAAACCTTCCACTAAGAAAGGATTTTTGAAAATTCCACTCCTAAGGGGGTGAAAAATAGGATTGAATGTTTTTAAATGTATATGAATATCTCAGAAACTAGACATGGTACGAACTTGATTTGGCATATGAATTCTCCTATAGAAATGAGTAGTAGGTTGCCTGGCCATTTTGTTCCTGATTTTTAATAAAAGGGATGAAAGAGAGATGATTTTTAAATGGCTCCTAACAAGTTTAAAACTGGTTTTATCGAAATATCAAAAAAAAAATGTGTTTTCAGAAAGAGTCAAATTTAATTATTCCGTTAAAAGTAAAAAATATTTAGGGTGCGGGGTAGGTATCCCTCTGTTTTACAAGCTGAGGTTTATGCCATTCAAATATGCGCAATGTTAAACCTACAGAAAAATTACTCAGGACAAATAATTTACATCAACTCAGACAGCAGAGCCTCTTTGCTGGCCTTGGCATAAGCCACGGTCAGCTCGAGGCTAGTGCAAAGCTGTAAAGATGTACTAAACACCCTAGGAAACAGAAATAGGGTAATCTTTTAATAAAATAAATAAAAAAAAAAAAAAATCTACAGTGGGTACCGGGACACGAAGGTATCGAGGGCAATGAGAAGGCCGACGAACCTGCAAGGGCCGGAGCTGCGAGGAATTTCTGCGGACCTGAGCCATTCTTTAGTATTCCTCAAAGTACCATACGCAAAACTTTAGCGGACATTTACAACTCTGGAATGAAACCCAAACCAACCTATGCATCATCACCAGATCCCTAACGGGGCACTGTAGGCTTAACAAGCACATGTCCACCATCGGGATCCTGGACTCTGACATTTGCAGGATGTGTGGGGAGTCACTAGAGACCCCCATGCACCTCCTCTGTGAATGCCTACCAATAATGCAAAACAGACAAAAACCTGGGTTACACACTCAGTCAAAATCAGATTGTAATGATCGTATGTATTTTATTTACTAAATATTAAAGGAATAAAAATAATCTTCTATATTATAAAAATGGAGACCTATTTTGCGTGGTCATAGCATCATGCCTGAACGGCTGGACCGATATCGCTAATTCTTTTTTTGTCGTGTTTGCTTTTGTCACTAGAAGGTATTTATGATATAAATTAGACATTCAAACTTAAGACCAGACCAACACCACCTATATAAGAAGGCCTTAGCGCTGGTGGCCATTTTTCCTCTCGCGTCACCAGGCTGCCGGCGTGTAGACACCTTACCTTACCTACCTTTCGTGTGGCTTTGGTGTTATTACTCCGCCAGTCCAGGCTGCGTCAATTTTATCTTAAGCACCTTAAAGTCTTGGGTTCAGCGCTGCAAGCCAGGTCACTGCCTCGTGGATGTCATGGAGGCTTCCTTCGAACCTTTTTGTTCGGCACTCCGTCACCAAATGTTTCACTGTCTGCGTTGCTCCACACTCACAGTTTGGACTTTCTCGTTTCCCCCACCTCCAGAGTGAGTAGTTGCAGCACCCGTGCTCCGTTCTCACCCTGTTCTGCTGCACCCAGATCCTGCGTGGGAGGTCACTTCCTGGTACCATGGCTGTGGGGTCTGTTTTAAGAAGTTTGTTAACAATATCTGTTGCCATACATCTTTCCCTCCATTCATTTTCCAGGCTGAAGTTTTCAGTTTCAACTGTCCATAAAGGTTTTCGAGATTTTAGTCTCTTGTGAGGTGGGTGAAAAACATTTTCAAAGGCAGGCAGTCGGGAATTGGTCTGAATTTTAAGTTTATTCACCAAACTGGTTGTGAAGCCTTTCGACATTCGACCGCCGCGTTTGTGCTGGTTCGTTTCACGCATGTTAATTAGTCTTAAATCTCGTTCAGTTTCAATTCCAATTTATCTCTTTGTTTGTTTTTATCTTAATCTCTTTCTTAATTGCATTACTCACAGGGGACGTGTCACAGGAGGCGTGTAGACAGATATCATAGCGTACAGGTAATGGGCCTCACGATGTGACGTAGCACTAAGGCCTTCTTATATAGGTGGAATTGGACCAGACCAACAACAGCAAATCAATGTGAAAGATATAAATTAAAATGTTTCAAAAACATTTGTAGCTTAAAAAATCCCCTAAGCAGATAGAATTGAGTATTTTAAAGATAACTAATTTCATTGCTTTTCGAGACCTGAACATTTTTTTATTCATATCCAGAAATATAAAAATTGATATCAAATGACGCCACTGCATGTTGCAAAAAAAGTTATTCAAGTTATTTTTTGGAATTCTAATAGGACGATGTCTGTCAAGTTAGCAAAATATGGTGATTTTTAAGTTTGCGGGTTGATTCTATTTGTATTAGAAACACATATTTAATTTAAATGCAGATTGATGACAAAAATATAATAAAAAATATAGTAAGTAATTAGGTTTTTTAATGGAAATTTTAGAATGTAAATTTTAAAAAAATATTCAGATTTCTCAAACGTGAGATGGTTGGTAGTCCAGTGGTATCAATCGCCATCTTTCATGCGCACAGCGTAGACATTGGAGGTCGTAGGTTCAAATCCCGGCTGTGCCGACCATTTCCGCTTTCACGACACAACCCTTTGGTTAGTGTGAAAGATATCACTTCTTCTCAACACTTAAAAACTTTTCGTTCACACAAAAAGAACGACATGGCTACCCGAATAATTTGAACGCGTTAGTTGAGGGGGCGATTTGTTTCATGTAATTATTGACCAACGGCGACATGATTCGCGACAAAAAGTTAATATAACCGTAAAACAAAAAGTATTTTAAGTTTTAAACTATGAAAGAATAGACATACTTTTTCATTTTGATGTTTTTTTTTCTTGATAGGGCAGTTTCAAACAAAACGAAGCGCTATCATACGTCACAATTTCCCTCCAATTTATTCATAAGTAAACAATACATCTATGGCTTATTTTTACTTTTAAGGAATAATAAATTAATCGATGTAGTTATTTAATTTAAAAAAAAACGATAAGATAATATTTTTTTTGTTAAAATAAATACTAAAATTCGCCTATTTAATGATAATCATTTTATTTGTATGTGGTTAATATTCATTCTTATAACATCATGGAACTTTTTTCACAAAGGCAACACCAATGAGAAAACGGAGAAGTTTAGTGATGTCAAAGCCGGGTAATTTTTTTATACCGGCATATACTTCGAGTAAACTAACCGGGTGTTCAGTACCGGGCATACCGGAACAGTACCCATAGAGACCTTCCCAAATGAAATTAAGCGATTTTGTCACTTGCAAAGGGTATTTTCTATTTTTTTTTTCCAAAAAATAAAAATCCTCATATCTTTAACAATTTGATATTATACCAACTAGTTTATGTGATAATTTCATTTAGAAAAAAGATATCGACTGACTTAAAATATCAAATGAATAATAACAAACTCTGTTTACTTCAATTTTAGTAAAAGTTAAGTAAACAAAGTTTGTTATTATTCATTTGATTAAAATGGAACTTCACAAAGTATCCACAGAAACAATCTCAAAATTGACTTAAAATATTTCATTTTTATTTTAAATTAATAGTCATTAAGATATACTGTACGGTTAATAAATATACCGGCATACTGAGCAGTATAAAATTTACTTCCAATGGCCGAAATCAGCTATCTGGAACACAACCGGTTCGGTATACCGAAAACAAAAGTAACGGGTATTGCTTATTCACCATACCGACATCACTAGTTGAAACCATAGACAATATGAAAAGTTTTCAACAACAACAACTTGAATCCTGCGCTTCGTTTTGTTTGAAACTTCCCAGATATCAAGAAAAAAAACATCAAAATGAAAAGGTATGTATATTCTTTCATAGTTTAAAACCTAAAATACTACTTGTTTTACTGTTATATTAACTTTTTGACGCGAATCATGTCGCCGTTCGTCAATAATTACATGAAAAAAATCGCCCCAACTACGGCGTTCAAATATTTCAAGTGGCAATGTCGTTCTTTTTGTGTGAACGCAAAGTTTTTAAGAGTTCAGAAGGAACATCCTAGATTTCACAACATTATTGGCCATCCAACATGGCGGATACGACGAGCTCCTATTTTCACCAAGGAACATGGTCCCGAAATGTAACGAAGAACGACTGTATGATTGTATTAGTGTTCAATTTTATTTTACGTTAGCGTTTAGTAAGCTTTCTACTATTTATATGATTGAGTTAGGTTAGGTTAGGATATAATTATAAGGGGGGTTTGGGGGGCGGAGCCCCCCATACCCCATCACGTTTGCCCCCGAATTTATTTAAAATAATAGAAATACCATCAAATTATCATTGTCACTAATACATCCATACAGTCGTCTCGTAACACTTCGGGATGATTCGGCAGTTTCCGGCGACCATGTTCCTTACGAAGCGTTAAATTGTCGACGAATCCTTCTGCTGTGCGCATGCGCAGGTGTTTGAATACGGTGAAGTGAACATAGGAACCACGAGGAACTACTACGGTAAATCAGTTTGAAAAGTAGTAATATTATATACTATATGATTACTACAAGCATACTACACAAGCTTTACGTAGCTTACTGTGAAAGAATCAGAGTGTATTTGTGTTCATTTTGACTGCGCACAGAAAAAAAAATATATTTAAAAAAAATGGACATTAATGTTGTGGGAAATAATAATATACCCATAACATTACATATTTTAATTATAAGACTAATAGAAACTATTGACTTAACATAACGCAATGCACTGTATTGTTTTTTTTCATTTACAAAAAATAAGGCAATAAAAATCATTAAATGATTGCTCTTCAATGTGAGTAAGAACTCGTGTTTTGGAGAGGTAACTGAAGTATGATATCAATAAGTGTCCCATGTCCCATACCAGTGTCATTTTTATTTTTTATCTCCATAATATGATTATTTTTCTTTACAAAGCCCTCTTGGCGTGAAAGAAATAAATGACGAGTGTCAAGATTGGTCAAGATCAACAGCGTTATTTTGAACTTTGCCGCCAATTTGTCATGCACAGTTTAAACGTCAAACGGATTCGTCGACAATTTAACGCTTCGTTGTTCCTTGGTGCAAATATGGTATCCGCCATGTTGCATGGCCAATAATGTTGTGAAATCTAGATTGTCCGTTGAGAAGAAGTTGTCGTGTATTTGTTATATAGGTATTTTGAAATAGAATACTGGTGCTATGTAATTCATAATCAAATAATTTAAAGCAATACTGAACTAATCTAGTATTTTGTATGTACTTTCTTTCTTTCCATAAATATAATATGCTGGGATTATGTGAAAACCAAAATAAACGTTTACAGGTAAACTTCTGTCTGTGTCAATACTGTTTTTAAGCGTGATGAGCTTCAACAAGATGATTTCCAATGGATGCCCTTAAAATCTCCTCTATTAACTTTTGCGGAAAGCATTGTACCCATTTGAGTATCTATTGGTACCATTTCTTTTTACGATGACATTCTCTAAAACGAATTATGTCCACAGAACAATATTACCCTATGATTACCCTATTACATAGGGTTGTGTCTTGGTTGTGTCATGGGTTTCAGGCATGTAATTGGTTGTTAATTGCACAATAATGTTCGGCCAAACCTCAAACATTATGTCGAAAAATACAAAAATATACTACTACATAGACTTCCGACAGGTTTAAATGGGATTATTGGAATCACGATTATTAATGAAATAAGTTATGACTTATTAACATTCAAGAATTTTTTTATATTATTTATAAATATATTTTAAAATGTTGTGGTTTTAGTTTTCTTTTATTATATACCGCTGGCAATATTATAGCCGTCACACATTTTGCCCATTATTTTGACGTGCTTTTGAGTTCATAGAGAGTATATGTGTTCTGTGAGTTACACGAAGCAATAGTAGGTGTTGCACGAAGCCGGCAAGTGGGCAAAATTAGTACTACGTGAATACTACCGTAGTAAATTGTAATCTGTGCCGAAAAGTTACGGAAATGGGGCTTTGTTTGTCATTATTGCTTTAAAGAACTTGAAAGTTGACGGTGTCATTTCGCCGGTAAATTTAATTACCTATTCGCTAGTAACTTCGTCGAGTTTATTCAAGTATTTTTTATGTGATTCGCGTGCTAAATTAAATTATTTTCTTGTTAAAATGTTGAAAGTTAGACCTCAGAGTTCTGTAAGTTTACTAGGTACAATAACATTACTGCATTTTTGATAGATTTTGTCAATCGACAAAATTTCGTTTTTATACTTACAGTTTTGTGTTAGTTTATTCATTTTTTTATTTGAAACGGTAATTAATTATTAAGTTTGCGTGCTGACTCGATTTTTCACGATTTTTTTAATATGAAACAAATACCTACCTATCAACTTTATATATAGATTGGTAAATATTATGCATGTTATGGATTAATTTGATAACATATATCTCTAACTCCCTTTACACCCCACTTAGGGGCATAGAGAGGCAACAAGAGCTCTCCATTGCATTCGATCTTTCGCAATGTTTCTGACCTCCTCCCACACCATGTCCAGATCAGCTCTGCTTCAAAGGAGCGAAACACGGTATGAGGGGGTCTTCCTCGTATTCGGAACCCTTATGGGAGGAAGAACAACACTCTCCTTGGCCAACTGTCATTCAGCATCCTTAATACAATGTCATGTCCGAGCCAAATCCATCTCCTCTCCATAATGAAGTGATGGGCTCACACTGGGTGCGTTGGCGTATAGCGTCGTTCATGATGCCCTGGTACCATCTTACACTCAAAATTCTCCTGAGGCACTTCATTTCGAAAGCTGAGACTTTTTGTGCCTGGGCTTTGGTCAGGTGTCAGGACTCACACCCATAAAGGAGAATGGGCAACACACACGCATGAAACAGTTTGCATTTCCTCTCGACACTAAACGCCAACGCTTTCCATATTTTGGTCATGTTAAAGGCGCCACTTGCCATACCGATATCAAATTCATTCAGAATCTATGATTCAAAGTCTATGAAGCAACAAGCGAATCGACTGGAGCTAAACACTGTTGAAAAATGCACCTGACACAGAAAACTGAATCTGTGTTCTAAATTCTAAATCTGTATTTTGAAGTCCATATTTAAAAAAAAAATTAGCTCTATAAAAACAAGACCACAAAAAAAATCTTATTGATATTCAGAAATAAATATCGTTACAAATAAAAAATATTAACGCCATACAGGACATTGTTTTAGGAAAAAAAGGTGCTGTAACTTACTTTCTGTCAAATTTTGTACTGAATTGATGAACAATAATACCCTATTGTATTATTGTTCTGTGGTCATTGCCGTTTGAGCTTACATACCCGTTGTTTTGTTTTTTTTGTTGTTGTTATTATTCCACTCACTTTACAGTAGTATATTATAATATTATCTAGGATTTCACTCGATTGTCAATCGACAAAATTTCGTTTTTATACTTACAGTTTTGTGTTAGTTTATTCATTTTTTTATTTGAAACGGTAATTAATTATTAAGTTTGCGTGCTGACTCGATTTTTCACGATTTTTTTTATATGAAACAAATACCTACCTATCAACTTTAAATATAGATTGGTAAATATTATGCATGTTATGGATTAATTTGATAACATATATCTCTAACTCCCTTTACACCCCACTTAGGGGCATAGAGAGGCAACAAGAGCTCTCCTAGTGCGAGTGGGGCCGTGGGGCTGTCGGCTTAGAATAGCACCTCTGTTCTTTTTGCTGGTTTTTCGAGCATCCTGTAAGAGGCAGGTAATCGAAAAATCAGATCGGGGTCGTGGGGTTGACCACCTCACACCCTTAAATACAAGCGGTCAGAAAAGGCAACAAAATTAAGCCTCGGACGCCTGGGCCCCACCAGGGGGGGGTCCAGGCAGCTAGTGTCCCCCCTGTGTTGACCACGGCTCGCTCTAACAAGAGCTTGAAAATCGGGACCCTGAATGTCCGCACTTTGAGGGCGGGCGGGGAGCTTGTTGCTGCCAAGTTGGCGGGAGATTATGGACTGGATATCCTGGGGCTGAGCGAGGCACGCATCCCAGGGACGGGGCAGAGTGACGCTGGCAACTATGTCATGCTGCACTCTGGTCACCGAACTGCACGGATGCGTGGCGTCGCTCTACTTTTAAGTAAATATGCCTTCTCTCGCCTTCTTGGTTGGGAACCTGTTTCTGACCGCCTGATGAGTGCGTCCTTCAAGATGACAGGCGAAACACTGACGGTCCTCCTATGCTATGCTCCCACTGAGGATGGGGATGCGGCTGCCAAGGACTGTTTTTATGACAGTCTGGATGCAGTTGTGTCCCATGTCCCAAGGCGCCACCGCTTAATAGTACTGGGAGATTTTAATGCCAAGGTTGGCAGTGACCCCCAGTATGGACCAGGCGTCATGGGTAGGCATGGCATGGGAGTGATAAATGATAATGGAAGCCGTCTGATTGGTTTCGCCACACTCCATGGACTCTTAATAGGGGGAACTTTGTTCCCCCACAAGGATATCCATAAATATACTTGGACCTCGCCTGACAGGAGAACAAAAAACCAGATTGACCATCTTCTGGTAAGGGCCAGCAACCGAACTGACCTGCGTGATGTCCGCACCTACCGAGGGGCAGACATGGATACTGATCACGAACTCCTTGTGGGTTCGTTGAGATTCAGATTTACCCATTTCCAGCAGGGGCCGTCTGCCTCTCGCCCGCTGGACATACGCAGGTTAGAGAGTGCTCAGTGTCGTCATACGTACGAGGCTGAGTTACGCA
Organism: Mystacides longicornis; assembly: GCA_963576905.1. Taxonomy (NCBI): domain Eukaryota; kingdom Metazoa; phylum Arthropoda; class Insecta; order Trichoptera; family Leptoceridae; genus Mystacides; species Mystacides longicornis. The sequence continues at coordinate 15,024,584 of OY756429.1, read as the reverse complement.
CCAGGTTTGCCCCCTTGCATGATTCACACGGAGCTGTTCCGATTGAGACAGCTATGGCATTAATTGGCATCATATTATGGCATTAATTGCAGCATCCTATACAGCGATACATGCGGCATCTGCTTTTCTGTTATTGAAAATAATGAAAAACGCAAACGGCAATAACAGTGGTTGATGCTTTCTTTAAACCACTCAAGTATGTACGTAATGTACCCATGATTCTTGTTTTTTTTTATCAATATCTTTTATTTTCATTTATGTGTTAAAATTAATGGATCTATATAGTTTTTTGTTGGTGGTAAAATAATATCCAGTTTACTTTAATTTATATTTATTTTGAAAGCTCAGCTACACATTTTTTACAACACACTCTTTTTTTCAACAAAACCAATCGTTCTAAATATTCAAATTATTCAAAGTTTAATCATAGACTAAAACTAATTATTGTGTTGTCATATTACAATATAATAGATACCCCCTCTCAACACAATAATTTTTTTATTACTCAAATTATAACACACTATAATAATATATAACACAACATATTACTAATAATCAAATCATTCCAATTTTTGGCAACAATCTATTCAGGATATTCTTTCCAACTGGTTTGGTTAATATATCAGCTTCCTGCAACTCCGTATTAATGTATTTTATGTCAATTTCCTTTTTTTCAATATGATCTTTTATGAAATGAAACTTTATGTCTATATGTTTTAATCTCTTCTGTTCCGTTCCTTTTGCTACACATATTGTTGACTGGTTGTCCTCCATGATAACTATCTGTTCATTTTCTTGCATAAGTTTTAAGTCTAATAATATTTTTTTTATCCAAAGACCTTCACAAATAGCTTGACTTAATGCGATGTACTCAGCTTCTGTTGATGAAAGCTGTACATGTCTGCTTTCTTGAACACCAGGATACTGCACATTGAAAAATCTTAAATATGTATCCAGAAGTCGATTTCCTATCTTCTGTATCCCGCCCCCAATCTGCATCAACATATCCCACCAGTTTGGGTCCATTCTTATATTTTTCATACACTAATTTTAATTCCAGCGTACCTTTTATGTATCTGAGTATTCTTTTCAAAGCATTCCAGAGTTCTTTACTTGGTTTACTCTGAAATCTGCTTAGAATATTGACTGGAGCACATAAGTCTGGTCTGCTCCCTACGGCTGCATACATTAATGATCCAATCAATTGACGGCACTTGGTTTCAAGACTCAAATCAATATTTTCTGGTTTTTCAAAATATTCCAATTTAGTGTTAGGGTCCATAGGTGTACCAATCGGTTTACATTGATCCATACCATATTTTTCCAACATCTGTTCCAAATATCTTTTCTGGTCTATTTCAATAATATTTTCATTCAGATTTTGACTTATGTTAATTCCAAGATAACATGAAACATCACCCATATCTTTCATTTTAAAGTTACTTGACAACATATATTTTATACTTTCAACTTTATTTATATCTGATCCAAAAAAAATTCGGAAAACAAGTTCCCCGCTGGACGTGTTTTGTGCTGCGTGAATTACTATTGGAATTTGATTTTTTCTACACTCGATAAGTTTTTTTTTTCTATTTCTTTTTGACTAATTCTTACTATCTTTTTATTTATTTAGATATTATTTTTGTATTTAGTTTAACACCATTTAAATTACTGTACATTTATTTTTTTATATTATTTTGTTTTGTTTGTCCCGTGCGACGTTATTGTTGCATCGGGACGGCGCGGTACGTAAATACGTAATTATTATTTCTTTATTATTTTTGTTTCTTTATTTTGTATTTAAATCACTTGTGAATATTATTATATGTGACGTTTAAAAAATGGAGGAACGTGATGGAGGTGAGATACCCCCTGACATTGGGGTGATTTCATCGGTCTCTGACCCTCCAGAGTCGGGGAAAAAAGGTAAACTTGCTGAAACTAACTCTGAAAATACAATTAAAGACAAAGATGTTTCTCTTGCTCAGAACACGAGCCACATGATCCAAAATGAATTGTTATATACACCGGATATTCCCGGACCGTTTGTCGTGTTTGTTCAGAACGCTGACGACACTCATTTGCATCCGCTAACATTCGGGAATTTCTTATACAGGAGAAACTTTCTCTGCATAAAACCTGAATGTATTAGAGCCGAAAACAGATATAAAATTTCTCTAACATTTAATAATTATTTATCTGCAAACGAGTTCGTTAAATCGACCTTTGTCTCTGAAAACAAATTGGCCTTTATTCCGACTTATAAATTGGTTAAATCAGGACTAGTTAGAGATATTCCCCTGGAATTATCTGAATCTGATATCGTTGAAAATTCTTCCACATTTGGATCCTCGATAAAAGTTTTAAAAGCCCGTCGACTTAATAGAAAAAAAGTTGATAAAGACACTAATAAAATATCATGGGTCCCTTCAACTACTTGTATTCTGACTTTCCGCGGGCAAATCTTGCCCAAAAACATTTACTTATTTTATAATTCCTTACCAGTAGAACTATACTCTGAACCTACTATAATTTGTCACCTTTGTGCTAGATTTGGGCACTTAAGGAAAAATTGTCGATCCAAACCCAGATGCGCAATCTGTAGTTCCACTGAACATAACAAGGATAATTGCACCTCTAAAGAGGTGAAGTGTCCTAACTGTCATGGAGATCATAGTGCTCTGCACTCTAGTTGTCCCGAACTAAAAAGGCAAAGAGACATAAAAAAGGTTATGGCTGCGGACAACTTATCGTTCGCCCAGGCTGTTAAGCTCTTCCCGAAATCTAGCAAACCCTATAGTGAAATCGTCAAGCCCTTAGAAGGGAAACTCCCCTCAGTCCAAGTTCCTAATAATTCCCTAAACTCTAGTCGACGAGTTACAATCTCGACTAAAGCTAACTCAGCTCCTCTCAAAAAAGTTTCACCTCTGTATAATGATAAATCTTACATAGACAACCTTTTTTACACTAACGGGCAGGCTGTGAATCTAACTCCAGGATGTGCTCTTACAACTCCAGAGTCATTCACTTTAACACCATGCGATAACGAAATCTTAAATGAGAGTACCTCATCTCTCAAAAATAACATTTCAAAATCTTCCACCGATGAGACAAATTCTTTGAAATCAGCCCTAGAGCTGTTGCTTGATATTATTTTTAACAAATCTGATATGTTCACATCAAAAATACTTCCTCTTATTAAAATGATTATAGAAAAAGAATAGACAAACAGCATTCTCAACATTTCGTTGGAGAATGCTATTTGTTATTTCGAATTCAAACTATTTATTCTAGTAAACGTTTATTACCTACTAATAATTCAATATGTCAGATAATAATCAATTGAATATTCTTCAGTGGAACTGCAGAAGCGCAATCTCCAACAAATCAGATATTATACATATGTTAAATCAATTCTCTATTCACCTTTCAGCTTTAAACGAAACATGGATCAAACCACATTATACCTATAATATTCCTGGTTACTCTATCTTTCGAAATGACAGAGTTGAGGGCAGGGGAGGTGGAGTAGCCATATTGGTGAAATCATCTCTCCATTGTGATCTTATTCCAATTCCAAGCAATCCCTTTTTCGAAATAATTGCTGTCTGCATTGACGGTATTGGATACGTCTCTGTATATATTCCCCCAAATGGTGGATTTGACAGTAATTATTTCAACTCGATTGTCCCTTTACTTCCAACATCATTTTTCTTGCTCGGAGACTACAATGCCCATGCTGTTGCCTGGGAAAATGCCCTAACTGACAGAGCGGGTAACCAAATACTGTCATTTGTAGATATGCATGACCTATGCATCTTAAATCATTTCATTTCATTTCCGTCATTTCCTTTCTGCTACTCCTGCTCCTATCTCCTGATCCTTTCCTTCCTCGCTATGCTTGACTTTGTATTGAATTATAATATGGTTTACTTTTTTTTTTTTCATGTATGTATATATTTTGTTTGTATGTGTATATATGATATATTTATATATTTGACTGTTTTATGTATGTATGTGTCTTTGTATGTGTATGTATTTTTTGTATATATAGAAAAAGCAACTTCAATTAAAATGTTATTTGTAATAGGTTGGTTGGAAGAAATTGCCCCAGGCAATAAGCCCGCCAATTTTGGTTTGTTATTTTTGTATATTCATGCCAATAAAGTGTTTATTATTATTATTATTATTATTAAATGACGGTTCACCAACCAGACTGACTTCCCCTAACCAGAATCCAAGTGCAGTGGACCTAACAATTTGTACTGGCAATTTGGCTTGTTCATCAAGCTGGAGTATCCTAGACGACCCATTTTCTAGCGACCACTACCCAATTTTTGTTACTCTATCCGTAGCTCCATCCAGAAAGTTTTCTTACAGTAGACAATTATACAGTACAAAAAGGGCAAACTGGGCGAGATTTGCCGAAATCGTAAAGGAATCCATGTCTAAAATCGGAGATACGTCCAAGTCTCCTGTCCAAAAGCATTATGATGACCTGACACAGATAATTTACGAGGCGGCTAATAACAGCATTCCCTCTAGAAATAAATCCAGCAAAAACACGAAAAATGCCCCTTGGTGGGATCAGGAGTGCTCTGATCTTATCACTGAAAGAAAACAAGCTATGCGAAACTTTAGAAAAAAATTTGATTCAGACTCCTTTATACAGGCAAAGGCCATACAAGCCAAGGTAAAAAAAAAACTACGAGCTAAAAAGCGACAGAGTTGGCAGACCTTTTGCTCTTCTCTGTCCCCGAATTCTCCCCCTTCACATGTTTGGAATATGATCAGACGCTTCAAGGGTTCCTTCCAGACTTCCAGAGCTTCTGCTCCTCTTTCTGACTGGCTTTCGGAGTTTTTAAATAACCTAGCTCCTCCTACTGCCCCTAATTTGGACCAACTAATTCCCCCTTGTATAAATAACAGAAATCTTCCTCAAAATAACAATAGATTGTTAGAAAAAGTAAATATATATGAACTAAAGCTCTGCCTACTATCGGTAAGGCATTCATCTCCTGGCGAAGACAGAATTCCGTACGCTTTCTTTCAGAAAGCTCCTGACATCTTTATCGAATCCTTCCTCGACCTTCTCAACAAAATACTATCTTCGGGAAACATTCCCAACTCTTGGAAACACCAGTTAATTATTCCCATCTTAAAACCTGGAAAAAATCCTAAACTCGCTTCTTCTTACCGGCCTATAGCCTTGTCCGCATGCGCCATGAAAATTCTGGAACACATTTTGAAAAGCAGACTGGTTTGGTATATAGAACACAACTCTATACTACCTTCTACACAGTTTGGTTTTAGAAAGTCACTGTCTTGTGTAGATAATTTGAGTGTATTGATCACGGATATCCAGATTGCTTTTACTAAGAGGAATCCGATGTCGGTCGTATTCCTTGATATAACATCTGCTTTCGACAATGTCTCTATCCCTCTTCTTTTCAAAAAACTTGTAAGTCTCGGTATCCCTCACAAAATTGCCACATTGATCTTTAGCATGTTTACGGAGAGAAGCATTTCAGTGAGCGGAGACGTTCCTGGAGACCACAGGGTAGTCTGGAAGGGCCTTCCTCAGGGGTCAGTTTTAAGCCCTATCTTATTTAACGTCTATTGTTCAGACCTCCCCAAGATACCTGATGACTGTCAATTGATTCAATACGCGGATGATATTGCAATATATACTACTAATAAAAATAATGTATGCGCTGAAAGAGCTTTGACAGGAGCCTTAAATATTGTCAATTCATGGATGGAACGGAATAACTTATTCCTATCCCCTCAAAAGTCGAGAGTTGTATCATTCTCCAGGAAGCACGTGAATCCATCCATTTCTGTAGAGCTTAACGGAAATATAATTCCTCAGTGCGAAGAGGTAAAATTTTTGGGTATGTCTTTAGATAGGAAATTGACCTGGAACCCTCACGTAACTCATACACTGGCCAAATGCGAAAGAGGTTTAAATATACTTAGAGCGATCTCTGGCACCTCTTGGGGCTCCCACCCTTCCTCCATGAAGAATATATACAATGCATTAATTCGCAGCCACTTAGATTACGGTAGCTTTTTATTGACTCCAATATCCAAAACCTTGGTGAACAAGCTGGATGCTGTACAAACAAAATCTTTAAGGCTCTTGGTTGGCGCAATGCCCTCCACTCCAAACAACTCTCTCCAGGTGGAATGTGTTGATATGCCACTAAAGATTAGAAGACAATATCTATCTGATTCCTTCTTTATTAAAAAACGGACTTTCACTGACCATCCATTGCTAAAAAATTTACCCATATTACGTAACCTATATCACGTTAACGGTTACTGGAAAAATAAATCGAGTCCTTATTTATGCAACAGTTACAGTAATTACATGACTCAGTTTGGCGTTAAACGTTACCCCTTTCCATCCGCTGTTTATGACCTTCCTTTGGAAGTCTTGCAATTCTCCCCAACCGTCTTTGAAAATATCGGTATCGGTAAAACTCCTAAAATGTCCTCCAATCGAATAAATCAGACGTTCTTTTCAAAAGCTGACTCTTCTTGGCCAAACCACATCCAAATTTTTACTGATGGCTCCAAATTTTCTACCAATGATCATTCTGGATCGGCGGTTCTCATCCCCAAACTCAAAATAAAATCAATGCTAAAACTTCCTCCGGAAGCCTCCGCTTTCACGGCAGAGTGTGCTGCTCTGCACCAGGCTCTCACTCTGTGCGATCACCATGAATTGGAAAGAGCAGTCATCTTCACGGATTCCTTATCTCTAGTAAATGTACTTGCGTCCGGCTCAGGTACTGATAACTGTATTATCTTAGACATTAGGAGAAACCTATATAGTCATAAAGTAAAAGGGAGAGATATTGTCATCGCTTGGATCCCGGCTCATTGTGGTATAACACCCAATGAGGACGTAGACGCATTGGCAAAAGAGGCCACCAGCAATGGATTGGTCCCTCGAAACTTTGAACTCCCCCTGAGTGATATAAAACGTTCTGCCTTTCTCGGAGCAATGTCGGCCTGGAACGATCATTGGGATGAGGTAGGTAGAGCTAAGGGGTCGATTTATCGGGACATTAACCCGTTTTTTACCAAATTTTATTTTTCATTTTTTCTGCCATATTCTGTTAGGTTTTAGGACGAAAATAAAAAGTTAACCAGAAACTTTTCGAATCCAAAAAGAAAAACCAGCATTTTATTGAAAAATTTCATGATCCCCATATGGGGCCGACGGCTAATGGCGTGTTATAATTTACTCCATACAATTATTATTGCAATATTTCTTGTGTTCATATTCAAACATAATTTAACAATTATTTGTTAAATAAATGCAATTTACATACTAGGTATGTCATCGTTTTACACATTCAACATGTAACCCTTCATCACATTTATAAAAAAATATCTGAGATTTTTTTAACGAATCACACATTTTCATTGCTTTTGTCCTTTCTAAATACGCATTTCCCCGTTTGATATTTCCTCAGAGCATCAGAAACAATATGCTTCTCTGCAATGGTGCTATAAAGAAGACACCAAAGTGCATAAAATCGGTATATAGTGCATCAATTTTGCAAGCCGAACTTTGAAAGGCTTATCTCTTTGATTTCTTATCTAATGGGTAGGTATTCCTATTAGCATTATCTGGGAAGTGTAAATTCCGTTTTATTTCCATATATGTATCATCGGTATACAGTTCTTTACAATCCTACAGACGGATCTTTCTTTTCTGACCGGTAGGTACATTTGAAAGTGGCAGAGAATGGTATCCTATCTGCAAAACAATACCTACCTAAAGTCTTTTTCAGGACTTCTTGAAGATAATAAATAATTGATACTGTTTATTTTTTGGCACTTCATTCGATGGAGTGGCATGTACCTACACACAGCCGTAGCAAAAGCTATCGCATGGAAGGAGGAGGTCTGTCACCCCCCCCCCCCCCCTCAATATAACAATAATTGTTACAAATGATTTTGCCATACTAACTTGAAAAATCATTTGCACCAAATAATTTGCGAGCTTGGATTGCATCGGATACTTAGAGGGGGGGGGGGGGGGGGGGCAGATCCCCCTCTCCTTATGTACGCTCATTTAGGTACCTATATTTTTCAAAAGCCCTTGCACCATTGGGAAAATATTTTCCATTATTGTTTCGTCAAAACTTTTCAATGGACAAACCATCCACATCACCAGGGGCAACAAAACCAAGTGCACACCATCTCTTAACTCTTCAATATCATAAAAATAACTTTTATCCATATAATTCTCAAGATTCTTCAATAAAAAGTGCCATGCTGCCCGAAATAGCAATAAAATCAAAACAAAAATTTTGTTACCAATAGGTACCCACTACCCATACTGATTTAAGTACACGCTATTTACCGTGAGCCCCATTTGGGGATCGTTCTATTTTTTTACATAAAAAGTTTCACATATTATTTTAAATTAAAAATATGAATATTCTACTTTAAATACATGTTTCTATCACTTTTAAACGAAAAAAGTAAAAATTTAATTTATTTAACCTTTCAAAATAAGATGTGAATTGGTTCAATGATATATCGAAAAAAATATCGATAAAATTAAGCTTCGATGATTATTTTTTTACTAAAAATACTAACAAAAAGTTATAAAATGTATTCCTATGTAAAGAAGGACTCTTTGTCGATGATATCTAACTTTAAAATATACTAAAAACTCCTAGATGGTGTTGCTGGCAGGATTTAAAGAAACGGTCCCCAAATGGGGCCCATGGTAAAAAATGGGTTAAGGAGTCTATCTCCAGAAAGCCATGGTACCATGAATTCAAATTCTCCAGATCAGAAATAGTCACACTGACTCGCATGAGATTTAATCACCACAGACTGGATAGTCATCTATTTAAAATAAATTTAGCCTCGTCTCCACTCTGTGAGTGCGAACTCGATATGGAGACATTAGACCACGTCTTCCTCGGTTGCCCAATAAGAGATTCATATGAACTTTATTACGAAATCGATGAAATTCAGTTCCCCATTAATATGTCTAGTTTGTTACACTCTGAAAAGCTTTCTGTCTACAAAAAAATTTTAAAATCAGTAAAACAGAATTATATAATTATATAAACAGTAGGTATGTGTGTGTGCGTGTATGTATATATTTTTATATAAATGCGAGAATGTATGTATGTAAGGGCGTGATTGTAAGTATGTAAGGCCGTGTGTGAATGTAAAAATAGTAAGTCTTTATATAAAATAATAGAAAAATAATAAATTAAAGCGTAATATTTTTGTTTTGCAAAACATCAAATATTTGAAACTGGCACAAATCGTCCCTCAAGGGATGGGATGCCATAAACATAATAATAATAATAATATATCTGATCCAATTATTAAAATATCGTCAACATATACTAAAATATATAATCTTTCATCGTTATTAATTCTTGTATATAAGCAGTAATCATTTTGAGATCTAATAAATTTTTCTTTTGACAAAACATCATTTAATTTGTTATTCCAATTTTTAGGTGAACTTTTCAGCCCATATAAAGATTTTTTAAGTTTTAATATTTTACCATCTCTCTTCATTCCTTCTGGTTTATGTAAATATACTTCTTCGTGAATGTCTCCGTTAAGAAATGCACTTTTAACATCCATTTGTTGAACAATCATTCTATATTCATTTGCGACTGCTAATAGGATTCTAAATGTTGACAATTTTGCTACTGGTGCATAAATTTCTGATAGGTCATAATCTGTTTTTTGTTGAAAGCCCTTTGCTACTAATCTTGCTTTAAACTGCACAGATTTCTCATTTTCATTATTCTTAATCTTAAATACCCACTTTGTATCTAGTATGTTGTTTATGTTTTTATTTTCTACTTCCACCCAAGTATCAGTTTCATACAATAATTTCAACTCTTCATCTATTGCTTCTTTCCATTTTTCACTATCTGTTCCGGTGATTGCTTCTTGGTAGGTTAGCATTACAAACTCTTCATATCTTGCAGGCGGTTTTATGTTTCTTCTTGGTCTTATGTATGTCTCTGTCTCTCGAGTTTCTTCTTCTTCATTTTCATTTGACTCAGCTAGGATTTCTATTTGTTCTTCAGTCACACACTCCTTCTCATTATTTATGTTTTCTAAATCAATTGGTATTACAGCCTTATTTTCAGTATTTATCTTAATTCTTTCGGATTTGAATGGCTGTCTAATCATTTTAGCCTTAGCACATATTTCACAAATCTCATTTTTTAATGTATTTACGTTTAGTTTTATTTCTTTGCTCAATGTTGTCAATTTTTCAAAGTTATCTATGCCAATGTGTCCCATCTTACGATGCCCTTCTAAAGAGTCTTCAGTAGTATGAAATGCATTTTCATTCATTCTGATCACGTCAATTTCAAAAAATCCAGATTCATTTTTATTGCCTTCTAATATCTTTTTACCGTTCTTCAGTATTTCAACTTTATTATTTTTAAACACCACTTTACCCCCTCTGTCTGTTATAGTTCCAACAGATAACAAATTTCTTGACAATTTTGGGACTAATAATACATTTTCAAAATCACATGATCTTCCATTTATTTTCCCCCTTTTTTCAGAATATAATTTATCTCTATTGGCACACAATATCTCTGTTTTTATTTCTTCTAAAGATGTTAATAATTCCTCATTATTAACCATGTGGCAAGAGGCTCCACTATCTAAAATAAATTTGATTTTATTTTCTTCTAATTCCGATGATGCCAAAAATGTTTCTTTCTTATTCATGTTGTTTTTCCTCTCTCTAAAATAACAGTCTTTTTCTAAGTGATTGGTCTTCTTACATATATTACATGCCTTGTTACAATTCTTCGCAAAGTGTCCTTCCCCATTACATTTAAAACAGCGTTTCTGGTCACTTTTATTTTTACATTCTATTGCTTTATGTCCACTTTTTCTACATTTATAACATGTTATCATTCTCTTTGATTTGTTAAAAAATGCCACTTCCTTTTCATCGACTGTCAATTTTACTCGTTGTTCTTCTGCATTTATACGATTAATTAAATTTGAAAGAGTTCTTTCCACTTTAGATGTTGATTCCCAGGCTGATACGAAATGATTATATTGTACTGGAAGTATGCTTAAAATCTTTGATATGACCATGTCATCGTCGAAATTCATTTTCATTTTATTCAATTTGAATCTAATATTTTCTAGGTTAATTATATTTTCATTAAGTGACATTGAACTATTTATTTTGAAGTTGAAAAATCTTTGTAACATATCATTTTTTAAGTTTTCATTTTCTTTGCTGAAAGTTGTTACCAGTTTCTGATACATATCGTATGCTGTGGTGCATGATATTATATATATCTGATTTTTCTTATCCGTCGTTTTAATTATTAAACTTTGTGCTTTCGCATCTTTATGAAAATCTAATTCGCCTTCTTTATATACTGTACTCACCATATCATACAGTTTATTTGCTTTTAGACAGATGTCTATTTGAAATTTCCACAATTCAAAGGAATTCTCATCTCGTAAAATCTCCACCTCATTTTCTTCCTTGTTATTCATTTTACTTTTAACAATTATTATCACAATAATTATAGTTTTAATTTTTAATATTTTTACACGCACTGTCACATGCGCCACACAAGTCTATTTTTAACTTTTTTTTATATTTACCGCCAACGAATGAACTAACCACGAATCTCTGCTACCATGTTAAAATTATTATTGGCGCTGTAAATCTCAAATTGTTTTTTGTTTCTCTGATATTCTGTAAAAGCTGTTGTATCTTTAAAATAAAAAAAATAAAAAAAAAAAAATAAAAATTAATGGATCTATATAGTTTTTTGTTGGTGGTAAAATAATATCCAGTTTACTTTAATTTATATTTATTTTGAAAGCTCAGCTACACATTTTTTACAACACACTCTTTTTTTCAACAAAACCAATCGTTCTAAATATTCAAATTATTCAAAGTTTAATCATAGACTAAAACTAATTATTGTGTTGTCATATTACAATATAATAGATACCTATTATCTAACAATGTTATAGTCCAAATCAACCTGTAAGAGCTAGGTAGATATATACCTATTGCAAAACATTAAACATCAATGAAAATTGAAGGTTAGGTTTAATGAAATTATGAATGTTTTTATTGTGTATATTTGTGAATTGGAAATTATAATATTCTCTTGAAATTCCCCACTCAGATAGGAGTATACAGTGAATAATTGGAGATTAGAATGTAAAATGATGAATAAAAGCAAGAATTAATCAATAAATCAGTGATAGAAACATTGTGTAGCAGTCTAGCCTCGTGCCAGCTGTCAGAGTTGGGCCAATAGTGTAGCCAGTGTAGCCAGGTGTACAAGTATATTTGCCAAATGTTTCTACTTGCCAATGCTTGGCCAGAGCCACTATTTGGCCATCCTGGACCAGCATGGGCCATAGTGTAGCCGTAGCTTTAGGATAAAACATCCTAATTTAGAAAGGTTTGTCAAAAAATAGAATCAGCCCGCGAACCTAATTTACCCAAGATTTGTATAGATTTAAGGGGCAAAACTCTTATACAGGGTAGTGAGTACGTAACTTTTGCTATAGCACGACTAACCACACATCAGTCTAACTACTCATAACCACGGCTTAACTACATAATAACCACGCTGAAACGCACAACTAACTACATTTGTAACGTTACGTACTCGCGCTAACTACACTAGGCAGTAGTTAGTTGTGCTATAGCCCTTACGTACTCACCCCCCAGATTTTAAAATACAACAAATCATAAACAAGGACGGCGGTAGTTGAATAAATAACCATGAAATAGTAATAGCAAGTAATAATAATACGACGATCTGTAATCCATAGATAATATAATATATTGTAAAAGCTGTAATCAAATAATATTCATCGACCGACAGTGACAGCCAATTGACAGTTGTTGTGACAGTACTCTTCCATAGAAATAAGACGATTTTCACGAAGAAACTATTTTGTCTAGGGAGCCGTCGGGTGTAGAACGTCGAGTAGTCTGTGCTCCGTAGTCTCTTAAAAAAATGTCATAGATTATTTTTAGTTGGCAACATTTTTAGACGAAATTTTCTTTTAAAGCTGTTTTCTTTTATCTTTTCCATTTAGACCCGCTTGCACCAGAACATCCTAGATTTCACAACATTATTGGCCATCCAACATGGCGGATACGACGAGCTCCTATTTTCACCAAGGAACATGGTCCCGAAGTTTAACGAAGAACGACTGTATGATTGTATTAGTGTTCAATTTTATTTTACGTTAGCGTTTAGCAAGCTTTCTACTATTTATATGATTGAGTTAGGTTAGGTTAGGATATAATTATAAGGGGGGTTTGGGGGGCGGAGCCCCCCATACCTCATCACGTTTGCCCCGAATTTATTTAAAGTAATAGAAATACCATCAAATTATCATTGTCACTAATACATCCATAGAGTCGTTTCGTAACACTTCGGGATGGTTCGGCAGTTTCCGGCGACCATGTTCCTTGGTGCAAATATGGTATCCGCCATGTTGCATGGCTAGGGATGGGCAAATCAAAAAAATATATCGATATATATCGTTTCGATAGTTTTAAAAAGTATCGATGTATGAAGAGGAAAAAATATCGATATTTCGATATATCGATATTTTTAGCCCAAATTGTAACTACCTCTATCCATCATACCTATACCATCAAAACATTTAAAAATTAAAAGAAAACAACACATATTTGGTAGATACATAGTTTTATTGGATTTATTATTCGTATATAAAAAAAATAAAATAAATACAGATGCTGGCAAACTTCTTGGGACAAACGTAAATTGAAAAAACTTGTAATCAAACTGTTAATTTAGAAAAACAATAAAATTTTAAAATACAATGACTAAAGCAAGAAATTAAATTAAGCATGTACGTACCTACACATTTATCTTAAAAATCGATTTTTTGTCTCGCTTAATAATTATTGTGCCAAGAAGTTTGTCTTTTTCAGTTTTTTTACAAATTTCTGCTCCATCTACCTTTATTGCTAAAAAGTGATATTTAAAAGCGGCAATATATAGGTATTTTGCTAAGACTCATTACAACTAAAAATACATAAATCTGTTCTGTCAAACGTGTGATTATGACCTAATAAGATTACTTAATTGAAAAAAAAATCTGTGTGGAACACGTGTATTTCAAGTTGAAATGATTATTATTTTTTGGCTTTATTTCCACTATTGGAAGATCGTGCTGAAATAGTGAAAAATTGCAGAAATTTTGAATATATCGCTACGAATAATTTCTAAATCGTTACAAAATATTTTGTTAGCTGAATGTATACCTGTTTTATTGTCGTATTTTCATATGTTTTGTAAATGCCAGACAGGGCCGTAGAAAAAAAGTTTTTGGATGCGTTCATAATTTTTATAAAAATTTGAATTTTTATATAAAATTTATTAAAGCGCTTAAAAAAATATCGACTCCGATATTCAGAAATAAAAATCGAATATCGATATTTCCAGATTAAAAAAATCGACGAAAAATATCGATTATTTTCAAAAAAAAATCGATATTTTTATATATCGATATTTTTTGCCCATCCCTAGCATGGCCAATAATGTTGTGAAATCTAGGTTGTCCCTTGCACCAAGGTGATTTAACCTTGGTTAGTGGAAAAGAAGACCAAATAACGAAATTTTGTCTTGCACCACCACTGACCAGAGATCAAGCGACCAAATAAATAGCAAAAAGTTAAACCACCAAAATAGAACGGTTAACATCGCTAGTCGGGTACTAAGTTCGGTGCTTTCGAGTTATCAAATATCAACTGTCAAATACGCTATTATGTATAATCAGTGGCCGCGGTTTTTGTTAAAACTACAATATCAAAATGACGTGGACAAATGTTGAAGAGAAATTTGGATTGCAAATGAAGATAGTAAGTTTTAATAACATTTGATATCCAATCAATTCTTTTTTGTATTGTTCATAATACCTATGTAGTTATTATAAACGCAACAATATCTTTCATGTGCATTACCACCTTCCCGGCTTCAGTGAAATGTTTACCGTATATTATATTATTATCTAGTATGTTTACAATAAATGGAACTAAATTCAATTCGGTAATACTCCAGTTTAGTCACTCCTAATGATTTCGAGGTTATCTTATATACGATTTGAATATAACCTAATGTTAAATCTTATTGTTGAATTTCAGAATACGCCGGCGGATATGGAGGAAGTGGCGGTTATGCTGCTCAATACTCTGTGCCCCCACCAGCAACTGGGGTGAGTGCCTCAGGTGCCCACGGCGCCCCAGCTAGAATTGCTCCCAATGGGGAAAACAAGGTTTGTGTATTTTTGATTCTTTTTATTTACAAAATTGGTTTCTTTCTCGTAATTCGCTTAAAATATCATTGGAGGCTTGGTGGCTAATATATAAAATGTATAATTGACCTCCTACCGAGTCCTACAGTGATGTTGAACAATTGGTAGCCTGAGTTGGCTCTCACATAGCTATCAGGGTTGAGATTTTGTTTCAGACATTTTCTCTCATGCAATATTGTTTCCTTGAAAAGTGTACCTACCCGTGCGACCAAAAAGCTAATTTTCAAAATTACTAACAACTATTGCAAAAGTTTTTAAATTTAACAATTTGACGTCGTGGTTCAGAGCATTTTATTTCTTTGTACATGTCTAAAAAAAGACTGTTCGTAATGTTA
Source organism: Mystacides longicornis (assembly GCA_963576905.1). Lineage (NCBI taxonomy): Eukaryota > Metazoa > Arthropoda > Insecta > Trichoptera > Leptoceridae > Mystacides > Mystacides longicornis. Next base: position 15,008,877 of record OY756429.1, on the reverse strand, counting down.
CAGTAGCTTTTCTAGAAAATCAATGCATTATTATCCTTTTATTATTGCCAATGGATGAGTTACTATTGGGCATACTTCCTCATATAAACATGATTTTTCAGGAGCAGACTACAACAACGGAGCTTATAATGTAACACCTAAGGAGGCGCTAACTCTAGAGGGTACGGTGGTGCCAACACCAAGAAAGGACAGTCAGGTGGTTACAGCGGGTCCAATGTCAGCGAAGGTGACAGGGGCTGCAATGCTGGAGATGGCCAGAATGGGTACGGGGCGCCTTTGAAGGCGGAGAGGGTACAGAAGGGCCAGTGAGGCCAGGGGACAATGAGCGTGGGTATGGAGGGGACAACGAGCGTGGGTATGGAGGGGACAACAGGGGGTATATGGAAGTAATGAGAGACGAGTATACAGGAGAGGGGGCGGAGTAGGATATGTGTAAGTTTTCCTGCATCATATTATTATTTTATACACATAATACTCTTAACATGTCATGTTTCCCTAGTCAACTGATAACAAACTTATTTCAATAGCAACCTATTACATGCAAATGTATTTTTATTTACAGAAATGAAACTGAGAAAGAAATCTAAATATTGAAGGGAGCAGTTTGCAGTGGAATTTGGTAAAATGCTACGATCTAGGAATATGCATCAGCGACTGCAGTAAATGGCCTTAAATTTCTCTTAAGGATATAATAAACCCGAGACAATCAAGTGGAATCCTTAGAGGTCCAAATATCATCATCATTCTCCTTTTAAACTCTATGTGAAAATGAAGATGAACGTAATTATGTAGTATGTTCTTTAAAAGTCTTCTTCCATATACAATGAAAAATTATCAGGATCAACTACATATTATTTATCATTTAGTAGCAGCGTGTAAAAGTTGGTACAAGATTTTGTCTACAGTCAACATCTGCAACTCCTTATACTTCACAAGGGATTATTAAAATTAATTTATAGTAGGAGAGACCTGTTCAAATTTATTCATTTAAAGGAGATTCAAATATTAGTATCCTTAAAAGTTAAATCTTGTATTGATAAAATTTTTATGAAATGGTATAATTATTTCACTATGTATGTTACAATTTTATACATAACGTGACTAAAAAAACTTAGTAATGTGTTGTTTTCCTACGGATACGCTGCTACTATAAATAGCGGTGAATATGTCAGTTGAGAACATTGTCAATATTGTTTCCGTATTAACAAAAAACAATGACATATAATTTTGAAAGACGCCGTCTTGTCAGACGACACACCGTTTCCTAGGAACTCACTGCATAAGGGATAGTTTTGGCCAAGTATGTGTACAATAATATGATCCATGGAGATCATTATACCCCTTATGATTGCCATATGATACCATAATATATTTGATTAACAAAACAATTAAGTAATATAAAAATTATAATAAGTACTAAGTAAGCATGTTAGAAGGTAAATAACAAGAAATAAAGAATATGTAGAAAAATATTCATATTCCTGTTCCTTGGTAAAAATGAGCAATAATTTCTCAAATTCTTTCATGAGCTAAGGAACATTTTTTCTCTTTTACCTCCTTTTTAAGGACATCAATAGTACACTATTTTACATATACTATGCCCCTTATGTTTTATTTCATTCAATTTGTATTGCCTTTTATTGGTTGCCATAATCTGTAAATAAACGAGAAATCCTATTGTGTTTTTGCTTTTATATCTAACGAACATAGACCCAGAGCTGGAAAATAGAGTTTTAATCGTTGATATTGGACACCATGGAAACTACGAGCTAGAACCAATTAATGGGCGACGACACTTCTTTGTCATTTTGTTTCTTGTTGTTAGTTTCTTGGTGACTATATCAACGATCAAGAACATATGCTCTATTTTCCAACTCTGGGTTTACATTCGTTTGGTATAAACACACCCGAATAGATCTTCAATGCTTTGGGCAGAAGGTGCTTGATGATAATCCATTTCAAAAAAAGAAAGTCTTGTGTAATTCTATCACACAATGTAATTTCAACAAATTTTCTGAGAATGCCATCTCCTTTATGAAATGTAAAAGAGTTTTTTTTTAAACTTATTGTTGTTCATATTATGCATAGCACTTATGTTTATTATTTTTGTAATTAAAGAAAATATAAAAAAAAACAGTGGATAGTTTCATTTAAGCCATAGAGCAGTTGACAAAGAAATGGTGTCGCACAATGGAATATCTTCCAGTTAAAGCGTAGGTTCTCAACGGAGGTGCTAACATACTCCTGTGGGAATTTGGTACTTTCAAGAGGGTAGTAGAAGACCCGGAGAAAATGAAATAGTAAGAGGGGAGATAAAATAAAGTTTGAAAAGGAAAAAAGTCATCCTTGTGCATTTAATAATTGATCTCATTGGAGCAGTTTACTATCTACTAAGAAATAGAAGTCTTTGTTGTCATCACTCATCGCAAAGGCGAAAGCTGTTGTGATGAGAGGTGTTTATTTTAACTGTAATAAAGAAATAGGTGAGTGATCTAGGATACGCTTCATGTTCCTAGATAAGCCAGTGATAGTATAGAGAAACTTCAAAGAATTTCAGGCGAGCACAAACGTATGCAAACAAATAACAAGTCAGATAAACCCAAAATCTAGAATGAGCGTTCTTAACACAACCACATTGAAGATTACAAATCTAATATAACATGAGATATTTGAAAGATTCCGGCTTTCCAAGAAACAAAAATCATTTTGGAACTCGCATTATAATAACTTGACAAACGTCAAATGGTTCTAAACAATAACAACGTTTGTGCGCATGCGTGCATCTAGAGTGACCATAGTAAAATAATTATTTAAATTTAGGATATGCTGCCACGTTAGTCTCTAGAGATCATAAAATCACTTTTCGTGAGATTAATTGTCATGTAAAATATAAATATTTATTAAAACTTAATTAAGGTTAATTTTACAATCGATAAAGTTTATGTTATCATAAGTATATTTTTCGATAAATCTCGAGAAGTAACCCATTTATCATTATACACCTGGCATCCCAGAAATAGTAAACCATAGATCAAAAATGGCTGGTGCAAGACAATTTTATTTGTGGACTTGATCTCTGGTTTACTAGTTCCAGACTACGCCATATTTAGTCCGTCTGATGGCGCCAATGAGCTAGATTATATAACTGGAGTGCCGCTTCCATACTTCGTTTTTGTGCCAAACAATAGTGCGAATGAGATAGCCCGTGGGGGTATTTCTATCTCTGTCTAGGAATGTTACTTCAAAGAATATACGATAAACATTAAGTAATTTTGATAGTTGTAATGGTTTTGATTTCGAAATTCTTTATATGCTATGGTAATTTAATTTTGTTTACACTCAAAATACTTACTTGAAGCACTAACGTACTACTTTTTTTTTGTATTTTATGACAATATGTAGTTTTAAGACTTATTATAGATCTTATGCTAATCCCTTGCAAATAAACAAAACCATCCAGTTTTTCCTCGGCTCGGACTACTTTATAATTAGAGTAAACTGAAGGTGTTTCATATAAAATACAAATATATTTTGTAAGGTTTGTGTATTTACGTAGTGAAAGTTCATTATAATGAATTAAAACAAACACAGTTGCACTTTCACGATATTTTATTGAGGCTCGAGCGCTTTCGTCTATCTCATGTAGACATTATCAAGGAGTCTCTTGATATTGCGCAATGTTTATGAGCTCCTCTCACACCATGTCCAAATCCCTCAGCTCTGCTTCGAAGAAATGGAACACGGTATGAGAGGGTCTTCCTAGCCTGATGGTATTAAAATAATCGTTGATGAAAGCTAGAAGTGAACTCCTACCTTTAATATATTTTTTTAATACAAATGTATCTGGGCTCACTCCAATAAGTGAACAGAAATACACTTTCGACATCTTTCACACAAACCAAAGCTTGTGTTGTGAAAGTGTAAATGGTTGGCAGACTGATACCACTGGTCTATCAACCACTTGTTGAAGAGGAGATGGATTTGGCTTGGACATGTGTTAAGGATGCCGGATGACAGCTGGCCGAGGAGAGCGCTGTTCTTCCTCCCATCAGGACCCCTTAAACGAGGAAGACCTTTTTTTTAAATAAATGAATCTGTGCTCACTCAAAGTGAACACAAATACACCCCTTGACTCTTTCACAGTAAGCTACTGAAAGCTTGTGTCGTGAAAGAGGAAGATGGTCGGCACCTGGGATCGAACCACGACGTCCGCAGTACGAAAGCCGGCGCTGTAACCGCTGGGTCACCAACCACTTCGATATTATAATACCGTGTTCCACTCCTTCGAAGCAGAGCAGAGGCATTTGTACTTGGTACGGTCATAAACATTGCGCAAAATCGAGCGCAATGGAGAACTCGTGTTGCTTCCAATGGCGGATCCAGGGGGGGAGGAGCATGACCCCCGTGACCCCCCTGGGCTGGGCTGGGCCAGGCCCTATATTTTTAAGTACAGTAGGTACTTACATTTATTAATAAAATACCAACTTTTCTATTATGATCGTAACAAAATTATGATTTCTTGTGGGTCATGACCCCCCTGGGTTATGGAAATGACATTTTTTTTTTTAGGAAAAGTTCAATTTCCAGATACCAAATTTTGGAAATGACCTTTTTTTAGGAAAAGTTCAGTTTTCAGATACCAAATTTTGGAAATGACCTTTTTTTTAGGAAAAGTTCAGTTTTCAGATACCAAATTTTTGAAATGAATTTGCTATGTGGACCCCCCCCCCCCCCTGGCGCCAAAGCTGGATCCGCCCTTGGTTGCTTCCCCATAAGTGGGGTCAAAAAGGGAGTAGTTATAGTTAGTTATTGAAAATCAAATTGAGGAATACCTCCTGAATGAACACAAACTTCAAATAGATACCTATAAGTAGAGGAAATTGAAAAAGGGTTGCAGTAGGTATTTACACCATTTTTTATTAAATAAAAAAATAATATTGTATGTACTGCTGAATAAGAATAATCCAACGGCCATACGTCAACGAGAACTTAGAACGCGTAGAAAGAGACGGAAATACCACTTGTGTTCTCTTCTATTCGCACACTTGGTCGGCACATATTCTTGTGTTTTGTTGTATTGCCTTTAGCACTCCAGTTATGTATCTAGCTCATTGGATGGCGCAAGCGGGCCTGTATAATAATACTACTTAAAATAGAGTGGCAACTCGAGAGTTTTTTTGTAGACTGGGAATACAACGCCATATTTTGTTCATCGTACTAAAATTACGCGCATGCGCGCTTTCAAATCTTATACCCCTCAATATATTCAATTTTATCCTTAACTTATGAATATAAATAGTTTCAAAAATGACCTACTCTATTTCATCAGCAAATAAATATATTTTTATTTTAACATAACATTTTAAACTTTTTTTTTACACATTCAAGATTAAAATGTTAAATTAAAACAAATATACATCCATTTTAGAAATAGGATGTCACTTTAAGAAACTATAAATATTCATAAGTTATGGGGGGTGAGTACGTAAGGGCTATAGCACGACTAACTACTTCCTAGTGTAGTTAGCGCGAGTACGTAACGTTACAAATGTAGTTAGTTGTGCGTTTCAGCGTGGTTATTATGTAGTTAAGCCGTGGTTATGAGTAGTTAGATTGATGTGTGGTTAGTCGTGCTATAGCAAAAGTTACGTACTCACTACCATGGACAAAATTGAATATTATGTCAGTGTGTTGATGAATATTTTACACTATATATTTTATGAAAAGGAATTAAAATTTGAGATGTTGTAATGCATTAATAAAACAATCCAATAAAATAAATTACATTTATTTGTTTTTTATACTTAATGCTTTGACATATTTTTTTTAAAAATAAAATTTATATCAAGACTTAAAGAAAATTATCACAAAACCTCCTATTTCTTGAGATTTGTTCATCACTCAGACATTCCAATATTTAACCACAGATTTTGCATTAAATTACGAGACAGATCGTTCAAACATCGCTGCACTGATGAAAACAAAACAAAGCGACCTATATCGCAACACATGAATGAAAACAGGGAATAAAGCGTCCAAATATCATACAACGATACAAAAAAATAATATATTTAGGTAAGTAAAATGATATCACAAAACTAATCATATCAAGCTTTGCAATATAAAGAAACTGACACATGGTGAAAAAATATAAAATCGCACAACTAAATCAACAACTTCTTAGCAACACAATCAACAACTTCTTAGTTACCCAATCAACAGTTTCTTAGCAACAATTAACAACTTCTTAGCAACTCAATAACAGCTGTCATGCGGCTGCGCGGCTGTAGTTCCAATAATTTCCGAAAAAAAGTTCTGGCTCAAGGACCATGAGGTGTCAAACTTATCTGTCAAATATATTGTCTATGGTTTGTATGGAAGTTTCACGTTTCACTACCGTGATCTTTTCACTCCTGTCTTGAAATATCCGGGGCTGTTTGGCTTACGTAAGATTTCTCGTTTTGAAAAACCGATTTACTAAATTGTTATCATGAGTGCCTGGAGGCAAGTTGGATTAAAGTAAGATTGATCAATGCAGACAATTTCATTCTTTTTTTTTTAGAGCTTTGCGATGTATTTTTGTGTGAAATGTCATTTATCGTCGATGGAGTGAAGTCGGAATCCCGTGATCTAAAAATGTTTTAAACGCTGTTGGCTGCTAAACTCGGGTGTAAAGGATTTTAACTAAAAAAGCTCCAAAAAAATCTTTATTTTTCAAAATTGCTTATCTTGATTGGTTTTAAAAATCAGGCATTCAATTATCCTTTTTTCTCACCTCATTCTTTTCCCTCTTAATCTAGCTTTTTTTTTGTAGAATATTTTTTTTCTATTTAAATTACAACTACGTTTGTCTTTTTTTATTCATGTCTTCATGCCAGTAGCATCTCCTCTTCCTGGTTCATCTGACAATGTCTTCTGTGTCACAAGTCCTTCATTTTGTGGTGTGGTTGTAATATACTTCTCAATTTAGTCTGGTTCGATCCTAATGCTGACCATCTTCCTCTTTTTTGACACAAGCGTTGATTTCTGTAAAAGGTTAAAAATTGTATAAGTGTTCACTTTAGGTGAGTCCCGAACAGTTAAAAAAAACTTTTTAGTCTCAGGAAACTAACACAGTAAAAGCTATGACTAAATATATGAATATTGAATACACAATAATAAATTATGAAATCTGTGATAATTATAATTATTATTAGTGATAATTATTATGTAATTCTTACATAATATTTTACTTTTTTTCTGGATAATATGAAATGCTGAAATTCTCCTTATGCGTAAGTCCACACCATATTTTTTTCTATGAACAGCTGTTTTTTTAAACACTAAACTGTTAGACATGCACGAAATACGTATGTGTAACTTGCAAGATGCATTTCGTGAGAGCGCTCTTTTTTTAGGATGTAGGTAATAGCAAAATTGCTTATTCTCATGATAATTACGAATTCAAGTAACTTTCTCCTGACAAAACAAATAGGTACAACAAAAAAAGAATTAGCAAAATTGGTCCAGCTGTTTTTTTTTTATTAACTAATATATCTCTAGTTGGCATTACAGTATACAATTACCTTTAGCATGAACTCCATGACCAAGGGAAATAAGGATCCATTTTTATTTGTATAGATTTGTGTATTTGTATACTTTTTTTTTTTTATGAGAAAATAATTTTGGAGGAGGTTTAGTTGAAGCGCATAGAGGAAGAATAACAAAACACAAGCAGTCGTATTATTATTTCCTAGAGAAATATCTCCATTCTCTGGCTACGGCCTTGGAAGGTGGGATGTAAGAAATTACTTATGATATAATCCTGCCAATGCACCCACATTTTTATGTACACTATTTCTCCCTTTTTATTGTATAGGTACTTTTAATCTGTGCTAAAAGCATACAAGAAAGAAATAAATGCTGCATTTGTTTCTCTGATGGTTTTTACTTCTGAGATATTTGAAGCTGTATTGTTTGTTTTTTGTTTCAGCTACATTAACTTTTCAACCATTGCTGCTAGAATTTTGAGGAAATCCTTAAAACCAGAACTGCGAGCAGATGCCTTGAAAAGGGATGATTCTCACATCCGATTCACCAAATGGGAGGATGGTAAAGCCATTAGTAAGTATATTTTATTACAATCTCTTAAGTGATTGGGCTAAAACTATGAATGTTATGGAAATGAAATTTCGGATCTGGATGGGGATATAGATATACGGATAATGTTATATCAGTTACGCATCAGGTAACAGATGAAGAAATTGTTCAAGTAAAATCCAAATAAATTAACATTTATTTAATTACAGTTTTAAATTGTAATTGTCAAATGTGAACGAGTATAGATATCAATCATCTATATTAGATCCATTCGAGGGAGTAAATTTGAAATGGATACACAATGTTAATGGTATCAATAAAAATTGCTTAGGTAGATCACAATAATTTGATTTCAATTTAACTTGAGAATAATTGTAATATGAATTTAAACATACAAAATGGATTTGCCTGATTCTCATAATATACATTTATTTTCAGCTTCTAAATAAATGTTTCCGGTGTGTGAGTATTCTAGATTCAATTCAGTGAATGTGTTTTGTCAGTTTCCACTGCAATTTATTAAAATTAATGAAATATAATGTTTGCCTTGTGTTAACTTTGTGATCCTTTTTTTTTATTGGTAACCGATGTGGCATCACTGTGCTATGGATTCACCCCTACCATCCCATACATTGTTTAGCTAACATTTGGGGAAAAAAATTCATTGAGTTTTTTCATTTATGTCATTTCAGATAATATATTTTTTTCTTCTTAACTAGAAATACTTGTAGGAGTAAAATAATTCAAATGGGTAGGATTTGAACCTAAGACCTTACCTGCGTTGTGCCGATGCTCTAACCTCCAGGTGATCAGCTGGGTGTTCGAAACTGCCAAGTAGTTGGATATTATTCTTTGATTATTGAAATGACGAGTAATTGGACTTTAAGCTACGAAACTTTTGTTTATAATCACTGACACTAGATGGCGCTAGTATATTGCCATATTCATTTTTGCGGTGTTAATGTATTGCCTATATGGAACACTACATTCTGAATATTTATAAATTCTTGAGTCATTTTCAGAACTAGATTTTAAAGTGTTCCTATGCTTAACAGTGTTGTGGGACCACATTTCAAATAATCCTCAATATTGGTTAATGTATTGGATAATGTTTAGGCACTAGAAAATACATAACCAAGAAAGTGTCTAGCTTTCACTTCATTGGTTGATCCTCACATTCATTTTCTAGCCAAGAAATCCTTTGAATGCGCAAAGTCTGACAGTATTCTGCACCATGTAAATGGAAATTGCTACATGTTGTTTTATTTTTTAATATTTGAGAAAAATTATACCCAATTATTGAAATGGTTAATAGTACTAACAGTTAAAAATATTTGAAACCCTGAAATAACTGAAGTGCATATTTACCTCCGTGTTTTTATATTGAAGTATGTATGTAGTATCATGCATGTCCCATCATCAAAAATATGAAAAACTAACAAGGTCCAAGTAAATGTTATTGAATTTCGGATTTATTAAAAAAAAAGTATATAACCCGATATTATTATTATAATTTCTTGCATTACCTCTTTGATTATTCAACATAACCAATTTCATCTTACTAATTTTTTTCGATTATTGCATTAGTAGGATTGATCTATTTATTTTTTATTTTCAGAAAAACCTGCTGCATAAAAAATCAACAATATAGTTTAAGAAGTTAAATAGATCCAGAGGATGATTTCGGATTACTATCTTTAATATTAAAACACATTATTTGAAAAATATGTTTTTTTTTACATTGTCCTGATTTTAGTTGAAGGTGAAGCAGTAAATTGTTTACATTTTATCTAAATTCTCACATAATTTTTTGTGTCAGTCTTGAATACCACAATAGACAGTAATGAGATCATAAAATTAAAGATTAGAAAAGAAATATAAAACTTTTGAAAACAAGGTACCAACTCCACTATAGCCTTGTGGTATAAGCATTAACTTCTGATCAAGAGGATTGATTTCCAGTCAGGTCAGTAGTTTTTCAATTGTTGAAATTTCTATCCGTGGTTGGTCTTTCTCAGATTCGATGGTACCAGTTGACTACAAAAAATTGCATCAGGCAGTAAGTTCCGCTGGCTATACTGACACCTTTATGTGCTAGAGAAGTGTTAATTTATTTAAAAAGGTGTGAGCATGACTGGGTTGGCTTGGGCACTAGAGTGGAACACTTTTGTATGAAATTTTTTTTTTGTCAAATTTCGATTTGGAATAGTTGTATTATATTGCCTATTGGCATCAATAATCTACATAAAAAATATAAAAATACTCATACAACGGTAAGAGCCCCCGCTTTGACTTCGAATATTTACAATAACGGCAATTTTGGGGCTGTTTTCGCGGTCTACGAAATATTACAGAATTTACTTAAATAGGTTTATTTTATTCAAAAACTATTTCAAACATGGTTGATTAGCTGTTGCTTTCACTATTTCATCAATTTAATAGTCTTTGGCGCTGTGAGAGATGAGCAAAGTGCAAGAGAAAACGGGGGCGGCAAGGGCCGGTTTATAAATTTGAAATTTTAGTTTCATCAAGTGCAGTGGATAATTATTGTCTTAAAGTGAAAGGTCGCATGTCAATAATTATTTCCACGAGTGTGTAGGAATAGGTGATATATGTTTTTAAGTGTATTAACATGACTTCTACGAGACAAAATTTAAAATGTCCGATACTTGGTTTCATAGCACTTTTGTGCAGACTTAAAAGAATAAATCCTACCTACGTATTAAAATGTTATGTAATTCTATAAATGGGTTTGACAAATGTTATAATAAAAATAAAAATCTGTGTAGAAACTTAAGGAAGTAGAGTAAGAAGAGTCCAAAGTAGAAAGCTTTTTGACATATCTGCATGTAAACGTAATGATTTTGTAAGATGTAGGTACTTATTTTAGAGATGAAAAATTGCCAAAAGAGGTACAAATATTTTTAAATGGCAACCAGCGGGTACGAGATAGCTTAACTGTGTTTCTGTTTAATGTATCAGGAGTGCTGGATCCATTTATGAGAGCAGCAGTAATTGCTTGTAAATGTTTTTGGTGTGCGTTGAGATCTGTTGATATTCGTGGAGGTAGATCTTCAATCTTATCAAAATGGACCAACGGCAGAGTTAAACAATCGCTTCAATGGCAACTCTTTGATGTGTATGTGAAAAATCATCCATTTCAATGGTCGAGATAGTTTATTTTCCGAAATAACGAACCCAAGCTAAACAGAACTTGACTTCTTTATGATCGAAATATGTTCCTCTGGTACAACCACTCTAGGCTTTTGCGATCCTTCAAAAATAGTTTTCGCCGTCTTTTATTTTCTTCCAACGAGGAATTTATATGTGTTAAAACCATCTGCGGTCGACGAACAAGAAGGCAGATCCACTTTTTAGCGAGTTTTTAGTAAAAGAAATTTCTTCAGTTCGTGTATTTGAATTATGAATGATTTCTTTGTTTAGAGCACGTAATCTTCTATTCTGCAACTTTTAACTTTGGATTAGATCAATTCTTCCTAAATCTATTATTCTTTCAGCCATTTAAAAATATTTGTACCTCTTTTGTCATTTTTTCATTTCTAAAATAAGTACATCTTACAAATTCATTACATTTACATGCAGATATGTAAAAAACTTTTCTATTTTGGACTCTGAATGCTTCTAACTCTACTTCCTTAAGTTTCTACACAGATTTTTATTTTTATTATAACATTTGTCAAACCGATTCATAGAATTACATCACATTTTCATAAGTAGGTAGGATTTATTCTATTAACTCTGCACAAAAGTTCTATGAAACCAATTATCGGCCATTTTAACTTTTGTCTCGTAGAAGTCATGTTAATACACTTTAAAACATACATCATCTATTCCTACACACTCGTGGAAATAATAATTGACATGCGACCTTTCACTTTAAGACAATAATCATCCACTGCACTTGATGAAACTAAAATTTCAAATGTATAAATCAGCCCTTGCCGCCCCCGTTTTGTCTTGCACTTTGCTCCTCTCTCACAACGTCAAAGACTATTAAATTGATGAAATAGTGATAGCAACAGCTAGTCAACCATGTTTGAATTAGTTTTTGAATAAAATAAACATATTTAAGTAAATTTTGTAATATTTCGTAGACCGCGAAAACAGCCCCAAAATTGCCGTTTTTGTAAATATTCGAAGTCAAAGCGGGGACTCTTACAGTTGTATGAGAATTTTTATATTTTTTATGTAGATTATTGATACCAAAAGGCAACATAATACAACTATTCCAATTCGAAATTCGACAAAAAAATTTTTTGTTCCACTCTATTGGGCACGTCCTATGTATACCCCCCAAAAGCATAGACCAAGCTTTTTACAATCCATGCGGCACAAGGAGAGGAAGACCGTGCCTTACCATTGTTCGAGCCTATGCAGCAGACTTGAGTATCCGACTGACCTGGAAGTGGAGTGGCTGGCTCAAAAGTGCATGGAGGGACCTAGTGATGACAACCACCTTGGGAGCAAACGTGGATAGGTAAGGAGCATGGCTGTGTAAATGCACAATAAATCTACACCTGTGATCGATACTACCTTCAAGAATAGTTTCACCTTTGGGTACACTATTCTTGAAGGTTTGTCATTTGGTGAACCAAAAAAAATCAAAATACATTTTTATTATCTAAATGAGTAATTTTCTTGAATGAATTTTGCTAATTACACTGGCCGACGATTTTTTTTTTTTGAGTTGTAACAGAAAGCTGATGTGAATCTTGTGCTTTCTCTCTTTGGAATAACCTTCAGTCTTTGTCGGGCAAAAAAAAAACAATCGTCTGAATGATTAGTGGGTTCTCGGCATACCATAAAGACTGCAAAAGGCATCCTTTTTCTCTTCCCATTCATCCACTGCTCCAATGATACGCTACAACTAACACAGCACACATGGGAGCCCACTGCTTGTCATGATCTTCGATTAAAGCATCAAAATATAGGAAGTGGGCTTTTTTAACACTTTCAGAAAATGGCCTGGCTTGTGATTCACCATAAATTCACCTCAAATATAACAAAATTTCTCAGGAAAGATTTCGAAACTGTGGCGCATCTGTTTCGGCATTTTCGTCCTTAAAACATTTTCTCATCCACACATAGAACCACTCACTTTGAAACTCAACAGAAGACTAATTTTTAATCTTAATTTAATTGTCTAAAATTGTAAACAATACAGTTCAGGTACTTTTCCTGTTATTCAACTGACTACCTGCTACCGTCCCCTTATAAAGTTGACTAAATGGTTTTATTGACCTATTGAAAAATGGTACGTGTCAGGGCTTTAGGAATATTTCTCCTATTCATAAAAAGATATTTCCATTTTGAAAATAAAGATCTGCTTTGTGTTACAAAAATCGTTTCGGCCAGTGTTATGAAAGGTTCTTTACTCTGTTTGGAAAACATTCATTTTGAAGTCGTTTTTAATGTGCCAGCTCCTTCGTCGATATTCATACTAAAAGTCATGGGTTCAATCCTAAGTGCTGACCATCTTATTTTTCACAATACAATCCTTTGTGTAGTGTAAAATATGTCTTAAGTGTATTAATGTCCACTTTGGGTGATTCCAGATTCATTTAAAGAAAATATTTAAAAGACAAAAATTTTGCAAAATGAGCATTCTCATGGTAATGCAGTTACAGTTTTATGGAACGATTTTCACTCCTACCTGTGAAAATATTCAGTTACTCTGAATTAGTTTTTATCTGTCAGATAATAATATGTCCAGTAAATATATCTGGAAAATCATAAAGCTTGACAGAAGAGCTCTTAAATGCCCAGACGCTCAGAACTAGTGAGTGAGATCTCAAACACCAACTGATTTACGTCTAAGTACAGAAACAGGATAAAGCACTCTTGTGAGAGTAGATATGATAAAGCATGGACAGTTGGATATAGCAGACACAGTTTACGGTACTCGTCAATCACATGGAATTTTCCTATTAGGGTACCTTTACACCAGACCAACAAAGAGCAGGAAATAGCGTATATTTTCTAATTAATCGGTAATATGTACATGAAAATAACAAGAATTCTGGTGTACGTTATCTGTCATTGCCCTTTAATTTTAATAAATTTAAAGTGGTTGGTAGACTAGTGGTTACAATGCTGGCTTTCGCACTGTTTCGTGCGGAGGTCGTGGGTCTGATTCCAGGTGCCGACCATCTTCCTCTTTCCGACATAAGCTTTAAGTAGCTTACTGTGAAAGATTCAAAGAGTGTATTTGTGTTAACTACGAGTGAGCACAGAAACATTTAAAAACAAATATCAGTTCTTGCTCATTGTTGTTTCGATGGTGTCAATCACTCGAAAACGAGTGCAGAGCTAAAAAAAAAAAATCAACTATCAATAAAAGAAAGTATGCTCTATTTCTGACTCCGACTCTATTTTCGTTTGGTTTTAATGCACCCATACAGATACAGGGTAGGCAATAGAAATATTCAAACACAAAGAAAAAGTAAAAATTTATTTAAGTACCTAGTAACATTTATAAAAATATTTGAATAAAAATTCTTAAATACTACAGATAATGGGTTATATTGAAACACAAATTTTAACCTCTCAAAGAGACAATAATAATTCTGAGGTACTCATTATAATTAATCCCATTAGTACCCATTAATTATAGTAATTAATCCATACCCCAGTACCCATTAATCATAATAATTATCATCGTGTAGTTGCACAATAAAGATTTCTTTTTTTTTCTTTAATGTTATTTACAATTTTATTGAATTAGCAATTTGAAAAGCTGGGTAGACAATAAAAGAATTGTGCGTGTTTAAAGTGGAGCATTATTTGGTGACTTCAAAATATTTGGTTATGTATCACTTTGACTAAAGTGGATAATGCTGACAACTCATAGATTTCTGAGGACAGTAATTTCCTATTTAGGTATATCTTAATTATTATAAGGTCAAAACATGAAATATGGAGGAAAATAGGTGCCGTCACAATAAGTGTTAACTATGTAAAATTGTAGTCTTTCAGTCTTTATAATACTTTTGTACTTAAAAACTAAATAATCAAACTAGCTATAGAAGTGACGGACTACCAAATTTTTCATCCATTCGTCATATCAAAATTATTTGCTTTGAAAAAAAAATTAACAGTTATAATTAAATTATTATTAAAATTACTGGAATGGTTTTAAAAATTCTTCAAATAGGATATTTTTGTACAAAATAAGATAAAAACTTTACTCTTAGAGAACCAATAAATGACTAGGCACAGGTAACAAAAAGTTGGGTAAAACCCTGACAATATAATATTGACCACTGACACAGTGATTTTATGGTGCCACCAGGATTACAGACTAGGTATGTACATTTTTCCTCAGAGATATTATCTTAAGTGAGTAACTTATAACATATTTTTAACAAAAATATCATAAGAAATAATTAGTTAATGTCTCAATTAATTGACAAAGCTTCTTTCTGTTTCCGTTCATATTTTAAATTTATTTACATACCAATGTATCTAATTATGTAATAATGAGTTAAAAATAATAACTTTATTCCTTCATGTTCTATAATAAAAAATATTTATAAAAAAAGGAAGCTTTGTAACGGAAACTTTCATCTTTTTAAAAGATAAACAACAATAATATTATTTATGAATGTATAAAAAAAAGTATTTTTTTAATTGATACTTTTGTCTTCTTTAGATGTTATGAAAATGAATAAAAATGTATTTTATTTTAATAAGTAGATGATCCTTTTCTTTTATACACTACAGAGACGTACAAATATATTCTTCACAGGCAAGTTGATAGGCTTCAATCAATTCCCGGTTTTTACAGTTTATCAGTGCTGGATCATGATCTGTAAATTAAAAATCAAAATATAATTCAAAGTAATTTCTAAGCCAATCAAGCATATTATTTCGATGGCTTAACTACAAGATTATCTAACTCCAGTATGGTAAAACAATTTCATATTTGTTGGCACAAGAATATTGAGTTATGTTATTGATAATCTATAATCTATATAAAAGAAAGTCAGTTTAGTGCCAACACTTATAACTCGAGATCGACTGAACAGATTCTTCCGATGTTTGATTTATTGGATTCTCCTCCGCTCCGGATAACAGAATAACAAATATTAAAAAATCGAAAAAATTGATGGAAAATAGTATGAAACAATATAATATTAAAGTTAGTATGGTAATAATAATAACCACATAACTTTTGATTTTTTTACAAAGAGTAGTCATGTATGTTAGCTTTGTTATGTTACCCAAATCAATCAAATCAAATCTCCCTTTGAACTCCACTTAGGAGCATAGGGAGGCAACAAGAGCTCTCCATTGCGCTCGATCTTGCGCAATGCTTATGACCTCCTCCCACACCAAGTCCATTTCCCTCAGCTCTGCCTCGAAGGGTCGAGGGTCGAAAGTTCGATGGGTCAGCTAGTAATATAATAATAATGATAATATGTACTAACGAATATTTAGGAACTTAACCCAATCCAGACGGGCGTCATATATGTGTGACGGGTTCTACCTTGCCCTGTGGACGGCCGTCACACCGGTGTGACGCAAAGCTTACTCTTAAATATTTACCGCAGAAAAATACCTACGACTTTTTTTATTCACTTAAAAAATATAGAAAATAGTTTTCTATCGAAATCCTTAACTGTTTTTGCGAAATATTTTACAATAATGATAAAATAAGCATAAATATAAATGTCTGTTTTATCTCTAGATTTCTTGATAGTTTGTATTTTACGCGCGCCGTCATTCGGAGCCATTCGGGCATGTCCGCTGT
This sequence comes from Mystacides longicornis, assembly GCA_963576905.1. Classification (NCBI taxonomy): domain Eukaryota; kingdom Metazoa; phylum Arthropoda; class Insecta; order Trichoptera; family Leptoceridae; genus Mystacides; species Mystacides longicornis. Next base: position 14,992,025 of record OY756429.1, on the reverse strand, counting down.
CAATCGGATGAGCCCGACATCAGTCGATTCACATTCGGGAAAACGAAGACAAAATACCTAAAAATTTGTGCGTTGATACGTTGTTCCATGTTACTTTACTCATATTTTAAATTTCGAAGTATAAGTATATCTTTTATTTTACTGTCGTGTGGACTTTTTAAAAGTGTTTTATAACTTATGTTGCGGTAGTTTCTTTAAAATAAACACATTTTAACCGTGTTATACCTATTACATATTATATTTATAAGAAGTTAGTCGGTTGATTAATATTTTTGTGCTGTGCTTTTGCAAAAACTTTTTCAAAATGTCAGATTCAAAAAGTTCCAAAAGGATGAAGCGCGTGTTGGATGAGAATGAAATACTTGACGTTGCTGCTACCTTGGATTCGGATTTTGAATTATCTGATGATGATACCGATGAATTTGATGTTGCCGATTGTGATGATGAACTCAGTTCTCGTGCGGAAGAAACCCCTTCTTGTAGTGATAATAACGGAAGGGTAGGTCAAGAGAACATTCTACCGTCTTGGACACATGGTCCATTCGTCCCAGTAGTTCACCAGTTCGACGATTTTGTGTCAGGAGTGTCACCCTCCGTGAATTTAACTGACGAATCGTTGGAAGTTGATTTTTTCACACATTTTTTATCAGTCACATTGATGCAAAAAATAGTGATCGAAATGAATAATTTCTATCTATACCTAATAGATAATCTTGAATTCACTGAACACTCGCGAATGCGTACATGGCGTGATACAACCGTGTCAGAACTATATTTATTTTTTGGTTTGTGTATGTTAATGACGCGGAATCGTCATTTAACTATAAAAGAACATTGGTCAACAAACCCTTTGCTTTGTGCTCCAATCTTCGGGAAAACTCTTTCAAGAGATAGGTTTGAAAGCTTATTACAGATGCTTCATTTTTGTGATAATAATGTTAAAGAAACGAATGATAAACTTTTTAAAATAAGATTCTTACTAAATTATACACGCGATACATTTAAAAATACTTTTATGCCATATAAAAATTTATGTATTGACGAAAGTATGGTGGTTTTTAAAGGTAGACTTTTAATCAAACAATACATTCCTTCAAAGCGCCATCGTTTTGGTATAAAACTTTTTGTTTTATGTGATGTTTTAAGTGGATATATGTTGGATTTTATTGTGTACTGTGGTGCAGATACGGAAGTTAGTGACGAACAATGTTTAGGTATATCCGGATCAGTTGTGACCACATTGCTTGATAGGTATTTTGGGAGAGGCCACACACTTTGGTGTGATAATTGGTATACCAGCCCTAAGTTTTTGCATGAAAAAAACACAAACGCCTGCGGAACAGTACGCAAAAACAGGAAAGGAATGCCAGATTTTAAAAAAACAAAGAAAGGAGACCGAGAGTCACGTAGTTATGGGCCATTATTAGCCATAAAATGGCATGATAAGAGGGAGGTACATATGCTGACAACTCTGCACGATGACCAGATGGCTGAAACGGGAAAAGTCAATAGGTTAACAAAAGAACCAATTACCAAACCCAAGTGCATTATAGAGTATAACAAAAATATGGGCGCGGTTGATAAGACTGACATGATGCTAAGTAGTCTGTCTTGTCTACGGAAGAGTTTGAAATGGTATAAGAAACTCGCATTTCATATAATTGACCTATATCTTCTAAATGCATATTTTTTATATAAACATGTTACCAATAAGCAAATTTCATTGGCCGATTTTCACCTCAAAGTTATACAACAACTTTTAGACAAAAATAGAGTTGAGGTTAACAGATATTCTCTCTCTAATGCTCGGAATCCTCTAAGGATTGGCGAAATATCATCTCTAATATCCAACCATATGCCCGAACCAGTGCCTCCTTCGTCAAGCATTGAACATCCTTACCGACGAAAAAACCCGTAAAAATACTCGATACATGTGCAAAGAATGCAATGTTCCGCTTTGTGTGTTCCCATGTTTTAAAGACTTTCATAAAAAATAAATAAATAATATAAATAAATGTTTGTGTAATATATTTTCTTTGACTTTACCGCGTAATATTAAGTTCCTTCAATAAGAACATAAGAGTGCAGTTAAATAATAGTTATAATAACAATGAAGTGCGAATATTCAAAATAACATATTTTTAAACTCTAAAGTGGGTACCACTACAAGTTTTTGTTTGCAAGATTATTTTACAAGAACCATCCTAAAACTTGGGTAAGTGAGATCAGAATACAATATAATTTGAAAGGGATTATGATTTTATTATTCTTTGCGGAGGTCCCAAATATTTTGACAAACACAGACAAAAGGGAGCCGCCTCTTTTGTTTCTAAATCGTGCGTCTCAAAAATTATCTATGTTCCCACAGAACCTATTTTCAGGTAGGCGGGTGGTCTTTTTGTGTGAAGTCATGTTTTCTCCCATGCAATTGTATATTGTTTAATTATTTGTATTGTTTTGCTGACTTGAGCAGTTTTTTTTAAATCAAGTATAAGTAATTTGTAAAAGTAGTTAGCTATAAAAAAAACACATTTTTTTAAGAAAACCTTTAAAAAAAATTTTTATAGGTACCATCTGGTTATGTTCTAAAAAAATAATATTTTAAATCCGCGAGGATATTTTTTATAAAATAATATTAGGGAATAAAAAATGTGTAGTTTGATAGTTGGCGACGCAGTGTTCACAGATATTATTGCGCAGTGAATTCCAAGATGGTGGTTATGTACCTATCGGCTCAAATTGTATGGAATGTGGATTTTTTGCTAATAATAAGTAGGGTTTTTGTAAAATGTGAAAAATTAAAATCCCAATAGATATATTTGACCAATATTCATGTTATTGTGTAGAAATATTTACGAAATGTTTCATACTTAACACGCAATTAATGAAATAATATTGACGCAAAATCGTCCAGTCTGTGAGTGATGAATCTGCCTATACCATTCAGTCTTCAAAGGGTTAATAAGTGTAACAGAAAAAAAAAATAATTGTTAACTGAAACTGACCATATTTTAATATTTTTGATTCCAAAATAAAATAATAAATTGATAAAAAGTGGTACATACATTGATTTTAAAGCTTAAAATATCACAAATAATTTGAGAGACACATAAAGGTCCAGTAAAAGGATGCAAATTAACCAACAATAAAATAAGCGCAGCATCTATGACTTTTTAGCATATTCCACTAATATGTAAAAAGATGTAGGTATATGAACTTAATAAGTTGATGTTGTAAAAGTTATATCATATTAATGTGGGATTTGTATTGTGCCAAAAAAAATACTGAAATACTCTTAATTCGTTTATTTGTCTTTCACAAAGTTAATCATCTTAAATGACGTCTGGGTCTCCGCCCAACGCGTTCCCACATCTCGGCCTTCCTGCAAATCTTCCGCCTCGGAAGACTTGTAACTTTCAGCGTCAAGCGTGGGTTTCGTGTAGTCAGTACACGTCTTCTTCACACCTATTCTTCCAAGCCACTTTCTTGCTTTTCACTCAACCTTTTTTTTTTATTTATCTTCTAGTTTCATATCTTCTGTGGTCACAGCATTAATTATATACAACTTCTTTACTTCCTTCTTCTCTACACAGTGCTTAGAAGCCACAACACCTTCCATCGTCATCAATAGATTTACATGTTGGAGGATTGTCCTCCCCAGTAGAACACTCATGGGCATTGCAGAATCTCTGAGAACATGAAATGTGGTCATAAACCGTATATCATTAATCTCAACTTCTCCTTCAAATCTTCCAATAGTTTGTACTTTGCTACCAGCCAGTTCCGCAGCTCAATATTGTCATTGATAAACATATTTTTTTAACATTATTGACCCCCCCCCCCCCCCCGAGATGCATCGTAACGCTCTTTGTTACCCCTCTTCCCATTCTCTAAATGTTGCCTAACGCACATACTACAACTATGTATGCCTCAAATCATAATTATTACTGGAAAGTCACTAAATACCTTTGTTGCGGCGCCGGTAATAAATAATGTTTTACAAGAATAACCCCCCCCCCATATTGCGTTATGTAATACTTGAACGCTCCCTAAGCGTTGTTTTATTTTTTGAGCATTTCATTGCAATATGCCCGAACTCCTTGCAGGAGAAACACCTAGCACCTTTCTCTTTAAATCGGCACTCTGCCGATCGGTGTCCAACACCTTCGCAATTAAAACACCTGATACCACTTGTAACATCACTGAGCGTGTTGGTGCCCGCTCTCGCCATAGTTGTGGTGTTCTTCGCCCTGGCTTTCATGCTCGAGTAAATTTCAAGCTTCTCTTTGAAGATTTTGAGGCTACTGGCACCGTAGAAAACTGCATTGCAGCCCTCCGAATTCCTTATGGCATCGATTATGTACTCGATCAGGGCCACATCATCAATCCCACCTCATGCCTCGCGTCTCCTTCATCCTGTAAAAATATTGGATGCAAGTTTCACTGGACAACTTCAATGATGCGGCCAGCATCTTACGCGTGACCGCTGATTTTACTTTTGGAGCAAACTCCTCCTCTAATCTTTTCTTGAGATGCGTCCAACTTCGAATAACACCTTCTGACTTCATAAATAGTTGCGCCGTCCCTTTTATGAGTTTTTTTGGAATATATCACCATTTCAATCTCACGCCACCCTGCCATCTGCACGACATCTTTGAACTCTGCTATCCAGTCACCTACCGGTTGTCCGTCATCTCCTGTGAAGATCGACAGCGAGTCTTCAAGGTCCCTGAATGAGAATGTAATGGTGTCAGCATGGGTCGTAGCGGCCCCAGTTTCTCTATCGGCTGTCATTGCGGTCGCAATTCACGTGTTGATACTCATTTTAGCATATTATATTTCCACGCACACAGGTCACGAAAAGTATGTCTGTATACGCAAAAAGCGTCTGTATCTGCGGGCACATACAACAAAGTACTCTTTCACAAATTACAAACACGTAACAAGGTGCCTGTATCACAATTTAAAACAATAACAAAAGGTGTCTCTATCTATCACAACTAAAACAAAATAACAAGGGTGTCTCTATCACAGTTTATATCAAGCGTTTAATCCTGCGCACACGTGTAACAAAAAAGCTAAACTGAGCGTTTGACTTCAAATACACAAGATAATAAAATAAATACTTAATCTAGCACTTGTATAACATAATTTATTCAAAAATTAAGTCAGCGATTTTTGGTTACAAATTATGTTATTTGAATCCCAGACGAGCCCCCAAAGTTGTGGGATTTGTATTGTGCCAAAAAAAAATACTGAAACACTCTTAATTCGTTTATTCGTCTTTCACAAAGTTAATCATCTTAAATGACGTCTGGGTTACCGCGCAACGCGTTGTTGACTGCCGACATGTCGCCTTCCGTATCCGCTTGTGGCTTTGAGCTGTCAGATGCAGCGCCCTCTATAGATCCAACATTAATGTTATTTGTTAGACTTAAGCTCATGTAATTGTATAATACTGATGATGTTTATTTAACCTCTATAATATGACATAATATTGTGCCTTTTACACTACAATTATACTAAAATTAACTCATATAAAATGGGGCCCATTCTAGTTATATATAATAGATCATATTATAGACCCACTATTCCACGTTATATGACGGGTCCATGATGTCTATAATATGAGTTATTTTGTGCTAGTTGAGACGATTTTTAATCAACTTCAAATCACGGAAATGTTAGTTTCTGGTGTCAGTGATATAAATGAATTAAAATCATTTCAAAAATACCTAATTTATATTGCATATATTCAGATACAAGAATTAATGCTTAACTTTAACTACAATTTGAGGTTATATTTTCCTATTGTAATAGCATGAGATGCTTAGGGTGTTAACCCATCCCTGTCCGGATCGGTGTGTTACACCGACCAACCTTGAAGTGCCGTAGGATCGCATCGGTGTAACACACCGATCCCTACTTAGGTACCATTCAGGTACCTTAAACGTCCAATGGGAAGTTTTCTGGGGAGCTTCCGACAATACACACTAGGTGGCAGAACTTCTAATCAGGTCTATTGTCAAATTCAGTGCTGCCAACGTAGAGATGTTTTTTTCAGTGATGCCAACGTTGGGAAGTTTGTTTTCCATTGCGTTGCTAAGAAGTTGTTGTTGATTTTGTTGCGCATAAATTTGAGAATAAATCTCAGGGGTGCTGTTCTGTATTTTTTAATTTGTATTTAGGTAGGTATATAAAAAAAGATGAACAATTTTATTTGTAATAGTATGTAAAACATGTACAATGATTACTCTAAACCTATTGTAAGTTATCATGTATAATAATATATAAGTTGTTTAATTTGAAATAAACTAGAATGATATTTTGGAGGTTAGATTGTGAGCGACCATAAGAAGAAGAAGAAGTAAATCGCCCCCGTTGGCAACACTGAATTTGACAATAGACCGGATTAGCAAGGGCGCCTCTAGCGGCACAGAAAGGAAGAAAAACATCCCATTTAGTACAGTTATTGCCGACAAAATTTTTGACCCAAGGTTATTTATGTATCATGCTACATGACAATACAAAGAGAGCATTAATAATTAGTGATTAAAAATATGCTTACGTACTCACCTACTGAAAACTTGCATAGGTTGCGTATGTCTACAAACGCATGATCATTTGTTTTGAAATAGCGAACTGGATAATGGTATTCCGATGGAGGCTTTCCCAAACAGTCGGGACGCATTTTAAGGTCAATTAACTTAGCTGGCCACCAAGGATATTTGCCAAGCTTATGCCAAACAATATCATCTGTCCCTACTAAATTGCCATTCATACACTGTGGACACCCTTCTGGAAAATAAAATATTTTTAGATAACAAATGCTACCGTCGTGACCCCTAACTTCGCCTGTGGTACCTAACTTCGCCTGTTTTGGTAAAATTCAATATTTTTGTATTTTTATCTATAATACGATCTTCATTTAATATTTGAATGAAAGTTTTATTCATAATAATAGCAATACTTTTCCTTAAATTTGGTGCTAACTTCATGCGAATACGTCAGATGGTTGGTTTCAAGTTGGCGCGAAGGCAGCGTTCATTGTATTGTTATGCGAAACTTTCACTTTAACAAAAATCTGTCAAAGATAGGTTCCTGTATTGGAATTTAATAGATTACAAAAATAATCTAATGTTTATAATAAAAATCGGTAGAACACTATCTATTATAGTTTATAATTTATTTAAATAAATATTCACTGAGGCGGGTTACCTCCAAAAATGATCCAATCTTCGCCTACCTATAGGGTTGTCACAACACACTTTTTTTTGGAACATGGAAACAAAAATTTGGTTAAGTTGTAATAAAATGTCCTAATAAAATGTATAGGATAGCCTCATGATAACAAAACTGTTTTTTTATTCTTAAATTTTTAAGAATAACGGTTCTTACAATTTGCGTTGTAGGTAATGAATAAAAAAATGTAACATGAATTCTAGTTTTTTTTTGACAACCCTGACTAAAGTTTGTCAAATGTATGGAAACAGATTTAAATGTGTACCTAACTTCGCCTAGTGGAAATATATTGCTAAAAAAGACCTTATTGTATTCTCGTTATGGTTCATATTGCTTTGTATGATGTTCACAACACAACCGTATTATTTTTATGTGTCTGTGGTGCACACTTTAATACTTACACGTGGTAGGCGAAGTTAGGTAAAAGTTCCCTAACTTCGCCTGCCGTCTTTAAATGCTAATAAAATGGTAATTATTATAAAATACAGGTATTTATCATGACATTCCTTTAGAATTCTTCTTATTGAATATTATTTTCAATACCAATTCGTCCAGTACTATTCTATTTTGGAGCTATTCAAAAAAAACTTCTGAAAACCAGGCGAAGTTCGGGGTCACGACGGTATGTTGATATACCTACTTGTTTATTAGAAATGGATTTTTTTTTTATACTACAGTAGATATATATTATGAATGAATGGTAAATTATTTGGTGGTTACAGCAGAAGTCTAACGATAAATCACCAGGCTTCTATCATACATAATAACATAAGTATTGAAATATCATTTACAAATAGGTAGTGTGCGTAGTGTTTTTATTATTGATTTAATCCATTTTTATGTATGATTTTAAAATTTTTTAGCCTTCGCCACCCCTTCTCTATATAAACTGTAAGTGTGCGAAATTTCATACTCCTCCGTCCGCTCAATTTTCGTTAAAAGGGACACAAAGTTTTCTCTTCACGTATTAACATATAGATTTTATATTTTGTAATTTTATTTTTCATATTTTAATAAATAACAAAAAAAAAATTTCGACGTAATAGAAAAAGAGGACCATACCATTTTGTTTGTTTGGTGAAGTGCAGTTTTTGTGATATGAAGCAGAACATCCTCCACAGTTAATCAGAGAATCATCATTTTTACCACAAATGTAACACCACATAATATGGTATCTTTTGAATGGTTTCTAAAAGAATTTAAAGAAATTTATTATATTTTAATATTAAATTATAATGTTACCTTGTCAAAACATAAAGAGGTGATTTGAGCATATTAATAAAAGTGTAATACAACTGAAACAATAATAAAAGGAAATTTCACACTCAATATTTCTTCCAGAAAGAAACAAAACTACCTATTTAACTTGAATTTTCAGCTTATGGGTATGGGACCGTTCAAATATTACGTAACGCATTTTTTTTAACATTATTGACCCCCCCCCGAGATGCACCGTAACGCTATTTGTTACCCCTCTTCCCAATCTCTAAACGTTGCCTAACGCACATATTACAACTATATATGCCTCAAATCACAATTATTACTGGAAAACCACTAAATATCTTTGTTGAGGCGCCGGTAATACAATAGTAACGTTTTACAAGACTAACCCCCCCTCCCCCCCATATTGCGTTACGTAATACTTGAATGCTCCCTATATGGTATAATAATATATTCTATGATATTGAATCCGTTCAAAATAATTCATCTACATCATAAGGTCCAAGCCATAAAACGGTAGGAAATGTAAAGGTGAAATAAGAAGATGGACTGCCTGATGTATATGAGGTGGACAAATTTTACCATATCAACATAAACTTAATGGGTAGTCTTGGCGTATATTTATTTAAAACTGAGCAAATACATTAACCCATTAAAGCTGAGTGTGATGTTAAAGTCACAGCTGTTGTAGGTATGCTTACAGTCACCCTTCACTCCAACTGTTTATTTATGAGTAACCAAAATCACGTTTTTTAATGTCAAAACAATACCCATTATTATGCATATGTAACCATCCCGGATAGTGGCGTGTTTTGGTAGATATGGTGACTCAAAAATTGTTTACAAACGAGTGTCGTCTATCCAATGATTTAGGTTGTATATTTTTCAATCAATTGTTTTATTAACACTTTTATTTCTGACATTTACTCAACATACATTAGAGTAATTACAAAAGCAACAATTTTTAGTGAATACGAACACTTTTTTAGTTATTCCTTATTCGTCTTAAAAGTCGCTGTGACGTATACATCACACTCGGCTTTAAATACACACCGTTAATGGTATTGTTATATTCTATATAGCTATACTTCCATACAAATATTTGTTTCATATTTTTGATATGATATGTCTTCATATTTTAATATTCAATTTAAATAATAAATATAGTTTATGTTTGGACTTTTTGTGATTTTTAACAATAATACACCCGATTCTATTTCAATTTTAGTGTGCACTAACTAAAATAAGAACGTTCCATTTTTAGTTAGTGCACATTGGTATTATATAAAAATTAAGAACATTCCTAATTAGACTAATATTCAAATTAGTTCATTTTAATGTGAACTTTATTCTTAAATTTTGGAACGTTCTTATTTTAATTCAAACCAAAACCAGAATAGGGGGTAATGTACGACTAAAATATAGAATTAACACTTCAAGAAGCGTTTCATGTTAAAGCAAACAATACTAAAAGTGATATTGAAGGTGAAGTTACAGTTATATTTATCGTTCTTCTCGTTTTTTAACATTTTGACTGATGAGAATTGCATTGCTGAAGACATAGGCGGAAAATTATCCTCAGACACCAAAATGGTTTTTAAAAATAGCCATTATCTGAGCGCAAATTTGATCTATTGTGCTTCGCAAACACAGTAAGGAGACATGAATTTCAAATAAGTTTTCCTAATTTCACATATATATTTGTTGGATTTCAAATTATTATTATTATTATCATTTCTGGGCAGGCAGCTGAAGCTGATGCGCCCAGTCTCCATCAATTACACCACACTCTGTCAAGTCCATTCTTGAAGCCATTAACACTATCGGCAATGACCAGACACTGTGGCAGTCCATTCCAATCGTTCACAATTCTGTTGCTCAGGAAATTCTTCCTGGGATTCAACTTGAATCTTCCTCCATCCAATTTTAAGGTGTGTCCCCTCAAGTGTGTATTCCCGTTCAGACAAAACATTCCGCGAAGCTCTGGGTAGTCATAGTAATCATTCAGGATCTTAAAAGTTTCTATCAGATCCCCCCTTTTCCTTCTATCAGCCAAGGATGTTAAATTTAATGTCTCCAGTCTTTCCTCATAAGATAGATTTCTCAGGCCCGTACCCAACTTGGTAAATCTCCTCTGCACTTTTTCCACCAGTAGGATATCTTTCTCAAAGTACGGATTCCAAATCTGAAATCCGTACTCAAGGACTGGTCTCAGGTATGTCTTATGTATTTTAGCAAGCAGAGCAGGGGACAAGCAGCTGAAGGTTTTCCTAATGAGGTACATCAAACTGTTAGCTTTTTTGGTCATTGTCAACAAGTGTGGCCCCATTTTAGATCGTGGGACACTATAATTCCCAGGTCTCTCTGCTCCCGAACCGGCTTGAGATGGATGCCGTCAAGGATATATGTGATCCTGGGGTTAGCCTTGCCCATGTGTAGCACCGTGCACTTATCAACATTAAGAGGGAGCAACCACTTTTTGGTCCAAGCTGATACAGCATCAAGATCCCTTTGGATCCGAACAGATTTTGCAAGAGGGTTTCCAAACAACTTGGTGTCATCAGCAAACAGCTGTACAGAACTCTCAATATTTGATGGCAGATCCGAGATGTACAAAACGAAAAGAACTGGGCCTAGCACTGAACCCTGCGGGACAGAACTCGTCAGCACTTGCCTCTCACTCGATAGTTCCCCACCCACTCTCACCCGGAAGGTTCTGTCATTAAGAAAACCACTGATCCACTGGAGTAGTTTACCTCTTATTCCCAGGTGATGTAGTTTGTGAACCATTCTTCTCAATGGGACGGAGTCAAAAGCTTTTTGAAAGTCAAGATAAATCACGTCGACAGGTTCGCTGTTATCAAGCCTCTTACTCCAGCTGTCAAGACACAAAAGCAGGTTTGTTACCACAGAACGGCCAGGCATGAAACCATGCTGTTCAGGACCAACGATGCCTCTCCCTTTGATAAAGTCACGGATTCGCTGGACAACAATTCTCTCCATGCATTTGCACAGTATACAAGTCAGGCTGATTGGACGATAGTTGTTCGGGTCCAGGCGATTGCCCTTCTTGTAGATGGGAGTCACTGTGGCTCTTTTCCAATCTAATGGTAGTTCACCGGTGTCAAACGATTTCTGCATAAGTTGTGATACTGGTTTGCTTAGAATTGAAGCACATCTCTTAATAATAATTGAGGGAATGTTGTCAGGTCTCATGGACGAGTGCTCATCCACACTGCTAAGTGCTTTGAACACCATCTCCTGTGAAAAATCAATGTCGCTGATAGAGTCCACAACTCTTCCGACACCGGTAACCTCAGGCAAGACATCAGTAGGAGGCTCCCTAGTGAATACTCCCTCAAATTGGTCAGCAAATATGTTGGCAATCTCACAGCTATCCGAAACATTCTCACCTCTACTATTCTTGACCGCCAGTGGAATGGTGACATTAGCAGAAATCTGTATAAATGTAGCTGTAGAAAGTTTTGTGGCCACTGTTTATTATGTTCTCCTCATAAATCTTCCTGCACTCCCTCATAAGAGCCGTCAGTCTGTTGTTTTGGTTCATGTAAGCTCTGTAATTAGTCTCACACTTGGACCTCCTATACTTATCCCAAAGCCCTCTCTTTACCCTGATCAAATTGATTATGTCACCATTGATCCAAGGCTTCCTGTAATTGATGGAATATCCCTTTCCAGCAACAGGGGTGAATTTATGTGTCGTGTTCAGTAGCCCATCCCTCAGTGTATTCCACTGAATTTCTAAGTTGCTCTGAGAGAGATCACAAATGCAATCGAGGCCACATTCAGTAAGAGCATTGATCACCGAGGAGAAAGTTCGGTAGTAATTATACCTTTGTGTCACATGCTCGGTTGCTTTCCTAGAAAAAGTTAAGCAAGTTTGTAACAAGGCAATAAGCACCACATGGTCACTTTTTCCAATACAGGGTTGGTATTGGATTTCGCTCACTAAGTTTTCTTCATTAGTCAGTATCAAGTCTAAAAGGGAAGGCGTCTGCCCTTGTCTGTGTCGAGTAGGCTGATCAATCAATTGGTGGAGACCACATGCAGTATACATATCAATAAACAGGTCCTCCGCAGTGTTAGATCCATCCAGCCTATTCAGAGGCCATGATAGACCCGGTAAGTTGAAATCTCCAAGGACAATAGTCGGAAGGGTAGAATCAGTCATGCTCTTGATACTCTCGTACAATGCCACATCATCAGTTGCAGAAGACAAAGGTGGTCGGTATATCGCACCAACAACAAATGGAAAGTTGGATATCTTGACATTCAGCCAAACAGCCTCAGAATGTCCAAAGTTGTTGCACAGACAATTTGTAGCCACCACATCAACCTCACAGAACCTCCTAGCAACGTAAACCATCACCCCTCCCCCACGCTTGTCCCTCCTATCACATCTAAATACATTATAACCCTCGATATGAATCAAGGAATCAGGAATGTCATTCTTCAGCCAAGTTTCACTAATCACTACAAGAAGTGGTTTGTATTTATCCACCTCCAAAAGCAGAAAATCAAACTTAGCCAATAGGGAAGCCAGGTTTGTATACATAATTTTCATAGTAACGAATTGGTCAGATGTTAGTTTTTTGGTTGCTTAACAATCCTGGGGCACCCTTTAATGTACTTAATTGTCAGGTTCGTTTCACCACTGTCCAGTCGGCCCTTCAGGTCAGTCCTCAATTCATCAAGGTGCTTTCTTTGGCCAGGAGTTAAGTCAATCTGTACTTTACCCGGTCTAGGAAGCTTCCGCTAGTTCTTCAAGACCTGCAAGGCCAATTCACACGACCCGAAAACAACCCTCAGTGGTTTAACATTGTCATTCTCGGATCTCACTTGCCCAATTCGAAAGACCTTGAAATCCTTGGTACAGCCTTCTGCAAGACTCCCGATTAATTTCTCAGTCTCCATCCTGTCATGTTGGATCCTTTCAGCTACGTCGACACTGTTAGATTCTGGAACACTATAAATAATCACGTTCTTGGAACGACGCTCTCTTTTGGCCATCTCCTCGAAGACATCCAGCCCTCCAGTAGGTCGTGGGCTAGATTTAAGTTCTTCAATATCGCGCTGGAGTTCTGTGATCTTTTTGATCAATAGGGGTACCTCAGAGAGTCCCTTTTGGCAGTCCTGGCAAAAGAACCTCAAAATCCTAGTTGAAAGCTGCAAGCACTTAATCTCCGTTGCTGTTAATTTGATACATTTGGCACACGTGTCCACCTGGCAACTGTCGCACTTGAAGGCAATGCCATGAGTTGGATCCTCACTGCACTGGAAAGATATTATTGTGGTTCTCAAACACTTAGTAGAAAACAATACTCAGTAGAAAAACACCACTCAACAACAACCCATACAACAGAAACCAAAAAAAAACACAACACGGAGCCCAGAACATCAGAAACCTCCCACAAACACAGAACAAGCACTGCCGAATAATTCACATCAATTTTCAATTCAGTTGGTTAGATATATTCTATTAAATTCATTCATTCATTCTAATTAATCTGATACATGGATATACCTATCGCAAAGCTGGAAGAAAAGATGCCAGTTGATCGGGGCTAGGAAGTTTGTAGGATCGCACTATATACAATTTTTTTTAAATATTATGTTGTAATTTTTGTCAAATATTTGATAAATATAACAAAAAATAATAAATATTATCCTTTATTTTTATAGTTTCGCTTGCTTATTGAGTAATAGAAACGACTTTGGATTAATTTTATACTTTCTAGTATAGTACGAGAAAGTACTTTGGTAAGAGAATTAAAATATACCGTTAAGTCCGAGTGTGACGTATACGTTACACCACCCCCTGAACCCCCCACTACCCTGAGATTTTTTTTGAGTATTTTTAATGGCATAGACTAGAATAAGAAAATACAAAAATATTTATAAATAATTGTTACAAATTTTTTCAGACTTGATGGGTTAAGGACTTTTGTACTGGATGGAAATCTACCACAAGATCAAATGGCTTCTATATTCAGCAACATACTGCCACAACTAATCCTCCACATCAAAGCAATCAACAAAGAATGGGAGAAATATATTTGGAACTGTTACTGATTAATTAAGAGGGGCTTCAATAGCCACACATCCAATGGGGAAGGATAGAGTGCCTCTAATAGATATATATCCTTGATTTTAATCTACCCAGATGTCAATCAAACAATTTCTTGCCTGCAACTCTGGAGAACTTGGTGTTCTTGATATTTCTAAACATGGACCATGAAATCGCATGATCTCGATCCATGGTGGACAGAACGATAGTTCACAGTGTGTGCGTGATGAACAATTTTTGGAAGCTGAGATGATAGTTTTGAGAGGCTTCTCATATCAGGGGTGATAGAAGGCACAAGAGCTCGAGGCTTGAGGAGATGGAGCGATCAGAAAATTTTCTGTTCGTCTTTTACATTTCACCTACTCACTATTAATATTTGTGTAAATTATACTTTCAATTTACCTTGTCACCATCTTCGCTTTCCGGCCATCCTATGTATATGAATGGCTTTTCAATGCGTTGACTTGCTTCATATATTTTCCAAAATTTATTCACACGAGAATCGATTTGATAATTTGTCAATTCCTTACATTCATCAACGCTGCAAGGTAAATGATGAATACGATTCATATTCGAATCAAATATGTTTCTATTCTTGCAATCTAACGTTTGCAAATAACTCTTCCTCATTATTCTGTAAAAATCCTCATAGGAACCAAAGTCGGATTGCTTAAAGTCTATTTGATTATAGCTCTCCTCCAATACCTTTTCTTCTTCATTGACTTCTTGTTTTACTCTATGTTTTTCAATAGCAGCAAAAGAATTTTTAATTTTATCTTGTGCACGAATTTTTGCCTTGCGGGATTTCTGAAATAATAAATAATATCAACATTGATTTTTATTTTTTGTTTTATCCTTAATATTTTTATACACGTAGATAATGTTTTCCTTTTGCTTTTGTTTTAAATTAAATTAAAATTGAATCGTGCTTTTTTACAATAAATTTAATTTTTATTATTGTCTTAACTATATTGTATGATTGTGTTTGATTTGTGTGATATTGTTGGTATTTTTATTTTATTTTTGTTTGTTCACTTTCTTAATAAATAAATGACACGTAAAAGGCGTTAACGCCGTGAATGATTTAATAAATAAATAAATTAAAATTTTTACTGCAAATATTATACAGATGTTGTTTATATTTCTTTTATGATTTGATGACCTTATTTGAAATTTATGATGACTAAGTATGTAGGTACTTACTTTTTTTTTAAGTTTCATCAACTCCCCAGGTCTAAATATCAATCTTTCTCTTTCCTGTAAGTAAATTTTAATTATTTGAATATTAATAGTATAATTGAAAGGTTATAGGCAAAATTACTTACCACTGAATTCAAGACATTCTAAGTTGTTTATAGATAGCATGAATGACAGAATGTGTGCGTAAAAATATTGTTCAAAGCAGTTGCATCAGTCGGAATTATTGAAAAGTTATACACAAATTATAATCCTTATATGAACTCAAATTCATAGTTAATAGTTAAGACAGGACAACGTCTGCTGGGTCAACTTGTAGAAGAATCGAACTCGGTAGCCTAGATGTATAGGCGTGGACTTCAGATCACGAGGTCCCAGGTTCGATTCCTGGTCTGGTCAGAGTTTTTCTATGTATTCTTTCACTTGAAATTTCTACTCGGGGTTGGCCTGTCTCAGATTGGATCGGAACCAATTGACTGGAAAAAATTGCCTCAGGCAATAATAAGTTCCGCCGGCTATACTGACACCTTTATATAGAAACACACACACACTCCCTTTTACACCCCACTCAGGGGCATAGGGAGGCAACAAGAACTATCCATTTCGCTCGATCTTGCGCAATGTTTATGACCTCCTCCCACACCATGTCCATGTCCCTCAGCTCTGCTTCGAAGGAGCGGAACACAGTGTGAGAGGGTCTTCCTCGTCTTCGGGACCCTGACGGGAGGAAGAACAGCGCTCTCCTTGGCCAACTGTCATTCGGCATCCTTAACACATGTCCCAGCCAAGTCCATCTCCTCTCCACAATGGTAGAGGTGATGGGCTCACGCTGGGTTCGCCGGCGTATAGCGTCGTTCGTGATGCGGTGGTACCATCTTACACCCAGAATTCTACTTAGGCACTTCATTTCAAATGCTGAGACTTTTTGTGCCTGGGCTTTGGTCAGGTGCCAGGACTCACACCCATAGAGGAGAATGGGCAACACACACGCATCAAACAACGCATCAAACAGTTTACATTTCGTCTCGAAACTAAACGCCGACGCTTTTCAAATCTTCATATTGTTAAAGGCGCCACTTGCCATACCGATACGTATCGGGATCTCAGCCCCGAGGTCACCAGAGGTGGTAATGTTTGCTCCAAGGTACTTAAATTTATCCACCCGGGAGACTTGGTGACCTTCGATGGTTGTCGGTAGCTGTTTATCGGGGCAGGCGTTACTCGCCATGAGCTCCGTCTTACTGGCATTGACTCGAAGGCCGAGGCGTGCTGTTTCGTCGCAGAGTCTTGAAACACTGCGCTGTAATTCCTCCACTGTCGTACTGAACAACGCTAGGTCGTCCTAGGTACAAAGCCATGCGTACCCATGACGCCTGGTCCATAATGGTAGAAAAGTGTTAATTAATTTATTTAAGATTTAACTTTATATAAATATTAACAGAGTTTTAGACAAAGAAAGCTCACAAAAACTGCTAGGGTTTAATTAAAGAATTTGGGCTTAAATATTTCACAGACGTTATTTTATAAGAGAACTTCAAATTGCTTACCTACTTAGTTATCGGACTACTTTTGACCGCATGCTATTTATTTCTAAATATATATTCCCAATAACCAAGTTTGCTAAAAATTTAATTAGTTAGGTACTCACTTTTCTTTTAAGTCTCATCAACTCCCCAGGTCTAAATATCAATCTTGGTCTTGGCTGAAAGTAAATTTTAATAATGTGAATCTTAATTGTGTAATTGAAAGGTTGCAAAAATACTTACTTATTATGAATTCAAGACCTTCTAATATTTAATAAAGTTTTCTTTTTGAACGTCTTTCGTAGAACATATTTTGGTGCACATTTTAATCAAGGCCATAGCCAGGGGAGGAAACCCTTTGATTCCTCCTTGGCTGCGGCCTTGATTTTTAAATATTATTTATCATTTACGATACAAAATATTTTAAAATAAAATTTATCGTTTATAATACAAAATATGTGGTTATTTCCACAATTTTTTATTATGCTGACTAAACGTCTTTTGTTAGTAAATATTTTGTATCATTAAAAATAATTCTATTATTTAGTACCCACATATATTATTTTGTGAAAGAACTATGATCTCAACCAAATGGAGTTAATGAACTCGATATTATAATAGGTCAAAATGGTGTTATGGCATGTGTAATAGGGTGGTGCGAAAAAAACAAAGAGAATTTATAAGGCTAAAAGGAAATGTGTAAGGAGGCATGACCGACCGAGAATGACGTGGATCGAACACATTCATTCTGGCCTCAAAGAAGGCCAGGTCAGAAGTAAGAGAAATTTGAAGGTTGTATGAGAAATGGTATGTCGGTGGAAGAAGCAAAAGAAGTGGGCTTGGATTAAAAGGAGTGGAGGTCCATTCTCTTTGCCTCCCCTTATAGGACACATGATTGGTAAAAAAAACTTAATCTGAGACTACATAATTCATCAAATTCATTCAAAATAGAATTTTTCTCAGTTTTTAAAGAGCTATGCGCGATCGGCTGATATTCTCTAAACGCAACAATATTTTTTTATTATTATTAAACTGTACAATCTGTAACTATTTTTCATGATAGTGATCAAAAATATGTATGCGTAAAATTTTTGAAAAAAATGGAAAGATTCAAATTTTAGGCGGCTTGCGGGATCGGAAGATAAAGT
Organism: Mystacides longicornis; assembly: GCA_963576905.1. Lineage (NCBI taxonomy): Eukaryota > Metazoa > Arthropoda > Insecta > Trichoptera > Leptoceridae > Mystacides > Mystacides longicornis. The sequence goes on along the minus strand of OY756429.1, from coordinate 14,973,606 downwards.
CCGATTTGAATAATTATTTTTTTGTTTTTCTTGTATTTACCAATCGTAACTTTTCCACGCTATAGCGAATCAATATTATTAAGTTGACTTTTTTCGCCCCACCCTAATGTGTAACCTGAAGACATGGCATGACATTTCTGAGAAAACTATGATGCTACATTTACACGCTTGCCACGGCTTGGTAAACCACCACAAACGCTCGGACGCCATTTACATGTTGGCGTGAGCGTCGTTATGTTAATACGTTTGCTGCAAATTCCCTTTGATCTGTGTCGAAAAAACTGACACTCGACCGATTGGCGTTGGCAAGCTCACACAGGCCACGGCAAACACCCCATTTACACGTTTGTGTTTGTGGTGGCTTGTCAAGCAGTGGCAAGCATGTAAAAGTAGCATGAGATAATATAATAAACACCAAATTCGAGAGATTTGAGACAATTCTTTTGGAACTGGTAGAATAAATGCCACAAGTATTCTGTACTTGTCATTATATGGGTTTACCTAGTGACAACACGCCAATGTGACGTAGAGAGTTAAGGTTATAAGAATTGCATAAAAGTAATTAAGATAATATGAAGCAAGAAAGGAAATGACCTCAATAAGGGTCATAAGGAGGCAACGAGAGCTTTCCACTGTGCAGTTTAATTTACTTCCTTCCACACCATTTACAAATTTCTCAGTTTCGCTTTGAAAGAATGTATCACAGTGTGAGAGTCTTACTTGTCTTTGGGATGAAAAATATAAGTATTTATTTGTACCTTTTCTATATTTGCTCCTTCCACAAAAGGTTGCAATGTTTTCACACTGCACCAGAATTTATCCCTGGTGCATTGGTCGTACACATGGACATCGGCATCCTTTTCAACTATTTCTGACATATTTTGTTCCACTGACTTTTTCCAATTATCATCTGAAAGGGAAAAATGCATTGGTATTTATAAACATTTATTTTCAAAATAACAGACAAAATTCAACACCAAAACAAATTAATTAAGTACATTTTTGTATAGATTTATTGTATGATGAGATTTGGATTTTGGATACAGTGTTTGATTATATTAATTTATTTATTAAGATAATACTCAAATAGAACATTGAGTACGTACACATACACCATTACACACTTATAAACCCTTAAATAACAGGTCTCTGTCAAGTCCTTTGAAGCATTTCACAATATTTCATGTATGTATCAAAATAATTTACAGCAGGTAAATTTATTATAAAACTACTAGAACTATAGGTGCAGGAAAACACAGAAACCACTGAGAAATGCAAGAAACATAAAGTAGAGAGCTTTGGCACCTCAATAATATAACATAATATAATATGTAATACATGGAATGTAAAAATATACTTATTAAAAACATCTAGATTGAAGATTTATTGTATATTTTACATTACCCATTCCTTCTGTTTTAGGTACATTCAATTCTTGGAATTAACTATTGGAATTTGCAGACTTACTATTTAATCTGATAAATTTTCCTTTCGCATCCTTGACAATGGTTACTTTATGCAATAAGTTATCTTCAGTGCAGTATATATAATCATTATCACAATAAATATGCACAGCCTCTGATAAATCAAGATCAATGGAACTCATATTTTTATCACTTCGACGCGGGCGCAAAATCACGAGCACTCTAATCACACTGCCGGTAACTGCGCGGGTTGTTGTAAAACAATAGGTAGGTACCGATATCCCGGGTTAGTCAGACTGTGCTAGAGGGAAACTTCTAGGTCGGCGTACACATCGATGTGACTTTATTGTTGTATTGTTTTGTAGTAATCAGCGATAATGTACTTAGGTAGAAATTAATTTTATGATGATATCGGCAGATTCAGGGTGAAGCATGGTTTTGCAACTTTGTTGTTTTTTGTATTGTAATATATTTTTTAAATTCTCCTAAATAAAATCTGATTGGTTTATTGAATACAATAAAATTTTCCAACACATTGTCGCGATCGACTTTGCACAACATTTTAGTAAAAATGAACACAAAATTTATTCATTTCATATAAGTAGAATTAAGGTCTTGACAAAAGTTTTTCGATCCATTTTTATTAATTAAACAAGAACGAAATTCAAATAACAGTACTTACCTACTTAATACCGAAAATATAGACTTTGGAATAATAATGGTGAAATACTATGTAAAATAAAAATAACAGGTAATGATTATTTTACTAATAATTATAAAGATCACCTATCTTATTTTCTCAACAGCGGATCAATCGATCAAGAGAGCACTGCGCAATTCACTTGACGCATGTTCAATATTATAATGTAGGTTCCTCGTTCCGCAGCGATGGCGCAATGCTCGTAGGACGGTTCATCCCGAATTCTAGGGCAGTGGGTCCCGATTAGTAGTCCGCGGAACCCCGGGGTTCCGCGGACCATCCATGAGTTCAATAAAAATGATGCCGAAAATGGGTTCCATGAAAATTCTTCGAAAACTCAATTCTTGTAATCACAATTCTTCGAAAAATCAATTGTTCGAATTATGTAGGTACTATTGTTCTAAAGCGAATTATTCGAATGAATATTTCTACGAATATATTTCTTTTTTAATATTTGTGTTACTTTAAATTAATTCGGGGGAGCAGCTGAGGAGGTCCCCCAACCTCCCCCCCCCCATCCCTATAATTATAACCTAACCTAACTCATTCATGTAAATAGTAGAAAGCTTGCTAACGCTAACGTAAAATAAAATTTTTCGAAGAATTGTGTATTAGGAGAATTGTGATTTCGACCAATTGCCATTAGGTGAATTGTGATTTTCGAAGAATTTTAATTCTAAAAATTTACGTGTTACCCCGAAAATGTACACGCAGCTAAAAAAAGTCGCAGAAGTTGTTTCAATAACATATTGTATCTGATCGAATTCATAAGATTTCATATCACTTTGAATATTACACAATCTAATTATTGTAGTTTGAAAATGAGATATTTGCATTAGATACAATTTTATAGAAAAGTACTTATCGATGTCGCTGAGCTATCTATAAGTAGTAATTTTTTTCGAAATATTTTGTGTAAAGAAAGATCTTAAGATAATTTGAAGAATGTGTGTTCCTCCGGAGACCAACACAACTGGAAATACATTTTTTAATTCATTAATAAGAAATTTCCATATCGATTGAAAGAAAATTTATCAGAATGTGCAGCGATGGATCTGCTTCTATTGGCAAAAAGAATAACAAGAATTAAACGCAGTTTGTGGCTTATGAAAGGCCGACAAGAAAAAATTTAACGGGTTCAAATTGCGCGATCCCGGTGGACAGATCACATCATCAGAATAACAGAACTTATCTCTAACTAGCATGATCTGTATGGCACATTAGGACGTAAATGGGCAAAGTCAGTGTGTTTCTTGAACACTCATTTTGAGAAAATAATTGGATTGCTTTCATATGTTATTTAAAGATTTTTTTTAATTATAAATAATTTGGCATTACATATTAAATAATTGAAATGAAACTTTGACAGATATTGCTTCAATATCTTGGCTGCTATCAACTTTAAAATTTTGAAGTCCTCATTGGAAAACCCTATACAAAAAGCGGTCTAACTGAGTTTCAGACAATATAATCCCGGTTTATTAAGGTTTATTATTGTGGTGAAGGCTCAGACTAACCCTCCCCCTTCCTACGTATTTATTTATTTTCTATCAAATATTTTAAAAATAATAAAAATAAAATAAAAAACAACTTTATAAGTCTGATGTGAGTTTAATTATTACAACTAAAACTTTAAATTCACGTTGTGCGAAAGGCCTCTTTTTCACTAGTCATATTCTCAAGAACCCCACTCCCCCCTTTTTTGTCGTAGGGTTCCGTGGAAAAAAAAATGCTCCATTAGGGTTCCGTAGCAAAATAAAATCGGGAACCCCTGTTCTAGGGTATGTTTACCATAGATAAGGTGTCTTGTGATTCCTTGCTGCAGTTAAGTCCCTTTTTACATTATTGTATGTTGCTATTAAAGAAAGAAGTGTCAGACAGAACTGTCAAAAAGACTACGTAGTGAAATGTTTTTTTAAGGTCTTGTTAGAATATGGCGTGTATTTTTTTATTCATTACATTTGCATATGGTCATAAAATAATGAAGAAATATTTGAAAATACCTCGGTAGCCTAGTTGCACTGGCATGGATTTCAGATCCGAGGTCCCGGGTTCGATTCCCGGTCGGGTCAGAGTTTTTTCTAAGTGTTTTTTCACTTGAAATTTCTACCCGGGGTTGGCCTGTCTCAGATTGGACAGGACCGGTTGACTGGAAAAAATTGCCTCAGGCAATAAGTTCCGCCGGCTATACTGACATCTTTGTATAGAAAAGTGTTATATTATTATTATTATAATATGGGCAAGTCGACGGAATCTGCTCTTATCAAATTAATTGACACAAGAAATTTCCTTAGGTATATAATATATTTAAAAAGGGGGACCCCCTTGAATGCGGAAACTACCGTGGAATTACTCTGCTGAGTGTTCCCGGTAAGGTGTTATCTCAGATATTACTACACCGCATTCGGGGGCCTGTCATGGCTGTCCTGAGAGAGCAACAATGCGGCTTTGTACCTGGAAGGTCCTGCACGGACCCAATTTTCTGTGCCAGGTGTATCTTTCAGCAGTGCAAGGAGTTTAACTCTCCAGTCGCTTGTTGCTTTATAGATTTTGAAAAGGCCTTCGACAGCCCACATAGACCATCGATATGGAAAATTTTAGCTCTGTACGGTATACCTCCGAAGATATTTAAAATGGTGCAGTCCCTGTACGAAGACTCCGAGTGTAGCGTGAAAACGCCAGGTGGTCCTACTGAAACTTTTAGGATCACCACGGGAGTCAGACAGGGCTGCGTACTAGCTCCTTTTATATTCATAATTGTCATGGACTTCCTGTTGAGAAAGTCCATGTAAGGAGCAAGAGGTATACCGATAACACAGAGAGATGGTCTAATGGGCGAACTGTGCGATCTGGAGTACGCGGACGACCTAGCGTTCTTCAGTACGACAGTGGAGGAATTACAGCGCAGTGTTTCAAGACTCTGCGACGAAACAGCACGCCTCGGCCTTCGACTCAATGCCAGTAAAACGGAGCTCATGGCGAATAATGCATGCCCCGATAAACAGCTACCGATAACCATCGATGGTCACCAGGTCTCCCGGGTGGATAAATTTAAGTACCTGGGAGCAACCATTACCACCACTGGTGACCTCGGGGCTGAGCTCCCGATACGTATCGGTATGGCAAGTGGCGCCTTCAACAACATGACCAAGGTATGGAAGGCGTCGGCGTTTAGTGTCGAGACGAAATGTAAACTGTTTGATGCGTGTGTGTTGCCCATTCTCCTGTATGGGTGTGAGTCCTGGCACCTGACTCTGGCCCAGGCACAAAAAGTATCTGCATTCGAAACGAAGTGCCTCAGGAGAATTTTGGGTATTTGGGTATAAGATGGTACCACCGCATCACGAACGATGCTATACGCCGGCGCACCCAGCGTGAGCCCGTCACCTCTACTATTATGTGGAGGAGATGGACTTGGCTGGGACATGTGTTAAGGATGCCGAATGAAAGTTGGCCGAGGAGACCCTCTCATACTGTGTTCCGCTCCTTCGAGGCAGAGCTGAGGAATCTGGACATGGTGTGGGAGGAGGTCATTAACGTTGCGCAAGATCGAGCGCAATGGAGAGCTCTTGTTGCCTCCCTATGCCCCTAAGTGGAGTCTAAAGAGAGTTTGGATTGGATATAGTATGTGCTTTTCTAGTTATTGGGTACGCTTTTTATAAAAACTGATATCATTCTTTAAAGCTGAAAGCATGAGTGAATGAACTATCAACTGAAATAAACTAAGCTTACTCAATACACAGGGTTACAGAGATTAATTGCACTGAGAGAAATTTTGTCATGATGAAGGCACGTACAGTAAATGGTTTTATAAAAACCGCAGAATACAAGAAAAAATCATAAACTTTTATGAAAAAAAACATTATCATTGAAATGATCAATTCACCTTATCTGCTTATTTCCATTCCCAAGAATGGGATTTCCGAAATTCTCGTATCAGGGAATTATTCAAGTAATTCATTGAAAGAAACAAGTTTACTTGTTTTACGTTTTTCTCAGTAAGAATAGAAATAATGTAAATGCTGTATGTCATTGATTAAACTAATGCAACTGGAATAAAACAATGATTCAATTTATAATAATTTAAAATATCCCGTACAGGAATTGTTTCTTTCTATTACGGAGATGGTTTATATGAAAACGCAACATCATTGGTATTTTCAATGATGGAGCATGGAGTTTTTTCCTGGACATCCGTACAATTTCAAAAACCTATGCAAGTCAAATATATTTCTGTTGTAAATTCCATTATTTCTTTGGTTTTGAGTAAAGCCAGTACAAATAATAGGATACTAGGTAAGAGCTGGTAGGTAATGGAAAATAGCTAGTAAACTTGAAAAATCCAATGACAATAATTAATTTCAACAGAAACAAGTAAATACGAGAATTTCGCAAGGACAACTTGAAAAAATCCAGGCCCTTGACTTTCTCCCGTGCGGCACATGTTAAAACCAAGTTCGTACGGGGTTTTCACAAGTACGTCGGTGATTTCCAGACGGAGTAGGGATATTTTTTTACCAGACGCAATCGACCTACCTCTTAGATCTACCATTAGTTTGCTTGAGCTCGTAGATGCAAGACTTGTTTACTCATTACTTAAAAGTTTATACTAAAATCATTTTACAAACTATGTACCTAGTTATATTTCTCTATACAATGTGTTATCTGGATAATTATTGATCAAACGAATTGTACGAACAAAAGACAAACATTTTACGTTGAAATTGCAATTGGCACTTTAAATTGAAATAGATTAATTCAAACTTCGTGTTCATATTTATTTTCTCTTCAGGTTAACAACCTATTTTCTTATAAATAAGTAGGTATACTTAACAGATTTTTTTTTTCCATGAATTTGGAAATTATTTTTTGGGAAATATTTTTTTTTCTATTTTATTTTAAAGACCTTCAATTGAGATCAAGTGTTTTTTCTTAAAAAAAAATAATATTATCAATTTATTGCTATATTTTTTTTGTAATGAAGTGCCGTATAAGGATAATAAATAAATATAAAAGACAAAATAAAATATCTATGAAATTGCGATTTTTTTTGGGAAATTCTTCTTCTTTTTCTTTTATAAGTGAAGTCTTAATAAAGAAGAATATTCCAAAAAAAACTTCCGCAATTTCATCGTTAATTTTTTATTCGTACAATTCGTTTGATCAAGTTTCGAAATAACCACATTGTAGATGTTAGGTAAACATGTGTGATCCATACCTACGGAAGACAACTGAGGGATAGCCTGAGAAGACGGTGTATTCTCCCAGCTGTTTGGCGAGTTTCCTCAAGGAGGCTATGCGTCACCAACTCATCAGTTTATAATTTAGATGAAACTTCACAAAACGAGCTGAATGTAATCTAGGGAGACGCAAAAATTTCATCAAGTCATCAATACCTCCATAGTGTCTTGCTTTGATCAACTGGGAGAAAACGTATCAAGTACGAAGAAGACAAACTCAATCACCTGGATGTGTGGAATTTTTAGATCTAGGTAGGTATTGAGAGCTTAGATAGCAATGATGTAATAGGTAAGAAAGGGGTTGCTACCTGGTTGAATCAATTACAGCATTGTTTTTTGCTCGTAATGTACTAGAAAATAAAAAGTCTCTTCCTTAGGTATATCAATGAAGTAATGGGTTGTACCAAGCACGGCATTGGTATTTCCTCGTACTATACTAGAAAATATAAAGGACTTTACTTAGATATATCAATGAAGTAACGGGTTGTACCAAGTTCGTCATTGGTTTTTTCTCGTACGCTACTAGAAAATATACAGGACCTTACTTAGATTTTTCAATGATGTAACGGTTTATACCACGTACGGCATTGATTTTTTCCCGTACGTTAATAGGAAATATGAAGTCTCTTACTTAGATATATCAATGACGGCATTGCTTTTTCCAATGAACTATCATTTAAAAATTCAATGACATTGCATCGATCAATTCCTCTCCAATACCTGCTAATTTCCAGTAAACCGTACGGGAAAATACCTCGTATGAAAATTCAATGACGGAGCATTGAAAAAACCAATGCTTCACTCTGAGTCAAAAAAAACAGTTCTTACGAGAAAAAACTCCAGAAATACGAGCTTTTCCCCCTTACTTTTCTCTCAGTGTGCCTGTCACGCTGTGAGAAAATTTCAAAGTAACGTATTCAGTCAGAAGTAAAAGCCCTTATATAGTGGCGGGATCCTGGTCCAAAGAGTAAACACCAATACAAACAAGAATGTCCTCTTTACCAAGAGGAGAAATCTAGATGGCCTTAAATCACCAAATCTTTGATAAAACTAAATCTAGGAACCTATCCACGAACATGGTTATTCTAAACAATCTTGGTCAGTTAGCTAAAAAAGCTGTAGATGTATCAGATAATAATATGCCATAAAAGGGAATATTGTAGTCTTCATTCAGAAAATGTTAACATGGTTCTTCCCATTTGAACCGTGATGTACCTTTTATGAAAGATGTGACCGACAAATTTACGATTTAGAGAACAACAAAAGCTGCATACTGTTTTTTTAGTAGTATGGAAGTAAATTTTCTTAGATAAAATAAGCTGTCTTTTTGAACACAATGACGAATAAACGCCAAGGCCTGTGTAATCTCTTTGCTGTTAAAACAATGTCCATTTTACACACGCTTGTTTATGATTATTTACTTACAGCTAAGCATCACCGTGTTAAAATACAATACTGCCCTGCTAAGTAAAAACACAGTAACTACCAAAACATAAATGTGTCAGAATCGCAGTCTAAGTTTGAAAGTACCTTTTTGTATGATTTTTTTCAAATAATTGATGAAAATATATGTCACAGCCATGACAAATATCTCGATAAGTTTATTAATGGCAAAAACATTTCTAAAATTATTGAAATTCTATGTTTTCTTTTGATAATTAGGTTTATATTTACAGAAATGTGGTAATTTTTTAGGCAATTTGTAAGTAAAAACACAGTATTTACACTTTTCTAGGTGATTCACAACAATTACATGATCACCTAGAAAAATATACGTAAATTTGGATAAACTTGAAAATTTAAAGAAATATAGTTAATTAAGACGCAACAACAGCCGTTCAGTTGTGATCACGATAAATGACAGTATGACAATTACCTATAAACAAAATTACAGCATCTGCACACAAAATAAGTAAAACCATAATCAAAAAGCAGTAACTCTATAACTGTAGGTAAAAACACAGTAACTACTTACGAAATACTGTGTTTTTACTTACAGACAGTGAGATACTGTGATTTTGCTTACAAATTGTTATAAAATTGAGTAAAAGATCAACACAGTATAGGCATTTTTATAGGCAAAATATTAGAAATGCTGCATTTTTTCTTATGATAAATGCTCTAAATTTATACCTTTATGTAACCTCATACTTATGTCATTTTCGATTTTTTTGTAATTACTGTGTTTTTACTTAGCACGGCAGAATAGAACACAATATAATGTAGTGTAACTATACCCACCCATGTATTACATATGTAGGTAGTCGCGACTCGTGCATGGGCTGACTAGGTAGAATATAATAGGTAGGTATAGCTGTGTTGAATTTGTTGGTCATTTTTTATATGTATGAATTCATGAACCACTCGTCATCAGCAGCATACTTACTATCTGTTAGCTTCTCGATTGGTTTCAATGATTCCCGATCAATCTCTTCTCAAGACAACACATTCATATTATTTTTACAGATGCACAGTAATGAGATAAAATTATAATAATATTATTATACTGCAACTGCAACCATTACCACCTTTGGTGACCTCGGGGCTGAGCTCCCGATACGTATCGGTATGGCAAGTGGCGCCTTTAACAACATGACCAATTTGGAAAGCGTCGGCGTTTAGTGTCGACAGAAAATGTAAACTGTTTGATGTGTGTGTGTTGCCCATTCTCCTCTATGGGTATGAGTCCTGGCACCTGACCAAAGCCCAGGTACAAAAAGTCTCAGCTTTTGAAATGAAGTGCCTAAGGAGAATTCTGGGCGTCACATGGTACCACCGCATCACGAACGACGCTATACGCCGGCGAACCCAGCGTGAGCCCATCACCTTTACCATTGTGGGGAGGAGATGGACTTGGCTGGGACATGTGTTAAGGATGCCGAATGACAGAGTTGGCCTTCGAAGCAGAGCTGAGGGACATGGACATGGTGTGGGAGGAGGTCATAAACATTGCGCAAGATCGAGCGCAATGGAGAGCTCTTGTTGCCTCCCTATGCCCCTGAGTGGGGTGTAAAAGGGAGTGTGTGTGTATTATGCTGCATTCGGTGCCCTAATCCATACCATACTCAACCAAAGGGTTAAGGTGATGAAATAAGCCTGAATGAATTCTATTACCATTACCTATCTTAACCATTTGCATTTCATTATAACCTTTCATTCCTTATTATTTTTTTTTTATTTTTTTTTTTATCCATCACGCCGTGTCCCGTAAGGGGTAGGCAGAGAGAACGGACCTCCACTCTTTTCTATCCAAGCATACTTCTTTCGCTTCTTCCACCGACATACCATTTCTCATACAGCTTCTCCTATTTCTCTTACTTCTTACCTGGCCTTCCTTGAGGACGGAATCGATGTGTTCGATCCACGTCATTCTCGGTCGCCCACGCTTTCTTACACCATTCCTTTCAGCCTTATGAATTTTCTTTGTCATTCTGTTTGCATCCATTCTTTCCACATGCCCAAACCATCTCAACTTATTAACTTTCATCTTTGTCACAACACTTACTTCCATACCACATTCTTTCCTAATATTTTCATTCCTTTCCATATCCCATAAAGTTTTTCCACATATTCTTCGTAGAGATTTCATCTCTACTGCATTTATACTACATTCTTCTTTTTTCGTCCATGTCCACGTTTCACAACCATACATCATCGATGGTAGCAGGATTGCGTTATGCACTAGTTTCTTTGCTTGTAGTGAGACGTTGTTGTTTCTCATTATAGGTCTTAATGCACCGCCCACCCTGCGACCAGCAACTTTCCTACGTTCGATTTCTTTTTCACACTTTCCATCCCGACTAAACATGCTTCCTAAATACACATACTCATTCACTTGCTCAAGACATTCATTTTCTACGGTTACTTTGCAATTCGTTCTTGCTTCATCCCTTTCAAATACCAACACCTTTGTTTTGCTTACATTCATTTTTAGACCATTTTTTGCACAATTTTCAAACACACTTGACACAAGTTCTTGCAAATCATTTTCACACTCAGCCATAAGTACTAAATCATCTGCATACATAAGCGCACATACCTTTATACCATTCAATTCAACCCCTATATTTATATCTTTTAACCCACTGACGCAAAAATCAAAGAACAAATTGAACAACCAGGGTGACATGACGCACCCTTGCTTCACACCTTTCGTAAGATAGAACTCCGGTGAAAGGTGACTGTTCACCTTCACACACGCAGTACTTTCCGAATATAGCGAAGCAATGGCACGAATCAACCGGTTATTCACTCCATACATTGATAGAACTTCCCATAATTTACCCCTGTCTACCCTATCATATGCCTTTTCCAAATCTACGAATGCACAGAAAAGCTTCTGATGTTTACTCAAAAGCTTCTCCGTAATCATCCGCAGAGCGTAGATCTGATCGGCACACCCCCTCCCATTCATAAAAGCCCCTTGTGCATCCCAAACTTTATTTTCAGTTATTGTTCTAACCCTTTCTACTAAAATTCTACTGTATAATTTACCCACGTTGCTCAACAAGCTGATTGCACGATAGTTGCCACAGTCCAACCGGGAGCCCTTCCCCTTGTACAGAGGGCAGATAATGGCTTTCCTCCAGTCACCTGGGGTACGGCCTTCCGTCCAGCACAAGTTGAAAAGCTCCAGGCACCACTGCAGCGTCACTCGGCCGCCATACCTGATAAGCTCCGTTGCTACCCTATCGCAACCTGACGCTTTCCCATTTTTTGCTTTTTTAAGCGCATTCATAAGTTCATTCATACTGATTTGCTGACTCTCATCACCCTGTCCATTTATACTTACTTGGCACAAACTGCCGCATCCATCCTTGGTTTCAAACAACTCTTCAAAATACTCTTTCCATCTCAGACCTATATCCTTTTCCTGTGTCAGCATACATCCATTTTTATCTTTCAAACAATTCACTTTCTCATCCTTCCCAGACCTTTTTCTTTTCACTTCCTTCCAAAAAAGCTTTAAATTGCCATTCACATTCGTATTTAATTTTTTACATTCATTATCCTCTAATTTTTTCTTTTTCAAGCACACAAGTTTCTTAACTGCATTCTTCTCTTTCTTATAAATATCATACATAACTGTTTTGTCGGAGTCATTCTTCGCACAAACTACATTCTTCCACGCATTCTGTTTTTTATCCACAGCCGCTTTCACTTCTTTGTCCCACCATGCATCACCTTTTTTCCTACCCGTTTTAGATTCCCCGCATACTTTAATCGCACTATTTACTAAAGATTGTTTTATGATTTCCCATTGTTCCTCTAAGCTATAATTGATTGATTCTAAGTTGTTCAACGTGCTTTCAATTAATCTTACATATTATTTTACTCTTATGAAATACATCATTACTCATCATGCAAACTGTGGTGGGTCTAAGCAGACTAAAAGAAGCTTCTTAATCCTGTAGGGCTATTCTCGTAATCAATCGATTTTAAAAATCACTTAACGATAAGATTAAGACACGATCGTAAGCAGTCGTATTCACAAAACTATCGGAATCTAATCATAATCCTATCTTGAACTAGATCATTTTCATACTGATATTTCAAACATAACGAATTTTTAAGATATCTACTAGATATCTTGTTTTGTGAATACCAATTCGCCATTTTATGATTGTCAATCAAGATAAGAGCGTATTAAGACCGCTACGAGAATAAGGACCCTGATCTCTTGCTGACCGCCAATTTCTATTCATGCTGCCCCAGAGTCCAATCATAGTAGATTTGGTCTTCTGACACGTCTTGTTCTATCGTTTCGGTCATTATTTCGCCCAGTCAGTGCAGCCATCATATCATAATATAATATATGCACTATCACTTATGCCCCCCGTATGTTCACGGTGAATGTGATTAATTGAATAAATGCTTTTTATATTTTTCATAATTATGTTCTTCCAAATGTGGGATGTTGAGTTTTAACTGATATGAGGTGTTATGTTAGCTTTAGATGAATGAAACGAGGATTACGTTATCAACGTATTTCAAGATACAATACTTGGTGAGTCACTATACTAGAATGAGAATGCCGCATTCAGCATGCCATCAACAAAGTACAAGTCAATGTCGAGCGCCGGACGCTCAAACGCGGGAAGAACATTTAAACTGAGAAGATTGTATGAACATGTCCTAATTGGACGGTCAAAACGCAGATTCGAAAGACAAAAATTTGCTAACGCGTCCACACGATTATCACTCGGATGCGCAAACGTTTTTCAATAAAATTAGGAAAGGGCCTAAGGCCCTTACAACGCGGTATCTTCTTATCAATTCACTTCGTTCTAATTTTCATTCAAGTACCTACACAAGAAACGTTTAGAGACTTTGGACAACGTGTTTTATAAGCCTAATGTTTTCACCATTGATACAAATCAGTTTTAAACAATTTGCAAACATTCCCAAATATATTCACAGGGTAGGCATTCCCAATATTCTGAATTTCTCTTTCAAATTTCAGTGTCACTAAAAAAGTGTCAGTATTTAAAATTTAAAGTTACCTAGTTGTTTTCAAAAAGTCAGTCGCTGTCTCGTTTAGTGTATAGAAGTCTTCAATGCTTTCCTGGCATGATTAGAGGCTTAATAAAAATTAATATAACAAAAGCTATTCTCCGAATAATAATTTCATTAAGTATTAATAATAAATTATTATACAATTGACAGAGGACTCTACAATGGCACTTACATGTAGATCTGTTATGTAAAAGGCTGTGACCCGCATTTATGCCATTAAAAAGGTGAACGAGAGTTGTGGGTTAAAAACGACGAGATTTGTTTACATTGTGTATTTCCAAAATCTTATTATTCTGGTGAAGAAGAGCAGATGGGCAAAGAGTATTTGTCCTTCAAAATAGAGCAGTTATAGCACCTTATATCGTCACTCCTCTGGCAAACTGTGATGTGAGGGATTTATTTATAGTATGCTATTATTCAAAATATTGTTAAGTCATTATTTGAAAGTTTGGAAACGCGATGGTAAAGAGTTTGAAAAACAGTTGCTTATTTGTTTATGGCGGATTAGATAGTTGGGTATTTTTACGCACTGTATGTATGTCCAGGAAACCATTAAAATTTTTATTGTTTACAACGATTAGTATAGAAGGCAAATTCTCCAGTTTTGAGATGAATGCTTTGATTTTTTTTTGGACTTCAGTTCAATATCAGTTCTCGTTCAGAAAACATCTCTCCGCCTATAGTTTATCGCAATTTTGTTTCCTTGTTAATCAATTTATAATTATTTCCGTCGCGTTTTATAGTTTCTGTAGTAATTTGGAAGTGTCTGACGATTGAGCTATGGTGTGTCACATATCTAGAGTTTTGTTTAGAGTCCCGCGATTGTTTATTAAACCTTCCGTTTAATTTTTTTTTTTTTTTTTTAAATGAATCTGTGCTCACTCAAAGTGAACACAAATACACTCCTTGACTCTTTCACAGTAAGCTACTTAAAGCTTGTGTCGTGAAAGAGGAAGATGGTCGGCACCTGGGATCGAACCACGACGTCCGCAGTACGAAAGCCGGCGTTGTAACCGCTGGGTCACCAACCACTTCATTGTGATCATTACTCTGAAAGATTCCCTCCGGGGTGGCGAGGTTCGAGGTTGAGAGGGCAACTGATACACCATACCTCATATGTGTGAATGTGACGTGTTTATTTTCTTTTTGTGCATTGTGCTAAATATTTGAAGGTATGCGGAATTTCGGGTGAGTTGACATATTTTTATTAGAGTGTTTTTGTTTCGTCGCTGGCAGCTACCCCCAGGACGATGATAGGGCACAGAGATATATTTTTATGTTGTATTTTATTTGTTGCTTGGTTGCCCCCCGCCAAGCATGCTTATGAGCAAGTTGCTCGATGTGGTTTTAGATGAGAGATATATGGCCGACGCGATACGGCATATTTATGAATATTTGTGATCTCTGTGTGCCAATGGATTTATTGTATTGCAGCATGTGCCTCCCTGTATTGTTTTCACACGTCACATGTCAAGCACACGTCGCGAATTGTTATCTGTCATTCGCGGGTTACCCCCATTTTCCGATACCAGTGGTGTGACCTATCTTTAATGTTTATTTTTGAATCCGGTTAGGAATTTCATATTTAGAACCTTCCAGTAAGCTTAGTGTAGAATTTTCATTTGTAAAATTAGGTACGTCGGCGTGTTCCCCGAGAGAGTAATTTTGTTATGAATATCCGGTCGCGATAGTATGATATTCTGAGCTTGTTATTGCCCGCGCATAAGATAGATTAATATGTATTTTGATCGCGCCGTTGTAAATATATTGAAGTTACAGTTACGGAGCCGTATAATAATATTTAGTATGTCGGGTGGGCTGTGGACTGAAGATATACCTCACATGACTCTCCAAGAGAATGGGCTGTGGCTGATTTGGACGCTTTTCAGCTCAGTTCATGAGGTTCACGGGCGAAAAGGTCGCGGACCAAGACCGAAGCAGTTGAGCGATTTGGAACTCTAATGAGGGAAACTTGCGGTATTATGACAGCCCGCGGTAATTCGACTGGAAGGCTGATTAGTTCGTCGATAAAGTGATTGCACGTTTATTTTGATGGTGAGATCAATAACAATTAAATGCACGCGAGGTAGACATTAAAATTGTTAATAGGCAGGATCGTTTTGACTGCAGCTAGTCGTGGCATATTTTTCGCGTAGTAAAATCCTGTCCTATTTTGAGTCTTTGCCGGAAGTACGTTTAGGTATTTAGAGTCAAGAGTTAGATAGTTGAAATATAGCTTTCAGCCCCTGTAGTCTGTACACCATCAGGAACCTTTTCCGTTTGTCTATATACACTATATCTGATTTTCGAATTTCATCGAATTTCGGCCCCCTTTTTGGTACCTGTTCGAGGCGTGAGGTCGCATCGAATTGGGCCAGTCTCGGACCTTCGGAGTTTTTTTTTGCCTGAATTTTGGCAAGAAGGTTCGTTGACATGGAAGGCCCTCTTTCGGTGGCTAATTCCTCCCGTAGACCTCGATCATGCTTATCAACTGTCGTAACTAACATTTTTTGCGAATTTGAGTTTTTGATGCAAATTTTATTTTTTACCTATAAATTACACTATGGCAAAGTATTGGATCTCTAACTCTCTCCAAATAGCTAAAAATCGATATATTTTTTTCACGTATCTGCTTTTTAGACTTTTTTAGCCTCTTGCAAAATAGCGTATCTGAATGTCACGAGTTTGCTAAAGTCATCATTAACATGTCTAACCACCACCTATCAAGGCAAAGTAGCGCAGGTTGTAGAGATAGGTGAGTTTGCCGTAGTGACTAAGGAATACATTGTTAATCAGTGTAGCAAATATTGCGCGTATTTAAATAGGTATTATATTCTCACGACGGCAAAGTAGCGTATATATAGTGTAGATTTGATGGTTTGCCTAAATACTAACGTACGTAGGTAATATTTTTCACTCTAGCAAAGTAGCGAATTGTAGATACTCTAGTTTGCTTCAATGCTAAAACGTGTGTAGGTATTGTTTTTTCTCGTGGCAAAGTAACGAAAGTGTTTTAATTATCAATAAAATTAAAAAAAATACCCCAGTTCGTAAATACATTGATATTTATTTCTAAATTAATACAAATTAGTTAAGAAGAAGTTAACAACATATGTCCGGCTTTTAAAGATTGTTTTTGCTCTCCTTTGAAATTTCATTTTTGCAGTTACGCGAGTTTGCCTCAGAGGTGACGATATGTAACATGAAACCTAGAGATACATGCAGACCAGTTTTTAAACAGCAAAATATTTTAACGATGACTATAGCCTTTACATTCTGGAATGCGTAACTTACGCGTATAAACACAAGTGCTCCACTCTTCTGAACCGGGATTTCCATGGATATAATACACGCGAAAAGGAAAAACCAATTGAGCACAGACTCACCAAGCTTGACAAAAGCTTCCTATGTCTCAGCGTTCGCCTGTTTAACAAGGTGCCGGATAAATTAAGGGCCTTAAATTCGGCGAATATTCGGAGGAAGGTGAAATTGTATTTGTTGGATTTCAGACGCATTCTATATAATTATTGACGAAATGATGACTGAGATGTAACACCTCTATCATCGTGGATCTCTCCTATTGACTTGTACCGTCTGTTGGACTTGTAAGACTTGTTAAAGTTGGGTCTCGTATAGCTGTAATCACGCTCAAACACTAATATGACGAAGTGTTAATGACCACTTGCGGGGATTAACATGGATAGATTTAGCATAAGAAGAAGGCATATGAGCCATTTTACTCAAAGATGTCCTATTGTGTTTATTGTGTTGTGCTTGCCCCAATTTATATTTTTTTTTGCTTCTGACGAGTCTAAGTACCTACCTAGTGAAGGACAATGGACGATAATTGATATAAATAAATTATTAATTTAATTTTGTAATTGCTCGTACTTGTTGCCCTTTTCATTTCTGACCCAAGAATGCAGTAGGTAAATATGAAAATACCTGGTTAATAATTATTGTGATAGAAAAGAATGTAACAGGTGTTGGGAATCCACTCAGACTCGTACACATTGTTTGACGCTAGCGGCGGGAATTTTAATGTCATAGAGGTTGCTTGCGATAAGGAGTCAGCGGGCACCTTTTTCAAATCTTATCTTAGATAATATAAAAACAAATCACGGAAATTACAGAATTAAACAGGAACAGAGCTGTGTCAAGAGTTCTAAAAGGATCTGTATAAGGAACATTCTCAATTCTTTTATATTAATTATGTTTTATCAATTGGAAGTGAAATTATTGTTAGAATGAATATATAAAAAAATAGAAGATTAATAATACGAACATCGCTTCTAAACATGATAAAATCAATCCATGGTTCAAAAACAATCTTCTTTTAAATATAACGAAAACAAGTGCTCTCTCTTAAATGTTCGGAAGAAGATGGAGTTTTTGAAACTAATAGAAGGAAAATCTGTGAAAAATTCACATTCAATTTCTCAGAATAGAATAGAAGCAACTTAATAAAAGCATAAGCAAAAAACCAAGAACAGCTGAATATGTAATAAGAAAGTTAAAGAAATATGTAGAATGCTGGCTGAGAGGTGTACATTTTTTTATATAGAAGGTCAAGAGACCATAATATGCCTCTTGTATCACCGCGAACTATTGTGACTGTGATCGAGAGGTCTACATACTTTGAATATTTCCACATTGTTATGATCTAAGGAAAAAATTGGGGAAACTCTATAGAATATTTCTAAGCAATACGAATGATAGAATTCTGATAATCTATCATTCGTATGATAGATTATCAAAGATACGCTTGCAGAGATAAACTCCGAAATGCAATTCTCCAATAATAAAGGTTTAAAAAATTGAATAAGATTTTCTTTTTAGAAACGGTCAACCTCAACTTACCTTGTGCATCCGAGTACCATGAACCTCGAATGACTCTAAAAATTTGCATATTGTTTCTCTTACCTGATAGGTATTACGTATTTGATGCTGACAGCAGGCTGAAACGAACCTTAACATCTTTTCAGACTCGACTATCCGTTTATAACGATAGATTCTATTTCATTTTCAAGACTCTTTGTTATTTCTTTTCTGCATTATTTATGTGAACCATATTTTGTATCTTATAATGTTTATGATCTGACGACTCCAAGCATATGAAAGAATAAATAAATTAAAAAAAAAGTATCCACGTTTCAGATTTTACTTCTATTGCCAGGATAAAATGACAGATTTTTATGATTGCAGAAAATGGCTTAGATTCTGTCACATTCTAAAAGCATGAATGCTGAAAGAAAACTGACTTGAGTTTCATTTCTCCATACTCCTGGCGACTTTTTGTTTTACTAAGGATGTCGAGAGAACATTGTTTGATTTCGTACTTATAGTTCTGCTTTTTAATGATCATTGAGTAAAACAAACAAAATTGAAAATAAAAACACTTTTTATTAATTAATATGTAAGAAAAGAAAAAATAAGATTTTAGTAGTAAAACTTTAAAATAAAGGCACATATGGCAAGTTTTATTAACCTAAAACGTCCTAAGACAACAAATGGTCCAAATTTATAGTTATTAAGGAATTAACTTTATCAGATTTTTGTAAGCCTTGGGCATTCTGCCGTGAATCTGTATAAAATAAATAAAAAATATAAATTAAAATAAAAAAATTCAACAACTTAATAATATGATTTAGATCATTTATGAAAAAAAATAACCACTCAATATGGTTTCAAAGATATTTCAAGATAAATGTAGCCATTTGTATACATCAAACACACTCTTACTTTATAAAACTTTGATTTAAATATAAAGTCACGTGATTTTTTTTTTAAACTAGGACTTCAAATGGTACCTATAAAATTATAGTTATTTATCAGTAAAGTAATGTATTTTATCAAATTGTATTCAAAGTAAGCTAAATATGACAAGTTTAATAAGCCTAAGGCCTCACAAATTTGAAGTGTTTGGCAACTAACAGAGTACATACTTTATAAACTAACTGAGTACATACTTTATAAAACTTTGGTTTAAATATAAAGGAACATGATTTTTTAAGCCTAGGACAACAAATGGCACAAAAACTATTTATCAGTTAAGGAATGTACTTCAACGGATTGTATTTTAAATTAAGGTAAATATGACGAGTTTAATAAGCTTAGGGCCTCACAATTTTGAAGTGTTTAGCAACTAACTGAGTACATACTTTATGAAACTTTGGTTTAAACATAAAGGAACACGATTTTTTAAGCCTAGGACAACAAATGGTACAAAAACTATTTATCATTTAAGGGATGTACTTTAACGGATTGTATTTTAAATTAAGGTAAATATGACAAGTTTAATAAGCCAAGAGCCTCACAAATTTGAAGTGTTTAGCAACTAACTGAGTACATACTTTATAAAACTTTGGTTTAAACATAAAGGAACATGATTTTTTAAGACTAGGACAACAAATGGTACAAAAACTATTTATCAGTTAAGGGATGTACTTCAACGGATTGTATTTTAAATTAAGGTAAATATGACAAGTTTAATAAGCCAAGAGCCTCACAAATTTGAAGTGTTTAGCAACTAACTGAGTACATACTTTATAAAACTTTGGTTTAAACATAAAGGAATATGATTTTTTAAGCCTAGGACAACAAATGGTACAAAAACTATTTATCAGTTAAGGGATGTACTTCAACGGATTGTATTTTAAATTTAGATAAATATGATAAGTTTAATAAGCCTAGGGCCTCACAAATTTGAAGTGTTTAATAACTAACAGAGTACATACTTTATAAACCTTCGGTTTAAATATAAAGGAACATGATTTTTTTAAGCATAGGACAACAAATGGCACAAAATTAAAGTTATTTATCAATTAAGGAATGAACTTTCACAGATTCTATTTTAAATTAAGGTTAATATGACAAGTTTAATAAGCCTAGGGCCTCACAATCTTGAAGTGTTTTGGCAACCAAAGGAGCACTTTATAAAATTTTGATTTAAATATAAAGGCTTGTGATTTTTTTAAACCTAGGACAACTAATAGCACAGACTTATAGTTAATTATCAGTTAAGTAATGTACTCTATCAAATTGTCTTTCAAACTAAGCTAAATATGACAAGTTTAATAATCTTAAGGCCTCACAAATTTGAAGTGTTTGTACATACTTTATAAACCTTCGGTTTAAATATAAAGGAACTAGGACAACAGATGGCACAAACTTATAGTTATTTATCAGTTGAGGAATGTACCTACTATATTGGACTTTATTTTAAAACAGAGGAACATATTATAACAAGTCTAATAGCCAGTGGCATTGCTTACTTTTTAAAACATTGGCTTAAAAATTAAGGCACATATGAAATTTTTTATAAACCTAGGACAATATTTGGAATAAACTTATGGTAATTTATCAGTTTACAAATATGCTTTATAAAACTTTAGGCTCGACAATTTTTGAGCACAAGAAGACAAAGTCTCGGTGTTATATAAATGGTATGATAATTTAACCTCTGCTTTTAATTTAAGTGTTTGGCAACTAACAGAGTACATACTTTATAAACTAACTGAGTACATACTTTATAAAACTTTGGTTTAAATATAAAGAAACATGATTTTTAAGCCTAGGATAACAAATGGCACAAAAACTATTTATCAGTTAAGGGATGTACTTCCACGTATTTTAAATTAAGGTAAATATGACAAGTTTAATAAGCCAAGAGCCTCACAAATTTGAAGTCTTTAGCAACTAACTGAGTACATACTTTATGAAACTTTGGTTTAAACATAAAGGAACACGATTTTTTAAGCCTAGGACAACAAATGGTACAAAAACTATTTATCAGTTAAGGGATGTACTTTAACGGATTGTATTTTAAATTAAGGTAAATATGACAAGTTTAATAAGCCAAGAGCCTCACAAATTTGAAGTGTTTAGCAACTAACTGAGTACATACTTTATAAAACTTTGGTTTAAACATAAAGGAACATGATTTTTTAAGACTAGGACAACAAATGGTACAAAAACTATTTATCAGTTAAGGGATGTACTTCAACGGATTGTATTTTAAATTAAGGTAAATATGACAAGTTTAATAAGCCAAGAGCCTCACAAATTTGAAGTGTTTAGCAACTAACTGAGTACATACTTTATAAAACTTTGGTTTAAACATAAAGGAATATGATTTTTTAAGCCTAGGACAACAAATGGTACAAAAACTATTTATCAGTTAAGGGATGTACTTCAACGGATTGTATTTTAAATTTAGATAAATATGATAAGTTTAATAAGCCTAGGGCCTCACAAATTTGAAGTGTTTAATAACTAACAGAGTACATACTTTATAAACCTTCGGTTTAAATATAAAGGAACATGATTTTTTTAAGCATAGGACAACAAATGGCACAAAATTAAAGTTATTTATCAATTAAGGAATGAACTTTCACAGATTCTATTTTAAATTAAGGTTAATATGACAAGTTTAATAAGCCTAGGGCCTCACAATCTTGAAGTGTTTTGGCAACCAAAGGAGCACTTTATAAAATTTTGATTTAAATATAAAGGCTTGTGATTTTTTTAAACCTAGGACAACTAATAGCACAGACTTATAGTTAATTATCAGTTAAGTAATGTACTCTATCAAATTGTCTTTCAAACTAAGCTAAATATGACAAGTTTAATAATCTTAAGGCCTCACAAATTTGAAGTGTTTGTACATACTTTATAAACCTTCGGTTTAAATATAAAGGAACATGATTTTTTAAGTCTAGGACAACAGATGGCACAAACTTATAGTTATTTATCAGTTGAGGAATGTACCTACTATATTGGACTTTATTTTAAAACAGAGGAACATATTATAACAAGTCTAATAGCCAGTGGCATTGCTTACTTTTTAAAACATTGGCTTAAAAATTAAGGCACATATGAAATTTTTTATAAACCTAGGACAATATTTGGAATAAACTTATGGTAATTTATCAGTTTACAAATATGCTTTATAAAACTTTAGGCTCGACAATTTTTGAGCACAAGAAGACAAAGTCTCGGTGTTATATAAATGGTATGATAATTTAACCTCTGCTTTTAATATTGATTCTAATTGAATTGTTTTCGCCAAAATAGTCAAAGTATTTCGTACATAATATAACGTAATATAACAAAGTATTTGGTACAATAAAATTGCGGTTAACATAAATGTATATTATATAATAATTAAGAAATTAAAAGGAACTAAAAATTATCACTTTTTGGAAGTTACATATAAGATTTTTTTAATGAAGAAAACACTTGAAATGTAAATCCCCCTCTTCGATTTAGACTTTAGGGTGTTGGTTAAAGCTGCAAATGCTGAAACAAAAATATGAAACAATAAGTAGTAAAAAAATAGTTGAACGCTGAAACAGCTAAACGAAATGATTGCATCAGGTAGGTATTGAGCCTACTTGTAATGGCAGAGTCCGTGTATATAATGTATAATTATTATTTGATGTATACCTAATAATGGCATTATTCGGTGACGCGCAGTATTTTACCTACTCGTAAAGATTAGGCTCCCTTACGGCCGGTTTCATTTTAAAAAAACAAAGGATATTGCTCTAAAAATAGCGCGTTTCATAGCAACAAGATGTCACGTAAAGTCGACTTTGATTCAAAGTCCCGTTCATGGTATTTAAAGTCGACGTTAGTGTATAGTAATGTTTTCTTAAAAAAAAGAGAATTTCATAAAAATAAAATGTCACTCAAAGTTAAAGTCCCATGGATGGCACTTAAACAGATATGATGAAGCGGAATTTTAAATAAACATTTTTGTCTAAAGTGTGCATGCCGGTCCGCACAGAAAGCTCAGCCACATGTTACTATACACCGTTGCTATGAAACTACCAGGGGTTCCAAGTCACCGTGTACTTAGTATAAAATCGTGAAATATTTCGATACATTTTAGAAGTAAATGTCGAAGGAATTTAAAATAAAAACTAATAATATAAGAAGAGTATTTTTGTACTTACGGGGTTGGTTTCTCCATCGATGATTTACTTTTCTTTATTGAGGTTGATCTTTCCTGTAAAACATATTTTAATATAATTAACACGATATAAAATATACAAAGTAGGTACTGGCAGATAACGTTCAAAGATCGGAAACAAAATAGTTTCTAATATCAATCATACTTCATACAGGATTCGCTTACAAGGACGCCGTCTCAAAGGGTGGATGGAGAATGATATTTTGGGTTATATTTGAAGGAAGATGAAGATATAAGGTATAAAGGTGACTTATATAACAGTGCTCCGCAACCTTTTCTCAACTACGGTAAACCGAAATTTCTAGAATTTCGCGGTAAACCAAAAGCTAAAATATATCTGTAGGTATTAAATAATAGACACTAAAATTATATATTTCTGTGAAGATGTGTTCACGGAGATTGATATACGAAAAGTCGTGTGTGAAACGTTTTGGGTTGGTCTCCCGACGTTTCGATTGGATTCCATCAATCATCATCTGGAGCAGATGGGCAGCTGCTGACGCAGCTGAAATTATATTATACACAGGTGGGGCATAAGACTAAAGAATGTAAAGGGGAGCCATATTGTCCAATATGTAAAATTCAGGGACATGCTGTTGGCAGCGGAAACTGCCCAACCTTTAAAATGAAATAAAGGCAAAACAACAACATCCAAGACACACGCACCCGAAGCGCGCTCAGCACACCGAAAATGGCACTCACGATCCTACGAATTAATGTGGGAAGAAGCATCGTAGCGCACGACATGGCTACGCTAGTCGCACACCAAAATCACATTGACTTTATTGCAATAAGTGAGCCAAACAACAAAAAATGAAAAGATACACACTGCTATGTGAACGAGAGCAACGATGCCATGGTAATAAATTTTAGCAGAAAACAAAAAATAATAAAATATGAGTTCATTGGAGAGGGAGCGATTAAACTGGAAACGACAGACACAGTCATGTGTATAACATATACCTAAGCCCTAACAATTGTACTTTGCCGGATTTTGAGAGACAACTTCATGATATACAAACAGACATAAACTGTCTACCGAAAAGCAAACAATTGGTTCTGACTGGCGATTTTAATACAAAGCACTCGGCATGGGCTGGAAATAAAACTAATAAAAAACGTCTCTGTCTGCTGGAGTGGACGATAACCGGAGACCTCTGTGTTCTTAACGACGGTAGAATGCAAAACGTGCGTCAGACATAACGGAACCTCTTACATAGAAGTAACTTTCGTGAATGAGATAGCTTTACCACAGTCTTCTTGGGGGCTCCTGGAACGCGAATCCATGAGTGATCATAGATGTACGGTGACCCGCCTACAAAATGGAAGACAAAATAAATGTACGTATGTATATTGACCACCCCACGTCCTTAAACCTCAACTGGTCAGAAAGCACAAGAGCCTCGAACGCCTTCGAGCGCAATGGAAAACTCTTGATGCCTCCCTATGCTCCTGAGTGGGGCTTAGGCCTCCCGCATTGTGGGTTGGTTTGGGGGGGATCCGCGGCGTGCTTGATTTGTGTGGGGCCGGCTTTTCGGTTTGGTTGCTTTGATCGAGCTGGGGGGTCGGTTCGTGCGGGTCGGGTTTGCTGCGGATTGGTCTCCTCCGGACTGGCTTGCGTAGAGTGGGGGACCTTAACGGGAGTATGTATGTATGTATATGTATATGGAGATACAAACATGGACCTGCTTCATAATACATTTAGGGAAAATGCGATCATACCGAATATAGAAAACTGTGAGCAAGCAAAAAAAATTGACCCAAAAAAGCACTCCAAAAATATCTGGCTTATTTCCTAGGGAATGGAAGACAGCCAAACTCTTCCTACTCGAGAAACCTAAAAAAATCCGAATGAAGAAAATAAGTTCAGACCTATATGTCTAATCAATGTACTGGCTAAAGCATTTGAGACATTGCTGAACGACAGGCTTACGTCGGAATTGGAAAAATCGAACGCGATCAACAACTGCCAATTTGGTTTCAGAAAGGGAAGATCCACATCTACACTTCATGCTGTGGATAGAATAGTCAAAATAGCAGAAAAAGCGAGAGATGGAAATCTAGGAAATGTTCTAGTTCTTATAGATGTTAAAAATGCTTTTAACTCGGCCTCCTGGGAAAAAAAGCAATGAAACTGAAAAGTCTGAAAGTGGATAGCTATTTAGTGAACATTATAATTGACTACCTCACAAATAGAACCATCGTCATTGATCGAAAAATCAGAAAGAACATAGGAGGAGGTGTCCCGCAGGGCTAGGTCCTAGGACCTACACTGTGGAATATCTTGTATGACGACGTGATGAGAATCTGCGTTCCAGAGGGCGTGGAGTTGATATATTAAGCGGACGATCTGGTGGTATCAGTCAGCTACGACAGCAAAAGAGCTCGTGGCAAAAGCGAACTCTGCATTATTCGAAGTCTGCCTATGGATGAAAAGGCACAATCTAGATATATTGCTTCACAAAAAACAGAAACTGTGGTTTTGTACGGTGACAGAAAAAGGCAGAGCATAGAACTAGAAATAGCGAACACTAAATTCAAAGCTGGAAATGAAATCACATATCTGGGCGTAATTCTGGACCACAAATTGACATTCAAGAGACACATAAAAGGTGCCATAGAAAAGACTCAAAAGCTGCCAAGAGCCCTGCAAGGGGTAATACCAAATATCAAGGGTCCTAAGCAAGCAAAAAGAAAAACACTAGCTATGGCAGCATAGTCCATAATAAAGTATGCTGCACCAATATGGCAGAAAGCGCTAACAAAAGAGACTTATAAAGACTTGTTAAGAATAGGTCAACGAACAATGACACTGGTCTGTTGTGCCTACTATTTCTACTGAGGCTGCACTGGTGATAGCAGGAATCATCCCTTTTTTGGTTTGGTTTGGCCCCACCGATCAATGAAGAAGTCATAAACATAGAAAGAGACACGACAATTAAAAAATGGTAGGATGAATGGGACACCACGACAAAGGGAAGGTGGACCCACAAGTTGATCAAAGATCTCGACAAATGGCTCAACAGGAGACATGGCTTGGTGGGCTTTCGGAAGACGCAGTGCATGTCTGGACACGGCGTTTTTGGCACATACCTCCAAAACATTAAAAAAGCTTCGAATGGAGGATGCATGTCATTGCATGTACTGCTCATCGGAAGCAGACGATACCGAGCACACACTCTTTGTGTGCAGTAGATGGGACCAGGAGAGGAGGGAGCTCGCCGCTCGTCTCGTCTAGACATAAGTGCGGACAATATGGTAGACCACAATATGGTCGCATCACCGGAGTCATGGAACGTCTTGGAAGCATACATTTATTTATTTATTCATTCATTCATCAACGGCCTAAAAAAGCCTTTTACATTAAAATATACAAATATAAAAACATACCTAAAAATAAGTATACATTATAAAATTAAAAATTACTGGTTTACGTAAAAGAGTATACTGATTATTTATTATTATTTATTTATTTTCTGTCAAAATTAAACATTGTTCACCATTACAGAGTAATCCTTTGCGGTGAACAATGTACACACAATACAAAACAACAACAATATTTAGTATTGATTCAAAAGTCAAATTGGAGAAGATAATGTCGGCTCAAACCTAATTATTTTGTAAAATGCATTAAATTTGACTGCTGGCCACCGGTTGCCGAGCTCTGAGGTATTGTATAGGAAGAACTATCCTAACTATACTAAGTATTTTATCCTTATGCTTGTGGATAAAAGGAATACTCAAAACTATGCTGGTTCAATTGGGAATCAGGGACTGGTGTTATAACAAAAAGACAAAACCTCACCCATTATTCCGGCCAGTTGCTGCGCTGTCTCCGCTGTGTTCGTTGTTGCTGTGAAAAAAAATATTGAAAATATTGAAATAACAGTAGAAGACGGTCGTAAGCCCGTAGTGGTTTGTTCCATTTAAAAATCGAACGTTAGTAATGAATTATTAGTCATTAGTTGTTATTTTTTCTTTAAAAAAATATTGATTAACAAGTATAAAACAAAGAAAATACTTATTTTTCTTCTTTTTACTCTTGAAATAAATTCCAGGATCTGTTAGTTTCACTTAGAAGTTTCCTGGGATGCCCAACACCAACTATCTTTCCATTTTTTAGAGGTCTCCCGGTTTGGCGACTGCCCGATGGGATGTTGTTCGCCATCACGTTGGGGATACTGGTGTGATTTATCCTAGTCGCGTGGTGACACCAGAAGCATCTCCTTGTCCTTCCCCGTCTAACAATGTCCTCTATGTTGCAGCTCTCTCGGATTGAAGTATTGCGAATTCCATTTCTTAATGATTTTCTCCCTTGAAGAAAATATAGGTACCTACACTTTTTTAAAGAAGGTCAAGGGACCGTAGGGCCCTTCTTTCACCGTGACCAACTAAGATCTGTTGTGTCATCCTTAAATTCATACATGGAGCTCTGCCTCTTGATGTGCCTCGTCTCCAAAAGCCTCCTGTAGAGTGACAGTGCCTCTTCTCGGCTCCTGCCTTCCGCAAAAAGTCTTCTTAATCGTCATTTAGATGCCCTCAAAGTGATCATTAATGTCCCCTTTGACCACTGATGCGGAAGTGCTCATTATATCCATCACATCAGGTCGACTCTACAGAGGTGCCAAATGCTCCTCCATAGCCAGAACTAGGTAAATAAAAGTTCGCCTCTACAGATCCACGCATGCAGGGAAAAGGCAAAAATTCATATTGAAATTCACAAAGCCTGGTATCAGGGAGAAAGCCATAGGTAGGTACTTATTAAAGGTTTTGTTTTTACACAGAGTTAATGACGAAAAATGGAAAAATTAAGAGTAAGGCTTTGAATGTGTGCCGAGAGGAGCAACAAATAAATGTGCTGAAGTTTTGAGAAACTTTGAAGCGCGAAAAGTTCGTGTACCTCGGAAGCGGGGTCCTTTGGGTTAAGTTGACAGCCGAATACAACAGGAAAGATTTGCTTTTAATACTAATATTTAATAATTGGAGAAGATGAAAATAAGATTCTTGTCTACCTATGTTTTACGACATTCTCCTATGGCCAAACCTGACTTTTATTGATTAAAATCCAAAATGGAGAAAAAAAAAATAGACCCAAAAGTGCAAATTTTAACAAAGAAGGAGAGTGTATATAAACGTAATATTTTTGGCTGAATATGTAAAAAATACCTACACATTTGGTCCTCCGAATGCAGCGTTAAAGTAGTCGTAGTAATACAAGCTGTTTGGTGTGGGTACGGACCCGTAGTAATACTGGTTGCTGTTTGGTCTGGGTAAGTACCCGTAGTAATACTGGTTGATGTTTGGTCTGGGTGTGTACCCGTAGTAATACTGGTTGCTGTTTGGTGTGGGTGTGTACCCGTAGTAATACTGGTTGCTGTTTGGTGCGGGAGTGTACCCGTAGTAATACGCATTGTTTGATGTGGGTGGGTACCTGATATTTGGTGCGGGTGCGAACCTGTATCTATTACAACTGTGATTTTTGTCTATGATAGACAAACATGGCTTACCGCGTGATGGGTTGTTGTTCTGCGGCTCCTGATCCCCTGAAAACAAAAATCATGACGTTAATAAGTAATAGGTAAATAATATTAATCAATAAATACTTGAACTGAATAACAAAATAATACCCAAAAGGATAGTTTTGTACAGATTTCTCAAGTCTGAAAAATGTGTCTGATTTGCTGTCGAATATTAACAAAAATAATTCTCCCGAGATAAGAACATGCAAGTTACATTTTATAACATCGGGAATAACCCTTGAAATTGCTGTCCCCACGTTGTCTAGTGGGCATAACTGGACACAGAAAGAAGAAGAAGACAAATAAAAGTTATTCAAAGCTTTCTGCTTCTCAGTGAATATGCCTCAACCTTTTACATTCAGAAGGAAAATAGTGTTGTTCCGCGAATATAATACCATCAACTCTATACATACATACATAGGTACATACTCCCTTTATGGCTACCCGCACAACACAAGCCAGCCCGGAGAAGACCAATCCGCAGCAAACCAGACCCTCACAAAACCGACCACCCTAGCTCAATCGAAGCAATCAAACCGAAAAGCCGGCCCCACACAAATCAAACCCGCCGCGGATTCCCCCCCCCCAAACTAAACGCACAATGCGGAGACCCTAAGCCCAACTCAGGAGCATAGGGATGCATCAAGAGCTCTACATTGCGCTCGAAAGGCGTCCGAGGCTCATTGTGCCTTTTCTGACCGGTTGAGGTTTAATCAACTCTATAGACTTGAGAATTTTGGTTGAAGATATTATTTGATCTATCATTTCATAGAAAAGCAGGAAACAAGGACACGCTGCTTTGGGCAATTAAAAAGTTGTGTTTAGATGTCATGTTGCCTTAATGTTTTAGAATTATTGATAATGTAGATAGGTATAAGTTGATATTAGAAATGTCTCTAGAAATAGAAAATCTATCCAGTACTAGGTACCTATTAAATTGCTATTATACCCGAAATATTTTCTGACGAATATTTCAAAACCAAATAAAGTTTTGATATACCTACTCCCCGCTGGGGATGGACGCATAGACGTCAGAAAATATTTCGGTTAGGTACCTATAATAAAAAATAATAGTACCTACCTATTGCAAAGTTTTTCTATTTATGCAAACATTATGTCGAAGTACTTATTAGGTACCTATAATAATAAGGTTCAAAACGTTTTTGAAAATTTGATGTTAGAAATATGGGTATTTTCCAAATAGATTTATTAAGGAACTTTCGTAAGAGTCAATATACACGGTGTTACAGTGGTAGTGGATAACCCGAAGCAGGGAGATAGAGCACATCAATACCTATCGATTTAAACCCATGTATGTTCAGCGATATCTGGTGGTTCAAAAGCTATTTACGTTTTTGTGAATTTTGAATGTAATCCGGATTATATACTAAAATACATGACAGAACTGTGGGCAAACTATTAATTTTACGATAGGTAGTGATTTTTTTGCTGATAATAGTTCGATAGAGGGAATAACTGCATAGTTTTTCTATTTCTGTCAACATTTCTAAAATCAACTTATACCTATTTAGATTATCGATAATAATTATCGATTATTGTAAGTTATTGTAATACAATTATTGCTTTATGTCAAGCTTGTGTAGGCAGGTCATCAGGTATCAGAAAACATTAGGGTAACATCACATACATTAATCAGAAATCATTAAGTCAACATCACATACATTAATCAGAAATCATTAGGGCAAAATCACAACTAAACACAACTTTTTTATATGCACTAAGCAGCGTGTCCTTGTTTCCTGCTTTTCTATGAAGTAATAGATCCGATAATATCTGCAATCAAAATAATTCTCTAATATATTATATAGAGTCGACGGTCTTGATCGTTTTCTTGGCTTATTCGCGAAACAACATCACAACAACATTCTGAATGTAAAAGGATGAGGCATATATTCACCGAGAAGCAGAATAATTATTCATTCATCTTCAATTCATTTATCTTCTTTCTGATAGGTCGTTCCAATGTTGAAATCATCATTCCGGACACAAAAAGTCCCTCAACAGCTGTGATACCTGTTCCATCAAGAATATCTTGTAGCCTGGAGAGTTGTCTCAGGAACTTTATTTCTTCTAAATTGGCATCATTTCCTGGTCTGTTCATGTTATTTACATTTTTTTTCGTACAATTCCAGGCTTACTCCCCGAATAAGAGGCTGTGGCATTAAGAGTTCTTCTCTGCCCTCGATCCTGCGAATCTTCAATTACCTTCTTCAAATCTATGTATATCCGAATCCATCAGCTCTGATTTTACCCTCACAGTATGTGAGGGTCTTCCTTGTATGTGATGGATTCCAGAACAGCTTTTTCCTCGAGAAACATTTATTCGACATCTTCATAAATAACGGACAATTTTGGAACACTGTGCACACAAAAGCACACCACAAAATAATGTAAATTGTTACTTTACTCGCACATTGTTTGCTTATTCTCGTTAATGAGACGTTTCAACACTATTAGTCACACATAGTAATGTTTTAACGGAATAAACGTATTCTTAATAAAACTTGTTGCAAATGATTTAAAATATAATATGACAACATAGATTTTGTTACAAAACTGGTGTCTATGTCAGTGTTATCCTTAAATGACCCAATAAGCATACCGGTTAAAAGTTGATAGAGTGATTGTACAAAGATCTTATACTTAATTAAAACACATTAGTGTGTAATAAGATAGGTACCGATAATTATTGTTTTTACCTACGAGGAAATTTAACAGTAGGTAAGTACCTAAATGAGAATTCTCATGATTAGGAGTTTCGGAGACAAACATTACCACCTAATGGTTAACTTTACGTTGTTAACGTAAAGTGATCACACTAAGCCAGCCTTCGAAATAACAATAGAAGACGGTCGTAAGCCCGTAGTGGTTTGTTCCATTTAAAAATCGAACATTAGTAATGAATTGTTAGAGTCATTAGTTGTTATTTTTTCTTTAAGATCTAGTCCTGAAAAGGTCACAAGAATCTAAACATAATTAGAACGTTGTGCACCAACAAAGCCAATAGGCAATAAATATGAGACATTAACAAAAATGGATATAGTCATATCCTGGCGCCAAATACATGACAGCGGTCGCAGTCTTTAAATTTGGTTGCTCTCTTGTTCTCAACAATTTCCAACTTTTATCTCTATTTTTCATTTTATTATTAAATTTCTACTTGTTGCATACATGAGATTTTTCGACATGTTGAACATGTTGAGAATTCTCATGATTAGGAGTTTCGGAGACAAACATTACCACCTAATGGCGAACGTTGTTAACGTAAAGTGATCACACTAAGCCAGCCTTCGAAATAACAGTAGAAGACGGTCGTAAGCCCGTAGTGGTTTGTTCCATTTTAAAATCGAACATTAGTAATGAATTGTTAGAGTCATTAGTTGTTACTTTTTCTTTAAGTACCTAAATATTAGTTGTTGTGAATGTAAAATTTTACCATTGACTGGTGTCTTAAAAATTGTGATGTGTATTTGAAAAATACAGTAAAATATGATCTATTATAAATATCTCTATAATTTCCCTCAACTAAAGAAGTTTGAAGTCAAAGACGCCCAATCTATATCTATAAAAGACATATAACATATTTAAACCAAACCGGTTTTAGGTAATAACGTGTTTGAATTTCCTTATTCCATCTCTAAGGGTCTTCTTCCTAGCATTGCTTTATAGTCTTAATTTCATAGGTATATTAATTATTAACAATACCCCTATGTCGAATTTCACTCACTAACGTCAAGTGAGAAACTCACGGGAATTTTGTATGGGCTGCGGAGTTTTCCAAAGTATTGCTGGCGCAAAATGTCACGGAAACTTAAGAATAGGGATACAGTTGAAGATATTATGTATAAATGTTACTCACTTGGAAGTTCTTGAACGACCACTCGGTGCTCACTTCTCCCGTCTTCGTCAGGGACTACATCTAAAAAAAAAGAAAAACATCTAAAATCATCATCTGTATGTGAAGACTTGACTGATAGAAAGCAACAAAAAGCGTGCATGTTAGGATATGTCCTAACTGAAAAGTGATCGCGAGACCATGCGAAGAGTGATCATACAATGTTCTCAATTTGAACGTTCCGTCCGCGTTTGAGTAGGTATAATTAATTATGAAACTCGTCGTGGGGACGCGCGAACGCTTTCCAGGTAGGTCACACGGTTAGTTTATTTATTTATTTACGACACGACGTGCCTTTAACGAATCAAGAAATTACAAGTATAAGTATCTATGATAATGATTACAAATTAAGTAGGCAGGTACAACAATAAACAAAAAAAAGTTAAAATGTCACTAACAAGTAACACTCAACTTACAATTAGGTATATAATTATTGCCCGATATTTGTTAAAAAGAATAAAATTTGTTAAAAGATAAAAATACAAATCATATATAACAATAAAAAAGCAAGGTAAAATGAGTGTAATGCTATACAAAAATATTCAACAAAACCATACAAAATTCGTCTCAAATTAAAAACAATCTATAATGTAATTGTCCTTGTCACTGACTATGTGTACTTTTTTTAAAGGTCTTCATGTAAAGAAAAACAATTTTACATACTCGGGCTAATTAAAGACTTACATGCGAATTCATAGCTGAGAAAAGCCAAACGAATGCATTATTTGTAATTAAAAGTTTCATCAATCAAATAAATGCTAAAAGCCATTCGAATGCCAAGTTTGTAATGAAAAGTTTATGTTGGTTTTTAAGTTTGAAATAAAGAGTTCAATAAACCTAGCTTTAAAGACGCGCATGCGAATTCAGCGACACGAAAGCAAAGTTTGCAAGAAAAAACTACAAGTGCTTTTCGGACGCTTTTAAAAACTAGTTACCCTATATTTGCTGAAAACAATAAAATTTGTCTAATAAAAATATAGGTATTATAATGATAAAAAAAGTAAGGCCAAATGAGTTGAGTGCTATAATAGAAACTATTCCACCATAATATAATAAAATAGGAGACAAAAAGTAAAAAACAATAATTATGTAATAACCTAGATAGCTATATAAATTTTAAAGGAAATAGTAACGAAAATACATGATTAAAATTTGAAATTAGACAGAAACAGTAATATTAATAGAATTACAATACATACATACATACATTCTACCTTTAAGGCTCTCCACACACCGCAAGCCAGCCTCGAGGAGACAAATCCGCAGCAAACCCGTCGCGCACGAGACCGACCCTCTAGTTCGATTGAAGCAATCAAACTAAAAAGCCGGCCCCACACAAATCAAGTCCGCCGCGGACCCCCCCCCCCTTCCCAAACCAATCCGCAATGCGAGGGGCCTAAACCCCACTTAGGAGCATAGGGAGGCATCAAGAGCTTTCCATTGCGCTCGAAGGCGTCCGAGGCTTATGATGCCTTTTCTGACCGGTTGAGGTGGTCAACCTCACGGTCCCGATCTGATTTTAAGATTTCCGCCTCTTACAGCATGCTCGGAAAACCAGCAAAAAGAGCAGAGGTGCTATTCTTAGCCGGCAAACCCACGGCCGAACGAATTTTTCGTCAACGTAGAGTGCGAAAATAATGAACTGTTCACTAGGACGTAATATCTACCTATAAACAATTATTTACACCGAACAAACACAATTGCATAGTAATATATAAATAAAATAAAAAGTGGACAGCTAATTTCTTCCTACTCTATATTTGCGAAAAGTTCGTTCGCAAAATTAAAATTGTCGAGGGCCCCCGCTTTTTAACCAGCATACTATCACTATTACACTGAACGGACGTACAAAGACAACATAAAAATAAATTATAAACTTTGGAAATTAAATGAAATAACAATTCTAGAAAATAAAAGATTTTGATAGACTGAAGCTAGGTACATCATAAAACTAGCAAAAATATAAATTTTGTTAAATTTGTTAGTACTTTATGTCGATATATCATGGTGTTAATACACAGTCAATTAGATGGTACAATCTTATCTACCTGGAAGCGATCGCTTGATCACATCGGAGACTCTGTCTTCCGCCGGAAGCCCGGACACATTTTTGTAATTTGACCTGGCGGTGGGTCTCGGTTGGAAAATTCTTTCCCCGTCATAATGCATTTCTTTGAATGAAAACCAAGGTGAAAAGGTAGTAACGGGATATTTTACAATTATTTGGAGAGGCGAAAATGAAAAACAAGAAATTAATTTCAAGTGTCAGGTAAGTTAGAATTGGAGGAGAGATTAACCCACAGACTTGTAATTGAAGAGATAGAATTATTCAAGATTTGGAGATAGAAAATATGTTTAAAGAAGAAGCATACACACAAAGGTATTGATAAAAGGATTGACCCAATATGATAAGAGAGGACAAATTTAAAGATTTGGGGAAAGAAGTTTACAAAAGGGAGAAATTGCATGCTCAACGAAGGAAATTAAATTATAGTGTGTCAGTTTAAGATATGTTAAGATTTCGAGATCGCGATATTGAGACCAAGAGTTATATAAGAGCGAATTCATGATTAATGAATGTATGTTAAGATTTGGATATTGAGACAAAGAGTTAGTTGTGTGAACGGATACAGATTTCTAGATTAAAGAATGTATGTTAATTTTTGAGATTAAGACAAATAGTTAGTTGTATGCATGCAAGAGATCGAATTTAAGATTATGTTAAGATTTGGAGACCGCGAGATTAAAACCAGAAGTTATTTGATTATGACATGACAAGTTTGAGGTTTGAAGATAAGATATAATACTTACCTATA
Organism: Mystacides longicornis; assembly: GCA_963576905.1. Taxonomy (NCBI): domain Eukaryota; kingdom Metazoa; phylum Arthropoda; class Insecta; order Trichoptera; family Leptoceridae; genus Mystacides; species Mystacides longicornis. Next base: position 14,937,499 of record OY756429.1, on the reverse strand, counting down.
ATACATTTAAACAAAAAAGTTTCATAATAAAATTAAAACAGTAGGTATTTAAGATCATTTTCCACACGGTTGCTTTTTTTGACATGATTCGTAGTTACACATTCTACACAATAGATGGAATTTCAAATACCTACCTGTGATGATGTGGGTGTCGAGTGTGTAACTACGAAACATGTCAGGAAAGAATACTAAGAAAAGTATGAAATATCCTCATTTGGTATATTTCATTCGAACAATACTTTTCACATTCTTATGAGCGATTAAATGAGCGATTAAAAACTTTTGAATATAAAGAAATATTAAAAAAAAAATCAATAAATTCTTAATATAATCTTATTTCAATTGTTTGGAGCGAAGATGATGAAAAGAAATGAAAAAAATGAGAATTGATTTGAATTACCACTAGGTACTTACTTATATCATAAGAAATTTAGGAAACTCAATTTTTTTGTATGTAGGTAGGTACCTATGTCCCTATCTAATATTACCTACTACAATTATATCTGCAAGGATCATCGACCATCGAAATCGAATTAACTGTTTATGTGTGATATGGGTCGACAATCGACATAGGAAAATAAGTAGTAGGTACATAACTGAATTATTATTGTATATACAGATTTGAATATAATATAGTGAATAGTATAATATAATGAATTATGACTACTGATAATTGTAAATAAACCTCGTTTGTCATTTTCTGTCTAGACACGTGTTCTGACTTGTAACATCTACATACTCATCAAATCAATCAAATCAAAACTCCCTTTGAACCCCACTCAGGAGCATAGGGAGGCAACAAGAGATCTACATACTCATACATACCCATAGATGGAGAAAAATAATGGGTAGCCGATAATACACCTTCTATTATATTAAGACTGCCTACGAAATATTACATTATTATTTTTCAAGATATTTGCAAGTACCAAAATTAACAAAGGGGCCGTTCAAATTTAACACGTAACGCAATTTTTTGACATTATTGATCTCCCCTCCACTCTGACAGAGTAGGTACCTAATAGAAAGCCCAATGTCAACCTCATCTTATACGTGGTACCCTCTGCTAGAAATCTAAAGAGGCTCTGACGACCGAGAATTGGCTGTATAACCCATGTATCAATCCCATATACTTACCAACCCGCCTGGACAACGTTGTATGATGTCATTTTCTAGTCAATACTGTTCACTCCCTAAAATCTGGTAAGGGATGAAAACTCTTGTTCAGCAGTGGATGTAGTGGACTTAATAGAGGAAAAAGAAGATTGTAGACTAAAGACTAAAGAGATAATAACATATCCTTGGTCCAAGTAAAATGAAAGAAGAAACTTTTCAATTTTTCGTACTAGTGAGATAAAGATTCGTATTGATACATCGCCGTCGTTCGATTTCTAAAAACATTTTGTTGTATTATTAAAACGAAACTGCTAAGCGACGACTGTAGCGCCTCCAGCCGCATATTTTCGTACCTACTCCTACGTTCGTAAATAATAAATAAATAAAACTTTATTATTCCAAAATAAAGTGTGGCGACAGAAAAAAAGACAGTGGAAAGGGCGGACTTATCCCGAAGGATCTCTGCCAGCCAACCCAGAATAATATATGAAACCCATTCAAGACAGCGACGGCCGGGAAGTCCTCCGAAACGGTGGAGGTAGAGTTGGAGTTCAGCGTCCTAAGAGGCTACGCCTTATAAGAACAGACTCTTAAGTCTACGAAAATAATAGAAGAGACTCTTGAGTCTACGAAAAGAAAGGAAGAGACGCTTGAGTCTACGTAAAGAAAAGAAGAGACTCTCAAGTCTACGAAAAGAAATGAAGAGAGTCTGGAGTCTACGAAAAAAAAAATGTCTCTTGAGCCTAAGAAAATAAAATTTTAAATTCTAGAGTCTACGAAAAGAACAGACTCTTGAGTCTACGAAAAGAAAAGAAGAAGAAACATATCCAGAAAATTCACTTCGTGATAGTGTTCGAAACACAAGTAGATCCGGTGGATGGAAGACACAAGAGCCATAATAAACTGCCAGAGAAAATATAGACACCAAAGGGAAACAGGATAGTTTGCAGTCAGCTTATTAAGAAGATAATGCAGCAGAAACAATTGCAGAGGCTTAGTCAAAGAGAAGAAGGTAGAAAGAAGAAGAAACAAGAACTGTAGTGCAGATATTTAGTGAATGTCAATCATAGTTTTGTTTCTCTTATTCGAAACATAGCATTGCTGCGATTGCTTCACACCGCACACCAAGAATAATTCTCAGGAGTAGAATGTTTACAACGTGAGATGTCCACCCACGCTTGAGATGCCATTTAAATGCCCACACAGACAATTGAGCACGCTATCGGTCAAGCATCTAGGGCTAGCCGGTTCCAGATTTTTTGATCTGAATCTTTATATCGTACAGTCTCATTTTTAATGTCAAGTGGACAACCCGGCTGAAAACAGGACCGAAGGCCAAAAGAATTTGGGAAAAACTGAACTATTTAGAATAATTCTAATAGTGCAAACAGATAAATAAATAAACAAATATCTACCCGAGAGGTAACATGTCTCAACTCTTAATGAAAACAAAAAACTATTTTCAGTGTCTCTGTGGCCCTGATGATATCGAAATACATTTAAACCATTTCACCAAAAAAATGGAGCTAAGACATGTTGGCTCTCAGGTACAGAAACAAATAAATAAATAAATTTACACTTTTCTATACAAAGATGCCAGTACTAATAGCCGGCGGTAATTATTGCCTGAGGCAATATTTTCCACTCAACCGGTCCCACCGACCGACAGCCAGACCAACGGGTAAGAACACGTAGAAAGCCGATTCCGACACGCGCCGACCGGCGCAAATGTTACTACATAATATGCATTTGAATGGGGATACCCACAGAAAAAGCAGGAACCAGCTTTCCGGCATGCCCATTTAAATGCATTGAAACCATAGAAAACAATCTTTGAGCCGGTCGGCGCGGGTCGGAATCGGCTATCTACGTGTTCTTACCCAACTCCAGGCGAATTAAAACTTCTTGAAAAAAAATAACACACAAACAAAACGAAAAACTCTAACCCAACCGGGAATTGAACCCGATACCTCGTGAAGTCCTCGACTGTACCTCTAGGCTACCGAGATCGAAATACGTTCCATAAAGATACCTACACAATTCATAGTGGTTGGTTAAGATTCTTATAAATTCCACTAGACTTAGGAAGTCTTACGGCCGGTTTCAAACAAGCGACTAAAGAATTCTTTAGCTAGGTCTCCTTTAGGTAGACGCGTTTTATAAAAAAATCATGGAACGATATAAAGGATAATCAAACAATCAACAACCATTTCCTATGCCTATTTGGTATTCTAAGTGAGATTTAAAGAGAGATTGATTAAAAAGTAGTGATGGATGAAAAAAATGTATCGAACGAACAAGCATGTCCTCTACATAAAGGTCTGCATTAGTGCTATACCTACCTACCGTGCATGTGTGTGTACATGTGTAATGTTTTACAAGAGTAGGCACCTAAGTCGTGTATCACACTATGTAGTTGAACAAAATATTAGAAATTAAAATGTGTAAAATTTTTGTAATGTGTTTGGAACTTACACTAACAAAAAACAGATCTTAATATGACTTACTGTAAAAATGAATCGTCCTTGTTTCTTGAAAGGATACGGTCTTTGGCCCAACTAACTTGCCATCAGCTGGAAAATTAGCATTGCCATCTCTTGAGCTATCGCCACCCGATGCCATATTGTTAGCCTGAAAAATAACAACAAAACATATGAGCTTGACGTGTCATAGCATACTCATTCACGTTTTCATGCATATTCGGTAAATGTATTAAGAAAAACATTATGTGCTTTTGCAAAAAATAAACTCATCACCATTATAGAAATATTAAGAGAAAAGTTAAAAAGAAACACAACAAATATATTCTATCCAATTAACATTGAGGTTATGTCCAGTACGTATTTCCCGCCAATTACAAAACATGACATGAATCACGAATTTAGTTTTTAAATGATAAATAGGTATACTATTATTATAATTCTTTAAAGGTATATTATATCGTTTGTTAAATTGTAGATTTTCCCGCACAAAAAACTCGGGTATTACACAAAAATGCGTAAATTCGTTATTATGTACACACACTGAATCTTCTCAAGGTTTGAGGTTATGTAGGTATGACACTATAAATTTTCTAATACTGATACCGTTTGTTTTTTAAATTTAGTACAATTATTGTTTTTTTATTAACATAATATTTTGTAAAATCAGTGAGATGATTAATATTATTGGTGTTTACCGTGCAGTAATTCATAATGAGAATGAAAAAAAAACACTTGTTGATCTGATGTTCTAACATAATAAAACAGGATTCTGTATTAGATACTTAATTTGTGTAGAAAACGAGTGATTATTTTCATTTTCACAGTGAAATTGCATTAAACCCTTTCATAATAAACAAAAGTAAAAATATTTTTGAATATTTATCGTAAAATTTTGGCATTTTTTAGGAAAAAAACTGGTGATGAAAACAACATGCAACAGGTGAATAGCACAAAATAAAGTGAACACAAAATTTCTTACAAAAATTAGTAATATAAAATCACTCACTTAATTTTTAATCGATTGCAAAAACTTTACGGTTATTCCCGCTCACCACGTAACGTCCGAACACCTCACGAATTAAACTCGAACTGAGATGAGATGACTCTTTTGGCTTTTGCCTCAACTACTTAACACAAAGTTCACGGTGATGGTGCAATACCTGTCGCGGGGAGGGGGGTGACGCGCGACAATAATATAGTACGTTCACCCCGTGACAATAATATCCATAGATTTTTATAACCATACGTAGGTAGGTAGGTATATTATAGTTTTATTTGAATTTGCACAAACATGTTCTAACATTATTATTATTAATGTTTCTAACATTATTATTATTTGATTTGGACGGACATGTCGTACCTATATTTTAAACAAATCCGAACCTGACCTCATTTTATTAACAGGTGATTTTGAAAACATTCTCAACTGCTAACTTTATTTCTTCTTCTTTGAATGAACTTTTAGAAGGTTCAACTACAGAAAGGCGATACTGCTTCTTCTTCTTCTTAATTTAGTCGATGTATAATTGTATGCATCAAGACATCGATATTATTATTTAAATACGTTTATTTTATAACTGACTTTGATCTCATTTAAAATTAAATGTCTGTTGACCAGTTGTATCAGTCGACGGTTTTAGTACGTCTAGCGTACTGAAGGTCGCGGGTTCAAATCCCGGTGTCGACCGTTTCCACTTTCAAAACGGATTTTTTTTTGTATTTTTGTATTTTTTTTTGTATTGTGTGAAAGATGTAGAAAGTTTAAGTAGGTATTTGTTATCACTTTGTGTGGTGAACCCAGATTAATTTTATAAAAAATAGGTAGGTAGGTACTCTTTCTTATGTTTAGTTTGCTTGTTTTATTCAACTTGTAATCCCATCTTTCTTCTCTGGTTTCAATCCTAAGATTGGTTTGCAGCAATTCCCTCAATTCTTCTCCTCCATTCTTCCCTGTCTTGTGCGGCTCTTTTAAGATCCACATATGACTGGCATCGCACGTCCACCAACAGGTCCTCCAGGTACTCTCGGCGTTGGCATCCCCTGGAGTTTGTCCCCTCGGTCATACCCTCCATTATGGCATGGAAGCGACCTTCTTGTCTTATTATATGACCGATCCATCTTGCACGCCTTTCGGACAAGGTCCTGAGCAGGTGACATCCTCCTTTGATTCTTTGGAGAACCTCCTCGTTTGTAATGTGGTCTCTCCAGGAAATTCCCAATATTCTTCTGTAGGACCACATCTCAAAAGCCTCTAGTCTCCGTTTATCTTTTTCAGTTAGGCACCATGTCTCATCAATATACCTACTCCATACATAGGTCTTGATGGGGAGTAGATATTCTCAGTTTCAGGTCAATATTATTCGATTCAATAATTTTCGACCTTTTATTAAAGGCAAGCCTAGCTTGATGTATACGGCTGTCGACCTCGCTCTTAGACTGACCGTCCCATGTTATCTTGCTCCCGAGGTAGACAAACTCCTTAGTGTTCTTTATTTGAACTCCTGACATCATTTCTCTCATCTGATGTTGCGTTCGGCCTACAGTCAGCATCTTTGTTTTGTCTTTGTTTATCTTCATGTTATAGGTAATTATTTAATTTAATTATTTGTAATCCCATATCTCTAGGTAGGTATATAGGTATATAAATGGGACCCTATTTTCCGTGGTCATCGCATCCCGCGTGAACGGCTGGTCGAATGTCGCTAATTTTTTTTGCTGTGTTTGCTGTTGTCATAAGAAAGTTTTCATATAAAAAAAAATAATAGAAAATTGCGCTAGAAACATTAGAAAACTTTTAAGTGTTTTTTTATTTTTTTTTATTTATTGAAATAATATAGAACATATTATAATTATTTACAAAAACAAGTATCATATTGAGTCACGCCAAATCTAAAAGATTTGTCGGCGTGTTCTCTTTAATTGTACATGATATAAAGAAAATTTACTTAATCTACTACTACATTAAAAATTAAATTAATTTTAAACTTACAAACCAAACTTTAAACTTAAACCCTTAGACTAAAAATCAAAATTAATTAAATTCAGACCTTAACCCAAATAACTAATTATATACAAATCCACACTTTATAAACCATTCCTTGACTAACTTTTTTGCAATATTTTTACTTTTGCATTCCTTAATAGATGCCGGCATCATATTAAATATCTTTGGCACGCTGTATTCTAATGTTCTTTTACCGTACTTATTATTAAATTTTAAACGTCTTAGTGTTAGTTTCTGTTTTAGTGACAACGTTCGCCATTCCCTATTAGGTATGAGAAATTTCAACATGTCTTATTGTTCATCATGTCGAAAAATACCATGCCCCGTGCTGGAGGTTCGAATCCGGATATGATAAAATTTCTCATAGGTAATATTCGGAAATTTGAACATCATCACCTAATGGCGAACGTTGTTAATATAACGTGATCACACTAAGCCTGCCTTCGAAATAACGACAGAAAACAGGCGTAAGCCCGTAGTGGTTTGTTCATACCATTTAAAAATACACAACTTGGCAGTAGCTCTCTTATATGTCTCTTCCGGTCCTGCAGCAAACTCTTCGCTGTAAGTTCTGGGTTGTTTAAAAACAAACTTAAATGCTCAATAGTAGGCAAGTATCTAATTTATCATAGGTAGGTACATACATACATACATTCTCCCTTTAAGACACCCCGCAAGCCAGCCCGGCAGAGATCAATCCGCAGCAAACCCGACCCGCACGAAACCAACCTCCTATAGCTCGATCGAAGCAATCAAACCAAAAAGCCAGCCCCGGACAAATCAAGCCCGCCGCGAACCACCCCTAAACCAACCAGCAATGCGGGGGCCTAAGCCCCACTCGGGAGCATAGGGAGGCATGGAGAGCTCTCCATTGCGCTTGAAGGCGTCCGAAGCTCATTGAGCGTTTTCTGACCAGTTGAGATTTAAGGACGTGAAGTGGTCAACCTCACGGTCCCGATCTGATTTTTCGATTTCCTGCCTCTTACAGGATGCTCGAAAAATCAGCAAAAAAGCAGAGGTGCTATTCTTCGCCGGCAACCTCACGACAGGTATATATAATATCCCATAAAGTCAGGTAAGAGGTAAAAGAAAAAGGAGAGGTTGTATGAGAAATTTCATGTCGGTGGAAGAAGCGAAAGAAGTATGCTTGGATTGAAGAGAGTGGAGGAGAGTTTCTCTCTGCCTACCCCCTACAGGACACGGCGTGATGGGTAAAAAAAAATAAAACATATGCGTAAATTTTTATAAAATTTCTGAAAAAAAAAACTTAAATTTTCATTTCTTTTTAAATTTTAGTCGGCTTGCGGGATCGGAAGATAAAGTTCGATTTGATAGCTTATTTATTTTTGTATTTCTTGTATTTACCAATCAAAACTTTTCCGCACTAGGAATAGCGAATCGATATTATCATCTTGACTTTTTTCGCACCACCCACTATTTATATATCAAAACTCTTAGTTTGATTTGCTATTGATTAAAGCACAACCAAATGTTTAAAAAAATAATGAAAACAATTTGGAAACGGATCATTTAAAGTAGATCGAACCGTTTTGGACAAGGAATTCATTGACATTGACCAAGATAGAGAGTCGTAAAGAATGGGATGTTTTTTTTCCATTTGTGCCACCAGAGGCGCCCTTGCTAATCCGGTCTATTGTCAAATTCAGTGTTGCCAAAGGGGGCGATTTACTGCCGTTTGGGCTATTTGGAACGAGAATAGGCGGTAGCCACTTGGGTTACTTTCCTTTTAGCGAATTTTCACATTTCCGGATACTAAATGACCTTTTTTTAGTGAACTCCCACCTCTCTTCGGATACTTAAATTTTCGGAATGACAACTTACAATATGTTTAGAATAATCATTGTACATTTCTTTTTACATACTATACAAATAAAATTGTTTATATTATCTTATTTAATTTTTTATATACACACTATGGTTTAAGTACCTCCTAGAAAAAGCCACTTTTGCAATCATCAATAATTAAAACGTTAAATTGTTTAATTGAGAAAACAAAAAAGAGAGGAGATATATTAGCAGAATATTCATCAGTCAATGCTAGATGGTATGTTTGACAGCTGTAATAATTAGACATTAGACCTGATTAGAAGCGCTGCCACCTATAGTGTCTTGTCGGAAGCTCCCCAGAAAACCTTCCATTGATTCAAAACTAAACATACCAACCTACAATTAAAAAAATACTCGTGAAATCGTTTCTCCATGGTTCTATGCGTCCGCCTATCCCTATCCTTCCTCCCTGTTTCGCTAGTCCTATCCTGAACTATGACCACCTACCTATTGTATTCATAGTCAGGAAAACTAGTGTACCTACTTCTAATATAAACTAACTTGTAGACACACGGTACATACCTACATATAGGTGACAGATAACACGAAATGAACCCTCGCCACGTAGGCAAAACTTATTTAGAGAGGATCTGTGTTCGAAGCTACTATGACGGATCAAGCCACTCGCCATGCCTTCGTTAACGCTTCTTTGAACGTGATTCGCTTAATGATCACCTCCCGAACACGTCTATTAGACGTTTTATTACCCGTTATTCTTTTATTAACTAAAATTTTAGATCATTTCGCTCCACCGTCGCCTTCTTTATTCATAAGTACATACTTTTTTTCAAAATTTCTTGTTAAATCAATTTAAGATCTGATATTTATTTTCCATAATTTTAATTTTTTTTTAAATATGTAACGCTATCTCCTTTTTATTTTTAACCTCTTCTTTGTCAGCTGTCCCTCTACTGCTGGATGTAGGCTTCTACTAAAGTTTTCCACCCTTTTCTGCTTTTTTTGACCAGTTTTTCTACGCGACCGGAACTATATCGTCCACCCATCTTTTTTGGGGTCTCCCAACGCCGGGCAACATTTTGCAATTCTGGGTGCCTATCTTTCATTTTCCTGATTCGCCACATGTCCAAACCATTGCCATCTGTGTTTTGTTTGCGATACCATCTATTAGATATGTCTGCGACTCTTGTTCGTCGTCTGATCTCTTCATTTTTATTTTGTCTTTAAATTGTTCGAAAAACAGTTATTAAATACCTACGAAGATACATTTGTTCGAATTTCTGTCGAACTGACAGTAGGTACGAGTATTTCATTTTTTGCAAGAAAATTTACGTTCCTTCAACGTTTCCGCACCACATTTTGTCCTTTATGCCTACTTTCTTCAACGTTTTTTTTTTGAAATCAATAAAAATAAACATATTATTTTATTAAATATAAATGTTTTCGACAGAAATTCGAAAAATTGATTTTCGAACAACTGTATTTTCAAACAATTTTCCTGGCACTTGTTTTAAAACATACCGGATACAATAAACAGAGACGTCTAAGAGAATATCATCACAACCCCAGCTCCTTCAAACGAACCCTCCTCTTGTTAGCTACGAGAAGAGTGGAGAGTATTACATATTATTTATTGTAAAATATAAGCATATTTATGTAAATTTGTTCCAAGCTACCTCCTTAAAATGTTACAAGACGTCATAACAATAAATTATTATATAATGAGCATGTAATTTCATATTTTGTATATTATACCATACGTATAGTCAACGCACTAAATATACGCATTTTTTATCCTTTCTTTTCCTATATTATGATCATAACGTACCTACCTAACTAATTTAATTTAAAAAAAAAACATTAGGTATTTAAATCGAAATCAATTTTGGGGTTCCTGAACAGTGACAGAATGATTGAATGAATGAACGTTAGGAATGATACCGTGTTACATTCCTTCAAGGCAGAGCTGAGGGTTCTGGATATGGTGTGGGAGGAGGTCATAAACATGTCGCAGGATCGGGCGCAATTGAGAGCTCTTTTATGCCATTTGTGAGAGCTCTTGTTGCCGCCCTATGGTCCAACGCATCAATGTGTAGATAAATGTTCTTGGTAGCCATCTATAAGATAAACTTATGTAGTGGATAAAGCTATGGAAAGATTCTGACTGCCGCATCAATTGAAAAACATATCCGATAGATGGATACCAAGAATATTACAGTTTTATATGCTGAAATCTATTCATTTCTATGGATTTGCTTTTTCGCGCCATTTGGTCAAATTCGCGCCAGGTGAAGACTTTTTTGACAATTAATGCGTTTTGAATGAAATATTTTGGTTAGGTTCCAATGTTGTTTTTTATTTCGCGTGTTATAATTTTGTAATATTATTTCTAGAATCTGAAATATTACAATGATTTAATTGAAACCTTGAGAATATAACAACATTTCGAACACACTTTAGATTTTTTATTCCAGATCGTTTGTTTGAAAACCGGCAAATTAGTAACTTTTATCGATCAAAATTATGATTTGTTCGAAGCTTCAAAAATGATAATTCATTATAATATGTATATTTTCTAGATATTTTTAATGAAGATGTAGATAGATATATCACATCGGTATAATGAATCATTAGAGTCATAAGTTGTTACATATTCGTTAAGATCTATAGTCCTGAAAAAATGGTCACAAGAATCTAGACATAATTAGAAGGTTGTGCAACAATAAAGCCAGTAGGCAATAAAGATGAGACATTAACAAAAAATGATATACCTATACAATATATCCTGGCGCCAAATACATGCCAGCAGTCGCAGTCTTTAAATTTGGTTGCTCTCTTGTTCTCAATAATTTCCAACTTTTTTCTCTATATTTCAATGATTATTAAATACCTATCTACTTATTCTATACATGGGTTTTTCGACATGTTGAAAATGTTGAGAATTCTCATGATTAGGAGTTTCAAAGAATTAAACATTACTACCTAATGGCGAACGTTGTTAACGTTAAAGCCACGGCTAGATTCTTGGCCATGCTGGCCAAATAGAGGCACTGGCCCAGCATGGGCAAGTAGTGAGGCCGCTTCACCAATTACCAATATCGCCCAATATTTTACATTTTACTTGTCGATCGAGTCCGCAAGTATTCACCAATATTGCACCAATGTTGACAGCTGTCATGTCTTCCATGTTGTTATTTTCATAGTGCTTTGTACATTATTTTTTTAAATTCAGATAAAATAATGGAAATTGACAATGATATGGCATATAATTGCAGCATTCTATTCAGTGATACATGCGGCATCTATTTTCCTGTTATTAAATAATGAAAAACGCAAACGGCAAAGAACGTGGTGGATGCTTTCTTTAAACCACTCGAGAACTAAGAATGAACCAATGATTCTTGTTTTTTTATCAATATCTTTTATTTTCATTTATGTTATTGCAATTTATTTATATTGTTGTAATTTGTTATTGCTATTGTATTTAATTTATATTGTTGAAACTTATTATTGTTATTGTAAATTATAACTGTTATTGCATTTTAATACTATTATTGTAATTTGTTATCATTGTTAATATCATCTTGTTCTTTAATTTTATTTTCCAAAGATTTGTTGTGTCTTAATGTGCCTAGTCGTATATGCATGCTAGCCTCAACACAGGTTCACACCTAGTGAGGCGGCAAATTTTTCTTTTTTATTTGTATCTGATGTGTATTATTGTTTTGAACTGTATAATATGTATGAATTTGATGTGACAATGATTAAATAAATAAATAAATAAATAAATCAACCTGTAAGATCTAGGTAAACAGATAACTATTGCAAAAAAATGCACATCAATTAAAATTGAAGGTTAGGTTTGATAAAATTATGAATGTTTTTATTGTGTATATTTTTGAATTGGAAATTACATTAAAATATTCCTTTTTGCCCATGGGGGATAAACTCTATTGAAATTCCCCACTCAGATAGGAGTAGGTATACAGTGAATAATTGGAGAGTGGAATGTAAAATGATGAATAAAAGCAAGCATTAATCAATAAATCATTGAAAGAAACATTGTGTGGCAGTCTAGTCTCGTGCCACATACTAGCTGTCAATGTTGGGCCAATTGTGTTGCCAGGTGTACCTACAAGTATATTTGCCAAATGTTGCTACTTGCCAACGCTTGGCCAGAGCCCCTATTTGACAAGCCTGGACCAGCATGGGCCATAGTGTAGCCGTAGCTTAAATTAATCACACTAAGAAAAATTCGAAATAACAGTAGAAGACGGTCGTAAGCCCGTAGTGGTTTGTTCCATTTAAAAATCGAACATCGGTAATGAATTGTTAGAGTCATTAGTTGTTACATATTCGTGACGTTGTATATAATTATCGTTTTGGTTTATAGAAAAACAAGTTGAAAGTCCATCAGATATCTTAAACATAAGCGATGTCTGCAAATATCTCAAAGAAAGGCTTTCCTGTACCTACGATAAATTTATCTATCCACTGATGCGTTGGGCCTATGCCATATTATGGAGATTTGATTTGAATAATTGAACTTACGTGGCGCGTGATTTTTATTGTTATACCTACTCCATACAGGTACTTACCACGTCACCTCGTTGTCAATTTTGTGAAATTTAAATAAGAACTCCTAGAGACAGAAGTAGGTACCTAGAGACATAAGCGGCCGACAAAGACCCTGGTAACGAGATATTTTTTTTAACAAAGCATGCTGTATAAAACTTTCGCCCTGGTGAACTTAAAGGAAGTTTGAATAATAATTTTACAAGTTTATTTTCACCATATTTTTGAGTAGACAAGAATTATTGAGTTATTGTCGTTGTGTCTATGGTGATATATGGCTACTAGGTATAGTAAGTGCATAAAATCCTGACATACCTACCTACGTATAAAAAAATAATTCAAAATCAGAAAAATATACATATAGCTTCAACGATAGTTCAAAAGAAGGCTTCAAAACTTTCATATTTCCACAATTTCATTAGGTAGGTTTTTTTTTCTGGAATAAGGAATTAAATTAAAAGATTTATAAAAGAAAAAAAAACATCGGATGTAAATCGAGATCTTCTTTCAAGAAATCTGAAAATCGCAAAAGTACGTATAAAAATGAAGACCTCGAAGTCATTCCCTTGTCTAAAAAAAACATTTTGTTAATAACGGAGTTGTTTTTTTCAATCATACAATCCTGTGGGAACGGTAAAAATATAGCCCGGGGAAAGAAGAAATTTAAAGAACAAAGAAAATGTTCTCGATCTACATATAATAACATTGCGGAAAAAAAGTTATTTAAGAAAAGTAAAAATGAAAGTTTGTAGGAGATTACTCGAGCGTGGCGTTCTCTTCAAACTTTTTTATATTTTACGTATTTTCTTCACGAAAAAATTGCACCATCCTTTGTTTGAGCAATGTTTACATAAAATAATAATATTGAATCATAACATATTCTGTTGATTCAATGCAACTTTATAGCGATCCCCCATAGTTTCTTTTATTGACTTTATTACATTCACCAAACTTGTATTATAATAAAACTATTGCTTTTATTAATACTTTTTTTTCCTACAGTGGTAGAATATTTTGAATATTATATATAAAAATGGAGAGCTATTTCCCGATGTCATCGCATCACGCCTAAACGACTGGACCGATTCCGCTAATTCTTTTTTTGTCGTGTCCTTATAGAAGAAAAAATTAAGAACAAATTAAAGAAAAATCTACGTAGACAACCTTAATAGTACCTTTTGCCTTATAATATTTTTATTCCAATTTTGAAATTTTAACAGAAATTGTCGATTGGTGCGATTGACAGAATGCGGATGGAATATACATAGTTTAAAACAGACGCACCGTTCGGAATCACATTGGTCAAATGATAATTACTTCATCACCATACAAATTCGAATTCAATATTTATAGTTAGGAACACAGGACAACGTCTGTCGGGAAAGCTTGTAGTTTATATTAGGAAAGTCAGCTTCAATAGTTGACTTTCTCTCTGTTGGCTCTCTTATACTCTCTAAATACTTTCTAAAGAATCCTAGCAAACATGTGTGTGGTATTGCTTTTTACTGGGTAATCTCTTGTATTACTGACTTCGAGCCCTCTGCTATTGTGATACGCAAGCCAGGGCTATGTCTTAATCTCGTTTCTTGACTTCACATCAGCATTCACGTTTTCCTTGTACTGGTGGAATTGGTACGATTGCTGTCATTCTCATTTGTATTGACAAAGAGACAGTAAATATCGACGGCTTCTCTGATGGTCAGGCGATCACTCTGGCGAAGTCCTGTGCTGGCTGTCTGAAAAAGTACCTCCACTGCTTCAATCCCGGTGCAGTCTCGAGCGTTTGCAAATAGAACAAATATAAACCAAAAACATCTTTTATTTTTTTATTTTTTATTTTCAATAGATATACGGCTGATGCTAGCCGTGGGGCTGCCGGCTAAGAATAGCACCTCTGTTCTTTTTGCTGGTTCTTAGAGCATCCTGTAAGAGGCAGGAAATCGAAAAATCAGATCGGGACCGTGAGGTTGACCACCTCACGTCCTTAAACATCAAGTCGTCTGAAAAGGCACAATGAGCCTCGGACGCCTTCAAGCGCAATGGAGAGCTCTTGATGCCTCCCCATGCTCCTAAGTGGGGCCTAGGCCTCCCGAATCGTGGGTTGGTTCGGGGGGGGGGGGGATCCGCGGCGGGCTTGATTTGTGTATGGCCGGCTTTTTGGTCCGATTGCTTTAATCGGGTTGGGGGGTCGGGTTTGCTGCGGATTGGTCTCCTCCGGGCTGGTTTGCGGTGTGCGGGGGGCCTTTAATGGAGAATGTATGTATTATGTGTGAAGAAACAAAATGGTTGGCAATACAATAAACATTTTAGTTGACATTGAATCAGTCAAGACAAGTGATTAAGCGACGCATAAAATTTCCAAGCCTAAAGTGTAAGACAGGGAAGTGGGAAGGGCTATTAGTTAAAAGATGCAGACTCTGATGACTGCATGCATTAGTAAAGGATTTACTATCAGAAAGCCTCTTTGACGATCCTCCTACGGCGGCTGATGCTTGTGTCAAAGAAGACAACACGACCAGCATATTCGTTACTCAATTGTCGAAGTCGCGGGACAACTGAACTGTATTTTTTTAAATAGTTAGTAATGAGAGAGTTATCACTATGAAACAAGAATCTTCCTCTAGTTTCGCGGGCAGGTATATGGAGCTTAATGAGACCAGTCAGTGCAGGGTCGTTAAAACAATTATTCCAAATTTTGAAAAGCAATATTAGGTCAGTCAGTACACGTCTTTCAGATAGGCTGTTCATGTAACAATTCCCGTACGCTGTCGTAATTTATATCTTTACTGGGTATACCCAACTTGTATAATACCTATAATAGTTTCATGACATCATTGACTGGAGCTCGGGTTCTATGCAGTCAAATCAAACTAAACAACTAAGGCCCATCGCGCACTAGGCAGCCTGGCTGCGCAGCCATGGCTGCGGCAGCCAGTAAAACATATGATGTTGTATGGGAGTGGGAGCCTGCGAAAAAAACTAGAGATAGGTTTGGAATAAGCCTTTTGAGTGCATTTCTAGTAAAAGAGGATGAATCCAGTGTCTTTTTTTGTTTTGCGTTTTTACGAGATAGGTAAACAATAATAAGTTCTTTCACGTCCATATCGCTCGACGTATGGATCTCAAATAGTCGTCGATTGGCTGCTATAACTGGCTGCGCAAATATTCTGGCTGCCGCAGCCAAGCTGCCTGTGCCTAGTGCGCGATGGGTGAGTTCACTTACAACACACGGCCTCACCTTCACACCTTAACCCGCTCACTCACACACCTATGAACTTCCGGTACTAGGAAAGACCGAACTTCAAATGCTGTAAAACTTTGTTCGATAACATTTTACAAAAATCTGTGTTCGATAGTGGTACTAATTGTTATGTTATATCGTTGTAAGTCAGCACCCTATAGCTTTTGTTCATAAAAATCTTTTCTTTTTAATATTTATTTATAGCTCTTGTTCAAAAAATCCGATAAATATTGTTTGATAAAATATAATTTGTTAAATTTATCTTCCAAGCTAGATTTTCCCACAAACTCTCAAGGATTCAAGTAAATTATGAAATTACTTTTTTGTCAAGTAGGTACTTATCAATATTCAATAATTTTCTATGGGTGCTTAAAGATAGTTTTAAAAATTATTTTTGGTACCTAATTGCATGATTTATTGTTATATATAAATTGGTAATCCAACCCGTCTGGACTGATTTATGCCTTAGGTATCTTATGACTAATCATTTAAATCTTCAGAAAAATACAAAAATATTCGAAGACGCTATATATCTAGGTTTGTCATTCATTAAGGATTGGCTCTGTAAAAATGTAAATAATATGTGTATATAACCATAATGTAAGTGGTATGAAATAGATATTTAAGTCTTTGTAGATATGATGCTGTAAACTGGAGTTGGAAGTGAGCGGAATCGGTTGACAAGTCATTTCAATGACGTAACGGGTTCCACTCGTTTGTTGCGCTCTTTCTGTGTAGGTATATATTCTGTACCTATTTACGTCTCTTTATTGTATTTTTTTTGTTTGATTATGTAAATTTGGTTCAAAGTAGTCTTAATGAAACTGGCCAGTGTTGGCAACACTACCAGTTTCATGTGGCCAGGTTAAATAGGTGTATATTGGGAAATGTGTGAATTCGGATGACGCAGTGCATGACCACTTGTTAAAATCGACAGAAACATGGAAGGCCATCAAAAAGATTGGCAAGAAAAAATATGACCATCGAAGTCAGAATTTGCTTAAAAGACAGAATTCGAAAGATAGGTACCAAGCTGCAAAATAAGAATGTGCCTACCTTTGAGGTTTACTTCAAACATTTCCCCTCATAAAAAGCGGTCTTATAACAAAAAATAAAAATCAATGAATAAGTACCTACCTAGTAAAATAAAAAAAATAAAACAAAGTGATGATAGGAAATTGAATTTGGAGTGTGACTCGAATGCTCTGGCTTATTCTTTATATCGGGTACCAATTACCAAATGAGCCCATTAAAGTTGACTAACTTTTAATAAGTATTATTGTTGTCCGAATTGAATAACCTCAATTTCAATGGGAGAGCAAGAATATGTCGATTCCAGAATGAAGTACTCCTGGACTTCTCCTGCTAAAGTGGTTTTTGTGTAAAATTTATCGAACCAAAATAAATTAGACGCGGGTTTCGCTTTTTCGTAATAAGTCCATTGTTGAAATATACTTTGCCGGATATTTCCAAGTGTGTTCTGCAAACGACTTGTTTTGTTAAGGAATCATGTTCAAACTAAAACACTTAGGATTCAATTTTTAGTCCCCGTTCATAGCTGGTAGAAGTCCACAAACATAGAAAGATATTATATTTACCAGCTGACCACCCGTCTTGTTTTACCATCTCTCTGATGCAACTCTGTATCAACCGGTTTCATAAAAAAGCGGCAAAAGAACACTTTAGCTTAACGAACATTTAAAATTTAAAGTCTTCTTTAAGTTGACGCGTTTCATAAAAAAAATATTCCCGCTTACCTACTTTAGCTAAAGTTTGAAATGTCAAAAAATTATTTGAAAGTTGGTAGTGTTACCATGAAAATCTATGGAAAGCATAGGTTGTTTACTAATATTTTTTCGTATTTTTGTTAATCAGTCAATTTCATTTCTCTATAGAGCATCAAATTGCCGTTATTTGTGTTAATTTATTATGCTTTATAAATTAGTAAACAAAATATATAAACAATAATATTCTTCCCGTTTTGCCATGTTTTCCAGCCTATTTTAGTCATTTTTGACTAAAATAAGTCATTTTTGTCCACAACGTCACCGTATACAAATGTTCATCATTTGTGACAGGGGAAGGGGCACAACATTTTTTATGAACTCCCGTGGCAAAATATTAAAACTAAACTAAAGTCGACTGTAAGTCCCAATTTACCCTCGTCGCAGTGACACAAAGGGTACCCTGGTCCCTTAACCCTCTTTCAAAAAAAAGTCCCAATAATGGGACTTTAACATAAAGTGTCATTTTGTTGTTATGAAACGCGCTATTTTTAAAGGAAACTTAAAGTCTTCTTTATTTTTTTATGAAACCGGTTGTAAATTTTATTTTCAAATAGGTACTTATCCAAGCTTTCCAGGCAATCCTTCAAGAAACTGTAGGTAGAAAATGATTAACTGCCAGTGATATGTCAATCAACTGCACGTTTTATTTATTTTTTATTTTATTACATTCCACGCAACTATGTTGCTTTTACAATACAATGAAATACAAAAATAAACATAAGTTCATAGAAATTTCAAGTAACAAACTCGAAAAATGGAGTAAAAACAGCAATAATAAAATTCTGCATGGTAATAGATAAAATGTACAATACATACAAACATCCCTACCAATAGCCCACACACATACACACACATCCATCAAACGCACCACTCATCATTCACGCCACACTCCACGCGCATTCCCACTCACACACTCAGCATAGGGACAGCGGGCGTGTCATGACTTGCGCTAGCAGTACGTAGGTAGGTACCACAGTGATGCAATGCCAGCCATAATAAATATACGTTGTGGTGCGAATTTGAAAAAAAAAAAACGCAATTAAAAATCGAACATCCATTAGTGATTAAAAATTATATCATCAAAATACATAGGTAGTTAATAATAATAATATTTGAACATGGTGCCGTTTAGTGATTTATCTTCACCTCAAGAGCGCCTCACATAAGAGTAATAATCACCATTAGGTTCGTCAAAACATAGTAAAATAACAAAAAAATGGCAATAATCCATAATAGTTATTATAATATGCTTATTTAACAAGGTTTTGTCCACGTTATCCTTTCCTCCAACATCTCGCTATTTAGGAAAAAAAAAACAGAAAAGAAAGGGTATGAGGAAGAAATGAATGTATTGGCTATCAGACGTTCGTTCAAAATACCGGATGCGGCATCTTTGATAAGGATGATTCAAGACCGAGAAGAGTAGGTACATTGTTTAAATTATTATTGGTGTGAGTTTATACTTAGTTAACATAGAGCCAGAGCTGGAAATAGATATTTTTTTCTTGATCGTTGACATTGAAACAAAGCAAACAACGAGCAAGAACTAAAACACTGGCGCGTGTAATCTGATGGCATTCTTAATTGTACCTAATTCTTGCTCGTTGCTTGGTGTCGATATCGACTATCAGGAGTGACTAATTAAATGTTATGTGTGGTCCATCTTATTGTACGGTTATGAAACATGGACCTTGAAAGTCAACTCAATAAACAGACTGGAGGCATTTGAAATGTGGCTCCATCGCCGAATGCTCAGAATTCCTTGAACATATATGGTAACCAATACTGAAGTCCTGAGGCGAGCTAGTAAAGTACCACCTTCTTCACCTTATTCTGAAGGGAAAAATAGAGAGACGCCGTTGGCCTAGCAGGAGACGGATGTCCTGGCTGCGCAATGTAAGGGAGTGGACCAGCAACCGAACTGTGGAGGAGCTGTTCCGAGCAGAGTAGGACAGGGACAAGTTCGCCGAAGTGATCGCCAACGTTGGGGGGACCCGACAGGGCACATAAAGAAGAAGGAGTTAATACTATACGAGTATTCAGGTTCTATGTTTGTTTGGTTTAAACGCGCATAGGTACTTACACAAAATAAAATATTCAATTCGTTTATTTAACAAAAACTATGTAATGTGGGTTCGATCCCAGGTGCCGACCATCTTCCTCTTTGCCGACATAAGCTTTAAGTATCTTACTGTGAAAGAGTCAAAGAGTGTATTTGTGTTCACTTTGAGTGAGCACATATTATTCATAAAAAAAATTTAAATACTATTCATTAGATGGGGAAATGATTTGTCCCAACATTATGAAGCTAATTGATTAGAAAATTAATCAACCATTTCATCTCTTAAGGTGGTCTACTACGTCTTCGGATGTTATCAAAGCTTGGTGGTAGGTCTTTCTTATCTTTGTACGCGGTCCATGAGTGATGCGTAGGAGTTGTGCAAAGTTGTTATCTCCAAACTAATTGTTTTGACGGTTTCCTGGGGTCAATCCTGTGGGATAAAATAATGACCTCAACTTTGGCATGAAATTTCGATGTTTTAAACATTGTACTATAAGCGACATTCGGAACAAAATTTTCAAAACTTTATTATACCTATATCATATACCTAGACGGAGCTATGTTTATTCAAACGTCTCTTGTCAATTTGTATTTTGTTGTTTCAAATTATTATTCTATGTGGCTGAAGAGATGCCGCTTCAAAACAATATTCGATGGTTATAATAGGGTTATAATGATATATTGATAGATGATAGCACAAAAGATCAAGTTTTTCAGATTCACAACAGCAAAATGCATTTGAATGAGTCCAGTGCAGAATATCATGATGTTCTTCGAATAAACACAAACATAATAATATAAAATTACCAATTCAAGATAAATCAAATAGATTCAGTTACAATTTAATATTAAAGTTGAAATTTCATATGGTTAATTTATAATAATTTGTGTCGAAAAACATTCAATCGGCCAACCTGGAAGACTTCGAGAATGTGTGATCCAGGGAGCGATGAACTGCTTCATATAAAATAAGCATGTTGGCGTTGAAGTACTTACTACCACCTACCAACATAGATAGGTGAGGTTCATAATATAATATTATTTCACTGGGAGAAGCGTCTGAATAGGAAATAAATTGAAATGATAAAAATAAGACAATTCGATAAGTGTGCGATTACACCAAACATGGAGCCGAATCAAGAAACAGAGCATACTTCCTAGTATTGTTGATATTGGACAATATGCAAATAATAACAAGCAAGAACTAATTACTGGACGATGACAGGTTAGTGTCCATACCAACGAGCAAGAAAATATATTCTAGCTTCAGTTTTATGTTCTTTTGGTGTAAACCAGGCCCCCCACATTATTTCCTGGGCCCCGTTGCTAAAAGTTATTATGGGCCCCCTCTCACTACCAAAAAAAGAATTTTCGACCCTTTTTTACAATATACTTTATTATTTTGTGACTACTTCTACTTAGTAGAGAACGAACAAATTGACTTGTCCACTGGAATAATTATTTCAACAATTTTTTTTTATAAAAAGTGGACGGCTCATTTTTTCTTACTCTTTGTGAATAACCTGCTTGGTGGTGGTTTTGTTACTCACAGCTGTTGTTCATGTAGATACGTTTTGTACACTGCAAATCCAATGAACCAATTTATATTACTCTGATGTAATATTTCATTTATACACATAAATCTAGTCCTAGTGATTTTATTTCTATGATTTATTAAAAATGTTCTACTTTTTAAGTTATTCCCCCGTCCTTGCGGGCCCCCTTGGCTCACGGGCTTCGTTGCCGTAGCATCGGTAGCACCGGGCATGTGGGGGCCCTGGTGTAAACACACCCTTAGGGTGCATTTATACCCAATGAACATAATAAAAATGAAAGAATTCTATCATAAGATTTACTGCAAGTCAAATCACACCGCCATTCCAAAAACAGCACCAAACAGTACCTAATACAAAAAAAAATACCTAATACGTAAAAAAACCTAAAAAGTACCTAATACGTTGAGGATAGAGAGGTCTTTCAACAATCATTACGGGATTTTCCGAGCCCCAATTGCGACAATTTGTAGCCTCCTAGGATAATTTCGCCCTCATTGTCTACTGAAGATGACTTTTAGATGAAAATTCGTATTAATTCATTTCAAGGACCAAAATGGTGAAAATTTCGTGCTGTATTTAATCAATGTAATTGCGTTGATGAAGTATTTGTATCATTCCATTTTTAGTAATGGCGTAGTTTTTACTTGTCCAATGTCAAAAAATTACAGCTTCAAAATTGACAGCAGCCCAAATAGTGGGTTATTAAAAATGACCACTCAATTTTATCTACTGTATTGCAATTTGCAATCTTATAAAAATGATACTGTGCTTCTTCGATGTGGAAAAGTACAAACTTACAATTTTTGGTAGATAATAATATATTGTTATTTTGTAGAAAAATGATCCCTTAGTTATCAGACAAACGTGGAAAGATACTACACCCCGGAGAGCTGTAAGATCTGAATCTCGTGGGAGTTTCTTGCGAGTCGAAAAAACTCTTCGAACAGTATTTGATCACATTTTTTTTGTCATAATCTAAGTTTTGTGGTCGCGTATAAAGACTTCATATTATGAGGGATTTGAACAGATAAAGTTGCTTCCCCTGTAGAATATCTACAAGAAAGCGCTCGAGATTCAATTACATTTTGCAAAATTGTAACAATCAATTTGCTTTAAAATTATCGTAATATCAAATGTTTATTTATTTTAGGATAGTTATAGACACTGGTTGAACTGTCGAATCTCGTCTCACCTAATGTACATACAGTGCCCAACATAAGGTGCATATAGCCATCATGTCGACAATTCTCATGATTGGGAGTTTCGGAGACTTAAACATTGCCACCTAGTGGCGAGCGTTGTTAGCGTAAAGTGATTACACTGAGCCAGCCTTCGAAATAACAGTAGAAGACGGTCGTAAGGCCGTAGTGGTTTGTTCCATTTAAAAATCGAACATCATCATTAATGAATTGTTGGAGTCATTAGTTGTTACATATTTGAAAAAATATTTGGTTTTATTTCATAATTTCTTAAATTTAATATTAAAAAGGAGGCACATAAGTTAGTAATAGGCATCGTTTGAGCTGAATCGCTTGACTACTTTATCGCAAAGTAAGCCTCACCTCAGAGTCACGCCAGTATCTTGCGCCCATTGTGCGGGGTATAATTGAGGAGTTCATTAAGAGTAAAAAAGGTTAAGTGAATGTCTGACCTAAATTTTCAACCAGCTTGGGATGTCAGAAAGTAGGTACCTACGTTGCTGTCTGTATGCTATTATTATTACCGTACCACCTTCAATCTGTACCTATAGAGAGCAACACCGACACTATACAGCCTGAAAATACTCGTATAATATTCTAATCCACGTGTCTTACACTCTGGCACAAAAAGGTCGTCTATTTTAAAACTTTGCCATGTGAAAGCTTTTTTGCTATGATTTTTCAAATATGGTACTATTTTTCATATTATTTTAGTTCGTAATCATCCGAATATAATAGCAACGTGTATTATCGTATATTATTGTAACACATAGTATGATGGTTTATTGGCAGCGAATCCTTAGAGATCTCTAGACACACACCATCAATAATCAACACTCATAGTATTAAATAATATATATCCAATTGTTATAATCACTATTCAGCTAATACAGGGGTCCGCAAAGAGCGGCACCCGAGGCGAGTGGGGCTCTATAGCGTCGCTATAAAAATTCCTAGAATTCGCAGCAGTCGCAGTCTTTAAATTTGGTTGCTCTCTTGTTCTCAATAATTTCCAACTTTTTCTCTATGTTTCATCAATTATTAAATTTCTACTTGTTTCATACATGAGATTTTTCGACATGTTGAACATGTTGAGAATTCTCATGATTAAGAGTTTCGGAGACAAACATTACCACCTAATGGCGAACGTTGTTAACGTAAAGTGATCACACTAAGCCAGCCTTCGAAATAACAGTAGAAGACGGTCGTAAGCCCGTAGTGGTTTGTTCCATTTAAAAATCGAACATTAGTCATGAATTATTAGAGTCATTAGTTGTTATTTTTTCCTAGAATTTGGCTTTCGTTAAAATTACCCTTAAAGCTGTGTTAACAGTTTTATGTATTCGTCGCCATTTTTCCCTGTCAGCCGCCCTGCTTTGATATCAGTTCCTTATCCTCAGAGATTGCAGATCTAATCAGATTTGTTGATGTCGTTTTTTTAATTAATGAATATGGGCTCACCCAAAGTGAACACATGTCAAATTTTGACATCTTTCACATACCTAAAACAAAAGTTGTGTTGTAAAAATGGAAATATCTCGCCCTTCGGTACGCTGAACGTACGAAAGCCGTCGACTGATACCGCTGGTCTACTAACCACATCGCATGTCAAAATGTCACCGTATAATCGGTATAGTTCATCATTATACCGGATTCGCCATCTTCCTCATTTTAGTTAATGGGCCCATTGATTCGACATGAGATGTACGGCCTTGTGCGCTTTTATAAAAAAAACATTCACTTCGGGTGAACCCAGATTCATTTAAAAAAATAGACAACACAAGGTAGGTATAAACATATTAAATTCATAATATTTACTATTTTGACTAAAGTACGTTGCTGGATCAATGTTACCCGACCACTGAGCTACAGGGCCGTCGCGTGGTTTTCAGGCGCCCAAGGCGAGGCTTTAATCTGCCCCCCCCCTCATAAAACTCGTAATTTTGTTCACTCCAGTTTTGGTTCGGGATAATCATAATCAGCACCCCCCCCCCTCCCTATAAATCTCGTAATTTTGTTCATTCCAGTTTTGGTTCAGGATGATCATAATCAGCGCCCCCCCCCCCCTATAAAACTCGTATTTATTTTTATACTACATATTTTATACTATCTGATACCCGTCTTGCTTTTCGTCGTTGTTTCCGTTAGTCAGACTCATTTAAACAGATTCTAGTCTAGCTGCTCTCCGCGATGATTTAGCATATGGGTGTTTATTAAACTTTTTATTGAAAATATTGCATTCGTACGGCTTTTCGCCGCTATGAAGTCGCTCTTTCCCTAGATTGGCGACGTCTCTTAGCCAAAAATTTCCTGTTGCTTACTCGGTTGCAATGAAAATAAAATTTAGTTACAGTTTTTTTAAGATTTAAATTTAAAAATTGATTAAACTTTTTATGGCAAATATTGCATTCCTTTGGCTTTTCTCAGCTATGAGTTCGCATGTGAATCCCTGGACTGTACTACAAGCAAAATATATTTTTTTTGTCCACGGCGGCGCCCCTCGAATCGCGGCGCCCAAGGCGACCGCTTCGGTCGCCCCACCCACGCGACGGCCCTGCTGAGCTAATACATAGTTCTGTTGTTAATCTCACAAATATTGTAATAAAATTCCGAATCGGTTTGTTTGTAAGGGTACTAATAAACTGTGTTCAGATCCTAAATAAATATAGCCGGAGAAGCAAACATAAGTAAACGTCCTTTATAACCATTAACCACACTCCATCTAGTTATTGATCTTCTTGCATTAGATATCAAGATAGTAAATAGTAGGTGCTTCCATTGTATGACTATAATCTAATCAAATAGACTAGGTTTCAGATATTTAATATTGTGACTAGTTTCGAAGGCTTCCATGGCCTACAAACATAGTGAAAAAACTACTTTCTTAATCTACTGTAATAAACTATATTAAAATCATCGACATGAAAGACAGCAGCAAAATGAAAATCTTTTAAAGTTGTGTATGACTCATTGTTACATAATATTACGGATACCACAAATTCAAAAATGTACTGAGAATGATTTTGTTTTCAATATAATTAGTATTGCTTGCTTGTAGATTTATTCATCGCCTTGAGAATCAGCGTTATTATATTTTTCCTTTCCATATTCCCATATCCCTATTTTCTTTCCTAAATTTAAAATTTTCTTAAAAAATATGTTTGTTGAACACTATTTAAGTCTAACTTACATAACACGAGTATGCTTTGATATGCAATTTAAAAAAAAGCTCACAATATTAATAAGAAAAAGATATATTAGAAGAAATACGGGAAATATTATACAAGGTTGAAGAATTAGTAAAGATGAGGGAGGCAATGAAACAGATTTATATTATCCCTATCAACCTTAGGTAGGTATAATGTGAAGTCGAAAAATATCAATCAATTTTGAATTTCGTTCCTTAGAAACAGTTGCAAGGAATATTGTTACCTTTCTATAAAAAAGAGATGATCTCAGAATTAAAGAATCATAATAATTATAAATAAGCATACCTACACATAACATTATTTACTGCAAAACGACACTTCAAAATCACTCATTCTGTAGGAGCTTCTTTATTACAAATTGAATTGATAGTCCTCACGGTAAAGTACACAAATGATATTTCTTCTCTCATTCCACCTCGTGGGAAATCACGAGATGGTTAGGGCGAAGGTTTACCATAAAACAGTTAATATTTTTTTAGATAAATTGCAGCTATGGATGGCGCAAAAAAATCACCCAAAGTTATATGAATATATATCTTTGGTTCTGGTTTTGGATTATGTTAGATTTAATTATGTGTAGGTACATCATGTTTGTACTTAGTTTATATATTGCTCTGTTTATTTATATCGCCGTGGGGTTCCCGGCTAATAATAGCACCTCTGCTCTTTTTGCTGGTTTTCGAGCATCCTATAAGAGGCAGGAAATCGTTAAATCAGATCGGGACCGTGAGGTTGACCACCTCACGTCCTTAAACCTCAACTGGTCAGAAAAGGCACAAGAGCCTCGGACGCCTTCGAGCGCAATGGAGAGCTCTTGTACCTCCCTATGCTCCTGAGTGGGGCTTAGGCCCCCTGTATTGTGGGTTGGTTTGGGGGGAGGGGTCCGCGGCGGGCTTGATTTGTGTGGTGTCGATTTTTTCTTCATTAGCTCGAAGGCGTCCGAAGCCTATGGTGCAATATATCACTAACTTATTTTCATATTATATTCTTGTCTTTTTCTGGTTATAGTTCTTGAATGCGTCTGTACCAAGTATCTTAACATAAATTCCAGTGTTCCTTTTGCCAGCATCTTCAGTTCCTGGTAAGAACTGCAACACATGTCCTCAATCAACTAGTTTGTAATAACTCTTTATATCAAAACTACGATAGTAATAATTATTAACATATTTTTATAATAAGCCGTTCGTGGCTCAACTCGTAGGGCACTTGGCTAGAATATATTTATAATTTATGACACATTAAAAAAAGGGAAAGTTTTCTGGGGAGCTTCCGACAAGACACACTAGGTGGCAGCGCTTCTAATCAGGTCTAATGTCTAATTACTACAGCTGTCAAATATACCATCTAGCATTGACTGATGAATATATTATGCTAAATATCTCCTCTCTTTTTTGTTTTCTCAATTCAACAATTTAACGTTTTAATTTTATAAGATTGCAAAAGTGGCTATTTCTTAGGAGGTAAACCATAGTGTTTCCTTTTACACTACACATAAACAAAAGCACTAGGTATGTATTTGTCTTCAAGGGTGGATTTCCAGTACTGTTCTTTGAGAATTTATATCTCAGTGGTGCTGTTTTGTATCTTCTTGTTTTATTGTTTTCTGTTACGGTATTTTTCATGTGTATTTAGGTAGGTATATAAAAAATAAAATAAGATAAACAATTTTATTTGTAATAGTATGTAAAAAGAAATGTACAATCATTATTCTAAACCTATTGTATGTTATTTTATTATAATAATATAAGTTGTTTTATTTGAAATAAACTAGAATGATAAATTGTTTTTTCACTTTTACTGTAACACAAAATATAAACAAAAAATTAAAGTATTTATTTACGAAAGACAAAACCGACCATAACATACACGCACATTCATATGATTGAGGTTATAAACGTCAAACGTTAATTTGACCAGTGTTGCCAACGCCGTTTTTCAAACGCAAAGTAGCCCAACTGAAAATTTGGTATGCGGTCATTCCGAAAATTTTAGTATCCGAAGAGAGGTGGGAGTTCACTAAAAAAAGGTCATTTAGTATCCGGAAAGGTGAAAATTCGCCAAAAGGGAAATAGCCCAAGTGGCTACCTGTCGCCTTTTAGATTTTTTCGTCGCAATTCTCGTTCCAAATCGCCTAAATGGCAGTAAATCGCCCCCTTTGGCAACACTGAATTTGACAATAGACTAGGTTAGCAAGGGCGCCTCTGGTGGCACAAAAAGGAAAAAAAAACATCCCATTACACATAGTGAACCGACCCAGCCAAAACACATTCAAATGGGAAGTTTTTTTTCAAGTATATTTTTTTAGTCTGATTTTTTGTTTTCTCTTTGGAGTTGTCACTAATAAGTAATTATTATTCACATCACGCGTTCAACAACAAAACTGTCACTATGGTGGAAAAGATTTCTTTCGTCTGTGGAAATTTAAGCGAACATAAAAAAGTACAGCGTTTCGTATGTTAAACTATTGACGGAGCATTACAATGGAAATATTTCAATTAAATTTTTTTTACTATACTTATTGGTTTATGAAAAAATAAGAGTTAAGTGTAAAGAAATACAAAACGAAAACTGTTTAATGCGCGTGTGTTGCCCATTCTCCTCCGGATGGGTGCTGGCACCTGACTAAAAGATAGGTACTTGTTATGCCTAGGCATAACAAGTACCTATCTGTATTTCAAACGATGCGCCTCAGGAGAATCTTGGGTATAAGATGATGCCACCGCATCACGAACGCCACTCTACGCTTTTCGACGACGCTATCTTTTCCACCATTATGGAAAGGAGATGGAGATTGCTGGGACATGTGTTAAGGATGCCGAATAACAGTTGACCGAGGAGAGCGCTGTTTTTCCTCCCTTCGGTCTTCAGGGTCTCGAAGACGTGGAAGACCCTCTCATACCGTGTTCCGCTCCTTCGAAACAGAGCTGAGGGACATGGACATGGTGTGGGAGGAGGTCATAAACATTGCGCAAATCGAGCGCAATGGAGAGCTCTTGTTGCCTCCCTATGCCCGTGAGTGGGGTGGAAAAGGGAGAATTGATTGATTGATTGATTGATGTAGTAATCAAACCAAAGGGAACTAACAAAGTTTGATTTAAAATAAAATGTATAAATAATTGTTGAACATCCATTTTTTCCGTGGTGGCAAATTTAAATAAACAAACTTTCTAACTCTTCCACAATTTTATTACACCTGACATGTTTCAAAGGAGCACGCCCTTCATGGTCACAGGTTATTTGAAACCCCTGTTAGTGAAGAATTAAAAAGTTTTTTTATTTAAAGTTTAATTTCTTAACGATGAATAAACAATGTAATGTGAGAACATATTATTAAATTGTTATAACTACAATATGATATCAAGTAGATAATATGAAACTGTTGTATGACACCTAATAAAGGGAATTACTTAATGGACTTGTAGATTTCAAAGAAAACGGGAACAAGTAGATAGTTAATAGCGAGAAGACAAAAACACCTGGGAACAGTGGAAAAGCGTTTAATTTGTCGTCGTGCCCGAACCACAGCACAGACCTCCACTTGGAACTTGTTTAATTCCTTAATTACACTATGTTTTCTGAAGGGATAAGATGGGACCTACTCGCAAACACGACTAGCCACCCACATAAACCATCCTTTGTAAACATTATTATATTGTTAGATTATTAATTAAATATAAATTAATTTATATATATATTAAGATGTAAGTTTTACTCCATTTCACTGTGATCAGTTAGGCAGAGACTATGCTACTGTACTTGCATATGGGACGAGACTGTGCCCATCACCAGAATATGCGTTGGATTCGTCAAAAAGGTGTAGTGTTTCGACATTGTGCGCATGTGTCTCGTCAGGACCATCTCACAAAATGGCCGACACACATCGTGGAATCCGATGAAAGCGGGGAGCGCCGCATAACATGACTAAGTGATGACCTAAGATTTGTCACGAACTGCATGTGTAAAACATGCACCTCGATAGACAAAAAAGGTCATCAGCTTTTCCAGTGGCGGATTTACGCATTTGCCGCCAGTAGGCTAGGCTGTTCAAATTTTGCCGCCCCTTCTAACCTTCGATAGGGTAAGAACACGTAGAAAGCCGATTCCGACCCGCGCCGACCGGCTCAAAGATTTTTGTCTATGGTTTCAATGCATTTAAATGGGAATGCCGGAAAGCGGGTTCCTGCTTTTGCTGTGCGCATCTCCATTCAAATGTATAGTAACATTCTTTACACCGGTCAGCGCGTGTCGGAATCGGCTTTCTACGTGTTCTTACCTATACCCTACACGGACAAAAGAAAGTGGAAGAAAATATTTTAGAATTAAGACTAAAACATGATTCTCTTTTTTTTTAATTATATACAGGGTGACTGGTAATTCGATACATTCCTTGAAGGGGTTATACTAGAGCAAATTTGCAACAATTTTGTTCCCATTAACCAGGGGTAAAATGCCAGTGGTTTTCGAGTTATTTAACTTTTACAGTTTTTTTTCAAATTTTCACCTTTTGAGATAAAATTGGAAATTGTAACAAAGTAGCTAGGTACTCCATTTAGGAAAGTAAAAATACATTTTTCTAATAGTTGAAGAATAAAGGAGTGGTTGAAATAAAAAATCAAGAAGAAAATTAAAAGATTCTCAGAAATACAACGTTTTTAAATCACAAGTCAATTTTTTTATTTTTTATTTCGACTTCTCTAAAGGAATTGCTCCAAAAAAGGATAATATACTTGGCGTATAAAATACAAGAAAAACTTCCCCAATTAATAAGCTTTTCGAAAACGTATGAATGTTTTACAATTTACTACAGTTTTGGAAAATAATCAATATTAAACGATCAGCACGGTTACTCTTGAAACTCGATTTCAATCCTAAAATCGTAAAATCCCAAAATGGTACTCTTGAAATGCGACGCCAGCGCACGATTGGATTCAAATCGAGTGGTGATTTGAAGAACATGTGAAATCGTGTAAAATTTGAAAATTGGTACTCTTGACGTCGTTTTGACAACTACTCGATTCCACGGAATTGTGTTGGAATCGTCTAACTGTCATTATTTACAAGATCGCAAGAAAGTAACTTTTTTGAAATCGAGAAGACTTATTTTAATTATATTACTTATAAAAATGGCTCGTCTTGCATTATTTTTTAACATTTTGGAAAACGCGCGTCAAGTTGATATGCGTCAACGAAATAACTTGCGTAAAATAGCAAGATATTCGCAAAATGCGTTTAGCATGAGTAGTGGGAATTTTGTGTATAGCAAATTACAGCGAATATCAAAAGAGATGTTTGAAGAGTTGTGCGGGATTTTTGAACCTCATATGACAAAACCTTAAAGACGAAGTGATATCTGTGTGCAAAACATGCAACTCGACATCATTACCATTGGAAGACATGAAAATGATAGTATAACCATAAGAACCAACAGTTCTTTCGGCAGCTCATGACTGAAGACAGACATGAGTTAGTTCATCAGCTGTGGAATCATCATAGGCGAATATGAATAATTTAAGAGAGCTTAAGAAATAACCATTTTATTATAAAAAGCTTCTTTATTGTGAATTCTGTTACACGTTTCATGTATATAATAGTAGGTATAATGTAAATTGTCAAAGTTTGTAAAAATAACAAAATTGTAATATAATGTCATACATAATAATTTTATTGTCTATTATTTTATACTTGATAATTAAATTATAAAAAATACAATATACAAAATAAAACAAAAACTATTAAAACTATTTTCTGTTGGATATTGCCTTTGCAATTTCCCTCGAGGCTGCTGCCGCTTCAGCAGAGCCTGAACGAATGGCAGCAATAGTTGCGATTAAAATTCGGCACACTGCCCCATTTTTTCTGCAGCTTCTTTAAACGGAATTATTGCTGTTAAGCGTTCTGCTTCCACCCGTTTTTCTTTCATTAATGTGAGACGCTCTCGTTCTTTCAACAAATTTAAAAAATATATACCTAAGATTTATTTTGATAAATCAGCAAATAAAATAATGCTAGCATTTTAATAATTATAATAAAATATAAGTAAACAAACAACGCACACTCTAATACAGAAACGTCAAAATGTTTATTTGAAATATAAACGGAGTGTTTCCATTTAAAGAAAAGAAATCCTTAAATATTTAAGCAACGTCAAATTATTATATTTGTTAAGTAGGACAGTTATTAGTAAATCAAAATCGACTTATTTTATGTTTAAAAAAAAGTATACCACTCACGAATGTCAGATTTACTTCCTTACAGTTTGTTTGAGAATAACGCGACATAACAGCAATTATCAATTCCTAATTTACAGCGAAAATATTTTCATATTGCAATAACAAACTTGAAACGAAAACGTTTTCACGGCTTGGAACGCCAATCTCAAATCCGATTCCAATCGCATGGAATTTGGTTCAAGAGTACGGTTTTGAAACTGGAATCGAGATTGTGATTGAAATTGGAATTGGGTTCGAATCGAGTGTCGAGAGTAAGCCTGCTGATGGTGCTATGAAGGCGTAGGCGTTTTCGGCCAGGCGCTCTTAACGGATGGTTATCCCATTCGTTCCCGCACCGCGCTCCAAATAAAAAAAGTATTAGCAGATTGACAAACGTCAAATTCCTCAATTTGACAGGTTAAGTTAAGTGGTGAAATCTTATAACATTTAGGTATTTATTTATTTTTTATTTCTGTAAGACAATAATTTTTTTTGGAGAAAATTTGCCGCCCCCAAAAATCCGCCGCCCTAGGCTCAAGCCTACTCAGCCTGCTGGTAAATCCGCCACTGAGCTTTTCACAGGAAGAATATTAAGATGTAAGTTTTACTCCATTTCACTGTGATCAGTTAGGCAGAGACTATGCTACTACGTCTAAAAAATCTAAACTCCCTTTACACCCCACTCAGGGGCATAGGGAGGCAACAAGAGCTCTACATTACGCTCAATCTTGCGCAATGTTAAATGACCTTCTCCCACACCATGTCCAAATCCCTCAGCTGTGCTTCGAAAGAGCGGAACATGGTATAAGAGGGTCTTCCTCGTCTTCGGGACCCTGATGAAAAAGAAGAGCGCTCTCCTCGGCCAACTGTCATCCGGCATCCAACACATGTCCCAGCCAAGTCCATCTCCTCTCGAAGTGATGGGACTTCGCTGGGTGCGCCGTTCGTGATGCAGTGGTACCATCTTACACCCAAAATTCTCCTGAGGCACTTCTTTTCGAAAGCGGAGACTTTTTGTGTCTGTGCTTGGACAGGTGCCAGGACTCACACCATACAGGAGAATGGGTAACACACCCGACACACACGCATCAAACAGTTTACATTTCGTCTCGACACTAAACGCCGACGCTTTCCATATTTTGGTCATGTTGTTAAAGGCGCCACTTGTTATCGGAAGCTGTATATTGCATCACTTACCTACCTATTTTTGGGGGATTTGTTTACCTTCTACTTTCCAATGGATTTGTGTACTGTCTTTTCAATTCCAAACAATTCATCCATTAAAGTTTCAGTTGAATGTCAAGTATTTTTTTTAGTTTCATTTTTCTTACTCACAAACCATTACATTACCACGTTCCCTTTTCTCGCTCTTATATGATTCTTTTTCGGTTTTTCTGCTTTCTTCAGGTAATATCAACAGAGCAAAAAGTGGGCATGGAAGACGCGGTCTTCTCTTCCACAGATGGGGCAAGCGTGACCACCCTTACTGTTCTTGCGGAAAGATAGAGTCTATGAACCACATCGTTCGAGAATGCCAAATAACCAAGTTCGGGGGCACCATGATGGACTTTCACACCTTTTCAGCTGAAGTGATTCTATAATTGAGCTCTCACAATCCAAATCTTTGACCGAGGCTTTCTCTACAACCTATACGATAAATTATTATAATATAGTGTATACTCAGTGGTCTTCTCTGGACTGGTTTGCGGTGTGCGGGGGGCCTTAAAGGGAGAATGTATGTATGCTTACTCAGACTTTGAATAGGGTGCTCCATTCTAATCTTTAAAAAAATATTGATTTACACAAAATTCATCATTGTGTGTTAATCGAAATATTTAAGTTTGAATGAAAAATTAAATATGATATAGAAGTCATAATATATTATGGTTCATTTGTGAGCCATTTACATTACTTACTGATTGAAGCAATCTACATATAGATACCAGATGTACCCATTTAAAAATCTTTTCTATAAAAGAAAGTATTCCTCGCTTAACATATGATTTTGAGGGTTGAGTTAAAAGGTAGATTATGGCTGTAACAGGATTCTGTTCCATGATTTCCCCTGATCCAAAGACCCAACGAGCCGAAAGTTGTTACTTATAATTAATTAACATTCCCTATATTTATATTGTATTTTGTTAAATACCGCACGATTTTATTACAAACAGTAAAATAATTAACATACTTAATATATATTACTAGCTGACCCGCCCGTCGAACTTCGACCTAACCTAAATAAAAAAAATGTTTGACTTATTACATGAATTTACTTATGAATGACTTATTACAGTTTGTTTATGACATAAAAACTGAATTAAATTTAACTTATATTATATTGCATTATATAATAATTATTGTCGATTCGGATGCGGAATGAAGTTCGATGAGCAACAAGTTTGTAATAAAAATAATTCATCTATAGTTGCATAAAACTTTAAAAAATTCAAGAGATGGCGGTGTAGTAGGAAAAAAGTCACATGTGATGCATGTTACATTATTGTATATCTTGTTGGATGAATAGACTCCATTAAACCCAAATTGTACGTGTATCGAATTATTATGGTAAGATTTTACCGACGTTGTTAGCCTAGGGGTAAAGGCGTGGACTTTAATCATGAGTCCCGGGTTCAGGTCAGAGTTTTTCTAAGTGTTTTTTCACTTGATATTTCTACCCTGGGTTAGCCTGTCTCAGATTGGACGGGACCGGTTGACTGGAAAAAGTTACCTCAGGCAATAAGTTCCGCCGGCTATACTGACACCTTTGTATAGAAAAGTGTTCATGAATTTATTTATTATTATCAAACACATCACAAAGCAGACTGAAAAGAAATGAAAAAAATAATTAGTCACAATTTTCTTGAGAAAAATTGGAATATTAATATCTAATATTTCCTAGATATTATTTAATTCTTAGTTTAAAAACTATTATAAGAGAATATGCGATAAAAAAGTTGAACAAAAAAGTAAAGTTTTTTTTTGAGAAATAATAATAATAATACAGAATTCCTTTCTAGGATAATAGAAGCTCAGAAACTTAGTATGCAGACACTTTAATACTTTAACAGCTAACTTTGGCAGATACGCTACTTACTTAGGACATCCTGAGTTACCTACTATTCTATGTTTTTATATTTTCTTTGGTATCTTTACTGCAACTTTTAGAACCCTAACGAGAAATGGTGGAGATAGCGAATAGACCTAAGGAATGCTGTTAAACAGATATATCTAAAACCATACAAATAAGTTTGACACCAAGGTGAAAGTTTAGGTAGGTACCTATCTAGTTTCCTCAAAAACAAGAATTTAATACTCACTTTTCATATCATATCTCATATTTTTATACATATATAAAAATGAAGCCCTTACCGAATTCCTTTGGTTATCGCATCATGCGCGATCGGCACGATCAAATTCGTTTTTGTTATGATTGCTTTTGTCAGAAAAAGGATCTTAAGAAAAAAAATCAAGGAAGATGTCCGGAGCATTAAAAAATATAAGAAAACTTAAAGTACGTAACGTTTTAATAATATACCTAATGTAATTCTAATTTTGAAATTAAATTAGCGTTCGATAGAAACTTTCAGTTGTTTGATAGTTGGCGACAAAGACAGATTGCAGGTAGGTTGCTTTTGAAAGCAATATGAATTTTTCTATTTTTGAATTTTAATGAACGTTTAACAAACTTTCAGTTGAATGATAATTGGTGTAATTGTCAGAATGTGCCCTGTAAACATCCTTTAAAACAGATGCATCAGTCGGAACGTAATTGGTTAAGTAGGAAATTAATTATTGATCATTACACAAATTCGCATTCAATATTCATAGTAAAGACAGGACAAAGTCTGTCTGTAAAGTTAGTATAGGTAATAAAAAATCCGATTTGTGAAGAATATGAAAATTTGATTGGTAGGTTTGAATTTAGAATAGTGCAAGGAAGACGTACGAAATGAAATTAATGGAGTTGGTACGGTCTAACGCAGACAAGGTTTGCATTTAATCGAAGCCAGACGAGGAATTCTGTAGTAAATCAAATCGATGTGCAGATAATAACTTATTTGGGTCACGTACTGCACTGATAAAAGCATGCCACCTCCTATTGACATTTAATTAAGTAGGTACTAAATATTAAAATAGTCTCCTTCTGGATTTAAAAAAAATGGACTAGAATAACATAAAATGTAGTGTGTGGAAAATTTATATTTTTTAACAGGGATTGGATGGCATTAATCGATATCAAAACAGCCCATATTTATAGATTATCGCCGTCCACCCGAAGATATCTCCGCGGGCCACACGTACACACGTATTGTTTGAAACGGGTGGATACACGCACATACCTCATACACGTACCGCGTCACTTCTGTTGCCAACTTTGTGTAGACAAGAACTTTAGGTACCTACTACCATAATCGATGACATGTGATGTGACCATAATTATTTTGATATAGTTATCTACTTATATGAGACGGTTGGAAGTCCAGTGGTCCAGCGGTCAGCGGCTTTCGTAAGTACAGCGTACTGTACTAAAATGTTCCATAAAACTAGTGGATACCCGGTGTATGCTACTACGCTTTAAAAAGAATACCGATAAGCGAAACAAAAAGGGATAAATCTTTCTGATGAGAGTAACAAATCCTGGAGACATCAATGTTGTTGTTATAGCAGTCTGGCGCCAACTTCACAACAAACATGATCTTCATTATCAGCTTTCACTTGTGGATTGGCCGCTCGTCCCGACTTCCTCGATTCTCTCTATCTTGATATGGTGTGGTATTGAATTACGATCACTCTCCTTATATCGTTATATCACCTCAGCTGTAGCCTATACGACCTCATCTTGGTCTCCGCTCCAGAGTATTCTTAGTCCATCTGCCACCCACTGTTCTCACTATATGGCTGGCCATTATAGTAACGCTGATCAATTCTGCAGTTATTCAGGCCTTCTATTACAGCCCATATTTCCACCAAATCGAAAACCTTGTCGTTATCAATAAAAAGCTAATTAGATACTCTAATTTTTGGATCATAACAATGCGGTCAATATAAAAGAAACACGCATGGTGTGTGAATTATGTTATATGTATCATATCTATACCTACCTGTCTTTGCTTTACATGACATTGAATTGTTTGACGAATCGGGTGTGCATGGTGGATCATGTCACCGTCTGACTATTTTTAAGTGTCTAATTTTAATCTATTGACATATTATTATTTGTGCATGTTACTTGTCTTGTTTACTATTTTGGAATTTATTTCACCATATTGATTTTTATTTCAATTTATATAAAAAAAAAAAGTTTCTTGGTCTCCTGTGACCATGTAGGATGTGTGCCTACGTATCTAGTCAGGATAATAAAAAAAATGTGGAACAGTTATACCTACAATCTTTTATTTGAACTTTATTTTCAAATAAACTCCACCAAGAAATGCATGTTCATCTAGTAAATTTTATTTTACAATTTATATTACCTACTTATTTTACATTTATTGACGTGTTGACTGTTGATAGTATTATGTCTTATTTTCCTTAATTATGCTATTTGGAGGACTCATTTGATAAATGAATTAATAAATATTTTTTATGAAGTTGTAACTTATCGACACACGGCGCAATACGCTAAAAAAGAAATAGGTACATTTTTGTGATATATACCTACAAAAGGTTTGAAACAAAAGATGATGATTGAATAAATAAAAGAAATTATGTAGTACCTACCTACAAAAATCAAATAATACTACAGGACCGTAGTGTATTGTCCAACGACCAGATAATGTTTGGGTCCAACATTAAAATAATACGAATGTGCTCATGGAAAAGGTTATCTTATCCGTAAAGTTGAGTTGAGAGTTTTCATCGTTTTTTATCACAAAAGGAATCCCTTAGTAGCCACTGACGGTAAGGTTAGGTAGGTACCTACTCAAAGAGGTTGGGTAATTTAATAGCTGCTATGTGTTCTCGGGACTCTCTAATAATGCCGCAGTTAAGGCACGGGTTTAACTTGGAAACATGTCATACATCAGACGTGTACAAGTTTTGCGCCCTCTATAAATAATAGAATTACATTTCAAATTCGACAAGTAGTTCTCTTAGCTGAACTTCGTCTACAACATTCTACGTGAACTATTCCCATGTTAAATACACTAAACTTGAGTTAATACACCACTTTAGAGTATTTTTTTTTATCAAAGAAGGCTAGAGCAAGCTCTTATTCGTCTTATCGCTTAAGGTCACTCATAGTTTGAATTCCAGTCTCTCTTATTCCTTTTTCTCAGAATTTGCCAACATCCCAATTTTTTATTTAGGTATTTATTTACTAGCTTTCCCAACAGACGTTGTCCTGTGTTTACTATGAAAAAAAAAAATATTGACTTCGAATTTGTATAATGATAAATTCGGTATTAATCTGAGAGCAACCTTTTCTTATTTATTTAATTCTTTATGCACAAATCAAAAAATAGTGTATAAAAATAGTGGCAATGGCGGGATTATAGCCGAAGGAATCTCTTATCATAACTTTTTGGGTAAAATGACTTAAATATATTTTCGAAATACCTACACACCGCATATTCTATACGGACCAAAAAGAGATTGAAAAATTAGAGAAATTGTCTCTCAGGCTCAGTACTCACTTGCGCCGCGAACGTGTGACATGCATCAATTTAATCGAAAGGTTAAGTGTATACGTGATTCGAAAAGCGAACGCGAGAGGAACACATGCATCCTTTTGATAAAACTGATGTAACGATAGACGTCCGCGGCGCAAGTGAGTACCATCCCTAAGGCACGTAATTTATTACCTTTAACCAATATAATTCGGAGCGATGCATCTGCTTTCAACAATGTTTACAAGGTACCTATCCCGATAATCGCACCAACTGACGCCAGTTAAAATTAAAAAATATAAAATATGCTGTCAAAAAAAAAAAACTCTAAGAAAGCTTTCTTAGGTACATAATAAGTTTTCTTGAATTTTATAATGCTCCGCGCAACTTAATTAACTTTGTATTTAGAGAATTATCTAAGAACTAATAACAACATTTTCTAGACAATACTTAATAATAATGACAACAAAAAAATTATAAGCGAAATGAGTCAACCCCTTCAGTCGTGATGAGACGGCCTAAAAATATACATACATCTACCTCCCAGCTCGATCAAATATAGGACTACATTTTTATATACAGAGATAAGAGGGTTTACAGGGGTTGGGATCAATTCAATATCTGAGTACTGTGTAGCCACAGATGACGATGAGGGTCGATAATGATAAGTTCCTTGTTTTCCCCCCTTTATCATAGTTTTAAGGTTGTTAATTATGATGGAGAAATGAAAATCGTATGCTAAATAATTCAGAAAAGGTTATTGTGTCGCATTCTATCCAGAGTGGTTCCCAAATAGTGAAAACCACATAATTTCGAATGTAATTACATTTAGGATAATTATCCCTCATAATTAATTAATCAGTGCGCTATGAAATGTAAATTAGAATGTACCTACCCATATGTCTTGATCATTTGACAAATTTAATCCGGTGTTTAAAGTCAGTTATATTCTTGTTAGCGTATTAAGATAGTTTCTATATGAATGAGTTAGCTTTTAGTGGTATTATATTATAATATGTTATTATTAGAGACCGGATTATATGCAACTTAAAATTATTGAAATATGCATCATAAATGCTCGAAATATGCAACAAAATCGCCAAAAAGTGCCAAAATATGCAACATCAAATTTAAATAAACACCACAAAAGAACGTTTTTATGATCTATAGTTACACAAAGTCATCGCTCGTTTACTAGTAGGTATTATTTACAAAAAACAGCCTACATTAAATTAGAACAAAATTCTTTATTTACCTACTATATTTTCAACCGATCAGATCTTGGCTCTGCGGATGATAACGGAAAAGCTTTTGAGTGAACATCAGAAGCTTTTCTGTGCATTCGTAGATTTGGAAAAGGCATATGATAGGGTAGATAGGGGTAAACCATGGGAGGTTCTATCAATTTATGGAGTGAACAACCGGTTGTTTCGTGGCATTGCTTCGCTTTATTCGGAAAGTATTGCGTGTGTGAAGGTGAACAGTCACCTTTCACCGGAGTTCTGTCTTACGAAGGGCGTGAATCAAGGGTGCGTCATGTCACCCTGGTTGTTCAATTTGTTTTTTGATTTTTGCGTCAGTGGGTTAAAAGATGTAAATATAGGGGTTGACGTGAATGGTATAAAGTTATGTGTGCTTATGTATACGTAGATGATTTAGTACTTATGGCTGAGTTTGAAAATGATTTGCAAGAACTTGTGTCAAGTGTGTTTGAAAATTGTGCAAAAAACGGTCTAAAAATGAATGTCAGCAAAACAAAGATTTCAGTATTTGAAAGGGATGAAGCAAGAACGAATTGCAAAGTAACCGTAGAAAATGAATATCTTGAGCAAGTGAATGAGTATGTATATTATTTAGGAAGCATGTTTAGTCGGGATGGAAAGTGTGAAAAAGGAATCGGACGTAGCAAAGTTGTTGCTGGTTGCAGGGTAGGCGGTGCACTAAGACCTATAATGAGAAACAACAACGTCTCATTACAAGCAAAGAAACTAGTGCATTACGCAGTCCTGTTACCATCGATGATGTATGGATGTGAAACGTGGACATGGACGAAAAAAGAAGAATGTAGTATAAATGCAGTAGAGATAAAATCTCTACGAAGAACATGTGGTAAAACTTTATGGGATATGGAAAGGAATGAAAATATTAGGAAGGAATGTGGTATGGAAGTAAGTGTTGTGACAAAGATGAAAGTTAATAAGTTGAGATGGTTTGGGCATGTGGAAAGAATGGATGCAAACAGAATGACAAAGAAAATTTATAAGGCTGAAAGGAAAGGTGTAAGAAAGCGTGGCCGACCGAGAATGACGTGGATCGATCACATCGATTCCGTCCTTAAGGAAGGCCAGGTAAGAAGTAAGAGAAATAGGAGAGGGTGTATGAGAAATGTTATGTCGGTGGAAGAAGCGAAAGAAGTAGGTATGCTTGGATAGAAAAGAGTGGAGGTCCGTTCTCTCTGCCTACCTCTTACGGGACACGGCGTGATGGGTAAAAAATAAAAAAAAATTCAACTACCTAGATGCTATCATTTTTGTTAGAAAACGTTAAGAATCAAGTACTGTTCCAAATTTTCAGTAGTAAGGTTACATATCTTCTATCACTTTGTATTCTACATCCACTGAGGTCACTGGACAGTATTTGAATTTCGGTGTTATATTAGTAGGTATTAACTCTGGTAAAGTTGAACGCGATCCGTTAGTAAAATTGTTGGTTTGACAAAAAGATTCACAACCAGGGTTGTTGTTTAAAATGTTTTCATACTTTTTTCTCAGTTTTATTGGAAATGTTCCTGGCAAGTCGGAGTTGATTTGGCGTACTTTTTTCTTCACTTCAATAGAGTTATCTAAGGGTTTCCAGCTTTTTGACCGACCACTACCAAGCCTATGGTAAGATGTGATGAGAGCCTCGCAATGACGGACGACGACGGTGCTCGTTCAGCAACATGTCGAACCTTTACTCTCGGTTTACGAAAAAGCCGACTGTCTTCGGGAATCTTCGTTAACTCGTATGTGTACCTACTCGATACCTATACCAAAGATTCATTAAAATTTTAGAAGAAAGTATACCCAAATATGAAAAATCAAATTTTAGTCGAAATATGCAATGTCCTGAAAAATAGCCAAAATATGCATATGCAAATATGCATTTGCATATAATCCGGTCTCTAGTTATTATTATATAAGATAGGAATGGGTACAAGATATGAAATATTCATGCAGAAAACTCGTTTTATACGATCCGGTAAAGGCATACTTATTATAGGTACTTATCACAGTTTCCATTATAAATTAACAAAATACCGTCAATTTCAACAATAATTATTATATAAAATAGTGGGGATCTATGAAAACGTCATGCACAGCATAATACCCTGTATTCACGAGCACTCCAAATGGATGAAATTTCTTGAAACCATTTGGATTACCCCACAGAGTTTTCAGTGTGTGCATGTGTTTATCACATCATCCAATTAGGTTTTTCCACTTATCATGGTTATATTTAGAGTGACATCTCTCCATTTGGATGAACGGAATGATCGTGAGTGGCGGGCTTTAGATTATCTATATATACTATAAATTTTAAGTGTAAGTACTCTCATAAACTCGTGGTGGACCCTGTTTAGTCAGCGCATGCAAAAACCGTGAAACAAACGGTCTATTGGATGCTAGTGTCGATTTGTAGATGAGAGGAATATGCGTTGGATGGACGATGGATGGACGAATCCAACGCATATTCTGGTGATGGGCACAGTCTCGTCCCATATGCAAGTGCAGTAGCATAGTCTCTGCCTAACTGATCACAGTGAAATGGAGTAAAACTTACATCTTAATATTTCTTCCTGTGAAAAGCTGATGACCTTTTTTGTCTATCGAGGTGCATGTTTTACACATGCAGTTCGTGACAAATCCTAGGTCATCACTGTTATGCGGCGCTCCCCGCTTTCATCGGATTTCACGATGTGTGTCGGCCATTTTGTGAGATGGTCCTGACGAGACACATGCGCACAATGTCGAAACACAACACCTTTTTGACGAATCCAACGCATATTCTGGTGACGGGCACAGTCTCGTCCCATATGCAAGTGCAGTAGCATACCCAACTAGCAAAATCTGTACTTGTAGCACTCCCAAGAGTAAAATTTTGTAGACTTATAAGATACATATAGCATACTTTAACCCTGGATTTGGGCGCAGTTATAGGAGCATTTATTTCTATAACGATGTTCTTATAAGATACTTATAGCATTCTTCAATCACAAGATTAGGACGCACTTACAGGAGCATTAATTTCTATAACGATCTTATAACGAGCTTACAGAATGTAAATAATCAAATAATACACTTGACGAAGCGCAATTGGTTCTATAATGATCTTCAGCTATGCATTCACAAGCATAAATACTCCTATAAGTATCTGCCATAAGTATCTTACCAGACCAATCTTGTTTAATGTTTACTGGTAAAGTACTGTATAAAGTATGTTTTGTTATGCTTTTTGTGCGTCGTGAAAGTTTTTTGTTCTTGTATTAAATACTAAAAATGTAAGTACATTTTCTATTATTAATATAATACATTTATTAATAAACAGCAAAATATAATTGATAAAGGACACTCATCTATCCACTGTTGGGAACATGGGAAGTCATTTTTACTGTAAATATGTACCGTAATTTTATTATTTTATTCACGCGCTTCGGAAAAAAGCTCAATTTACAGTTGTTGTAGAATTTTCATTTCATCTGTTTTATATGAAAATTCGCCATTTTTTAAAATACTCTGCATTGAGTACTTTATAGAACCATTATAGGTACATTGTTACTTATAACAGTTTCAATCAAGATAACACATTGCCTCCATTTTAACAAATTAGGGTAGATCAATTTGAACCTCATTATTGTTGGAAGTTTTTTTTTTACTTATTTCTTGATGTCTTCCGTTACATATTTCGACTTATTTTCGATAAATTTAGATAGGTGACTGACAAATTGTACGGAATATGTAAGTCAGTTGATGACAGCGGAGGCTGTTTTTATATTAAAAACAATAACCGCTGACTGACTGATGTCATTAACGCTTCAGCCTTATGGCTGAATTCGAACCCGAAGTGAAAGCAAAGTTTGCATGAAAAAGTTTATCGAATCAGGAAACTTAAAAGCACACACGCGACTTCATACTGGAGAAAAGCCATATGAATGCAATGTTTGCAATAAAAAGTTTACAAACTCATGTAAATTAATGATTAACATGCGAACTCACAGCTGAGAAAAGCCATAAAAATGCAATATTTGCAATAAAAAGTTAAATCAATCAAATAATTAAACACGCACAGCTATACTGTAATGCTAAGTTTGCAATACAAAGTTTAAGATGTTTTTTAAAGTTTGCATAAATAGTTCAATCAACCGCGTGCTCAAATGCGAATTCAGTCATATGAGAGCAAAGTTTGCATGAAAAAGTTAGTTTTAGCCATTCTGCTTTGAATGCTGCTGCGAATGTTGCTGCTGTATAATGTTATTTTTAAAAGAATGCTGCTGCTGTATAATGTTATTATTAAAAGAATGCTGCTGCTGTATAATGTTATTTTTATTACCGAAACTGTCGTTTTTCTGTGTGACTTTCTTGTTTGTTTGCTTTGTTGTGTGTATAGCGTCTATTGGCAAATTCTTTTTCTGTATATTGACTTCTGGCTTCTTATTGATTTATGTACCTACCTATAGTTAATATTTGTTTATCTGACTTTTGATTATATCTTATGTTTTTGTTACCACTTGATTGAATGTTTTTCATTCTTTAGACTTTTGATTATATCTTATGTGTTTG
The DNA here is from genome assembly GCA_963576905.1 of Mystacides longicornis. Classification (NCBI taxonomy): domain Eukaryota; kingdom Metazoa; phylum Arthropoda; class Insecta; order Trichoptera; family Leptoceridae; genus Mystacides; species Mystacides longicornis. Next base: position 14,892,825 of record OY756429.1, on the reverse strand, counting down.
TTACCACTTGATTGAATGTTTTTCATTATTTATTCAATATTTTATGTTTTAATGTATTTCATTAGTTTATTTTATTGCCAACCTCGATACAGGCTATGCCTAATGAGGTGGCAAAACAAAACCACTTTTGTATATTCTTTGTATGCTTTTATTTTGTTTCATTCATGTTATAAAAATGAATAAACTTATTATTCAAATTTGTAGAAGTCCAAATTTTCTTACTTCGTCAACTATGTGTATTAAATTGTGTATGTTACTAGTAACATAGTCTCGCCCGTAGAAGATTTTAAAATTTTATGCAAAATCTGCTATCATTTTTCAGCAATGTTCAAGAGCGGAAAATGGTTTTCATTTGAACAAATCGTGATGGCACAAAACAAGTTCAAAAAATGATGAAAAGGTTCAGATTTCAGAAAGTGTTTCAAAATTATGAAACTTAGTAATAAAAAAAACATCGGTGCTCAGATCCTTTCCAGTAAGACAAAACATTGATAGAAATAACGGTTCTGTGTATCTCTTTCGGCATTTGATAGTTCAGTAAAAAACTGTTGACAATAGCAATATCTCGAGCACTCCATTTGGTATACTTTCCCAACTTTCCATCTCGCCACCCAATTAACAATCGTTTCATCAAACCAAGGTCTATTAAGTGTAATGAATCACCGACAGGAAAACTCTCTATCAAATCTATGTCTAGCTTTAATAATGGAGAGTCTTAATACTTGATATTTTGTTTAAAATATTAGATAGCTCATTCAGGGCTAAATGGCTTATATTAAATTTAACAGCCCAGCTCTGTATATTTTTAAACAATTTATTATTTTTTTCATAATCAGTTTCTTCAAATGCCGAATCGGATTCATTCTTTATTTTCTACTTCTTCACATTCCGAGTGATAGTTTATATATTATTTTCGACAGCGGAACTCTCATTTATTGCATCTCTATTTAAACTTGAAATATTTCCAGGCCCTGAATGAGGCATTTGTGGAGAATATGATTTCACTAATTCAACATACCTACCCATTTGTCACTTTTCTTCTATAACCACCGCTCCTTTTAAATCGTTTTCAGTCACTTAATTCCATATTTAACGCGCACTTTTTCACGAAGAATAAAAACATTTGAACCACCTCGACAAAATAACTGGCGTTTACCTATAAAGTGATTGAGTTAGTATTTTTGTGTATATTTGCTCTTATAACGTATTAATTAAGTACTGTTGGTTTTGTAAGAGTCTTACACTAGGCTATAGCAGCAAGAACTTATAATGATCTCAGCCAAGTATGTTAAAGAATCTAGTTTAAAGACTATTTGCACTTATAGCGTTCTTTTGAAGTACTATTTGTTTCATATGAGTCTTGAACAAGACTTTATAGACGATTACTTATAATGATCTCGGCGAAGTATTTTATAGGATTCTTTAATCTTACAAAATGCTACTTTAGGATCAGCATTTTTCTCAGGACTATTAAGTCTTAGTGCATGCTCTTATAGGATTAGTTCTCCTATAACTTACCTATAAAATAGTCTTGTAGCTATCTATAAGTCTGAAATACTAAATCAAATGCTCTTGAGATTATCAACGCTTGTAGAATGCCATTATAAGTAAGAGTATCCTATAACTGTCCTGTGCGATAGTTTTGTAGCAAACTATAAGACTGAGATATAAAAACGAATGCTCTTGAGAATATTAAGGCTTGTAAAATGCTATTATAAGTAATACAGTCTACAACAATGCCATTATAAGAGGTTTATAAGTACTGACAGACTTATAATCTTTCGTTATAGGATTACTTTGCTAGTTGGGTAGTCTCTGCCTAACTGATCACAGTGAAATGGAGTAAAACTTACATCTTAATATTTCTTCCTGTGAAAAGCTGATGACCTTTTTTGTCTATCGAGGTGCATGTTTTACACATGCAGTTCGTGACAAATCCTAGGTCATCACTTTCAGTCATGTTATGCGGCGCTCCCCGCTTTCATCGGATTTCACGATGTGTGTCGGCCATTTTGTGAGATGGTCCTGACGAGACACATGCGCACAATGTCGAAACACAACACCTTTTTGACGAATCCAACGCATATTCTGGTGATGGGCACAGTCTCGTCCCATATGCAAGTGCAGTAGCATAGTCTCTGCCTAACTGATCACAGTGAAATGGAGTAAAACTTACATCTTAATATTTCTTCCTGTGAAAAGCTGATGACCTTTTTTGTCTATCGAGGTGCATGTTTTACACATGCAGTTCGTGACAAATCCTAGGTCATCACTTTCAGTCATGTTATGCGGCGCTCCCCGCTTTCATCGAATTTCACGATGTGTGTCGGCCATTTTGTGAGATGGTCCTGACGAGACACATGCGCACAATGTCGAAACACAACACCTTTTTGACGAATCCAACGCATATTCTGGTGATGGGCACAGTCTCGTCCCATATGCAAGTGCAGTAGCATAGTCTCTGCCTAACTGATCACAGTGAAATGGAGTAAAACTTACATCTTAATATATATATATATATATGAAAGCGGGGAGTGCCGCATAACATGAATGGAAGTGAAAACACAAGATTTGTCACGAAATGCATGTGAACAACATGCACCTCGAAAGACAAAAAGGGATAATCAGCTTTTCACAGGAAACAATATGAAGATGGAAGGTTTATACTCCTTAACGCTGTGATGAATTCGGCAGAGACTGTGCTACTGCACTTGCATATGGGACGAGTCTGTGCCCATCACCAGAATATGCGATTGGATTCGTCAAAAAGATTCTATGTGCCAAACATCTTCCTCTTTCACGACAAAACCTTTTAATAGTTTACTGTGAAAAATTCGATGAGTGTATTTTGTATTCCACTTTGAGTCAGCACTGATTCATAAAAAAATGGGGTTTAGATTTATTTCCATCAGAAACACTGATCGCTGTAACAACAGTATTATTTCGTAAACATCAGGCATAAATTGCGTCGCTGGAAAAAAATATTTTTAACGTAAACCGAATTTGCTAAAATCTCGATTGAAACTAATAATATCTATTTTGTCCCTTAAGAAAGATAAAAATGTACCGAGCCATCTTTCGCCGTATGTAACTCAAATCTGATTTCACTTAAATGAAACATTTTTGATCTGACATATTTCATGATTGAAATTTTATTTCCGCGAACTCAGATCATCCTCAGTACAAAAAGATGTATTAGAGCTAGTTGACAGGCGAAAAGGAACAGCGAAAAACATCGTGTATTTTTATACCTACAACAAACTTATTTTATGATTATTCATATATTGTGGATTTTATTATTTCTTACTACCTTTCCCGACAGACGTTGTCCTGTGGTTCTAACCCGAGGCGGCCCGTTCATATATGTACGTAATGTGCATTGCGCCCCCATAAAAAAATACACAATTAATTCGATTGAGTTAAGCTAATAAACTATTAACATTAAAATATTTCCAAAACATCCATATTTCATTCGTATTCAAAACTCAGGCGGGAACAACGCGAGAATATAATATGCAGACGCAGATATGTGCCCGATGTTGACTTTGTATGAAAATAAATTGGAGTAAGTGGGATGGGCTCTTGTAAGAGCGGTAATCACGTGTGCGAAAATGAGAGGGAACTATACCATCATGGCGTTGGCGCGTCGCAGAAAGTCGGTTCCATACTAATTTTATAATTATATTTAATACTATCCATTATCCATTTTCAACATTTAATTAGTTATTCTGTCATCCGGAGCGGAGAAGAATCCAATAAATCAAACATCAGAAGAATCCATTCAGCCGATCTCGAGTTATAAGTGTTCGCAATAACCCGACTTTCATTTATATTAGAGATATTCATATGTTAGAAATAAATTTTAGTTTATTTCTGTTAGTTCAATATCAACTGTGGTCGTTGAATATTCTACACATTTATATTGGTTAGCTTTCAACCGCAATTGTCCGTTTTTACTATCGATCTAAGCATCTGTTAGTTGAATCGAAACGGAATAATTAAAAAAGTCTAACAATCAAATCCAATTAATACAAAACTCACATGTGAAAAATACACATATTTACCCGTATAAAAATACCTATCTACCAATTGGAAAATAGCTTTCTACAAAATAATATTGTTACAGATAATTGAAATTTTGAAGAGAAATCTTTTAAAAATATCTAACAAATGGGTATATTGTCGCACCATGGAGTAATTCCTATCTAAGACCGGTAAAAATCATATATTTTTTTAAAATGAATCTGTGCTCACTCAAAGTGAACACAAATACACTCTGTGACTATCACAATAAGCTACTTAAAGCTTGTGTCGTGAAAGAGAAAGATGGTCGGCACCTGGGATCGAACCCACGACCTCCGAACGAAACAGTACGAAAGCCGGCGTCTACCAACCACTCCTGACAACATTGATTAAAATAGTTTCGAATGTAATAACCGTACCCGTATTCTTAGTTTTATCGGAAGGTTAGTATTCACGGGAGTAAAGTGAGTACTACACGATACATTTTGTATGGAAAACGTGTATATCGCCGCCACAAGGATATTTCCAGAAACGAAATCTATTCTCGCATTCGATACGTATACACGTTTTCCATACAAAATGTATGGTGTTACTCACTTTACTTCCATGACTACCTTCCGATAAAACTTAGAATACGGGTAGGTACCTTTGAGAAATGATAATAGGCCCATCTGTAAGTAGCTTAATTTTACTTAATTTATTATTTATAAACTGTTTAGTTTCTTAAAGTTTTAACATCACTAATTTCCATAGATATTGGTGCTCCTGAGAGTAGTTTTCAATTCTGAAACTCTCAGCGCATTTTTGGACACAGTGTAATCGCTCCTGGATTCGATCCCGCATGTCATGATGGGTCTAACACAAGTTTTATAAATCATAATCTTGCTTGTAATTTGCATATCAGGGTTCTTCCATACGGAGTTTCTAAGACATCCTGGTATTGAAGCAGTCTTGTAGATTTGACTCAGTATTTCTGTCGGTAGATCGGTCTGCCCACACAAGTCCACTCCTGACTTAAAAATAATAAACACCAAATTGAGATAAAAAATTGTTTTTAATTGAATTGCGAAAACAAGGATAAAATATTTTCAACCGATTTTTTAGAGAAACAACTCCATAGTGTGGCGCAACATATGCAGACACCTACTAAACTATGCACTGATGCAATTTATAAAAAGAGTATGCAACATTGTTGAATCAGTTATAAGGCGAGTTGTTGGTTAAAAAAAAGACCTTATGTGTAGACATTAGGGATAGAAGTTATTTCTTTAGTTGGCCTGAATAATGTACAATGGTCTGAAAAGCGTATAGCAGTTCTGCAATTTATGCAAAAGGATTGCATACAAACCTCTTAACTTTCATTCAAATATTTTTCCCTAACTGTTGTGTCTCGATGGGCATTCGAAGCTCCGTGGTCGCTCAATGCAAGTTTTTCTTATAAATGGTATACTTCTATCAATTTTGAAAAAAGTGTCACACATATGACATTTTAAATATGCAACAGAATGCATATTGTAGGTATCTACTTAGTTAAATCTATTGCCATTTTAAACTGTAGAAATATTTTTAAGTCACCATTGCAAACCAGCCGTTTTTGACGTACCTAGGTACCTAATGTCTTCAGCAACAACTTTTTTGATTAAATCCTTTATAAACAACACACCTAATCATTGAATCAGTTTCCCAATTTCGCATTTTACTCACTAACGTTATGTGAGAAACTCGCGGGAATATCGTATGGGCTGCGGAGCTTATTAAGTATTCTGTAGGGGAGCAATACACGTTTCCATACAAAATTAGTTACTTCACGCCAGCGTAAATGCCACGGAAACATAGAATAGGGGTACAGTTTATTTTACATAAATAGTTCAAATATTTTAAAAAATCCTAAAAACAAAATGTCTATTTTTTATAATTAATTTAATAATATCTACCTACCCTCAGACGTAAAATATATTTATACATAAATAATATCGTAGAATAACATTATATAAGTCGACATTACCTATTCCCGATATTTTATGTGTTGTATTTATTATTATAACAACGTACTACAAGATCAAGCAGATTGTGTTTCAAGGCAAGTTTTCGAACTAATTTGGCAACATCGTTATTTCCACGTAAATACTTCTTTCTATCGCTAAATATTTTGATCCCTACGAGATTCAAATTACTAATGGGCCTCTACCTTCCATATTTTTGAAAGAATAAAATACACAACATCACAAAGGAGCAGACTTTTGTCAATCAAAATATCATTTTAAGCACTCTTTCGAATAGCTTATTTTCGTATATCAGCACAACAAACATAAATTGCAGACTTTTATTTAACTTTATTCATCGCTGACATTCAGATGTAATTATAGTAAAATATTATACAAATTGTTGGCGTCCTTTTCCGGGCTACTAGGCCGTGGTATATTTGCGTGGACTATTTGCACCATGAATACCCAAATGCACCACGGCCTTGAATACTCAAATGAACCACGGCCTAATAGCCCGGAAACGACACCAACAATAATTGTTGGCCGGCCGGGAAAGCCTAAATGGCTATATGGTACAAAAATACTTAAAGTTTCTTGAAATTTTTAAAGTTACTGGATCTTCATAGAAGATCTCAGGATCTTCAAAGTATAGGACATAGCTGTCTTTTGAACAGATCTTGTTATGATATTTTGATATTTTTCTGCTAACTGACCACATATTTTATCAGCTTGATTTCTCTAGGGCTTAAAAATTAATACAACTTAGACCAAATAATATAAGTATGTTAAGCAAAAAAAACCACCATATGACAGGGTTAGCAAAAAAAACACCAAATGACAGGCTGAATATCCCATACAAGTAGGCACACATACCGTGGAAATGATAGACTCTTTCTGCCTCCTTGGCACCACCATAACACATTATGAAACTAACTGCAGCGCAGAAATTAAGGCAAGGCGAGTAGCTGGCAAAATATGCTTTTATAGTATTTTAAAGCATATGAGGTCACAACTACTCACCCGAAAAACTAAGCTCTTAATATACAAAACTCTTCTAAGACCTGTCGTTGCGTACGGAGCCAAATATTGGATCTTAAAAAAAATGATAAAAATAGCCTGCTAATATTCGAACGAAAAATACTGAGAAAGATCTTTGGAGCAGTAAACGATAATGAATACTGAAGGATACGCTATAATCACGAACTGCAGGCTCTGTGTGACGAACCCAATATCATAGAATTTATAAAAGTACGCAGATTGGAATGGTTGGGTCACGTCAGCCGAATGAGTGATGATAGTATCCCATAAATATCCTAAACACATGTCCAGATGGTTGAAGGAGACAACATCAGAGAGATCGGAATGATGATCTGGAGGAGAGCGGCAGAGAACAGACAGGAATGGAAAAGATTTCTTGAGGAGGCCAAGGCTCATAACGGGTTGTAGCGCCAATGATGATGATGGGATTTCTCTAGAATTTATTCTCTGCGGCGTATTATTGCAATGAACTATCCATGTAAGAATACTGGTACTACTTGAGAAGGTGGGTTGTAGTGAAAAATTAATATCACACACATTGTTTAATCAAAATAATAAGAGAGATTAAGAAAAGTTTCAATAAAGTCGCAAGTGATAAATGTGTGGAATGTATCATACAAGTTTCCTGATTTAAGGTTGCGTGTTATAAATATATTGAAACAATACATAGGGAGCTATTACTATTAGCCGCACTGGCCCTCTACGCCGCTTGGCCCTCTATTATCACGATTGCGCTCTTCTAAGATTCGCGATTGGGAAGAAAAATTAAGGGCCGTATTTATAAACGGCAGACTATAATAATTAATGTACTAACGTGTAACGTAGTTATTTTTTAATTGTTTGTTTCTATGATTCCAAAATAAGAAAATTAAATTTCTACTTGTTGCATACACGAGAAGAAGTGTAGGAAGACCACAGATGAGACGGAGGGATGACCTAGAGCGACACGCTGGTGTGCTATGGATGCAGACTGCGCAGGAGAGGTCGACATGGAGGAACATGGAGGAGGCTTTCAGGAGTGGACGGCGATAAGCTGATGAAGAGAAGAGAGAAGACGCATACATGAGATTTTTCGACATGTTGAACATGTTGAGAATTCTTATGATTAGAAGTTTCGGAGACAAACATTACCGATATGGCGAACGCTGTCAACGTAAAGTGATCACACTAAGCCAGCCTTCGAAATACCAGTAGAAGACGGTCGTAAGCCCGTAGTGGTTTGTTACATTTAAAAATCGAACATTAGTAATGAATTGTTAGAGTCATTAGTTGTTATTTTTTCTTTTACACTGCGTAAGATTATACATTGGGGAATGACTTTTAACTGTTTGAGTTGGATGGATTCCTCGAGACAACACTAAGCAGGACCATGAATATTGATGGTAGGCAAAAACGAGGAAAAGCTCAATGACTCAAAGAAATGACTAGACTACATAAATCCGAGGATAGTCCTCTTTTGTAACCTACCGGATTCCTTCGACCACATGGGAGAACGTTCTCTATCCTGCGCTTCCTGAAAACAGATCTTCAACAGCACTCGAACCAGTTTTTTTCCTATGATTCCAAAATAATCCAATTTGTTTTTGTATCTTATCCACTTTCTGTGGTAAGCAGACTTTTCCTTGATAACTTTTATTAGCGCACCCGAAAACCAGCATGTAAATAGAAACAACATACATGAAGTCTCCTACCATCCCCAAGCACTATAGAGACCCAGATATCTTCCGAAGAAGATCTCCAGGAAGACTGTGATTGTGGATTTATCTCTGCTTTGACAGTCACGAGAACACCGCCACCCAATTCACCCGCGACAGTATTCCTATCTCTACGGAAAACAGTGTATCTCTCATCAATGAATTCAGCGTCACATAATATCGTCACAAAGCCAGGTCTCTGCCATACAGATAATGGAGTAGTCACTGCTCAAACAATTAAATAAAACCTCGTGAGTTTTGGTGCGTATACCCCTCACATTTTGGTAATATATTGTCAATTTTTCGCCTGCAATACAAACAAAATATCAACTGTTGCCGTCAGACAATTAAAAATGTACTAACTTTTTTACTCTTATTTTTGTATCTTTCTATTTTCTAACTATATTGCTTTTATTTCTGAACGTCTCTTCTCAATTTACGTAATGGGCCAATACGGATTGGTTTTTTACCTATTTTATTTGTTATCCGTAAATTATTTTGTTTTTGATATTTTTATACTAATTTATATCGTTTTGGTGTTTTGTCAAAGGCGCTTATATGTATTCATGAAAAAAATATGCATGTGTACGCAATTTTGGTAACTTTTGATAAGAACCGATTTTTGGGGCAAATACTCTATACTGCACTATCGACATTTTTTTTCTTTTATTGCTGCATTGACGAGTTTGAGTACAGTAGGTCAATGGATGATTAATAGAATAAAACAATATAGTAAGAAAACACTAAACAGACAACTCTGTTAAAAACCCATCAGATTACAAATACATAGCTAACTGCGGTAACCGATATTTGACCAACGGATGTTTATTGAATCGGGCCTAAATGTATCTCCGTTTAATTTTAAATATGTATAGTTAGATAATAATAGTTCTACGAGCGTAATACAAAAAAATAGGTTTGTTAGTATTCTTTGAGACAATAACAAAGCATTATATGTTTATCTCTTTCACTGCCGGCAGTAAAATAATGAAAGCGGGAAAGAAACAGAGCTATCTTGACATGTAGTGCAAATTAGCGTAGCTTGAATACCGCCGTAAACAAGACGCTTATTGTAATAAAATGTTGAAACTAAGTAAAAAGATTAAAAATGTATGTTGTATACATGAGATTTTTCGACATGTTGAACATGTCGAGAATTTTACATTGAATTGTGCATCCGCTTGTCAAGAAAAACCATTGCATTCAGGTAGACTCATACGACATGGCAATATCGTCATATTATGTTTTTATCAATTTTCTATGATCATAGCGTGTGACTAGGCTATGTTGCGCTGGCAGTCATCGATGGCACCATATAAAAAATGTGCTCTTGCCATATTATGAATATACTGGCTCTTTGGACCACGTGTGACTGCACCATTATGGCTGAAACAGCGAATAAATAAACTCGCTCTGCACAAAACCAAAATGACGAGGGACAAAGTACTTACTTACAAAGGGGAGGATTCCAAAGATATATTTCAGGGTATACTAGGACTTAGGTATGATTTAATACAACGCTTTTACATATACAGCAGCGTTATAATAGATATATTTTTTATGATTTCACAACGCCCAGGGGCTACATCACTGGACGAGCTGTTGTTTCGAAACGGTACATTGTTATGTTGAACACTGTCACGCATTTCGGTAATCAGCGATGTTTTGGTTTGATTCAATTACTACAAAAGAAAATATATATCACTGCTGCCCCACTCGTAATGTGCCTCGTTCTTAGCGGCCTTGTGGTGAATTAATTAATGCAAATTTGGAAGCAAGTATCTTCTATTTTACACTGATTCTTGTGCCGTTAAATCATCCTTCATTAGTTTCTGTTATCAAAAGTTTTAAGGAATCAGTTTTACAAAAAACAAGAGTGGCATAGACAAACTGAATCTGTACCTATTGAGTGTATAGCGCTGGGAGGGGCCAGGAACTTTTAGGATGTTGTGACTAGCAGGCATTGGTAAGGGATATATGTAATAGCTTGGAGAAGTTTCCAAGAAAGTCCAAGTTCTATACCGATGCGCATTATGATAAAATATTAACATTCATTTTTATGCGGCAGCCATCACCAGAAGAATCGAATGGCAAATTTTAAATTTGACCACCTTATGGAGAAAGTTGTTGACTTAAAACCGACCTTGGTAGCCTAGTGGCGTATAGACTACGACTTGATTAAGGTCAATAAATCAACAACGTTTGTAACAAAATCATACTTATTTTGTCATACTTACCAACGATGACAACAAAGAACATAACAAGGGTAAGCTAAGCATCAATAAGTTGGTAACTGATAATTCGTTATGTTTTATATAAATGTTTTGTTTGAATTGAAAATTTCAGCCATCCTTTTTATATGTCTCTTTAAATCCCATATCTTAAATTTCTTCTCCTGAATGTGGAGGTAACATCGTCATCTACCATAGGATAATATAGACCTTTTTGAGTAGGACACCGTAGCTAAACATTATTACGTTTAACCCAGTATTAAACAAATCCTCCTTTCCCACCTCAACTTGTTGAAAATACGTACTTATTGAGTGAGCTTACTTTCACTTTGTTGAAAAAAAAACATCTTTCCAATAATTTGTTTCAAACTAATTATTAACACATCAGTAGATATACCTAACTATTGAAGAAGATAAGGTTGTAAAATTTCCTGCAGAGTTATAGAATATTATTATCTTGATACTTCTAAGTTAGTCTCTTTCCATCTTAGTTTGAAACAAAATGGTGGAACAAAAGCATTAACATTTGTTCCTTTTAAAATCGAACATCAGTAATGAATTTTTAGAGTTATTCGTTAAGACCTAGTCCGAAACATGTTTGTCTACGATACATGAAAATGGTAAAAGAGATGAATCTAGTATAGATGCAGTAGAGATGAGATCTCTACGAAGAATACTTATGTGGAAAGACTCTGTGGGATATGGAAAGCAATGAGAATTAGTACGGAAGTTCATGTTGAAACAAATATGAAAGTTAATAAGTTGGCATAGTTTGGGTATGTTAAAAGAATGAGAATTAGGCTGAAAAAAAAGTATAAGAAGGTGTGGTCGACCGAAAATGAAGTGGAACGAACACAGGGATTTTGTCCTCAAAGAAGGCCGGATTAGAAGCAAAATAAATAGGAGAGGTTATATGTGAAAGACGTTATATCGGTGGAAGAAGCGATAGGAGTGTGCTTGGATAGAAAAGAGTAGAGGGCCGGTTTCCTAATCTCATTTTAAAATCCCCAACAAATAATTATGAGCATCTTTTACTCTTAGAGAGATGCATGCGTGCCCCCACACTTGATGGTTTAATGTTGGTTATTAGACTGCAGTTTACGAACAAAGAAATCAAGCTTTGTCTAGTATCTCACTGTCGGCAGTACAAAAAAGTAAAAGTGCGAAAGAGACAGATTAAGGTGTACGTCCTGTGTCATAAAGCGTCGCTTAGATACCGCCGTATACGAAACGCAATAATAATAATTTCACAAAATTTTCACCATTGAAGATTCTGTTCCTAGGTTGGTATGGATCATTGCGTACAAGGGGCTATAAATAGTAGAGATTATAACTATGGCCGATACACCAGTATATCCGCTTAGGTTCATAGGTCAAACAATCCGAAGAGGTAGACTTGCTGATCAATACGACAAAAATTAGTTACTAAATTATTATCCGTTTTAATAATTATTAATGAAACTCTAAATTTCCTCAGACAAAACAAGTCATTACGCAAATGGCTTACAAAATTTACTTCCCCTTTGAGAAACATTTTCATTTGAGGTTCATTACTTTTTCAACACCTTTGTTCTTATTATGAATGAAATATCGGTAGCTTTTGTTTCAGCCGATCCAAATTTTATTGAAGCCATTTTCCGTGCTTAATTTGTTCCAAATAGCAGTTTCACTTCGCACCAATTAATAATAATTAAAACCTTTTCTATATTCATACTTCTTTATACCGCTGCTGGTTAAACCTAAGGCCCTGTACTCACTTGCACCGCGAACGTCTGACATTGCATCATTTTAATCGGAAGGTTAAGTGTATACATAAGTGATTCGAAAAGCGAACGCGAACGGAACATATGCATCCTTTTGATAAAATTGATGTAACGGTACACGTTCGCGGCGCAAGTGAGTACCGAGCTTTACTTCAAACATTTACCAAGAGATGGCGATGTAGTAAAACATAAGTGAAGTAAGTATAATTGTTTTACATATTATAATTGTTAACACACATTGCATAATTATTTTTATTATAGAGATGTTCTATGTAGGCAAATATGAGTCTACCGGCACATGCACTGCAGATTAATGCGCAGCAGATTAATCGGTAGCAATCTTAATCAGTACGAAGATGACGTATACGAACGCGCATGGTTTCAGTGTGCGCTCTCGAATACAGCTTCATACTGATTTAGTTTGCTCTGCTGCAAACTAATAAACCAGCAGCATGTGGAGCAGACTTATTGTCTCTTTTGCGATAAGAGCAGTGGGCGAAGCGTCCTTTGGTTAATATTCGATACTGGAATACCACTGGAATATTATATTGATTGATTATTGAAACAAAAAAATCTTTTTTAAGTGCGTATATGAATTAAACTTTATGTAAAACTTCTTTTATCGTCTTAACGGCACACCCAGCGTGAGCCTATCACTTCTACTATTATGTGGAGGAGATGGACTTGGCTGGGACATGTGTTAAGGATGCTGAATGACAGTTGGCCGAGGAGAGCTCTTGTTGCTTCCGTATGCCCCTAAGTGGGGTCTTAAGGGAGTTTAGATTTGGATTGGACAGAGAAGTAAGAAAATTTTGAGTAATTGCGAGGAAAATAAACGAAAAACAACAAAACCGTAAAACAAAATGTTGTTATTATTTTCCTATCGTTTGTAGTGATATTTGCATCTTTACGTTCGTTAGTTATACGACTGTCATCCGTTCTACCCGTTTCGTGGTCTAACGATAAAACATTAAGTATTGTAATACTCTCAAGCCAAATTTATGAATAAATACTTAGCGCAGATGTGTTCTTAATGTAGGGTGATGTCATCCGAGCGCGATGTCTAAATAAATAAAGGAGTGAGCTCCCAAATAATTTGCCCAGTTTCACGGGGACTCTAAAAACATTGAGTTGGGTTTAATATATTGGACACCTATGGAAAATCAGACGACACACCGATTACCAACCGAATATACTAGGAATATCCACACTCGGTCCGTATGAAATTTTAACAGAAAAGTTTTAATGGACATTAGTGTAATATAACTTTGTTTCAGCAGCGATTCAATTTAAGTCTCAACGGATTGAAAGTTCTCAAACACTATGTACGCCAACGTTGAGCATTTGCATTAGAAAAAAGCTTTTGCAGCGTCCATTTCTGCTGACACATGTTTTTGTTGGTAAGCCATGTATATTTTTGAAAGTATAAATTACCTACTTGAACCTTTTGGCTCGTTTTTCTTCAGGTTTTCATCTATAATGGCCGGTTATCACGAGCTTCGTGCTTGTCAGTCTTGTTACTAATACTAAGCCTCAATATGACAAGTGAGAAGTAACCGTTTACACGTTGGTGCCAGTAGAAGTTATTAGTGACCAGACATTCGAAATGCAACGACCGTGTACAACTTGTCGAGTTGTTTATACAAGGCCAACAAGCGACAACACGCATAGAGGCATAGTATTAGTGACAAGTACGAAGCACTTAGCTACGAAGCCCGTGTAACCCAGCCATAACCTTTATGCATTTGCATGTAACTCGCCGAATATACAACAATAAATGATTCGTATAGCGAGTAACTTAGCTACTTACTTAATTACTCGCTACTCGACCGGGGTGTGAACAATGTAAGCTTTACGGTTCTTTTAAGGCTTAGGCGTAGTGAAGATTTCGTTTATAATTTTGATTATTCATTTTGATCTATATCGATTTCGACCAGGTTAAGCTAATCTTTTGATCCTTTATCCTAATTTAACTATTCAATCTGAATTGAATTTTTGCTTGCCGCAATCATCATTTTTTTTAACTGAAAGTGTCGTGATATCAGACCACTTTTGTGTAAGCAACTAATAATCTGCGACGACGGCTACCACTAAAGCTGCAGCTAATTATATTCGTTTTTATTTTACATATCACTCGGTGTCCCGTGAGGGGTAGGCATAGAGAACGGACCTCCATTTCTTTCTCTTCTTCCACCGACATAACATTCCTCATACACCCTATCCTATTTCTCTTACTTCTTATCTGGCCTTTCTTGAGGACGGATTCGATGTGATCCACGTCATTCTCTGTTGGTCACGCACCTTTCCTTTCAACCTTTTAAATTTTCTTTGCCATAATGTTTATAATGTTTACATCCATTCTTTCCACATGCCCACTCCATCTCAACTTAATTACTTCCATCTTTGTAACAGCACTAACTTCTGATTCTTAGATAATTTCAACATTGTAAGGACAATCGAATGCTCGTACCACATTCTGACGATATCTCTATGACGTAATGCAGTTCATAGAAATGATTTTATCAACACATGAGCTATGCACGAGCGTAGCTCAAATTTCATAGCATACGAGTACCTACTTATACTTCTTATGAAACAAGCATACTCTGCGTTTTCATACGGTAACTAAACAGTTATATAGATTTGTCGCTTGGCTATTCATTGGCTTGTCGCTGTTATGATGAGTGGTGTTTCTTTTGAAATATGTAAATAAATAAATATATTAACAGGCTAGCTGTAAGATACGTCCTATGATTGAGAAGGCGTAGAAAACTAACAAGGCGGTGACCAAACGGAAAATAGAAAGAAAATACGCGTTGGCATATTAAGGTGCATTTATACCAAACCAAAAAAGACCCAGATCATGAAAATATTGTATATTTTTCTAATCGTAGATATGGTCACCAAGTAAATAATAACCAGAAAGAAATGTCACCGCCTACTAATAAGTTGTTGTGTCCGTGGTGTCTAGTATCAACGATTAGGAAAATATACCTGCTCTATTTTCAAGTTTTGGGTCTTTTTTCGTTTGGTATAAATGCAGCTTTATGTGTCAAGGAAAAAAATCGCGATGGAGTAGAATTATCAGTGGCTGAGAACAGAATTTCGAATCATATCGATCATTTTAGTATGGACATTTTTCAAAACTCTTTCGATGATCGTTAAAACTTATACTAGAGCTACTGGTCATCCTCCAAATAAATAACTAAAGCAAAATCAAGATCGTTAATTTTCACGCTCCGACACAATACACAAATTGACGTTTGTTATTTAAAAAAAAAAAAACGGAGAGAATAATACAGGCACGGAACTTTCCAAATGTCACCGTAAAGGACACTCCCTAGGAACCCAATACATTACACGGTTTTCACATTATTATTTTTACGAATATGTAACAACTAATGACTCTAACAATTCATTACTGATGTTCGATTTTTAATGGAACAAACCATCACGGGCTTACGGCCGTCTTCTACTGTTATTCCGAAGGCTGGCTTTGTGTGATCACTTTACATTAACAACGTTCGCGGTGGTAATGTTTAAGTCTCCGAAACTTCCAATCATGAGAATTCTCGACATGTTCAACCCCGTGTATGTAACAAGTAGATTCAATAATTAATTAAATATAGATATTAAAGTTGGAAATTATTGAGAACAAGATAGCAACCAAATTTAAAGACTGCGACTGCTGTCATGTATTTGGCTCCAGGATATGAATATATCCATTATAAAATTTATGTTGTTGAACATGCAATTTTCTTTATGGAAGTAATTTAAATAAAAAACTTTTTAACTATTCCACAAATTTATTGTACCTGCCATGTTTCGAAGGGGCACGCCCTTCATGGTCAACTGAGTTTCAAATAACCTGTGACCAAGAAGGGCGTGCCCCTTCGAAACATGTCAGGTGCAATAAATTTGTGGAATAGTTAAAAAGTTTTTTATTTACATTTGATTAAACATCCATTATTATTATTTTTGAACAAAATAATCACAGTTGAATGATATCAGTCTATAGAGGCGCCTGAGTCGACGACGGTGACTTTTGCTACCCTTTCTATTTATAGCCTTATAAAGCTTACTCATGGCACTTAGCAATCTGATAACAGAGCGTATAATATATTAATACCATTCTCCCACCTATAACCCTTCTCATTGTTCTGATGAGTAATCACAACCACCTGCAGTCAGTTGTTCCTTCCGCACGCGTTAAAGCACGATTGCGTTTCCACCCCAGCACAAGAATGATAAGAGCCGTGACACCGTATAACGTAAATCCCCCTTACGAATCACCGTAAAAATGTATTAATATCATACGTTCGTAGCTACTAGTGATTTCACTAAATATATATCCGTTTTTATCCTTAAAAATAAACACTACTGAACATATACGTAATTCGAAGTTGAATCATTAGTTATTTGATAAATACAAACGGGTAGACGGGACGCAAAGGTAAATTGATGCATTTATTTATTTATTAGCTTTCCCGACACACGTTGTCCTGTACTCGTTACGATACTATGAATATTGGATAAGAATTTGTAATTTATACAAAAATCCGTTTAAAATAATATGTTTGAATGTAAAAAAAATACTTATTTCTGAAAGCTTGAAAGAAATTCTATCATAAATCTGCATACCAATGTTTTGAAACTCAATAAAAATAAAAATTGTGTTGTTTGGAATTTTTCACAAATGGCGTTGTTTTCAGTAAATCCGTTCCATACTTACTTTATTATAATATTTTAATTTATTTGCTATCCATTTTTCGTATTTTTAATAATAATTATTAAGTTATCCGGAGTGGAGAAGAATCCAATAAACCAAGGATCTTAAAAAGCCGATCTGGAGATATAACTGTTCGTACTAAACCGACTTTCTGTTATATTATCATAGATTAGAGACACCAACAGAACAGTGAACAAGACAAACAAAAGAAATCATGAAACAATTACATAAAATCTCCAGTGGTCCAATAACAGGTATCTCTCGCATTGCAATTGTCATTGTTCTGGCTGTCTCAGAACTTTGACTGTACTTTTCTAAATAAAAACTGTGGTTTGAACGTAAATAGAAGTAAAAATACTTTTTGTTCTGAATAATAATTTATTTAAACACGTTTGTATTAAGATTGAATAAACACTCGATTCCAATGAATTAAGATAGATGTTTTCCAGATTTTTTGAATTAGACATATTATTATAGGCTTTAGCCGATTTTTATATTGGTTGCTTATTGCTATAAGGTTGCTTACTCACAAGAAGTTCTTACACGTGGTTGTAAATGTTCTTAGAAGTTAAGACTTCTCAGTCCTTTCCATATGCAAAAGTATTTAAAAAAATGTGATATTCAGAAAACTTGTTATTGGCAAACTTCTCAGTAAAAGTATAGGTAGGTAGGTATATAAGTAGGTTCATACATAACTAATAGCAGTTGAAAATTATTCTTCTTCTTGTCAAGTCAAACTGTGAGATTCTGAACATTACATTATTTTTACTAAAACTATCTAAACGTTATACCTCATAAAGAAATACTTGTGTTAGGTATAAGTAGAAACCTCTGATAAAGTTAGTATACCTACCTACTTATTACTACTAATTCTTCTACATTTCTCGTAGTAGCATTAGTTTTATTTATCATTAGTGTGAAAAATATTTCGCCTGGGGTTAGAAGTGTTTTAATGAAAACACTGAGGTACAGACGAACTAACAAATAATAATAATACAAAAAAGGAGAATTTGATATTTAATCGAAAATATAAATTTTCTTTACATTTGCTCATTTTCAACTTTCTGCCGATGCCAACCAATTTAACCCTCAGCCCTTCCTCCTTTTAGAACTCATCGTAATAAAATAATATTTAATTTTCCATTAACTACACAGTTCCTATTGGCTTTGTAGATGGTAAAGTCATCAACTCAAAGGTAAAATTATTAAACGCCTTTCAAATAATAAACGCCAGTTCACTTAGTTTCGAATAAAAACTAAGGGGTGAAAATATTATTAATTATTTTCATTGCGGTTCAAAATATCCAATTATGAATTTATTTTTGAACTTTTAATCTAAAAACTATATACCCACCTTTTAATTTTGAATAAGGAATTTATTAGCTAAAATTTACGAATGAACGTGCTTTCTTGGTGCTCGACCAGTAGTAGACCTAGACAAACTACATTTCGCGATCGACTACAAACGAATTATTCGACAATGTAGAGCAGGAAGAAAATTAACTGTCCACTTTTTATATTTTTATGTAAGTGTCTTTATTTGGTTTAAATAATTGTTTATATGTTCCTTCTTTTTTTTCTTTCTTTCTTCAGCCCTCTCACGTCCATTGTTGGACGTAGGCCTCCCCCTGTGACTTCCACCGCCCTCTGTCTTGCGCTTATATTCCAGTGGACAGTTAATTTTTTCGCACTATACATTGGTGAAATCTTCGTTTGTAGTCGAACGCCAATTTGAATTTGTCTACGGGGGCAGTGCTCGAAATTCGACCATAACTAATTTAAATTAAAAGTTTGAACATTATTAAGGTTCTATTGTCAATGACTGATATTCATATATTAAGGGATGTCAAATGAAGATGGCATTTTATTGATTGTGATATACCAATTATTTAAGAATGTACAGCTCACATACAAGTATTTTTCTAGAAAAATGAATCCGTATTTTCCCTTAGGAACTATCGGAATTATACGAGGGGCTTATTCGCGGTTTAAATATAAGGGCTAGGATTTGAACAAGATCTCGACTATAATATCGTATTTATACTGTTTCGTGAGTTAATAACCCTCCATGCTGCATGATGATTTTCATATAATGTGAAAATATTTGTAAATCATTTTGAAAAGTGCTCAAAATTCGACCATAACTTATTTAAATTATAAGTTTGAACATAATTATTATTAATTTTCCATTGTCAAAGACTGAGTGAGCGCTATTTCATAATTTTCTCTAAAAAAACAATGACATGGATAGTGGATACGTCAAATTTGAAATGTTGATATGTACAAAGTTTTTTCTATTTTTATTAAAGACCAACTCCACCTATATAAGAAGGCCTTAGTGCTGCGTCACATCGTGAGGCCCAGCATTCGCTTAAGACAAACAATATTAATCTATTCACAATGTGACCACATATAAACAAAAGATTATAAGCGTCTGTGCCAATGTCAAATACATTGGAGTGCGTGTGAGTATCAAATACATATACATAATATTACAGCAGTGTGCGCAATGCTTTTTTATTTGATTTAATGTATTTTTTATGAATAACTATAAGTGTGCGAAATTTCATACTTCTTTGTCCGCGCAGTATTCGTAAAAACTATAAACAGTCACTAAGTTTTTGTTTCACGTAATATTATTCAAATAAATTACCTACCTAATTTAAATTTAATAATAATAATAATTGAGGACTGGACATCACAATTTCTCCGCATTTTTCTAAGCCTAACCAAATTTTGCTTTGTTGATAAACTATCACATGTTGAGAAAAGAATCTATAAGGTATAATTAAGAATGTTGTGCTTCTAACATACATTCTGTAGGTATTTAAATTAATTTGAAAATAGGGTAGTTGCTGGCTAAGCCCAAAACAGTTGTATATTATACCTAATCATCGATCATTTTATTGTTTACTCAATTAACCATATTCAATAATTATGTTTTTGCACGATTGAAATGGAAGGGTTGCGCTAATTTAATCGAACTACTGGCTCCCTTTTCAGTTACAATTATAATAGGTACCTAGGTACCTTTATTTATTGGAGGGTCCTTTTAATTTAATTAATTAATGATAAAATTGTTTATTGTTTTTACAACTACAACTCGTGTTAATATTGCATTTAAAACTACAACTGAGATGTTTGCACCAATAGGTAGGCACTAAAAAAAAAATATTAAATATCCAATCCAAACTCCCTTTACGCCCCACTCAGAGGCTTAGGGAGGCAACAAGAGCTCTCCATTGCCCTCGGTCTTGCACAATGTTTATAACCTCCTCCCACACCATGTCCAAATTCCTCAGCTCTGCTTCGAAGGAGCAGAACACACTATGGGAGGGTCTTCCTCGTCTTCGGGACCCTGATGGGAGGAAGAACAGCGCTCTCTTCGGCTAACTGTCATTCGGCATCCTTAACACATGACTCGCCAAGTCCATCTCCTCCCCATAATGGTAGAGTGATGGGCTCAAGCTGGGTGCGCCGGAGTATAGCGTCGTTCGTGGTACCATCTAACGCCCATAATTCTCCTGAGGATCTTCATTTCGAAAGCTGAGACTTTTTGTGCCTGGGCTTTGGTCAGGTGCCAGGACTCACACCCATACAGGAGAATGGGAAACACAGACGCATCAAACAGTTTACATTTCGTCTCGACACTAAACGCCGACGCTTTCCAAATCTTGGTCATGTTGTTAAAGGCGCCACTTATATAAAATATAATGTACGTAAACTATAATATTGATTTGTATGTCTAAATTGTCCATAAATGCGAGAAGCCCTTTCATGTCAGTAAAAATTTTACGTGCGTTTATACAATATGCAGATGACTAGAGGTGGGACTAACGCCTTAAATTCAAAAACGTTATAGCAATTTCGTTAATTGAAAATAACGTTAATATTAAAAGCTTAAAGCTATTTTATTTTTCAAGCCTAAATGAACATTTGGTATCTTGAAACATAAGTTTTCCTAAAAAAAAAGTCATTTCCAAAATTTGGTATCTGGAAACACTTGACTTTTTCCCAAAAAAAATAAAAGTTTTCTCAATTACATTCAGATTAATATTTTCATTCGGCTAATGTTACCTGTCATAAATAATAGGGGTAGGCTATTATTTATAAATATCGTTAAATATTAATAACGTTAGAGGCGTTATTTTTATTTATCTAATATTTTTATCAGCTACCCATTATAATGCCCATCTCTACTCATGACTGAATATGAAAATGATTTGCATGAACTTTTGTCATTGTTGAAAATTGTGCTCTTAAAATGAATGTCAGTGAATAGGTATAGACCTAGTATAATAAATGCAGTAGGTACAGATGAGAGCTCTGCGAAGAACATATTGTGGAAAGATTCTGTGGCATGTGGAAAGGAATTATAATATTGAAGGAATGTGGTATGAAAGTTAGTGTTGTAACAAAGATTAAAGTCAACAAGTTGAGATGGTTTGGGTTTGTGGAAATAAATGGATGCAAAATGAATGACAAAGAGAATTTATGAGGCTGAAAGTAAAGGTGTAAGAAAACGTGGCAGACTGAAAATGATATGGATTGAAGCCATCGATTACGTCCTCAAGGAAAGTCAGGTCATAAAGTAAAAGAAATGGGGGAAGAAGCGAAAGAATTGTGCTCGGATAGAAAAGAGTCGAGGTCCGTTCTCTCTGCCCACCCTTAATGGGATACGGCATGATAGGTAAAAAATAGGTAAGTATATAACTAATACATATTTATATAAAATAGTAAAAAAAACATAAAGAAATGATTATGTACCGCTCTTTTATAATTTTTGTTTTTTTTTTATAAATTGTCATATAATTTTTGTTAAAAAAATATAATATTTACTGTTAACACATTGATGGTATTAATAAATTAATAAAAAATAATAGTGGAACAGGTTTTAAACACACTTTTACAGACGACAGTATAACAGTATGAAACATAAATTTAGACGTTTACTCCTAAAATTATGCATTTGCATTAACAGATATGTAATGATTGCGTATATAAACAGGCGTAAGTTGCGTGCGGACATGAAAATTGGAACCTACTTAACATTAAAATGTAAAAATCTAAATTATTGTTTGAATTTTGTTGATTTTTGAAACATATTGTTAATTTTTTTTTAGGTTTTTTGAAACTGATGTCGGATAAATAATTTGCAATGAGTTTGAGTGATTGTTGAAGTCTTTCAACGATCATCGGACTCGCTCAATACCTATATTTTCATAATCCATTATAATATTTTAGAGTACCTATACATGACAAATAGGTACATAAAATAAGTTGTTTACCTACTAATAATGAAAAATATATTGTTAAAGATTCTAAGGTTTTAGAAACAGTTAACAACTTATTTTAAAGTATATAATAAATCTTAATATTACAAAAAAATATTTTCTGCAGAAAAAAAAATGTAGGTATAATAATTATCGGTCTATAATAAGTAATATTCACCTTTGTCTAGAAGAAATAAAAAAAAGCTCCAAGGTTGGTTGGCAAACGCCAGTATAGCTTAATCATATACAATTCTAAACCGGATTATGTGCATTTGCATAATATGGAAAAGTATATTTTGGTTATTGCATATTTCGACTTACGAACACGTACGGTGCATATTTTATATTATTTTAAATTTGTTAGGTACTGGTGTCGAGTAGGTACATATTCGGTATTCTAAAAGTTTTTGAAAAGGATCTTACATGATTAGATGCATATAGTGTGAATGCATATACAAATATTCAACAGTTTTTTGCACTATTTGACTTATTTTTTTTTTAAATATCGAATCACATTAATCGTTTGATATTTTGAGCATTTTTCATGCATATTTCAGCCATATTAAATTGCATATAATCCGGTTAGTTCATGCCATATAACCCACCAGGCAATTAAAAATTGAGTTGATGATATCTATTTATTTATGTGCGGTGTTTCAAATAAACACCCCGCTTACTTTAATTGCATCGTATAAAAGGAAATAATATATTCAATTTTATACAGCTGCTTACAAATATTAATTATTTGTTATTTTTTTAATTCCACTTCTGCACGAAATTATACTACGTACTTACCTACTATATTTATTAAAACAACGTTAATAAATTATTATACTAATAATAATTATTAGCTATTGAAAATTCACATAAATTATAATTATTATTTAAACGTGTTTATAATATTATCTTAAACCTTTTCAGCATTCCGCACATAATTTATTGAATTGAACATATTTCAGATATTATGCTTTATAGATCTTTAATTTCACGTGTAAAGTTTTACGTCTTCTTTGGGTTTTTGCCTATCTCTTAAGGGATAGGCAGGGAGAATGCCATACATTAATTTCTATCCATGCTCACTTCTCTCGCTTTTTCCACCGTCGTTGATGTTTTTGCTTTTTTGCTTCCGACCTGGTGACGATCCTTTCGATCTACGTCATTCTCGCTGGATCACGCGTTTTCACGTCTTTACTATCAGTGTCTGATGCTTCAAAAATGGCAGATGCAAGAATCACCTGTACAGAGCATCTGACAATATCGTGGAGTCTTGCCCCCTGTGAGAGTTCCCTGGCACATATAATGAAATACACAATGGCACTCCTAATGCCTTGCTGAGAACAGAAGTGTCGCGCTGCTATAGTAACCTAAAAAAATGGGGATACAGAGAGGACGACACTTGTGAGTGTGGGGAAGTGCAGAACCATGACCACCTTCTGGAGTGCCCGAATGTTGGAGAGGGGTGTACACGGGTGGACCTTACTGATGCCAATGACAGGGCCATACATGTGGCCAACCACTGGAAATTCTTGGTCTGACGATCCGGATTCGGAAAGTAAGTAAGTAATGCCTTGCAATGGCTTACTGACTTGGATGTTGCAGCAGTGAAGTCTTTGCTTTTATCTCTTGTCTTCTGACGTTGCCACTTCTTGGTGGCTGATGCCACGTGATAATAATAAAAATTCAGCCTTATAAATTATTATCTTTGTTATCTTATTTTCATCCATTCTTTGAACATGCACAAACTATCTAAACTTATTAATTTTCATTTTGGAACAACACTAACTTCTCACACATTCTATCCTAATATTCTCATTCCTTTCCACATCCTGCAGTCTTTCCACAATTCTATTATGTTACTAAGATCTTTTATTTCTTCTCCATTTTTCAGTTTGTCCATGATTCACAATCGTAGGTACATCACAGGATAGCGTTATGGTCTAATTTAATTTTTTTACAATATTGAAGGCTGTGAAAATTTATATACCGACACAACTTGTTTTTCCTTTAGTGTTTAGTTTATTGAATAATTTTATCGTCACATTTTATATTGTAATAAGCACATTTTTTTTAATAAATAACGCTCTTAAAGGCCACTTTACAAATTCAACTATATTCCAAAACTGAACACACAGACTAATTTTATTGGGCCCCCTTAAATTATTGTATGAGCGGTGAGAGAAATTTCCATGCTTAGTCCCCTGAGAGTCGCAACAACTATTAATTATGTGAAATATTATCGTTGCACACAAAATACGGATCATCTGTTTATTTCAGAGCACACTTAATAAGGCTAATGTTGATATCTTGAACAAATAAGGGTTTTTTAAAAGTCAACTCAGTGAACATACTGGAAGCATTTGAAATGTGGTTCCATCAGAATTTCCTGGACAGATATGGTAACTAAGTCCAACTGTCAATTGTTTTTTTTTTATTATTTTTTTTTTTTTTATGGAATCATCCATCTGGATGTTATGGCCTTATTTTATCACGAAAATCATACTTTCATAAGAAAAGAAAAAGAAAAAAAACGGACAATCGAATAAAAATAAATTTAACAAACAATAAAATATACCTCTTAGGTATGAAATATTGTCAATTGTCAAGGTTCGTAAAATATCATATCTGGGTCATATACTTGCTGCGAAAGAAAAGCACCACCTTCTTCACCTTATACTGAAGGGAAAAATAGACGGACGCCGAGGGCCTGATAGGAGACTGTGCTGAGAATGTTCTGGCTGCGGAATGTAAGGGAGTGGACCGGCATCCGAACTGTGGAAGAGCTCCTCCGACAGGGACAAGGTCACCGAAGTGATCGCCAACGTTAGGGGGACACGAGAAGGCACTTAAAGAAGAAGTGTTTTTAATGAAGGAAAAGGCGCTGTGAATTCCTAGTATTAGTGCAAGGTCAATTTCGTCTCGTTATTTAAAGTAACAACTCGTTCTCAAGATCTATATGAGTCGTGTAGCTCAAAATATTCTTGGTGCGAGGAGTCATGCCTTCTCAGAGTTATAAAGTGGCCCTCTAAGTTCATACATCATCAGTGTTATAGAGGATGTAACAGAGTGTTTCGTTTTTTTTCTGAAAGAATTTGTTGGCTCGGGGGGCTGGGTTCGGGAAATTTATGTTTTTGCACTTATATTTGCGAAATGAGTGTGATGTAACAAATAGTCCTGAATGAAATTTTCCGAAGGATTTACCTCATTGTTGCTTAATTTTTGTACATACTCTGTATAAATAAACATAGATGAAAGCTTTATTTGGGATATATTGTAGAAAGACTGTGAAACCTGAACACAAGTAGTGAGCACCAAAGTAGAACGGAATCTGATATGGAAAGAGTTGTGACACAGATGGAAGTATGGATGGTTTGGGTATGTTGAGCAGAGCATCAAAATTTTTTGTAAAGGCTGAAAAAAAAACGTAAGAAGTCGTATTCGATCGAGAATGACGGTCGATTGAGCTAAGCGAATTAACTCTGAAAGAAATTCGTGTTATAAAGAGACATTTTATGAGAAATGTCACGTCAGTGGAACAAGAAAATGAAGAAGTGGGTTGGATAGAAAACAAGTCTCTTGACTTTTGGTATTAATTTTGCTTCGATTCCTAGATTCAGACTATGGAGATTTCTCACGTGATCTTATGTTGTTGTGTGTATCTTTGCTATTCATTATTTTTCTTATAAGACTCGTCGAATAACCTCCTTTTCCTGAGTCGTCGACTCCAGTGGAGGGGGAATGGGTGCGCGTGTAGTTTGCTAACCAATTCGTCCGCGCATTTTTTCAAATTTTGGAAATGAGTTCAATGCTACCGACAGCCGTGTTGTATTTATGAGACGAGATCGTACTTAGACGCGCGATTCTTTCTAGACTCAACTATTTAGTAACTTCATACTTTAATTTACTCTTTGTTATAATAATAATTGAAAATAAATAAATGAAATGAAATGACAAAATCACTTGAGGGCGGCTAGTTTGAGGCCTAGGAGAGTCTTGAGAGTACCTAATATTTTTTCTCTGATTAACGACGGCTTTGCACGAACCATAGAATTCACATTATCAACACTATATTATCAATAATTTAAACACATGGTTCATATTTAATGTGCAACCAAGATGTAATAAATGGTAACTTAACGTTTACGCAATATTTCGACAACACCGCTAGCGGCCTGTGCATTGTTTTTCGTGTTCTTATTAAATTTAATACTTTATTGTATAATATTGTTTAAACAGTCTTCTTTTGTTACCGTTGTTTTGTTTTCGAATGGGTTAATGTATTTAAATTTGAGCGGGCTCTAGTAATTAATATTTAAAATATGTATCATCCTTAACAATGAACTATTTTCAAATAATTTAATGCAAATAGGACGTTGTTTTGTAAAATTTATTACAGAGATATTTGAAAAGTTTTCGAAAGAACTCGAAACAAAATAAAACACATCATAATCAATAATTAGGTAACATATTTTGGAGTGGCGTTAGCAATTTAAATAGGCCCCGATTCAAAAAGCACCTCGTTTACAAAGACTTTTATCCATACAATTATTGCATTAATCAAATTAATAAAGCATCAAAAAGAACTCGCACTAACTTATATGTAACAACTAATAACTCTAACAATTCATTACTGATGTTCGATTTTTAGATGGAACAAACCACTACGGGCTTACGACCATCTTCTACTGTTATTTAGAAGGCTGGCTTAGAGTGATCACTTTACGTTAACAACGTTCGCCATTAGGTGGTAATGTTTAAGTCTCCGAAACTCCTAATCATGAGAATTCTCAAAATGTCGAAAAATCTCAATTATGCAACAAGTAGATATTTAATAATAATTAATGAAATATAGACATAAAAGTTGGAAATTATTGAGAACAAGAGAGCAACCAAATTTAAAAACTACGACTGCTGCCATGTATTTGGCGCCAGGATATGACTATATCCATTTTTTAATGTCTCATCTTTATTGCCTTTTGGTTTTGTTGGTGCATAATGTTCTAATTATGTCTAGATTCTTGTGACCATTTTTCAGGACTAGATCTTAAAGAATATGTAACATCTAATGACTAACAATTCATTAGTAATGTTCGATTTTTAAATGGGACAAACCACTACGGTCCTTACGGTCCTTAATTTTAACCCTTACTTATTTTTAAACAAATTATAGCCATTGAATTATATGTACTATGTACTATGTACTAGAAGCGTTGTCCTCGCAAAAATACGCTTATTAAAAGGAAGCTCTTCACCTATGCATTAAGTATACGACTCAATATCTGCATCTGTGCTCGATAAAATTTCGTTTCATTTTGAAATACTTATAACTTTTTCTGGTACACGCTTAGTAAGATGGACACCATGGAAACAACAAGTAACTAATGGGCGATGACAGTTCTTTCTCGTTGTTATTTCCTTACTGAACAGTGACCATATCAACGATTAAGAACATATTATACTCTATTTTCCAGCTCTGGCTCTATGTTTGTTTGGTATAAATGCATCTTAGTAACACCTAACCACAGACTTTTCTCTAGTGGGTGTTAAAAAAAACAGCAAACTGATATGACTTCTTCTTCTCCTTTTTCGTCAGCCTGTCTCCGTCCATTGCTGAACATTGGCCTCCCCCCTGACTTATATTTTAATAATTACTGTAATGTTTTTCTATGCAAAAGTCAACATTAATGATTGATATCCTATGAATAAGGTATTTATTGTATTTTATAAATTATTCTTCATCTTCTTCTTCCTCAGCCATCTCTCCACTGCTGGATATAGGCCTCTTCCATTCCTTTCCACTCTCCTCTATCCTGGGCTTTTCTTATCCACCCTCTGCCCGCGACTGGGATAATATCATCGGCCCATCTTTTTTGGGGTCGGCTCACTCCTCTTCTTTTATCCCACGGTCTCCATTTCAGGATTCTGGGTGCCCATCGCTCCGTTCCCTGTCTGGCGAGATGTCCCGCCCACTGCCATTTCTGTTTAGCAACAAGGTCCATGATGTCTATGACTTTAGTTCTGCGTCTTATTTCTTCGTTTCTTATTTTGTCTTTTAGACTCACGCCTAACATCTGTCTTTCCATGGACCTTTGTGTGTATTTTAATTTATGTACAGTATTGGCAGTGAGCGTAATGGTTTCCAGGCCATAGGTGATTACGGGGAGGATACATTGTTCATATACCCTTCTTTTTATATTCATTGGTATATCTTTATTTTTTAATATATCCTTCATTTTTCCGAAGGCTGCCCATCCTAGTCTCCTGGGGATTTCTGCTATTTGGTTTTCAAATTTTCAAATATTCAAATATTTTTATTGAGGAAATAAAAAACATTAAAAAATACATTCACAATAATAAATTTATAAATTTTTTTTAAAATATATTTTTTACCCCCAAAATTGAGCAGAGCTCGTGCTTTGGGGGATTATAGGGTTGTATTTATTTATTTAATGGGTAAGTTACTCCAAGCAAGAGAAAATAAAAAACATACCAACATACAACAAATAAGCATTACAAAGGACACATGCAAACAAAAAATAACAATTGCAATGATAATAACAATCACAAAATCATCCGAGACGGTAAAAAGCAAAAAACAGTCAAATTCAAGATACATACATTCAAGCCGGAATAACAAAAATAAAATAATAAAATTAAACCATAATAACAAAGAAAAACGAAGTCATCGCAACACAGCAAAAAATCAACACACCCAAGAATAGCGGATTAAAATATAAAACAATAGAGCCAACAATCAAACGAACAACTCCTATCGAATAGTTTTCTTTATATTAAGTTTGAATTTACCCAATACGTCCGAATACTTAAATTTAAATTAATTAATTTAAATTTTCTTTCCCTAATTTGATTTTATGTCCGAGATAAATATATTCCTTAACAGCTTCTATTGTTTTATTATCCATGATGATGTTGCTGTTGGATGGGCTCATGATTTTAGTCTTACTGATGTTCATCTCTAGAGCGATCTTTAGGGAAGCGTCATGGAGTTCTTTTATCATAGAGAGGAGTTCTTCTAAGTCTTCGCTGAACAATACTATGTCGTCCGCGAAGCGCAAGTTATTTAGGTATATTCCATTGATTTTTACTCCTTTCTGTTCCCAGTTTAATGTTTTAAATACGTTTTCCAGTACAAGTGTGAACAACTTGGATGATATCGTGTCACCCTGTCTGACCCCTCTTTCCACTCTTATTTTGTTTGTTTTTGTGTCTTCATCTATTCTTACGTCTAGAGTAGCATGGTCATATATATATTTTATTAATTTTGAATATCTTGAGTCTATTCTAGCATCGTTAAGTGCATTTATTATTTCCCATTGAGCTATTGAGTCGAATGCTTTTTTTATAATCAATAAAAGCTTAGTGGATATCGATGTTGTATTCTGTGCTCTTTTCAATGAGTAGACGCAATGCTTGTAAGTGGTCGGTTGTTCCGAAACCTTTTCTAAATCCTGCTTGTTCCGCTGGTTGGTAGAAATCTAGCTTAGGTGTTAATCTATTTGTCAGGTTTTTCATAAGTAGTTTGTATAGATGGGATAGTAGACTTATTGGTGTGTAGTTTTCAAGGTTTTCGGGGTCTCCTTTTTTGTATAATAATATGACTTCTGCATTTTTCCATTTTTCAGGTATAATTTGTTGTTCTAGACATTTATTTAGGAGTAATTTTACTGCCTGGATGAGTTCTTCTCCCCCTAGTTTCATCATGTCGCTCGTCAGTTGATCCTCTCCGGGACTTTTGTTATTTTTCATGTATTTAAGGGCGTTTGTACTTCGTTGCATTCTATTTCCGGCATTTCCTCTGAGCCGATTTTCAATATTGTTGCATAGTTGTTTTCTTTCCGAGGAGTCACAGGCTTATATAGATCTGTGTAAAATTCTTGAACCGTTTTTACTATCTTATCTTTATCATTTTGAACTTGTCCATCTCTGTTCATGATCTTAATTATATTCGATTTGCCGATAAATTATTATCCAAATCAAATCTCCTATTAGGGGCATAGGGAGACAACAAGAACTCTCAATTAATTATTGTGCTCAATCTTGCGCTATGCTGATGACCTCCTCCCACACTATGACCAAATTATTGTACCTACTTGACAGATATTTTAAAACTTGTCAAGGGCATAAAATAAATAAATTTTGACTGTCATTTTTGTTGCATGACGCTTCTAGTGCTACGTGCTACATCATTATTCAATGATTAAAACGAATACTGCTGAGAAGTTTGAATCTTCGTCGGCCCGGCATTTCGCCTTCGTCTGAAGAAGCTACGACCCTGCGCCGCCAACAATATAATTTTAAAACAATGGTTCACTTGACTAAAATCCAAAATTCCTTCATAAACAATTTGAAAGTTTAATTAATTTTCCGTTATGACGTTAAAAGCTAATAATTTTAAATTCATGAGCCCATTTTGTTTCTACGAGAACATTGTTTCCGCCACCCCGCTGACAAAAAGAAATACGTCAATGGGGTGATAATTCAATTACCTCCCTGAAAATTAATCAACAATAAATCTTTCGCTAGATTCATAATAATTATTATTACCTATCAGTTTATTTGGTAAAGTGATTTGGAATCATAACCGTACAACTTATAGGTATATTATAATATTTCACTATCCAACTTCGCGCAATTTTTATTTTTATATACTTTTGGATTTCGGACCCGCAACTTTAAATACGGAAACATAAATATTGTACTATAATGAAATAATCACCCGATTCCGTGAAATTTCTCTTAAGTTTAGAGTCCTCTAAAAACTCTGAGTATGGTAAAATGCCTTTTAAACATTGGCGGTTCCGGTAAAATAATCTTAATCCGCAAAAAAGTCACCCGCTATTCCATCAATTTAAGCAGCACCTGTGAAAGAACCGACCGAGAAATTTAATAGGAGACATCGTTAGGTGGGGCAGGACAAGAGCGACCACGTTGATAGAATGGACGGTGATAGACGTCCTATGTGTCAGCTGGGCAGGGTCCAACCAGTAGCTCATGCAGCTACGAAGGCCCTCAGTATCACCGACACGCTTACGCACCAGATGTCGATAGATCGGGAGACAGCAGCGGTTCCATCATTGTTGAAGCTCCGATCACCAGGGATTGTGAGAGGTTGTAGAAATGAAACAAGCTTTCAATCTTGAAGGCAGACGTCCGGCGAGTTGGTCTTCTAGAAGTGGTCCCAGTGAATAGTGGAGTATCTCGTCAGACGCCCACAGCATTCCGATGAGAAATCGCCAACCGGGAAGACCCTCCAAGAGATGGCGAGACAGTTGGAGTTCGGGGTCCCAAAAAACCTCTCTACAATAAAAACAGGTCACCAGAACTATTTAAAGCGAAAGAAGAAGAAGGATCTGTAAACCCGGATTATGCTATATTATCATAATTTGTGTAGCATTTAGGTATGTAATAATATAAATACTTTTAAATTAATGATTAAATAACAACAAGTGCATGTGCAATATTCAAATGCTAGTCTAGGTATAAGGAAGTTTAATACAGGAAGAATATAGACTATCTAGCATGAGTCATAAACGCCGATCCGGTCTTTCTTCAAGTTAATGAGTCGGTTTTTTACTAGTCGAATATTCATCCGTAACGCGAGGCGTCGATTTAATTCCAGGTCACATGTACCAACCGCGGGGCCACCCTATCCACAATCTAACAACATATAAACACATGCCGGGTAAGTATGTAGGTATGTAAACAGGAAGAAAGCTAGGTAGCTTCTTGCGACGTGAATCATCCATCGCACGGAACACACCCCGATGCAAATGAACTACTTAAAATGCATTTAGTTGAATAATTGGTGGTAGTCGGGAATATATAGTTTTATGATTCAAAAATAGGCGCCAACTTTTAGAACGTTTTAAATATTCAAACAACGTAATATGCAAATGAAGCCAGCGCTGATTTCGACCATCGCGGTGTGTGCGAGAACTCATGGATTCATTTGGCTGCGGTCACAACCTCTCTCGCGCAATATTTGAAACAAGCACCTTCGAACAATACTTACCTACGGATGTGCCGTACTTTTCAGTTGCAAAACGACAGGCGTGTACAACTTTTTGATCAAGTACCTACTTTTTTTTCTAAACATTTTTAGATCGTCATAGTTGTAAGTGATTTGATAATAATATACCTATTACCATTACCATCA
The DNA here is from genome assembly GCA_963576905.1 of Mystacides longicornis. NCBI lineage: Eukaryota > Metazoa > Arthropoda > Insecta > Trichoptera > Leptoceridae > Mystacides > Mystacides longicornis. The sequence continues at coordinate 14,859,915 of OY756429.1, read as the reverse complement.
AATATGTTCGATGGTGTTTGGTCATTTCGTTTGGCCGCTTGGAATAACTTCAACGCGCTCATAAATACTTACAATACAACATAACCGTATTCCATTTATACTATTCAAATCCTAATTTTAAATGATTTTTTATTTAAATAGTTGGGTAATATTATAATACCATAAAAATGGAAGACCCCCCACAACGACCGATCGAATTACGACGGCGGCTTTCGTACTGAAGGTCGCGGGTTCAATCCCAGTGCCAACCAGCTTCCTCTTTCACGCCAAAAGCCTCAAGTAGCTTACTGTGAAAGAGTCAAAGAGTGTATTATTAATGTTCAATTTGAGTACTTACGCACATTCATTAAAAAAATCTATTCAATAGACGTATTTTTGACAGTTTACTTAATAGATTTTTACTTACTGGTAAATACATAGGTACTTGATTCTCCGTGTCACAATCGACCATCATAGACTAGTTATAGACTAGTTGACCACTCCTGCAATATGCGAACCGTTTTACATTAATGTTGTACCTACTTTAGGACATTTTGTATCGTCAAATCAAACTCCCACATAATGTTGATAATTTAATGCATGGCTTGAAAAGGGATAGCATTAGAACATTATCTATCTTGCTTCATCCTAACGGTCGTTATCTGCAACATATCGGTATATATTCTTAAAACATAACATTGACTTTCAACTTTTTTCGGGTGTAAGCCTATGAGTTGATCTGACCAAAGCATCATGCCCTTTATTGTCCATAACAACCGCCCAGTAAGAGCGATAGAATGTTGTCGTTAATTACCAATAATTATTGTATGTAGCTGTTTCTGTGGAGACTTTTTTTCGATTATGTTAAAAGGCACACCTTGGTGTAGCATGTTGATGAAATGATTATGATGAAAAAAACTCATAGGTGTGAAAGATAAAATAAAATTCAAAGAGTATGATTTGTTATCAGATATTTATCTATGGAAATTATAAAATATTATGAATGTATTAAAACAACTCTATCTATGTTAAATCTGTAATAAATCTAACATTACCATAATGATTTTTGCAGGGAACTGTGAGGGTAAAAAATCGAACGTAAAATCTGCGGTATATTCTCTTGATATACGAAAATAATACTTAAGTGTGACTAGGACAGCCTAGCTAGTTAATTTTTTAATGCCGAGGTAAACAATGAGTGTACCTGGATGAATCATGCTTCGTTATGTTTTATGTTGATACAATTCCACTAGGGCGTTTTTTACATGACGAATGATTTAAGAATGAACTTTTGGGGTTGATTCTGGCGGCCGCACCACCGTCTGCATTATTATTCAATTTCTTTCCATTTGAGTCATACCTGCCATAAGTATAATGTTGTTACCTAGCTGGAAGTTTGATAGTTTCCTTGTTAGTTAAAGTAAATGTCAAAAGTTTATTTGTGTCGTGGGTGTTGTGCAGTCATAGATAAAAAAGCAATTTAAGAAAACATAGTACCTGCCTAGAAAGCCAAGTCATCAAAGGCGCAGGAAGTATTATTAAAATGTTATTAAATTTCAATAGTTTAGCCAGTTTAGGATGCTTTGAATAGGTCTCTTTTCTCTGGAACGTCTTTCAAAATTTTCTCGATCCAAAACTAAAAAAAAATCAATAGTTATAGAAATAAATTAGGCGAAAATGTGAAGATTAATCTAAATAATAAATTGAATTTGTCTCATTTACCTAAACATGATTTTGTTTATTAATCCCTTTGCACTCGTCGTATATAACATGATTTCTATATAGCGTTTTAATGCCCCTTTAAGAAAATAATTAAGTTAAGTTTGAATTCATCTTATTCGTAGTATACCACTGCTGATGTTTTGAGATGAGAGTTTTAGTAAGTTTTGTTTTAAGAGTTCTGTTACATTTTTATTCCATTTTTAAAAACTTTTATGATTGTATTGTTAATAATAAAGGCCTTACATGTGATCATGTTGAGAAGTCAATAGTAGGCGAATTGTATGATGGCTTCTTAATGAATTTCCCTATAGAACATCCCCGTATTCCCTTGCAAAGTTTAAAGTAGGAGAGGGTTGAATGCCAACAGCCGTATAAATTATTTGGGATAACGAGGAACTGATAATAGTTCTGTTGATTGGTTATAATTATTAGGTAGGCGCCTTATTCTATGTCTATTTGTTTCCGCTATCATTATTCAGCCGTCTTATACTAGAGTAGACATGTGCACTGACCGACTAACGCTATGACGTCATATCAACGATACGTACATATACCTACGAAGGTGTCAGTATAGCCGGCGAATCTATGCTAGGCTAACCACGGGTAGACATTTTAATTGAAAAATCGCTGACCCGACCGCGAATCGGGACCTCCTGATCAGAAGTTAGCACCTAATACCACTAGGCTTCTGTAGTGGGATAAACATAGACATCAATGTTGAGGTGCATGATTTCTGTTGTTTGCAGCGAGCGGATACACACGTGTACCCTGGAAGAGTTCTTTATCTTTAAACATATGAACGAATCCCTATTTTCCGTCATCGCGCGTGAATGATTGGACCAATTCCGCTTATTCTTTTTTTGTTGTGTGTGTTTTTCTAAGGAGAAGGTTACTATGAAAGAAAATTTAGAAAAATTATACGGAATTTAATAAAATGTTAGAAAACCTAAAGACCATGCTAATTTTTCTGTGTAGAGCTGACAAAAATTACTCATTGATTGTTATGGACTATTCTATTTTTGAATTTAAATTAGCGTATGTTAGAGGTACTTACTTATGTATATAGGTAACGTCTAGAATTCGTCGTATCAGCCATCGCCTAGTCATTCGTCAGTTTTTACTTGAATATTCTTCATAGATCTGGTAAAAATTCAGAACAGATTAGGACATCATAAAAAGAAGAAAACGATTTCGAGGAACCTGTATTACCCTTTTAAAAAACCTTAAGAGGTTTAATACATTGTCAAACTTTAAACTCAATAATTAGAATTATTAAATTATACTAATGTAGATATCAGCTCTTCTTATATGGAAGGTACCCAAAGGTACATAATATATCATTATGTTAAACGTGTAGCTGAAAAGTTTTCAAACACATTTATTGACATGCGGATAAAACTGCAAGTTTTTTTTTATATCCGCTCGCAGAACGTGAAAATCCAGTGAAGATGATTCGGAAATCTCTAATATAAAATAAAGTCGAGTTAGTGCGAACACTTATAACTCGAGATCGGCTGAAGAGATTCTTCCGATGTTTTATTTATTGGATTCTTCTCCGCTCCGGATAAGAGAATAACTATTAAAACTTTGAAAGATGTATTAGAAATAATATAAAATTAAAGTAAGTATGCAACGGATTTCCTGCGACGTCAACGCCATCTATGAAAAAGTCTATAGCAACAAAATTATTGTTGACCTGACAACCATTGACATAAAAATATTGATACGCAGATTTTTGATGGATTTTTTTTCGTGCTTTCAGAAATATTTTTTTTTAACAATTAAACGTATAAACGTATATTTTAAACGTATATTTGTCTAAATTGCAAATTTGAAATCGATATTTATAGTCTTTATCATTACAAGTCACCAAGTTTAAATATCTTGGCGTCAGCATGGCATCCAACAGTGACCTTTATGGGGAAGTACTGGAGCAAACACAAAAAGCTGCAGCCATATCAGGATGCTTAGAGAGCCGATATGGAAAAATGACCATATGAATATCCCTAGCAAGGTCAGGATATACAAAACATGCGTCCGTCCAATTATGACCTACGGTATAGAATCCAGAGCCGATACTGTCCGAACCAAGAACCTCCTTCGTACAAGTGAGATGAAGATTCTGAGAAACATCTCCGGAAAAACCCTTCGTGATAGAGTTAGAAACACAGAGATCCGAAGAATCTGCGAAGTCGAGGACGTTGTAAGGTGGGAAAGACAGAGGAGACGGTTTTGGAACGACCACGTTTCAAGAATGGAAGACACAAAAGCCGCAAAAACCGCCAGAGACAACATACCACAAGGAAGCAGACCTCCAGGACGACCGCCTAAACGCTGGAGGGACAGTTGGCACTCAGCTTCCCAAGAGGACAACATAGCAGGAACAACAGGCCAGCAGGCCTAATCAAAGAGGAAGAAGAAGATATCCTAGTAAGGACTACAGGACAACGTCTGTCGGGAATGCTAGTAATAATTAAAAGGAAACTGTTAGTTGTTTGATAGTTGGCGTAATTGAAAAAATGTGCGGTGAAAATATAGTTAAAAACAAATGCATCAGCCGGAATAATATTGATAATATAAAAACCTAATTAATCATCTACATAATATTATTTATACATTAATACGTGAAGGAAAAAATTGTGACCATTTTTACGAAAATTTCGCAGACGGAGGAGTATGGAATTTCGCTCACTTATAGTTTATATAGCGAAGGGGTTCCGAATGCTAATTTTTTTTTAATAGATAATGCATAGAATACATTAAATAAATAAAAAAAAACTACGCACACTACTGTAATGTTATGTATTTGATACATATGTACACTCACTTACATCACACTTCGATGTATTTGACATTATTTAACACAGAATTTTTGTTTATCTATGGTCAAATTCAGAATAGAATGATATTTTTTTTGTGTTAAATCAACATATAGAAAAAACTTTGAACACATTGTTATCAACATTTCAAATTTGACGTATCCAATATCCATGTCATTATTTTTAAAGAAAATTGTGAAATAGCGCTCGTTCAGTCTTTGACAAAGGAATCTTGATACTTGTCAACCACTAATCTAAATTTCTCACCACTACATAGTTATACGATTATATAAAGAAGAACTATTGCTACCTACAACCATTATTTGTGTACATCAATATGGTATAAATACATTATACATACAATTTTCAATGAAGTGAATTATACATACATTAATGCATTTTGTTTACTTTCATTGTGCATTGTGCAACCGTCAAATTGGCGACGTCACACGATGACGGGCAATTCCTTGTTGTATGATAATATCGGAAACAGCTTAGATGAACTTATACATAAGCTATATTATATTCTATTAATATTTATCTGGCAACTCGGTTGGGTTATTAATTGGAAAAGTTTCGACACCAATACAAAATGTAGGTGTAGGTGGTACCAAATATGAATTTATTGAGCGTATGATTGGGCCGCTTAGTTTAATAATAATATAAAGTCATTATATATGTATGTGTATTGTATATATCTTATTATACCCTCTGAACACACAAAATATGTTTTGTACAACGGAGCATCATCTTCTTATCAAGTGTCTTTATTATAAAATGATAATTTCGATCGTAACTGAGTTAATACCACGCGAAGTATTATAAACGTCGTTCATAATTAATAATCATAAGTTTGAACATTATCAAAGACTGAGCGAGCGCTATCTCAAAAATTTCTTTCAAAAACTATGACATGGATACGTCAAATTTGAAATGTTGATATGTACAAAGTTTTTTCTAGGGTTATTAAAGACAAACAATATTAATCTATTCTCAATTTGTATCCCGCCATTTCCAACTCCATTTTCCATTTGAATATACCGCCTTCAAAAAGCTTTGTGCGCCCCTTTTCATTTTACATTTGTTTCTATGAAGTTGAAGACAATTAGTCTGTGTGTGTGTGTGAGTATCAAATACAAAATATTACATTAGTGTTTTTAATGTTTTTTTATTCATTTAATGTAGATTTTAGGCATAATTAAATAAAAAAATAGCATTCCCCACTCCTTGTCTATGGTAAATGTTTGCCTTTGTAGTGATTTTTAAACACCATCAGCGCAAAGGCGAAAGCTGTCATGCTGATGGTATTAATATTGTAAATCTTTAAAATATATTAATGCCTAAGCTATACCTAAGTGTGGAAAATTTCATGCTACTCCGTCCACGCAATTTATCGTGAAAATGATCACAAAGTTTTTCTTTACGTAAAAATACATAGATTATTCAATTCATTTCCAGACAAATTTCATAAGCAGAAAACATTTAAAATACACAAGAGGTAAGCTATCATTCGAAATAGCAGTAGGAAAAAATCGAAAGCCTGTAACGATAAAATTGCAATAAAAAACAAATTATTGAGATCGGTTATAATAGTGTTATCGAAATTGTTTTGAATAGTACCTAATCAAATATCTCATGTATACAACAAGTGGATATATAATAATTAATGAGAACGTTGTGCACCAACGAAGCCAATAGGCAATAAAGATGAGACATTAACAAAAATGTATTTACCTATTCATATTCTGGCGCCAAATACATGACAGCAGTCGTAGTCTGTAAATTTGGTTGCCCTCTTGTTCTCAATGGTTTCCAACTTTTATATCTATATTTAATTAATTATTAAATATCTACTTGTTCAATAGGTCCATGGAAGGAAGTCCATGTAAGGTGCAAGAGGTATACCAATAACACAAAGAGATGGTCTAATGGGCGAAATGTGCGATCTGGAGTACGCGGACGACCTAGCGTTGTTCAGTACGACAGTGGAGGAATTAAAGCGCAGTGTTTCAAGGCCCTTGGCCTTTGAGTCAATGCCAGTAAGACGGAGCTCATGGCAAATAATGCCTGCCCCGACAAACAGCTACCGATAACCATCGATGGTCACCAGGTCTCCCGGGTGGATAAATTCAAGTACCTGGGAGCATTACCACCTCTGGTGACCTCGGAGCTGAGCTCCCGATACGTATCAGTATGGCAAGTGGCGCCTTTAACAACATGACCAAGATTTGGAAAGCAACGGCGTTTACTGTCGAAACGAAATGTAAACTGTTTGATGCGTGTGTGGTGCCCATGTTATTATATCCACGAATTTCTGGCACTATAACTAACAAAATATCATACAATTTATAAAATTGCGCAGACGTCTGTCGAATGAGTGAAGATCGTATCCTAAAAAGGCCAAATCTTAAAAGTAGTGGAGGCAGAACGAAACTGAGGTGGCTGGATGACACGTAGCATAACATCAGGGCGATAGGAATGACAGACTGGAGAAGAGCAGCAGAGGACAGAGTCAAGATATTTCTTGAGGAGGCCAAAGCTCATAACGGGTGTAGCACCACGGATGATGATATTACTGACACCTTTCTAAAGAAATACATTGAAAAAAAAAGTAAAAAATTACAATATTTGCACATGTTATCCATTAGAGTTAGACCACATATTGTGGACGCGATTCAATGAATACACGTTCAATATAATGTAGTAGACGGTACAATTTACATGAAGTTCGAATCCTCAACAAGGCAAGTTGGGAACGAATCAAAGTACCTAATGGGGAGTGTTGTATACATAAAAGTGATCACAACTAACCCAGCCATCAATGATGAAGGTCGCAAGCCCTAATGGTATAAGTATTAACATTAAAATAGTACTCATGTAAATTGTGACGTCTACTACATTATATTGAACGTGTAAAAAATTACGTTTTCATCGATAAATTTTCGTCTATTATTTCGTTTGATCAAGTGTCGAGATACCATATTTTATTGACCGTTTTCATATGTGTCCTCACTAGTATGAAATAATTCGATGAAGTTGTGTGTGCTAAAATAATAATTCATAAATAATTAATTATTCTGTTTCTAAGGGAGTCACTTATCTTATTCTGTTTCTAAGGGAGTCACTGAACTAAATAATATCTCAGATATTATAACTGTTCCTTCAGTATAACATTACCTAGCGTTCTGAATCGATTCGAGAGTTAGTATATTGTTTTATCAGCTAGTAAGCCCGTAGTCAAAATAATCCGTAGCCATAGGAGGAAGTTATAATTAAATCAAAATTCTCCATGCTATTTGTAATGCTGAGTTTGTTGAAGTTTAATAGTCTTTGGAAGTTAGGAAAAGTCCCAGATGACCATTATAAAGTTTGGAGATCACATCAAGAACGTTTTATACGGCATAGTTTAAGTTCACGATTTGAAAACGCACATCGAGATATGTATAATGTAGGTGTACTTACCAAAAATTACAATATGGATACCACTCATTTAAGTCTGGCGAGCAATAAGGAATATAATATATGGTGTAATTACCGACGTACTTTGAAATTGTTACAGATCAGTAACAACGCGAAATGTTCCAAATAACTGTTGTGACCCCCCGACCAACCGACAAAGTACTCCTACCTCTTAGCAGGGGTAAGCACCCATAAATATTGCGTTATTAAAGGGATGAATTTTATAGATTATCTGAAAAGGGACGAACAAAAATAATATTATCCCACGTATGTTTACAAGCCCTAATGCCTTCAGGTAGGTACCGTAAGCTACTTGTACACAATTTTCACATAAAGGTACGTTTCGTTTTTTTTTCTTTAACGGCTGCATTCGTACAATAGAAAGTATTATGTGATGTTTTTCTTCTCCTTTTGGTCATCAAATTACTCGAAAACCACCGACATTAGACCCCTGGTTAATGGGAACAAAGTTATTGCTAATTTGCTCTAGTATAACTCCTTTCAAGGAATTGGTCGAATTACCAGTCACCCTGTTTAGTAAATAAAAGTAGGTATAAATAATTATTCATACATACGTTTTTAACAAAATCTATCTGTATAAAGTGTAACAAAATGCGTATCAAGCCGCTTTATAGAGGCGATGGATTGGACTAATATTATTTAAGATAATTTTTCTCTCTTTTAAACATAAACCTTTTGGCTTGACGTTTGGTTCATATTTGCTGAATGAAATATAATACAGCCATCCCGCTCGGTTATTCACACACACACACACACACAGCAATAAGCTGATCCGCTTGCCAGTCGGTCAATGAGACCAAGTTAGACTATAGGTATATTAGGTGTAGATTGTAGATACTCAGGGCGGAATAGAAAGGGGATAGGTCCACTTATAATCGATCATCGAATCGGTACTAAAATAATTTCTTGATCATTTCGATAGATATCGCCAAGAAGATTCACTTAAGTATGTATACATAATGTGATGTATTCGACAATCAAACAGTACCCACCAGTGATCTAGTGGTTACAGGTGGCGAGTTGCACACATAGTAGGAACGTTGGTTCAAAGCCTGCCCTCCGACAACGCTGGAGAGGTAAAAACGTGGATAAACGGACCTAATGGTGAATAGTTTAGAATGATCATTCCAAACTATTCCCTAATGCGAGGGTCATAAGCACAACGGTTACAAATCCACCAAATTGGCTTCAAATATTGAAAAAGTACATCATAAATAAAAACCATCTACACCAGTCATGTAGATAAAGTATACGAATAGAAGAACTGAGAGGGGTTACCTACGTTAAGTTCTCTTTTGTTCTGCGCCACTTTCAATCCACTTTCAAAAAAAAAAAAAAGAATTACCAAAATTGATCCATGTGTCATGTAATATGCAATGACGAAGGGAAATAGGTTTCAAATTTTATATAATATAGAGATTGAAAAATAAAATATATAATTTAAAAAATTGGCATTCCTACGAGGGAGAGAGACGTTATTTCAATACAGAAAACACAGCAACAATGTGGTGAAAATACACGAATACTTGAAAATGAAATCCTTTCATTTAGTTGGTTGTCATTTTTCTCTGACAGATTGTCTGCTCGACCCCGACGCGGCCGCCCTCTGGAGTGTTGGTCTAGAATAGAGCGCACCATTAATAACGCTGTTTTGCAAAATAGAACATAGGTCGGTGTAATCTAATAAAACCCATTTCACCGGTAGTTTTATAAAACTTTTGTCACAACTACCGAACTGTGACCTGTGCTATACCTACCAACATACCAACCTTACTACCTTCATACATAAATCTGCTTCGGCTTTATACCTATCAACATTTTTATTCCTGTCAAATTGCCGGAATGATAAATGCTTTTTCAAACTATCAAATTAACATACTTCCATTCATTTTTTTATTACAATTTTTATCTTCGTTCGAGACATTTTAAACTTAGAATATTATTATCTTTCCATAGATTTTAATTACACATTTTGTAGAGGCATTTTTTATGGTGTGTTTTCGTAGGATTACGGTACTGGTATTAAAAGCGGTGAATGTGTCAGTGTAGAACATTGCTTATATTTACCCTAGCGACAAACATCATAGTGACGATCATTTTGAAAGACTGCCGTCTTGTCAGAGGACGCAATACTCCCTAGGAACCCAGCGCATTAGTAATCTTTCTAGCAACAAGGGAATATTTTGCGGCTTCATTGATTTCTTCTTCTTCCTTTTGTTATAGGCCATGGACTGTTTTTTCTAAATGGTTTATTTCGGTGAAATGATTTCTTTGGAGATTGTTTTAAGGATTCTATCGTCTTCAATTCTCTCCATTAGATGTAGTGAGCTAATTATTAGTAACTACCCAAGAGATGAAGCTTAGATCCAAGCAATCTGCAAAACTGCAAACACTGCAAGATGGGTTCACAAGAAATAGGTACCTACCTATAAAAAGATTTTTTATGTCCTCTGAGGCTGTTTAAGATTTTTTTAAAGAAGTTTCAAAACGCAAGCGTCTACGTTGGAAGTAAAATAATAGAAATAGCTTTTAGTAAACAGGATGATCAACATCAGATTGTACATTACTAGCTGGAGTAATAACTAATAAAATGAAAAGTGAAGTATTAATTTCTACAAGAAATATTAAAATTCTGACATGGGATCCCTTTCTATATACCTATGCCTGTAAAGTTAATTGATAGAGGTTTTTGGTATTGGAATTGTGTGGTTACTGCGTCAAAAGACACTTTACATATTACGGACCGTAATCAAATTTTTTCTGTCTCGAATCTTGGTCACGTTCTTCTGAGGGGAGAATCGTGCAATCTGCACTGGTAGATGATCAAAGACAAAATTGAAAGGCGGCTTAGATTTAGATAAGGGGATAGATAAATCGGAACAAGTCTAGACTTTTGTCATCTGGACAAAAGGACCAAACATTCTTGTGATTGTTTTTCATGATCAGACAAACCTGATTTAAAAATATAAACATTGAGTCGCAGGTGAAGTCACTCATTGCTTTGTATTGTTTTCTCTACGTCTTTTGTATAAAGATTTCCAAATACGCACAATTTTGTTTTCTCTTTTAATAATACCCTTCAAACCACTCTGTCTTCAAGAGATTCATCACATTGCACGACATCTAAAGGTGAATTTACACAAAACTTAAAAAGAAATCACCGTTAGACGTCATTAGTCTTTTTTTTAATGAAATTTTTCAGAATGTGCAGTGGCGTTTCTAGGGCCTCCTCGCACACCCGGCACATATCTGCATTTTGAATCTTCAGGGTTGTCATGTGCTTATTTAGGTCATAAGTCTTGCTCGATATGCATCGATTTTCAAAAAATATCGATAATTGCTCTCGATTGACGTTATAAGCCCTAGAGTTTCTCACTTCCTACCATTTGTCAAATCTACGTTATTATCACGTGAAAAGAAGCTTCATACATAGATGTTACTTTTATCTTATTAAGCATAATATGCTCGTATCTTTTAACTGATCATTTTAATCGGATAAAATTCGTAGCATTTTTACTGGATTACTTAAATAAACAGTTTCAACGCATCACTTTGTCTAATAGTTTTTCATCAATTGTAAGTCAGCGTCATACTGAATGATTTAAAATATTGATAAGAAGAAATTTTCCTGTCAAACTTTTTATGCAAAAATAAAACTCTGTACCTACATACGTATACTATGAATATTACAAATATAAAACAAACTAGATCACAGAATTGCAGCACGTTTATTACGAAATCGCTTGTATGTAATCCTCATGCATTTATGCAATAAACAGTAGGTACAGCGGGTAGTATTTATCAATATTCTCATTTGTATCTGCTAATAGATCTGAAGATTGGTTTATTTCCTATAATAGTATTGGTACGAGTATATTATTAGCTCATCCATCAGGTTTGTCAGTTAATAAAGTAATACAGAAAATGAAATATTTGCATTTTTTTACCCATCACGCCGTGTCCCGTAAGGGGTATGCAGAATGAATGAACCTCCACTCTTTTCTATCCAAGCACACTTTTTTTTATTCTTCCACCGACATACCATTTCTCATACAAACTCTTCTATTTCTCCTACTTCTGACCTGGCCTTCATTGAGGACGGAATTGATGTGTTCGATCCACGTCATTCGGAGTTGACCACGCATTTCCACCTTTCCTTTCAGCCATATGAATTCTCTTTGTTATTCTGTTTGCATCCATTTTTTAAACGTGCACAAATCATCTCGACTTATTGACTTTGTCACAACACCAACTTCCATACCAAATTCCCATCATTAATAGTAACAGGATTGCGATCGAATTACTTTGAAGCTTTTAGGTTCACTTTCATGGTACGAAATTTAAACTGAAAGACGAATAGACATAGTGTGGTATACACGAATCATGTTGACTCCTTCCTGTGAGGCACCACTCACCAACCTCTAGAGTTCTTAATAGGTGCTACAGCTGGTGTAAACGATAGCCTGGTCTAAACAATAATTTATACTTATCTCTGGGGCAACCTTTGTAGTTTTTGCCCTTCGACAATGGTAAAAACAGGGGCTGAAGTCAAGTGTAATAAAATGACCATTTTGAAAAATGAATCCAGAATAATCGAACGTACATAGGTGCAACTTGTGCTATGCTACCAAAAAGCACATATTCACACAAAATATGGTGTTTTTGCAGTGTGTTCGGTGCAGAAGGAAGAACAGGTTATTTTTTTCTTCCTCATATCAGTATGTACAATGGATTGATATATTGATATTATAATAAACAAGTTCAATTTCTTGATTTTATATTTTTTTTAAATCAAAATACTACTGTATATCACAAGCGGTCGTTTTAGAGTACCCCTGAAAAACATTATAAACAAATTTAATGATTCTATTAAATATTATTTTCCCCATATTTAAAACGACTAACTTGTGAAGGATATGATTAAAAATTTGTGTGATTGAACAAAATAGTTTTGCCACACAGGGGTACTAAAAACCGGCAGTTCTGCGCTCAAACGGCTTATTAAAAGGTGATAGAGTAGGGATGGACAAAAAAAAGTGAACGATCACAGAGGTGTGGATTAGCGTATAATTGATTCAGTGTAAGATTGTTTTATTATAGTATGGAATATTTTATGAGTACCTACCTAAGTAATTAATAAATATTTTACGCTGACGCAACTCTACACTGGAAGAATGAGTATTGGCAGACCGACGACGTTGATATGATTCGATTACTTGAATGGACATCTGCAATCTCTGGGGATAACGAACTGGCGTGGCAGGGCAGCTGACAAGGTGGCGACGACTACTCGAGGAGGCTAAGATCCACAAAGGGTTGTAGCAGCGCCATTGATAGATATAAGTAATTACATATATTTGGGTTCACAGGAAAAGTTCCTTCGGGATAAGTCTACCCTTTTAATCATTTCAATGTTTCTACACATATTTCATAATTACTGTAATTGTCCTCTATCAATAAAGTTTTAATTATTTATTTACATTTTTCTATATAAAAAAGTGAATACGTCGAAAAATCTTCTGCTGAGACTTGGAGTGACACACGTCTTAATTATATTAAATACTAGCTAGTTACCCGTGGCTTCGCTCACGTGTTACTGTATTTGCTTTCTCTTCCTAAACAATGCAGAATTAATTATATTCGCATCAAAATTAATAATAATAAGAAACATCATCAACATTTTTTTTTTAAATATATATTCTAAAATTTCCATTAAATTACTATATTTTTATTTATATTTGTCGTTATTAATCTGTATTTAAAAAATATGTGCTTCTTATACAAATAGAATCAGCCCGCGAACTTAAAAATTTCGCTAACTTGACTGACATTGTTCTATGAGAATCCCAAAAAATAACTCGAAAAACTTTTATTCCATCAAATGACGTTATTTGAAATCAATTTTTATATTGCTGGATATGAATAAAAAAATATTCAGGTCTCGAAAAGCAATGAAATTAGTGATCTTTAAAACACTTATTTCTATCTGCTTTGGGCATTTTTCAAGCTACAGACGTTTTTTTTAACATTTCAATTTATATCTTTCACGTTGATTTGTTGTTGTTTGTCTGGTCGTAGGTTCGAAATTTAGTTCATAAATATCTTATCCTGAGCAAACACGACATAAAAAGAATAAACGATATCGGTCCAGCCGTTCAGGTCGAAATAAATAACGTTAAACGTGAAAACTGTTAACGTTCCGAACGTTAACGTTTACCAAATTGAAAATGGTTTCCAAACAAAAAAAAATGCGTTTCGTCTTCAATATAATAGCAGCGTCGTAATACTTCCAAAGATTTTGAGGTAACGTTTAACGTTAATTTTGAATAACTGACAGAATTATTTTTTTGACTCGGAATTCGGAACAGCATTGTTTAAAAATATAGTGAAGTAGGTAGGTACGTAAAGTGTTTGTCTGAATTCACGGAAAGTGTATTATTTATCTCTTATATAAAAATGGAACGCTAATTTGCGCGGTCATCGTATGGGTAAGAACACGTTGAAAGCCGATTACGATCCGCGCCGACCAGCTCAAAGATTGTTGTCTATGGTTTCCATGCATTTAAATGGGCATCTCGGGAAGCGGTTCCTGCTTTTTCTGTGGGTTTCCCCATTCAAATGCATAGTAACATTCTTTGCGCCGGTTGGCGCTAGTCAGAATCGGCATTCTACGTGTTTCTTACCCTATGAGAACAGCTGAACTTATATCGCCCATTTTTTTGTCGTGTTTGCTTTTGTCTGAAGGGTCTTATGAAAGAAAAAAGTTGCACGGAATAAAAATAAAACTTCCATATTATTATTAGATTTTTTCTAATTTTGAAATTAAATCAGGCGTTTGACAGGAATCAGTTGTTTGATGAATGATACGATTCACGGAATGCTTATAGTAAATAATATAATGATATGTTTTATAACAGATGCAGCGGTTACAGTAGTTAAAAAGGTAATAATGAATTGTATCATTATACTAATTCAAATTCAATAATATAAGGACCACGTCGTCGTCTGTGTTAAATAACTTTAAACTGAAATCAACTTAAAGTTATACATAAAATCTCGAACATATTATTTATATTCCAAGGCGGGACGAAGTTTGACGGGTCGGCTAGTTCAAAACTATATTATTATTATTATAGATTACGCAATAGTTTCGTCACGTGTATTGGAGAAAGTAGGTTGGGTTGGGTATACCTACCTACGTATATATTCATACACGCTGCACCGGACCAGCTCGCGGTGTATGTATGTTTATTGTATGAAACGATGTCGTCAATAAATTAAATTTTTACAAAAATTGTTAAGAAAAGTTTGAGATGTACTGCTATGATGTATGTATTTTTTATAGAAAAATA
This sequence comes from Mystacides longicornis, assembly GCA_963576905.1. NCBI lineage: Eukaryota > Metazoa > Arthropoda > Insecta > Trichoptera > Leptoceridae > Mystacides > Mystacides longicornis. The sequence continues at coordinate 14,844,563 of OY756429.1, read as the reverse complement.
AATTATCTAGTTGTAGCGTTTCGGCGTTTTTCGATATTTTTATAAAATTCTGAAATATAGGCACTGAAACTCGTAAATTTGTCATAAAAAAAATATTTTTCTTTATAAAAAAAGTTTGAGAAATCCTGGAACTTCTTCATTAAATTATATTTTAGATATTGTATTTTTCTATATACATACACAATTTTAGGGTTCTAGATTTTATGGTTTTTGAGATATATGGAAAAATTAAATAAAAATTCAAAGGTTGATAACCCCTGAGTAAAAAAAAAATTAAAAATTCTGAGTATACAAATTTTGTATGCTTAAAGTATTCAATAGTTTCTGAAATTTTAGGATCTGTGCATCAAGCGAATCAAAAGTTATAAAGAGGGGACGGATACACACACATACACGTTGGAAAAGTGCCCCTCACCCCCTACCCTCTAATTAATGATATCTTTTGAAAACGAAATAGTATAATTTGACTCTTTCTGAAGAAATCATTTTTTTGAAATTTCGATAAAACCAGTTTTAAACTTTTTAGGAGGCACTTAAAAATCATCCCTTTTTATATGTGCCCTTTTTCGTCCCTTTTAGTTAAATTTTGGAAAAATTGCCAAATACGCTAACACTCATTTCTATAGAAGAATTCATATGCCAAATCTCAAGTTCGTACCATGTCTAGTTTCCGAGATATTCGCATACTTTGAAAAACATTCAACCCTTATTTTCACCCCCTTAGGGGTGGAATTTCCAAAAATCCTTTCTTAGTGGAAGGTTTTGTATTGAGACCTACGTGATTTCCAAATTTCACTTCTCTACGATTAGCCGTTTGGGCTGTGCGTTGATGAGTCAGTCAGTCAGTCAATCAGTCAGTCAGTCAGGCACTTTCCTTTATTATTATAGATAACAAATAACAATATAAAAACATCATTACGGGTACATAACATATTATGTAAGTTGCTATTATTTTTTACAAGAGCTCTCCATTGCGCTCGATCTTGCGCAACGTAATTGCTTTACTTTTTAAAAAATCCAAGAGATGGCGGTGCAGTAGGAAATACATCACATGTGAAACTTGTTACCGTATTGTATATACCTACCATTGAAAGAATAGACCCCCATTAAAACCAAATTTTAGTGAATTATTATGGTAAGATTTCTGGATTTCCGGACAGACGCTGTTCTGTCTTTACTATGAGTATTTAATATTATCTATTTATCCATAAAGTTCCGACCGTTGCGTCTGTTATAAACGATGTTAACAGGTCAAATTCTAATAATCGCAACAATTACCTATTATCAAACCACTGATAGATCTCAAACATGAATTGAAATTCATAAATAAAAAGGTTTATATCGTTGTCAAAAGCAGTGAGAAGTTTACATAAGTACGTTAAGTTATCTTAAATTTTATTTAATAAGAACCTACTTCTTCTAATTTTTCCAGCTCCTCACGCATGACTGAAGAAAATAGGGATCCATTTTATATAGATATTATATTACACATTGATAGATTCAAGAACTTCATATTTCGCATCATTTCAATTTTTATGTCACTGGGCAAATTTAAGATTGTCGAAAGCACTCAGATGGTTATCTACGTTAAATTTTCTAATGTTCCGATAATTTTTCTAATCTTTTTCTTCCACAACTAGGTACGTTCTCCTGACAATTATTGCAAATACGACGCGATGCGATAATCACATAAAATATACACATAGGGATCCAGTATCGAATAAATTAAAAAATATTTGAAATAATAATATTTATGGCTGGTTTACACGGACTTCGTAGCTAAGTGCTTTTCACTAATATGATAAGTGAGAATAAGTAACCAACGTTCCAACGTGTAAACGGTTACTTATTCTCCAGCCAGTAGAAGTTTTAGTAACCAGAACCCGTATTCCGAATCTCCGTTACTTTTACGCTGGCGCGAATTAACAAAATTTTGTATGGATATGTGTATAGCGCCTCTATAGAATGCTTCGGAAAGCTCCGCAGCCCAAACAAAATTTTGTTAATTCACGCCAGCGTAAATGTCACGGAGATTCGGAATAGGGGTAATTCGAATTGAAACAACGCCGAAAGACTTGTCACTAACTAACTTGTCGATTTGTTTACACCAGGTCAACAAGCGACAACACCCGGATCAGTTATCGATTTGTCGCTTAGTAAATAGGATCGAGTTCTATTCACTTGCACTACTCACAAACACTAATCTCAGAGTTTAAACATTGAGGCTTACTATATAGTGACGAGTACTAAGCACTCCGCTACGAAGCCGGTGTAAACCAGCCATTACTCTCATATATTTTGCAACAAACTTTGTCAAAGTGTCTGTTGCCGAGTGGGGGTGTTCACTGCTAGTTGCTGTGAATAATGCTGTTAACCAAACGAGTTCGCCATATGAATGTTGTGAGAGTGAGAGTAAAGTGATTATTATTATATCTATCAGCCAAGTATTAGTCTTGATGTTTGTCGGGGGTAACCAGTCATGATAGGAAGACACGGTTGAGTGGTCAGGAGGGTCCCACCCTAGGGACATTCCGGTCGTTATATGCCAGACAGACATACACACCATATATTATGTTAGATAATACAGTTATGAACATATTTATGTATGTCATCACATCACGTATAAACCGCAGACGTCTAATTATTGTCGTTGACCCTTGGAAATATAATTGAAGTAATGTTAGTGTGCATTTACACCAAATCAACATACAGCCGAATCTAGAAACAGAGTATATTATTTTCTTTTACGAGTGATTCTGGATATCATTGAAACAAAAATGGCCTGTACAGTCACATCTGAACACGCGCGGTAACGTAACCAATGCAACGTATCAAATTCCATAGTACGCTGTTCGCGGTGATTCGTCACGAACGCCCGTCATGCGTAGGTACTATGGAAATGTTACCGCGCGTATTCAGATGTGTACAAGCAATAACTGATTAGTGGGCGTTGGTAGACTAGTGGTATTAGTCGACGACTTTCGTACGTACAGCGTTTTGGAGGTCGTGGGTCGTGTTTTATATAAAAAAAACTTATTTTTATTTTATTCGTCCTGGCAGATGTAGTCAAAGTGTATGGATAATCATTCATTCCTATCATTAGATAAACCTCTTTCGCTTAACCCAGGGGTTCCCAAAGCGTGCGCCGTAGATAGTGAAGAGGGGCGCCGTGAGTCGATCCTCTAACACTATTCGAAGCCGAAAATATTCGAGAGTACCTATAAAGCAACAATTATTAATATTTAACTGAACCACATTATTCACTAAAACTACCGTAGGTACTTCTGCGATATATTAGTAAACTAAATATTTCCATACATGGCAACAACACGCACATTCTGAAACTATCGAGGGAAAGAAACTGAGCAGTTTGAATGAATAACTGGACGAAGGCAGTGGTCAAGATTGCTTCCCGCAATTTGTATAAATATGGATTAAGTATAGGTATCTATTCCAAATAACTTGCTATAAATTAGTGCGCCGTGACAAAACACTAAACTTGCAAGTGCCACGTGGGCTGAAAAAGATTGGGAACCCCTGGCTTAACCGATATGATAAGCTCACCTATGTTGGTAGGCTACGTCTTCGTGCCCCCAATCTTTTTTGTCGTTATTTTTCCATTCATTCTCTCAAAATGCCCGTACCACTCACTACCACTGTATTTCATATAGGTATAATTAGATTTTTAAATCCTCTTTTGTTAAATATTGATATAAATCTATAAAAATCAGATCAGTCGCCCTATTCCGAATTTTACTCACTAACGTTAAGCGAGAAACTCACGGGAATTTTGTATGGGCTGGGGAGCTTTCTGAAGTATTCTGAAGGGGTGCTATGCATACAAAATATTCTTACTTCACGCCAGCGTAAATATCACGGAAACCTTTAATAGGGGTACTACATGTGCATTTTGTTATCCAACTGTCGATTTGTTGAAGAGAAATTATTTCTCCAGACAGATCGGCAGTATCAAGCCAAGATACGTGAGATTTGTATGGCCAGGTCTACATTTTACACTGTTTTTCAAACTTTGACGACAAAAAACACCAACTTAGGGGCTTCGCAGCATATATGTTCCATATAATATGGATTTACTCAGAATCCGGAGGAGAACATTTAGTGCGTCTGTGTGTGTGTGTCCCCCTTATAACTTTTGATTCGCTTGATTCACAGATCCTAAAATTTCAGAAAATATTTAATACTTTAAGCCTATAAAACTTATATACTCAGAATTTTTAAATTTTCTTTCAGTCAGGGGTAATCAACCTTTGAATTTTTACAATTTTTTTTCGTATATCTCAAAAACTATAAAAGCTAGAACCCTAAAAATGTGTACGTATATAGAAAAATACAATATCTCAAATTTATTTAATGAAAGAGTTCCAGGGTTTCTCAAACTTTTTTTATAAAGAAAAATATTTTTTTATGACAAATTTACGAGTTTCAATGCCTATATTTCAGAATTTTAAAAAGAATATCGAAAAACGCCGAAACATATCAACTAGATAATTTAATTTTCTATAAAAAATATGTACATTATATCAGTACATCTCAAACTTTTCTTAACAATTTTTGTAAAAATTTAATTTATTGACGACATCGTTTCATACAATGAACATATCGACTCAGGCCATCGACAGTTGGATCTCATGTATACATGCAACTAGTCATAATATTATTATTCACACGTGGATTTTCATATTATGTTTAGCAATCACAGGTATAGGTGCCACAGTACGACGAAGCGGTAGTTGCAGAAATAAACCAACCTACTTTTATCTCGATTTTGCACTTTATGTAAAAGTCATTAGGGAGCACACACAGAGTATAAAGTTTCTGTTCTAAGTGACCAGCAACTGCACTAGTTGGAAACTTTTACTCAGGCGTGAATTCACTAAGGCTTTTATTACTGAAGAACGTTCATGAGTTCATGACTGTTTCCCATCACAGCATTATTGGACTGCTACATTTGTATTATACCTACATTACAAAATTCCGCCGAAATAACCCTTCAGGATCAATTATTGTCAGACACAACATTAATTTACAAGGTAGACCTTTTCTTACAGGTTTTCAAGTAAACTAGTGATTGACCAGTGTTTGAAGTTCATCCATACCTTATTTCAATTATAAGTTTGAACATTTACATTTGATTTTATTATGGTTCCATTCTCTGATTGATCTAGTGATAGAATCAAAATAGTTTGTTCTCTAAAATATGTAAACGTTAACATCTAGTTTTGGGAAAAAAACTTTTCACCGAAATACATCCATTATTTTCTCTTTTATACACGAAAGCAGTGCCTACTTCTAGGTATTGTGAGCATATTTTGAAAAATTGAACTAAAATAAAGATAGACAAAACAAAAAAAAAATATCTATAAAAAAAAGAATCAAATAAACAAATTAAAGGTACGTGCTTGAAAGCATTTGTTGACATCACCTCTAGGAGAGTAAAAAATAAAATAAAAAATATAATACCTACACAACAATGAGATTTCAAAGGATTTTACGTAGGTGAATACCCGGGGTGTACACACGTACACCGTACTCAGATTTCTCCTATAGCGTGGCGTAGTGTTTCAAGTCATTGTTATGTTCAAGAGAGAAATATTTTACTGACGAAAAGCGCCCGAGGATATTAGTTGACTGTGAGAGAGCGCGTAGGCACCTACCTACCCACTGGGTCAATTCACTTGAAATGTTTTACTTGAATTTACTACGGCGTTCTTAGAACGTGTTAACATTCTTGAATGGCCTCGAGCCATGACGGAGAATCATTTTAAATAATATTTTGTAATGATATTAATTATTACTAATTATACCAATATGTATCCGATTCTGTATGTATAGGCTCCGGTTAAAATTTCCATCAACTTAAATTTTAAATTCGCGGTAAATCACTAACCCGAGTTGATAAGAAATCGATCGAAGTGCTCAATCTTGCGCAATGTTTATGACCTCCTCCCTCACCATGTCCAAATCCCTCAGCTCTGCTTCGAAGGAGCGGAAAACAGTGTAAGAGGGACTTCCTCGTCTTCGGGATCCTGATGGGAGGAAGAACAGCGCTCTTCTAGGCCAACTGTCATTCGGCATCCTTAACACATTCCCCAGCCAAGTCCATCTACTCTCCTCAATGGTATAGAGGTGACGAACCCTCGCTGGGTGCGCCAGCGTATAGCGTCGTTCGTGATGCGGTGGTACCATCTTATACTCAAAATTCTCCTGAGGCATTGCAAATGCAGAAATTTTTTGTGCGTGGGCTTTGGTCAGGTGCCAGGACTCACACCCATACAGGAGAATGGACAACACACACGCATCAAATAGTACAGTCATTTCGTTTCGACAGTAAACGCCGACGCTTTCCAAATCTTGGTCCTATTGTTAAAGGCGTCACTTCCCATACCGATACGTATCAGGAGCTCAGTCCCGAGGTTACCAGAGGTGGTAATGGTTGCTCCCAGGTATTTGAATTCATCCACCCGGGATACCTGGTGAGTGGTGACTGATGTTACCTATATCTATTTTACTACTGCCTCTTCGACTAAGGTTTTAAAAATGGCATCAGTCGTATTTGTAGCTATAATAAAATAATTAAGGAATTGTGTAAAAACATCTATTTAAAATAAGATTTTTAACTGTTAGCTCTGAACTGAGGATGCAGGCCCAAGTCGTAATCCCATAGATTACATTACATACATTACATTCTCCCTTTAAGGCCCCCCGCACACCGCAAGCCAGCCAGGAGGAGAACAATCCGCAGCAAACCTTAGCTCGATCGAAGCAATCAAACCGAAAAGCCGGCCCCGGACAAATCAAGCCCGCCGCGAATCACCCCCAAACCGACCAGCAATGCGGAAGGCGTCCGAGGCTCATTGTGCCTTTTCTGACCAGTTGAGATTTAAGGACGTGAGGTGGGCAACCTCACGGTCCCGATCTGATTTTTCGATTTCCTGCCTCTTACAGGATCTACATAATATTTCAGAAATGTTTGTTTTTTTATTTGCCTTTGACAATACTTTTACCTTATATGTGAACATCACGCTCAAAATACAAATGCTACGTCAGATATTAATATGCCCCGAGCCGTACAAAATGCTGGAAAAGGTTCTTAAATACAATTTGCTGCATTAACTTTAATATATTTAGAGCTATTTAAAAAACTCTATTTTTTAGGATCTTCATACAAATTTCTCAAAAAGACAGTAAGTCATCTTTTGGAAACAAAATTACTCATGTAAACGTTGAATGGAATCTTGGTATTACGGTATGAAAATGTAATAAAATAATTGTAGATTGATTTGTTATACATATAAATGTTATTCAAATCTTATTATTCTCAATAAATAAAGATTTAATGAAAAAATTTGCAAAATGATTCCTCCATTTTGAAGTTTGACAGATAGCACAAATCACCCTCTATGGGTGGAAAGCCTAATTAATTATCACACATTAGGGAATGTAGCTAAGATTCAAACCACAGAGCTCTCTCTCTCTCTCTCTCTATGAAAACTTGCAAATTATGTCGGTAGGTTCGTATAATATTATGAGATCGGAACAAAAATTGTAAAAGTGTCATTCTTCTTTTTCTGTGCTTATGTCAGTTGTAGAGGTCTGTTAAGCAATGGGAAGCTAGAATAGAACCTGTTTAATTACTTACCTATCAAGCCTGACAATCGGAATCAAAAACGTAAAGCAAGACGAGTATAAGCTAGTGCTAAATAAAATAATTAAATGAATAGCGACCCCGTTATACCCGTATGCAGTATAATTTCTACACTCGAGTGTTGAGTGGTGTCATAACAAGATGACGTCACACGAAGTTTGACGACAATAATAATTTGTATAGATTGAATGTAAACTTATCGTCATCTTTATGTCATAACAAGATTCCCTATAGTAACCAAAGTGTTGTAGAAAGTATTCTGCGTAAGGGTGTTAGATTCGAACATAATTATTTCAACAGTAAGCTCCAAAGTAATAATTAGTCTGGACTTACAGTTGAGAATAATAATTTGAAGAATTCGAAATTAGAACTTTTTGTAAGAGAGAACCATCAGGTAGGCGCAGTAGTTTTTTTTTATTTGAGCTGAGCCAATAATTATTGTTCCTTTTCTAAGTGTAGGTACCTACCTATCATTATTTATCCGAATACTCGCGTTGTCATGAGGACATTAACACGAAGTCTATCAAACCGAAGGGTGAAGTAGTGTGGATATATTTTTTGTGAGTAGCGTCGGCAAACTATCGGGGGGTATTAGTTACAATAAGTTTCTTCGACCGCGCCACAAGGGGAACTGGATGGTATCACGAAATCACAGAGAAAGAGGAAATATACGACTTGCCGTTAAATTATAACTTTTTTCGCTACACTATCGTTGAACTAGTTAATAGGAAATTGGGTGTACACATTCCAATTTGAAACTAACGGGGGAGGCCTTGTTTGAACAAGCTAGGAAAGCCAAACAATTTTTTTTTTGACGGAGTTGTTTGAACATTTAAGGGTGCGGGCCAAGAACAACATATGTCACACAGACAATTTGTTTGAGATATAACAAATTGAACACTTCAAATCATAATTAATAAGCAATTGAGAACTGGACATTACAAAAAAGTACAATGTTGCTTACATTTCGTCGTCCCAATTCTATATGGAGACAAGTCAAAAATTATCAAATTTGAGTTTTTGATACAAATCGATTACAAATGATGGTCTGCTTCTATTTCTTTAGAGAGATAAGTCAAATTTGTCCTAAATATTTTTTTATAAAAGATGTCTTTTCATGGAATTATTTAAAAAAAATTGAACATTCAGTTCAATAAGAAGACAACTCAAATGTCTCACTTAAGAACTGTCAACGATTAACTTTCATTCTAGTTCTATTGGCAGACATCTTAGATGTCCGCCTATAGAACCGCCAACAACTGAAAAGATCTAGTTCTATAGAGAGACAACTCAAAAGTATTCTTGAAAATAACCATTCTATCAATAATAAAATCATGAATCTTAATTTTAAACTTAATAAAAGACTTGACAAAACAGTACTTGATACATTTCTAAATTCATAAACTCTTAGATTGCAATTTTTGACACTTACTATTATAGTAGTTTCTATCCATAATTACAACTTTTTTAATATGAAACGCCGTATCTAGTAATTTATATCTATGATATTAAACAACATATTAAGGTCTCTTGTATAGGTTTAGTTGATAAATCAAAAGTAATATTGATTATATTCTTCATTATTTCATGTTTTACAATCCCCAATTTTCTGTTAAAAAAAACGTAGATCCAACTATTACAGTGAATATTAAGGTTCCAGATTACAGTGAATATTAATGACTGGTAGACTCCTCTGCAAGATTAAGATATTTTTGGATAATATTTGGAGGGTTTGTGTATTTACGTAGTGAAAGTTCATTATTATGAATTAAATAACACACAGTTGCACTTTCACAAAATTTATATTGAATCTCGAGCGCTTTCGTCCAACTCACGCAGACATTGTCAAGATACATGTCTCTTGACAATGTCTGCGTGAGTTGGACGAAAGCGCTCGAGATTCAATATAAATTTTGTGAAAGTGCAACTGTGTGTTATTTAATTCATAATATTTTTGGATATTTATTTTATTAGGTACATGAAAAACTTATACATATTGGTATTTGAAAATTAGCACAAGATATTGATTATCGGAGAAAATTGTATTGGATACTATAAGTAAATAAAATTTATCGAATGTTTAATGTCATCATCATCAATTTGCCGTGGGGTTGTCGGCTAAGAATAGCACCTTTCTCTTTTTGCTGGTTTTTCGAGCATCCTGTAAGAGGCAGGAAATCGAAAAATCAGATCGAGACCGTGGGGTTGACCACCTCACGTCCTTAGAACAATCGGCCAGAAAAGGCAACAGAATTAAGCCTCGGACGCCTTGACCCCATCAGGTGGGCCTTTGTTGACCACGGCTTGATTTAGGAACAAGAGCTTAAAAATCGGGACTCTGAATGTCCGCACTCTGAGGGCGGGCGGGGAGCTTGTTGTTGCCAAGTTGGCGGGAGATTATGGACTAGATATCCTGAGACTGAGTGAGGCACGCATCCCAGGCTGGGGGCAGAGTGATGCTGGCAATTATGTCATGCTTCACTCTGGCCACCGGACTGCACGGACGCGTGGCGTTGCTCTACTTTTAAGTAAATTGCCTTCTCTCGCCTTCTTGGTTGGGAACCTGTTTCTGACCGCCTGATGAGTGCGTCCTTTAAGATGAGTGGCGAAACACTGACGGTCCTTCCATGCTATGCTCCCACTGAGGATGGGGACGCGGCTGCTAAGGACTGTTTCTATGGCAGTCTGGATGTAGTTGTGTCCCATGTTCCGAGGCGCCATCGCCTAATAGTTCTGGGGGACTTTAATGCCAAGGTTGACAACGATCCCCAGAATGGACCAGGCGTCATGGGAAAGCATTGCTTAGGAGTGATGAACGATAACGGAAGCCGTCTCATTGGTTTCGCCATGCTCCATGGACTCTTAATAGGGGGAACTCTCTTCCCCACAAGGATATCCATAAATACACCTGGACCTCGCCCGACAGAAGAACGAAAAGCCAGATAGACCATCTCCTGGTAAAGACTAGCAACCAAACTGACCTGCGGGATGTCCGCACCTACCGGGGAGCAGACATGGACACGGATCACGAACTCCTTGTGGGCTCGTTCTGATTCCAATTTCACAATTTCCAGCTAAGATCGTCTGCTCCTCGCCCACTGGACATACGCAGGTTAGAGAGTGCTCAGTGTCGTCATACGTGCGAGGCTGAGATACGCACAAGGTTTGCCCCCTTCCAGGATCCACCCAGAGCTGCTCCAATTGAGTCAGCCTGGACTAGGTTTCGCGACGCGGTTATGGAATCCGCACGTTCTTCTGTCGGCTATAAGAATAAAAAGAGGCCAATATGGATGTCCGATGGGTCCTGAAGTCTTATCGAAGATCACCAGAAGGCTAAGACACTCTGTACGAACAGATAAAAGAAGACATCTAGATTCTCAGATACGGCGAGCACAGTCTGCTGCACTCGGAAATGACTCAAGGACACTCTTCGAAATCACTCGAGAGGTCGGGAGAAGAGGTAAAAAAAAACCTGTGAAATCAATACGAAACTCTCGTGGAGCCACTGTCACTGCCCCTGAACTAATTAAAGGGAGATGGAGGGAGTACCAACCACTTCTAGATATATTTAAAATGGCGTGTGAAGAGGAGAGGTGTCCAAAAGATTGGCGGAATGGATACATCGTCGCAATATTTAAAAAGGGGGACCCCCTTGAATGCGGAAACTACCGTGGAATCACTCTACTGAGTGTTCCCGGTAAGGTATTATCTTAGATATTACTACATCGCATTCGGGGACCTGTCATGGCTGTCCTGAGATAGCAACAATGCGGCTTTGTACCTGGCAAGTCCTGCACGGACCCAATTTTCTGTGCCAGGTGCATCTTTCAGCGGTGTGAAGAGTTTAACTCTCCAGTCGCTTGTTGCTTCATAGATTTTGAAAAGGCTTTCGACAGCCCACATAGACCATAGCTCTGTACGGTATACCTCCGAAGATAGTTAAAATGGTGCAGTCCCTGTATGAAGACTCCGAGTGTAGCGTCAAAACGCCAGGTGGTCCTACTGAAGCTTTCAGGATAACCACGGGAGTCAGACAGGGCTGCGTACTGGCTCCATTTATATTTATTATTGTTATGGACTTCCTCTTGAGAAAGTCCATGCAAGGAGCAAGAGGTATACCGATAACACAGAGAGATGGTCTAAAGGGCGAACTGTGCGATCTGGAGTACGCGGACGACCTAGCGTTGTTCAGTACGACATTGGAGGAATTACAGCGCAGTGTTTCAAGACTCTGCGACGAAACAGCACGCCTTGGTCTTCGAGTCAACGCCAGTAAGATGGAGCTCATGACGAATAATGCTTGCCCCGATAAACAGCTACCGATAACCATCGACGGTCACCAGGTCTCCCGGGTGGATAAATTTAAATACCTGGGAGCAACCATTACCACCTCTGGTGAGCTCGGGGCCGAGCTCCCGATACGTATCGGAATGGCAAGTGGCGTCTTTAAAAACATGACCAAGATTTGGAAAGTGGCGTCTTTAAAAACATGACCAAGATTTGGAAAGCGTCGGCGTTTAGTGTCGAGACGAAATGTAAACTGTTTGTGCGTGTGTGTTCCCCATTATCTTGGCAACACACACGCATCAAACAGTTGGGTGTGAGTCCTGGCACCTGACCAAATCCCAGGCACAAAAAGTCTCAGCCTTTGAAAGGTTCCTAAGGAGAATTCTGCGCGTAAGATGGTACCACCGCATCACAAACGACGCTATACGCCGGCGAACCCAGCTTGAGCCCATCACCTCTACACTTGTGGGGAGGAGATATACTTGGCTGGGACATGTGTTAAGGATGCCGCATGACAGTTGGCCGAGGATAGCGCTGTTCTTCCTCCCATCAGGGTACCGAAGACGAGGAAGACCCTCTCACACTGTGTTCCGCTCCTTCGAAGCAGAGCTGAGGGACATCGTGTGGGAGGAGGTCATAAACATTGCGCAGGATCGAGCGCAATGGAGAGCTCTTGTTGCCTCCCTATGCCCTTGAGTGGGGTGTAAAAGAGTGTTGTTGTTGTTTGTTATATTATGTCAACAATTTTTAGGTTATATTTTTTCAAAGAATTGCTTAAAACTCACTAATCTGCGATTCTGGGACTCTTGACCTATTAATACTTTCCACCATCATCTTAATTTTGCGAATTCTCGTATCCATTTTAAGATTATTAACCTTTCTCCGCAATATAAAACTTCTTAAATTAAATTTTCGACCGTTAAAAAAATCCAACCCACTGTTATGAACACAGAATTCGTACTAATAATCACTACTAATTCACAAAAAGTTCAATTTTATATAGAGACAAATCAAATGTCTCCATATAGAATTAGAAAAATTTCCGGATGACAGATTTTCGTTAAAATTAAGTCGAAATACCTTTGTATTTTTAAATATTTAGATATTTATAAAACATTTTAATAAACTAAATTTATGTTTTTTATAAAAATAACAATATTTCTCGCAACATGGCAAGATAATATACAAAATTTATTTATTTTCTTTAAAAAGATATCAAAGAAATACTTTGTTCAAAATCTTCAAATGCGTTTTACTCAAAATGGACTTTTTCGACTTGTCTCCGTATAGTATTGGGGCGTCGATTTGGTAAAATCATTTTATATTTGCATATTTTAATCATCTATAACCATACAAAAATTAGAAGCAATACTATGGCGCACTCGATTTTTTTCCCTTTTTTCTTTGTTTTATAACCCACGTAATACTTTTGTAATATCCATTCCTCAATTATTTAAATGGAAATGTTTATCTTTATTGAGAACATAATATATATCTTACTGTAAAAAATCATATTTATTATGTAAAGCAAGTTGCTAAAAAAATACAAGTCTACCTTAATGCCTACAAATACAGGTCATAAATTTGCAATTTCCACGCAAAAACATGCAGTTATAACTAATTTTGTCTTTAAAGTTCCGCAATTTTTAGCATGGGTTCAGGAAATTTTCCGAGAGACTGGATATCACTGAATTTTACCTTTAAAGTTGGATCTCTCTCCATATAGGATTGTACTGGTGATTCATTGTTAGTTTGATAATTATTAGATACAATTAATATGTGTAATTATTATTATCAAAGCCTTATGGGCAAAGTAAAAGTTCAATGGAAATTTTTTTCAATTCTGAAACACATGGACCTAGAATGTTATCGGTTTGTACCGAATGGCGATTGTTTGGTAACTAAGCATGTAGGTACTTGTAAAGAGTATTTTAAAGTTTCATTCTATGTACCAGATTTACTCTGCAAAATGGTAGGTAGTATTAGTAAAAAAATGTAAAAATGTGACTTTGATTATTTTTCCACTGCACCTTTCAATTGTTATTATTTGAAGCAAACCATCAATTTTTCATCTAACTCCGACTAGGAACAATAATATTTTTATACATACAACAAGGTTTGTTTTATTATGTTTTTGAGCTCATTAACTATTTAGTACGTTGATATAAGATTGAGATAAGGAAAGTTGACATATTTAGTGATGTATTAGAATTATACGCAGGTCGTCTACAACATATATTAACCACGTTGTTATTATAGAACTGGGGACTCAGATTTCCTGCATTACTAGATGGAACGCGAAAACAAGTAAAACATAATATTGTTGGGGGAAAAGTATTTTCGCATTTTGCAATTCAATTTTATTTGGCTGCACGGTTTTCCTCATTAGTAAAATTTTCATTAGTAAAAGAACCTCATTATAAAAAAAAAAAAATTGTTTCCGGCTACATTTCATTTGGTTTACTTCCTGTCAAAATGTGTGAATCTTATGAAGAAACTTGATAAATTTTAAAATTTTATGACAAAAAAATGGAATGAATGCAATATAATTCGCCAATTTTTTAGTCAACAGTTGATTTGAGCTTTTTTAATTTGCGAATTTTAGTTTCAATGATGCACCTCCTTTAGTCTATAACACTGACCCGAAGCATTTTCTGCGGACCTCACATACACACATCTATGTAGTATTGCGTGAATTCTGTTGTTGGAAATGTGCGGATATACCCTATACAGCTACCGATTAAGTTCCTCTTTAAATTTTGTGTACATAGAGTTTACATCACATCTGCTATGCTGATCTTGCTCCATGAAAGCTCTTGGTGGAAAAGTGAAATAATACAGGAAGCTTGAATCTATATAAAGATATACCTAAAAGAAAGTCGGATTAGTGCGAACACTTATAACTCGAGATCGGCTGAACAGATTTTTATGATGCTTGATTAATTGGATTCTTCTCCGCTCTGGATAACAGAATAACTTATAAAAAATCGAAAAATTGATAGCAAGTAATAACAAATTTAATATTAAAGTAAGTATGGAACTAACCGTGAAATAGATAGAAACACAATTTTTATTTTCCTGACAACCATCGTCATTAACAATATTGGCACGCAGATTTTCTATGTTTTTTTTTCAAGCATTTTTAATAATTTGTTGACGTTGAAGCTTATTTTTTATAAATTAAAACACGAAAAGTTATTAATCAAATTTTGAAATCAAATCGTCGTTTGACACAAACTGTCAATTGTTTTATAGTTTGTGCGATTGACCGGATTCGTATGGAAAATATGTGACTTAAAACAGACGCATGAGATTGGTTAAAAGTCAATTTTATCATTCTTCTAATTTCTTAATTGTACATAATATTCAGTAACACCAACATCTCTGCTGGGAAAACTAGTTAAGAATAGTTCTTTACAAAGAATTCTCACCAAATTTGTGTTAAAAATAACTTAATCTACGCACAGTCATCATAATGATGCGTCGAATCCAAATTATAACTACGTCAAATCATGATGGGCGACACCTAGTACAATATTGTTTTAAAAAAGAATGGTCATTGGCTCTGTAACACTAACGAAAACTCGAATAATTCTTATACCTACGTATTTTATTTGATTGCTGATGGCTACATTCAAGATAAAAATATTCGTATAAGCTCGTATCATGGGTTCTTTGATTGAGAAATTTCGTTTTAATCAATTCAATCATAAATTCAAGGAAGCAAGTGTTTTAAATACTAAAAAAATATAGGATAAATACATTTAAAAACGGGGTTTTTTAATGTTTTTTTTTTTTTTTTACATTTCGTATGTCCATTTGAAATGTAGGCCGACGATGAGGGTAAGCGAGTAGCTGGTCAAACAACCGTTTTGATTAAATATGTATATGCATTCCACATGCATTCCAGAGCCGCTTCGATGTTTATTTTTGTCTTCCTTTTGTGAGATTGCACAGTATATTTCCTACACTAAAAACCTTCCGTTTTTTTATACTTTCCATGTTATTTGACAGATGATTAGCCCAATTCCCTATCAAATCCGCCAAAATTATATAGGAAAAAAAGTAAATTTTAACTGATTGTTCCACTTAAATTATCATAATTTCTCTGAAATGACCCGCTATTCGATCGTTTAAGCGGCACCTTAGAAAGACCCGCCAAAAATTTTGTCGAACCGCTTATATTATGTCAAAATCATGTCAATTTTTTTCAGACACCTCTCTTAAAAACATTAATGAAAACCAAATATAATAATTTATTATTTTTAGTAAAAATATTATATTGCTATTAATGATACGTTAATAGTCGTTATATTTCTTGAGAAAAAAGGAAATTTGGCGGCCATGATGATAATTTTGACATGGGAAATATTTAGTTTGAAATCACTTGCATCTATATTCACTTCGATCGGTTTCATAACCAATATACCTAGCTGGGTTGGTTAAAATCACTTCGAAAGGATGCATTACTAATTGATATTATTCAACTGTTTAGTAAAAATATTCCAAAGATGCGCCACTTATTGACATTATTTAACTGGTTAAGTTGTTTCTAGTGCGAGGAATTAAGGTAATCATGATGATCCACCTGAAACATCAAACGACTAAAGCTCGGTACTCATTTGCGCCGCGAACTTGTATCGTTATATCAATTTAAAAAAAAGGATGCATGTGTTCTGCACGCGTTCGCTTTTCGAATCACGTATACACTTAAACTTTCGATTAAATTGATGCTATGTCACACGTTCGCGGCGCAAGTGAGTACGATGCCTAAAAGGTCACTCTGCTTTACATACGTCTCTTTTTTGATACCTCGTCAGGCTAGTAGAGCTAATAACCAATTATATGTACATAACAAAACAAGTGCTTATTAGTAACAAAATTCTTAATATATCCATTTCTCTCACTTTCTATGAATATATAAAAAAAAATCAATTCGTCTCGATTCGATGAGATGTTTTTAATTCCTTACGATGATTTATGGTTATTGATTTCAAGAGAAGAATTAATTATCGTATTCTTTTGACAGCTTTCGTAGTATGTGAAAATCATTGATTTCGAGTCAGTGATAGTTTATTATCAAGATAATTTCTTTACTTCTCAGTATGAATGTTTCGGATTCAGGATAATTTACTCGTGATAAAACTGTCTACGAATCAGGGCATATCCTTTACACGACTTGGAAATGGTCGACAGCATTCTGTAAGATCTTTGAAAAAAAATTTGCTAAAAACAATTTCGTAGGTAGCATTTGGTATTGCAATTATTATTCGTAAACATTTGCGGCTTTCGTGACTTAATAATTTGACAATAATGTCATTCATTGTCATAATTTGACAATAATTGTCATCAACCAATTGTTTAGCGCCGTTTAGTGCAGTGCACTTCAAGGGCGCTGTATATAAAGAATTTTAATATCACCCAATAAGGCTTGTAATTAGCTTTTATTAATTACAAAATGTAGAACAATGTAGGTAAAACAGGATCTTCATGTATTCTTGACTTGGTATAATCTTCGTAATAGCTCTTTGGTGCCTTTGTTATCTCGTACCAGTGACAGTAAAGTACCAGATTTATATAAGGTCAGTATCTACTTCAATAAACTGCAACTGCTTGCAACTGAACGACTAAAATCATCTAACGCAGTTTACTGGAATACTGAAGTACACTACAAAAGGGGTAAAGTGTAAAAATTTACACTTTATTTAAGCACAAATCACTATTTTTTTAAACGTAAGTATAAAATATTGAACGTATCATAGTTAAGTATAAATTTGGTGTAAATAACGAAAAAGAAGAGTCTAATAAGAGAGAAATCTCCCTCCTTCTGATGTTTATATTAGTGTCCTTTGATGTGGAGTTTGTATAAGAGTATAAAAACAAAACCCTGTTTTTCTTGTCAATTAATTTTCGTCCCATTTAATTAAATGATTGTTATAAAGAGCAAACATATTAGATAAGTACCCACCTAGCTAGATGGCGCCTTCGGTAATTTTATCATAATGACACAATTAATTTGAAAGGTTTCTAGAGGAGGAACTGTGTGAGAACGAGATATATACTTACCTACACAGCCAGCCCTCAACGTATCGTTTTGTGTAAATGGAAGAAGAAATAAAATTAAGTGGTCAAAGCGGAATTTATTTTTATTTTAACACGTGTTTATTAGATCATTCCGCTCGACATACAGCAGACGTGGAGCTGCCCCTACTTGCTCAGCCTATCAGCAAAATTATCACTTTTAGGAAACACAAAAATACTCTCTAAGTAGTTCGTTGCCTTCATTCGTAAACATAGTAAGTTCGTTTTTCGTTTTTGTGACTTCCAGTATTATTATCTTACTAAACGGTTGTATAATAAGTATTTATAGAATTTAACACATCTCAATCAAGAACAAAATATGAATTGAAAAAAATATAACTAGTTGATCTTGGTTTTTAACTAAAACTCGGCTAAATATTTTTTTCACCAAGAAGTTGTTGATTCGAGGAAATTCAATGATTTCACTTGCTAAAGATATTTTTTCCACTGTCATAAATCAGGCACTCGTCCACTCCATAGAAAAACAGAATTTGCCATGCTCTATTATATCATATGCCTTTTCCAAATCTATAATGCCCAAAAAGCTTCTGAATCTGCAACTTTTCTGTTATCATTGGTAGAGTGAAAATTACACTCCCGCCCATTCACAAAAACGCCCCTTATTTTTTTCAAAAATCAAAACCTTTTTTTTTCTTAAGCCTGCACTCGTTTGCGAGTGTTATAGGCAAAAAAGCCATATTTTATGCAAAATTAAATTTATTTGTACAAAATTTGATTTTATTACGAAAGTTTGTTCAGAGCTTTTGAATACAGCGCATTGGTCACATCCTGAAAATCATAAAATTATCTCTGCATTGAATTTAACGAAATTTCAATGTGAAATAATTGTCAGTATACGCCTGAAAAGGATGTTCAAAAGAAAATACCGAGATTACCGCTGTAATCATATTACTCCTATTTTGATCCCCAATTAGAACTGGTGAACGATTAAGGTTCTACCTTTCAAATTGAATTACCTCAATGTTTTAGGAAACGTTGTTTTTACGAACCGAATAATAATTATTATTTCTACAGAAACATTTTTTATACACTTACTTGTTTTATTATATAAAAATAATAGCAATTTTCAATTTTTTTTATTTGATTAACTGTTGTTTAAACAAGGATATCTGTTTAGTTTAGTTTGAAAAAAATAAATAAAACTCTGTTAATTTCACTTATAATTTTTAATTGGCAAAGGCCTTTCGGTCATACGACCATCTTCAGTGCCATAAATACTTAAACTGAAGATGGTAATATGACCGAAAGGTCTTTGCCAATTAAAAATTATAAATGAAATTAACAGAGTTTTATTTCAAAACAAACAGAATAAACCAACGATAATATGGGATTTCCCAAAAAACATATAAGTAAATGTAAAAAAAAATTAGTTGTCATATTTATGAATTTTGGTTCTAAGTATCACTTATTTATTTATTTATTTATTTATTTTCTGTCAAAAATTAAGCATTGTTCACCATTACAGAGTAATCCTTTGCGGTGAACAATGCACATACAATACAAAACAACAACAATATTTTCTTAAACTAAAATAAAATCAAAATCCATACAAAGAGAGAAAAAAATGGACAATCCATAGACAATAATATTATAATAACATAACATGGACAGTTTACTTCGCCGACAGTCACATACACACACACACGCACAGACGTCAACAATACTGTCGAGTCGCGCGCCGGTATAGTGAGTGTACCATCGCACCAAAAACAAAAATTCATCGACACATCGACAAAATATGCTTATGTACGACAATAACAAAAAATAAAACAAGAAAATCAGTCTCCTTATCGACAAACAGCCTTCAGATTATACATATATAGGTATTTATAATATTTACAACAAAATATATTCGATACTTTTAATAAACTCTTATTATGTATCTGATTAGCAAACGTAAATCTTATTTTTTCTCAGCATCTGTTGAATGGTGGTTCTGCTTGTACATATAATGTCAAGAAGGTGAGGACATTATTCCTTATTGGCCCATAGGTCATCTGGTTGGTGAGGACATTCTTCCTTATTGGCCCATAGGTCATCTGGTTGGTGAGGACATTCTTCCTTATTGGCCCATAGGTCATCTGGTTGGTGAGGA
Source organism: Mystacides longicornis (assembly GCA_963576905.1). NCBI lineage: Eukaryota > Metazoa > Arthropoda > Insecta > Trichoptera > Leptoceridae > Mystacides > Mystacides longicornis. Next base: position 14,824,413 of record OY756429.1, on the reverse strand, counting down.
CATTCTTCCTTATTGGCCCATAGGTCGTCTGGTTGGTGAGGACATTCTTCCTTATTGGCCCATAGGTCATCTGGTTGGTGAGGACATTCTTCCTTATTGGCCCATAGGTCATCTGGTTGGTGAGGACATTCTTCCTTATTGGCCCATAGGTCGTCTGGTTGGTGAGGACATTCTTCCTTATTGGCCCATAGGTCATCTGGTTGGTGAGGACTTTCTTCCTTATTGGCCCATAGGTCATCTGGTTGGTGAGGACATTCTTCCTTATTGGCCCATAGGTCATCTGGTCTATATCTGGCAATGAGGTTGGTCACTGAACGCCTAATACATGTCTAAATGGTTCCAATGTCCATAGAAAAAGGTGAAAAAAAAAAATTTTTTTTAACCTTGGAAGATGTTCTACAATATGACAGGAGAATACGTTAAAACTGCAACGTCAAGTAAAATTTTCACCATTGTAATTTGTATGTGTACGGTTATTATGTTTAAGTATATTATTATGAATTATTTCGACTTAATATACCTACCTTGTTGTGGGTAGGATAATAACAGCTTTAAAGTGAGAAAAATCATATAATTTAGTAGGTATATTTTTTAAAATTTGCGGAATCGGCTTTTTTAGAGCAATCTCAAAAAGCATTGATGATTACTAGATTTTAAAAACATTGCCATCTGGAAAAATAAACAAATTCACATCAAAAGCAAGAAGCTAACTTGTGTCCGCTTAATAATCATGCCATACGGTTTGTGTTGCATTATCAACGGTGCAAAAAAGTAAGTACCTATATATTTTCACAAAGTGTATCTCATTATAGGATCGCGAAGAAACATAATATTTCTAACTTTTATCTCTATATTTCATTAATTATTAAATATCTGCTTATTGCATACATGAGATTTTTCGGCATGTTGAACATGTTGAGAATTCTCATGATTAGACATAAATAGATAAAAAAAGACATAAACATTACCACCTAATGGCGAACGTTGTTAACGTAAAGTGATCACACTAAGCCAGCCTTCGAAATAACAGTAGAAGACGTTCGTAAGCCCGTAGTGGTTTGTTCCATTAAAAAATCGAACATTAGTAACGAATTGTTAGAGTCATTAGTAGTTAATACATATTCTTTAACATAATATTACTTACTCGTGTGTAAGGTGATATGCACGTAAATTATGACATTTTTCCAATTTTGAGAGTTGTTATACCTAATATGAAACTGTTTAGAATGAAATTTAAAAATGTTTTTTTTTTAATTAGCTTTGAGGTTTAGTTTTGCGTGTACTTAAACTGATACAAAAGCTATATTTTGAGTGCAATGACTATGTATTATTTTAAGATAATGTTTCCTGGCTGTTAGTTCGTTTCATACAGAGCGTAGTGTTGACACTTTTAATATTTATTCATGAGTTCGATGCACGCCATTTTGCCGTATAAAATTATGCAGATCGAGTTTGAAATGACGGAACTGAGTGTGAATACATGTAAATTTACCGCCACGAGTAAATTTTATGAGTTTTTTTTTTCAATTTAATGATAGACTTGTGAGTAGGTACTCGTAAATCTATAGGAGACATGAGGATTTGGGTCGCAAGTTTACTATAAAACAAAAGAATGGTAGGTACACAGTATTTTGATACTTAAGAGGCGGCACAAAATAGTCGCCTTTGCATCTAAATCATAATAGGAAAGATCAAGGGAAGACGTGGTGTGGGTAAAAAACACGTTTCATGGCTCCAATAAGCAATTGATTCGTGTACTGAGCAGGAAGCATTTGACCGAGTGATATCGAACGCTGAGAGACCTGACTGAGAACGTCAAAAAAAGTTGCTGAAAGGTATTAGAATAAAAGTACATATACCTGCCTATTTAAAATTTAGAAATAAGTCATTCGATTTTTTGTAGTTCTTTTGTTCAAAAGTTTATCCTTCATGTTTATTTCTTGGAAGATTTTTTTTCAAGAAATTACACAAGGCGAAAAGCTATTTATTTGACATTTTTATAAAAACAGTATACTTGCTCAAAAGTTTTTTTATTTTGCCCATTCCACACTACACCTTTTAATCTATCAGTATAATGAATCGATTTTCTTCAAAGATTACGAGTCCAGAACGAGAAAGCGTCCATGATGTACTTATAATATAAAATATAATGTGTGAAATTAAACAGAACTAATTTCAAACGATATTAACCTGCAATTGTTCATCTGTGGGTAGTAATGGGCTCAAAGATAAACGGTTGCATTGTTCTCATCTTCTTTGACTGTGATTATCACGAGAAAGAATATTTTTAAAATATTTTTAAAGAGAGAAAAGATATTTTTGGATTAAATTATCATACACAACAACTTACAATTTTTTTTTAAAGTTACAGACCAAAACAAATTAAAAGAGTAAATTTTACATTTATACCAAATTTGTAATAAAATATTATTATTCAGTGAGATTTCGTTGGATATTGTTTCTTTCTTTTTTTTTAAAGGTAGGTATATTTTTTCAAATGAAATTATTATGAAATTAAATAGACCTGCTGGCCTAGACAAAACACATTAGAAAGCGAATCGTAAATTCGAATCGACAAAGCGAATTCTTCGATAACGAAGTACGGTTTCGTAGACAAACACACTTCGTTTCTATATCGCCGTGGCGATAAGACGCAAAGCGTCGATTCGACACATGACGTCAGACAGCGTCGTTTTTTTCTATGATTTTTAATTGTTACGTTGGCAGCCATTTCATTTATTGTCGTTGATCTATGGTCGATATGTCATTATATTATTCTTCTTCTTCTGTTCATGCCATGATCTCTTGTATATTAATTATGACAAATATCAAAATCTTTGTTTATAGTAATTGCTGTGTTTATATTTTATTAAAGTTAGATTTAGAAAAATACGTACAGAATAAGATGCGAAACTATTTAATATTGGCCTTAATGCAAGATAATAAAATTTTAAGAAGGGTTGTATTGTCGGTTGATAAAAGAATAGAAATATTAGATCGGAATTCTACGCGGCATCTTAGTTCATTCAATAATGGGCCCATTGATGGGGGAAGTTGTTGCCTGCAATACTTTGTCCTGGCAAACGACAAGGCGATGACTGTCACTGCTTACTGTTGTGGCAAAGTATAGATCGGATTCGAAAAAAAACAATAATGGGAACCTGTCAGGAATTATTATTGGATATTCAAATAAATAAATGATTTAGGTCTTCGGTACCACCGCACTAGCAATACAATATTCATTCAATATAATCTTCAGGTTTTCATTTACCGATGTTGAAGGATTTTCTAGTGCTTTTATCTTGTGCGATTGTGAAAAAAATCATTAAATATGGACGGTTGTGATATTTTTGTTAAATATGGACTCAACCATGAAATATGGAAAATAATAATATGTAGGTAGGTGTAATAATACTTATCACGAATCATAGACTAATTAATTCATTAGAAACGATATCTCATGACGTCATCATATTTTTCGACGCGCGCCGACGCCATATATATTATGAAATCATATATGTAATGCGTAGACAAACCCATTTAATTTTGACAGTTCGGCGAATTCTTCGTCAATATTTGTCGAATTCTTCGACTTCGCCGCCATCTTTTTGACGATAAGAAATCTTTGTAGATAACGAAGAAAAATAATTCGTTTGTTAAAAATTCGACACTTTGAAAGGAAATTTTCTAAAATAAAATATTTACTAACATTTTAATTATGTTTTACAATAAAATAAAGGTAATAAATTATACACCCCATTGTTCAGAAATCCCACCCCATTGCCTGGACCCCACCAGGGGGGGGGGGGTTCAGGTAGCTCGTTTCCCCCAGAAATGACCCCGGATCGTTTAAAGAACAAGGGCGTAATGATCGGAGCCCTGAATATCCGCACTCTGAGGGCGGCCGGGGAGCTTGTTGCTGCCAAGTTGGTGGGAGACTATGGACTGGGTATCCTGGGGCTGAGCTAGGCATGCAACCTAGGGCGGGGCAGAGAGACGCTGGCAACTTTGTCATGCTGCACTCTGGTCACCGAACTGCACGGATGCGTGGCGTCGCTCTACTTTTAAGTAAATATGCCTTCACTCGCCTTCTTGATTGGGAACCTGTTTCTGACCGCCTGATGAGTGCGTCCTTCAAGATGACAGGCGAAACACTGACGGTCCTGACGACCCCCAGTATGGACCAGGGGTCATGGGGTATTACATAATAACGGAAGCCGTCTGATTGCTTTCGCCACGGTCCATCGACTCTTTATAGGTGGAATCCTGTTCTATTCCAAAGAGCTAAAGATAGAAGTTCACAAACAGAACATGTAGGAGGAACAATGAACACTTTGCTAATTCTTTTAAAAGCGACTTAAGAGATAATAATTAATGTTCTTGAAAATCAAAACAGTTGTAAAATGATTAATAAATGAACTAGCAACAACTAATCCATTTATGATGCTGTTCTCTATTTTGTTTCACAAGAACATCTGTTATTTTCTTGAAAGATGTTGATAGCATACCTATGTGTGTATTAAATTGCGTAAATGTCTATAGTTGTTTTCGCTAAATATCCAGGTGCGCCATTTTCCATTCATATTCCCTTCTATTCCTATCTTATTATAATTTCAAGCTACGGTTTTCCACTGTCGCAAACTTGTTGTTAGCCCTATCAAAATCTGAAAAGCTTCTAGACCCTCTTCGAAAACCTCTTGGATGCACAGATATATTGTTTCTTATGCTTATTAATGTACAGTAAAGAATCAAAAAATAAATAAAACAATTAGATAATGTTCTATAGCTTTATTATTGTGTTGTGTTTACTAATATTGTACATATTGAATTTGAAATAAATAAAATGATCACAGAAGAGCACATAGATGTGGTATTGACTGATCTGCAAAATAAGAAGAAAATATTATTGTACAGAAAATGCTTACAACCTTGATCTGGCTCAATTCTGACGGACATTGGAAGTGGAAATGTTTAATAAATTCCAATTTATCCGTTGTCTTTGGATGTCCCGATTTTATTGATTGTTCCATTTAGCATTCTAATGCACCACGTAAAAAGTGACATTGTTTTTGTAAAAATACATAATTTTGCTGGTTGTTTTCGTCATATCGAAATTATTTTTCATATTGAACGTAATTTTCAACAATATCAATTTAAATAAAAATCCAAACACTAACCGTCTTACTTCTGAAAAAATGGTTCATCGTAAGATTACGTATAAATCACTGATAAGTTTTTACTTCAATTATAAAAAAAATATTGAATCTGCGTTTGTTTTGTATGAAGATGACATTTCATACAAAATTTTGTAAACAAACAAATAGTAGCTCGGCAACGCGAGTGGTACCAACGTAAGAATAAAAAAAAACATTCAGAAAAACGACGATATCTGACGTAATGTGTCGAATCGACGCTGCCGATGCATCGCCAAAGAGAAAAATTCGAAAGTAGATAACGAAGTCTGTTTGTCTACGAAACTGTACTTCGTTTTCGAAGATTTCGTCGTGGCGATAATAATTTACTCGTTTTCTAATATTGCCAAGGAAACAAAGCGTTCGCTGATAAACAAATTCCATGCGAAATGAAAGTATTTATATATAAAAATCTATGGTGACTCTCGACAATGGTGCATATTATGTCAGGAATGTTATATTTATAAAAATTAAAATTAAGTAAATATAAATAAGTACACCGTTGACATCTTTCATCTCTTAATCAGGGTTGCCAGGTGTTCGGCATTTTACCGAATTTTTTCTGTATTTTAGAACCATGTTCGGCGTTCGCTATGAAGAAAATTTTACGGTATATTTTTCCAAGTAATTTTCCAACCAGTCCTTTCCGAGTTTTTCGGAATAACGTTTTTCTTTTTTTACTGAATTTTCATCTTTCTGGAGATACCAAATCTTGAGAATCACTTTTTTATGGTGAACTTTCATTCTTTTCAGATACCAAGTGGGAACACTGGTTCGCTATTTTTTGGGACAAATAATTCTTATCGTCGCAAAGATGGCGGCGATTTGTCGAAGATTTCGCCAAAGTGTCAAAATAAATGTGTTTGTCTACGAAGAACGTACAAAATGTATGGCGTCGTCGAGCGTCGAAAGAAATCGTGACGTCATGGAAGCGAAATCGAAATATCGTTTCTAATGAACTGTCATTATGTGGTTTTGTCTACCAAATTGACCCATTGGCGTAAAGTTCGTTTGTAGTCGATCGCCAAATGCGATTTTGTCTAGGCCCACTGTAGCTTCAAAAGAAAATAAATAATAACCTAAAACGTGTATTTTTAATTATAAAAAAATAATGTGTAAAGAAGTAGAAAATTTTCGTCTATTATTCGCACACATTTTTCTTTATTTGAGTGCTCAGATAACACAATGAGTTTTAACACAAATTCATAAATACATAAATCCTCAGCGTCACAGCGGTTAGTGGGTCTTGATTGACTCCAAGAAACGTTTCCAAACTTCCCTATCACCTTCCAGTTCCTTTACCCAAGAGCCCTGCAGTCTGCAGCATCATACACCCATTGCAGATTTGGCCTTCCAACTGGATAATTATTGAAAAAAAAAACACTCTTAAAACAAATTCAAACAATGCAAATATTTTATAGCCAAGTATATCCACAAGCTCTTTCCTTTACTGATAAAAAAAGTTATACATATTTTTTTTATTGCAAATTAATAAAAATTTACATTACAAACGACACAAAAGCTCACCCAATATGTTTTACGCTCAAACCTCGATATTTTATGTTTGCGAACAGCTTAAACGGTTATCCATATCAATATGGCCCGACCAAATAATAATTTTACATGGGTTTTACGACACGATAAAACTCTAAGAAGTAGGTAGATTTTTTTCAATATATATTTTTAATGTAACGTAATAAACGTTGTATTTGTATTACAACCATAAAATTGTTTACATGTGAATCCATTATAATCTAATGCAGCTTAAATATAATATTACCTATATAAAAAATAACAACCGGACATTTTGTAGAGGTCAAATACAGGCATTTTTGTGTTGTTCTTACGTAGGATGTTAAAATCGACTTAAAAAGCTCTGATTTTAAACTGTAGCTTCAAGAGCTCTGATTTTGCACTGATATGAATCATGATAGAAAATTAATTAGCAGTATCCTTGGATGCCCTACCGTGCTAACGACAACACCACCTGGTCAGCCAAAAAAAATCTGGTTCGCTCTTAATAGAATCCGTATTGGACACGGCAGATGCGCGGACTTCGTACACAAAAGTGGTTAGACAGATCACCCTGGGTGCGACTGTGGAGCCAAGAAACAGACCATAAATCACATAGCTACAGAGTGTGATAGAAGAGCATACCAAGGCAGTTTCTCAGATTTTCTCACCTAACCGATGGAGCGAACTTTTATTTATCAAGCATCTGACAAGCAGGAAAATCGACTCCTGTGCTTCTCTTATTTATTTGTATTAACCTTTTCCTGCAGTAATAAATGTGACTGGCAAAAGCTCAATAAATATATAATTGGCGGTGTTTAAAGTATTAATCAAGATTCGTAAGACTTTGTACCTACTTAGATCATAATGAGAACTGAAAAATACAAGGTACTGCAGCTCGTCATGAAGGGCCGCAGAGGAGTCGGAAGAAAACAATATTTCTGGCTCCGGAACATTCGTCACTGGATACTTTTTGTTCCTGGGTGTTGAACTGGTAGCAGGACTCACACCCAAACAGGAGAATAGCCAACACACATGCACCAGACATTTCGCCTCAACAATAAATACCAAAGTCGAGCTACGGCCCGAGGTCACCAGAGGGGGGGATGGTTGCTCCCGGGTATTTAAATTTATCAACCCGAGGGACCTAGTGACTGTCGATGGTTGTCGGTACTAGATAACTGTACCTCTATTCAGTAGCAAGTGTAGGGTAGTCACTTGAAAAGAGTGACTATTAGGCGATACATTTTGTATGAAAAACGTCTATACGTATCGAATGCGAGAATCGCATATAGACGTTTTTCATACAAAATGTATCGCCTAATAGTCACTTTTTTCCAGTGACTACCCTACACTTGCTACAGAATAGGGGTCCTGGTTAACGATATTCGTAATTTTCATGCATTAATACACTGAGAAAGTGATTGTTAAACTATTATTTTGTTTTGAAACAAAGTGATTGGCACCTGTTATTGGATCAGTGGCTGTTTTTGAGTTCAATAAACGTAGGTAGTACAATGTAGGTATATTACTTGTGTCCGTAGGCTGCTTATGTTTGTTTTATTCGCAATAATCGCGCGTTGAAATGTAGTTGAATGACAGTAGGTAGGTAGCTACCTACTTTCATCAAGAGAAATGGTCGTTGGTCACTGTTCAATAGTGCACACATTTATCACAATCAAAAGTCAACCGCATTGACACAAACGCCGGGTGAAATATGTCGTGAAATGTAGGTACATAGAATGGTAGGAACCTACTTCAGTTGCGGATAACAAACTTGTAGCACAGAATGCGGCTTTCAAACAATGCTAAGAATATTAGGTATTCTTATTATTAGTTCTTACTGTCCTGAAGGTTAGCTTTACCGTTATACACTTGTAATATACTTAGCACGCTTAGTTGCGATTCGTTAATCAAAGGACTAAGTTTAAGCGAAAGATTAAAAAAATATATATAAAAACTAATAAGTAGGTATCTTATAATTTTTGTATATTATTTTTGCTGCGAAACATCAATTACTTTATGGATTTGACTTTTCACCGATTTTGCATATTTGCATCTTGCTTTTGATGTGTATTTGTGACAGATTAAAAAAATACCAATATAAAACTAATAGGTAAGTATCTTATAATTTTTGTATATTCTTGCTGCGAAACGTCAATCACTTTACGGATTTTACTTTTCACCGGTTTTCGGTGGAAAATATTCGCGACGACGATATTCTGTCAATAATTTTGAATTAGTTATTGCGATGTTCTTTTATTACTGAGAACCTATATAAAGGTCGATAGACAGTAAATAAAAATAAATACTTACTTCATAATGACAATTTATTACTCACTTTTTGACCACACTAAACGGGCATAGAGCCTTCCACCGTGCTCGATTTTGCTGCGGTTTCAATGACCTCCTCCTACTCTATGACCAAATCCATCAGATTTGGTATGAGAGGCTCTTCCTCGTATTCGGGACTCTGATGGAAGAAAGAACAGCACTTTATCGGCCAACTGTCATACGGCATCCTTAATACATGTTCCAGCTAAAGCCATCCCATTTCCATAATGGTAGAAGTGGTTGGTAGCCTGGCGGTAATCCGGTTTTTGTATTGTTTCGTACCGGAGGTCGTTGGTTCGATCCCAGGTGTCGATCATCTTCCGTTTTTCAAGACACCAGATTTAAGTAGCTTAATGCCCAAACGACAAATGGATGAAACGTCTCATATGCTGGTGCCCAAGAACATCCCAAAGAAACCCCGGACGAGCCCAACTTCGATGGAGAGATGACCTGGTGAGGTTTGCGGGTGGGACAAGGATGCAGAAGGAGCAGGATAGACATGGAAGAACATGGAGGAGGCTTACGTTCAGGAGTGGACGGTTCAAGGCTGAAAAGAAGAAGAAGAATGTGAAAGAGTCAAAGAGTGTATCTGTGTTCACTTTTCGTGAGCACATATTCATTTAATAAAAAATAAAAATAATAATTTCAAAAAAGTGAGAAGAAAGTCTATTAAAGAGGTGGGGTTGCATTTTGCGAGGTCGATTCCCATCTATCCTTCCACCTTTTTGGTGGTCTACCCAGGAGGCGTCTTCCATGGGGTTGGCCGTGCAATGCAATGCGAGGGAGTCTGTATGAGTCCATTCATCTCACATGTATTGTGTATTGTGTGTACCAGAATCTTCTTCGTTGTAGTTTTCATTTTACTTTCTCTTCAAATATATTGGATATATTGAAATTAATTAATTTTAATTGTAAATGTAAATAAACAATAGGCACGAGTCATTTACAATAATTTACCAATGACAGTCAGTAAGAGCGCGTAATTCCAATACGGATGGTTAATTTTCTTTAATGATAAGAACGCTGTTAAGCTTTTCTTACGAGTCGCCGTCCATTCATGACATGACATATAAATTAAGTAACGAAAATTTGATCCATTCTTTATAGTTTTAGCTCTAAGAGGATCGCACAACAGTCTGTTTTTTTTTCTTAATTCCGATCAAAAATCTTTATTTATTTATGCGTGGGTGTATCATTACAACCCTCCAAAGACCTTTTCTATGAGTACTTAATATTATGTCCTACGATACACAATAAGAATAAATATAAGATTTAAATCGAAAAAATAAAAGTGGGATTTGTTGATGTATACCTATGAAAACCCACGTATTATTATGGTTGATAATATAAAAATGGCAATAATAATAATAGTAATGATAAATTGATTCATGAAATGAAATAGGTTTATTTATGGAAGTAAATGTAGATTAAAGGTATTATGCTTATAAGAGAGGGTGTGTAGATACACATTATACTGTGTCGAGTTTTTCTTGGTGTGTGTGTGTGTGTTACTACTACATAATACTTTTCATTATATCATAACTAGCTGACCCGCACGTCGAACTTTCGCCCATCTAGAATACAAAAAAGTATTTTTACGACATCTACAGTAATCATGTTCCCTCGTCCAGTATTGGACATAAGCCTCTCTCCCAACTTCCACGTTTCTCAATATTTCGCCATTCTGTGTCATTGATTTCCCGTCACTCTCCTCATGTCGTCAGACCACCTCAGCTGTGGCCTACCAGGGCTTCTATGGCCTGTTTTTTTTTATCCATCTGTCATCTGTATTTTACTATGTGGCCGGCCCAGTTCCACCAGTGACGCTATTTTTTTAGTCACGTAAAGTAAGTGAAGAAATTACAAAGATAATATTAAATTCCTATAAAACACTATTTCCATTTAATTCGGCGATACAAAGTTCAACGGACTAACTTCGCTTACATAGCTTCAAAATAAAATCAAGAGATGGCGGCGTAGTAGAAATAATGTCATATATGAAGTATGTCAAGTTATTCAATATTGATATTATTTAAAAACGATGTTCGATTGTTCGAAATTATTATGGGGATTTTGTTTGTGTGTTAAAAACTCGCATGCGAAGGAGTTGTGAATTTTCTTTGAGTTATTCCTACCGTTACTAAAACCCTAGCAAAGTGATTACTAAAGCGAATGTGATTTTTTAACCCTGTTATTTTATGTTTGGCTGAAAATATATTAAATACCAGTTTAGAAAATGGTCAGTTTCAAAAATCTTAACTATCTCATATCTGTTGTTTAAACTCTATCAATCTTCCCTTTTGGTGTTTCAATAAACAAAGATAATATGTATAAAATTTTATAATATCTATGTATCATTCGAAGTAAGTACCACGAGCTATAAATTCGTAAGAAATCAGCTATATACCTATTTATTTAAAAAAAAAAACAATAATAGGTACCTACCTAGGAGCTTGTGACATTTTTTAGAGAGAGCATTTTTGAGAATCGTCTGAGGCTGGAGGGCGATTGTCTCAGAAAGAATATTTACAAATTAATTATTGTTAAATAAATATTTCGTTAGAGTTTTCGGCTAGTTAAAATAATGAATAAAAAATAACACTTTGTTGATCAAAATAATACCAAATTAGTATTTTTTGCGAGTATTTTTTTTTAAAGTAGGTACCTATAATGATCTGAAGGAAGAATATATCCTACGAATGTACAAAATGTAAAATTTCTACACGGCATTTGGTTGGACATGGATGGGAATTGGATGGAAATCTTGTCTATCTTCAGAGTGGCTAATGTTGTTTATTGAAACGCAGAAAGTGGTAGAGAGGAAACAATATTTTTTTGCTGGATAGCAATAATTAATTGATGACTGCGGGGAAGTAATTGAAATTTGCCGTTGAACTTATTATGAAACAATTGGGAATCGAATCTTTTCCTCCTTAATCTGTCGTCTAGCTAGGCAAGACTACCAAGTTAATTTTGATCTTGTCTGTACATAAATATGTATTTTTAATGTTCTATTCTTAACAACTTTTAATATTCGAGAGATGAAGATTTACCGTCTGCGGCGTCTTGGACGTATTAAAATTCTAATTGACCATTATCGCAGTATTCGACATGTTCAACATCCTTTGCCCCTTACTCTATCACGCATCCCTAGTTATTCTTTGCAAGGACTGTAGCCACTGGGCACAATTTTAACCATGTAAGGAGGATGTTTTTTTTATCACATGCAGTACTGAGATTCTTGTTGTAATTTTGTAAGATCATTTTATCACTGATTTAGGGTTAGCTTTTTAGAGACTGCAACTTTTTTTGCGGTAAGCTCGCCCTTTGTTATATATCTTATTATTTTTCTTACATTCTGCGGATCTGTTTGTGCCGCCTATTCAGAGTAGTTCTGCCGTCTGACATTCTATTCATGTCCAATAATAAATTATTACTTACATAAATGATACTTGCATTTTTATTGTTTTAAAATCAATCGATCTACAGTTAAGTATAAATAAATAAATGTGCAACTACTGCTAGTAAATGTAGCCAGGATATTAATAAACAATAAAGATGAGACATTAACAACAATTGATTTATTCATATTTTGGCGGCAAATACATGACAGCAGACGCTCTCTTTAAATTTGGTTGCTCTCTTGTTCTCAATAATTTCCAACTTTTATCTCTATATCCCATTTAATAATTATTGAAAATATGCTGATTGTATGTATACATGAGATTTTTTGACATGTTGAGAATTCTCATGATTAGGAGTTTTAACGTAAAGTGATCACACAAAGCCAGCCGTCGAAATAACAGTAGAAGACAGTCGTAAGCCCGAAGTGCTTTGTTCCATTTAAAAATCGAACATCAGTAATGCATTGTTAGAGTCACTAGTTGTTATGTACATTGTACATATTATTAGATATTCATTATTAATACCTAATGTTTATGTTTAGTTTCGTTCATGTCTTGCAAATTGTCAATTCTTTAACTGCTTTGTGCGGAATCCACCCTTCATGTCTTGAGAAAACCCCTTAGAGCAGTGTTCCGCAAACTTTTTGTGTTCAAGGTACATCTACCAAATCATAAAAATTCAGAGGTACACCTATGATTTTTTTTTATATTTTGCCCCCCCTCCATGAAACACACCGCATTAGTAAGTTGTGGTAAATTAATAGTGATAGCATTGCAACAGACGCTTTGAATGCAGAGATACTTAGGATTATCGCCAGCTCTTCGTATTTTTTTAATTTTAAAATCCGATCAGTGTCCAAGAGAAATAGTGTCCGAGAATGCATTTCGTATCCAGTCCATAGGTTGCAGGTCACACATAGGAAAGTAACAGTTCATTTTTTCTGCTAATAGCTCCCAATTATTTCCCTATCAACGCCTGCACTGTTTTGTTAATCGGCAGACATGACGAAACATTTCATAAGGTACCACTATTGACAGCGTACCCGATGATATACATACATACACACTATTAACGCGAAAGCTTTCAATTTTGTCCAGGAGACGTTAAAATATTAGAATTCCTGCTTTCCATTTTCTGTTCAGCTCATTTAAATGAGCGAATATGTCTGGCAGATAAACAAGTTTTGCCACCCATTCTTTTCTTCTGAACACATAAGACAAATCTGAAATCACAAGCCTCTAACAATATTTGGGTTTCAATTATTCGCGGCACTCCAACTGAAGACCACGGCACACCGGTGTGCCGCGGCACACCGTTTGCGGAACACTGCCTTAGAGGACTCTTTTGTTCGTTAATTGACACCTTCAAGATGGACCTGAACAGTTCTTTTCTAAAATTCTAAAAAAGAGTAGAATCCTGAAAAGAATTATTCGTAAAAAAAGTAGAAATTCTTTAGGGACTTAAGAAAGAAGACTCGGTTTGAAGGAGTCGTGCAAAAATAATATTTGATAAATAACTCCTTATTTTTCTTTATTTTAATAATAATATGTTTTTTGAATTGAGTATTTCCTTGTGAAGGTATTGTTTCATCAAAATGCGTACAGCTGAGCAAACAAAACATTATTTTTGTGTATTGCGTTGTTGAAGGTGCGGCCAGGTACTTTATATACACGCATTAATATGGTACTTAACCGATAATAGATTCTGAGGAGTTTCGAATAAACAAGAGCGAAATAGAAAGCGCGAGTGAATCAACCTTCCCTTCCGTTAGCGGCATAGAATATTCCCCGTTTACTTATATTTAACGTTGAATATAAATTCTATACATTATTTTTACGTTTCATATAGCCGCATTTTCGCATGAAATTCATTCCTTTTATTATTTAAATATATTCCAACAGAAAATTAGCCAAAATATACCTATATCTAACTCACATACAAGATTTTCAATTCTCAGATGACAGGCTTACGAAAATATTTAATTAAGTAAATCAATTCGTTGTTCAATTGCATGTATAACATCATCAGCTTCTACTAAGACCATAACATCATCATCATCAGCCCACGTTTGCCCACTGCAGGACATAAACTTCCCCTCTCCTTTTCCACTCCTCCCGCTCCTGTGAGATCGCCATCCACTGGGGTCCAAGTACTCGTAGATTGTACTCTGAGTACTTTTGGTGTACTCGGTACTCAGTCCACGAGTACATTTCTCAAACCTGTACTTGTATTCGACGCGTTTTTTGTGCTTAAAAAGTACACGAGTACATTGTAAGTCCTCGAGTACATCATTGATGGATTTAGTCGAGTACGTGAAACCTACTACGCTGCGTAGGTCATATGTATTTTTTTAGGTGTCGTGGTAATAGGTAAAGTGTGGATGTATGGTTCTCGTTTTTAATTCTAGAGTATTGGTGATGTAATTTTTTTAAAACCCATACCTATATTATAATTGAATTGGTTATTTCAAAAACTAAATAAGTCATTATTTTTTCAAAAGGAGGTTTTTGATGGAATTGTCATTTTTATGGTGTGTAGTCTTAAATTTCTACTCTGCTATTGTTTTTAACGTAAAAACTGAAGTATCTTATATACTTGAAAAAAAAACCCTTGTTAATAGAGATTTCAAAGTCAATTAAATTGATACTCCCAAAATATTTGTTTTGTTAGTTCTAGTTCTATATTTTTTTAAGGAATACCAAACTACTTATGGAGGTCACCTTTGATGTGTCTTATGAAAAAAAAAATGCGTCTAGTGATCAGGTTGATTGATTGAAAATAGTCAAATAACGTTACTTTTATTTTAAAACATGCACCTAGTGTTGGCACAAATGAGCTGAAAAAAGTGTGAAAAATATTTTGCCCCTCCTTAGAAGTTTTTCTACGGGTGCCCATGATACTTTACCTTGTACGATGCTTACAATAATATGTTTTGGCCCCATGACTGAATCACGTGCATAGAGGATGCGCGTGATATTTTCATGTGGTGACCCCATGGTGAAACATGCGGAGGGCAAATAAAGGTTTATACAAGATTTGGCGTTTCATTAAACACTAATTTACTCGGTACTTGTACTCGGTATTTTGTACTCGAGTACTTCTCACTGAGTACTTGTACTCAGTACTCGAGTATTTTTTGCCTGTACTCGGAACAGCTCTGGGTCCAGCGAATCTTTTTATAAGACCATAACACTATGGAAAAATTGTATATAAAATAATAATATCATGTTGTCATCCGGCACTAACAGATATAACCAAAATTTCTGTAAATCGTGGTCCACATACTCTTCGTTTAAATTTCTTAGGTTAGTCTCTTGATAATATCAACGCCAGTTTGACGAAAGCGCCCGAGGTCAGATAATTTATCATGAAAGTGCAACTACATCGTTTTAATCTGTTAATTAAAATAATATTCTTTTTCGTCTCCCGCTGAGATTGCGTCCTATTGTCTCACGGATCTTCATTTTCCGGTTTTTTTTATTTATGTTCAACGATCCTCCATCTCTGCGCCACTAGTTGTGTTTTTGTGTGAAGATTGATTTTGGGATTTTTTTCATATTATAATCGCACAATTTTTATAATTCTTCAAGTTTAGACAGAATCTCAGAATGGAAACGCAAACGTTGTAGGTACGTTTGAATGTCGTGGAAAGAAAAATACTCAATTTACATATTATCAGCCTAAGTGTGTAGGTAGTTTTCCGCACTACCGCTTTCGTATAGGACTAGACGGGTGCGTAGTTGTGTATTTCTATGGTGTTGAAAAATAGCCAAGAGTAGTTGTATCTACTAATAATATAATATGTACATGGACACGCAACGTGCTGTGAAACACCGGTATTGAATAGTGTTCACATCTATGTTTCCATGTCCCGCTAAATCCGGGTAATCGCTTATATACTTAACGTACACACTTATTCTTGTATTGATTTGTTTTATTCAAATAATCCTACTTAGTTTTTGTGTAATCGCTTAGTTGATCATTTCATATTGAGTGTTACATTTGCTCATTCACAATTTAAAATTTTGTGAAAGGGCAATCGTGCGTTTTGTAATAATCACTATGTTTTTTTCCCGACAGATGTTGTCCTGTCTTTACTATGAATATAATTATTTTGTCCATGACCAATGATCAATTGATCAACTAATTAACTATTTGACCAATATAATTCTGACCGATGCATCTGTTTTAAACGATGTTTACATGCCAAATTCTGACAATCTCCCCAACTATCAAACAACTAACAGTAACAGATGTCAAACGTTGATGAATTAATTTTTTTACCCATCACGCAGTGTCCCGTAAGGGGTAGGCAGAGAAAATGGATCTCCAATCCAAGCATACCTACTCATATCGATTCTTCTACCGACATACCGTTTCTTATACGTACTCTCATAAAATCTCACACACATTAAAACTCAAAATTCGAAAGGTTGATATTGTCAAGTACCTACTACGAAGAGGAGGGCCAGTGTATTTGGGTAATGAAAGTTATTTTTGATGAATTGAAGGAAGTACACGTGCACAACATTTATAAGTTTAAATTTTGTGCAACTGTGTTTCCGTTAATTCACTATGTACTAATCACGATAAAAAAAATTATATTCCGCGCAAATTTAATCATTTTTTATTTCAAATAAACCTTCTCCTGACACAAATAAACCTTCAAATAAACCTTCTCCTGAGCAAACACAACGAAAAACAATTAGCGAAATTGGTCTAGGAGTTCACGCGTGATGCGTTGATTAAGGGAAATTGGACTCCATTTTTTAATAAAATATGAGAATTCGTTCAATAGTTGGTAGTAGGTACATAATATAATATTTGTATAGGTTAAACAATATACCATCGCTCTCTATAAAATATTAAATGGTCATACTTGTAGATTGATTATTATCTTCTAAGTAGGTATATTCGACCATTAGGAAACACTCCTATAGTTGGATACAAAATAATAATATGTTCATAATATAAAATCACTAGCTTATACCCGTCTTGCTTTGCGTTTTTAATTCCGAATGTCAGGCTTGATCGGTAGGTAATTAAACAGGTTCTAGTCTAGCTTCCCATTGCTTAACAGACCTCTATAACTGACAAGCATAGAAAAAGAAGAATGACACTTTTACAATTTTTGTTTTACCGACCTGATAATATTATACGAACCTACCGACATAATTTGCAAGTTTTCATAGAGAGCTCTGTGGTTTGAATCTTAGCTACATTCCCTACACCCTCTAATCTAATGTGTGATAATTAATTAGGCATTCCACCCATAGAGGGTGATTTGTGCCTGTCAAACTTCAAAATGTTGGAACCATTTTGCAAATTTTTTCATTAAATCTTTATTTATTGAGAATAATAAGATTTGAATAACATTTATGTGTATAACAAATCAATCTCCAATTATTTTATTACATTTTCATACCGTAATATCAAGATTCCATTCAACGTTTACATGAGTAATTTTGTTTCCAAAAGATGACTTACTGTCTTTTTGAGAAATTTGTATGAAGATCCTAAAAATAGAGTTTTTTAAATAGCTCTAAATATATTAAAGTTAATGCAGCAAATTGTATTTAAGAACGTTCTCCAGCATTTTGTACGGCTCTGGGCATATTAATATCTGACGTAGCATTTGTATTTTGAGCGTGATGTTCACATATACGGTAAAAGTATTGTCAAAGGCAAATAAAAAAACAAACATTTCTGAATTATTATGTAGATTAAGGTGGGCTGATACGAGTATATTCATACGTCCCTACCAACTAACTACTTACACTCCCATATCGTTGTGCTATGTCGTGTGGTAATACTCGAAGGGTAACAGCAGATGACTCACTGTAATAAAATATTATTTTATCATAAGCCATTCTAATACAAAACTGCCTCGTTAAAAATTATATCAAATGAAACCCATTGCAATGACTTTTAAACTAAAAACTTATAGGATGCTGTGGGAAGTAAAGAGAAGCACCATATACGACAGCAGTCGCAGTCTTTAAAGTTGGTTGCTCTCTTGTTCTCAATAATTTCCAACTTTTATCTCTATTTTTCATTAATTATTAAATATCTACTTGTTGCATATATGAGATTTTTCGACATGTTGAGAATTCTCATGATTAGGAGTTTCGGAGATTTAAGCATTACCACCTAATGGCGAAGTGATCACACTAAGCCAGCCTTCGAAATAACAGTAGAAGACGGTCGTAAGCCCGTAGTGGTTTGTCCCATTTAAACATCGAACATCAGGAATTAGTCATTAGTTGTTACATATTCGTTTAGTAAGTATTTATTTTTTATTTATCATTCTCATCCCTAGGCCTTTTCATACAAAACATTACATTAATGAACTCAAACAAAATTGATACAAAATAATTGTAAAAAAACAAGAATCGCACATGAAACAATCTTCAAAAGTACACAACGAAATAGACAAATGAATACGTAGGCGAGGCTGAAAAGTTGTAAATGGCCCTCACAGCCTCCTGTCAGCAAGTGTAATTAGGTATATAAAAATAAATAGGTATATTATGTAAACATCTTGAAAGTCACAAAAATCTCAAAAGGGTGATATTCTATAGTACAGAAAATTGCATATATGTAAATAGAAAAATACATAAGTGGGCGAGGCTGAAAAGGTGTAAAGAGCCTTTCAGTCTCCTGTCAGTACTATATCTATATCTGGGTTGGCTGGCAGAGATCTTCTAAGATAAGTCCGCCCTTTGAATCGTACAAATATTTATCCTTATATTGTTATACAGACAGCAATAAAGCTTTTATTTATTTTACTATATACGTTAAAATAGCAGTTGGAAACTTGCCGTTTGTTATGATCTAGTCTTAGAAAAACACAAGTATGAATAATTATTACTAAGTCAGATCTCAGCCTTTATGCGCATGTTTCTGGGACAAAATGATAGTGTATCGCGGTTACACCAAACGAACATAGATCCAGAGTTAGAAATAGAGCATTCTTTCTTTATAGTTGACACGTTGTTTATATTGACACCAAGGAAACAACAATGTGCAAAAACTAATTATTAATGGGCGATGACAGAATACGCGCGCCAGAGTTCTAGTTCTTTATCGTTGTTGTTTCCGTGGTGAAAATATACCTAAACAACGATAAAGAAATTATGCTCTATTTCCAACTCTGGATCTATGTTCGTTTGGTGTAAACGCACCCTTATACCTATCATAGAACCAATTACTACCTACAGTGCTCATGTACACTGTACAGGTATGTCGAAGATATTATCATCTGATCGCTTGGCTAGTATATCATTGCTTGAAATGCTAGTTCAATTCCAGCAAGGGGGAAAGGGATTTTATCATATTATGTTAAACTTCAGATTTTTGAAGAATTTGACCACCTAAATTAGAATCTAATATTCTAGTTTCTTCCTATGTTCCACAGAGTTTTTCCACATATTATTCTTCGTAAAGTTCATCTTTAATGCATACTTCAGTGCAGTTTTGGCTGATGACTGTCCAAACTCCGCTTACCTGATTTACATTTAAATGTTCTGAAATATATACAGTAACTAGTGGTCGACCAGTGCTCGAAATTCGACCATAACTAATTTAAATTATAAGTTTGAACATTATTGAGGTTCCATTGTCAAAGACAAAGACAATTTATTTCAAAACAATGACATGGATATTGAATAATACGTCAAATTTGAATGTTCATATGTGTTCAGTTTTTTCAATTATTATTAAACCGACCTCGGTAGCCTAGTTGTTCTAGCGTGGACTTCAGATCAGGTCAGAGTTATGCTAAGTGTTTTTTCACTTGAATTTTCTACCCGGGGATGGCATGTTTCAGATTGGACAGGACCGGTTGACTGAAAAAAAAAATTGCCTGCTTTGTATAGAAAAATGTTATTTTATTATCATTATATTATTATTTAAGACAAACAATATTATTCTCAATTTGACCACAGATAAACAAAAGAATATATTGCGTCTATGTGAATGTCAAATACATCGGAGTGTGCGTGAGTACCAAATACGCAACATTTCAGGAGTGTTTTATTAATTGATTTAATGTATTTTTTGAATAATAAATAAAATCGACCTTATTTGCCTGTAAAATTGTAATAAATATGACTGGAAAAAGCTATATAAATACATAATATGCATAATTAAAAAAATATAAGCATTCGCCACCACTTCTCTATATAAACTATCAGTGTTATCAGTGCAAATTTCATACTCCTCCGTTCGCGCAATTTTCGTAAAAATGATCACAAAGTTTTTACTTCACGTATTAATATAAAGATAATGTTTGTTTTGAGTTTGGGCAAACTGCAACTACTTTGTCATAATCGGCATAAAAAAATGTTGCAAAATAAGTTCATATCATCTCAAATTAGATTTTAGTAACGGTTTAACAAGGCGCTAGGTACGGCATCAAATCAATTTTTCTCTGGCTTTTAGTTGAATTAAATTTTTCTTCCGTGATTCAAGCGTCACTAAATTTTTATCACCCAAAAGATAATAATATGATATAAACCATTATGTATATTAAATGTTGATAGCATTGCCTCACTATGTAGGGCAAAGGAAGAACTTATTGGTGATTCTTTGATTCTTTGGCTTTACATGGCTTTTGATGATAGAGAAAAATACGAATATCTCTGTCTAAGTATTTAAGTTAAAACAGACTTATTTGCACTTTTGAGATTACTTGATTACTGTGGTCGTTGTTTTCTTGTTATGAAAGCACCCACAATCATGAAAAATAATTATCCAAAAAAATTTATACATACCAACAGATTTGATATTATAATCTATAGGAACAATGATTAATGTAATCCACGTAGAAGAAGTTTGCACAAAAAGCCAGAAAAAAAGAAGAAAAATATAGGCGGCTGTAAAATCAATTTGAATAGTAGGTTTTCTTTTCTATACATAGGTGTCAGTATAGGCGGCGGAAATTAATACTTGAAGCATTTTCTACCAGTCAACCGATCCCGTCCATTCTGAGACAGGATTTCAACGCCGAGTAGAAATTTCAAGTGAAAAAACACATTGAAAATTTCTAACCTGACCGAGAATCGAACCCGGGACCTCTTGATCTGAAGTTGGAGCTTTTGCCACTAGACTACCGAGGTCGGTAAGGGTTGGACGGTTGAGGTAGGTACAAAAATAAAAAAAAATAAAGATTTTATTTTCACTTTGATACCTACTATAATGTATATACTATCTAATAGGCAACGGGATCTTAATTACGCGGTGCGAAAGTCTGCTACTGAATAATTGCAAAAGAAATACATATTCTTTACTAGTGAGAAATTTTACATGTACC
This sequence comes from Mystacides longicornis, assembly GCA_963576905.1. Lineage (NCBI taxonomy): Eukaryota > Metazoa > Arthropoda > Insecta > Trichoptera > Leptoceridae > Mystacides > Mystacides longicornis. The sequence goes on along the minus strand of OY756429.1, from coordinate 14,802,657 downwards.
TACGCTTTTTTTACTATTTTATTTACCAATCAATCAGATCTGATAATAATTATTTGGATCACAAATAGGTAGGTAGGTATATAAGATACCTAAAAAAGTAATTGTGTCAGTTTCAGAAAATGTCGACCTTACAAATTTCAAAGAACCAATCGAGAACAAAATGAAGATCACAAATAAGACTCAGTTCTTCAAATGATAAATAAAATAAAAAAAATATTAAAATTTGATTAAAAAAAATATCTTAAATAAAAAATTTCAAATGGTATACATGGATGTATCTTCTTCTTTCGGTGTCCTCTCGGGTCCCCCCGACGTCGACGACCACCTGAGAGAAAGCCTCCCTATCTTCAGCCGCTCTGAACAAATCCCCCACACTTCTCAGTCCGGTCCACTGACGAATGTTTCGGAGCCAGGAAAGTTGTTTTCTACCGACTCCTCTGCGGCCCTCCATGTGTGCAAACGCAAACCATTATAATACCCACCTTGAAAAATAAAAACCTTAGGATACTCGCTACCATATCGGTTTGTCTGACATTCTATCATTATTCATTGCTAACAGAAAAACCTTCTCAAACCGTGTTCCGTTCTGTCAAAACAGAGCTGAGAGATTTGGACATGGTGCGGGAGGAGGCTATTGAAGCCGCTCAAGATCGAGTTCGATGGAGAGTTCTTATTGACTCCCTATACCCCTAGTGGGGTCGCAGGGGGTATTGATTGATTGATTGCGCATCAAAACCTGTCGAATGACAGGGATATCAAAGGGTCATTGATTTTTAGATTGTACTATGAATCAGCTAAATCTTCTCCCGAAATGGCCCAATGTTGCCACTTTTAGAACTGCGGAAAATTTGATAATATTTCTTCCCACAGCAACAGTTGTATGTTGGAATCTCTAATCAAATCACATATTTCTTCCATATTATATTTCCTACGGATTCATTTCATTATTATGTACATAGCAACCATCGACTTGTAACGCTTCGGTTTGTGGTTGATAGAACGCACAATGTAACGTCGCGTAGTGCCGGCGACTATAACGCGTATGTGTGAAACACAAAGTACGCCGATTCCGACCGGCGCGCGGCGCCGATCGGTGCAAAGAATGCGTCTATGGTTTATATTAATTTGAATGGGCAATTGCCGGAAAGCGGGTTCCTGCTTTTGCTGTGCGCATGGATAAAAACATTCTGTGCGCCGATCGGAACCAGTGTTCTTTATGTTTTCACCCTAACTACGGATAATAAGAGTATCAGTATTAAAAACATTCCCCATAGTTGGATTGCTTTTTGCCATATTATAATAATGACAATTTATAGTGCGCCGTTTAGTGCGAACATGTGCGCCGTTTAGTGCATACATTAGATATGTATGAAAAATATTACGCCTGGGGCTCAACGAAAATATCGAATTATAGAGGAACTAACTAATTATTATCTAATAAAAACTATTATAGTGCAACTGTGAAACGGTTGACAATGTATGTCACACGGTGACGGGTGACCTCGACTAGTAATATGAGTGTATGTAGTGTGTGTAATACATGAGGAGGTGGACGAGGTGCAGACCAGCGAAGGGTGTAAAATGGTTTCCTAAACCGACACGGTCACCGTGGACACCCCTATTTTTTATTATAATAATTCACTGACACGCGAGTGATTCATACTCTGGCTGGATGTTTATATGTTATATTATGGATGTAAATATATTTTATACTAGCTGATACACGTCTAGCTCCACGTTGTTGATTTGGATATTCAGATTTGATCAGTAGATCCTGTTGCTATAACAGACTATTAAATAGTTGTTTCTTTCTCATGATATGAGTCTTACAGCTATAGCTACATTATGTGTATTTAAAGGGTAAGTAAATAAATAAATAATGCTTTTTGTAAAAATGTAAAAATGCAGTCCTGATACAATCCATTCACGAGAGTCAAAAGGCGGACTTATCCCGCAGGATCTCTTCCAGCCAACCCAAATAGTGTAGGTACTGTTTTACCGACCGAATTCTCGTTACTATATGTATAATTTCGAAAATAGACTAGGTATTTTTATTTAAACGTCTATAAAATATTTATTTTAATAAGATTTGAATTAAATTCATTGGTAGGTATTTCGAAATATCAAATTTTAAAATAAAATATTTCAAACCGTAAAACAACGATTTAATGGAACAATTTTGTTTTGAAAATACGCTTATGTATATGTGTTTATATAAATATCACTATAAAGATTAAAACAGAAATTTCTTAAAGGCGATAATTAAAATATGGTTGGAAAAGTTTTGCACGGCTTTGCGAAGAATAAATTCTAATGTTAGGTTTGTATCTTAGGCCTGATTCTATGACTCACAAAAATACTATACTGAATTATTATGTACAGATGGATGTATATGTATTACGCCAACTATGACTAAGTCTTTGTTCTAATTATCATTAAAAATTTACGCGGGCTGTACCTAGGCCCGAATTAATTATTACGACTTGGCAGTTGGTTCGTGTCGGAAATACTACTTCAATTATTTTAGTTTCGTACTAACGAATCATTTCTCAAGATAATTTACATATTATTTTGTATTTTTAGATACATTATCAACAATTAGTTAAAATTAATTCTTTTCTTTTTTTATTTCAAAATATTTTATCCGTGTACCAATGTTATTTTTTTATATCACTCAATATACATTCCAGAAAATGGAATATTTTGTATAAAACATTCTTCTCTATCAGCCGTCTCTCCATTGCTGGTTGCTGGGTGTAGGCCTCTTCTAAAGTTTTCCTTTAGGCGTCTCGCGATCGGCCTCTTGTTCTCATATTATCATCATTTAACATTCTGTGGGCTCATCCCTCCTTTGAAGGGTGTTGGAAGAAAACAATGATAGTCACATTTTTTTTTATTTTGAGTTAAGTATGCAGTGTGTAAGATAAATGTAAGTATATATTTTAAATGTGCATTAACAGAATAGTTCAAATCAATGTCAATTCCAAGAATATCTTGTTAAAAAAATTAACGGATTGGGAGAAAACAATAAATGTCCATGCCAGTATGGAAGAAAACAATAAATGTCCAACAATATAATAAGTATTTAGTATTTTATTTGTATGCAGTTATTCAAACTTGTTGCAACTTGTCACTCTTGTCAGTACATATTTTGACTTTGATGACGTAAGATAAATAGGGACATAGCTGAATTATTATCAAAGCTAGCCGATTCTCGTCTTGCTTTAAATCTTCGAAAGAAGATTAATTTTCAAAAGATGGCGAACTCTTTGAGTGAAATTTTACTATAAAGAACATTTCACATTTTATAGAAAATGTAATAATTTGTATTTAACATTACTCTAACTATAATTGCGATGAATAACATCGAATATAAAGTCTGCGGTTAGTGCGTAATGTAATGACATAATATAAAGATAAGTAATAAAACTGAATTATTATTCAGGCCAGCTGATCTCCGCCCGTCATGCTTCAACCTTCCAAAGATCTTTTACTGAAAATTCGCTGCGTACATCTTATCATTTTACAAATTAAATATACCTACCTACTTATCAGAGAAAATGTATTGATTTTTATTTACTTTTATCATAACTTTATTGTCTAAGAAACTTCTCGAGGAAGAATTCCGATATGATTAGGCCCATGGGAGAAGCAGGCTGACCATCAAATAAGTCTCTTCAAATACTGACACTCTCTCTAAGTCTCTTAGGACAAAGTCCCTCAAGTGCAACCTTATTACCTTAATGGGCGGGCATATTAAGTAGCCGGTTATCGTCTTGGGATAACATCATCCGTTAGCGTACCCTCATATTTGAAGATCAAACATGGAAAGCACGAAGCTTAGATGACCATGTTTATCCTACCACGGACAGTACAAGCAGTCAGCGTGTTTATGTATGATTAACGTAGTGCATCTTAGAATATCAATTTGCCCCTAGAGACTATTCTACTAGTATTCAACTAATAGTAGTTAGGTACCTTCTGTTCTAGTAAAGATATTAACTTAATATCTCGAAATACGATTTGAAAATCGTTCTACATAACGTTCATTTGTTTTATTACGAAGTCTTGGCTCTATGTACTCAGTTGTCTAAAAGACAATGAAAGAATGATCCGTTTTCGATTTCCAAAATTGTGTTCATTTGAAATTTTTATGAAGTATGGATAACCCTTCCGACTTTGGATGGATGAATTAACTCGTACGAGCAGAAGCTGGGTAAAGTAGGTCTCAAAATCCACTTCTAATTCTTGATAATTTTTTAATTCATAATAATATTAGTGTTTGAAAGGAAATAAATTTGCACAAATTTAGGTTTTGGTAAAGGATTGCTTTCTTATATTGTGAATGACTGGACATTTATTAGACAGGCTTTTTTTTTTTTTTTTTGTAAAGAAGGTCAAAGGACCATATGCCCTTTGAGTCACCGCGACCAATAAGATCTATTGTGACATCCTTCAATGAATTCGTGGAGCGCTGCCTCTTATTGTGCCACGTCTCCAGAGGCCTCTTGCAGAGTGACAGTGCCTCTTCCCGGCTCCTGCCCTCCGCAAAAGGTCTCCTTAATCTTCTTTTTGAAAGATAGGTCCCAACAGGATTCCCATCTCTCGGTTGCAACAAATTATTTTGATCATGTGAACTTTTGTCCACTTTGACCACTGATGTGGAAGTACCTATTATATCCATCACACCAGGTCGGCTTTACAAAGGTGCCATGTACATCCTCCATAGCCAGAACTAGGGAAATAAAAGTCCGCCCCTACAGATCCCTGCATGTAGGGGTAAGGCAAAAAGTCACCCTGAGGTTGCCTGGTATCAGGGAGCCTCCGTTAGTTACTAACCTACCCGTTAGTCACGCATCCCTCGGCACGGGTCGAATGACACCTTGGATTGGGGATTTTTGGGCAGAAAGGTTTACTCCTTCCGGAATGATAGGACTAGGTGAATATGGATGGGAGGGCTCATAGAAGGCAGGAGGAAAGGAATCAGGTGTAGGAAATGCCCTGCATGTTGGACAGCCATGCAAGGCACCCCGTACTCTCTTCGGCTTGTTAACCCTAGCATCCACAGGGACCGAATGTAACCGCCGTTTCAGCCTGGGCTAACGTAACAGGGTCCTCCACTTGTAGGTGAGAGTCGAGTTGAAATGCAGTGGCTGAGAGGCATTAAATGCTTTTTTATTGCGCGTAACATTTCCTTGGACCCCATTAGACAGGCTTAGTAAGTATATAATACGATATATTATTTTTTCGTGTTTTGATTACCTACACTTGATTTGTTCACTTAAAAATGCATGAGATCTTTGTATAAGACAAGTCGTCAAGTCATTTTTTTTATATTATTGTTATCAATCAAATCGAAAATATATCTGGTTTTGAGTAGTGTTTTATATTTAGTTGACATCAATGGGTGAATATTGTAATGCAGGCTGATGAAAAAAAAAATAAAAAATAAATAAATGAATATTTACCGAGTCATCTTTTTCATTAATCTTAAAAAATAATTTAGAGAAAATGAGTTGGAGAGGTTTATATTTCTCCTCACGTATAAGATATGAAACCTTGCGGACTTAAGAATTTTTCAGCAACTTTTCAGTATATCTGAATTGCTAAGCTTTATTCTGTGGAGACACATCTTGAATGCTGGACTTAAAGTCCAACAGCTATATGGTCACCGTGAGGGTATCAAGAGATAGATAGGCCTTTAAAGAAGTGATAGCCAACGTCGGGGAGACCTGATTGATAAAAGAAGAAGTCACCATATACTTAAGGAAACAGGTTTCAAAATCGTGGCACTGATACAAATTCGCCACATTGATTACCGAATTTTGTACTAGGGTCTTTCTGAGAACAAGTAGTTGGTTGACCGACCAGTGATACCAGTCGACAGCTTTCGCACGAATCCCGGTGCCGACCCCACAAGCACAAGCCATGCTTTATGTGAAAGATGTCGGCTGTGTATTTGTGGTCACTTTTGGCGAGCCCAGATTTATATTTAAACTAGAAGTCTGTCCCAGCTTCGCATGGGTAGATAGGTATTTAAAAAAGGTAATTCAATTTTCTTATGATCTTTATAGATCCCTAACTTTATCAAAGTAGCATTCTAATGGTCCCCTTCCGTCCGGCTCGTACCCCAGTGACGCCAATATCTCCGCCGCATTTCAATTAAATCTTATATATAAAAATGGAGAGCTATTTCGCGTTGTCATCGGATGGCGCCTAAACGGCTGGACCGATTTCGCTAATTCTTTTTTTGTCGTGTAGGCTTTTATCAGGAGAGTGTCCTTTTAGAACAAAAAATTTAAGAAAAATGCATGTGAAATTAGAAAATTTAAGAAAACTATAAAAATGGATATTTATTTCCCGATATCATCGCATCACGCCTAAACGGCTGGACCGATTTCGCTCATTCTTTTTTTGTCGTGTAGGCTTTTATCAGGAAAGTGTTCTTTTAGAACAAAAAATTAAGAAAAATGCATAGGAAATAAGAAAATTTAAGAAAACTATAAAAATGGATATTTATTTCCCGATATCATCGCATCACGCCTAAACGGCTGGACTGATTTCGCTAATTCTTTTTTTGACGTGTAGGCTTTTATCAGGAGAGTGTCCTTTTAGAACAAAAAATTTAAGAAAAATGCATGTGAAATTAGAAAATTTAAGAAAACTATAAAAATGGAGATTTATTTCCTGATATCATCGCATCACGCCTAAACGGTTGGACCGATTTGGCTAATTCTTTTTTGTCGTGTAGGCTTTTATCAGAAGGAGGTTGATTTAGAAGAAAAAAATTAAGAAAAATGCACGGAAAATTAGAAAATTTAAGAACACTATAAAAATGGAGAGCTATTTCCCGATGTCATCGCATCGCGCCTAAACGGCTGGACCGATTTCGCTAATTCTTTTTTATCGTGTAGGCTTTTATCAGGAAAATGTCCTTTTAGATGAAAAAGATTAAGAAAAATGCATGGGAAATTAGTAAATTAAAGAAAACACAGAAAGTAGGTAATCTTTTTAGTACTTTTTACAATATAATTTTCTTCTACTTTTGAATTTTTATTAATTGACATTTGAAAGAAATCTCAGTGGATTGATTGTTGTTGCAATTGATAGAATGCGAATGTAAAATATATCGTATGAAATAGATTGATTGGATGGATAAGTAATATAATATTCATTGCAGTTATTTTTTAAGGAGTTTTGGTAAGTTTTAATACAAGGAATTCATTATTGTAATGAAGTGTAAGGAGTTTTGAAAACTATCTTTATTTACAGAGATTTTTAAAACCGCCAGCAAACAGAATCGTATATATAACATTGCTATTAAGGAGTTATACTTAATTGAAGTTCATTTTATAAGGAGTTTTGATAAGTTTTAACACAAGGAATACATGATTATATTGAAGAACAAGTAGAATATTTTTTTGTTTGTTTGAAAATCAATTCTTCGTTTATGGGCTGATTTTTACAGAGGATGAGTACATACCTACATATAACGTAAATATAATATGCATCGTTAATATGTAAAAAAAGCTGGATATTACTTGCTAATGACCTAGCATTTGTTTCTTTATTGAAAATAAAAATTGCTACACTTCCACCATGTTGTAATAGAAGATAGAAAAAAAATCACAGATACTGCATTAAATGTGCTTTTTATTAATTTCCACTGTTTTGAAAGAGAAGATTTCAGAACGCAATGTTGTGTGAAAGTGAATGTCGAGAACTTGGAAGTATGTCTATTTAGGTAATTTATTTAGAAGAGATGCAAGGTGTGAAAAAGAGATTGAAAGAAGAAAATTGGCTGGGAGAAGGGTTGGCGGTGCACTTAGACCTCTAAGAAGATATCTCTGAAATCGACAGTTGATGCACAATGCAATCCTGATACTATCCATGATTTATGGGAGTAATGGGAGTGAAACTTGGACATGGACGAAAAATTTGGAAGTTGGAATAAATGCTGTGGAAATGAGATCACTGCGTAGGATATGCGGAGAGAGACTTATTGATAAGGTGAGGAATGATAATATTAGAAAGGAATGTGGAGTGAATGTTAGTGTAGTGACTAGAATAAAAGTGAATAAAGAAAGAAGGTTTAGGCATGTAAAGAAAATGAACGAAGAGAGAATGACTAAAAGGATATATAAATCTGAAAGAATAGGTGCACGCAGACGAGGCCGACCTCGAATGACATCGTCGGACCATATCCGTCTTACAGGAGGGCCAAGTCAGGAATAGAAGAGCATGTATGCGGAATGTTATGCGTTTGGAGGAAGCGAATGAGTTTGGATTGGAGAGAATGGAAGTCCATACTCTCTGCCTACCCTCTTCGAAAATCAGCGTGATCGGTAAAATAAGTATTGACACCTCAATGCGTATTTTGAATCGGCACGGAGAAGTTCCTTATCGTACTTTGATTAATCAATCAATTTTATTGTAACTGAGCAAAATAATTATTGAAATATCGAATATAATGACATACCTAAATTCTTCTTTTACATATTAACCTCAAATCAATCAAAATTAAAACTCCCTTTGAACTCCACTCAGGAGCAAAGTGAGGCAATAAGAGCTCTCCATTGCACTCGATTTTGCGCAATGATGACCTCTACCCACATCATATTAACATAGGTTATAAATTTTTGATGTAAAAATAAACTCAGACCCGATGAATGCAGCGTGGTATGCAGGTTTTGCTAATGCCAGTAAATAGTCATTCATGTTAAATAACTAAAAAACGAATTTGAGCTCAGTTGCATAAAACCTAGAGTACCCATATTATTTATTTCGATACGAAGTTCGACGGGTCAGCTAGTATTTTAAATAAAAGAACACTTATTGTGGCATAACTGTAAAAGTTAGACATATTATGCTGTCGCGACATTTTTTGTACATATTGATGTCTTCTACAATTATTTTATTCTATCGTCAGTATTTTTCACATCGCACGCGATGTAAAGACTATTTTAGGTAATTTTATTACACCTTGGGTTACATTATTGGAGTTTTAGTAAGGTAAATATTTTTGAAAATTCAATATAGTCTATGTTCACCGGGGATAGTGTAGATTACTAAAGGGGAAAGAATTTTTCAAAGCGGTTGAGTAGTTTCGGAGCCTATTCAATACAAACAAACAAACATACATACAAACAAAAAATCAAAATCATTCCTCTTTATATATTAGTATAGATAAAAAAAAATATAAGATATATTTTAAGCCATTTCATTTCATAAGAATATAGGTATATTTCAAGTGGTTGAAGCGAGTATTGTAAGCTTTAAAGGATTAAGCGATAGATTCCATCCAACAGAGAAGCAAAGAAAACTACTTGATATTTCTTTAATTTTACAGGTTGAAAATAATAACGTGAGGTTTCTTGGTGCGAGGTTGTAAACGCTAGGTAGGAGGGCAACAATAATAATTATTATTGGAAAAGTTGGCAGCATTTTTCTCATTTTTCTCATCTTCCTCATTCTACTTTCGACCTTTATATCTTTTATGCGATGTCTTTTTTCGTGTCAATGTTAAACTACATAAATAATATTTTTACTCATCTAAAACTGCACTTAAACTGAATTGTTTCATTTCGATTTTTAAATGTTGGATGGTTCATTTGTTAGACCGTAACTAATTCTTTCAAAATTTTTTCAAAATATCCGTATTATTATTAAGAAAAAAATCAAAATATTAAATTAAAATACAGAAACCTTTTCTTAAATACCCAGTATTCATAATTGGATAGATTCTTGGGTAAAAAAAAACGAATTTGGAATTATTTATGAACGAGTACCTACATAGCTCAATAGGCTTGGTATTATCTAAATCCTTAGCCTATATTCTTAAATAATATTCAACCTTCTTATTTTATTGTTTAATCTTCTTAATTTCCAGTCTATCACCACAACAAAAATACAACTTTAATATCTTAAAGTTAGAAACGCTTTTTTTTTTTAATTATTGTACTTTTTTTTAATTTCTGATGAACCATTACTGCACACAACACCAAAAGAGAAGGGGATTACCAAAAAGGATCGCTTTGGCGGGATCTACTTTTAGCAACATGAGGTACTTCTGTAGATCTAACAGCTTCTCAGTTAAAATCAAATGTTACTTTTCAATGCTTGTGTAATGCCAGTGTTGTTGTTTGGGTCTCGGTTATTCTAATTGACAAAAACAAACTTCTAAGCATTTTTCATGAATTTTATAGACGAATTTTTGGTATAAGGTTGTTCGACTTTGTGACAAATGAAACCCTCCGATCACGAACGATGCAACCTAATGTGACAATGATAATCCTGGTTGAGCTGGCTCGGCCATGGCCTACGTATGTCCCCCGAGTGCATATATTATGGAAGTCTATTTTACAAAACGGGTGCATGGTAAAAGATGAGGTGGCAGACCAAGATTCACCACCATGAGAGCGTACGATGAAGACCTTCGGGATGCCGTTTGAGATTGAAATGCCACCATGGATAGAGATGCTTGGTGAGGCTTTGTGGCTATCGCATGCTCCAGCATGGGAGAGAACGTGGATAGAGTAAGTAAAATTATGAACCAACAATTAGATGCCATTATGAAAAAAAAAATAGACGCAATTATGAAATAATTTGTTACTCGATTTGAAGAGATAAAATGTTACAAATTTGAACTATAACGGGTTAACGACTATATTTTAATACCGTTAGAAGGCTGGCTTAGTGTGATTAGGGATTGCAATCCAGTCTCATTTCGAATCCGGCCGGATCCAACCGGATTTTCGTCAATCCGGCCGGATCCGATCGGATCCGACCGGATTGAGCTAACCTTGATGAATTAACAGTTTTAACAATAATAAAGGCTTAAAATAAAACGGTACGTATACGAAATTAATTTAATTAGGGTATGACTTCTTTTAAATAGTAAAAACTATAAAAAATTAGTTTTTTTTTAAATAAAATTACAAATTAGGTAGATTACGTTTTATAAAATTCAAATTGAAATTTATCGAAAATAAGTAACATATTTATACAACTTGCTTGGTTGATCATGATTTACGATGTGGAAACTAAAACCGACACCACGAAAAAGAAAGATTCTCAAAAAATCACCAACCCATAGTGAAATAAATCATTCGAGGCAGAGTAAGAAACTCCAGATTCGGAGCTTCTGCGATATTGAGAACGTCAGGCAATGGGGTAGAAATAGAAGGCTTTATCGGAAAACCCATCAACAGAACGGATCCGGTGATTTTGGTAATTATAAGAGGATGAAATCACATCAACCAGCAGACCCTTGTACGAGCACCAAAGAGATGGATGAGCAGTTGGATATGCGCGTCCCAGGAGTAATACCTATAACCGGGAATAATCAGAGACACTCCTATATATTATCAAGAATAAGTCTTTGAGAAAATATTTCAGACTTTGAATATAACTGCACACACATAGTGACAGACTACCGAACTAATCTAATAAAAAGCAGACAATTGTCACAATTATTTTGCTTTTAAAAAGGTTAATATATATTTTATTGGCTAAATAATTGTTTAATATTCTCACCATTTTTCTAACAGGTGTCTTTTCATTCGATAGTCAATACTTTCAATACGATCAGTAAATACTAGCTTTAAAATCCTACATTGGGCACAAGGAGCAAAAGCAGCATTCCACTGCGCTCAGTATACGCATTTGCCTCCTTTTCTCTTTTTATCTTTATGGGTACCTACAATTTTACCTACAATGACCCTGTGAAATTGCTAGGGATACGGGTTCGAGTTCTGTCCATGTTGAGTTTGTTGAAAAATCCTTTGATATGATAAACCGGATCCGATCTCCGGATCCGTCAATTTGAGCCGGATCCGATATGAGCTTCCTGATGCCGGATCCGCCGGAATACCGGATCCGGTTTTCAGGATTGCAATCCCTAAGTGTGATCATCAATTAACTTTAATTTCAGTCATTGTTTCAGATTTTCCGGTTTGAAACCTTCATGAACTTTCAAGAATATTTCAAAACCTAGCGATAACGATCTCCGATGTTTAAGACAGATGGTGCTTGACTTGATAGTCTATTTCAAAATAAAAATGAATGAGTCTAGTAAAGTTCTATCAAAAAATGTATAAATCAAGCATGAACCGGTTTTCAGAGACTGCCATCTCCATTATCAAATTTTTAAGACTCAAGCGATAAACTGCCTAGCCGTTCTTGGCTTAAGCGAGACTTGTGAAAAGCGATCAATTTTTATATATTATTATGTTTATATAAGAGTTAATATTTTTATGAAGGAAAAAACGGCCGATAAATTGTTATATGCGTTGTGTTGATAGAGAGCGTGTAGGGTTACATGTTTTTTCGTATGCAAAATATATATATCGGGTGTAATACTGTGCACATTACTTATAGTTTGATAGCACTGCGAGTGTGTTATTAGATAGGATGGCGCCTCTCACAGCTCCATACACCTGGGGCGCACTCTTTTTAAATAAAATAAAATTCTCATTTTCTAAAGTATGTTTTAGCTCTTATGAATCTACCTCGGTACTTGTATGATTTTTTTTATATTTTACTAAACAAAAAATGAATCTGGGCTCACTCAAAGTGAACACAAAAATACAGGCTTGTGTTGTGAAAGATCGAACCTATAGTACGAAAGCTGTCTAGTGAACCGCTGGTATTGTATTGTTGTAAAAATAAATAAATAAATAAATAAATAAATAAAACCAAGTACCAACCACCTAAACAAACTTCTCCATAACGTCTAGTAACGAGTAGACTTAAGTAAGAAAAAATAATTATTAAAGGATGGTTTAAATTCCTATTTTGATCCGTTTGATATACCTATTTAAAGTATACCTATTATATATAATCCCGAATTTAAAAAAAAAACATGACTGCAATCAATTATGTATTGATAATAGTTTGAAGAAAATTTTCAAGTTTAATCAATAATAATTTTTCATGAATGTGTTCGTTTATTTTAGATGAAACTTTTATACCTACTTGGTTCATATATATTTTTATAACCGTAAAGAAGCATGTTTGAAAACATAGTTAACCTTTGACTACCTGGCTTGGCTATGTATTGAGGATGCTCACGAAGAACAGTTTTATCTGTTTTAGTTTTAACTGCCGTTCAAAAGCAAATCAAAGATGCGGTCCATTTTCCAAAAGATAATGATGTTTATCAATTAATACAGAGCTAGTAGGTATTTGCCATATCGATGGGGTGTCGAAGCCCTTTGCAAAATCTATGAAGCAACAACCAACTGTAGAGTTAGACTCTTTACATAATATTATAATAGGCTATTCAAGCTGTACGTAATAGAGCGGACATAAAAGTAGTAGAAGAAGAAGAGTCATAACTACAAATAGAAGCATTAAATTTCTATTGAAGAAACCCTTCCAAATAATAACACTTTGTTGATTAATAGTATTATTATATTAATATGCGTCATTGGAGAGTATAATTTGGAACATTTGTTGACATTATTAACCTCTTCATCACGTTGTTCGATTGATCACGTTTTCTGATTTGAGAACTATTATTTGTAACGAATAATTATCATCGTTTGCTTAAGCTTTTAAAAGGTCATAGAATTGGAACAAGCGTCGATTGAATAACTTTGGATACCTATCTTATAATTAATTTGTTCTTATAGAGAATTTTAAGAAAGAAGAAAGAAACCTTCTCGATATTCTTCACGAAGACAACAGGACTGCTTATTGAATGTTGTATCTGACCCTCTGAATGAATTGATGTGATTGTCTTTGAAAGACTCGAGAATAAAATTATTCGTCGACCTCCTAGATCCAATGGATAGGAAATTATGATCCTTTGATCGACCAATACAATGTCCGGACCATTTGTATTAATCTATCGCACAGCCAAATTAATACTACTATTAGGTAATTCACTTACTTCTATTGTAACTTTTTTTTATTAAGTGTTTAAGCTCTATAGTTTTAAAAGAGATTGCTTTGTAAATTTGTGGATCAATGACGACTGGCAACGGATGAAATAAGCTTTGATTAAATTTCCAAATCCAAACTCCAAACTCTCTTTACGCCCCACTTAGGGGCACAGGGAGGCAACAAGAGCTCTCCATTGCGCTTATAACCTCCTCCCACACCATATCCAAATTCCTCAGATCTGCTTCGAAGGAGCTGAACACAGTATGAGAGGATCTTCATCGACTTCGGGACCCTGATGGGAGGAAGAACAGCGGTGTTGATTACATTTACTTATCAAAAATCATATTATTACATAATATTTGTGTACGTAAGTTGTCTTGTCTAATATTTTGCAATTTTTTATCATACTTATTTATATTACCATTTACATCATTTTATGTTTATTGACCAGTCGTGTCTATGTCTTATTTTATTTGATTTATTATATTTTTTGTTTTGTTTTTGTCATTGCATCCATTAGGATGATTTATGCCACCGACAAATCAAAATGAATCATTCACCGTTATCAATCAATTTTGCAATTAATATGTACCTAGTTGTGTCGGGTACATATACCTACTAAATTATCACGATGTTTTTCAAGACTTTTTTGACGTATCGGATGTGCATGGTGGATCATGTCACTGTCGGAGTATTTTTAAGTGTTTAATCTTAATATATTGACATATTATGCAACACACAACAACAACACATGCACATATGGATGCAACAAATTTTTTTACATATGTATGCCTGTAAATATATTTTGATAATGTTTGTGTATTTTGATTTATTATTATGTTATTGTAAAAAAGGCTCTTAAGCCGTAAATTGAATAAAATAAAAAATAAATATTATTTGTGCATGTTACTTGTCTTGTTTTTACTTCGGAATTTATTTTATATTATATTACTTATTTTAAATTTACTGACGTGTTGAGTCTGATGTATTATTTTCCTTAATTCATTTACGTACATTATTTTACTAGATACAGCACAGTGTTTGACTTTTCTTTGATTTGTTTATACATTCTGATATCTCATACTTGGTTGTTTAAGTTTATTTTTATACTTGATTAATTGTAATTATGTAAAGCATTGTATTTCTTCTTATACCAGTTTCAATCTGTCTGCAGGACTTATATTAGAAATAAATAATATAAAAAATATGACCGTTGAAGAAGACTCGAGGAAGTTAATGGCCTTAAAATGCTTCTTGACTCAAGATCTAATACAGTGTTCCGCAAACTTTGTATTCAAGGTACACCTATCAAATCAAGAAATTTTAGAGGTACACAAATGCATTTTTTGAGACCCCCCCCCCCAATTAAATGCACCGTAACATCCCCCTCCTCCTTCTCTAACCATGTTGTATATACCTACCGCAATTCGAATAAGTATGTTGTTGTAAATGGTAATAGCATTCTTCGGATTTTTTTATTTTAATACCCGATCAGTGTCCAAGAAAAACGGTATCCGAGAATGCATTTCGTACTCAGACCATAGGTTACAGGTCACACTTAGGAAATTAACAGTTTTCTGATAATAGCTCCAAGGGTTTCATTATCAATACCGGCAGCTTTTCTGAATCGCTAGGCATGACGTGTGGAAACATTTCATAAGGAACCTACAACCTACCATTGATAGCGTGCCTAATCTACACCAACTTAGCGCGAAAGCTTTCAATTTTGTCTAGAGATGTTAAAATATTACAATTCCTCTGTGTCATTTTCTGTTGACCTAATTACAATAAGCGAATATGTCTGGCAGTTATGTGCCTTCTGTTTATATAAGTTTTACTACCCATTTTTTTCTTTTGAACACAGAAGCCAAATCTGAACCATTTGCCTCTAAAAACATTTAGGTCTCATTTTTTCGCGGCACACCAACCGATGACCGCGGCACACTCTTTGCGGAACACTGTTCTAATAGACAGTGATTCTGGTTTCGAAAAGATTCAGCAATAGAGTAGCCCATGAACAAGAGGGAGCCAATTATGATAAAGCCTCCGTAAAAACTAGGAAAATAAGCATCATAGTACAATTTTAAGTATGTATAGTTGATATTAAGCTAAGCTACTTAATACTATGATTGTCACATACATATGACACACAATAAAGCTTTTCGGAAGATTACTGCAATGCAATAGGTACTTTGGAATCTTCCACAACTCCAGCTTCAAAAGATACATTAAGGTATAGTTACTTCAAAGCAGTATTTGTCAAATTAGCCCTCACCCGCTTTATCATACAGAACACAATCGACATCAGAAGTGTCCTCGAGTTCTCAGAGAATTCCACAAATAATGCTTCCTTAGTTTCGAAACACTTCATTCAACCGGCTCATATACGAGTCAGAGCTGTGTATCTCGAATTCATTGAATGACAGACACGAATTACAGTGTTTGAAATCGATCTAATATCTACCATAACAACTTAAACCAAATAAGTTACTACCTACTTGTATGTACCAAATATTACAATTAATTGTTAAAAGATAATAATAATACCTATAATGAATTAAATTGAAGTAAATGTCCTGAAATAATCTTAATTTGGCATCATATTACACAAAATAACATATAGACTATAAATCCCTTATTGCCATAACAGCCTTTATACCCTTTATTGGGCTGACTAACTCCCTTAGTGAGCCCAATGAGAACTGATTTTGCACGGCTTCAATGACTTCCGTCCACACCTTGTACAAATCTATCAGCTTGACAAGTGACCTAACGCAAAAGTGCTAATAAAAGGTCAAAATGATTTTTGGTTGAGTATAACCATTTCTTCCTTTTTCTAGCTTGATTTAGGCATACTGGCGTATTCGTCAAAGTTATTCCTGCTGCGATGTTGATTGGCAACTTCCATCTTTTGGGATGTCTCATCCCGCAAAGTCGAGTTTCGTGCGGCTATTTTTGTAATTCGATGTAAGGGAGTCTGGTATCGTCTATTCTTTGTACACGGTTAAACCATTCCATCCTTCGCTTTATGCATCGACTTACGATATCTACGAGTTACACCATAGCCAGCAATGAACTTTTGGGTTTCAAAATACATTTTTTTCTTAGTTACTGTGACTAAGCAGGACTTATGTCTGCGTAATTACTCAGGGTATTATATAATTTGTGGAATAATAAACTAATTGTTTAAATTAAATTTTAATTTAATTTTTTTTGTTTTTTTTTCATTTAAATTCAGTAGGTACTTTATCTATATCTCTAAGGAAAAACTTTGTGACCATTTTTACGAAAACTGCGGGGACGGAGATGTATAAAATTTCGCAAAATTATATGAATGTTGGCGAATGCAAGAAGATTTTTTTAAATTATGCATAAAAATAGATGAAATCAATAAAAAAAAAACTTTTCAAACACTACTGTAATTGATACTCACAAACACTTCGATGTATTTGACTTTGACACAGCCGCGTATATTCTTTTGTTTATTTGTGGTCAAAGTGAAAATAGATGAATATTGTTTGTATTTAATACTAATGGAAAAAAAAGGTTTGTACATCAACATTTCAAATTTGATGTATCAATGTCATTGAAAGAAAATTTTGAAAAAGCGCTCACTGAGTCTTTTACAATGGAATCTTAGTAATGTTCAAACTTATAATTTAAGCAAGTTATGGTCGAATTTCGAGCACTGGTTGACCACTAGTTAAAATAATTCCACCAAGAATGCACTTTTAATTACAAAATACATTAATTTTTGTGAAATGGTGAAAACGACGGCATAAGTACTTGAATTTCAGTTAAAATATAAAGTACTAAGTAAAGTACAGAGAAAAACTCCTGTTTGATTGAACGAAAGGAGACATTTTTGCAGTGGAATAGGTAGGTACGTTAAAAAAAGAACTGATTTTTCATTTCAAAACATTTTTTAGTATTTGAGTTGAAACTATCTGTCTCTTTTTCTCTGTGTAGAGCTGTAACGATAAAGGAGTAAGGTTGAATACAATGATAAGACTAACAAGAGTGACAAAGGATGAAAAAAAATCCTCGTATGTTTATTGTCGCACAGAAGTAAGTTTGTAGGTAGGTATGGAATTGCAATGAGTGCACTGTATGCAAGAAAGATGGAAATATGAATGTATGAGCGGTGTTGAAGAGAGTTTGTTTGGTGTATTATAATAATGTAGGCACCTAAGCGAAGTGGCGGGTTTAATAAATGATAATACGGGCGCATGCGTCTTTCTCATCCCAGTCATAACGTACATAAGGGGTGAACGACGGGCGAGACGACAGTTAGTAGTACTCGAGCGTTGCGCCGCGCCGCATGTCTCCCACCTCACCTCCCACAGCCCCCTAAATACATAATAGAACATTTTCAAAGTTTATTACAAGCGCGCCTTTCCTCGCCGACTCCTCGCACAAGTTTTTGTGAAGTTTGTTTTGAATCGAGTTCTTGATAGGGGATAATTTCGGTTGTTGTGACAAGTGTCCCAAACCTTTCATTGTATCTTGACAGGATTGTTAAAATTTTATTTTATGTGATTGTATTTGAGGTTTTCCCTTTTTTATGTTTTTTTTTTTGTAATAAAACTTTTTCTCTGTGACTTGCTTACACGTGTTGTGTGTAGAGGTACTCCATTCAGTGATTTGAACGAAATGTGAAGTTTTTTGGAATCATTCCGAGTAAGTTATTTCAATTATATATTATTAATTAAAGAAACTTTTTCGCATTTTGATTAATTTTATATTTTGATCTTTATTTTAGTATAAGTACCTACGTAAATTTGAATCATAATTTTGAAGTAAGCGAATAAGTAGTCGAGCGCTTCAGTTGTAGACTTTCGTTCTGGAGGTCGCGGGTTCTTTCTCCAATAATTGTCTCTTTTACACAAAGGCTTCGCTTTCTGTGAAAGTTCTCAAAAGTGTGTATTATGTGTCCAGATTGGGTGAGCCAAGAATCATTTGCATAAAAAATGAATTAGAATGCATTTGAGGAAAAAATATAAATATTTTTAGGACTTATGACTGATTTGCATGGCCACTTACGCTGCTTTGATTGTGGCAAGATTTGAATACGCCACCATTAGTGCAGTAGAGTTGGCAACCTTGTTTATATCTCATTGATACTTCAGGGCTTGTGAAAATGGTCACATTTCGAAAATAGTTATTGAAAATAATGTAGGAATAGTGAGCTTACTTCGTCTTTGTAAATTGTTACATCCGTGCATTTTCTCGAATTGGTGAAACTACTTAAGTAGGTAGTCCAAGATAATGTGGTTTAGCAAAAGATTTTTTTAATGGAGAAATCTATTGCTGTATCTAATCTCTCATACGTGTACATTGAGAAGAAAATTAACTATCAATCAACGAAATAATGACACATTCTTTCAAATTTTAAGTAACATGTTGACACAAGGATGCGTTTGTGGAGGACATTTTTTTTTCTTTGAATTGTTTCATTCAAAACCCATGAATACATAGATGACCCATAAACATTTGAATGGTATCTACCAAACCGGATGTGTTTAACAACTTATAGATCGGAAAATTGCTGTATTGCCTCTATAAAGACCCAACCATCACTGCAGATATAAGAATTGGCAGACTACGATGGGCTGGACATATCCAAAGAATGGCTGAAGAAGATTTTGGACGGCATGCCGAGCGGAAGACAAAGACCAGGAAGGCCGAAACTTCGGTGGCTGGACGGTGTACGTGTAGTGCGGGACGCCCGACAGATTGGAATCTGCAACTGGCGGGTGGCGCGCTGGATCGTCAGGCGTGGAGGCAAGCTCTTGAGGAGACTGAGACCCGACCTGGGTTGTAGAGCCACTGCACCCTTATTCTGTAGCAAGTGAAGGGTAGTCACTTGAAAAAAGTGACTAAGTATTAGGCGATACACTTTGTATGAAAAACGTCTATACGTATCGAATGCGAGAATCGCATATAGACGTTTTTCATACAAAATGTATCGCCTAATAGTCACTTTTTTCAAGTGACTTCTCTACACTTGCTACAAAATAAGAGTACTGATTAGATTAGATTAGATCGGAAAACGGACATAAAATATACCTATAGTTTTTAAGAATATTTTTTTCCTTTGGTCTAAAGATCTACAATTCTAATGAAATCACGGATACATTTATTTATTTATTTTGTTCTTTATGCATATAAAAAATAATAATTATATCACTTTAAGACAAAAAAAAAGTAAACTTTTTATGTACCTATGTAAGCATTTTTCAAAATTTTAGACACATCGAGACATGTCGTTGAAAGGGTAGGCATAGAGAACGGACCTCCAATCTTTTGCTAGTAGACCGAAATTATATTTCTCAAAAAACTGTTCCTGGTCTTTCTGAAAGACATCTTTCATTTCAGCCTTATAACCATTTTTAATTTTTTTGCATCCATTCCTGAACCATATCAACTTAATATAATAATTTGTAAATTTTCATAGTGCCGTTTACTACAGTGTACTCCAAGGTCCTTATCCTTTGTCGATATCTGACCAGACCTTGCGGCAGTGAGCAAACAGATGAGTCTTTAGGATACTTCAAACTCGGTGCCTGTCGGACAGCCAGGGGATTTTTTTTTCCAAAGTCCATCGAAGCTAAAGGCACAAAAGGATTACCAAAACTCTTTCTGGGGCTGCTCCAATTCATGAGGAAAGCTTCCTGCAAGCTTCAGTATCAATTCGAGATGACAGCTCATTATTATTCTTATATTTTTATCGCTTGCCATATTTCACAGAGTCTTTACATAATATCTTATTTAGATCTCTCATTTCTACTGCACTTATTTTACATACTAGAAGTATTGAAATAAGTATCGTCTGAAGGTGTATTTTTAAACTACGTAGGAACATTAGAATATACCCACCATAACGATGACAAAAACAAATACTTACCTACATAAAATAAAACTCTCAAGTTCTTTCTTTGTAGAATATTCTTTGTACTTACATACGTACTTACAGGTGGGTGGGGACGAAAATACAAAATCCTCAATAAAACACCTGTCATACGAGTTTGATAAAAATCTGTACAGATTATATTTTTCCTTATAATATTTATACATATTTCTTCTACTTCTTGAGCCCTATCAGGTCTCCCCGACGTTGGCAATCGCTTTTTTGGAGGCCCATTCTACCTGGAAAAGCTCCTGCACTCGCCCTATTCCAGTTCAATCTCGCACATTGTGCAACCAAGATATTATCTTCTTCTATCGGACCCACGGTGTCCGTCTATCTTCCCATCAAAATATTCATATTTCTTGAAGGTTGAAGGTTAACGGACTTATAATTTTCAGTAACTCTCCGTTGCAGTCAGTTCTCATCAGCACCTACCTTGAATCCCAAATTAAATCTGTCCACGGTTGCGAAGAAGACTTCTGTGAAGCCACATCTCGAATGATAACAACCGGTGCATAGTGCATACTATCAGGTTCCTGGTCCATTTAATAATTGCTTTTATAACAAAAGCAATAATTATTGAATGGACATAACATTTGATGTAACCAAATATACGATTATTTTTTAAACTCACCCAAAGTATTATCGTTAAATAACGGTTCCCATAACGAGTAGGTCCCCTAACGGAGAAACATGAAGTAGGTTCTCAATGTTGTATATTTTTTTTGACAAAGATTCATATGTAGTCGAAGAGAAAACTCTATGTTGAGCTTTAAAAAGGACAACACGGGATCGCTTAAAGCTCTTGACAACAACGATGCTATTGTGAAAGAAATTTAATAGATTCGTACGCTTGACAAGAAATTTTCAAAAAGCATACAAAACACTTATTTTATTCTTATTATTCTCATATATTTCCTTGATTGACTATAATATTAGAATAAATTTTATATCACTTCCATTTTTCGATCATTAAGGGACGAATAACTTTGTAATTTTATTTATTTATTAAAGTATATTTTATCTCGAATTTCAGTAAAGGTGAGATTTATTCATAATATAATCCTTCATAGTTTATAATTTTCAAAACGTTTATAAACTAAAAATGATTTGATCTTTGATAATAATTTCAAAATGTTAAATATTATGGCTATCATATTACGATGTTTTTGTGGTAGGTATTCTAAATATACCTAATTTGTATTGTAACTTAATTAAATCAACATTTCCGGTTTCGTGTTTTGCTCGACAGATAATGAAAAACCGCTTCACCTGATAGGTGAAATTGAGTCAAAAATAAAAACAGATGAGTACCGCAACTGTTAGAAATAAGATCGTCTGTTTTATGTTAGGTTATAATATTATCATTTCTCCTCTTTTGTACAAATTTAGGTACCAACAGGATAATTTTTTTTTTCGAGATCATGGTTTAAAAATGGATACAGCCCATTGAATCTGAAAAATATAACACCGTGTCTGTTTCAACCCCTTTTTTATACGTATTAATAAAATTTTTTTTTTTTACAATTCATCGTCAAATTTGAGATAGAAACAACAACGTCACATAACAAGCAAAGAAACTAGTGCATAACGCAATCCTGTTACCATCGATGATGTATGGTTGTGAAACGTAGACATGGAAGAAAAAGAAGAATGTAGTAAAATTAATGCTGTAGAGATGAAATCTCTAAGAAGAATATGTGGAAAAACTTTATGGGATATGGAAAGGATTGAAAATATTAGGAAGGAATGTGGTATGGAAGTAAGTGTTTTGACAAAGATGAAAGTTAATAAGTTGAGATGGTTTGGGCATGTGGAAAGAATGGATGCAAACAGAATGACAAAGATAATTCATAAGGCGGAAAGGAAAGGTGTAAGAAAGCGTGGCCGACCGAGAATGAAGTGGATCGAACACATCGATTCCGTTCTCAAGGAAGGCCAGGTAAGAAGTAAGAGAAATAGGAGAGGGTGTATGAGAAATGTTATGTTGGTGGAAGAAGCGAAAGAGGTATGCTTGGATAGAAAAGAGTGGAGGTCCTTTCTCTCTGCCTACCCCTTACGGGACACGGCGTGATGGGTAAAAAAATTATCGACTCATAATTTTCTGATTGGTATGACATTTTTGTTTTTGTGTTGAAAGTCTGTATAAGCGCCAACACCACATCATAGGTTCAAAATAAAAGAATCGTGAAGCTTTTATTGAAAAACCGAGTTTATAGTTTATGTTAATTGAGTAATGCGACCCTTTCATTTGAAATATCGATACACCGAAAGAGAACACAAACACTTTTATGATCTTCGATGTTTTTTGGGCAGAAGGTGCTAGGTGATAGTCCATTTCAAATTAAAATGAGAATCTATCACAATTTCTTTTTGAAAATAAAAAAATAAAGAATTAACAATTTTGTGATATAACTATACAAGACGCTTTCATTCATATTTTACAAATACTTTTGACACCTTTCTCAGATATTTCATCTTCAAACTTTTCAAAATCGTTCCATATAATGTACATGAGAGCCCATACTCGAAGGCTAGCCTATCAAGATTCTTTGATGTTGTCAATCACTTTTCAAAAAAGATCTCTGTTTATCGCAAACAGAACTTGCACCAGCCATATCGCTACCAAGAGATCAGCACCACGCTCTTTTAAATACCGTTCTTACTAACTGCTGTATTCAACTTTCTTGGGAATAATCCTTTTTCCCATCCCATCTTAAAATCAAATCCCTCCCCATCCTCTCAAAAGTATGCGGATTATGTTTTTTTTTGTTTCTTATGCTTGTTGGTTGGATGGTAAAGATCGTTTTCAACGATATTTCTGCCAAAATACAACATTGTCTATCATTTGTGTATTTTACTTATTAGTTGTTATTGATAGTACATTGTTGTTCATATGTTATGCTTTAAGTATGAAAAATAAATTAATAATAAAAAACTGGCTAAATCTATCCAAGGAAGAAAGCATTATTTTATTTTATTTCTCTCTACGCAACAATTGTTGCTTTTACATTAAAAATATGTTATACATTTTGATAACGCCATGGTTATTATAAGATGACATAAAAAAACATCACAATTTCACATTAAAACAAACAAAAATAAAACCATGCAAGAGGAGCAAACACAAAGACCTCGCTGCCCTGGAGATAAAGGAAAAAAAATTAATAGTACGTAGATACATGAGAACCTACCCACCTATATAAACTTGTACATAAATTTACACTTAAAATAGTTGCGTTGGGAACCACAAATATTCAACCCAAATAATATTATTATTGTTAAACAGCATTCGTCACACTGGCACACACACATACACATAAAACATTTCGAATTAAACAAGTTTTTTCTGGTGGTGTTTTTCGCTCCGACCTGTATAGCTCCCCTGCTTTCTCATGTTGTCTCCTAATAACAACTTCCCCAGTAATCTCAGACGCTTCAAGAAGTCCAGCATTTGGAGGAGTTTCAGGGCGGCGAAGTCCTCCTCCTCGATCCTGTATTTACCAAAACTTCTTGCTCTCCCACAAGCTAGTAGGAGGTGAGGCAATTCTTCGAGTCGCAGCTTCCTCAGGTGTTCTCTAAGTCAACAGTGACCCGTTAAGAAGCCTGTTAGGGTTTTCATACTAATTTCGATAAGGCTTAAACATTTTTTGGTTCTTTTGAAATTGAAACCACCTAGAAGTCCCTTGAGTTGCTTAAGTCCGGGAAGGTTGTTCCACTGTTCTTCTCTTTCCTTTCTTAGCTTCTTTCTTATAATTAAACTAGTTTATAGTACGCTATATGTGTATCCTCTTATATGTGACAATGTTAATCAATATGCTACGATCTAATAAATAATATAATAAATCAAATCAAGTGTGATAAAGGCTTCACTGTTTGAAAACAATTACATTAGAAAAGTATAGCGTAATATTAAAACTTTGATCAATTAACTTGAAGAAAATTGTTCAAAGTATGTTTCACTTACGTGAAAAACGAAACACTTCACTAGTGTTATGAATACGTGATTCAAGGGAATCTAAGGTTAAATATAAAGCGGCTGTAATAACTTAGTTAGCGTAGGCTTGTGCAGATAGCGTGCTGCGAAGGGTGTGAAATATTTACAGCAATGAACATAACAATACACGTTCGGAGGTAATACTCCGCATTCGTCGACAAAATATGCTGTTTGTTCGCGTATGAACACATCAGAACGTAATAGACGAATAATTTGACATGACTAAGAAGCATAAATTAAAATTATATTAGGTATATAATATTATAATCATTAAAGTAATATTATAATATATTTTTTAACGGTATATGCATTATTGTGCGCTGATGTATACTTACGGATGATTTAGTACTTACTTATGGTTGAGTGTAAAATAATTTGCAACAACTTACGTCAGGTGTGATTGAAAAACGGTCTTTAAATAATTATTAATGTCAATAAAATAAAGGCTTTGGTTTTTTTTTTAAACTCACGAATGAACGAATTGTAAAATAACCGTCAAAAGTTAACTTATTAAAATAAGTCATAACAAAATATTAAGTTAAGAGTTCACATCAAATAGCCTGAATAAGAAGTGGTTGGTGACCCAGCGGTTACAACGTCGGCTTTCGTACTGCGGACGTCGTGGTTCGATCCCAGGTGCCGACCATCTTCCTCTTTCACGACACAAGCTTTCGGTAGCTTACTGTGAAAGAGTAAAGGAGTGTATTTGTGTTCACTTTGAGTGAGCACAGATTCATTTAAAAAAAAAAAAAAAAAAAAAGAAGTCGTTAGGTCATCGAAAAAATCGGTTACCTTAACAATAAAAATGTGGAATAAAAAAAAAATATGTTATTACTTATTTAAATAATTTCCAAAATAAATGTTCCACTAAGTAATTGGTCGAGATGATAAAAATTTAATGCGTGGGCAATGCAGTTGTAGGACTTATTATGAAAAACAATAAGGTCTCATTTTTTGCTAAAAAAATCTTATTGTCATCGAGGAAGTATAGCTATGAAACGTGGATCTGGACAAAAAAGAAGAATGCAATTAAAATACAGTAGAGATGAGAACTCTACGGAAATTACGTGGAAATGCTCTGGTGGACATTGAAAAGAATGAGAATCTATTATAATAATTTAGAAATGTTTTTTTATTTGCCTTTTATCGTTGCTCTATCGTATGTTAGAGCATCACGCCTAAACGGCTGAACCGATTTCACTAATTCTTTTTTTGTCGTGTTGGCTTTTATCAGTAGAAGGTTCTTATGAAAGAAAAAATTAAGAAAGTTGCGTGGTAAATTGGGAAATTAAATAAAACTCGCATTAGCCCCTCCTTCTCTATCTACATAATAATTCAGAAATGTTTTTTATTTGCTTTTTACCGTATGTCATAGCATGACGCTCAAAATACAAATGCTACGTCAGATATAAATCTGCACAGAGCCGTGCAAAATGCCGGAGAAGGTTCTTTAATACAATTTGCTGCATTAACTTTAATATATTTAGAGCTATTTAAAAAACCCTATTTTTAGGATCTTCATACAAAATTTTAATAAACATTAAAAGTGTCATTCTACTTTTTCTGTGCTTATGTCAGTTATAGAGGTCTACAAAGCAATGGGAAGCTAGACTAGAACCTGTTTAATTACATACCGATCAAGCCTGACAGTCGGAATAAAAAACGTAAAGCAAGACGGGTATAAGCTAGTTATAAATAATTAACACTCTTCTATACATAGGTGTCAGTATAGCCGGCGGAACTTAATGCTTGAACTATTCTATACCAGGCAATCGGTTCCGTCCAATCTGAGACAGGATTCCAACCCCGAGTAGAAATTTCATGTGAAAAAACACATTGAAAATTTCTGACCCGACCGGGAATCGAACCCGGGACCTCTTGATCTGAAGTCGGAGCCTTTGCCACTAGACTACCGAGGTCGGAGAATATTAGGAAAGAATGTTGTATAGAAGTTAGTGTTTTTACAAAGATGAAAATAAATAGCGTTGAGATTTCTAGGGCATGTTTTTTTATTAGAACAAGTGAAATTAATATAAAGTTTATACTATAAGTTAATGGATTGGTCGGCGCGTTCTTCTACAAAAATAAAAACAATAATAAAAAAAAGTAACTTGAAACTTAACCAATTGCAGCAAACATAATATTATTCTTAATTATTTACAAAATTTTCAATTATAAATGAATCCACATTTCAATAGCCATTCCTTCTTCTTCTTCTTTGGGTGCCCTGGCAGGTCCCCCCGACGTTGGCGACCACCTCTGCAAAAGCCACTCGGTCCTGCGCTGCTCTGAAGAGTTCATCGACCCTAGATATTCCGGTCCACTCCCGGATGTTTCGGAAAAAGAAGATGAAGCCATTCCTTGACAAGTCTTTTTGTTGCACTTTTACTACCACATTTCTTAATAGATGTCGGCATCATATTAAGCAATTTAGGCACATTATATTCCAATGTTCTCTTTCCGTACATATTTATTATTATTATATTTTGATACTATATATCCTTCATTTTATTTCAATCTAGTATTATGAGCGTGTCGCGATCTCGTCTTATATTCATCTTTCAAAAACTGGCCAAAACAAGCCAAAAAATATTCAGCTTTTTAAAGTATAAATAAATATAATTACGCGCCGCGGCCATACATTTTTATTAACAATAATTAATCTTAAAATCGATTATGAGTATTATAAGGCTGAAAAAAATCGATGTAAGAAGCGTGGCCGACAGAGAATGACTTGTCCTCAAGTAAGGTCAGGTCAGAAGCATAAGAAAAACGGGAGGTTTTATGAGAAAGGTCTTGTGGCTGGAAGAAGCGAAAGAAGTGTGCTTGTAAAAAATGGAGGTCTTTTCTCCCTGCTTACCACTTAAGACACACGGCGTGATGTGAAATGGATGATCATTTGGACTTTCTTCCTGCTTACCACTTAAGACACACGGCGTGATGGGAAATGGATGATCATTTGGACTTTCTTCCTGCTTACCACTTAAGACACACGGCGTGATGGGAAATGGATGATCATTTGGACTTTCTTCCTGCTTACCACTTAAGACACACGGCGTGATGGGAAATGGATGATCATTTGGACTTTTTTGATAATTTCGTTTGCGTGTCGTCTGTCCTAAATAAATTTTTCGACATATTTCCAAAGTACACATTTTAGTGAGAATGACTTGTCCATCCAGGACTACGAAATCATGAAAAATATGAATGTGGAGACAAGTGGTAATATTTTTTTATTAAATTTAAATTTCTTTCCATTATATTTTATTTATCTTATGGTCTTATATGTATGTCACATCTCATGTAAGTTGATATAGAATATTCTTGCAAGTAAGTAGGTATACAAAAAATAATTATTAAAATATTAAAATATCGCCCATGGGTTGTCAAATCAATTAAATAAAATGTATGACCAAAAACCTTCATTTTTTTAAAAATAATAATTACGTAAGTCAAAAAATGAGCTGATTTTAACGCTTTAAGAAAAAGATAAAGTTGAGTATAATGTAGACGGAAGGAAAATGTAATAATTCTATTTCAATAACAGAAAATAAGACTGGAAAACAGAACTAAAAAAATTCACCTAATGGCGAACGTTGTTAACGTGATCACACTAAGCAAGCCTTTGAAATAACAGTAGAAGACGGTCGTAAGCCCGTAGTGGTTTGTTCCATTTGAAAATCGAACATTAGTAATGAATTATTAGAGTCATTAGTTGTTACATATAAGAAAAAATTCAGATAAATATGTACACACTGAAATGATTTTAAATGTTACACGATCAAAGGATAATTTGTCCGATTTAAGCAGGATTATTTGGAAATTTTGTTGACTTATGATTTAATGAAATGCCGTGATAGTTTCATATGAAGGTAGCTTTGCACAATGTGATACTGCAAAACACACACTACTTTGTGTTGCATTTTTGTTCATGCCTAGGATATGGGTATTGAAATAGTTCACTGCCGCAGCGTGTGCAGTTTTAATCAAACATAGGTCAGCTCGGCGTTGTTTAAATACAAGCGCCCGGGTGGCGGTACTATAACTACCCAACGGTCACCTTGTTTGTTCTACGACTAACTAGTTGGTATGCACCCATTAGGAAACAACCTCAACACAGAATGAGTAAACAGATCTCAGAAAGTAAAGTTGACAGATTACAGACGATCATTTTACATGGCAAACGTGATGCCCCTACTCACTGTCGAATCCCAACTAGTTGGAAGTTAGAGTGGGAATATTGTAATATTCAGGTACTCCTATTAGGGTGGGCTTACACCAAACAAATATAGAACCGGTGTTATAATAATTCTTAATCCTTCTGGAAAATTAATGCTAGTTTTGAACGATTACAACAAGCAAACATCATCGAGCAAGTATGGATAACTAGAATTCTAGCTTGCGCCATCTGTCATTTACAAGATTAGCTTAGAGATAAAATTCTATTTTTTTTTAATTAAAAAATTTGGAGAAATTATTCATTATTTTTATGGAATTGGAAAGCGCCAATGACACATTTTGCATAGTTGATAATAATATAGTTAACACATCGTCGATAAAGGTTGTCCGACCTGAAAAAAGGCAAGGCGCATGCATCGTTTACTCTGAATGAGCAGCATTCTTTAGAAGCTTGACGAACGGAGGTAGAGCAACGAAAGAATGATATGACTTTGAGAATTTGATAGAATGGATAGATGATAGAAATGAGATTTCGCTCGTGTGGTGTAAATCCACCCTTATACCTACTATTTGGCTTGTAGATTATTCTGCAGTTTTGGTAAATGACTAATTCTACATTTTCTCTTTCTATGGGTCATTTTTAGAACACGTTAAGTTACCAGAATAATTATTTATTTAGTAGAGACACTAACAGAACACTGAAAAACACAAACAAAAAATCAAAAAACATAGAATTTCCGGCGTTTAAATAATAGGTACGTACCTATTTCCTGCATAGCTATTGTGATAGTTATATGATTTGTGATTGTAATTGTTATATGAAAACGGTAGTATAACTAACGCAGTATTGTATTATTCAGCCTTGGCTGCTGCACATGAATTACGACTCATGTCCGAAATGTTTATATAAAAAAATATACCATAGTGAAAATTATAAAAAGAAACAATGTGAGCCTAATTTTGCATACTCTTAAATCAAACATGATTCGTAACGATTAAATTACGTTCGATTAAATTATGACTTAGGTATATTACAAAAAAAAACGCTTTTCTGTTGTGGCGCGTCAGAAACACTACAAATAGCATGTTTCTAAAGGAAAAGCAGTAGACATTTAGGATGTCTGCAAGTATAGTTGATATATGAATGGAAACCAGTGTTGTGTTCATTTGTTAATTCAATATAAGTATAGCTACCACAATTTCAAATAATAAAATTGCAAGTTTAATAAATGAACAAGCTAGGTGACTGGGTTAACACTATACGAAATTAGTTCATTATCTGCAATACATCTGTCTATATCTATAAGGCTGTCTATATAAATGTCATCCTCAAATCGGTTTCAGAATGACAATATGTTCCTTCGAATTTAACTATGAAGGTATACTGGAACTAGCTTTTAATAATTTGAAAATCAAAACAAAATGAACGTTAGAAAATCCCTCAATATAAACAACACTTAGGTTGTTGGTAATTTCATTGTCATAACATACATAGTTATGTTATTTCGTATTTTTTTTTACCTGCCTTTCTCCCTTTCCTCCATTCAAGCTCATGTGATAAATTCTCGACCCCTAAAGTTTATAATATCGGTATTTTGTACGGTCAAAAGGTCGATCTAAATAACTAGCATTAATGTAATAAAATAATTTAGCGTTTATCAATATAATTACCGAAGGTCGCTCAACACTCAAAATAATAATACAAGGAAATGGCGTAAAATATTCCTTAAATTTAACATAAATTAATTATTCCTAAAATTTATCTTGAAATATCAAATAATAATAACAATATTTGTTCAGAGTAAAATATTTGTGAGAAAGGGGTCCGAGCCGAACAACAGAAGTCAAGTAAATTTAATTTTCCAGAGTATTGCCGATTGATACTAAATTCACCAAACCGTTTACAATTATCATATCTGATTTAATGAATATTAAAATAGGAAGTGTCTGTTAGTTGATTCACGTCTATTCGAAATCACTTAGAAACAATGAATTCTATTGTTACCTGTAGAAAATTTTCATATAATTGTCGAGTAATAATTATTCATTGTTTTCAGTACAAAGATAAGAGGTTCAATTGTTTTGATACGACAAAACCTTGTCTTAAGTGCGACAACCCGCGATGGGTGTAAAGCTAAAGGGTAACCATACTAATCTTTGATTGGCTGTCACCTTATATGGCTGCCCCAGAACCTGACAGTCTGCGATAAAGCCATCCAACTATCGTATCTTTAGACTTCCGATGCTTCTACCTATAGAGTCTTTATAGGTGCCCCAAATCCTTTGTCTGCTAAAGCGCAGTATGTTTACCTTGAGAAGTCAAGTTATCAATTATAAGGTCCGTATATTTTGCGTAGGATTTTTCTTCCAAACGCATCTAGTCTCTTTTCTTCATATAAAATTAGTGTGCAGGTCTCTAAGCTCAATGTTAAGACTAGTCTATTTCATATGGGTTATCTTTTGTAGAGTGGTTTTAGTTTTTCTGGATATAAGACGCGATTTCAATTATTATCCAGTGAGAACGAAGAGTCTCCGGTTTCCTGAAAAAATTCTTCTCCCAGTCTCCTTATTATTATCATTGCTATGAACTTTGCAATGAAACGTGAACTGTATAAAATATTTGATAAGTAAGGTAGCGACTATTTCATGTTGTTGTTAACAATTCTGGACCAAAATAAATGGATAAAGGCTAATATAATTATACAAAAGGGATTACAATATACTTTAGATTTTTATTCACAGAAGCAATGTAGAAAGTTTTTTTTGACGTGCTTCTATGCAAGACTGAGGAGGCGAATGCTAGGGAGCGTCCGCGTCAAGAATTATAATATGAGGACATGGGCTGCCCATCCTACAAAGTGCCGAAGAGTGCTGCGGAGGACCGGACGAAATGGAAAATTAGGTGCAAATCTTTGCAGCAAGCCAATCCGTAGGATCGAGACCGCAGAAGAAGGATCAATAGAGATTATATGTTGATGGATTCAGAAAACATTTTACACGTTGAATTGTCAATAATAAGGCTGAATATGCTGAATCGAAAACCACCAAAATGAACTCTCAACTGGCTGGAACGACGGCACATCTATGGAATCTATAGAGATGGAAAGAATAATGTGTTGTATGTGAAAAAGTAAAAAGCAACACATTCCGTTAGTAAAATGCGTTGAAAAGTATTTCTATAGGTTGAATTCGTATTTTATAGTAGTTATAAGATTTAAACAATCACGATAATGTACCCGGTTTGTGTTTCTGTGACCACGCGATACCCTTATTAAGCTGGGCGTTAAAAATGAGTAATACGCCACAATTTTTGTTTCCATCAAAAATACTTATGTCGACCACTTCCTTACCCCTAATATAAAATATTTTTATACCACGGCGCTTGGGTTATCTGAACATACTTTAATGTAATTTCTAATTCTGTGTTATTCATTGCTGTAAAACCGTTTCTCGAAATTGTATTAATATAATTAACTTTAAATTAAGTTTGAGCGTTTAGTGTCGAGACGAAATGTTAACAGAACTGTTAGATGTTTAAAACAAAATCAGTTTCTGAAACCGTATCACGACTGTCTCTATACGTCAGCGCTTCTGTTGTAAGTTCATCACTCCTGTTTTTATGGAGGGATGGCTAAGGATCTCGAATGACAGTTGGCCAAGGAAGAGCGCAATTCTTTATCCCACCAGGGTCCTAATTACGAGGAAGACCCTTTTATATATAGTGTTTCGTTTCTTCGAAGCAGACCCGTTGTGGAACGAGTTGAACAATTGAAGCTGCGAAAGAGCGAGCGCAACTGGGGGCTACTGTTGCCTCCCTATGCCTCTAAAAGAGGTCACAAAGGGAGAATGAATTAACGAATACTTCCAATTGAAATTCAAAGCTAGATTAACATTTAAAAACCAAATTTTGGATCGCTAAACATAAAATTATTACTTAAATAGAGACATATGTATTGTATTTGATAATATCCAAACGCCTGCGGCATGACTATTAATTGTCTTTTCTATAAAGAAAATAAGAGAACATGGATGTGATATTTGTTAAAAGATTTTTGGTCTGATCAGGGATTTTAAGCTGGAACCAAATTCTTCTTTGAATGTATTACTTCACAGTATATTGCACTTCATAAAATGGAAGATTTAGTTAAAAATGTAACTTTTCCACTAAATTTTAATCCAAATGGTACTCTCAAAATATTTTCAAAGAGAAGTATATAGAGATTAATTAAGTGACTAGGATTAGTAAAATTTATAAATATAATGTTTAAATTCAAAATCCTTGATGCTTGAGGTACTACTTCAAAGTACGATGTCGGTACTGCGGGTATCCTTGTACTTATGTCGGAGAAAACTTTCAGTGAATACCGAAAGGAAAGTGGGCAGAATACGCAGTAATAACTTCTAGAGGCTTTTCCGGTTTAAAGGAACTATAATGGGTTTTATTCAAGAATACTTCAAAGAAAACCAGTGAATTGGTTAGTCAATTTAAGAAAAGGCGAATACTTGCTCGTTTGTAAGTAAGTACCCACAAACCTACTCACGATTAATAATAATTAATGTGGATGACGATTCGTCGAGAGGGAGTCGTTTGATTGAGTCTTGACTCATTCAGTCTTGAATAAACATTCCATTTAATCGCCGGCATATCGGTAGGTACCTACTTTAATCATTTGAAATAACGCGTGGCGTAGTGTTGCAATCAAAAAACATACTCAGGTTACTCACAATTTGGTTGATTCTCCAGAGCTTTCGTCCAACTCACAGAAATTGACAAAAAACTCCTTTCATTCATTTTTCATCATCATTTAATCCACGTTCGCTCCTAGTGTGGAGCATGTGGACGCCACAAAGTTCCTTCAGGCCTCTCTATCTTGCGCCAGTTGCACAGATTCATCCCAGCTTAGTCCAGTGCCCTTATTCTCGTAGCGGTCTTAATACGCTCTTATCTTGATTAACAATCATATAATGGCGGATCGGTATTCAGAAAACACGATATCTAGTAGATATCTTAAAAATTCGTTATGTTTTAAATATCAGTATGAAAATGAATCAGTTTTGTGAATACGACTGCTTGCGATCGTGTCTTAATCTTATCGTTAAGTGATTTTTAAAAGCGATTGATTACGAGAATAGCCCTACAGCATCGCCATTGCTATTCTTATGGAGAGCCCTTTATCTATCCCGTCTTTTCGTGTCAAATAGACTCCCAGGTATTTGAAACTACTTAAGGAATATCTTAATAAACATATACCAGTTTCATTGTAATAAGATAACTTTCATTCTCAATCGAGTCACATAATATAAATAAATTAAACAAAACTTAATCACTATCAAGTACTATATGATGAATAACAATTGAAAAATTTAAGAGCTGGCTTATTTCGAAAGATATCTGCCAGTCAACCAGGTCATCCTTCGGACAAAAGTGGGTATGCAAACTGAGGAGTAAAATCGAACGAAATAGATACAAAGGGGTTTTTGATTAAATTATTGACACATGTAATTCAACCTCGCTAACTTAAGTAAAAATCTGTATGCCAATTAGAAGTTCCTTAACAAATACGTGATTCATTCTTATTTGAGAAATTGATATTTTGTCTTCTGTTTAGAAGACAAAATATCAATTTTTAAATAAGTGTAAATATTATGCCAACATTGTACGGAATTTTATTTTACAAAATGTTTACGTTTTATTTCTTCCCAAATATACATTCATACACAACTTTAGTGTGGCTTACAAGATGTTCTTCTGAACAAAAATATAGTATCTTCATTTTTTCATTCAAGTACTAACCACCGCTTTCAAATTAAAAGTGCACTTAATTAATATACTGATCTTTGTATAACTAGGTGGAGAAGTATTGAACAAAATTTTTCTTAACTTCAAATTTCAAAAGAAATATGTTTAATGTACCTTAGAATAAGGGGGCGTTCAAGTATTACGTAACGCAATTTGGGGGGGAGGGGGGGTCTTGCAAAACGTTACTGTGCGTTACGAGGGCGGGAGGGGGGGGGGTTGAACAACTCGTTACGTAACGGTATTTTTTTTTCTTAAATAAAAAAAATTGGGAAATAAATCTTCCAAGTTGGGCAATCCTTTTCGTTTATGTTTTACGGGGAATCCCTCGATTGTACTGTACGTCATTTTTGTTTTTTTTTCTCCGAAGTTGGGCACCCTTTTCGTTTATGTTTTACGGGAAGTCCCTCGATTGTACTGTACATCATTTTTTTTCTCCGAAGTTAGCAAAGGAACCCTTTTCGACAATGTTTTACGGGAAGTCCCTCGATTGTACCGTACGTCATTTTTATTTTGTTCTCCGATGTTAAAGCTTTTGGTGGAAACACGTAGAATGCCGAATCCGACCCGCGCCGACCGGCGCAAAGAATGTTTCTATGCAGTTGAATGGGGATCCAATCCAATCCAAACTCCCTTTAGACCCCACTTAGGGGCATAGGGAGGCAACAAGAGCTCTCCATTGCGCTCGATCCTGCGCAACGTTAATGACCTCCTCCCACACCATGTCCAGATTCCTCAGCTCTGCCTCGAAGGAGCGGAACACAGTATGAGAGGGTCTTTCTCGTCTCCGGGACCCTGATGGGAGGAAAAACAGCGCTCTCCTCGGCCAACTGTCATTCGGCATCCTTAATACATGTCCCAGCCAAGTCCATCTCCTCCACATAATAGTAGAGGTGATGGGCTCACGCTGGGTGCGCCGGCGTATAGCGTCGTTCGTGATGCGGTGGTACCATATTATACCCAAAATTCTCCTGAGGCACTTCGTTTCGAATGCAGATACTTTTTGTGCCTGGGCCAGTGGTGAATGGGGATACGCACAGCAAAAGCAGAAACCTGCTTTCCGGCATGCCCATTTAAATGCATTGAAACCATAGACAACATTCTTTGCGCCGGTCGGAATCGGCTTTCTACGTGTTTTTACCCTAAGCGTAAGAATTTTTCGCTCTGCGAAAAAAGGAACCTTTTTCGTTTAAGTCTTACGGGGAGTCCCTCGACTGCATTGTATGTAATTTTTATTTCGCCCTCCCAAGTTAGCAAATCTTTTATTTTTTACGGGGAATCCCTCGACTGTATTATACTTACGTCATTTTTATTTTATTTTGTTGTCAGCATTCGTTAGTGGTCAAAAGGGGGGATTTACATCATCAACTGGACTTGCCAACGCAGCTATGCCAAAATTTGGAAAACAGCAAAAGAAAAAATAAAGATAAATTTATGGAACATATAAATAGTATTTTTTTTTCTCCGAAGTTAGCAAAGGAACCCTTTGAAACCCTTTTCTTTTTTTACGAGAGTTCAGTAAAAAAATAGTCTTTGGGTGTTACGTAACATTTAGGGGGGGGAGGGAGGGGGTACAGAAAAACGTTACGGCGCGTTACATGGGGGGGGGAGGGGGGGTCAAAAATCTTCAAAAATTGCGTTACGTAATACTTGAACGCCCCCTAAGGTCTATTGATTTGAAAAATCCTGATTTGATTAAACCCCTTGGAATATTTGAATTTGTATCAATTAAAAGGTACTTTGTATTTTATTTGAATGCTTTACAAAACAAAATAATAATTTGTTAAAAAACAAAATATGTAATAAAAAAAACTCACTAACTTACATAAACGATTTTGCTAGAGCCTTTTTTCCAGACAAACAGCCCCGTATAGTTTGAGATAGAATATTAAACCAGATGAAAAAAATATGTGAAAAACACACTCGATATCGAACTCGGGATCACTCGACCGGAAGTCGTCCAGTGGTTACCAAACCAGTTGTTACCAAAGTGGTCAGTATTGATCTTTGGGGTTCTACGAGGATGTGCATGGCATTTTTTACATAAAAATTTACAGGCCCACGGATTTAGAAACGGGATAAACGTATCAAATTTAACATCGATTCTCCCTTTTTGACTACTTTAAGAGACTATAGAGAGGCAACTAGACCCTGTCATTCCTAATTCCGTTCCTTAGATGCAGAGATAAGTTGTTATATGATAATGAAGAATTTAGTATAAATGCAAGAAGAATTAATACAGAAGATATGGAAAGGAAAGAGAATATTACGAAGGAATGTGTTTTTGGAAGTTTTGAGAAAAAATTAAAGTCACTAAGTTAAGATGGTTTGGGCATTTGAAAGGAATGGATGCAAATAATATGACTGAAAAAGAAAATTTAATAAGGCTGAAAGGAAAGGTGATGTTGCCAACTGAGAATGACGTGGATCAAACACATTAATTCCGTCCTCAAGGAAGGCCAGGTCAGAAATTAAAGAAGCGAAATAAGTGTGGTTTGATAAGAAAAAAGTGGAGGTCTGTTCTCATCGACTACCCCTTACGGGACACGGCGTGAAATTTTGTTGACAACATGCTGAATGATAATAATTAAGCAGGGAATCAGATTATCAGATAAATATTTCTTGAAATATTTTTAATTTTTTTTTGGACTATGTAGATATTATGCAATCTGTCAATTTTACCAAGGTGAACTGGCCTGGCGCGTTCTAGTACCACTTTATTCAAATGCACGTCGCATGGCTGTGGAAGATCAGTATAATTTTTTATCTTACCAGTCCTCTATATGACTTATTTGCTGACAGGGGGCTGAAAGGGCCCTTTACACCTTCTCATCCTCGCCAATTAATTTTGATTTTGTTATGTTTTGTTTAGGTAACTCATTGGTTTTTGTTGAAAATTCGAATATTGTTCGTGTGACAACTATTGCTTTATGTTTTGATTTATTTTTGGTTTTATTTTATTTTTTTGTCTGTATTTTGGTCTTATTTTATGATAAATATTTAAAAAAAAGTACATACTTTGACGACTCCAAGTGCTCGAATGAAGCCTACGGACGATAGTTGATAAATAAATAAAAATAAATTTATAAATCCTATTCTGTAAAAATGCACGAGATACGAGATTGAAACAAAAAAATATAAAATGCATCTAAGTTTCTAGCTAGTTTAAAAATATTATAAATTCATAAGTTTGCGCACAAAAATATGATGTAGAGACAAAGCTTCGAAGTTTGCATGTCGGGCGAATACAATATAATACACAGAATCCTACAATTTTTAAACCCGACAAACTTGGAACGGTTCACGGTTTTCTCGTGGTGTCTCAACTACCTTTCAAAGTATTCAATCATCTCCAACACCACAAAATATTTGAAAACTTGGGAACCGAGTGGAGAGTGAGATACAAGAAACAGGATTTTGTCAACATAATATAACATCCTTAAAATATTCCCCTCAGAAGATGAAATCCCCATTATGTAACTTTTTCCTGAATAATTTAGTAGCGTTGTCTCTCGATAAGTACGAGAATTTACTTTCCCCTGAAAAGTCTTCCACTTTAAATTCTTGGATTTCATCACACACACACTCTCTCTCTCTTTCGTTAACGTTGCTCACAATTTATCCAAAATAGGCCATAAAATTGTAAAAAAAACGATGATATATTAAGTAAGAATGTGACAGGTTAGATCTAAAGAAAAAACTTTAAGTATTTACTTACTAGTAAAAATGTATTCATGAGACCTGCATACAACTCTTTATATTTTACTAGCTTGTCCGACATACGTTGTCCTGTGATCTAACAACTATGAATATTGAATTCTAATTTAAAAGAATGACAAAAATGACTTTTAACCAATGCCATTCCAACCGATACATCAGTTTTAAACCACTTATTTTCCATCCGAATTCCGTCAATCACACCAACAGTTTGTCTCGAATGACATATTATTTCATTTCAAAATTAGATTTATTCACTTTTCGCGTTTGAATTTATAAAAATGCGCTTCAATGTTAACGAAAAAGAAAAAAAAAAGAAAATAGTTTCAAAAATCTGCGGGCCAATATTTTTAATGTCATCAAATGTAAATAAAAACTGTTTCTGTAGAGTATTTCACAGATGAAGCTGTTGTATCGAAATTCGTTTCATACTAACTTTAATATTATAATTTATATAATTTGCCATACATTTTCATATTTTGATATTTTATTAGTTAATTATCCGGAGCGGAGAAGAATCCAACAAATCAAAAATGATAAAAATCTGTTCAGATGATCTTGAGTTAAAAGTGTTCGAACTAATCCGGCTTTCTTTAATATCTTTAGGTTTTTGGGTAATATAGGTAAGTACCAACTTTGTATTAGAATAGCCTTGACTGATCGACTAACGCGGTCTACCCGATATCAGCGGACCACACATACAAGGACGCACACATATTTTCAGCTAACGCTATCTATTTATTGCATTTAAATATATAGCGTTTCACAAATTTCACAAATTAACTAACTTCTAAATATAAATTCTAACAGATAATCTGTTAGAAAATATTCTCCCCGTAGATTTTGTATATGAAGGAATCATTAAAATTTCTACCGCCTTTCTTAAATTAAAACTATTTTTACGTATGACGCTGGTAAGATAGCTTTATGAAATTTACAGGGTGCATAGTTTGAAAAATTGGCAAGATTTTGTAAATAGTTAGATGAAAAAATAATGCGATTATTTAAATTAAATCATCTTTTTGAAAGAAATTTAATTGTACCTTATATTGTGATACAAGATTTTTTGGCTCTATGGTATCAGATAGGCACCTAATTTTTTTTGTTTCAACTAGGTTTAGCTAATTGTGAAAAAAAGTATGTACGTACCTTAAATATTGGTGTCTCTGTTAGGTACCATTTATATCCTGTAAGTTAGAGTTTGACAAAAAAGTAGTTATAGCTCGAAAACTAAAAAAAACGCTTAACATAATATATCGAGGTATTTGGACAGATCGAAAGGTGCTCTTTCACTTGATTTCAGCTTAGTTGTACCTCCTGGGACACCCTGTATTTAGGAAGATCAAACAGTTCACAAAACAGCTAACTTACTAACCACTTTCTCACTTTTAAAGCCGTTTTTTTCCGGAGACTTGAATTCGATCCTAGTAAAAAGTACACACATTTTATTTTAATTTAGTCTTTCTTATCTGAATTTCATCTGAAATGTCAAAGGTGATTGGCATTCCTATCTCTTACTGAGCTTCAACTACAGTCAATACATTTCTTACTTTCTCACTCATCAATAATTCCGCAATTTTCTCTTCGCTTGTAGCAATATATCGTCTGTGAATCGCGGATTGCATATTATATGACGTATAGTAACTTTTTGAATATCAAAGCTCGTACGTGGGGAGGTACGCGAGTATATTGAACAATGCCGGTATGAGAGCACATCCCTGTTTAACTATGTTTTGAAAATCCCAACATGTTCGATCATTGATCTTGACAGCTGTCTTGATAGAGTCAGAGAATAGAGAGAGAGAGATGTATATAGAGAGATATTTCATACGTCAGACTCCATATTCCGAATCTTCTATAACTCTCTCGACAGGCATAATATGGTAAAAGCTGTACTTTCTTAAGGTTCTAATATTTTATCCAGTTATTATTTCACAGAAACACACATATTTTTATTATCGTGAAGTTCAAAGGACCGTATGCCCATTGTGTCACCGCCACCAAATAAGATGAATTGTAATTTCTTCAATTCTTTCATGGAGCGCTGTCTCTTATCGTGCCTCGTCTCCAGAGGCCTCATGCAGAGTAACAGTGCCTCTCTCCGGCTCCTGCCGTTTGGAAGAAGTCTCTTTACTGGTCTTTTTTATCCTCCCGAATGATAGGTACTAACGGAATTCCCATCTCAGGGTTGCAACAGTTGCATTCGGTCATGTGACCTTATGTCATTGTTCTATTTGATCACTGATGGGAATGTACCCATTATATCCACCACGTCAGGTCGACTCTACATAGGTGCCACGTACATCCTCCACAGCCAGAACTAGGGATATAAAAGCCCGCCCTTAGAGATCTTCTTCTTTGTCAACCGTCCCTCCACTGCTGGATGTAGGCCTCTTCCAAAGTTTTCCACCTCTTTCTGTCCTGGGCAGTTTTCAACCAGTTTTTCCCCGCGACAGGAACCACATCATCCACCCATCTCTTTTGCGGTCTCCCAATAATTGGTCTTTTATTTTCGAAGGGGCGCCATTTTGCAATTCTGGGTGTCCATCTTTCATTCCCCTGTCTCGCCACATGTCCTACCCATTGCCATTTCTGTCTTGCCACACGGTCAACTATGTCCGCGTCTCTTGTTCGTAGTCTTATCTCTTTATTTCTTATTTTGTCTCTAAGACTTACCTACTCCTAACATTTGTCGCTCCATAGCCCTTAAAGATGAGTAAGGCAAAAAGTCGCCCTGAGGCTGCATGGTATCAGGGAGCCTCCGTTAGTTACTAACCCACCCGTTAGTCACGAATTCTTCGGCACCGGTCGAATGGCAGGATGTTAGAATTTAGGTGTAGGATATGCCCTGCATTTTGGACAGCCATGAAAGGAACCTTAATTATTTGTCTTATTTACAAAATTAGCTTAGCGCTTCCAAATTCATACACACATGCTATCACTACCTTATTATTATGTGTGTAGACGACTGGCGTTGTACTTACTTACCTTGGCAGCCTTGGAGTTGTCTTTTTGATAGCCTTTAACTTTATTTATTTGTAAAGCCGAAATTATCCTGTTATTCAACAGATTTCAGTGTATAGAAAAATGACAAAATTTAAATTTGGAGATGAGTACTTGAGTGAAAAAAGAACATTAAAAGGGTGTAGGCGATATTGGTTTTTAAAGAACTATCCTAAAATTAAGTTCATATGCAACATTTCTAGTTAGGAGAGTTCAACGGTTGGTTGACACACTTCCCCATCCCGGAATAGGCTGGGTAGTTTTTATTAAAATCCATCATTTTCAGTACGTACTTAATGCTCTCTGCTGGACTCCTCAATCATTTGTTAACCTGATAACTGTAGGAACGTCGTCATGTTTCATAACAATA
The DNA here is from genome assembly GCA_963576905.1 of Mystacides longicornis. NCBI lineage: Eukaryota > Metazoa > Arthropoda > Insecta > Trichoptera > Leptoceridae > Mystacides > Mystacides longicornis. The sequence goes on along the minus strand of OY756429.1, from coordinate 14,760,797 downwards.
TGTACCTAGGTACAAGTTATGTATATTAGTTATTCGAGACTCACTCTATGGAAATATTCCAACTTGGCAAAGATACTGGTTTTAGGTGAATTTTCTGAGAAAACAAGGGAAGATGTTGTTAGTACGAGTGGAAGGATTTTCCGAAATATGAGAATTTCGCTTCAAGTTAACTTCATAATAAACGATTCCACACGCCACTCACGTGCAACTGGTTTTCTTCGAATTATGAGCTCCATTCTGCCAACTATTGCATTTTCATGTTATTTTATTCAAACAGCCAATTACATCCGTTATTTTAGCATTTCATACGCGAGTTTGAAATGTTCAGTGTACCGAAATCTTAGCTAAAAGGCAAAATCACTATTTGAAATATTTTTTATCCATACAAATATTAAAAACAAAACTTTAACAGAAAATTACTAAATAGATCCATACTGATTATGACTTAGAAACTTCGACATTAAAAGACACACAGACATTTTGTCTTAGAATACCGTCGACAGATAAAGTTACCGAAACCGAACGTGAGATATTATGCAATGGATATTTTTGGAATAATAACGTCACGCTTAACAAGCAACCACGGCAACCTTAAATGCGCTAAAAGTTGCAGAAAGGAACCTTTGGAAAAAGTTCAAAGTGAGATAAGGAAGACAACGCAAGATTTTGGAATACACGGGGTCGGCGAAAATGTGTCCGGAGTAATGTGTCGTGAAATCGAACGAGAGATCTTATCATAGAATTTGCCATGAATGTTTGCGACGTTCTATATAACAGTTTAGTTAATTTATCAAAAATAAGATGAGCATAATTTATTTTTCCGTAGTGAGCACTATATTGTTGCAGAAAATATAACCGTTTTATCCTCTATCGGAACTTCTCAAATATTTTCATTGTAATATTTCACTCCGCTTCTGTTTACACAAACAGCATTATCATTTTTTCCGCATCTCCCCGATACGTTTCCCACTGTTCGGTTATTATTAGCCCGACACAGGTATTCATTCACCGCTGGCTGGAAGAAATTGTTCACACTTTTCCCCCCGCCATTTATATCTAAAACGTTAATGAATATTTTATACGTGTAATTTACATATTGCTTGCTACGTCTGAATTATTATTAGCGAATAATACGTACTAAAATCACTCGCTTTCGCTTAAAATGAAGAGATAAAATACCAACAGATAAATCGTTAAGTATTGGGTATATACCTACTTGCATACGTACGACAGCAAACCAGCTGGGTAATTTAAAATAACAGTAGAAGACGGTCGTGGTTTGTTCCATTCAAAAATCGAACATCAGTAATAAATTGTTAAAATCATTAGTTCTGTTGTTACATATTCGCTAAACTTTTTCGTTAATACCCATACAATATTGATATAACGTTGCTTTAAATGTTATTAATAGACACAAGATTCATAAATTTGTAGCACGTTTGTTAAAATTATGCGGATATTTTTTGTAAACGTACCTTTAGTTTGTTAATATACTTTTTATTGCACAATTGAAGGCTCACGGCTATCTGCCTTAATTATTATTATGTATAAGTTATAACGTGGGATAGTGATATAATTTTTTTTAAGAATATTACTCTGGGCTCTCTTAAAGTGAAATCAATAAATTCATTTTAGACATCGTTCATATCAGAAAGTAAAACGTGTATTGTGGAAGAGGTAGATGGTCGGCACCGGGTATCGAAGCTTCGATCTGCAGAACGAAAGTCGGAGATTGAGACGACTTAAAAAACCTGTTAAACGAAATCCATTCATGCAAAATTAAAACTTCTTAAAACATCTATGCGCGTTATTCGGCCGCATACAACGAAGTGTGGAGAGATTGTTCGGCAATATTTGCTATATTCGCACGCATAATGCATAAGCGCGAATAGCAAATACGCATGTCCGTCCACTTGTAGGTTTTTTGACACACTTCAAAGGGCAGGAAAAATCCGAATGCCCACACTTCGTTTACTCATTGATTCGAGTTCGCCCGCTTACAGAGTTATCCTATGACTTGTGATCATCCACCAGCGTCTTCTACGTGGTCTTTTTGTAACTTCGTATTTACATAACAGGCATTATATTGGTAAGCCGCATTAAAGTACAAATAAGTTGCAGCTACAGTTGAAATATACATTTTGTTTGTCACCCGTATGTTCGGCACGCCGCACCAGCTGAAGTGTGGAAGGCACGTTTGTTGTTCCCTCACATAACGAATATTTGGACGAATACAGCGTAAACGAATAACGCAAGTGTGGTGCCGCCATAAGATGAAAACAATGCATGAGACACAAACCTTAGCAGTAAGAGAAGAAGTCATGTCAAAGATTCGTTAGCCTGTAATGCTGGCAGGGGGATGTCGATCACCAGGATAAACTCCAAAGAAAGTCAGCATATTGAACTTAGGAAGGCTGTATGAAAGAATTGGGAATTGTACCCGTAATTTCACATTCAAAAGTTTTCATATTGGCAGACACAGGGGGTTATTCTGAACATCCGAACCTATCGAGTTGTGTGCGTCCCGATAGTGTCGCGTAGGATCCAACTTTTTGTACAGGCTCTTACTATTTACAAGTCACATTCGAATGAAACATCGGATAACCGGTTGCATTCGTCGCAACACTATCGGATGTCTATCCAACCAAGTCTTTACTAGTGTTTAATGATCTTATATTAATTTAAGTGTAAAAAATGGCACACAAATTCATTGGAGTGTTATTTGGTAAAAATTTGGAAGAATTTTAATGAAAATTGTTTATAAACGTTCTATCTAAGAGTATAGATAGCATGTAAAAGATTGATTACATTTCAATTTGAGGTAAAAAAAAAATTATTGACAGAAATAACAAATTATGAGATTTGTTTATTAAAATAGGCGTGTTTTTTATGTAAAAAATATAGTGGAATATTTTAAATTAGTATTAAAAAATTATTATTTTTGTCCGTCACGCTATTGTATCGTATCCGATGCAACTCGATCGGGTCGGATGTTTAGAATAACCCTCAATATAATCATTGATTGGAAGTTTCACGTTTCATGATGTCACTTCCAAGTAGGTACTCGTGTATCTTAGCAAGTGTTCAGGGTGTTTGTTCTACGTCGTCAGCTTGCGTCTGTAAGATTCCTTTGGGACTATCATGTATGCTGTGTCAGAGTCTCCGAGACATAATTCTGCACTTCGGTTAAACACATGTAACAGTTCTCTGATTATTAAATTCTGTAATTTATATGTAAACAAGCTTTCCCGACAGACGTTGTCCTGTGGAACCTTTGGTCCTAACCAGAGGCGGCCCGTTCATTGTGCACTGCGCCTTCAGAAACAAAAATAAAATAATTAAATAATAACATTATAATATTAATTCTAAAACGTCCATATTTCATTCGTATTAAAAGCTCAGACGGGATTAACACGATAATATAATTATATGCGCGCAATTTGGCTGACTTTGTATGAAAAATTTCTAAAACGCCCGAAACGGTAGAGTAAGTGAAATGGGCTACTGTAAGAGTGGCAATTAAGTATGCCAGAATGAGAGGGTGCAGGTGCAGAAGACAATAATGTTGTTGTTAGATTTTTTCAAAGATGGCGTCGCATGAAATTCGTTCCATACTATGTAACTTTAATATTTTATTTTATCTAATGTCTTATCCATTTTTTTTACTTTTTATTAGTTATTCTGTTATCCGGAGCGGTGAAGAATCCAATGAAACCAACATCGGAAGAATCTGTTGAGCCAATCTCGAGTTATTATAAGTGTTCGCAACTAACCCGACTTTAATTTATATTAGAGATTTATAAACTCATACTAAATTGCATTATATGTGGTGTGTTTTTCTTCATGAAATTACAAAAATAATGTCTCTAAGAGTCATAACATGATTTTAAATAGCATAAAGCTCACTGCAAGAAATGGGGTAGGTATTCAATGCAAACATATATTTTTTAAACCCGATGGATAACTTCAGAGATTACAGCGTTATAACGGTTTGAGTTTTATATGTTTGTAAATTGTAGGTTTCAAATTATAACATTTATGATAAGTTTGATAAAGTTTTTATTATTATTGTAATTACATCTTCCCTAGAACAATATTTCTATTCATCTGCTACTTTCTGGCGCTCTGCCAACATGTACGTCGCAGTCGGATTTTACCTTTAACGGTCTATAAGTTTGTTTTCCAGTATCTTTCATTTAGGTCGTTGAATTTTCGTGTAGCAATTCTTATTCTTCTTCTTTAGCCTTCGGACATCTACTGCTGGACAAATACATCTTCTGAATCTTTTCATTTTTAACTGTTGACTGCTGCAGGCAGCAAATATTTTCCTCCACACTGGCTGTGATCTTTGATTTGGTGTTGTTCGTAAAATCATCATTTCTCATTCTCTAAAGATTACACCAATAAATGGATCGCTACATGCGTTCGAGATTTATCACATTTTCTTATTGTGAAGACTTTTGTGCGCATTGATTACATATACTCGGGATTTTCTATTTTCAAGACTGTTTCTTTGGATCACGAAAGCCATATTCATACACATTTATCGTGTTTACTTACCTATGCATAATCTTTGTTGATCACTTTTTTCCGCTATAGAAATCGACTTTATGGTGGAGGTATAGCATTCCATAGCCATTCCTTGTCTATCTATGGGCAAGGAATTAAAAATTTTGACAATAATTTTAAGGTTTCAACTTTAATAACTCGATATAATCGCTCTGCTGAAAGCCGTGCAATATTAATCAAAGAGGCATAAGATAAAATTTTGTACGGGTTATCTCACCCACGCTTTATCTTAAAATAAATTTGAGATATCGGGCTCCTATCTATTTGATTTTAAGTCCCCCTAGAGAGGTCTTAATTGTTGTTCAATTTTTTGTAAACTAAAACCCATCCAGATATTTCAAAATTACTTTAAGTGTATCATAAGACTATTCAGAACTGTGTAATATATTTTCTGAAATTGTCTGAATTTGCGTTCATTGCTTAAGAATTCATTTTTAAAAGAATTTTATTTCAAGACTCATTTACAAGACACAGCTGGTTTAATACGGAGACTTTAAGTTTTCTTTAAAAAAAAAACGCATTTCAAAACAACATAATGATACTTAAAGTCGACATAAAGTGTAATATCAATCTTTTACAACCGGAGTTCAGCTCTCTCTCTCACAAATGATGAACATTTTTGTAGATATACGTTTACACTGTGGACAAATATGACTAAAATAGGCTGGAAAACATGGCAAAGTGGGAAGATTATTATTGTTTGCAGTTTACTAATTCATAAACCATTAACAACAATAACGGCAGATTGATGCTATATTGAGAAACGAAATTGACAGATTTACAGAAATTCCGCGAAAAATTAGTAAACAACCGATGTTTTCCAAAGATTACAGATAGATACAAATTTTAACCCGACTGGTATTTGATTGTCGTAACTGTTTGACTAAAAACAATTTGGCTTGATTATAAACTGTTGAATTTTGTTTTGTAACTTTTCATTTTGTTTTGGAATAGTATTTCTGGCACAAATAACTCTCATAGAGTGAGCTGCCGTTAAATTAATAAACAAATAAATAATAATTCTATTATGTTTCAAAAACTGATGTGTTTTTATTAACAGTTGTATTTTAAATGTTTTTTCATTCATATTGAAGAGAGTAAAACCAATAATCAAGTTCGTTAAAAATCCCAATTTTGTAATGTATAAAAAAAATCTAAAAATATACCGGCCGGCGTTTGAATATGAAATTTGTATGGAGCGTAGAATGTATTAAAATCCAATATCATTTTCGTGTCATAAATTCAAATTTGACAGTCGATGGCTCCTTTGTATTCGCGCGTATTATTTAGTATTACCTTACTCAGATTAAAGTCTTTTATTTTCTGATTTGCATAACAGACAGGTGCTGCCCCGTATCTATCCCACGTCCTCTTCCCATTTTTTTCAGTGCTCGCATTGATTTGACAAATTTTTCTTTTACTGAATAATTTTCATTATATTATTAACTAGCTTTCCCGACAGCTGTTGTCCTTTCTTTAATTTTTTCCTTTTATTTCATCAGCTCTCTCGTGTTCTTATGTGATCTGTGACTTCCATTGCTATCTGTTCTGCTTCTTCTTTTTATAGATCCTGGGGATCTGTTTGTGTCACCGCCAGATCCTCCTGTGATGTCGACTGCCAGCTGTCTCTCCACCTCTTTGGGGGTCTGCCTGGGAGTCTGCGTCCTTCGGGGTTTTCTTTAAGGGCGATACGTAGAAATCTGTCCTCTGACATTCTGTTTACATGTTCATTCCAGTGTCGCCTTCGTTGTCGTCCCCACTTCACTAATATGTCTTTCGTCTTACACGTGCTCCAAATATCAACTCTTCCAACACAGTCACGCAGCGTGTTTCCAGTCATAGATCGGAGAGTTTTCATTTCTGAAGTTCGTAGCCGAGATTTTTTTTGTCCTGCAATCCTTCTAATGTCGTCAAACCACCTCGCCATCTTTCTTTACTTACTATCAATATTGAATTTAAAGTTGAATCTAATTTAATTTAACCAATAAAATTTCGACCGATGCATCTGTTTTAAACGATCCTTACGTGAATACGTAGTGTTTGTGTATTCACGTAGTGAAAGTTCATTTTAACAGATTAAAACGACGTACCTACACAGGTAGTTGGACTTTCATGATAAATTATATGAGCTCGAGCGATGTTAACATGTCATATGCTGATATGGCCCGGGGCCAAGGGGGGGACAATTTGACCCATTCATAGGCTATTTTCTATATGAAGGATGAGGAAAATATGAATTGGCTACATTTTTTAATTTCTAGGGAGGGGGGTGGGGCAGCTGCCCACCTGACCCCCCTTGGCGACGCCCTTGCAACTGACAGATATCAAATGCCAATTAAATTTTAAAATACAGAAAAATTTATATTGTGAGATGCGCAGAGAAGGTGACCTACATTAAGTTTTCTTAAATTTTCTAATAACCCGCACAAGTTTCATAATATTTTCTATTATTAGAACCTTCTCTTGACAATGGAAAACACACCAAAATAATAATTTGCGAAATTACTCCATCGAGATCGAGATAATTAAGGCTCTATCTATATAAAATTTGCCTTGAACACTGACTCACTGACTGACTGACTGATGTCATTAACGCCGCTAGATGGCGCGCCACTCGCAACTAAAGACAAATTTTGTTCTACTAATATACGGCTGACAGCTGAAAGTAACATAATAATATATTATTATTATGCCTGGTGGCTGAACACTTTTTTTTAAAGGTCTTGACGTAGAGAAAAACAATTTTTCGGGTTAGATATTTAAAAACTCACATGCGAAGTCAGCCATAAGAAAGCAAAGTGTACCAAATTAGGAAACTTTTACGGTCAGCGGGACTTCATAATGAAGAAAAGCCTTACTTATGCAATGTTTGAAATAAAAAGTTTCCACACAAAAGTAATTTTTTAAAGATTTTCATGTGAATTCATAGCGTTGAAAAGCCATTTGAATGCAAAGTTTGTTATAAAAGTTCAAGTTTTTTTTTAATTTTCATAGAGTTCTATTATCAAGTTTTTATCAAGTGCTTTAAAGTCTGACATATGAATTCTGCCATAAGAAAGTAATGTTTGCATGAAAAAGTTTACCAAATCATACGTTTAACGCACAGACGCGACATCATAACGGAGAAAAGCCTTACTAATCAATGTTTGAAATAAAAAGTTTACACACTAAATTATTTTTTTAAGAATTTCATGTGAATTCATAGCGTTAAAAGCTATACATACATACATATGCAGAGTTTGTTATAAAAAGTTCAAGTTTTTTTTTTTTTTAATTTTTGAGTTCTATTATCAAGTGCTTTAAAGTCTGACATGAATTCGGCCATAAGAAAGTAATGAAAGTAGTGAGTTTTCATGAAGAACTCAATTAATCAAGTGCTTTAAAGTCTCACATAAAAATTCAGCTATACGAATGCAAAGTTTGTGTGAAAAAGTTTAATCAATCGAATAGTTAAATACCCACATGCTAAAAGCTATTTGAATGCAAAGTTTGTAATTAAAAGTTTAAGTTGTTTTTGAGTTTTCATAAGAGTTATATCTACCAAGTATTTTGAAGTCTCACAACTATGAGAAAGTAAAGTTTGCATATATTGCACGGGCGTCTTTAAAAAACTAGTTTTTATATGTTGAGATAAAGAGATTTATTCTAAAATGTGTTATCTCGAAACTTGATTAAACGAATTGTGCATACAAAAGACAAAAGTTTGTCGATGAAGTTGCGAATATTTTTTCAAAAATTTCTTTCACTTTATATATTGAAAACAACCCAACATCAAGCCTTCGTTTCGAGAAAATTTTGTCTATAATCGGACAATTCGTTTTATCTAGTGTCGAGAAAATACTTTGTATACCTAGAGAAATATATTTTCTCTTAGAATGTGATAAAAAGAAACCAACAGATGTTGTAGCAGTTTAATGAAAAAGGTAAATATAGACGTACCTACATATTGTACATTGGAAGTATAATCAAGGTAATCGTATCAAGAAGACCTTCCCGTGTTGTGTCTTTAATGTTTGTCCGTAGATTTGTTTGTTTACTTAATCATTTATCACGGAGTTATCGTCGCTGGACACAAAATGTAAGATACGTGATCATGTTGGTACAAGCAAAATTAGACTTAAGTGCCAATTTTTACAAAATTGAATGAGACACATAAAATGAATCAAAATGTACGATTTCTCTCTACGGTTTTCAGTTGAGGTCATGAAAAATCAGGTTTTCTTTCCTGTAACAATTAAGTATAGGGAATTGTTCCAAGAAAAGTACTTTTCAAATTCAAATTCAAATATTTTTATTGAGGAAATAAAAAACATTAAAAAATACATTCACAATAATAAATTTATACATTTTTTTTTTAAATATTTTTTTTACCCCCAAAATTGAGCAGATCTTGTGACTTTTATACCGCGGATAATCGGTCACTAGAGCCTTGTTAGTTTTCAAGCTGGAGGTACCACGTGTAGGTGAGGTTGATATTTTGTTCTTTTCTTCATATTGATTCCAGATAATATTGATCAGACATTAGTTTTCGACAAATAGAACTAACTATTATTATACTATCATTAAATCAGTGGATGTTCAAGTTTCAAATGACAAATTTTCCAAATTTATACTACTTCGGGCTTTCGACCGTCTCATGCTGCTGTTTCGAAGGTTGGATTTAGTTCTATTATCCTAGATGCAGTAGCGTTGTATATTGGCCGTAATATAACGGACGCAAAATAATTACGAAGTTTATTACCGATCTTTACGAAAGCACGTCAAGGTGAGATTATTCCACGTTTGTTACGGGCGCTATATAACGGTATCGCTTTCCAGATCTATGGGTTGAAGCATAAAGTAATTGCATAGTATTTGTCAATTCTCCTTTGACCATTTAGAGGACTTGCGTTTAAGGAAACTAACTTGTCATTGTAGAAACACAAAAAACGTATTGTTTAATTTCTTACTAACCCACCAACAACGGACTTTGAAGACATAATTTATTTCTCTTGAGAATGTTTATGAATATAATTCATTTTTACTTGACCCAATTTGTGCGTGCACTTGAGTATACGCATGTCTCATTTTTCGCGTGCACCGACGTTATACTCCTTAGCAGGTTGTCACTGTTTGCATAGCCAATGAGCCGGAAGGAGTCGTGTCATTTCTCAAGACTTGTTTTGTTTGTTTTATGAGTCAAAACTCATAACTTATTCCAATGTAAAGAAAAATTATAATAATATTACGAAAAGTATACAAGTTAAGCTCTTCATCCAAAAATATACAGGATGATGTTTTTGATTAGAACGTTGTTGCAATTAACGGGGCAGACAGAAGGTCTGATATTTCTGTACATTCTATAATAATATCTCGATTCATAGTTTTCTTGACCAGTGTGGCTAGTACGAGTTTAATCGAAAGCTAATTGCACGCTAATAAGCGCTTATTAGCGTCGGATAATGTTCGAAAATCAAACGATCGAATCATTCGATCATTTTTGTATGGAAATTTTTCGAAACTCTTTCGATGATCGTTCTGATATTTGATCATCGAAAACTTACACTTATCAAACTTACAACTTACACTACAGTATCCCGCACACGACTAGAAGAGCATACTTCTTTCGCTTCTTCCACCGACATACCATTTCTCATACAGCTTCTCCTATTTCTCTTACTTCTTACCTGGCCTTCCTTGAGGACGGAATCGATGTGTTCGATCCACGTCATTCTCGGTCGCCCACGCTTTCTTACACCTTTCCTTTCAGTCTTATGAATTATCTTTGTCATTCTGTTTGCATCCATTCCTTTCCACATGCCCAAACAATCTCAACTTATTAACTTTCATCTTTGTCACAACACTTACTTCCATACCACATTCTTTCCTAATATTTTCATTCTTTTCCATATCCCATAAAGTTTTTCCACATATTCTTCGTATTCTTCTTCGTATCTACGTACAAATATGTACCAATTGAACTATTTTATTGCTATCTCGTTTCAATTAATCATTAAAAAAAAAACAAGATGGAAAGAGACAGACGAAAAATTAAGAAACCATTCAAATAAATATTCTGGCATTCGCAACAAAAAAGAATATTCATAGTGATTTTTTTTCCTATTAAGACTATCTGCGATGATGTTTTTTGACGCACACACCAAGCGATGCTATTGGTCAAACATTGATTTTCGTATTTTATAAAATTCCTTGATTTGAAAGTTTATGGTTTGATATTGAATACAAAGAAGTGGTTGGTAGTTCAGTCACTTGCTTTCGTATTACTTTGTACTGGAAATCGTGTGTTCAATTTCTGATGCCAATTGCCTTCGTCTTTCACGACACAAACTTTAGTAGCTTAGTGTGAAAGAGACAAATAGTTTATTTTTGTTCAGTTTGATTGAAAACAGGTTAAAAAAAATGCTAGCTTGAATTAATTAACCTTTATTTATCAGTGGTTTTCGTAGTTAAAGTGTAGGTATTGACCTTAAAATCGGAATCAGCAATAAAAAGTAGGGACCATTCAACAGATATTGCCAGCAATTCAGAGGTCCTTAATTGGGATGTATTTTGTTGATGAATATGAGGCTCTGCTCGCGTAGACTATTTGATTTTTGCAAACGAATTTTTCGTCAATGTAGAGTGCGAAAAATATGAACTGTCTATTGGAACATAAACAGTTATTTGAAAACGAAACAAAGACACGTATATCTTTAATATAAAAGAATGTCGGGTTAGTGCCAACACTTATAACTCGAGATCGGCTGAACAGATTTTTAACCCTTCGTTACTACTCAAAATAAATTTTGCACAAATATTACTCAAGGGTCAATCTGACCCTCGCAAAAAACCAAGGTTTAGTTTAATTTAAATAATACATAAATAAATCGCACTTAGTATTTTTAAACCTATATTTAGAAATCGAATAAAAAAGTTAACTATTAAAAGTTTTCGAATTTTTTAATAAAAGTCTGTTACCCGGAACGGAGAAGAATCTAATAATTCAAGCATCATAAAAATCTGTTCAACCGATCTCGAGTTATAAGTGTTCGCACTAACCCGACTTTCTTTTATATTATAGATTCTGTGTAGTATTACATGTTTATTTGAGAGAAACGATTCGGGTGTTATATTATATACACAAATTCTTGATACAAGTTAACGTGAAAATTTCAATTGAAATGAGAATAATGTGTCCTGATAGTATTGTATGTCTAGTTATTGTTTCAGAACAATACCGCAGGAAAAATAAAAACTGCTTTGTAGAAAGTGTTCAGCTTTTGTTGAAGTCTGTACCTACCCAACTAATACAAATTTGCATCAACAACGACAAAATACCATAGTACTACCTATCTACGTTCTGCCGTCGGGTGTTTCAAGGCGTTCCTTTTCAGCTTGTTGCCGATTAGTATTCTTATTTTTCTCCCATCAGAAGAATGGTTAGTTTAGTCGGTGTTTCCAATAACAAAACTAATTTTAATTTAAAGCGCGGAGCAAAATGAACAAGAACTCATTTCCATAATAGAAACGGAACGAACGAAACTTCCATCTGGACGAAATACGGATTTTTGAAATGGCTGCTACATCGGTACATGTTTAGTGGAGAAGATTTAATCTTTATTTAGGTAAACACATCCCTACTATAAAAACAAACTCTTGAATCATTCCTTGAAGTGTTGAGTCATTATTAGATTGTTTTGGATAAAAATAATAAAAAAAAAATATTAATTTACTATACAAAGTTGTCAGTAAAGCCGGCGGAACTTATTGCCTGAGGAAATTTTTTCCAGTCCGCCGTTCCCGTCCAATCTGAGGCCAACCCCAGGTAGAAATTTCAAGTGAAAAAAAACACTTAGAAAAACTCTGGCCCGACCGGGAATCGAACCCGGGACCTCGTGATCTGAAGTCTACGCCTAGGCTACCGAAGTCGGTAAAATTCATTTTTCAGCAATACGAAAACGCTCTTTGCCGGGTTGGTTGTTTGACAGCATGTAGGGGGCTAGCTTACAATATAAACCCGCCTCCTTCTTTTTTATCCGTGCATGAGACCGGCATTAGCAGAATGTACCTACCTACATACATTGTTCCGACCCATGCATCTGTTTTAAACCATATATTTTCCATTCGAATTCTGTCAAACGCACTAATTATTGTCAAACAACAAAATTTTAATTTCAAAATTAGAATTGAATTAAGTAGGTATAACAAAGCACTAAGAATGCTACTTATGCACTTTTAGTTTTCTATTTTTCTCTCGTTGTTTTATTAAGTTCATCATATATAATTTATACACAAACCGAACAAATTAGTGTTCTAAATGATCAGAAAATGTATAGGTACTAAACTGTTCCTTTATTATTCTTCTTATACAAAACAAAAATGCCCTTTTTTATTCTTCGATAGTTTTTGTACAAAATTACGTTTCATGGTCACGTTAGTTAGTCAAAGTGCGTTTTTTATTGTAAGTGCATATAATTAAATACTATTTTTTTATAGTGAGCTAGGTACTATGATAATATAAAGGCTGGATGTTGGTGTTAAGACGTTTAACGTGTCGCCAAGTCTATTAATCATGTGAACATTTACTACGCGAAAACACAAACACTTTAAAAATTATCATTCAACTCACTCAGGTCGTTTAGTGTTTAGTTTAGATACAAAGTGTGTTTAAGTGACTCAGGTGGTAGTGCCTACCCCCCATGCGATATATTACCTATTTTAAAATACTTACGTACCTACCTAGGCTCTTGCTCTCACCTGCCGGCCTGGATGGACATGCCCACACCGTGGAACAAGCTACGGGCGTGTTATGTTAATTATGTGACTGCTAACTCTGTGCTCGCTCATAGATTTCCCTGCTGCGGCTGTCCGGCAGCTACTATACATACATACCTACTACACTCACGTGCTAATAACACTACCCTCCTATACTAAACTACACTACCCGTAGAATCAGATAGCGGAGACTAAGCTCTAACCGCAAAATAACACACGTATACGCATACCTACATCATACTTGGTTCATAATAATTTAGAGTAGTAGCAGTGATGTGTTTATTAGATAATATACTATTATTATTCTTCTCTAACGATAGAACATTTAGAGAAGTTCGTTAATCACGTGGAGTCGAAAAGATGGGTGTTTTGAAAAAATCTCAAAATATTATGTCATTGTATAATGTTCTTGTCACGAGTATTGAAGTAGTTTGTAGCCCAGTATTTACAGCGTAATGCAGGTCGTGGGCTCGAATCCCGGTGCCGATATTTCCACTTTCCCAATATAACCCTTTGGTTAGTGTGAAATATGCCGAAAGTGTATTTGTGTTCACTTTGGGTGAGCCTATTTCATTTAAAAAATTCTCGTTCACGCTGTACGGTCTTGTGGGTAATGTCTTAATTTATAAACAGAAACCAAATTTTTATAAATGATAATAATACCTATAATAATGAATTTTTTGAATTAACGAATATAAGTTACTACCAATCCTTCTGTAATACCATATATTATTCTAACAACCCACCGGAGATAGGTGGCTGTCTGTAAATAAGCTTTGCGATCTCAGGCAAGTGTCACCAAATCTACAACCTCCGGCACACCAAAACACTGTCTAAGATTCTTTAGCCCGAGGCTCTTTTACGCCCCATATCTCGCCTGCCCTCTGTTTTTCCTTGCACAATTAACTGTGGAAAAATATAGTATTTTTTATTGCAAAAGAAATTGCCATTTTAACAATGATCACCAACTCTCTGCTCATTTTTGCTTAGCTTAAAAGACTTCCTCGTTGGTTACGCGATCCCTGCATAAGAACATCTATCGGTAAAGCCGAGTTCAAACGCCTCAATTCTACTCTAGGTTTAGACTTAATTAGTCACTAATATTATAGAACATAGTACAAGGGTATAACAGATATCCTTTTTAAAGCTTTCTCTATTTAATGCCTATAGGCTTTGTTGAACAGAACATTTCAATTAGGTATTTATGCCGTTCTCCTGGTAGAGATCTTAGTAGGTATATTATATAGAATCAAATATTTTGATTACCTTTTAAGTATGTCTCTATTTCCAATCCAAACTCCCTTTACACCCCACTCAGGGGCATACGGAGGCAAAAAGATGTTTATGACCTCCCACATTATGTCCAAATTCCTTAGCTCTGCTTAGAAGGAGCGGAACACAGTATGAGAGGGTCTTCCTCGTCTTCGGGACCCTGATGGGAGGAAGAACAGCGCTCTCCTCGGCCAACTGTTACTCGGTATTCTTAACAAATGTCCCGGCCAAGTCCATCTCCTCCACATAATGGGAGAAGTGATGGGCTCACGCTGGGTGCGCCGGCGTATAGCGTTGTTCGTGATGCGGTGGTACAATCTTACGCCCAGTATTCCCCTGAGGCACTTCATGTCTCTTTTTACATAACTTTAATCGTCATTATTTTTTTTTAAATTTTATAGTTATATATCTAGTACAAATATATTATATTCATAGGTATAAACCACATTTACTGCAACGCTCAACTTAAAATCTGTCCAAGTTGTAAGGTTTATTATAGAACCAAAATAAACCCTACTTTGCAGATCAATCTTCTTCACCCCACTAAGGGGCATATGGAGACACCAAGAACCCTCCACAGCGCTCGATCTTGCGTATTTTCAATGACCTCCTCCAACCTCATGTCCAAATTTAAGATCTCTTTCTAAAAGCCCAAATCTTATTGCAACAATTTTCTTGATGACAAGACATGTATTTTTATTGAGCTATGTAATTCCGGTACATATAAACTTCATCTTTTTGTCAATCTGTTTTGAAAAAGGTAACTAAGTAGATATAATTTTGTATTACAAATTCAAAACAAAAATAATCTTCGCCCGGAAGATGGTTAACCTGCGGGATACGGTTATAGGGAGAGGATGTCGGCAAAATGTTTTCAAGATTGCGCATTTTCAATGCATAACGAAGTATCAAAAAGCTCAAGAAAGAAAGTCTCTCCTTTCAATAAGCTCATCCCGGCTTTACGTATTACGTTCCAACTGGCTTCAAAGTAAATTTTAACGAGAACTTTTAAAGTCGAGACTTCGTACAATATCTATAGAGGTGGCCTCTTGGTCACCTAACAACGTTATAAAAGTTTTCTTTTTATTATATTATTACATGTTATACCCGTCATCATCGCCGTTTTTACGGTTGCACAATGGCAGCAAAAGATAAAAATATGCTGTACATCTTTTGATTTTCAATACGATGCAAATATGTGGTGATAATGGGTTATTTGCCTTTTCTTTTTTCCTCCGGCGGCAGCACTTACCTGACAGGGTTTGAGAGAAATGTCAAATAATTAAGGTTGCTATGACTTTAACAAAATATTATTACACATAAGCTATTTAGTACTTTAGAAATGGGATATAGTATAAATAAATAATAAATAACACTCTTCTATACACAGGTGTCAGTATAGCAGGCGGAACTTAAATAATAAATAAATAAATAAATCTTCATTGGACGCAAAAAATAGTGTAAATACAATTTTAAAAAACTACCAAAAGGCGGACTTATTGCTGCAAAGCAATGTCTTACAGCCAACCTCAACTCGAATCATTCTCTACCAGTCAACCGGTGCCGTCCATTCTGAGACAGGATTCCACCCCTGAATAGAAATTTCACGTGAAAAAACACATTGAAAATTTCGACCCGACTGGGAATCGAACCCGGAACCTCTTGATCTAAAGTCGGCGCTCTTGCCACTAGTCTACCGAGATCGGTATTAATCGTTCTCAATTAAAAAAAATCTATGTGGATCAATCAAATCTCCGTTTGCACCAAATCAGGGGCATACGGAGGAAAAAGAACTCACCACTGCGATCGATATAGCGCATTGTTTATGATCTTCTCTAACACCATGCTCATATTCCTCAGCTATGCTTCGAAGGAGCGGAATACGGTATGAGAGGGCCCTTCTCGTCTACGGGACCCTGATGGGAGGAAGCGCTCTCTACGGCATTCGGCTTCCTCACCTGTCCCAGCCGAGTCAATCTTCTTTGAGATGTCTCTATGTGTATAGTATTATGTTAAGCCTCGGAGGATGAATCTATAGAGTGCGATTACTACTTCTACTTGTACGAGTGGCACTATAGGATTTTAGGTGTACATTTCATCCCGCTTCAAACAACAGGAAAAATGCACCACTACACAGATCTGTGTGAGTTCCTCGCAACTGTGACCTCATAGCGTTAGTCGTTCAGTTTTCTGGACAACTATATTTAGTTGCAGTGGCAAGTTTTGTGTATTTAGCGCAGTAGGTGTCTTTCATACGGCGATCCTATACTTTATACTTTTTTTTCTTATGAAAAATTCGCAATAAACTTTTTAATGATTTACTTGTGTTCAGTTCATTAGTTTTATGGTACAGGTTTTCTGCTTATTTTATACTTCAATACTCTCCTCTTTTGGTTGTTGAGGTGGACTTATTTGTCCAAAGAATGTATATTGACGCAAATAATCTTCCGTGCTCCAATTACAGGTATCTTCCGAAACTGTTTCATATGTCCATACAATCTAAGCTAGTGTTTTTCTTAAATTATTCAGAGTTTGCGATTTGACAATAATTACATAGGTACTTTTCTCTAGTTTTATTGGCAGTTTTGGGCTTTTAATATTTTTCTATAGTTGGCGAGATATTCTGTAATCTTTTATCTTTACTGTACCTATATATTATTATTCTTTTCAATATAACGACGTGGACATCACTGAGTACAAATATTATTAGAAAACTTTTGTGGATGCGCAGAACCGAAAATTGGTTCCTTTATATAGTAGTCACATGACTGAAAATAAATCATGAATAATAATTCATTTTAATTTCATCCGGAAGCACAACACAAAAAAACCCATAGATACTTCCTTTAATTAAACGATTAAAACATAGGTACAATTTCCCTGTGTTAACGCTAAAATAAAAAATAGAATGTCACCAACCGCTACCGATAAACGTCATAGTTTGTATGATTCTTACAGCAGTCATGTGGCACTCTTTAGGACCATGCGCAGTAGAACATTATCTCTCTAGTTAGTCTAGTTCAATTTCTTCGCAAATGTGAACATAGCTTATTATTATATTAAAATCACTGAGTACAAATATTATTAGAGAACTTCTTTGGAAGCGCCAAATTTTAAAATTGGTTCCTTTATTCAACAGTCACGTGACTGAAGATAAATTATCAATAATAATTCATTTTACTTTCATCCACAAGCACAAGATAACACAAAAGCCCATAGTTACTTCCTTTAACTAATCTTATAAATAAAAACATAAAATTCCTCTGTGTTTACGCTAAAATATTAAAAATAAAAAATCGAATGTCACACACCGCTACCGACAAACATCACAGTTTTGTATGAGTTTAACAGCAGTCACGTGGCACTTGTTGGAACCATGCGCAGTCGCACATTATTTCTCTAGTATTATTTCTTCTCAAATATTAAAATGATCTTTTATATTTTCTGTCACTCGTGAATTTTTAAGCTATTAAACTTTTTTTAGAGAGTATAAAAATCATTATAATTGTTAAAAGAATTTGTTACTCTCATTTTGAAACAGTTAGGTAATATAAAGATAATGATATGAGAGGTGCCAAGAAGACCCCTCGCACAAAATAGTACACAGCCTCCTCTACCTCAGCCACTAATTTAAATTTCATTTGGGGGGTTCTGTTACGAGAGTATTTTTAAGTGTGCTTCGCCCGCACACACTAAATGTCACCCTCAGATCACATTTTCTCAGTTTTATTGCCTTCCCCTACGCCCCCGCACCCCTACTTATTTGCCTAGGTGTACAGATTTATCAGTCCTAGAGGTGATACTTAGAAAAAATAAACGGTTATATGATTCC
The DNA here is from genome assembly GCA_963576905.1 of Mystacides longicornis. Classification (NCBI taxonomy): domain Eukaryota; kingdom Metazoa; phylum Arthropoda; class Insecta; order Trichoptera; family Leptoceridae; genus Mystacides; species Mystacides longicornis. The sequence continues at coordinate 14,742,370 of OY756429.1, read as the reverse complement.
GTTTTATACGCGTATCATGAGAATTTTATTTTTTATAAAAATAAGTGAGGAGAATTTTCCAGCTAATAATAAATAGAAAAATTGTCATTTGGCATGAAACATATCCACGAGGTTCGATTTAGCAATGATGATATCTAACATTGTAAATAATGTTGGATTAAAACATAGGGATTCGCTTTAGCCAATATTAAATCGGCAAATTTTTTTCAAGATTTATTTGTGACACAACCCGATAAGGGCCAATTTAGTAAAAAAGGTAGTTAATGTTGTATACATTATGTTGAATTAAAATATAGTATACAGCTTGAGCCAATAATTAAGAGTCAAATAATTTTACACGTGAAACATATCTATGTTTTATATTGTTAAAATATTGGATTATAATACAGCAACCCCCTTCAGCAAAAAAAAAAATAGACAAATTTGACAAAGTGACATATGATAAAACTCGGTGAGGGTCAATTCAGCAATAATTATAGCTTTATAAAAATGTTGGACTGTAATATTACAGGACCTTCTTTGGACTATGGTATAATGCCTTACTAAAGTAGCTTACTGTGAAAGAGTCAAGGAGTATATTTGTGTTCACTTTGAGTGAGCACAGATTTATTATGAAAAATGAATTCTCCTTTCTTTTTTTTATTGAATTATGTAACACTATCTATTAAATCTCAACTGGTCAGAATAGGCACAACGAGCCTTGGACGCCTTCGAGCGCAATGGAGAGCTCTTGATGCCTCCCTATGCTACCGAGTGGTTGATTTGGGGGTGATTCGCGAGGAGCTTGATTTGTCCGGGGCCGGCTTTTTGGTTTGATTTGCTTCGATTGAGCTGTGGGGTCGGTTTCTTACGGATTGGTCTCCGCCGGTCTGGCTTGCGGTGCGCGGGTGCCTTAAACGGAGAATGTAATGTAATATAATGTAACGTAACACTAGGGGTATCGGGGCTCGTTACATACCTAAAACAATAGAGTCGATATTATAACTGCGTTACATGGTGACTTCCTTTTTGCACATATTATTTATAATATGTGCAAAAAGTATATAAAATAATGGGCAATGGCGTGATTATAGCCGAAACAACCTCTAACATCCAACCACATATTTTCTACGTATATTTATACTTCTGTTTTTAGAAGGTTAGTGTATTGAAGTAGTTAAAGTAATATTATAATGAGTTTAAACGAAAACAAAATATCGTTTCATTTTCAAAAAATATTGTTTTTATTGTAGGTATAATATGTATACAAAAAAATTGTAAGTTTATTTTATGGAGTTCAGTTTTTCGACCGTATATTTTTGGAGGAACATTTGATTTTATTTTATTTTTAACAAAAGTAAATGTAGTAAAAAACATTGCTTTTTTATTTATAATAAAAGTAAATGTATTTTCTTTGAAATAAATAATGATAGGTATATTGTGATTTAATGAGTAAATGTATTGTCTTTGAAATGAATATTTGCTATGCATTAAATTATCTCGTAGATTTTACGCTTTTAAAACGTGACAAATATTGATTATAAAAACGAATTTCCAGTGGTTAAACACCAAATTTTAAGTGAATATTCATTAAATTAATGAATATTCACGAAGAAGCCTTAGTATGTATCTATACCATTTGGGAGATAAGGAAAATTGAAATTTCGCATGAAAAGACTTGCGGTTTCTTCAAACCAATGATTGAAATAATCGTGTCTTGTGGGAGGCGACGTGACTTATAGTTTATGAGAAGTGGAAAAGTGGCGCCTTTAACAAGGGAGCAGTACTCGGGCCTGCTTGGTGTAAATCAAAGGACAATGGCTGTCTGATGCTAAAGGTTTTATATTCAATTTTGCATACGGGAACATTTTAATATATTATATCGTAGGTTAACACGTTATATTTCTCTTTTGTAAAAATACCGTATTTCTTCCGTTGAAATATTATATTTTGTAAGTTTTAAAGTTTTGTACTAAGGATTTCCGACTGTTGAACGTATACATAGGTATTGGCATGTTTGGTTTCAAACAACTAGACCACTATTCGATATTGGCTAGAGCTTGTAATCATCGGTTAGTTTGAACTTACTGACAGCTTGAATGTCAGTTAGCCATTCGTTAACGGATAGTTTGACAGTTTTCTGTTTTCTTGCCAATTTCAACTTATTAAGCAAGTTTTTTGTCTCCTTCCATTTTTTTTTATTATGAAGGCCGCGTCCCTATTTGCGATACGAAGACTAGCCTTTGCATCAATGCGTCCTTTTGATAATATTGATGCAACGGCTAGCGCCGTTGCTCACGTGAATATACACCCAGCTTTAGGGTGCGTTTATACTTAATGAATATAGATCCAGAGCTGGAAAATAGAATATTATATTTTCATGATCGTTGATATTGGACACCAAAGAACTAATAACAAGGAGAACGAACTGTCGCCGCCGCATTAATTAGTTCTTGCTTGTTATTGTTTCCATGGTGTCCAATATCAACCATAAAAGAAAGTATGTTCTGTTTCTAGATTCCGCTCTACGTTCTCACACTGTATTTACCCTCTCAAAGGTGCATTTACACCAAACGATAGAATACAAACTGTTATTAGGTATTTTGTATTTTAATGGCACATTTGGAAAAAGGGTAGGTATCAAAAACCAATATTCAAGAAAAATAATATTTTGAAAATACACCTACCTTTTACCGAACACGTTTGCATACTAAGGTCATTTCAAATCATACTCGCATTTTAGGGGATGGCGTTTCTAGTTGTATTTCGTATAATTCAATGGGTACGAACATAATCAGTACCCCTATTCTCTGTTTTATCGAAAGGTAGTCTCGGTAGTAAAGTGAGTATTACACGATACATTTTGTATGAAAAACCGCAAAGTGATCACACAAAAAACGTAAAGTGATCACAAAGAGTCATTAGTTGTTATTTTTTCTGTATGAAAAACGTCTATACGTATCGAATGCGAGAATCGCTTTTGTTTCTAGAAATATCTCTGTGGAGGCGCTATACACGTTTCCCATACAAAATGTATCGTGTCATCTTCATCTTTATCCGAGTCCGGTTCTTGGTCTCTCCGGTGGTGGAAGGATTGGCCGACATGATGTCGTTTCCAGGGACGCCCGATCGCTCTATTACAATAGTCCAATCTACGTGGAGGCTCCTTCCGTGTAATACTCACTTTACTACCGTGACTACCTTCCGATAAAACAGAGAATAGGGTTACAGCTTTAAAACAACCTGCGTTCTCCCCAGCGTGTTACAAGTAGGTATAATACAGACAATATATTTGGGTTTACTCTCGTAATAAACAGGCAATATTCTGACTGTGATGCCTTTTCCGAGAAAGAACTTTTTACATAGGTAATATAATCTCGTTTTTAGCCAAATTACGACTCTAGTAGATCGTTGACAGACTGTAGATACTTGACTTCTGCTCTTGAATAACACAAAGAGATCGTTCTGTCTAGCCGCCTACGGGCTTTGGAAATGATCAATTCATATTATCTAACCAAAAATAATTTATTAAAGTGAACATTTGTATAAGTATCGAACCGTTATCCTAAATCAATTAAGGATGTAGTAGGTACAAGTCTGTGTGAGTTTACTTAAGATATTTCATAGTTTGTAGTAACACAATAGAAACTATCCAACAATATATCTACCTAGATGTAGGTACAGTGCAATTATTCTGTGCGGAGGAGTTATTCGAGTTGGTAATACATTATACGAGATGGAAAACCACTGCCAAAAGCATTAGTTTGCTAAAGGATAAATATAATTCACATTGATATTATTATCTCTTCTCTATTTCACACTCCTGATTTCCAACAAGCGTGTGATTTTAATTTAAGTTCATGTACCAGGATTATTTAAAAACTAGCAGACCCGCCCGTCGACCTTCAACCTTACCCAGAATAAAATAATAATAATATAATTCCTTTATTGAAAATTACCTGAGTATAATATAATACAAAATAAAAAAAATTCAGACAAAATCGCTATTAAGTATTGAAATTCTCCCCGAAAATGAGTAAAACTCGTGCTTCGGGGAGGAGTTCGTATGACAATATTATATAATCTTAGGTGATGAAGAAAGTAAAAAATAAAAAAAACACAAATACATGTATACAAAGGCAAAACATACCTTGCGGTAATATCTGCAAACAATGAAAATACAAGCTAATGTAAGGCGGAAATATTTTGACTTATTACATGAATAAAATGTGATTTACGACATAAAAACTTAATTAAAATTAGCTTATAATGTATTGCACTATGTACCTAATAGCTATCGTTGATTCGGATGTGAGAAGAAGTTCGATGGGTCATAAGTTTGAAATTAAAACAATTGCTATAGTTTTTTTAAAAAATCCAAGAGATGGTGGTGTAGTAGGAAATAAATCAAATGTGAAGCCCGTAAACTTATTGTAATAGACTCCATTTAAACCAAATTTTACTAAATAATAATTATGGTAAGATTTGGAACAATAATATACTCCCTTTCTTTATATTATATTATTTTTTAGTTTGAAAAAGAATGCGAATGTAGGGAAGTAGTTGGGTGGGCAAGATCTATTATGAGAAACAACAACGTCAAACTATTAGCTGCAAAACAAGTTTAATCCTTTACCATCTATGATGTATAGATGAAACGTGGACAATATATTATGTAACGTATGATAATATACCGTGATATGAAGTCAATTGTTTGATGAAAGTTTTGCTTTAACAGACGAAATATTATAATACAAAATATAAACTTGAAGTCTGTGGTAGTCTGGCGGTTAAGACGCCGGCTTTTGTGCTGTTTCGTATCGAAGGTCGTCGGTTATATCCCAGGAATCGACCGTCTTCCTCTTTCACGACACAAGCTTTAAGTAGCTTACTGTGAAAGAGTCGAAGAGTGTATTTGTGTCAAATTTGAGTGAGCACATATTTATTTTTTATATCTAAAAAAATGCAGTAGAGATAGGGAGAGCTCTACGAAGAATATGTGGAAAGGCCCTGTGCATGGGATATGGAAAGGAATGAGAATATTGAGAAAGAATGTGGTATGGAAGATAATGCTGTGACAGAGGTGAAAGTCAATAAGTTGAGATGGTGCATGTGGAAAGGAATGGATGTGATAATAATGACAAAGAAGATTTATAGGAATGAAAGGAAAGGTGTAAGAATGCATGGCCGACCGAGAATGACGTGGATTAAATACATCGATTCCGTCCTAAAGGAAGGACAGGTTAGAAGTAAGAGAAATGGTATGTCGGTAAAAAATGTAGGTACACGAAAGAAGTGTGCTTGGTTTGAAGAGAGCGGAGCTCCGTTCTCTCTGCCTAGCCCTTACGGGACACGGCGTGATGGGTTAAAAAAGAAACTATCCAAGATGCTGAAAACATATTTACAAACTATCAATAAAAATAATAGGTACATTTTTTACAGACCTTCAATAAACTGACATCGTTCCACCTGATAAACAAAATAACGCAAGGTCAAGAAATAATACCGAGATTGAAATATTTAAACAAGGATTTCAGATATTTTTCATAATACAAATTTATTTTCTCTAAATAAGCTTCGTAAAAACTTTGAAACTTTTCGGATGATTGAAATTCTTCCCTATAATAACAAATAACTATGCTCCACGGACTTTAATTTACAATATTGTTGCGTATTGCTGGAGGGGTCGGATGGGTTTCCGTACCATTATCAAGTGAACGTACCTAACTTGGATGTCCAAGTTTTTACATTCTCGTTTAATTGAGTTTCGAAAGTTTGTCACGAAGACCATGTTAGTTTTCGCAAATCATCAATGGGGCTAGCTCGACTTTCTCTCTAAGAAACAAACAATCCGAAACAAACTATAGAAACGAAATCTACAGTTAGTTGGCACATCTAAGTACTTATGCTTTTTACTCGCTTATTATCAAATACTTACTACCCTATTCGCTATCAGATCCGATAAAATTAAGAATGCACCAAAAATATATGAAAAAAGTAGCTTTTAACTTACTGTTCCACTTAAATTATCACGATTCGTCTAAAATGACCCGCTATTTGATCAATTTAAGCGGCACCTTAGAAAGACCCGCCAAAATTTTATTGAAACAACTTATATTATGTCAAAATCGTGTCTTATTTTTTCAGTCAAAACAAAATAAGTTATTATTTTCAGTAAATATAACATTTTGATCTTGTTTTCATCACAAAAGATACATTAATTCATTAATAGTGTTATATTTCTTGATCAAGATGAATTTGTTTGAGAAAAAGGAAATTTGGCGGCCATGATGATAATTTTGACATGGGGAAATTATTCGTTTGAAATCACTTGCAGCTATATTCACTTCGATCAATTTCTATCGCTTGGATTGTATAAATCACATGGAATTGCCCGCGAAATTCAAAATCTTAGTTGATGCTAAATTTAAGCGGATCTGATAGGGAATTGGGGTAACTAGCTGATACCCATCTTGCTTAACGGTATTGATTCAGATAGTTACATAGACTTTTGTAGTAGGATTTTTAACAGGTTTTTTTCAAGCTTTTCTCTACTCAACAGTGCCCGCATTCTAAGTTTTATCGGAAGGTTTTCACGGAAGTAAAGTGAGTAACACACGATACATTTTGTATGGAAAACGTCTATGATGCCGCCACAAGGATATTTCTTTAAACAAAATGTTAATGTACATACATAATAACTTATTTGAAAAATGCGAGAAAAACTTACTTCAATAACTATGTACAACATTATGCAGGGCACTACCTACCTAGTATTAATAATTAACTATTTAGCTAGCTGGTAAATAATAATAATTTGTATCGTTTCTCTGTTATGGTCCAAGCGGGAACTGTTTTACCAACCTTCCCTTTTCTTAGGAATGTGTCAAATTTCCAAAATGGAGTAGATAACTTATATTTTTTTATATTTATTTGAAAAATTTATATGACATAAGAATTACAAGTTTTGTAGTACATTTTTTTTGTATTTCCTTGTATCGTTTTGTATTTTGTATTACGTCAACCTTTGTATACATTTTCATAATGTAATGGTTCCATCAAAATTTACAGCAGTAATTTATTATATTTTTCACAAATCACTCTTTGAGGGTGGAATGCCTAATTATTAATAATTTATTATATTTTTAAAGGTCTTCCATGAAGATTTTTAATAAATCAGACAGTCAGCCTACAATTTTAGAAATTTATAAATAACTTCAAATAATAAGTAATACCTAATTGGAAAATAAAAAAAATGTATATTATGTCATAGCCATATTATACCTGCAAGGAAATCCGTCCGAGACAAAGTTACCGATGATGAATAGTTGCACCTACAACATCCCAAGGCGAAGTGGAAAATATGGATAGCAGCAGATTTGAAAAGGTCGTGATGCAGGGGATCCCAGAGGGTTCTCAACCACTAGGACGCTACACAAAACGATTGAGGGCAATGTGGCCTTCATCACATTAAAGAACTTGCGGAACTTTCCGTTAAAAAAGTGATCCTTGCTGAAACGAACTCAATTCTGCTTAAAATGCATTTCCATTTAGCTTTGAGCCTTTCTTAAAGTTTCAAATGTCTATCTATTCGGACTGTTTGAGAAAAAGAGAAGTACCTACAAGTTACTTAAGGTATCGATTCCAAGAGTTCAACTTAAGTTTGTTTTCAAGCGTGTTTTAAACTTCGCAATTCAGTATTTTTCTATATTATGACTCCTACTTCAGAAAAAAAAAATGTTTTAGAATTGTCACCTTTTCTATATATTATTTGGGTTTCCACTCGTCTAATCCCATACAATCTTCCAATTCCTAGATTATAATCCAGGTATGATATTCGCTTTTTATCAACACAATGTTATTTATTTTTTATTTTGCTACTCAGGTTTGCAATGTATACTTGTACAAAAGACGTTTTTTTTTATATTTGGATTCATTTCTAGCGAAAGTGAATCTTGAAATAACCATGCCGACAAAATTAATAAACATTAAAGGTTTTGGCTGTTACAAATGCTAGAAGATCATCAGATTCATACGAAATATCTGGCATTTAGTGTTTGTAGAGGAAAAAACTTTCAAGTTTTAGAGATTCTTACAAAACCCATTTAAAAAAATCTGAGTAAATTGAGTAGTAACATTATTTCAACCCGAATTTTGGAGAGCATTACAGTGATAATTCCATCCTCTTTAAGCAGTTTATCAAAAATATGATCTCTAGAGGCATTATAATAAAATATAGGCTATTACTGAAAGAAGATGTAAACAAGGGTGAATGTGAGCCGATGCTGCGGTAGTATTCGTGTGGAACTAACGTAAAAGTCGAGTGGGAGTTTGCTTCGTATTAATGGTCATTAGCGGGAAATCCTAGATACAAATTACGACGGTATTTCGCAAACAAAAAATATAAACGGTTCCTAATGGCTCGTAGAGCGAAACGAAACAAATCAGACCATGATTAATATTCTTTCAGATAATTTATCAACATTTGAACAAATTATAACGTTCTCCTTCAAGACATTAATGTTTCCAGCTATTTGGGTGCCGCTGGGAAATGAGACGTAGCGCTTGTGGAGGTTATTTTTGCATTATGTCTGTTTACAAACAATTTACCCGCAATTAGTGGGATTCCGTTCACTTTCTAGTCCTCTTCTCCCGTTAGTTATTGTCCAAAATATACAATTATAACATTTAAGTGGATCACACACCTTCTTCCTATAATTTTCCAGGACTAAGACTTGTTTTTGTAAGAACCTATTATGGGTTGAATAGGTACAGCGTTCTTTCCAATTCCGGTCATGATGGTGATCTACGTCTCTCTGGAATATTCACCATTACTGCTTTAGAAATTCTTGAAGGATCTATTCTCAGTAAATGATCCCACCAAAAACACCACTGTCTTCATCTCATATTTTTTCGGGTTTGCAAAATTCACGGATTTATTTTCAAGGATCCTATCTCTGACAGTTCTTTTGACAATGCCTCTAAGATGTTTGATTTGGATTCCCTAGGTATGTTTGTCTCTCAACTGTGAGTTCTATGAAATACCACCTTGTCGGTTGACAAAATCATGTCCAGAGGTGCACAACCTTCTTTCACTTATACGAGCATGTTAGTAGATGTTTGTTATCACGAATAATTATTACCAAATATTTGGAGCTTTTTATGCATCGAGAAACACATAAACGTATACCTATACTAGTGTGTGCTCATCAAAGGTCTCGATCAAAATCTCTATTGCCACATTTCTTTTTTCTGGTGTTGTGTTGATTCAATGTAGTGTTTTTGATAAAGTTCTTCCATGATTTTGATACAAAGTTGGTTGATGTTAAAGAAATTACTTCTATTGTTGTTTTGTTAAGGATTCCAGATTCCCCAACACCTACTTGCAATGCAGGAAGACTGAAGCTAAAGTAGACGAAAAGTATGAAAGAAGATCTCAGTGCACCCTAGGTGACTAACGAGGGAGCGGTCGATGCACCGGAATGAGCAGTGGAAAATTCTGGAGGAGGCTAAAGCTTGAAATAGTGTTATGAAAATGGTGATCTTGAATATCCTTGGATAAATGAATTTCACTGAATGGCTCAGCAGTTTTCGCTTTATTAGAATCCCGCAACAGTGTTTCAAGGAAAAATTCAATTAAAATAATATGTTAAAAGTTCGTTGACACTTTTTATAAAACTGGTAATCACGCGTCACAGCACAACACGACATGAAATTTTAATGAGTTTCCAATGTAAGTTTTTCCCACACATACCTTCAAAGTCAATATAAAGCATTCTATAGAAATTAGAGAGAATAGTAAGTAGCTGCTATACAGCCAATGTTAGTAATAACATTCCATTCATTAGTAATACTTCGCAACAGGTGTTCCCCAAGGAGGCATTCTCGCACCTTTGTACTTATCAGTTTTTATATCAACGCCATTGTCAGATATTCCATTTAACTGCTGCCTTTAAGTGGGATTATGAAACTTTTAGAATAGGGTTGATTCTCTTTTTTCAAAATGTGTCATGTAATGCTTCATTCAAACGTTGAATTTCCAACAAAAAAAGTAATTTGATCAATAAACATAAGCACCATTCTTATAGAAAGTTAAAAAATTTAACTTTTGTAAGTGTTTCCCCCAAAAGTGTTTCCCCTAACAACATGACCAAGATTTGGAAAGCGTCGGCGTTTAGTGTCGAGACGAAATGTAAACTGTTTGATGCGTGTGTGTTGCCCATTCTCCTCTATGGGTGTGAGTCCTGGCACCTGACCAAAGCCCAGGCACAAAAAGTCTCAGCTTTTGAAATGAAGTGCCTAAGGAGAATTCTGGGTGTAAGATGGTACCACCGCATCACGAACGACGCTATACGCCGGCGCACCCAGCGTGGGCCCATCACCTCTACCATTGTGGGGAGGAGATGGACTTGGCTGGGACATGTGTTAAGGATGCCGAATGACAGTTGGCCGAGGAGAGCGCTGTTCTTCCTCCCATCAGGGTCCCGAAGACGAGGAAGACCCTCTCACACTGTGTTCCGCTCCTTCGAAGCAGAGCTGAGGGACATGGACATGGTGTGGGAGGAGGTCATAAACATTGCGCAAGATCGAGCGCAATGGAGAGCTCTTGTTGCCTCCCTATGCCCCTGAGTGGGGTGTAAAAGGGAGAATTGATTGATTGATTGATTGAAGTGTTTCCCCCATTGCTTTAAATAATACTACACGATGCGGTGAAATTTATATTTTTGTCAGCATTCTCAAAACATCTGAAGAAACGTCCGAAAAATCAATTATGTTTAGTGATTTCGGTTATTCCTTGTTCATTTATCTATACCTACGTGTAGTTACCGCGCGTGATACAAATATACATCTTTTCTCAGTTTACGTATCATTACAAATATGAATTTGGTAATCTATTAATGGCATTCATTTAATCGTTTACAAATACTTAAAACGCCGAAATTTGATAAAGTAACATAATATTTTTGATTAAATTTTTTCTTATAAATTAAGAGCACTACGATTTGAGGACCGTTTACTGTCAACGTTTTGAAGGCTGGTTCAGTGTGATTACTTTGGGTTTATAAAAATCGCTTTAAGGTTGTATTTTGAATAAAAACCTTCACCACTCGAATGTTACAGAAATTTGGAAATTTCTTTTTACTCGCATTATATTAAGCCAAGACGGGACTCCGACATTGCCGTAAGGGTCCCACAACGGAGTGAACCCCGTCCGATATTTTAGACCGCCAAAACTTATTCAATCTCCCACAACTAGGATCTTTTTTTTCCATGTATGTTAGTGAATCACCTGTTATGAACAGAAAATACTGTTAGTCAATATCAAAACAAGTCATCCATACGTTACCAGCAACTCTGCCAGCGGCAGTCATCTCAAAGTCCCACTGGTCCCACTTAAGGTGGTCCAACTTCACGTTGAGAATCTCCATCCCTTTGATCGGATTCGAAATATATGATTTTAGCTTTGCAGTTCCGAAGTGTAAACCTCCCGGCTATCAGCTAGATGTACAAAACTGACAAGTGGTTGGATAATATTGATGAAATGAGACACCGCAACCCATCTACACGAAGAAAATGTCATGAAGATATGGATGGATGGTTCAAATAAATGTGTACCCGAATATGAAAATATGTTTTAAAGCTTTTGGAACAAGGTGAGTTTGATAATGTGTCGACATAACATTCAAAATGCGTATCCGATAAAGTATAATGTACCTACCTAGGTTAGTTCTTCTTACCCGAAAGCTCGAACATAATGGTTATGCGTGGAGGGTACCTAACTGTGTTTATTTTAAGTGTTAGGTCATGTGGAGAAGTTTACGAGCGAAACCAAAGTTAAACATCGTAAAATATAAATGACGATGTTGAGTGAAGCAGCAGCAACTCTCGACGGTTTGTTTATTTACATCGTCTGTCAAAAGGCAGCAATATCAGCCTACGTATCGTATTACTTACTTGCTCCTACTTATCAGTAATTGAAAACATTACTTGCCCCCCATATAGCCAGAAGGGAACATTCCGCGATGAGATGAGCGCTGTACCATTTATGATGTCTTTACCTACTCTTTGTTTGGCCATTTTGCAACACGCGCGCGTGGATGTCTTGTATGATCTTTTTGTATGGAATTCTTCATCAATAGCATAACATGAAACTCTTTTTCAGGAGGAAAAGGTTCGGGAATCACTTTTTAAATTATTTGAACTAGGTGCTTATCATAAACTATAAAAAAAGTATTCGTGATTCTGTGCGAGAGAGAAGCACCATCTGTATTCGACGAATTTTCGCGTTTGGTTCGTTAACTGATCACGTGTTATTATTGTTTGGAACAAAAATGCCATTAAAATTAAAACATTTCAACTAATTCCAGTGCAAGAAAAAATGATGTGAAAAATGGAATGCAACTCCAATCATCATCAAATATCTACATAATATTTTAGAAATGTTTGTTTTTTTATTTGCCTTTGACAATACTTTAACCGTATATGTGAACATCACGCTCAAAATACAAACGCTAAGATAGATATTAATATGCCCAGAGCAGTATAAAATGCTGGAGAAGGTTCTTAAATACAATTTGCTGCATTAACTTTAATATATTTAGAGCTATTTAAAAAAACTGTATTTTTTAGGATCTTCATACAAATTTCTCAAAAAGACTTTTGGAAACAAAATTACTCATGTAAACGTTGAATGGGATCTTGGTATTACGGTATGAAAATGTAATAAAATAATCGTAGATTGATTTGTTATACATATAAATGTTATTCAAATCTTATTATTCTCAATAAATAAAGATTTAATGAAAAAATTTGCAAAATGATTCCGAAGTTTGACAGATACAAATCACCCTCTATGGGTGGGTTGCCCAATTAATATCAAAGCAGGCAATGTATGTAGCTAAGATTCAAACCACAGAGCTCTCTCTATGAAAACTTGCAAATTATGTCGGTAGGTTCGTATAATATTTTTTTTATTATTATAGACCTCCAAAAAAAATAAAATATACGAACCTACCGACATAATCAGTATATTTATATTATCTGTGGACATAATTTGCAAGTTTTCATAGAGAGAGCTCTGTGGTTTGAATAGGTTCGTATAATATTATGAGGTCGGTAAAACAAAAATTGTAAAAGTGTCATTCTTCTTTTTCTGTGCTTATGTCAGTTAAAGTGGTATGTTAAGCAATGGGATGCTAGACTAGAATCTGTTTAATTACCTACCGATCAAGCCTGACAATCGGAATCAAAAACGTAAAGCATGACGGGTATAAGCTAGTATGTAATAATTGGCTAAATTCGACAGTTTTTGCTTTTTATATACATATTATATTCAACTTTATTCCATGAAATGCGTCAGATAGCTGACGTTGTCCCTTAGTAGATAAAGTCGTAATTCATAAAGTGCTCCTTGGAAGCAGAGCTGAGGGATCTAAACATGATGTGGGAGAACGTCATAAACATTGCGCAAGTTCGAGCGCAATGGAGAGCTCTTGTTGCCTCCCCGTGCCCGGACGTGTGGCGTAAAGGGAATTTGGATTGGATTATATTACTGAATATTTTACATTAATATTCATTCTTTCGTTTGCCTATAACATTTTTGATCATGTCATTGAACAATTGTTTAAGCTCCTTTGTTTTCTTTTTTAGTATTTAATTATTTTATGTTTTTATAATTTTATTATATTTTAATAATGTTTTTAAATAAACTTCACTTTTTTATATGAAAAATACGAGTGTACAAGTTTATGTTACTTATTTATTCTCTAATTTAATGTAAATAATTTGTTTAAATTAATGCTTATAACCTGTTAAAGGCACAATGGTGCCGTATACATATTGTTTGAGCGAGGATTAGTGGACTGTATCTGCGGATATAGAGCATAGAAATTGACTGAAAAAGGCCTAACCGTGTGGTAAGAATCAAGAATATAAATTTCCTACCTTTGATAATGGAACTCTGGAACATGGAACCCTTTTGCAATCTTCTTATCTCTGCTCTGATGCACTAAATTACACTTGTTGATTAATGAATCTGATTATAAAAGAAAGATGCGGATAGAAAATAATAAATGATTAATTCAATTTGCGGCCAACACAATGTTAGCGAAATGCGATATATTTTTTTTCGTAAAGCGACGGCGGTGTTTGTCAAAGTGACATGCGAGGCGAGCGATAATCATTTTATTACTGATGTGAACACAGCAAAATGCAACTGTGGTGCGTGGGTCAAAAGGTGGGAGCGAGCAGGTAATATTTGGTAATATGGGAACTTATGGTAGGAGAGAGTGAGATAGGAAATTAATTCCCAAATCTCAACACACAGAACATAGCCTAAAACAGTCGGTACTCCATCACAATGCAGAATGTCAGCTTTAGGCTCAAACACATATAAATAAATAAATATGGAGTTATAATTACTAAAAAAAGCAAGAACGAACATCTTAAGACTACACTCAACTAAGTAGCAAGCTTTTTTGCCAATTCAATCGACAAACGTTGTAATATTTGGTCTTCACTATTGAATGCGAGTCGGGGTTTTCCAAACAAAATTTTGTTACATAATAATTATTACTTGTACTTACTAGATTGTTGGTAAACGAAAGGAAATGGCATTTGAATATGATTATAATAGCGGAGTGAATATCGTAATTAGTTAGTTGGTTCCATAACTTGGCAACCTGCCGTAGTGAAAAACACGAAGAAGTGTTAGGAAGTAACAGCCCGCAAATCCAGGTCTCAGACAGTTTAGAGTAGCAGTTAATGGAAAGCAAGTTTAATAATTCGACTTACCTATACTGAAATTTAACTATTCAGATATATAGTGTTGGGCATATCACAACTTCAAAATGACACTAAAATACAGACGTACATAATAATCGTAGGTACTGGAAATCCATATTTGTTGAAGTTGAGAATGCGACTCTAAGTTAGAACTTAGCACGGCTTAGTTAAAAGTTTAAACTATATTCGCCAGTAGGGAATCCAATCCCGCATCAAATTCACGATCCCGCAAGCTTGCGGGATTGGTGACCTCAATCCCGCGGATCCCGCGGGATTTGCGGGATCAGCGGGATTGACATTTCTTTGTTTGAAGTAGGTTATTATTATTAAGAAAACAATGAAATAAAAATAAGTATGCTTTTTTTTAATTATTAAAAGTGTTAGCAATCGAAAATATTGATATTTTAGAGGTAGGTAGGTATAAAAAAACAGCTTCTTTTAAGGAACGATATAATGCAACATTTGAACGTTTAAGCTTTTAGCATTGTGATTCGTTTTGACAATGAACGCATTTATTGATTTAAGAGGCACAAAAAGTAGTTTTTTTTCTGATAATACTTCCGAAGAAATCAAAAGTGTCTAAACGTTGTAGATGAAATTGACTTTACATATTACAATTTACAATTGTAAGCAGTTTGCAAGTATAGGTGAGCGTTATAACGAAAGCTGATAAAAATATTCGATAAATAAAAACAACTTATTCTCGTTATTCGTGTTAAACGATATTTGTAAATATATCAGTGTTATGACTTTACTGAATGGCTTTGTTAGCGAAATTATACCTTACTGACATCAAATTTTCGGAATGTTTTTTTTTGTAGGAAAGTCTTTCCGGATATTATGAAATAAATAAGCTTTAAGCCTTTAAAAATAACGTTATTTAAAATTTATGAAACTACTATAAAGTTTATGAATTCAAGCCGCTATTCCCACCTCTACAACATCCAAGTGCTTTCCTCTATTCCCTCCACATCAGATCGAGAGAATTTTCTCGTGTGGGTACGGATACAGGCACAACAGGTCTAGACTCAGCTATCCATTCGGTACGGAGAGTACGTTCTCATTCATTTTCTAGTGTAAGCGAAGGATCATCATTTAACAGATTCGTTAAAGGTATGCCTTTTTCATCGTCGTTGATGTCGTTGTCATCAACTTGCTGGTGTTCAGTTTCTTGTTGGACCCGCACGTCTGACAGCATCCTCTCTATTCAACACACACACATTTCAATTCTTACTTTGTTCAGATAAAAAATGGATCGTCCACCACATTTGTAGATTCTGAATCTTTTTCTCGATATTTTTATGGCAGTTATTGATGTACTTACTTATTTAATCTACGATCGCTCCCAGTGTGGAGCATGTGGACGCCACGAAGTTCCTCCAAACCTTTCTATCTTCGCCAGTTGCACAGCTCCATCCCAGCTCTGTCCAGCATCTCGTAGAACCGCAGTGAATGCCCGCATCATTGTTAATTTCAGCCTGCCTAGCCTTCTTGTAGTAAAGACTTGCATATTCAAGACTCTCGGGGGAAATGCGGAGAACATGGCCAAGTCAGCTCAATTTGCGATTCTGGATCACTGAGGTGATTCGCTGTTGTGACATAGTGGTGCCATCTTATCCCCAAAATCTGTCGCAGAAATCTATTCTTAACACTAAGGATCTTCTTCTGTTAAGGCTTCGACAGATGCCAGGATTCACAACCATATAACGGCGTTCTTTATCCGACGAGATAGCGACACTATAAGTTCCTGGCTTATCTGGTATTTTGTCGATTAATTTGGTTTCTGCATTAACTAACATTGCATCACGCAGTAACCTTCTGTGACAATTTACTACGTTCGATACTGAATCCCCTACCGTGGTAGAATCCCTAGCCATAGAGATTCAAATGACATTGATTTTGTTCTGTTCCGATACAGGATTCACAGAACACAAAATATAAATTCAAAACTTACTTAGTTGTAACTTAAAAACTGAAAGTATAATTATTTTCCATATGAATTTCAAAGAAAAGTCCCGTTTTTCCAGCGAATTTGATAAATATTTCATTAATTAGGTTGAACAGGATCTAATAAATAATCAGAACTTCATCTGAGCAAATTTTTATTGTTTATTATTTTTTCTTTTTCAGTCCCGCAAACGTGCGGGATCCCGCATGAGAAATCCCGCATTTCTGATCCCGCAAAAAAGGTGCGGGATCCCGCATTTGCGGGATCCGCGGTTTGCGGGATTGGATTCCCTATTCGCCAGCGTTGGGCTGTTTCAAATAAGTACTCATGTTAAGATATCATACACTTATGTTAAGATATCATATTATGTGAACATTGAATTTTAGTGAACTACCCACTTACTAGGAGCAGAAATACGATCAAAAACATCAAAATTTAATGACAGATTTTAGTTTGAGAGGTACATATGGGGTGAAAGGACGTCGAAGTAAAGGATAAATAGTTACAGCGTCAAAAAATCATCACAAATAGGTAGCTTAAGTAAAAGGCTACTGTCTTAGGGTGAAAACACAAAGTACGCTGAAAGCGACCGGCGCAAATAATTTCTCTATCGTTTCAATACATTTGAGGCAATATGTATGCCGGGTTCCTGATTTTGCTGCGCGGGTGCCCATTCAAATGCATAGAAACATTTTTATTTGCGCCGATCGGTGCTGGTCGGAACCAGCGTTCTTTGTGTTTTCACCAAGAATTCTGTCAATCGCAACAACAATCAAAAAATTATAGTTTCTATCAAAAATTCAATATCATGTCAACGTGTGTAATCAACATATTTAATTTCTAAATTAGAATTAAATAAGATTGTAAAAAGAACTAAGAAGGTTGCATATTTTTTAATCTTCACGTTACGCACGTTCTCAATATTTCTTTCATTAAAATTGTATCCTGACAATAGCAAAAAAAGAATTATCGGAATTGGTTCAGCCCGTGATGCTATGACCATTGAAAAAACAGCTCCATTTTTATAAATAGAGATTATGAGACTTTTGTGAATAAATAAAAAAGCTATGTGGTTTATTTTTTTTCATTAGTTTAGATAAAAAAATTAGCTCTGCATTCACCATACACCGTCTATATTGTTTTGAAGTGAAAGAAAATAGAATATTCCTTGAAGAAAAATTCACAATTCTAAAAAAATCACGAAGTTAACAAAAGAGTGTTGTGATATATGACAGTGAGGACACTCCAATGTTTTTCACATCTGAGGGGCTCAGCACTGCTGCATAACATAATATAGAACAAACCACTGACCTATATTTCATAGTTGCAATTTATTTCCGCGTATACTGATGGAATTAAAAAAATATATATATGTATATTTTTGTTTGAAATTGGATGGGCAGTCGCTTTGTCCAGTTCGGATGTTTTCATTCACTGTCGGCTATCTTATCTCTCACGCATTCCCTTTGTACAAACCCGGCCGCTGAAATTCAAACAATAATATTAACACAAAAGAAAATTGGAAAGAGCCCAAACTGGTTGAAATGAAACTACAAACAAATAAACAAAATGCTAATACTTGTGCAGGAATGGGAGTTGTACCGTACCAATTCGAGTACGTTTCATTACAGTGTTGTGACCAACTCAATGTGTAATCATCGTAATAAGCACTTCCTCGGGTCGCCTATTTCCATTACGTACTGGGCAGGTGACCGTGTGCGCACGGACCTAGGTGAGTGGCTATGTTAATGCCGCCATTATGTTTGTTCATAATAATATTTTCTTTATAATTTGTCAATTTACGTAATTGTGTCCATAATGACTTCATTATAAGGGGAATTGCTTTCCATTATATGGGGAGTATTAGTGAAAATCGAGCGACCATTTTATTCCTATTGTGACTAATATCCCGCCAACGTATTTCGTTTTGTCACCCTCACACGATTTTCTTTAATTTTTTTATAGACCTTTTTAGTCATCTTCGTGAACAACCAATTTGACACTATCCCCAAACCTTATTAGATACTCTATCTCTTTGGTCAAAAACCTATAATTTATACTATAGCACTAAGCTACCGAGGTTGGTCTCAAATATAGTGGACCCCTGGGTAATTTGGGGCCTTCTATCCAACACGCCCATCACTGCTGATTGTGAAGTTTTGGCAAATCTTCAGATTACAAAAAAAAAGTTTTATGGGGTGGGCCGACGTCAGATATCTCTACTATTATGTGGAGGAGATGGGCTTGGCTGGGACATGTGTTAAGGATGCCGAATGACAGTTGGCCGAGAAGAGCGCTGTTCTTCCTCCCATCAGGGTCCCGAGGACGAGGAAGACCCTCTCATACTGTGTTCCGCTCCTTCGAAGCAGAGCTGAGGAATCTGGACATGGTGTGGGAGGAGGTCATTAACGTTGCGCAAGATCGAGCGCAATGGAGAGCTCTTGTTGCCTCCCTATGCCCCTAAGTGGGGTCTTAAGGGAGTTTGGATTGGATTTACCTATTAATACATTTTGGACGTTGCTGAAGCTTTTGACAAAACGATGTCTATCGAATCGAATACTAGTCTACCTATCTTCTATCTAGAAAGGCATCCAGGTAAGAAGCATTATAAATGTTTATACTTATGTCCGTAATAGACTTAGAAACCATCCTGCGTGTCCAAAAGCATTTTCTATAGAAAGATAGCAACAAAAAGGCGGTTTTGGACTACTTGAGCATTAAACAAAGCTGAAAATAATGTATATATTTTTTAATCGAAGAAGCACATTCCGGGTACACAGGATCGTTTTGTTTACAACTTCATCAAAAGATGGCGTTACTCGCATGTATTTTAAAATATAAATAATATGCATCACATTTTTTTTAATGAATGTAAAATCTATAAAATCAAGAAAATCGGGTTAGTGTGAACACTTATAACTCGAGATTGGCTGAACAGATTCTTCCGATGTTTGATTTATTGCATTGTTCTCCGCTCCCGATTACATAATAACTCTTAACATTTTGAAAAATGCATAAGAAATAATATAAAATATGCTATTTAACTTCGTATGGAAGGATTTACTGACAACAACGCCATCTGGGAGAAATTTTATAACAAAATTATTGTTTACCTGACAACCATTGACATTAAAAATATTGATACGCAGATGTTTGATTGAATATTTTTGAGTTTTCAGAAATAATTTTTTAATTTCAAACATATTTTAAACGTATTATTGTATTAATTTCAAATTAGAATTCAATATTCATACTATGGATTACAGGACAACGTCTGTCGGGAAAGCTAGTCGGTGGAAAAAGCGGACTGTCAACACTACTATACAAGACTGTCGATCTCATCGATATTTAATTACCTACAGCTTACCTTTTTTAAGCGCAGTAGCATAAGCCTGGTACCCGCTAGTATCTTATATAACAAAACAGAAACTCGCCTTAAAAACAAATAAAATCCTTTCAGGAGACATTAAATGCACAAAATGTCAGCAGCATAACTATGCATGTACGTATGTTGTGAGATAAGGAGACCGCAATGTCGGTTATAACCCAATTATAATTCTTGAAATCCGCTTTAATGCTGTGACGCGAAGGTCATATTATGCGGTTGCACCGGCAGTCTGTTGCTTGGAATGGGCTAATTATTATTGTATGATATTACACCCCTAACGTTCATTGCCTGCAAAACATAATAATATCATTATAGGTAGGTCTGTTGGCAGGTATTGCATGTGAAAGTGGTTTCATGAATCATTTCATACAGTCAAAACAAGTAATTGGAATAATATAAAATAACTAAATTTCTACATATTATTATGTGCTTGTCATGAGAGTTCTACTTGTTGGAGGTGCATATTGCGAATAACATGTGCTATGCGAACTAATACTAAACTTAAAACTCTATCTATCTTCTCGTTTTGGTGTTTCAGTAAACAATGATATAGGTAGGTTCTATAGAATTATTCGTAATTTGATAAAATTTTTATAATTTTTGATTAAGGTTGGCATACCTATAACCTCTCAATTAAATCATAAAAAACAAAGGTTAGTATATTTATTTGTAAAAAAAGGTTCATAATTTTTTCTTTGGGCAAAAAAATTGACCTAGTGTTTCTCCAGGAAGTAGGATAGAGAAAAAAAAACGATGGTATTAGATTCTCATTCGGCTTAATTTTGTCGAAACTGTTGGATATAAGAAGCAAAAAAAGTAGAGGCGTGGGAGGAGTGGAGTGGAGGAAAGAGAAGCGAGGGAGAGGAAGATTGACGATTAAGTTGTTAAATACACTTTGAAACTTATAAGAGCTGATTAATCGCGATACAATGTATTGGATGTCTAGTAGTAAATGTGAGTTTGTAGGTACCTACGGGACAAGACAACGGCGGGGAGTTGTTGAGAAGATGTTTCGAATATTACGCCTTTAGTCTATTTAGCTTTGAAATTAAAAGTTTGTTTATTGAAGAGAATGTCTTACTCAAAACTCACTTATATATAAACATCAGACTATACGGTCGATTTTATTCGTCGTTGATCCTTGCAGATGTAGGTTATTGTATGTAGTAATGTTAGATACAAATTATTCAGAAAAAGAAATTGAAGATCAGCCAGTTATAATGACATATCTTTTTAATTTTACGAAAAAAAGAAGGATCTATGTATTTACAGGTTCGTTTTTCTTATTTTGTATTTTAAATTATTTAAATACCTACTCGTATAATGCAACACAACGTGCATACCGCGGGTGCTCACTCAAATTGTTTTTTTTTTTTACTGTAGGTAATAATAAACAATCATCACTTTGCTTTGATGTTGTATAGGTGTGTCAATTTTAACGTATACAGTAAAATGATCCATATACTTAATATATGATGGTCTAGCTCTCGCATAATTGTTCGTGAAGTTTTAAGTCTATATTGTTGGATAAAATGATTTTTCATTTTTGTTTAATTCGAGTCTATCTTGATGGATACGTCCGTCTATTTATGGTATAAGGCCATGGATACAATACAGTACAATAACATTAGCCTTTGAACCTCACTCAGGGGCATAGGGAGGCAACAAAAGCTCAAACTTAGTGCCGAGAATAAATCAATTAAAAAAAAAACACGAATGAATGCGTATTCTTAAAAAAAAAACATTAGAAGAAAAAATTTGGTTTGAAAAGAATGGAAGTTCGTTCTTCATGCTTACCAAAAATTACGATGCAAATTGATTTTACAAAGGTTTTGTAAATTGATACATTTGGAAAACCATTTAGAATTTCATTAAGTAATAGCTGGCGGAGGTACCTACTTAATTCTTTTTTATTTAAAAACCACAGATTGGTTTACAATTTTCTACCAACCACGGAAGGAAGGTTTCAAATAACATAATACATAGTATTATTATTTTTCTTGTCCGCATTTCACAACCTACTGAGAGAGTAAAATAATACAATGACGAATAACCCCTTCGGTTTACTGCACGCATTTGCTTGGTAATCCAATCCTGATTTATTATGAATTTAATGTTGTAAATATTTGAAGCAGCTTGTTCTATACTCATATAGATTCTACATAGAATGGGTGTCACGGACTTTTAAACCCGTCTTTAAATTACATAGTAAATACCTAATGCATGTTAAGCTTTCACGGCCGGCGTTTGAACACTTGATTTTAGAGTCTTTGGGGCTTGATAGCCTGTGGCTGTGATCTTTTTGTGCCCAGAGCAAACTACAATAATTGTTTGAACGCGTTTTATGTTAAAACTTATTCATTTTTTTATATAAAATTTGGTAGAGTGCTCTCATTTGCTGTTTGTTAGTCTGACAAACCTTTTGTATTTTTTTTGTGAATTTCCGTACAACATTTACTGACGGGAGGCTGAAAGGCTATTTAGACCATTCAGCCTGGCCTACGTATTTGCTCATTTAATATTTACATAAATGACAATGTTGGGTTTCGTATGATTTTTTGTTTTGTATTTCAACTTTTATTTTCTACTTTCTTATATTGGAATTTTTGGGAGTATCCAAGTATATATTTTTTAATATAATTACATTGACTGACAGGAGACTGAAAGATCCATTGACATACACTTTTTCAGCCTCGCCTACGTATTAATTTTTCTGTTTCTTGACATATATTTTGAAATTTCTATCTTTAATGTTTTTTAACAATATAAATTATCATTATGTATTCAAGGACTGTGTCGAGAAAGTGTAAATTGTTGTTAACGGGATTCCCTAGACTTTGAGTGCGCTGTGCGTACGAAAGCAGTAGGCTATCAACCACTACATTGATTTATTATTCATTCAACTAAAAGAATTTCAAATAGGTAGCGTATTCACTTTATATTTTCCGAAGTTGTCGCAAACATACCCAGATAACTTTTAGGTACCTAGTTTGACGAAAAACTTTGTGATGGAACTTATCAAGACATTTGATTTTTATATATAAGATGGACTATCAATAAACATTTTCTTCTCAAAACATCGATGACTTGGAGTACCTACCTACTTTAATCAGCTACAAGCTTATGTTATTATGAAAGGAAAATAAAATCATGACAGTATCAAGTTTATGAAGGTGATCGTTCTCAAATAAATATTTATTATTATGAATTTAAACAAACACAGTTGCACTATCACGTGGAATTTAATAATTTTTATTAGATTTCTTACGTACATACGGCGATTTTACATTTTTTTTGTATTGATCTGAGAAACAAGTGGAGTAACAAAAAACCAAGCAGATTCCTACAAGTTCTTTGACAACCAAGTCAGCAACTATCGTCTATTCGACGAAGTTAAATGCATGTTGATTATTTAGAACGTTCAATACGAAATACTAGGATTTGGCGTAGATTATTATCTTTCTAGGATGAATATAAGGTAGCTTAGGTACTTCAAAACGGAATGTTGACTGTCTAACTTTGAAATTCTAAGAAGTTGTGAAGTTCTGTACGACAAGTTTGTGGAGAAGGAAAACAGAATGCAAAGAGAAGTAGAATAAGAATAAGAGTGGCTTATAATGGAAATGTTCTACCGAGAGCGAAAGAGAAAGAAATGCGTGTCATAAATTATTATTATAGCTTTGTTTCATTTCTTATAAATTTTAGATGAGGGGTTATAAATAATTTCGAATTAAAAACGAAGCTCTAATGTCATTTGAAAAACGCATACATAATTAAATCACTACAATAATAAATTTTATTACTCGTTTGTTAATTACACTACTCACTGTTACATATATTAAAAAATAGAATTAACCAAGCAAAATCATGTAATTTTTAAAATAATATACGAAGTGGTCGGTAGCCGCGAGCTTTAGGGAGCTCACTGTGAAAGAGTGCATGTGATTGTGTTCACTTTGAGTGAGCACATATTAATTTTTATTTATAAAAAAGCTTTACTTACTTGGAAATAAATAAAATTCTATTAACTAGTGGTCGGCCAGTGCTCGAAATTCGACCATAACTAATTTATGTTCTCAATAATTTCCAACTATTAAATACATGAGATTTTTCGACATGTTGTTTTTTTCTACTTGTTGCATACATGAGATTTTTCGACATGTTGAACATGTCGAGAATTTTCATGATTAGGAGTTTCGGAGACTTAAACATTACCACCTAATGGCAAACGTTGTTAACATAAAGTGATCACACTAAGCCAGCCTTCGAAATAACATTAGAAGACGGTCGTAAGCCCGGTCATAAGTGGTTTGTTACATTTAAAAATCGAACATCAGTAATGAATTGTTAGAGTTATTAGTTATTACAAATTCTTTATAACTAATTTAGATTATAAGTTTGAACATTATTAAAATTCCTTTGTCAATCACTGAGCGAGCGCTATTTCACAATCATTTTCTTTTAATAATAATGACATGGATATGTCAAATTTGAAATTTCGATAATATGTTTTACAAAAAAATATTTATTTATTCTCAATTTGACCACAGACCAACAAAAGATCCGTGTCAAATAATGTCAAATACATCGAATTGTGTGTGAGTATGAAATTCAAAACATTACAGTAGTTTGCGTAGTGTTTTTTAATTGATTTAATCTATTTTTAAGCCACAAAGTTTTCCCTTCACGTATTAATATATAGATTATATAAGTCTGCAGGTTTAATTTAATTCTAATTATGAAATTAAATTGACGTTCAGTTTATTTTATAGTTGGTACGATTGACAGAACGCGGATGTTAGGTAAATATTAGGTTTAAAACAAATGAATCTTTCGGTATTATATTGGTCAAAAGATTATAAATAAATAAGCGTTTTTCTATGCAAAGGTGTCAACTTATTGCATAAAGAAATATTTCTAGTCAACCAGTCGTGTCCAATCTGAGACAGGTCGACCCCGGGTAGAAATTACAACTGAAAAAAATCTTTGAAAAACTCTGACACGTCCGGAAATCGATCCCTGGACCTCGTGATCTTCTGAAGTCCACGCCTATTCCACTAGGCTACCGAGATCGGTATGAATTTATCATCAAGAACATTGATTTCAAATTCGAACTTTATACAAAAAATATGTTTAAAATATTATGTTTGTATGATAGAAAATATTTCTGAAAGCTCGAAAAAAAAAACATAAAAAATCTGCGTAGGTACCAATATTTTAAATGTCAATGGTTATCAGGTAGGTAAACAATAATTTTGTTGTCATAAAAAAATTAATAGATGCGTTGGCGTCGCAGAAAATCGGTACCATACTTACTTTGATATTGTATTTAATATTATTTCTTATACACCTTTTTAATAGTTATTCTGTTTTCCGGAGCGGTGAAGAATCCAATAAATCAAACATCGGATTTTATATTATAGATTAATGATTATCGTAATAACACTTGATATGCTATATTTTTATTTTTTAAGACTAAATTTCACATTAAATATTATGTTTTGGGTATATGATAAATAATACAGTTAAACAATATTTTAGAAATTTCTTCCGACAAAGGTTTTACGAAAAGCATTGTGACGAAAGAAACTAACATTCGTATTGTTCTTAAAGTGTTAAAAAACTAGGAATTGAATATGATATTGTCTTAAATTTCGGATTTTTTAAAAAGGGTACAAATTATTGAGGGTAATAAAATATAACAATTTGTTTTATTTTCAAAACAAGAGGGGCCATAAATGAACGCTTTCTAAATTAATAAAAATATTGAAGACGGGTCGGTTTTTGAGTTTGGACATGACGCGAAAAGGGGCATCGAAAAATAAAATAATTTCTGAATGGTTCGAAATGGTTAAAAATATAATAGATGAATTTTGTAAGGATCGAGAAGAAAATAAGGTTACATCGCTAGTAAAATAATCTGTTCAACACATGTTTATCTATGTCGCAAGTGTGTAGAAACGACTTAGGTACCTACTTACATTAATTAGGTATAGTAAGAAAGCCGTTCGATAAAATAAATTATAGACGAAAATTGCACTTCTAATTGGAATAATTGTAAATTTCAATCATAGATAATAATAATTGTCACACCTCGTTTAAATTAAAGTTCTCTTGATACAGAATGTAAGAATTAATTTATCTATACTACTATTATAAAGAGGAAAGTTTTGATTGATTGTTTGTTTGACGGGAATAGGCTCCGAAACTACTGAACCGATTTGAAAAATTCTTTCACTGTTGGGAAGCTACACTCTCCCCGCTGAACATAGGCTATATTTTATTTTCATATAGCCTTTGATCCTTACTAAAACTCCAATAAGGTGCAAAAATTACCTAAAATATTCTTTACATCGCGAACGCTGCGAAAACTATTGAATATAGAGTAAAATAATGTACTACAACTTTGTAGAAGACATAATTATCTACAAAAAGTGTCGCGACAGCATACGTCTAACTATTATAATAATGCCACAATAAGTGTTGATTTATTAAAAAAAAATAATTTGAAATGTGGCAGAGATATAGGCGTCACTGGGGTACGAGCCGGACGGGAGGGGACCATTGGAATGCTACATTATTCCAGATTAACATAGCCTATAGAATATTTTGATAAAGTTAGGGATCTATAAAGATCATAAGAAAACTGAATTATTTTTTTAAATACCTATGTACCTACCCGTGCGAAGCAGGAACAGACTGCTAGTATAAGATATTACCAGTGTATTTCCTTGTAATTCTTCATAAATAATTATAGTGTACTTGAAAGATGTAATTTTAATTGTAAATCTTGTATACAGAAGATAATTAAATTGTTCTTGATCATGAATCAATAATAATTAATCTCAAGGGATATTCTCAAGTTTGTTTAAAATAAGGATGTAATGATATTCAGTCGACTTTTATTTGGAGGACATAGCATGTTTCGAATTGGAAAATGTGTATTATTTTTTAAATGAGTAATTTTAATGTTCAAAAATAACGTCAGCCAGTAGGTACCTACTGAGCTCTCGTTGTAGTAAATGAAATAATGTCGAAAAACTCACATCCCTTTATCAATGTAATTAATAATAATAATAATGCTTTGTCTAGTAGTATAGTTGAAACCAAAGATCCTCCAGTGATACATTTTTGAAATTGTATATACCTACCTATAATTGTAAGTTTTTTTATACTATTATTAAGAAATTACTTTCTAATTAATTAAGAGATTGATTAGTCGACCAAGCTATAGTTTTAAGTACCATTCTTGTATATATAATTAAGATATGTAATTTCATAATTTCATATGATGCACACTCCAAAAATACCAATTTTCAAGTAATTAATTAAATAATTTAAACAATAATCCCTTATTTTAATCCTTAAATTCTTTTGCATAAATCTCCAAAAAGATATGAATTGATGTATAAAATAGCAAGTAGGTACTTATGTATGCAACTATGTAATTAATTGTAATAGGTAATTATTTTGCATTATAATATATTATAATCATCATTGCGTTCAATGGGGCGTCGAAAATAACGTTGTGGAAGACGGATAGTACAGGAGAGATGATCAA
The DNA here is from genome assembly GCA_963576905.1 of Mystacides longicornis. Taxonomy (NCBI): domain Eukaryota; kingdom Metazoa; phylum Arthropoda; class Insecta; order Trichoptera; family Leptoceridae; genus Mystacides; species Mystacides longicornis. The sequence goes on along the minus strand of OY756429.1, from coordinate 14,714,710 downwards.
ATGGTACACTGGCCGAGTTCATAAATCATCTAGGAGGGCGTGCACGAAGGACGTGCAAGGCGACGAATCACGGAGATCACAGAATGGTCCCACCACCGAAAACAACCCCCACACTGGCCAAAAGGGGTTGGTTTGCTGGAAGGCCTATATAACCCCATATGAGGTCCCAGTTGACATTTAAGAGATAACAGTCAGTTAAGAGTTGTCAGTTTTTAGTTAGTCAAAGAGTGGAGAGAGAGCCGACGGTGAATAGCGCGAAGTCCGTCGAGGGAGGCACCGGGCGAATTAATTTTGTATTGTTTAACGGGGGCGCAGTGCACATTATGTACATATTAACGGGCCACTTCGGGCTAGAACCACAGGACAACGTCTGTCGGGAAAGCTAGTATTATATAAATACTGGATTCCTTCTCTAATATCATACATACACTTAGTTTATTTTGTAAAATGCTGTGAGGTAAAGTGAAAATTACGGATAAATTGGGCGAAAGTAACCTTAAAAGAATCTTGATTACTGATGTGGAAAAAGTGTTTTTTTTTGTGTTATTACAAGCTATTGTATTAACATAATTATTCATACTAACTGAATGTAATTTACCAGATTCGAAAACATATTTCATTTTCACAGCTCGATACAGAACAGGTACATAGATCTTTATGTAAAGCTATGTGCGCTGTAAAAATGAAAATAACGAAAGAATGCTTTATAAAAAAGTCGTTAGGTGATTTCTTTCAACTTTTGTATTATTCATTAAGATATCTCAAGCTTGTTTATTATTATTTTTATACTCTTTATTAAAAAAAAAAAAATGAAAAAAGGTGTTTCAGCGTTGAGTTTTTTCTCCGGGGCTTTTATCAAAACAACGAAAATAGCTTTATGAAATGTGTTTTTTTTTTTTGTAAATACTTTATCATAATAATGTACCTACATAATATGAATATTTTATGTTCAGTGCACTACGAGACGAAGTACAATGTTTTTACTCAAAAAAATGTTTTCGATGTATCATACTTTTCTTCCTTCAAGTCATAAGGAGTTTTCTCAAAATATAACACTGAACAAGCTGACATCCGACGCGTTCTTAGTACAGAAGAACTCAATTCATTATAACTGAATGTATAAAGGAAAAACACATGTGAGACGAACTAAGAAATAGTCAAGAACCTTTAGGATTTATAATTTTAGATTTTTTATTTATATACATATATGTACATACATTAGTATGTATATGTCGATAGAACAAATTTCAGAAAAACGCATGCCTTTTTTCTGAAAAATGCATTATGAATGATACTCTCTCTTTTTCCACCTATTACAAGGTAAAATCAATCAGACATCAGTTTTGTATATAGAGCATTACTTAAGTAGCTGTCGACTACCCTGGCAACGAGAGAATGTTATATCAAAGCGTAAAACTAATGCCCCGGTGTACTGGTAGAAAGTGAATTTTTACAGGAAATTCAATTTATTTACAGAAAATCGCACCATATTTGTCTAGACAAGAACTTTGGGGTTCCTTTAGATTTTCGTGATTGGCGAATCGAAATTGTAAAAACGTAACATTGTGACGGGTGACCTTCATTGTATCTATAAGCTACCCCTATTATAAGCTTTCCGCATGTCTCGCTAAAATTAAGAGAAAACATTAAAAAATTGCGAGGAAAATAGAAAAATAACAATTATGTTTTCCCTTACAAAGTGGCCCTCCTACCTGTCGTATCACAACAAAGGATCGATATTTTTTGGTTGCAAGGAACTGGAAGCGAAAATTGGACATTGTAGGTGAAACGACATCTAGAAGTTATATAGGTACCTATATATTATTTGAATTTGTGTCCCTTTTTTCTAGGTAGGGAGTTCACAAACACTTGAAATTCGTCAAAAACAATTCATAATGTATATAATTTTGTACTAGGGATTCGTCATACTGATTGAAACAAAACAATTTGAGTATTTCTTAGAACCATTGTCTAAAATATTTGTTGTGTTTTGTTAGCGCACCCACGAGCAGCACGTGTATGAATTTCCTAGAAAAATTCTCTGGTATATTATATCTGAATATTAACGCGAGATTAAGTACTTTAATACTTTCGGATAAACTAAACTTAAAAACATTACAGATTTCTCTTTATTTTATAAATAAAGTATTAATTACTTTACATATCAACCAATTAGGTACCCTTTTTTTATTTTTTTTATTTCCATCATCAATGCAAATAAGCACAACAATCAGTGAATGTACATATTATTATTGGAATTTACTGCCCACCAGACAACGTCTGTGGGGCTAGTACGAGTTTCATCGAAAGCTAATTGCACGCAAATAAGCGCTTACTCGCAATATATAACTCAAATAGTGTTCTTAAATCAAACGATCATTTTTGTATGGAATTTTTTCGAAACTCTTTCGATGATCGTTTCGATATTCGATCATCGAAAACTTATACTAGGGCTACTGTTTTGGGTTTTTGGTCACTTTTCCGGTATTGCTGCACCTATTGTGTGCGTATCCGCACGTTTCAAACAACATAAATAATAATTCACCACTATTCATTTAATTGTTAAGCTCGCGGATATGTCGACATAGCGTTAGACGGTCATTGATCTTGACTTGCACTATAATATAAGATTCTTTCAAGTCTTCTTCTTCTTCTTTGCCTTCGCCTTTGTCCCATTATTTGGGGTCGACTCTCCTAGTTGTGTTTCTACAAGACTCAATCAGGCGCCAGATTGTGTTCCACATCGCATTTCTAGAGGTTCCTCTAACATTAAAATAAGATTAAACGAAACACTCTTATTCACGTACGGTTTTAAAAATCTATATATTATCCAGCTCATAAAATCGATTAAAATCAGGGATAGAGTGCTTGATTTCTACTGAAGAATTGAACCTTGTTGTTCTTCCATTTCTCGATATAGAAGACGTAATAGACAAAACAAATATCTTTTAGTTTTTCCGGAAATGACAATAATAAAACATTAAGAAAATACGTGATTCAATAGCTTGGGGCGACATAAAGGAAATCCAAGATCCATCGTCTGTCAATGGCGTGAGCTCGTATAATCTTCCACATAATATGGTTGTTAAGTGCCCGTTGGAAACGAGTGTATACAAGTTGAAGTGTACACTCGCATATAAGCGACTCCTTCCATATTATGAGAACGTGAACAAAGTCACCAGATATTCCTTTCATGTTATTAATATTACGAACGTGTATGAAAATCCGACACTTAGGACCAAAACATATTCGTAATAAACAGAAATTATTACCGAAATACAAATATGCTGCCTTAATATTTCTCAATAATAACTATGAATTTCGGTCCTTTGTCTCGCAAGCAAAAACAATCCTCTTCGTACGAACAAAACAAGGACACCTACTCGGTGGGACATTATATGTACCTTACCCTCCACATCCATACACATTCATTCCGACAATACATATGTAAGGAAGCAGAGGGTAGCAGAGGCCTACCCTACAGGGTAATACGTCGTGAAAGGATGAAATAATAAAGTCTAGTTCACACTAGGTCGAGTAGCGAGTAATAATTACCTAGCTAAATATCTCGCTAATCACTACTCGATCAATAATCGTCCATTCGAGTACAATACATTTATTAGTGAGGAGGGTTTTTAAAACGACCAGCCTGCAACGTTATGTATGGGTTAACTGTCAGAAGACATCGTTGTCTATGGATACAATCGCTCCCTGTAAATCAAATCTAATAATTGGCAAATGTTATCCGTTATTCGGTTTTTTTTTCGTTAAAACACTCCAAACAAATGACAAAACCAATCAACATATTTTCAATACTTAGGATTTAAATAATTCGGAGGCCTGAATTGGGCAACTGATTCGTGCAGCCTAGAGACAGGGAGACATTAATTATCAAGTGGTAAACAACGACGAGGGGACCTGACTGATGGTCAATTCAAGAAATATTAGATAATAATAAACATTAAATAGAATGAAAATAAAATTAACTGCTTTACAAAATTTTAGGTGAGAGCTTTACGAAGAATAATATGTGGAAAGACTCTCTGGCATATGGATGGAATGAGAATATTAAAATGAAAGTCAATAAGTTGAGGTGGTTTGGGCGTATGGAAAGAATGGATGACAATGAAATTTATAAGGCTGAAAGGAAAGGTGTAAGAAGGCTTGGCAGACCGAGAATAACCTGGAGCGAACACATCGATTTCAACTTCAAGGAAGGTCAGGTCAGAAGTAAGAGAAATGGGAGAGGTTGTATATGAAAAATGGTAAGTCGGGGGATGAAGTGTGCTTGGATAGAAAAAAGTGGAGGTCCGTTCTCTCTGTCTCCCCCTTACGGAACACGGCGTGATGGGTAAAAAAAAAGAAGTTTAAGGTGCTTAGACACGGTTTGTTACTAAACTACTCTACCAAAATACAGGAGCAGTGTGAACTGTGCTTAATATCGGGAAGCAGGGGGTACTGCCGCACATACTCGGGAGTTGTTTCTAAGTGGAAGGCACTTGCGTTAAGGAGTAATTGATTACAAACTAGTTAACTTTGACAAAATTATAATACTTTTAGCTCATGTGACAAAGGTCACCGTCATAACAATAATCGTTTTAATCCGTACGACTTTGTCATAATATTACCTTCTGTGCGTGTGTGTGTGTGCGAGTGGAAGTACCTACTCGGAACTGACATTAAAGGAGACTAATTATTACATACCTACTACATAGTATAGTATCATTATTATACGGAATATGTTATAGACTAGATGATAATCATGACAATATGACGATGGCACGATATGGGTGGGTACGTAGGTAGCTAGGTACTCGAAAATTCCATAATTAATTTTATAAATTTTAAATATAACCACCTTTGTAGCCCGAGCCGAACCATAATATACATACTAGCAGCAAAACCTGTCGGACGACCGGCATATAAAAGGGTCATTATTTGTTTGTTTGTCCTTAACTTACTTAACGAGTCCGAGTACTTATCCACCCACATTAAAACCTTTAGAATTGCGGATTATTTGACGTTTCTTTCCGTAGCAACATTTGTATGTAGGAACCTCTGATCAAGTATCACATACATTTTTTTCCATAGGTATAATATTTCTCGCAGATGCATGTTATTATTAAAATGTCATAGCAACTATTGATTTAACGGCGAATGTTATGTTTATGAAAAATATTTCCCGTAGTTGGATTGGTTTTGACTTTTGTATGAAAAAAAAAGTATGAAAAATATTTCGTGCGGAGCTAGTTACAGACGAACTAAGCAAATTATTATAATGGATAATCCATACGCAGGTACTTACAGCTAATATAATAATTATTTTAATAAACAAATTTAAAAGGTCTTAGCCTCCTTACGAATTCTGTTTCATACCGGAATTCATTATACGTAATTTGAAGAAAACCATTCTTTGAACTTAAACAACATTCACTAGGCATAAAGCAACTCTTATATTATTTTCACTAAACCAAAAATCGTTCACGCGTATTTTGTATCACCATTATACAGTCACACCTCGCATAACGGGTTTTGTTCATTCCAAGGTATTGATCGTTGTGTTGAACACAAGAATTAAGTTCATGTGAACTTAATTCTTAAATTTTGGAACGTTCTTATTATAGTTCGAACCAAAACCAGAATAGGTACATCATGGCCTATACTTATTGCTTTTGTATTTAATTTGTTATCCGTAACATTTTTTATTATCTTTATACTTATATTTTTTTGCTGTTATAATTTTGATTTGTTGGTGGCATGAATCATCCAAATGGATGCAATGCCAAAAAATTAAAAAAAAAAAACAGAATAGGGGGTAATAATCAAACTCTACCTAGGTGATTTTTTTGGAAATAATCTAAACAGACGATTATCTAGGTAGGTGATTTTTTTGGAAATAATCTAAACAGACGATTATCTATTGTTAGAAGATTTACAGCATGATTAATGTCAAAATGAAAACTTATAAAAGTAATTCAATAGATGTCCCTGATGAGTCAACTTAACCTCAAAGGATATATAGCTGACGCTTGGAATGCAAATTCCTTCCTAAATGTACAAAAATCCATTTTTCTGCAATTATGTCCAAAGAGCCTGACGGTTGCTTGTCAAATTCTAATGATAAAATTTTTGTTATTTACAAAAAATGAACTTAAAAAGTATAAAGCTACAAATACAACTTCTACGATATCTAACAGATTTAGTGCTTGTTGAAATTGTTGCAAATTAAATGGAATTGGCAATTTAAATGGATTAAAACTATGGATTTTAATCGTCGTTGATCCTTATCTTACCATAATAATTCAGTAAAATTTGGTTTACATAGGGTCTATTCTTTCAATAATGTATGCAATACGTAAACAGACATCACATGTGTTGTATTTCCTACTACACCGCCATCTCTTGGATTTTTTAAAAAGTAAAGCAACTATAGAGGAATTGTTTTGATTTCAAACTTATGACCCGTCGAACTCCATGCTGCATCCGAATCAACGATAACTATTACACGATTCAATTAATTATAAGCTAAATTTAATTAAGTGTTAATGTCGTAAATCACATTTTATTCATGTAATAAGTCAAAATCATTTTTTATTCTGGGTTCAGTCGAAAGTCGACTGGCGGGTTAGCTAGTTTTAGATATTTTTGTGTTAATTTTGGATTCAAGTTATTTTATTTCCTTGTTGTTTTTATATATTTCTAATAAAAGTGATCATCATAGTAAGATTTCAGGATAATAGAGTTTTTTTTTTTAAAACAAATCATGTAACAGAATGACAGAATCCTACGAGAAATAGGTGAGGGTGTATGAGAAATACCATAGAAAGTCTGTTATCTCTGCCTACCTCCTAAATATTTGGAGATGTTATGCAATACCGGTATCAAGCTAAATTAATAGATGGGCCTAATCACACGTCATATTATATTGCAGATTTTTTCACTTTTTGCGCGTTATGTGAAATAAACGTTATGCGAGGTCATGAGGTACTAACTTAAGTCGCAATAATGTACTAGGTAGGAAGTATTTTTCTATTTGTAACATTCATATTATAGTGTTCATAATGTGTATAGGAACATTTTAGCTACTTCAAACCAAGTAGTTTAGATAATTCAACCGTCTGGGAAATCTTTTGCGTTGGGTACCTACCTTATTTTGCATGCAGGTCACTATTACCTGTAACATCGGCGTTTTCCGGGGGAAAACCAACCGCCATTTTGTAGGTCCAGAAGCAGAGATAAAAACGAAGGAAAACATAATATCTAGATGTGCCGTTACCTGCCAAATGTCGGCCCGACTTCCGTATATTTAATTTATTTTCGTATATCTGCACATACTTCTACGCTCGTTTGGAACGAACCTCGAACAATGTAACGTTTATGGTGTCTCCATCGGAAGCTCGGGACATTACGGATATGATTTAAAAAAGTTCACCCTTAATTAACTTAAATGTTAGTCATGATGAAAAATTTTAATTTTAAAAAGTTCACCTAGATGGCTGTGATGTCGTTTGAAATGACAATAATTATAGAGATTTCTGCGGTAATGGAATTTTTTTGATTGTACATATCTATCCAACTGAGAGAAGACGGGAGTGGACAGTAAATAGATTTACTAGTTGCAAAACATCTGGGAGAAGACCGGAAAAGGGAGGTTGAACGAACTCTTCATAGCAGCGCAGAATCAAGTGTATTACGCAGAGGTGGTCTTCGGGAGGACCTGATAGGGCACTTAAAGAAGAAGTTCCTACCAATAAAGTGTATTAGTGTGTGTAACTAGGGATATTTTATGGTGTACTGTCATTTTTGGTGCCGTGGGACTGTAGTGTGCGTATAATAATTCCCATAATTTTGATGTTCATTACTTCGAGGCAGAGTTGAGATTATTAACTTAAATTACGCAAGATCGAGCACTATGGAAAGCTCCTGTTGCCTCCCAATACCCCTTCAAAGGGAGATTGATTGATTAATATATGATAATATTATCATGTTGTCATGTTACCTACCGACAGAAATATTTGAGAATTATAAGATTTTTTTTCCTATAAACGGTACGTTTACAAAACGAAATATTTAGTAGTTCGCGATTGAGTATTCTGACAGGAAACACGATCGGTCGACATTGCAATCGGAATTGAATTTCAAGAGTAGCTCCCATGGTCCTATACTCTATTTCCAGCTCTCGCTCTATGTTCGTTTGGTTTAAACGCACCCTCAGACAATTCCTCCCCAGTCTGATATAAGATAATGGTGCATTTAAGCGCTTGCCACGGTTTGGCAAGCCACCACAAACACGAACGTGTAAATGGAGTGTTTGCCGTGGCTTGTGTGAGCTTGCCAACGCTTGTCCCCGATCGGGGGAGTGTCGGTTTTTCGATACAGATCAAAGGAAATTAATGCCAAAGTATTAAAATATTGACGCGTGTAAATGGCGTCCGAGAGTTTGTGAAGTCTCGGAGTTTGTGATGGCTTGCCAAGCCATGACAAGCGTGTAAATGTTGCATATTATAATATGTTTAAACAAGATTTTAAGGCGAAAATCGAAAAAAAAAACTTAAATTATTTATTTACAAAAAATCACGAATGTCAGAACGGGAAATCGTCATTATCTCTAAGAAAATCGTTTAGGAAAGGTATTCAAAGAGCAGTTTGAATATTTGAATCAAGAAACATGTCTCGAGCATTTTGCTCCTTGAGGAAAACAAAACATTGCCGGAATACAAAGTGGTTTCGCTCGGTAGAGAATAATGACTACATTCTTATCATTATGAGTACCGAAATTCTCCAAACTTTTTTTCAGAGGAAACTTCTTCTGTTTTTTTTTATACACAGCAAACCATATTCTGTACTTTTTTTTCTTTTCCTCATTCCAAGCTCGACATCTCGAAATGTTTAAAGATATACTAGGAAAGCAAATTCTACCTACAAACACTTAAATTATTACCGCAGTTATTGAGTCAGCTTAGCTTAGAAAAAAAACCCCAACATATTTTTTATTGTATGGCCTACACATTAATATAAGTTAATGATTCTTTTTTCTCTTTTTTAGTGACTGAGGCCCTACCCTAGCTGGTCGCACGATTGCGAATACGCGGACGTCCTGTTCAAACATATAACATTGTATGAACGTGTCCTAACTGGGCAGACGGACAGACGTAAATTGGATCGTCCGATCGGTGCCTTGCTTGAAATGATCGCGCGTCGCTTGTATTCCTCTCTTGTATCTATAATTAATTAAATTAATAAAGATTTATTTGTTTGCGTTGTCAAGGGAAGTGGACGCGCGATCATACGATGGCAGTTAGGACACACAATTTTTCATCGTGCGATCAGAAATTTGTTTATGCGTTCATGCGATCATCGCAATCGCACGATCATGCGACCAGCTAGGACAGGGCCTCAACGCTTTGAAAATAAGAAAATATTAACCAAGAAATCTTATTATATTAGTTTCTTTTTGTTACTCCATTTGAATGAATCTCACTTTCTCTTTCTTTAAAGCAAGAATATAAGTAGGACGCGCAATTCTATGGTTTCTTTATGCTTGCCGGAAAATCTTCCTAGAAATCCATAGTAAGTAAATAAAATTAATACATCAAAATAGAGCCTTATTTTCATAGATCATCGCACCACGTCTGAACCGATTTTGCTAGTTATTTTTTTGTGTGTTTGCTATTGTCAGGTGAAGGTTCTTTTTAAATTAAAATTTAGTTAATATTTAAAATTCAACTGGCGTTTGACATAAAGTGTCAGTTGTTTGTTTGTTGGTACGATTGACGGAATGAGAATGGAAAATTTAAGATTTAAAACAAATGCGTTGATCAGAATTACATTGTCTTATTATTACAAAAAATGCGAATTCAATATTAATAGTTAGGACCGCAAGACAACTTCTGTCGAAAAAGCTGGTATTGTATAATTACAAAATACTATTTTTACAAAAATAAAAGAACATTAAAATACAGTAAAATTTACAAAAAAAAAAAAATAACGTACCGCTTCACTAAGTAAGTTTAAACCTGCGTTTAGGCTATAGCTATATTCTTATTAATAAATAAATAAACAAACACTATTGGATATTAATAATAGCTAGTGGTCGACCAGTGCTCTAAATTCGACCATAACTTATTTATATTATAAGTTTCAACATTATTAAGGATCCATTGTTAAAGACTGAGCGAGCGCTATTTTAAAATTTTCTTTCCAAAACAATGACATGGATATTGGATTCGTCAAATTTGAAATGTTGATAAGTTTTTTCTATTATTATTAAAGACAAACAATATTAATCTATTCTCAATTTGATCACAGATAAACAAAATAATATATGCGTCTGTGTCAGTGTCAAATACATCGGAGTGTGTGTGAGTATCAAATACATAACATTACAGTTGTGTTCGTAATCATAATTAAAAAAAAAATATATTAGCATACGCCACTCATTCCCTATGTAAACTATACATAAGTGTGCAAAATTTCATTCTCATCCGTCTGCAAAATTTTCGAAAAATGGTCACATGGTTCACGTATCGATATATAGATAATTATTAACGAAATTGGTGAGATTATTAAGAAAATGTAAATAATACTTTTGAATGGTTTTTGATCTGCCATGGGCTAAATAACTATGTTGATCCTGTAATGCTTCTTTGAAAGCTGGCTTAGTGTGACGTTGTCCGTTTACGACGTCCGCTGGGTAGTTTGTTAAGCTGACAAATCCGGTGCCTCGCCATGAAAAGCCTCATCAAGCATTCAACTCTGTCGTCGCGAGAGCCTTTGATGAGCAAACCGCCATGTTCACCTCATTTTTGGGCTGTATTGAATCCAGAAGACTTTGGTAGTTTTCTTTATTGACTCTAACCTGTCTTGTTGTCAAAATATTGTTCGCTAGGTCAAATTGTTAGGCCGATTTCACACAGGCGTCATTTTTGACGTAATGTAATCCAAACGTCACGGTGTGAACTTAGGAAGAAATAGGTAGGTATCTAGTGGAAGTAATTTACTCTCTTTTGTAATAATCAAAAACTCTGAAATATACTGATTATTTATTATTTTGATATCAAACAGTATAACAGATTTATTTGTAATACTTAGCTACTCGTTGCAGCATTCTGAACAAAAACTCTAACGGTTCGCTTACACTGAATCCGATAATTGCCCGTCCGTTAACGTACGGCAACGTACGTTAACGGACGTTGCCGTATTTACTTACCATGCAACCAATATTGAGTTTCAAAACAATATGTAGGTACGCTCTATTTTTGACAGAATTTGCTTTGAATGGCATATAGACGTGTATAAATCTCTAATATAAATTAAAGTCGGGTTAGTGCGAACACTTATAACCTGAGATCGGTTAAACAGATTCTTCCGATGTTTGATTTATTGGATTCTTCTCCGCTCCGGATAACAGAATAACTAATAAAAAGTTGAATAAATCGATAAGAACTTAGGTAAAATCTAATATTAAAGTTTGTATGGAACGGGTTCGGCACCGGTTGGGGAAATAGGGAGATATCTGGTAGATTTTGGTAGAAAGATTCTATAAAGCAATTTTATTCCTATTTTTACACAGATAGCGGTATAATGCTTGAAATAATTAAAAAAATTGTTAAGACATTTTTATGGTACCTACTTTATCAATTTTTTTTTATAATTTGTTAACATAATTATTGAAGAAAGTCGTGATAGTGCGAACAATTATAACTCGAGATCGGCTGAACAGATTTTTGTCGTGTTTAGTTTATTAGATTCTTCTCCGCTCCGGATAACAGAATGACAACTATTAAAAAATCGAAAAAATGGATGGAAAATAGTATGAAATAATATAATATTAAAGATAGTATGGAACGGGTGAGTTTTTGTGCTTTTGATAACTGATTCATAATAACCACATAACTTTTGATTTTTTAGTACCTAGTCATGTGTGTTATGTTACCCAGCAATATTTTATTGACATTAAGGCGAGACGAAGTTCGATGGGTCAGCTAGTAAATAAATAAATATTTTTTGTACGAGAGCCGTCGTTTAGGTAGATACGTAACAACAAAATTAAACTATAGGTACCTAAATAGAACCAATTTGCACTGTACACGCCCGTACGTGCGACTTCCAATAAATCCGAACAAATTCGGATTCCACGGTTGGACTTCCGGCCAGTGTAGCCGCCCACCCGTACGTTAACGTACGTTGCCGGACAATGACTGACTTGGTTGTGTTCTCGGTATATTTATTTAAAAGTGTTCGATCTTTCGTATGTTTCGACATTTGCCCGTCCGTTAACGTACGTTAACGGACGGGCAAATATCGGATTCAGTGTAAGCAAGCCCTAATGTTGAACGGAGGTGAACGGACTGACTCAAAGGTGAGGTCAATGCGTCAAAAAAGCGCCACATATCGTGTTTATTATTAAAAATGTATATGATAGGCCAGTTTCCTTTCGATATTTTGATGATTTTTACCAAACCTCTGTCGCGATTTTTTTATTTCACGTGATTAATGCTCGATTTTTTTAGCAATTATAACACGTGACTTCCGAGAATTTAAGGATAATATTTCCGAATATAACATTTTTTTTGTATATTATGTAGAATGCTTTCATAAATCAGGTATGATAAAATATGAAGGAAGATTTATTTATTCGGAATAAAACTTGAAAATTTTCAAGGTGTCATTAAGACACGTATTTACGTTGAAACCTTTGATAATTATATGTATTTGCAAAAAAAAATCTTCAAAAAGTTCACCTTTTTCACCACCAAGTTCGAATTCTATAGACCTTTTATGTATAGTGACGACAGCGGTCACTTTACTTCGAAAAAATCTAAGGGTGTACCTACGTTTAATAATACAGCTGTGTATAATTTAAAAACTTCTAAAGTAATTTGAATGAGTCTATACGTATCCTAAGGATAATAATGTAAACTTTTTCTCTTACGCATATTATATTTTTGATCCTTCAGATATTCATTGTATTTGCCGATAAGTCTACTTACAAGTTTTTTCTTCTTGTTTGGATTTAAAACCATATTATTAAGAAGAGTGCGGGAGAAAAACAGCATGAGTGTCCGTAGAACAAACTTTAAAGAAATTCCACTTATTATCTTCAAAATAAGAATCATAAATTAAACTTTTATTTTAAAAGGCGGTGCACTCAAAATGTTATGTATCCACTTTTCTATTCTTTTATTACCAGATAAAACTTGCTTGAATATTGAATATCATTTTTTGTTTTCTTTTAATTTGAAATATCTTACGTTTAAAAAGACGATTACTAAGAGAGGTTGACTTATTTAGAACATATTCTATGGACTTCGCTTAACATCGTTCACCATAACGTCAATTACTAAGTCAGCCTGCGAAACAGCAGTAGAAGAAGCCCGTAGTGATACAAATTTGAATAAAAACATCCTTTTCAAATCCAACGCTGATTGACTGCTAATAATTTCTGATCTCCAATAATGTGCAAAATGGACAGTACGCGGGAATGCGTCAAATATATTCTCCATTGAATAATAAGGAAATTAATAATAATCATACCACAATAATTTGGTAGAATTTGAATTTAATGTAGTCTGTTCTTGCAATACGATATGTACAATAACCTACCATGTTTCTTTTGACATCTCTAGTTAATGTTAATGCAAGTTATGCAACTGTAGAGGAATTATTGTTTTTTATTACAAACTTATGATCATGGTGCCCCCCCCCCCTAATAAGTTGAGATGGTTTGCACATGTGGAAAGAATGGACGCTAACAAAATGGCAAAGAAAATTCATAAGGCTGAAAGGAAAGGTGTAAGAAAGCGTGCCCGATCGAGAATGACGTGGATCGAACACATCGATTCCGTCCTCAAGGAAGGCCAGGTAAAAAGAGAAATAGGAGAGGGTTTATGAGAAATGTTATGTCGGTGGAAGAAGCGAAAAGAAGTATGTATGTTTGGATAGAACAGAGTGGAGGTCCGTTCTCTCTGCCTACCCCATACGGGACACGGCGTGATGGGGAGAAAAAAAACCTACATGATCGGTCGAACTTCCTCTCGCATCCGAATCAACAATAATTATTACATAATACAATACATTTTTAGCTAATTTAATTCAAGTTTGATGGGAGGGTCAGCTAGTTATTAATATATTAATTATCACAAGTATTAATTAATACAAGAATCCATTGATGAAGGTCAATAGTCGAAAAATATAAAAGAAAATAAACACTACATGTATCACGTAAAGATGATAAAGGCTCAATCTATCAGTTCACGAATGACTAACTGACATTCAGGCGGGCAATAAGTTGCGTCAGTAAAATGTAACCGAAATTTAACAAACGTTTGTAATATCGGGTCTGAAAGGTTTAACGTCATGCTTGAAGGGTCTTGCTTTAAAATATAAACGTACACGGTGATTTGTAATTTTGCAATCCGATGACAGATTGGGGTAGTTCATACGCTGTGAAATATAAGAGCTGGAGAGTAATTAAGGTCGCTTGTTTCAGACATGGCAGTCTCCGGATAGCGGCACATCTGTGTAATGCTTCTCTCTACATAGGACGCCGATACTACGAGCGAGTACCCGATACCAGCACTGCAGTGATAATAAACAGCGAAATGAAGAAAATTCAGTTTCTAAAGTGTAAAAAATATCTGCTGCTCCTATCGCTCGCCATCCACTCGTGCTTCTTCGCAGATGCAGCCAGATCCCTCGGTAAGTAGAACTAATTACGCAGTATTAAGAACTTACGTATATTATTTCTTGTTAGAAAATTTCATGCTTTTAAAAGCATATCTCAAGTACACATTATAGCGAGTTATTCGCTTTATCTAAGGGGAATGCTATATATTATTTTATCGTGAACCCCATACGTTAAATACATGGTATGAAGGCTGTTCTTAGAAATACAGTAGGTAAATAGAAATTATGTATTGTTCTAAGAGTTCGCGGAATTTATATTTCAGAACGTTTATTAAACTAATGAGATGTTTAAATCTTATATATATATATATTTATATTATATATAACAATCTGACATATAATATTTTTCAAGAAGGCCATGTTCGGGATGAGGTGGTAGAAATTTATCTGTTCAATCATACAGAGATATCAAGTATTGCAGAGGTTGGTAGACTAGCGGTTACGACGCCGGCTTTCGCACTGTTTCGTGCAGAGGTCATGGGTTCGATCCCAGGTGCCGATCATCTTCCTCTTTCACGACACAAGCTGTATTAAGCTAACTGTGTAATATTACGACGAAAAGTAAACTGTAAGCGATAATGGTGTCAATCACCGCTCTATAGGATAGGTATCCCACTATTTGGTTCAAATAGTCAACGTTTCAGTGAAAAATACACAGTTATATGACGGTAGAGTCAATATAAAAACATCCGTTTAAAATTAAACTTCTCATTGTACAGTTGGTATAAATAAAGACTTAACGTCCCTCCCAATTTCAATTTTAAAACACTTGCAGCCGTACTAACAGAATACGCAAAAGTGCTACTAATAAAACAAGTAATAAGCTATAACAAGAATAATTTCCATGACAACTTTATTTCTGGCTACCCCCAGAAAGGCTATAAAGAAATAATACTTCTTCTTCTTCCTAGCCTTCCCTCCACTGCTGGATGTAGGCCTCTTCCACCTGTCTCCACTTCTCTCTATTCTGGGCCGCTTCAACCCATTTTTTACCGGCGACCGCAACAATATCGTCGGCCCATCTCTTTTGTGGCCGACCGACTCCCCTTTTGCTTTCCCATGGTCTCCACTTTAAGACTCTGGGAGTCCATCTCGAGATTGGCTGTCTGGCCACGTGTCCTGCCCATTGCCACTTCAATTTTGCAATCCGATCCATAATATCGGCGACTTTTGTTCGGCGTCTGATTTCTATGTTTGTAACTCTATCACGCAGACTTATGCTCAACATTTGTCGCTCCATGGATCGTTGCGCGCATTTCATTTTGTGGATAGTATTCATGGTCAGGGACATTGTTTCTAGACCATATGTCATCACAGGCAGGATGCACGCTTCATAGGCTTTTCTTTTTAAATTAATGGGGATATCCTTATTTCTCATTATATGATTGAGCTTTCCGAAGGCTGATGCCCAACCAAGTCCGATTCTTCTGGGTATTTCTGCTACCTGATTTTCTTTTCCCATTTTTAACTTATGTCCGAGGTAGATGTATTCTTCAACAGATTCAACAGATGCACTCTTCATATTTTGACACTTAACATACGAAAACAAACTCAAATTTGCAAAAAAAAGTCCGAGCTGTCAATGAATCGAATCGACCTTCGGAAATATTCGTACCGATTCGTACATACTCGCGTTATTTCGCACACGAACTTTCTCGATGGTTCAATCGGATTCGTATGGAATGCTTAGAAATCAACCCCGTATTATGGAACAACCACAAGCTTCATTGATAAATGCGAGATTTATGCCGTAATAACAGCTATACCCGCCATAACGTTGTTATAACGTAGTTTATATTAGTACCACTGTTAATGATTTATTTGATTCAAAGTAGTTGTACGAAATATAACGTTTATAAAAAAAAAATATACCACAGGATTCACTGAACTCAGGAGAGAAATCCCGCAAAAATATATCCGGAAATATGTTCAAAGATGGTATTTTGAGGGACTAAGAGGATAGTATACGAGATGTGAGATTCGTTTGTTTACCCTGCGGCTAACGAGATTCCAGTTTGAACAACGTCCACCTGCTAAAGCTCTTATGGGAGGGGTGTGGGGGCGTACGGTCCTCATATTCAGGGGATTATAGGTTCCTGTCAAACAGATAATAATATATCAAAAGGGAAAAGATTCAAGGAGTCCTGATAACTTGATCAACTTCTCTATTATATTTCCTTAACAAATAAAGACGCGTGTCAATTACCTCTACAGTTTTTCAAAATAATCTAATAATTTAATTTAAGTTTATTATATTTCAAAAATTTCGTGTTGTCAAAAGGGCACTACCAATTTTTATGAAATAACTAGCTTCCCCTACAGACGTTGTCCTGTGTTCCTAACTATGCATATTGAATTCGAATTTGTATGATGATGAATTATACTTATCATTTGACCAATGTGATTCCGAACGATGCGTCTGTTTTAAGCCATGTATATTCCATCCGCATACTGTCAATCGCACCAATTGACAATTTCTGTCAAAATATCAAAATTGGAATAATAATTATAAGGTAAAAGTACTAATAAGGTTGTCTACTTAGAGTTTTCTTTAATTTTTCTTAATTTTTTTCTTCTAAAGGGACATTCTTCCGATAAAAGCCTACACGACAAAAAAAGAATTAGCGAAATCGGTCCAGCCGTTTAGGCGTGATGCGATGATATCGGGAAATAAATCTCCATTTTTATAGTTTTCTTAAATTTTCTAATTTCCTATACATTTTTCTTAATTTTTTTGTTCTAAAAGGACACTCTCCTGATAAAAGCCTACACGACAAAAAAAGAATTAGCGAAATCGGTTCAGCCGTTTAGGCGCCATCCGATGACAACGCGAAATAGCTCTCCATTTTTATATATAAGATTATGAATATGTACAGCGGCTTACCCACATTATATCCAAGAAGATCGCCACATTTATCTGGATTTTTGGACATGAGGCGGGACGAAGTTCGACGGCTTGGCTAGTATATAATATATTATAATATAAAAGAAAGTCGCATTAGTGCGAATAATAAAAAAGGCTAAACAGATTTTTATGATTCTTGGATTATTGGATTCTTCTCCGCTCGGGATAACAGAATAATTATTAAAAATGTATTGAAAGTAATAAAATAAAGTTAGTATGGAACGGATTTACTGACTGATAAAATCCATAATAATACAATTTTTATTTACCAACCATTTAGTTTAAAAACATTGGTACGCAGATTTTTGATTGAATTTCTTTCGAGAAATCAGAAATATTTTTTTTTAACATTAAAGCATATTATTTAAAGCGTATTTTTGTATGAATTATAAATTCGAAATCAATACACATACTGAGTAAGGACTACAGGACAACGTCTGTCGAGAAAGCTAGTAGGTATTATATAAACGGCTACGTTAAAAAATATTTTTTTTTTCATTAAAATAATTATGTACATTTTGTTGTTTGCGATAAAATTTTAATAAGAGTATTCTCCATTCAACTTTCAATAACGTCGGTTCATACTTAATATCCAATTTGCAATAAAAATTAATGTCTCGTCAAAATGTTCATCTTTTTGTTATTTCGCTATCTTGTTATTTCAAATTATAATCTGATAAGCTATACAGTACGTAGAACAAAGAGCGCTTTCCATTTAAATAATCAATCAAATTCCAAAAGTGAAAATAGAATTTTATCATCGTTATTCGTATACCCATCATTTTTGATATTATTATAATGTTTGTCTTGTCTTGCGATCTGCTCAGGGAATGTTTAAGTCTAATATCTAAACGACCCTAGATAGAACAAAACAATACCATAGCTTTTTATCAATTATTTGTCTCTCCTCCGCTACGCTTTTTATATTGGACTTGCTGATCCGGAAACTCTTTTCTCCCACCAAAGTCGTGAGCGTGAATCATAAATATAAAAACACATAGCAACATTCAAGACAAAATAAATATGGAGAAACGCGACGTGTAGTTTCCTTCGTAATGAATTTAAAAATAATATTCCTTAGAGTCGTATAGTAATTTAAAAGTATAATTTGATTCAAATATTGAAAAATAATAAGTAAATATAAGTGAATCTTACATATAAAAATGATTAGTTGTGCGGGTGTCTCGTTAAAACATGAAAATGACCGGATTGATTTAGCTTATTTTGGTTTTAAAGTATTCGATGTGAAGGAAATGTTGAAAAAAAATTTGAGAAAAATAGAAAAATTACAATTTTCCCATAAAAAGTCTTAGAGCCTGTCAGGTGTGTCGCATCAAATTATCGCTATTTTTTTATTGTGACTGTAATTGAATCAATAATATACTGCGTTAAAAAAATGTACGCATGTGATTAGACGACAAACGAGTCACATAGATCAATTTAAAGATAAAAAATTGTTAAAACCTGCTGCAAAATTCTAATCATAAAACGATACCTACTTGTACGTTCTCAAGTCTTTAGTCAAAACAAAAAAAAAACAGTCATAACTGAGCAAAAAAAATATACTTTTAAATAGACAATAATAAATATCGCATATAATATAACCATAAGCTTTCTTCAAGGAATATAATATCAAATGCTTAGAGATTTTTTTAAACCCGTTGGAAAGTGTGTGCGATCAAAGCTTGTGAAGATAAAACGGTTCTAGATTTTTATATATTAGTATAGATAATGTTTTAATGGTATTAAGTCGTCCACCAATGAACTTTTTCTTCTTTTTATTCTCCACTCAACTGTCTGAATCTCAGAATCTAATTTGTACAAGTATTGTTATTCTATAGAGTGCATATTTTATCATTGGTATTCATTTCAACTATAAAAAGCTTTCTTCACTAATTATTAATTATTAGTTTATTGGTATTTTTTCTTAACATTATTTTTGCATTTATTTCAACATATCATTCGTCTAAATGGAGCGATGTCACTCCAAAAATGACCGCGAGTGGGGAAAACCAAATGGATGGTGTGGAGTGATAGGGTGAGTCGGATATCCATCAGTCCAAAATTCAATCGCGTCACGCCATCGTCTATCACTCCACAAGGATCGTCAATGGTAAACCTCGAGTGATTGTGGTACAAGTCACTTCGGTCCTGGTCACTTGATTTTCTGTATAAGAAACTTGGCCCAAATTTGTCTCATTTTGTCATAACCTTCCAACAAGGAACACACGTGTGTTGGTGTTTTTCATTTAATAACAGCTGAAAAAAAAATTCAGGTTTCACATCTGTCAAAAAATGGATAACATCTATTTGGAGTGATCATGTGAATGGGGAAATAAAATCGAGGTCCCATTAATCATCACTAATGAATCTATAAAGTTGGATCATTTTTTTACAAAATATTATTATCACGTGTTTTAAATAATAATCGGGGTCTCGAAGACGAGGAAGACCCTCTCATACTGTGTTCCGCTCCTTCGAGGAATCTGGACATGGTGTGGGACGAGGTCATAAACGTTGCGCAAGATCGAGAGCAATGGAGAGCTCTTGTTGCCTCCATATTCTTTTAAGTAGGGCCTTAACGGAGCTTGGATTGGATTTTAAAATAATAAATGTTGTTAAATTGATTGTTGATTGATTATTTCATTAAAACTATAATTAACCAATTAAAATAAAATATTGACAATTTGAAAGCTTCATTCGTTTAAAAATACAACAATAATAATTTACTTAATTTATTTACCGAACTGCGTTTAAAATCAATAATGCTTGGGTGTACTTAATTATTGTGGAAACACTTTTTTTATTACTGGGATTTATTTATACGAATAAACGAGTGTTATTTTTTAACAATTTATTGACTTTTTTTCTGTAAATACACTCTCAATTTAACTTTGTTTTTTTTTTATAAACGTTAATCTTATTTTACGAAACCGCATCTCTGTTCATTAGGGCCTGTAACGTAACCAATGCATTGTTCAACCGATAAGTAAATTCGAAAAAATTGTGAGGAAAATAGTTTGATGTTATGACCTTTCCCTTAAGCACGTTGTTGATCATCTCTTTTTAGGAGTTGTTTCTAAGGCCCTACTCAGTACCTCTTCATTAGTGTTATGCTCCGGCCAATAATAATTATTATTGATCCGGCCAATAATAATTATTGATCCGGCCAATAATAATTATTGATCCGACCAATAATAATTATTGATCCGGCCAATAATAATTATTGATTCGGCCAATAATAATTATTGATTCGGTCAATAATAATTAATTATTATCCGGCCAATAATAATTAATTATTATCTGGCCAATTATAATTATTGATCCCTAGCATATGCGTCTATAACCCCACGTTTAAAAAGCTGCTAGATGCTGGGAATCGAACTTGCTAATGGTCTTGTAAGCGCAGGTTGTGGAAAGGACTGTGGACTGTACAGAGGGAAAGCGTGACCTACCTGCTATGTTGGTAAACTGGATGGCTTGATGGCATTCCGATCGGTTTTTTCTTCTTTCCACGATAGTCTTCAATAAAGAACATAACTTGTTCACCAACTACTTTTTTACAACTCATAATATAACAACAAAAATCACTAGCCGATAAAAACATCTCGTTTATAATTTTGAACTTCAACAAAATGCATTATTTTATTTCAAAGTAAAAAAAATATTATGAAATGTTGAAATAAAATGATGTTAATGATGATTGCTGTATTATGTAGGGCCACGGCTCGGCTGCGGTTTCAAATTTATTATTGCACTGTTTTTGTGATCCTCGAGGTCATCAATGTGCAAAGGAAAAACTATTTTGTACCATTTTCTGTTATAACTACTCTACTTATTTTTCTTTGAATATAAGTTATGTGAAAGCAAATTAGTTGCGTAGAAACGAATAAATAAATAAAATAAACAATTTCAATAATATTTAGAGAATTTAAAAGGTAGGTCACACGGAAAAGAAGAAATATGGATGGTTGGAACTAGGAATGGGTTCTGCGACTATAGTTCCATTTCGCTAATACCATACAATATGTAATAAGTCACAAAAACCTTGTGAGAATAATAATTGACATATGTAGCGAATATGTAACAACTAATGACTCTAACAATGCATTACTGATGTTCGATTTTTAAATGGAACAAACCACTACGGGCTTACGACCGTCTTTTACTATTATTTCGAAGGCTGGCATAGTGCGATCACTTTACGTTAACAACGTTCGCCATTAGGTGGTAATGTTTAAGTCTCCGAAACTCCTAATCATGGGAATTCTCGACATGTTCAACATGTCGAAAAATCCCATGTATACAACTAGTAGATATTTAATAATAATTAATGAGATATAGAAATAAAAGTTGGAAATTATTGAGAACAAGAGAGCAACCAAATTTAAAGACTGCGACTGCTTTCGTGTATTTGGCGCTAGGAAATGAATATATCCATTTTTGTTAATTGACATAGGTTTGAATTAGATAACTTTGAATTATGAAACTTTAGTCAAGTCTGGCTATGTGTGCATAAGAAACAATATGCCATCATTTAGAACTAAAGTTTAGCAAACTACATTCGTTAACATCTCATAAAAACACTGCTGGTTTATTACTTATATTTCCCGCCTGCTTTGTTCTTCTTAGTTAGCTATTTTTCCAGTACCTATTTGATATAGGCCTCTTTCATGGGCTCCCCCATTTATTTCTCCCCTGCCTTCACCGCTTCTGCCTGAATGGCACGTATATATCACACGTGCACTCAATCTAGCGAAAAGAATCTCTGACACATCTAAAAGATCATACCGGTTCGATTATACTCCTATTTTAATCAATTGGCTCAGAAACTCTTCTTCTATTTCCCGGTTTTTCATCCTAAATAATTCTTGTACCTACATGTGATAACAGCATCTGTTTTTGTGCTATACAATGTGTTATCTCGACAATTGATCAAAATATGCGAATAATAGACGAAAATTTATCGCTGAAAATGATTAATTTATCACATTTTCTTCTTATTTGGTAGGGGAATTTTATTTTTATTTATTTAAATTGAAAAATTCATACAATTATTGTGTTTTTATTTATTTTATCATCCGGAGGGGGCACAATAGCATCGAATGAAATGAGAATAACTTTGCGTTGTTCAAAGGGATAGACCTAATATTATTTTTAAGAAATTGTAGAATAAATAGTTAAATTAAACGAAAAATACAAAAAGTCTACTTAATTGACCACATTTGAAAGTAACACACTAAAAATGAACAAAAATTATTTATATTAAAATTTTTTTCTTAATTGTTAAGCTATATTTTTTTTACGAATTTTTGGTTTCATAATAATTAAAAAAAAACACATAGTAGGAATTTTTCAATTTCAAACCAACATATGGGTTGGCTGGAAGAGATCTTTCGGGATAAGTCGGCCCTTTGATTCTTTTGTATGCTCATTTCAAATTGGTATTTTTAAATATAAATAATAAAAAATGACACCATTTTCGATAAATGTTGTCGAACATTTTGTTTTATCAAGTGTTGAGACTGTACATAATATGTATATTGTATAAGTATTGATTATTGCTTTAGATATACTATACTTTTCTTGTTAGTACAATACTGTTAAGAATATTTATTGTTTCTTTCTTTTAAAAATGACGAATTGTTTAAGTAGGTACGTATTGCTCGATATAAATTGTGTAATCAATCTTTGACAGGCATTACCCACTGGGGAAAATGCCGATGAATGCCGCTTATGTTCTCAGATGAATGTAAATGTAAAAAATAAATATTATAGGTAAGTACCTACTTGTTTGAATGTGTATTTACTCTCGGAGTTTCTTTTTCGTTTAAATGTGGGTTTACATAGAACAAACGGGCGAATGCTCATATTGTAAGATTATACCGAATTCTTCTCTTTTCAACATAATATCATAATATCATCATACTTTCGTTACTGTTCATTTGTTGGCCAAGATTCCATGATTTTTTTTAAGAACAAGCATCTTCGGCATTACAATTCGCGGCTTTACACCAAACGAACACAGAGCCGGGACTAGGAATAGAGCATACTTTATTTTATAATTGATATTGGACACCATGGAAGCAAGACCTAATAAGGCAATGACACATTACACACGCCAGAGTTCTAGTTCTTTCTCGTTGTTGTTTCCTTGGTGACTATATCAACGACCAAGAAAATATACCTACCTACTGTATCTCCACCTCTGGAGCTATGTTCTTTTGGTGTAAACGCATCGTTCGAAGCTTTCCGTCCTGAGCCCCTATTCTCTGTTTTATCCGAAGGTAGTAAAGTGATTATTACACGACACATTTTGTATGGGAAACGTGTATAGAGATATTTCTAGAAACAAAAGCGATTCTCGCATTCCACATTTTCATACAACGTTTCATACACTTAACTACCGTGACTACCTTCCGATAAAACAGAGAATAGGGGTACTAATCTTTCACTGGATGCCACATTTCAGTTATGCTGCCCTAGGGTCCGACACTCTGCGCAGACCGCAAAACTTTGGTCTTTCGAGATTTTTTCTACCGATTGTGTCATTATAAAACCCTTTTTGGGAGTTTCAGAACTTCATACGGTGTAAAGTGACTCAGCCAGCGTAATCTGTTAATATTAAAGAACCTCATACGTGACTTTTGACTATTGGTCCATATTTGTGTATGTTCTGAGATTGCTCGTTCGATTTATAAACAGCGAAAAATTCGCAGTAACATTTTCAGTCTCAGATTCAGAAGGCATGGAGCTCAGAATACTATTTATTTATTTATTTATCATTTACACTGAATGTAAAAAACGAATGCTTTATTCTAAGCTCTGTCTCTTCGATCATTTGATTTGAAACCACCTTTAAAAATGGTACCTATATTATATTATCGTCTAACAAACTTTACAAAAAATAAAATACTAAGTGAATGTTTCATTAGTGTCAACATCTCAAAATAAATTAGGTTAATAAAATGAAATTTCACATCAAATGGTGTTTCGTTTCCTGCAATATCCCCATCCAACTTTTGAATAATTAATGGAAATTTTCCCATATTTAAATTCATCTCCATGGTGGATGAGTTGAGTCAACTTTCAATTTGTTCTATACCCACAGGCTAATGAATTAATGTTGCTGTCCGTCGGAATATCTTCCACCACCCGGTTCGGCTTCATTATCCCGAGTTAGACTAACCAGCTAATTTTTGAGAAGCATTCGTTTAGATTTCAGCCAAATAAACTAATAAAATCACATTAATATTTTATGCTGTGAAAGTTCATTATGATGAATTTGAAGGAAACACTGTTTGCCATTTCGCAATTTTAATAATTGAATTTCGTTTTCGTAGACATCATCAAGAAACTACAATAAAAAGATACATGACAGCAGTCGCAGTCTTTAAATTTTGTTGCTCTACTTGTTCTCAAAAATTTCCAACAGTTGGTTCATATTTCATTAATTATTGTTAAATATCTAGGTACATGTTGTATACATGGGATTTTTTGACATGTTGATAATTCTCATGATTAGGAGTTTCGGAGATTTAAACATTACCACCTTATGGCGAACGCTTTAACGTAAAGTGATAATACTAAGCCGGCCTTCGAAATAACATTAGAAAACGGACGTAAGCCCACAGTGGTTTGTTTTATTTAAAAAGTGAACATCAGTAATGAATTGTTATATTATATCAAAAAGAAATATAGGTATAACAAGATTCAATATTAGTGTAAAATATATATGGCCACCACTGTGTTTGTTTCAATTGATAATAATAATATGTACTATGTCCAATATGTAAAAGTCCAATTTCATTTGAAAATTATCCAATTTTAGTTTTAAATGTCTTGTTGGAAATCACAACGTTTAATTTGATTTGAAAAATGTCAATTCTCAAGTAAAAAACCAGTTGTAATATAGAATCATAAATAAACCATAATATAGAATCGAATATTTAGTGCCATCATAAATGCAATTATTAGTGTTCGATTTTAAGATGCACACTTTTGCCACATTCGAAACACTTCGGGCTTACGACTGTCTTTTATTACTGCTTTGATGGCTGGCTTGATGTAATAACTTTTCAAATTGGTCGAAATTTAACGAAATTTCAATTCGTGGGAATCTTTAATAAGATTATTTAAATTACATCTCCTTGGTCTAAAAATAAAAAGATCTTAAACCTATTTTCCAAGCATTAAAATCGCATTATACCTCACTCTATTCAAAAGAGATTTTCCACATTTTCTCAACTGCTTTTATATCTACATTTGTACTCGTGACTATTCATAATACGATGCTTCTCTTAATGAATGGAACGTAATTGTATTGTGGAGATATTTTTCTTTGTTTTTAATAAGAGAAGAAGAACAAATTTGAAGTGTTGGTAGCCAACTAAAGAAGTAGTTTGTTTATTTATTGAAGGTTTAATGAATCAGTACTATACTATATGTAGATCATTTTAGTAGATAACTAACTCTCCTTTTTATACCCCATTTAGGGGTATAGGGAGGCAACAAGAGCTCTCCATTGCGCTCGATCTTGCGCAATGTTTATGACCTCCTCCCACACCATGTCTAAATCCCTCAGCTCTGCTTTGAAGGAGCGGAACGCAGTGTGAAAGGGTCAGCACTGAGGAAGAACAGCGCTTTCCTCGTTAATTTGTCCTTCGGCATCATTAACATGTGCCCCAACCAAGTCCATCTCCTCTCCACAATGGTAGAGGTGATGGGTGCGCCATCGTATAGCGTCGTTCGTGATGTGGTGGTACTACCTTATGCTCAAAATCCCCCATTACCACCTTTGGTGACCTCGGGGCTGAGCTCCTGATCCGTATCGGAATGGTGAATGGCGCCTTTAACAACTTGACCAAGATATGGAAAGCGTCGGCGTTTAGTGTCGAGACGAAATGTAAAGGGTTTGATGTGTGTGTGTTGCCCATTTTCCTGTGTAGTCGAACGCCAATTTGAATTTGTCTATGGGGGCAGGTCTTTTAATATTAACGAATGACTATTTGCGCCAGATCGAGTGCAATGGAGAGCTCTTGTTGCCTCCCTATGCTCCTGAGTGGAGTTTAATGCGAGTTGTGATTGATTTGATTTGCACTTGACACGGCGTTATGTGAAAAAGTACACAAATAGACTGAATAGTTTCTGAAATAGTTTCGATGCTAGGAAGGACTATTATGCGGTTTATGAAACAAAATGACGTTTATTTTGTTAAATAAAATGAATTCTGATGGATTCAACCTAGATTTTAAACGGATCTCCCTTTCTCCTTTGCAAAATCAACAATATAAATGGGTGTTTCCTCATTAAAAGTTTCTCTTATTTTCAATTACAAAGACTGATTCCGCTCAGAGCCCAGCCATCTGATGCTAAGTCAGTTGTGCTCAACCATATACCTACCGTATATTATGTACCCACATGAGGACGCTCCTTTGTTACAAAAAAAGTATTTGAAAAATGCACTCGTACGTTAGTAAATTATTCATTGTAACATTTTACCATATCCCATATTATTATAAAAATGAGAAAGCAAATATAGGCATATTTTTTTTTCATGTTACATTTTACATTGTTGGATGTACTATCTTATATATTTGTATTTAACCCTTGTATATTTCATCGTACTCAAGAAAAATGGAATACTTTCAGCAATATTTGAAAAACATATTAAATGTCGGCTAAATATTAATAGGTAGTTTTATCTATAACTAGCTTTCCCGACAGACGTTGTCCTGTAGTCCTTACTATAAATATTGATTACAAATACGTTATTTATACAAAAATACGTTTAAAATATGTTTGAATTTAAAAAAAAAAAATTCTGGACGCTTCAAAATAGTACCATAAAAAATCTACGTACGTATGAATATTTTTAATTTTATTGGGTTTGTAAACAATAATTTTCCATAGATGGCGTTGCAGAAAATCCGTTCCATACCAACTTTAATATAATTTCTTTTGAATTTTTTTCCAACTTTTTTATTAGTTATACTGTTACCCGGAGAGGAAAAGAGTCCAATAAATTAAACATCGGAAGAATCTGTTCAGCCCATCTCGAGTTATAAGTGTTCTGCGTACCAATGTTTTTAAACTAAATGGTTGGTAAATAAAAATTGTATTATTTTGGATTTTATCACAGATGGCGTTGCTGTCAGTAAATCCGTTCCATACTAAATTTATTTTATTACTTTCAATACATTTTTAATAATTATTCTGTTATCCCGAGCGGAGAAGAATCCAATAATCCAAGAATCATAAAAATCTGTTTAGCCTTTATTATTATTCGCACTAACCCGACATTCATTTATATTATAAGATATAATAGAAAGTCAGGTTATGTAGTGCGAACACTTTTATACTTATAACTCGAGATCAGCTTAACAGATTTTTGTGATAACATAATAATTATTATATCAAATTCGTAAAATTGATAGCAAATAATTTAAAATTAAAGTTAGTATTGAATGGATTTACTGAAACCAACGACATCTGTGAAAAATTCCAAACAACACTATTTTTATTGATGTATTTGACAACCATTGAGTTTCAAAACATCGGTACGCAGATATTCGATAGAATTTCATTCAAGCTTTCAGAAATCTATATATTAATACGTGAGGGAAAAACTTTGTGAAGGAACTTATGCGGACAGATTAGTATGAAATTTCGCACACTTATAGTTTATATAGCGGAGGGGTGTCGAAAGCTAATATTTTCAAAATTGTGCATAAAAATAGATTAAATAAATTAAAAAAAACATTACAAACACTACTGTAATGTTATGTATTAGATACTCACACACACTTTAACAGTATACTTATAGAGATCATTTCATAGACAAAAATGTAAAATGTAAAGCGCCTCATAATGGGCGCAGAAAGCTTTTTGAAGGCGGTGTATTTAAATGGAAGGTGGAACGGAAAATGGCGGGTATATAAATTGAGAATAGATTAAAATTGTTTGTCTATGATGTCTTTGATAATAATAGAAAAAACTTTGTACATATCAACATTTCAAATTTGACGTATTATCGATGTCATTGTTTTTGAAAGAAAATTTTGAAATAGCGCTCGCTCATCCTCTGATAATGGAACCTCAATAATGTTCGAACTTATAATTTAAATAAGTTGTGGACGAATTTGGAGCCGGGTCGACCACTAGTGAATAATAATTATTGTTTCTATCATCGATTTAAACAACCCCTTCCTGTTGGAAGACATGGTTTCACTACCCGTATTCAACATATTTTTGTCTTGTACAAGACAAGCTTAACCCTTTTCTTCTCAAAAAATAATATGAAGTTTCAAAGTTTTCTGATGTTTGAACAAATAACATAAGTACCTACCTTTAATAAAAAAGGTAGGGGAGACCGGGGCTACAATTAACAGAGGTAAGTATTAACAAGCATTTTTCTCTCAAACTATACCTACGACACCAGTCAGTGCTTAAGTTAACTTGTCAATTAGATCGCGCCGTATGCTACAGTGATGGTCAGATGCGCTCCGCGCGTCATTTCAGTGAGTTATGTGCCGGTCGATATTTATAAGCAGGAAACGATAATTTTATAGTTGACGATTTTTTGATTAGCACAATAAATATAAAGTGTTATGATTATGTTTTTTGTTTTCCTAGTAGCATATTTTATACTTAACAATTCCACGTTTCAAATTTGAAATAATTGTTGTCTTACATTTTATTACGTAATTTAATAATAAAAATGTACCTTTGGGGCTATAATTAACAAATCGAGGGGGCTTGTATTAACGTGTTAAAACCTACCCCACGTATAGGTTTAGACGATGTGCCTAATTAAGATATAAGTCTGACTGAAGTGATATCGCAAATGTCTAATGAACCAGTAGCTGGACCTTCAGGCATGCAGAAAGGAGCTACGGATTTTGCAGTTGAAATCATAAGACCTCTGCCAAAAGCTCTACCACGAGTTTCGTCTAATAAAAGACGACCTAAAAAGTCAGCTATCCTTACTGATACTCCGGAAAAAAATCTCTAGAAGTAGAACATAACAACAGAAAAATGAAAAAGAGAAAAATGGCAACAAAAAACCAGAATGAAGAAAACAAAAAAGATAAGAGAAAGGGTAAAGGAATATAAATAGAGACAAAAAAGTAGGGAATGTGAATAAAAGGATATTAAATGAAAGCGATAGCTCTAACGATGACTATTTTTGTATCATTTGCGGTGTCTCCTATAATGATGAATGGATACACTGTACCTTCTCTTTCAAGGACTCGACCCAAGCAGGATGTATCAAAGATGATATGAGATCCTTGAATTGTAATTCAGATGATGAATCCGAAAACTTTTAGTACGTAGGCATTTAAAATAGTTCCTGATCTTTGATATTTTTGTTGATTTTGTATTAAACTACATTTTATGTAGGTACGTTGTTTAAATCTAAAGACGATGCTAAATTTTTAAAGAAGATGTTCATGAAAGACTCGTTACCTAGCTTATAAGATAAAAAAATGTGTCATTTTCTACCTCATTGTATGATGTTGTTTAAGTAATATGACTAGTTAAGTTTAAATACAAAATTGTGATCTGTTTAAGACTAACTATTTATTATTTTCATTAGTTAATAAAAAAATATGTCGTACCTACACGTATTTATTTTTCTTTATATCAGTGAGTAAAAAATAACATATCAGTGAGTAAAAAATAACACATCAGGGGAAAAAATAGACAAAGTTAATTTTTACCCCTTATGTTAATACCTGCCCCACACCTGTTAATTCTAGCCCCAAACGTGAGGTAACAATTAACAACTGCCATTTTTAAGAAAAAGCGTTCTATCTTAAGCATCGTTTCTATTATGGTTGTTTTGAGATAAGAACATAATAGCTGAATGATTAAAGCATATGTATCTCAAAAATCAAGTCTTAATGTTGAATAATTTCTAAGATACAACTAAAAATATTTTTTTTGTTAATTGTCGCCCCGGTCTCCCCTATTCGAATATAAAGGGTGACTCAACACGGGATCTCTTTAGATTGACAGGTAATATAATAATATTCCTTTAAAAATACCCTTCAGAAAGTAAATTGGCTATTAAGTGTATTGTAAATTTATATTTTGATTCGGGAAAATTGACAAAGGTGTCCTATTTAGGCTGTGATCCAAAAAAGTTGACAAATTACGGACCGATTTGGCAAATTACAGACATTTCTAAGATGATTGAAAAGGTCGACGAAATAAAATCTCAATATTCCTTCTTATAATTTTGCTTTAGATTTTTTGTCCACTCCTTTTTGAATATTCACACTTGTTATACATACTTTTACAACTGATAAAACATTTTTTTCCCAGCAATATTTTATTCTTCTTAACAAGAAGAAAAGGACTTTAGCCCAGACATAACAATAATTAAAGTAGTCAATATGAAATTGAAAAAAATTGCAATATATGAAGTGAAAAAATAAGAAAACAGGGCGTGCCTCAAGTACTAGTTTAAGGACTTTTCTAATTATTATATTAGTAAAAACTAGCGTGTGAACTCTGGACTTAATTGAGATTATGCCCTCTGCTTGTAAAACTTTAATGAAAGTAGGGCTCGGAATAATCAACAATAATCGATAAATATCTGGTTCCTAAGAAGAAATTAGGTATTCGCTAATGCCAAGGAAATACCGATCGGAAGATTTCTACTTGGGACAGACCACACGCTGATTTAAGCTGGTAACTCAAGGGCAATTTATTTCATCGGTTCTGTATCTCTTGTCAAACATGATGGATGCAACTCAATTTCAGTCAATTCTTGGTTACCTATGGCCATAAAATATGAGAATAAAAATTCTAGAGCGATGTGTGGGGGCACGTAATGGTTTATGATTTTAAGCATTGCAATTTATTCGCCATTTAGTCAGCAATACTTTCATTTTGATTATAAAATACTCGGTACTCACGCATTGTTATTACGTACGTGAGTTTGTATTCTTGTAGCGCCGCATTTTATCGTCGCTTTGGATTTATTTTTTTAACCAACTCGAATGTTCCAGGGTCTCAAAAGTGATATATTGCCGTCATTAAATTAATAGAGTGGATTCCGTAGACAAACGACAGGATGTAAGGAGTGCGTGTTGCCCTTTTTTTTAAACTAACTCACATTATTTTTTGCTTTCGTTTTGTTTTTTGTTTCCTTCAGTATTTGTTAACTTGTGTCGGTCTCTGTTTTACCAATTTATTATATCAAAAGCCGTCATTTTTTATTAGAGAATATACTTCTTGTTTTATTAGCTGTCTTTTTAATGCACTCCTGCGATAAATGGATGCATTTTTCGAACCACATACAAAAGTTCATTAACCTACATACGTACAAATTGATCACAGAAAGTATCGCTTTACTCCAAATGCCTCAGAAATACAACATATATGGACTAACAAACATAATTATGCTAGAATAGAGTGAGAACCGCATCTGAAAATAATGTCTTCGATACTAATTCCCTAAGGAGTTAAGGAAAAGGCGGACATACCTAGTGAGAAGAAAACATCTAGTCATAATAACCTATTCTACATAGGTAAAATCTTCTGAGAAAGAATCCGTGTGATCTATTCCGCACATAAGCAAACCTACAGAACTTTTTACAAATATGATTTTGCAAGACGAAGAAGATAGCGAAGACGCCAGTACACCGAACTTATTAAATAAAGGGATGCAGAGCACCGTCAAGAGCACCAAAGAGATCGAGGAAAAGCTGGTCATCTACATTTCAAAACAAAGACTTATTAGCGGAAAAATAACAGATCCTATATCTAACATAAAAAGAAAAGAAAGAAGATGACCAAATATATAATTTTGATTGAAGCAAATAAAGGCAAAGTGACAGAAGAATCAATGAACAAGACAAAACACGTCGTAGTGTAAGACAAAACTTTTGATTCGGAAAAGAAGGTTTTTTTTTGCCTTCATCCGGTTATACTGGTAGAAAAATCGACGAGATGACGCATTAGAGTTTACTAAAATTTATTTCTATCCATTTTAAAAGAATAATTGCTTCAGAAGGATTATGGAAATAAGACGACAGTGCCGTATTAGGGAGGACGCTCGCCACACCATACTTCAACCCATCAGCCAAGCAAAAATGATAATCCTTTAAAAAAATATATGAAAAGTTACTATAAATTATAATTATCATAAATAAAATAGCAATTTATTCATAATAAATTAGAGCCCATTCCCTTACACAAGAGGAAGCTTTTCTTCACGAGGTAAGAAAAGTGTAGTCCAACTTAATAATCTTCCAATCCATCTTGACATAGATAATCCGTTTTCACGCCGCCTAAAATCCCGAAAACTGTACTGCCTAGCAGCTGCTGTATGTTGAGATTACTCGATGGAAGACAGGTGCGGACCGTATCTTTAGTGAGGAACCAAAACCTAGTAGCTGACCCAACAAAAGAACTTCCTGGCTCAACACAACCTAAAAGGTATGTTGTAGAGTCAACCGAATAAAATGTGATGTAGACTGCAACCGATTCAACTCTAAATCAATGGGGATGGATAGATGGACTCACCAGCATGCCATAAGAAGAGAGTCTGGATCTCAAGGGTTCAAATTAAAAATGACAGTATTTGGATCTCTTTACTTATCCGGGTCTTGGATGTCTAAAAAAACATTTTCAGTTATGTACCTAGTTATATGGGTCAGTATCTTAACGTCTGATATGTCCGCTTTTGAAAAAAAAAACTCACTCGAATTTCCTCTAACTCTCCTGTTTTTTGTGCAACATGGTAAGGGATTAGTAAGGGGAGCAATACTTTTTACATAATACCTGAAAGACATCACATCGATAATATTATTCAGAAGATAGCTGCCACGACCCAGGAAGACCACGGGAAGTCTGAGAAGAAATAGATGGTAGATATTTTAATAAAAGAAATTCTTGAACGAATGCTATAACAACTGTTACTAGTAGATACCTATGTATCATGAACAAATGGATATTTTGGTAACCACAATCGTTAATACGAATCTGTTATCTATCTTTAATGCGTTAGAAGAACAAAGAAACCATACCGCCCTTGAAGATATTTTTGGGGTAGATAATAAATTAATCAATATACCAAAATTATAGTACGTATATGAACAATTAACGTTAGAAATCCTATTTGGAATTAATTCTTATTATTTTTGTTTCTAGTAAGTACTGTCTGGAAAAGTTTTTAATAAGTTTATCAAATATTTGTATTAATGATTGATAAAATTAAAGACAATGAAGAGTAATATATGTAGGGAAATATTGAAATTGTCAAAGTGAATTGTTTGAATAACTTTTTTTAGGCTAGGTACATAAATAGTTTGACTCGAAAATCGTAAAAGCATTAGGTATTGGAAATGGATATTATAATGAATCAGCTGAGTGTGGAACGACATGGTGGTGATTGTCTATTATCAGAGAATGGACATTATCAAACTCTCTTATAATGGTCTGTAAAATTAATTTCACCATGTTCGTCTGTCAGAAATTTTTTGAGAACAACTAGAGCAACCAACTTTTTATAGATAAGTACTGCTGTCATACGGTCACCATGATCGTCCTCGAAGAAGCAGAACATGCCAATATAGAATTGTTAAAAAAGAGAAGAAATGATAGCGCGGTGGATGATATAATTGGATATTGTGGTATTAGGGCGAAGATGTGCAGCAGCAGAGGGTTCACAGTTTTGAATGAGCATGAATAATTGCTGGAGTAATCTCCCATTGAACTGACTCAGAGTCTGATGTCATTATATAATATACATATTATGTAGCTAGCCGTTAAAGATAAAATAATTACCTCAAATTGGGCCTCTGAAACCTCATAATGTCCTTTCAACTGCTCTATTTATTCCAACTATTTTACTTTTTTGAGTATTTTTTAATTTTTTGATGTTTATTTTATTGAATTTGGGTTATTTAATGGACCTCAGCTTTGCTGTGCCCTTTGTAGGTATCATGATATTATGTTGTATCTACTCTTTTATGAAATCTTACATTTTTTTGCTAATAATCAAGAACAAGATCCAGAGAGATAAAGACATCAAAATTCCAGCAAGAAAAGGGAGATTATTCGTAATATGGTTGTCGAGCATCTAGAGGGACGTCAAGGTTTTGTATACTTATTATATATTCATATTGTTATTTTGTATACTTGACGATTCTAAGTGCCAAACTCATGGCCTAAGGATGAAAAGAAAGAATAAAGGAAAGCGAGATGGAACCAGAGCTGGCGCTTGATAGAGATTCTTGGCGACGAAGAATGGGTCAAATACAAGCAGAATCAACGTAGAGTAAAGAAAAGATAAATAAAAATATACTTGCAACAGATTATAGTTATAAAATTGTACTTTTTACTACTCTATGCCTACACTTTAAGGGAAGAAGTGATAAGATTACCAATTTCCTTCAGCGCTCCGCATATGTATGTATGTAGAGTATTGATACTGGTATAAGATGTAGCGTGAAAGATAACACACTAAGAATATTATATGGCGCTGGTCTAAGTCACGTTTGCAGGGGATGGTTGCTATTATCTACAGTTTTATTATTCACCGAGGTTGGATACTCGATTTCTAAAACATTGCCGGGTTTCCATGAAAGTGTGTAACTAAGCATGGCTACTTCAGATCTATAGACAAATCAAGTGCAGCAACAAAAATGCCTATGTTATAATATTATAATATGCTAAAAATTATACCTGCGTTAAACGTTATTTTTTCATGGCATATTTGCACATAATACGTGGATCTTTCAGTCACTGGGAAACTTGTGAAACAGAAACTGAAGCAAAATATATGTTGTCTATAATTATATTGGAGGTATCCGGCGCATTTATACCACAAAAGTGATAATCTATCTTTTGAACTAAAAGCTACCGCTTTCTTTCTCAGATGGAGTAAGACTCAATCAGATTTTCTCCATCTGACGAAGAAAGCGGTAGCTTTTTTGATTATGGTTGTTAAAATAAACGTGGTATTAAAAAATCGAGACTCGTTTTTTTTTCATGTCGGTGAAACAATCGAATACTTATCCATAGGCAGAGACGTGTATTTTTCTGCAGTTTTCGTAGAAACATATTGTATTTTTCTGGTCTCATACAAAATTAATGAAAATAAATTTAAGAAACTCTACATATTGAATAAATATGCCTAATTAATCTTATTGAAATTATTGAATACTTCATAAACACAATGACCATAGCGTTTGTATTTTGCAAATACATAATTGTCTACAGATCCATAAACACACGCCACCTGTTGTAAGCTAAAAAACAATAAATTCTTATGACTCACAATGGCAAAGAATGGAAATCTTGAAAGATTAACGAAAAAAGTTAACAATAATAAAAAAAAAACGTATTTTTAGAGAAAAAAAATACGTTTTTTCTGATTATTTTGAATTACCAGGAATCCGTTTATATAGACACTTTGCGGTAATGTTTGCTTAAAATTGTACAGTTCCTTGAAGTACCCACTTTATGTAAAGCAAGAAGTCTTAGGGTTATTTGATGAAAAAGGCCTTACCAACTTATCAGAAAAAAATAAGTCGCATAACGTGCTAAATGTAGGTTATTGGTGTATTATTATTATAATTTCGAACTTGCATAATGATAAATGTATGTAATTCCAACCGATCCATCTGCTTCAAATATATCTTATTTTCCATCCGCATTCTGTCAATTACACCAACTATCAAACAACTGACAGTTTCTGTCAAACGCCAATATGATATTGTAAAATCAAAATAAGAATTGCATTAAGTATATTGTAAAAAGCACAAACAAGGTTCAAATCTACGTTAAGTTTTCTTAAATTTTCTATAATGTTAATTTTTCTAAACACGACAAAAAAAGAAATAGCGAAAACGGCGCAGTCATTCACGAGTAATGCGATGACCTACTAAGATAGGCTTCATTTTTATATAATTTACGCAGAGAAAAATGTTTGTCTTTCTTTCATCAGCCCTCTCGTGTCCATTGTTGGACATAGGCCTCTCACTGAGACTTCCAACGCTCTCTGTCCTGCGCTAACCTCCTCCACCCACTCCCTGCAATCCTTCTAATGTCATCAGACCACCTCGCCTGAGGCATGCCCATTGCCCACACTTCTCCACCCAGTTCTCGGACGCCACTCAAGAACTTTCCTGGTCCATCAGGTGTCGGTTACTCTAGCCATAAGTGAGCACAGGGAGAATACATCAAAGAGCTTTGATGCATTTTATTTTTCGATACAAATTTTGTAAGTTTTATTGCAATCATACGATCATGAAAATAACAATGTTCAAAAAAACAACCATTTAAAATATTTATTTTATTTTATAGAATTGTTCGTTATATCACATTAGGAGGTACCTACGTTGTTTTTGTGTATCTATTGTGAGTAATATATTAAAGATCGGTGTCCAAGAGACGTCCTATTTGATATTCCACTCCCCGACACGCAGTAAGGTTGTAAAATGTAGAGGACGTGCTGGCAGTAAAGTAACTTACAAGCTGATGAAAAATTCATCTCTTTCGGCTTTTGTGATGGGAACCCACAACAAATGTATTTACATACACACACAAATACAGAAGAAAGAATTTTGAATATACATATTATTATCATTATCAACAATTTTTAGTTAAGTATACTTTTTTCGTAAAATTTGGTTGTTTACTAGAAAATAATAAAGTAGGTATTGAAAAAACACAGTTGAACTTTCAATAAATAAATAAATCGAATCCACATACAACGATTTATTTTAGTTATTCTTAAAAATTGACAGGAGTTAAAATAAAAAGAGGTAAATTTTTTTTATAAAATCTAATATTAAAATTTCGCCCCTTTAAATGTATTGTGCTGTTGAGGATTCGAACCTCGATCACCACAATGCTGTTCCTCTTCACTACGGGGAGCTCAAAATGACCTTAGAGAATTCAGGTAGGTAGTTAAATTTCGCGTGGATACATCAATTGAATTTCGGAAAAAATATGAATTTTATTGTTTTTGATGTTTAAGTTCCATCATACCATCGTTCGAGATAATTGAGGTTCGAATCCTTAGCGATAAAGTACAATTGAACAAAAAATCAAATAAAATTGGTGTAAATTTACTTAATAATAATTGTGGGTACACTAAATCAGCGGTAGAGAACAGTTAGTTATATGTAATATCCTATATTTTAGTAGGTATGTTCATTGGTTAATCAATCAATTTAAATGATCACACTGTCAGCGTTCGAAATAACAGTAGAAGACAGTCCATAATGGTACAAATTTTTAAAGATACTTATGTGTTATTTTTACCTATTTGTCTTGAGACAGATTCAATTATAACAGTAAAATTTCTCGTAGTTTGGACTGTGACGGTTTAAGATCTTAGAGTAGGTACTACATCGTAAAATAATAATTCAATAGTAATATAACCAAAAGTAGTAGGTATGGCCAGCCAATTTAAGCATGCAACTCTCTTGGCTGGTGAAACGTGCACTGCAATGTTGTATTGTTTTACTATTCAGGGAGCATGCGACGCGGTGCACCGTGGCGCTAGGTACTGACGCTAACTATACATACACACGTACCATGTGCAAAACTCGCGATGTTATGGAATCGTTTTTGCTTTAAATAATATCACTGAATTGAAAATGTGTTGCTGCTGTCCTCTGGGGATTTTTTGTATTTAAGTATGCTATTCATGCAAAATGCTGCATATATAAGAAAAAAAAAATGTTAAGCACCAAAATAACTACTGTTTCTTTGTGTGTTTGTTTAAGAAAAAAATGTTAAGCGCCATAATTGCTGTGTTTTTGTGTGCTTGTTCAAGAACAAAAATTTAAGCACATTTGTGTGATTGTTCAGTAAATTAAAAAAACTACAATCGGTTTTTTAATTATTATCTTGATTATTTAGAGTAAATTTTTTATACAGAACTAGAGGCTACCAGGGATCACCTGCTACCATGTGACCGACCTCATCGCCCGTTTTGTAAGACGATTTTTAGTTCTTGTCCACATAAACATCCTGAGAATTCATTGTAAAGAACTCTATTCAAAAATCTTGTACGAGTTTTATTTTCGGCACCGATGCGTTCTTTTATGAAGTATGCTTTGTTATAACATTCTCTCGTTGCCAGGGTGGTAAGCAGTCACTATAATAGCTGTATTGTACGTACTTATCCCTTTTTTTCACAAATTTGACAAGTAATTGTCGCGGTGACCGTATATTTTCTAACAACAGAACTACGCAACAATAAACTGGATCACTGCAAATTGTTAATGTTTTCGGCGGTAACTTTGTGATCCTACTTTATTTGGTCTATGATTTTCTTAAAATAATAATTTTATTTGTTTTTGTATCCAACTTTCTTTTGTCTATGACTTATTTAATAAAAATAACTTTATTTGTCTATGATTCTCTTAATAACTTAATTACGTGTCTATGTTTTTAACTTTCTTTTTTCTATGACATTCGCTTCTTTTATTTTAGTTCTAGTATTTGTGGCACTGAAGATGGTCGTGTGACCGAAAGGCATCTGCCAATAAAATAATAAAAAAGTGAAATAAACAGATTTTCATTTAAAATAATAATAATTTTATTATAAGTACCTATTGGATCACTGCACTTTAATAAAATTACAAAAAAAGAAAACTGTAAAAAATGCACCAAATTAATGAGAAATCTAAATTAAATTTCAAACTCATACATTTCATAAATTTTTCCGGTGGGTTTTCTGTAAGCACTTTCAGGAATAACACACCTGTCAATTTAACATTAAATTAATTATCCTTCAAGTCCCGAGTAATGTTGTACAAAATACTTATAGGAAACCCCTTAAATATTATTATAAATCATGCAATAATGTTTAGTAGGTATAATAAGAAATAAACGGAAATTTATTAAAATATTAAAATTTGGTTTGTTTATCTGCATTTTATTCCTAAGTAACTTACCTCTTTTTGTACAGGACTATTAAAAAAATTCTGTTTCGTATTATTTATTTTATTTTTAATAGAAGGTAAATTCTGAATTTACGATGGTATCAAAGGTTTTAACAGACACGTTTGATGTTTTTTTTTTTTTTAAATAATTTTAACATATTTTCTGGCTACGGGCTTGTTTAAACTTTGTGATTTTCGTGATAAATAAATATTGAAACATTGTTTTTTTCTACGTTGGTTTATTTATTAAACTAGCTTAGTATGGTAGGAAAGAACTTTTTAAATTACGCGAAAGATGTAAAGTTGAAGATATTATATAGTTTGCTATAATATGAAGAAGGTGGTTTTGAAAAATCACGTATTAAATGTGCACTCTTAGTGGATTAATGTTGAAAGAAAGCAATTTAAATGAGACAATCGAATTGTTAAAGCACAAGTTATTTAATACCCTGACTACATAGTTTTGCAGACAAAGTTACTGCATGATCACAGGTGACAAAATTTCTTTGGATTCAGAAGTTCTTTGTCACCTGTGACCTTGCAGGACATGTGAACCAAATAGTCAAAATGTCCATTCTATTCGTGAGGGAAGCAGACCTTCAAAATGACCGTTGTTGAGATGGTGAGAGAGTTGAACCTCGAGGAAGTAGAAGAAGAAACATTTCAAATTTCAGCAACGCGTCGGGAAATAGAAGGTAGCTTCGCGATGTTAAGATGTTTATAATTAATTAAACAGTTAAGAAAACAAACAACCATGTAATATTATAATTAGGAATAAGGATCGGGATCGTTCTATAATTCTCTGCATTATGAAACGAAACATCTGCTTGTCTCGACTTCTTACTAGAACTTTGTTAAAAATCCTCCCCATTATTGTTGAGAATTTCAATATAGAATTTGTTGAGATCTTATTAGGTAGTACCTATGCATGCTTCATATTATGGTAAATTACAAACGAACGGAATTTTTTTCAGATACAAATTTTGATGAACAGCTATATTAATTGCATTTAGGGTTTAAAAATCAACGAATAAATTAATATTTTTAGAACATCCCAGAACACCACACTGAGTGAACGACTAACTCCGCCGACCCAGCGTTTCCTTTAGAGTCCCTCATACACACATCTACGTGAGTTCTGTTTGAAAATACACACATTTGATGTCAAACATAGTGTCTGGCAACCACCCTGGCAACGAGAAAATGTTATAACAAAGAATGCTATATAAACTAACCCCCGTTGCGAGACAAGATAAATACTATAGGTAATTTGAATTGGGGGTTTGTGTAGCTGTAGACAAAAACTTTACAGAAAT
Organism: Mystacides longicornis; assembly: GCA_963576905.1. Lineage (NCBI taxonomy): Eukaryota > Metazoa > Arthropoda > Insecta > Trichoptera > Leptoceridae > Mystacides > Mystacides longicornis. Next base: position 14,673,884 of record OY756429.1, on the reverse strand, counting down.
GCCTAAAGATATATGATTTAAGCCATTGCCGAATCGTAATTAATTAAATGTGAGCCCTAGCTAATGAATAAAACACTAGGAGAAGATATCAAGTATTATGTTTGATCCATATTAATGTATGTGTATGTATAGGAACTCGGACTCTTACAGTAAATATTATGATGAACCGTATATAAGTATATGAAATGTGGCTCCATCGTAGAATACTGCATATTCTGTGAATTCGTTTGGTCACTAACTCGAAGCTGAAAGATTGTTGCCAACATAAGATAAGTTAAATATTCTACAATTAATGCAACACTAATAATTACAGTTGCTTCATCTTTAAAGGAAAATTAATAGTTATGTTGAAGTGTGTGTAGATGGCAGATGTCCTGGGTTAGAAATATCAGGCATCGTACTATGAGAAAGCATTGAAAAAACTCTTCCGAATAGCCCAAGACAGGAAATCTTATTTTATTCCTTAGAAGTAGGCGACGTCATAGAATCTGGCACGTCACAAGAAGATTGCTTCTTTTGGGTTTTAAAATCAACGAACCAATACCTAAACATAGTTTTTTTTTCACAATTGTGGAAAACAAAATTTGTATCTCTTATTGAATTAATATCCTTTTTACAATACAAATATATCAATGTCCGTTTTCTCTGCCATACCCTTCAAGGACACTTGCTGTGGTTAAAAAAGATGACGCTATTGCATGAAACAGAAAGTGCCTCTCTGTAACTGACAAGGTTTGTATTATTATGCGGTTCAACAGACAATATCTCGCATTAATTGTGATAATATTGAAAACTCCAAGACAAAGTCTCCTTTCTGATTCTGATTGTTCTGTAGTTCTGGTGTTTGTTCGTTGTTTCGTCGCGGGCTACGCTAGTGAATTTATAATAATTTTGAATTCGTGTGGCTTTTGTTCAAGTTTTCTGTGTGTGCCGCTCTGAGTAGCAATCACTTGCACTTGATAAGTTATTATAACCTTATTGATATTTTCAATATCACATACGAACTTTTCTGCAAGCGAATTGAGTATTTGGCGTAGAAAATTATTGATTAGGTATATCACGATCTTTGAATTGCTTTAATATGAAAGTAATCCAAGTGTGTTAATATTGTCAACCATAGCGTCGTGATGAGATTATGTTTTGTTTTACACTGTATTGTATTTTATAAATATATATTTTATATATTCTAAATCTTTATAGATTTTATGAAAACCGACTTCCAACTTATCGAACATACACTAAACTAATCGAATTGCGACCACTTTGGGCTAACGACCGTCTTCTGCTGTTGTTTCGAAGGCTGGTTTGGTGTGAACACTTTACATTTTAAAATTTTCGCCACAAGGTAGACAAATTTAAGATACTTGGCCAACCGCCATACATGAGTGTTTTTAACTTGTCGCGCGCATTACAACGCGCAAAGACTATTTCTACAGCTGGTTTAAAGAGCATTCTACCTTTGTGAACAGGAGTTATGTTAATCAATAGCTTACTTTATACCTACTTGAAAATAACACATTGATTCATAACAGGTAGATATATGTATGTACTACGTTCCACCTGAATGTGACGTTCGGAATAATGGTGTCAACACTTTTTGTTTACGAGGCGCGGCGGTGAAGGGCTGTTGAGTAGTCTTACAGCAAACAGCACAGGCCCCGCCTGCACAGCAAAATTCATTATAATGCAATGTTATAACAGAGATTTACTGAGGCACTGCAAAATCTCTAGGCGATATAATAACATGTAAACAGCTTGCTTCTCTTAAGACGATACAAAGTATTGCTATTCTTCATAATATCTTTACTATATTATATATACCTACCTACCTACATTCATGGGTATAATGACGATCGCATTCCTGGTCTATCTGCGGCGAGCGCCTAATTATAACGAAAACGTGTATTTATTCTACTCAATTATTGTTTCTTCAAGATGGAAACAAAAGAACGAGGGGCGAAAATTAAGTCTGGCGAGTGAAGTAAACTTTCTCTATACGCGTGTGTTCTAACAGTTATGTCCAATATATTATTATTAGACAACAAAGGTATGCTCTATTAATATCATAAGGTAGAGTGTAACTTAACGGAAAATCTAATCAAAGAGCCTCTCTTCAAAAGATGTGTTGTATGGTCACAATGACAACATCCCATATTATTATATTTATGTACCTACGTGGCACTTATTTATACTTTTTTGTTAATTTTATATTGTGTATGTTTGTTAAGTCCGAAAATGTTCAAATTATCTTCTTCATTGTTGTTGTCAACATCAACACCAAAATCCAGGTCCCTCCATTCACTGTGGGTCTCCGCCAACTGCAGTGCCCTATGAAAGGTCTTCCCACTAGCCCTCTTACTTGTTCAATCAATCTCATAGGTGAGCGCCTTCAACCAGTGCTGTCTTACATACTCCCACTCATAGCCAGTGTCTCCAGGTTGCCCGCACACCGTGTCCAAAATATTGCAGGATACGACGCATGCAGACAGTGGACAGTTGATCGGTTATTTTAAACTCTGTCAAAATCGATATATTTGTTCTGAGAGCCGTCTATGAGTCGCTTCCAATACCACATTTAAAAGGTGTCTATCCTGGCTCTCATACGAGACTAATGGTCTAACTTTCGGTTCCGTACAGAAACAGTCCGAACTTGAATTGTCTGACTATATGATGGGCAGTCTAACTCATCAAAATCTTATTCCAAGAAATCGTGACAGCCTTTGCTATTTTGATTTACGCATAATAATTGCTAAATATGCAAAGTTGTTCCACATGTGTGCATGTGCAAATTTTTATTCGTAAAATTAAAAAAAAAATTAATGTGACACACAAAATTTGATCTCAAGGGTGGCAAAATGTGTCAAAAAATCGACAATATTTTCTTTATTAAATAGTTATAATAACAATGGTAGGCAAGTGCTCCTTTGTTGCGAATAGAAATATGGTGGAGATGTATGTTCAGAGTAATTTTACATGCAGCGAAAGTTAATGAAACATAAGGTTATAAAATATCAACAATAACAATACTCGTGTGGTTGTCAGGTGCTATAAATAAATAAAATTAAGATTATAAAGTCATGGTAATATCCCTCATCCAAGTTCTGGCTTCGGTCGTCAAAAATATAAAATCTTTAAAACAATAAAGAAATCAAGAATTATATTGAAGAATATGGTAGAAGACAATATCACAGTTATTGTAAAACAACCTCGTACAAAATAAGAACAATAATGAAGTATTGTAACTATGGATAGGACAGGATAACATCACTCAATTATAAAAAAAATAAGAAATACGAGTAGATATATATTGACAAACACAATTTGACCAATCTCGTAGGTACCAACCTGGGTCCTGATAGAAATTACAGAGGAAAATATTGATGTGACCAGAAATTGAACCCGGGAACAGAGAAAAAAGCGTCTCAAATAACAAGGTTTGATGTAAATAATAATAATAATGAGAACCATCTTCAACTCTGACATCGCTGAATGAAAAAGCTGTAATTAATTTATATTTTAAGAAGATTAAAAAAAATACCATTGTCTTCATAATTATTTACTCACAGAAAAAAAAATAATTTTAGAGAGCGAGACAAACGTTTAATATACATTAAAAAGAAAATATAAAGTTATCAAAAATATAGCAACTGCTGATAAAAAAGTTTTTTTTCTTTTCTGTTAAATATCTACATTCATTTATTTTTATTTTATTTATAGGCGTAAGCACTTCGTTTTAATGTCATCCTTTTCTTTTCTCAATAACAAAAAAAATCGTTAAATACGCTGGGGTTGAAATACTTTGTATGCTTACAGTGCCACCTCTCATAGCGAATAATTCGTATAGCGAGCAAAATTATTATTGTTAAAGAATTGCTGAGTTTAAAATACTTTCTATCCTCATTATCTGAGTATGGGCTTGCTGTAGGTTTGCTCATTGCTCAGCCTCCCGCAGTTCCCATCCTTCATGTTTTCCAACAATGTCGGCCGACGTTGCTGATGAACGACTTCTAAAGTTAATGTAACGATAATAGAAGGAAATAAAGCGACGAATTGCTATAGCAAAAAGCTCGCTCACTCGTCTAAACAAAATATGGAAAGACAGAGGAGTGTCCAATCACACCAAAATGAAACTAATCCGCACCCTAATATTCCCAATATTTCTCTACGCAGCCGAAACATGGACAATGGCAGCCCGTGATAGAGCAAGAATCGATGCCTTTGAAATGTGGTGTTGGCGTCGTATGCTGAGGATCCCGTGGACTGCCAAGAGAACAAATGACTCCATTCTTAAAGAACTGAATATCTCTGAGAGAATGTCTGCAGTCTGTAGTCGGCGGGTGCTGAGTTTCTTTGGTCACATTGCCAGACGAGAGCCAAATAACCTGGAAAAAATTATAATCACCGGAGGCGTTCCAGGCAGAAGAAGCAGAGGCAGATCACCTGCAAGGTGGTGTGACCAGATAAAAAAGGCAACAGGGAGAGACTTGTACTCGGCGATGCGGGCGGCGGAAGACAGAGAGGATTGGAGGCGTTTGGTGCTCACAACAGGCACCCATCAGTAGTTCCATGGGTCACGACCCTCAGTAATGAGGAAACGAAGAAGAAGACAAGAATAGACCTACTCCGGTCGATGATGTCGAATTAAACTCTTGATAGTTTCGGCAGAGGGTGCTTGGTAGTAGTTCATTTTCACTGATGTAAAAATAAAACTAGCCTTCACTTTGTGCTACTACAAAATATCGAATGTCGAATTGCATTGTTTTGTATAGAACTAGCGGATACCTGACAATGCTAATTATTATTATTTGACATTATCGACGCGATAACCACACAAATTTCAAACTTTCTGATAAGAATAACGGTCTGTAGGTATTATGTGCTGATTTCACATCGTTTCGGTTAAAATAAAAGAAACGTGATGCTTGAGTTGCTTACTACGATAAACGTAACTTAAAAATGTATAGTCTTGAACCATCTTCGTGTTATTAACTTTCTTAAGAAACCAGTACGTAATAGGCACATAGTTGGGAGTCCATAACGGACAAGCATTTCTTGCCTTTTGTACCTGAATAAAGCCCGCAGGCGCAAATTGTCTCCGCCTTTGAAACAAACTGCCTTGGAATAATAGTGGTACCACTGCATCACACACTTCGCTATACTATTGGGGAGAGGGGATGGACATGGCTGATGGGACAGTTGGCAGAGGAGAGACTGTTTATTCTCCCCATCATGGCCTTGAAGATGAGGAAGACCCTCTCATACCGTATTCCATTACTTCTAGGAAGACCTTCGGGGTTCGGATATAGTTAGGGAGGAGGTAATCGAAACTGTGCGAGATCGAGCGCAGTGTAGAGCTCTTGTAGTCTTCTTATGCTCTTAAGTGGGGTCAAAAAGGGGGAATTGAATTGAATAGATAAGGATCGAAATCCTGTTACGGGTAAAGCTGCAGTGTAATGAGGGGTGCGACTGTATATATTAAAAGAAAACTGTGAAAGCCTTAGGTTTATTAAGTGAGATGATGTAGCTGAAGAGAAGGGAACGAACTTGTTAACACAGAAGATGGGGAGCAAGATAAACGTAACAATACCTTCAATAACCAGAGCAATAAATTGAAGTACAAACTTTTTCGCTAGTAATTACGGAGGTGCCCGGGGGTGTTTCTTTATTAACAAATGGGGCAAACGAAGTCATCCGAGTCATCATCATCATCACCGCACTAATTTCTCACAACATTAAACTGGCAGAGTTAATTAAACTTGACAGGCGTGAAGCGCGAGATAGCGTTCTTCTGAATTTTTCTCTCATACAACACTAAATACCCGCATATTATTTTCTGGCAACACAAATCTCATGGCATTTGCGAGAATCATGTTTAGGTAGATACTATTCGTATTTACAGGGAACAAACGAGTATAGAGTGAATAAAATATTACACTTACAATTATTTCTGTATCTTCACCAGCCTTCAATCGTCCACAACTTAACGATTTTCTGTCCGCGGTTGCAGTTTTCCTAATATAGCCAAACAATATCAGCTGCGGCATACCCAAGTTTCTATAACATTGTCATGGCTTCTACTGCAGGGTTTTCTTTATCGGTCGTTCATCCTCAAGTGTCCGTTTGATACGACGTCGTCTACATGTAGCGATTATATCACTAATGGTCTATTTTCTCTGAAACATGGTACTGCTATAAACTGCGGTGAACTTGTCAGAGTAGAACATTATCTAGGTGGTTAATTTTATGACAAAAAAACATTTTGCCAGACAGCCGTCTTGTCAGACGACGCACCGTTCCCTAGGAAACCAGTGAATAACAGGATGCCTAGAAAAGAAAGCGACCGTATCATTACAAACGCAGTATTCTTTGAGACAAGTACAAAGCTATGTACATAGTAATATGTAAAATGTCGATATCAGGAAAGACAAAGAAATAAAATGTCGATATCAGGAAAGACAAAGAAAGAAAGAAAGAAGAGAAAGAAGAACAGTGTAAGCCGTATCTTATGTCTCATTACGCGTAGCATGGATAACGCAGTAAACAAGACCCCAACTGATATAAAATTACATTTTCTATGTAAAGATATCGAATATTATACATTTTTGTGATTAAAATGACACAGACATTGTCAGACTCTGCGTGAGTCGGACGAAAGCGTTCGAGATTCATAAAAAAATTGTGAAAGTGCAACTGTGTAATCATTTTAATCATCAAAATGAACTTTCACTATGTGAATACACAAACCTTACAAAAAATTGTACATTTGTGTTCACTTTGGGCGAGCCTAGAGTCATTTAAACACAATTTGTTTAATACACATTTCCATTTTTGTGGAGAGCTTAAAGTCATTTAATACAGACGCAATATTCCGTAATCAGGCGACATGTGAGTGTGTGTGTGTGATATATTTTCGAAAGGATAGAGGGTTGAGTTCTCAAATGGTTTTTAAGAGCTGTCTAAACAGAGAAGTCCTACAATTGGGTTATTATTTTGGGAAAGTAAATATTAAATTTGACGATTTCAAAATAAGAATCGATGCTTTAAAAAGTTTAAAGCCCCCCATTTACTATCACTCCTAATGGGTATCATCCAATGGAATGGCCCATTAACGATAACTCGAAATATATGTCATTCATTGTGTTGTGACAGATGTGAAACATGAGATTTTTTAAAATGTCACTCAATATTTAGTTCATAATATGGTAACTTTAGGCGTTTCCAGATTCTGTGTTCAAGTAGATTCTTCTAGTTTCACCCGTCTTTCAAACTTTGTTTATTTGCTTTAGCAAATTTCTTCGTCAATTGAGTCAAATACCTATATGAAAATAAATACTCACAAGATAAGTTATATTATATACTATAATGTTTCGCTTTTTGTGAAAAAAAAAAACAAACAGTTAAAATAATAATTAAAGTGTTTGCTTGTTCACTATCCCGTAATTTTAACCCCACACTATAATAATAATAATATTATGTTTTCGTGATTGGGAAATTGACGTGTGTTCGGCATACGGCCCGAGGTTGCGGAGCCTCCCTAAGCTCCCAAGCGGAACCTCGAGGGATAATAGTGAATGATTCCATATGTAATTACCTACGTACAACAATATATCCACATAATAATAATATTCTTCTGCGTGTGTAAGCGAGTAATGGGGCGTATAGTTTAATCTACATTATAATTCATTTATGTACCTTTTTTGGTATGTCATAGCATCACGCATAAACCGCAGATTTAATCATTTTTTATTTTTATTTTTATTTTACCTTAATAAAGATGATCGCACTCAGCATAACAGCATACGCCTTTTCGCTGAGTGCGATGAAAAACAATATTACATAACAACAACAACAAATCAAAAACCAAACAAATTTTGGATTAGAATTACAAGAATAAAGGCAATAAACATCATATCATTCCATATTATAATAGACACGGCATGCAACGCTCGCTGGGTGGTGCACCGTACGCATAGTGCCGTTCTGTTGTGTATCACACATACAAATATAAATACTATCGCGTACAGTAGGGAGTGAACATCGCTCTCAATTTACAATTTCATCGATCATAGATGATTAACTTAATTAACAGCTATTAAGTTTATATTTAAACATAAAAAATGTTTAAATATAAACTTAATTGGTGTTATAAAAAATGTTTAAATATAAACATGGCTGATTCTTGCAAATATAATTGTATTATTTTTAGATACAAAATATTCAATTTTCTCGAGTTCTTCTTCTTCTTATAGTCGCCCACGATTTGACCTCCAGTGATCGAGGCATTGGATCTCGTCATCAGTAAGTACGTGAAAGTCCTTCTTTAAATGCGTACATGGGGCACTCGTTTATCAGATGATCGATTGTTTGTGTCATCCAACATGCGCATGCTGTTGAGGCTCTTAATCCCCATTTATGTACGTTTGAAGCGGTGCTCGAGTTTTTTTACTTTACGCAGGTCGGATGACAAAATTTTCCAATCAAATTGGGGGTTCTTCAAGGGCCTATTCTTAGCCCGTTGTTATTTATATTGGTCATGAATTGTCCACCAAAATTTCATTAAATTGGCAGACGTTCATTAAATGAACAGTCTGTTTCAGACTATAGACTCTTTCCATAAGTACTGATATAAGAAAATCATTTTGCACAACATTATGATTTAGTAAGATGGGGATAGATCCCAGAGGAAAATGCCCTCAAAATCAGTAGGAAAGAGTATCGAGAATTTGAACTTACTTTTTAAAAATACAGATGCGGAAGCTAAATCAAGCAACGTCAAAGGATCTTCCCCTTCATTTATAAAGAGGGAGAAAAATTGGATGATGCAATGCAATAAGGTTCTGCAGAGAAAATGTATTATAGAAGACCAAATCCAGAACCATAGAATATACAGCCGTATTCCTTCTCCCTAGCTTGCTCCGAACTTAGCGTCTAAGTAGACTGTTGGGGTCAGCCCTCCTCGTTCTTAGGCTATAAGTCCGTTTCTCCTGCACCACCTCTTCCAAACCCAATCTTCGCATCCGGTCACGCCTCTGCACCACCCAGGAATTCTTTGGTTGTCCTCTGTTTGTCACACGTGGAACACTCATGTTGATGGCCTGATTAACAATATGTTCCTGCGGTCTCCGTTCTACGTGTCCAAACCATCGCAACTGTCTTTCCTCAAGTTTGCTATTTATATCCGTCACTCCTAGGCTTCCACGAATGTGTGAGCTTTTTATCTTGTCTCTCAATGACACTCCTGTCGACCACCTCAGCATGCGCATTTCTGCCGTTTCTAGCTGTATGTTATAGCTGTTGTACATAGTCCAACATTCGGAGCCATACATGAGTGCGGGTCTGACAATTGTCTGATAAACTTTTCCTTTTAATTTGACTGGCATTTTTGATTCGCATAGAACTCCTGATACCGATCTGAATTTCATCCATCCGACACTAATTCTGTGTTTTACATCCGCAGCACAGCTTCCATCATTTTGAATGACTGACTATAGAATATACAGCCGTATGACGAGAAGAACTCACCTGGTCAATCAAAATAGATGATATAGGAGGAAGATTTTAAAAATTATAGGATAATTATATAGCAACATTTCAGTTAAAGAGATCCATGACAGAGACGGGCATCAGCTAGTAATTAATATTCAGAGCACGCGTGTATATGATCATTTCTCGAATACATAAAAACCGAGAAAGAAGTTGCGGTTATTATCTATCTCTAAAGTTTTCTTCGTAACGTTAAGCTCTTAGGGAATCTCTGTATAAATATCTTGGTGTTTGTGTAACAGTCTGTGGAGGACTTTATGACTAATGACGTTTCACGAAAATTGATAACTTATCGGACGGTTCCAGTTTGCCACTAAGCCCAATAGAAATAATAATAATATAATAGCAGAATTGACACTTTCACTTGACTTGAATTGGCGTTCTTTATTATTTCAAGTCATTGAAATAAATTAGAATTAGTCCGACAGATACTCAACGAGTAAATCAAGTTATTAATAATGAAGTTTATTCAGAAATGAGATTAGGAGTTTCGGGGAATTAACAATACCACATAATAGCGAACGTTGTTAACGTAAAGTGATCACACTAAGCCAGCATTCGAAATAACAGTAGAAGACGGTCGTAAGCCCGTAGTGGTTTGTTACTGTTAGCGTTATTACCTAGTTGTTACATAATAATATGTGGAAAAACTTTATGGGATATGGAAAGGAATGAAAATATTAGGAATTAATGTGGTATGGAAGTAAGTGTTGTGACAAAGATGAAAGTTAATAAGTTGAGATGGTTTGGGTATGTGGAAAGATTGGATGCAAACAGAATGACAAAGAGAATTCATAAGGCTGAAAGGGAAGGTGTAAAAAAGCGTGGGCGACCGAGAATGACGTGGATCGAACACATCAATTCCGTCCTCAAGGAAGGCCAGATAAGAAGTAAGAGAAATAGGAGAAGCTGTATGAGAAATGTTATATCGGTGGAAGAAGCGAAAGAAGTATATGCTTGCATAGAAAAGAGTGGAGGTCCGTTCTCTCTGCCTACCCCTTACGGGACACGGCGTGATGGGTACAAAAAAAATCGTTATATTATTAAAAATTATCCTAGTAATAACTAGGTCAATAGACCAAATATCATTATTTTTACAGTTGCTCTGGCAACATAAAACATTATTTCAAAATTTGTCCTATTGTATTTGTTGATGCTTTGAACATAATTACGAGCTCTTGATAAGAAGCGCCCGCACAGAGGATTCACAGATTGCAATTATGCTTTGTCTTAAAGTGCTAAAAATAACAAAAAAAAAAGTTATATTATGCCTATCTAGGAATTTTTATTAAAAATATTTTAATTACTATGCTAGTAATAATTTCTGTAATTAACACGAATAAATTACTATTGCGATAGCCATCTTTAAACTTGCCTACGCATAAATTGGAAAAGCTGTAAAAATATTTAGATATATTTTACATCAGTTTGTAGTTTGTACCTACATAAAAAAGAAAGACCTAATCAATTCTTATGAATCTTAGATATAAAAATCGGTTTATGTTGGCTTGTATTTCATGCTACCACGCTGTTCGCTTATTGCGATAGAATTTTTATTTATGACAGTATAGCGCGAAATCCACGGCTAGGTATACGAGTAAAACTTTTATCATAAAATCAATGTTGTATTTTGACAGAGTTTTAGATTGTAAACTAGCGTAACGATCGACAAAAATCTATGGATGCTTTTACACCAAACGAGCAAAGATCCAGAGCTGATGGAGATGGAGCATTCTTCATCGTTGATTTTGACAACGGACAAACAACAGCGAGCAAGAACTTCAACTCTGGCGCGCGTAATCTGTCATCGCCCATTAATTAGTGTTTACTGTTAATTATTATTATTGCTTATTGTTGTTTGGTTGGTTTCAATTTCAGCGATTAGGAAGGAATGTTCTACCTGTGAAATATTTTTCATACATAGTACAAAACCAATCCAACGACAGGAAATATTTTCACACTTAAATTATTCGTAGATAGTACCTAACTGTGACAATCAAACAGGTATCAGGGGTAAATATTGTATTGACAAAATTAAATGTGACACTTGTTCAGATGATCCTGCACACAACTATATTGCTGCGCGAAGAAGTCTCGAATTGCCCGCATTCCCAATAACATAGGGGAAATCCAGAAATTCATGAACCTTTATCTATGTATATTATGTACCGACGTGTCGTTTTAAACGTTTTTCTGCTAGTAGCTAAATTAATATTTTACCTCTGTGACAAACAGAGCTAGTAAGACACTTATAAAAAAAACTTTCAAACTCAAATGAAATAAAATATTCCAATCTCATTAAAATTCTGTCAAAATTATAAATGCTCGATAAATATCTTTTTCTTTTTTGTTTTTTACTGAACACAATAAAATTTATGTACCTATCTAGATACCAACAAACTGTAACTTGTAACATTATAATGTTTTTCTTGCCTCAAAATACGAAAACTAGTCAGGTATTAAATATTGTGGAATAACAAATCAATTGTTTTATTTAAATTATTTTATTTAAATAATTCCACCAAGAATGCACGTTCAATTCGTTAATTTTATCAAAATAAGAAGTTTTTTTTTAGCTTATTTTAAAATATAAATTAATGGGAAAACTGTATTTATATTTTAATTTAAGTGTTGACTAAGTACTCGATTAATATTTCGTCATTCCCGAATTGAATTGAAACCTGTCGAGTGACAGGCATAGAAATAAGTCATTAAAATGTTTTATTGTCCTTTAAATATCCTGAGTACCTAATATCGCCCGAATTTTACTTTACCAAGATGGGGACTGCGGACAGTTTGACATTTATTCCCGTAGCAACAGTTGTATGAAGGAAACTTTGATTAAATATCACATATTATTACCCGGAGTTGAGCCAAAATGAGCTTTCGGGTGTTGGAGCGACTGTTCGTTGGGCATGTTTGGATGACTCAAATGGGATGCTGAATTAGTTTGTTTTGTTCTGACCTGCTTGTTGCGTTGTCTTTATGTTTTGTTTTTTTACTTTTTATTTATTATTTGTGTTCTTTTCTGCCTCAGCACAGGCTTAATAGAGTTATCATCGAAATTTGATTTATATTATAAAATGTTCATCTTTCCATTTCAATTACGTTGATTTGATATTTCTCACAGACACTATTATTGAACAACGAATATTGACTTGCAGCTGAATATGAAAAATATTTCATTTAGTTGAGCTAGTGGTCCAACTAAAGTATCGAGTTATGGATGAACTTGGCTAGGACATATTGTGTTAAGGATGCCGAATAACCGTTGGCCGTGGAGAGCGCTGTTCTTCCTCCTATCAGGGTCCCGAAGGCGAGAAAAACCCTCTCACACCGTGTTTCGTTCCTTCGAAGCAGATCCTAGGGATTTGTACATGATTTGGGAGGAGGAGGTCATAATCATTGCGCAAGATCGAGCCTGGTGGATAACTCTTGATGCCTCCCTTTGCCCCTACTATTGATTGATTATAACTTCTAGCTTCCAAAATTGTTAGAGACGGGTAGGTAATAAATTTAAAATAATGACTCATTTTTTACCTGACGATTTTTTCTATACTCAAAGTAGAATATCCTGACGAGTAAAATAAATGCCCAGAAATAAAAAAAAAACATACCAACCGCTTTCTTGGTATAAGTTGGAATAATATATCTCTTATAATTACTTGCGAGGGATTCTCAATATCTTAGTAGGTCAGCCGTAAGACAGTAGATTGATTATAGTTGGACCTTTCAATTCCTTATATCCACACAAAGAACAACTTCGTCCAGTGAAAGATTACAATCTATGGAAAGAAAATCTCTCGGGTGGAATGATCATAATATTATCAATGGTGGAAAGGCAAAATGACCCATACGATGATTTGGGAGAATATCATATTATTATTTATACCATTAAAATCATCGATTATTTCTCAAAAAATATGTCGATTTACACTATCATTAGATTTTACTTTTTTTTTTAATAGGAATAAGATAAAAGTTTATAGATTTTATTTCTATTTACTTCGCTGTTCTTCCACCTAACAGAGGACAAGGAACAAAGTTGATACTCAATTTCTCCGAAGAACGTCTGACGGATTTGTTCTATGCGTGGGAGGTTATTGCAACTGCGCAGTTCCGAACGCAGAAGAAAGCTCTTGTTGCTTCCCTAAGCCCTTAGGTGGGATTTTAAAGAGAGTATTGATTGATTATAGGAGGGTTTTTTATAGGTACCTAATTTTTCATTTGAAATTCTCGGGTTTGACCGAGTATGTCTGCTGCGACTCTCAGGTCAGAATGCTGGATATTTTGACGTCACACGCATAAGCGGTGTAATGTTTCAGGAAATTGTGATTACATATACGAAAGAGTGATGCGAGAAGAGACTGCAATCACGGGATCCCGCCTATACGACCTATACGCGTGACGTCACAGCTAGGCTGGCTTATAGTGAATGAGACCGAAAATCTCAACGGCCTTGGTTTCACATTCTCTCTCAATGGGTGGGGAGAGGTAGACTTTAAAAGAATGCATCGGGTAATAAATTCAATTCAATTCAATTCAAATTAATCACCTACCAATATGCAAGAATTGTAACAGTTTTGAATATTTTATAGTGTAGGGTACCTTACATTATTTATTGAAATATGTATCAGAATTCTCAAAACATGCACGCAATCCGTAGGGATATAATATTGAATTTCAAGCCGACAAAGTACGAGCCAAATATATTATAGGAGAGGCGAAAAGAAAGGAAGTTTGACAAACGCAGAAACTAGCATAGACAGTTATCGTGATAGCTCGGAGATTGTAAATTTGCCAATCGTTGGGCAAATTCTTTTTTTTTAAATCATCAATAGAACACGTTCTTAGGAATATATTTGAATTAGATAGAAAGTAGGTACCTGTGTAGGTTAGGCGTATAGATATGGTTTTGATCTGCAAATCATTTGAAATTTCAAGAATATTATTTAATGTATGTTTGCTTACGGTTGTCCAGTACTTTCTTCGTATACTATTACTGCTACAAAATACTGGGTAGTAGGTATGTCTGAAGAAACCGCAATGTCAAGAGGGGGGGGGGGGGACATTAACAGAAGCTACACTCGAACTTTAGAATCGTGCCTAATCTCTTAAATAGCGACCACGGGGGTATAAGTACCTACAACACGACGTATTATTCATTCACTTTAAAAATCTTTTGATATTAAGACTAATTCGTTAGTATAATGAGATACTTATACTTAAAAATTAAGGTGAGATATACCTACAAAATGATAAAAAATGCGACGAAAGAGTCTTACAGTAAAACTTCGACATGTATTTAATTAATACTAGCTGAAGCAATATACGTTGTTGTATACTAACTATGAATATTGAACAAGAGCTCTCCATTGCGTTCGAAATTGCGAAATGTTTATGACCTCTTCCCACACCATGTTCAAATCCCCCAGCTCTCCTTCGAAGGAGCGAAATATGGTATCACAGGGTCTTACTCGCCTTCGGAACCCAAGGTGGGAAGAAGAACATCGCTCTCCTAGGTCAACTGTTCGGCATCCTTAACACATGACCTAGCCAAGTTCATCTCCTCATCATACTAGTAGAAATGTTGGGCTTACGCTGTATACGCCGGCGTATGTGATGCGTTGATACAAACCGATGCCCAAAACTCTCCTGAGGCACTTCGTTTCAAACGCGGAGTTTTTTTGTGACTGCGCTTTGGTCCAGGACTCACACCCATACTAGAGAATGGGTAACACACACGCATCAAACAGTTAGAAAAGTGCAGATTTACTTTTATTGATAGTCATTATAGCTTTCTTAACAACCAATCCCAGCCTTCCTCTATTATTTCTAAAAAAAATCCTTTTTTAACTACATCCTGAATGCCACCAATCAAAACGCTTGAGTAAGATAAAAAGTGTACGGTTCATTTTATAGATTTTTTGGTGCTGTTTCATTATTATTTAATCATTCAGCTAAAACAAAACTAAATATTTTTTTCATTGTTATAATCCTTTAGACCTCATATGTTAGCCTGAGTAATCTAGAATTTTTTTCGAATAAATCAACGTTTTTATAAAACGCACTCTATTGTGAGTAGGTATATTAATTTTTTTTTTAAATAAATTCCATGTGTTTTAAATGTTTTTTTTTTTAAATACAGTAACACTGGCAAAGCTTTTCATTCAAATTGTGTACAAACGTATATTCATCGTTTTGATTGGTTTATAACAAGGACTAGTTCATACCCGTCTACCGTTATCATCTCTTTTAGTTATATTTTTCTATGAAATTCCGAACGTTTTAGAAATTTATTAGGTAAATTAATTTGAAATAAAATGGAATATTTGGAACATTACTAAAATTATAAGGTTCAGCGATTTATGTATGCGTAATACAATGACATGAAAATAAGTACATAACAGCAAAAGTATAAAAAGTTATCAAAATAAAATAAATAAATATAACTTCATAATAATTTAAACTACATACATTACGGCGATCATACTATTAAATGCGAGATCTTTAAGTTACTGAGAGAGGAACCTTCTCCGTATTTTATAAAATAGAAATGACCTTTTGAATTATTGTCTGTCTGAGATTTCTTCGAGCTCAGCTTATCAAGTTTGGAATTCATACACTTTGTTTTTTTTATTAATTCGTGTGCCAAATGTAGGTATTTTAAATCTTGTCTTGCTCCACCGCTTTCAATGTCTCGTCGTAAACTATAGGTATACGTTTAAGAGTAGGCTATATCGTTCCTTGGATCAACCAATACAATGTCCGGAAGATTTGCGTTAATCGTTAATTTGAGTTGTTTTAAAATGCATGGCGAATTGTGTTATCCTACGGGTTAAAAATATAATATAAGTTAGGTTCAGGATCCACAAGCTCTTTAAAGACAATCAGGCGTCCAACCATAAAAACATACCAACCACTTCAAATCAATAAACTAGTATTTTAAAGTAAAGCCATCCCAAATATCGGTGGGATTAAATTGGTTAGGCCCATATTGTAATTCATTGAAATTTTTGTCGTTTAGATTTGGTGCCCAGGAATACAATATTCAATAATAATAATTACATACATAATATTACAGCATAAACATACGCACTAATAAGCAAGCCCCGGTTCAAGATAAACGTAGGTAAGTATATATATATACTAGGTTACCCCAACTACTAACTGTAATCAAATTTTACTGTAACTGTTCACCCTTTCATTTGGATTCCATTCTCCCTATTCATATTATTATTGTTTCTATTTGAATCCTGATTTTGGAATTGACATTTTTGAGGTATAACTATTTCCATTATATTTGCCTCCGTGCCTACGTATGGGCCTCTATTGAGTTGTTTTCATTGCATATAACTCGGGTATGTTATATTATTTTATATATTGTATTCGATATACTAGGTATTCATATTAATAACTAGGGATCACCCGTCACTCTGTAACGCAATTGTAATTTCGATAAACAAATATTGTGAGAATTGAAGTTGAGTGCAGTGCAGTACTTTCGTACTGTTTCGTATCGGAGGTCGTGGGTTCGATCCCAGGTGCCGACCATATTCCTCTTTCACGACACAAGCTTTAACTAGCTTACTGTGAAAGGGTCAAAGAGTGTATTTGTGTTCACTTTTAATGGGGACAGATTCATTTTTATATAAAAAAAATTGCGGGCGATAGCTTTATATATTATATTGCTTTGTTATAATAATATATAGGTGCCAAGATGGTTGCCATCTACACAAAATCGAAAACTAACCGACGAGATTATGGGGTAAGTGTCCATCCGCTCGTTTCAAACAACAGAAATCATGCACGCACATTTATTTTATGGCCTACGGGGGATCACTTGTAGGCGGCGTTAATCAATTATTAAATCAGTTAAGAAATCTGTGTTTTGGGGTATTCCCACATCCAATCCAAAGTGTGTTGGATCCATCGTTTTGAAAGACCTCTCTCTCTTTTCGCCCCGTTGAAAGTTTAAAACGACATTTTTGTTCCTCTCAAAATAAATATACAATTAATTAATTATTATAATGCATTTCTCGGTTTTTCAGGAAACGTATGTACCTGAAAACAGAAAACTTTTGTTGTTATTTCTGTTGTGGTGTGTTTCATGAGGTGTATTGTTGTTGTCTCTGTTGCTTCTGTCTTTCTGCTGCTATTGTTGTTGTCATTTGTCATGTTGTGTAATTTTTATACCTGCTTATTATTGTCACTACTATGATTGTTATTTTTTTTTGTAAAAGGCATTATCGCCGTATATTGTGAAATAAATAAATAAATAAATCCAAACTCCCTTTAGACCCCACTTAGGGGCATAGGGAGGCAACAAGAGCTCTCCATTGCGCTCGATCTTGCGCAACGTTAATGACCTCCTCCCACACCATGTCCAGATTCCTCAGCTCTGCTTCGTAGGAGCGGAACACAGTATGAGAGGGTCTTCCTCGTCTCCGGGACCCTGATGGGAGGAAGAACAGCGCTCTCCTCGGCCAACTGTCATTCGGCATCCGTAACACATGTCCCA
This sequence comes from Mystacides longicornis, assembly GCA_963576905.1. NCBI lineage: Eukaryota > Metazoa > Arthropoda > Insecta > Trichoptera > Leptoceridae > Mystacides > Mystacides longicornis. The sequence goes on along the minus strand of OY756429.1, from coordinate 14,655,820 downwards.
GCCAAGTCCATCTCCTCCACATAATAGTAGAGGTGATGGGCTCACGCTGGGTGCGCCTTCGTATAGGTTTGTTTATTTCATCTTTATTCAGAATATTATTTTTCTTTAAAAGATGTTTTGTGATATCAAAGTCAGTTGTATGTTTCAGTTTCATTTATATATTTATAAGCCTGTTTGTGAGTTTAAGAAAAACAATATTTTTTTCAAAATCAATACCTACAACTCAATAGCTGGAGTGTTTCAAACATTCTCTACCAGTTAACAGGTCACATCAGGTCTGAAACAGGATTCCAACGATGGGTGGGAAACGAAAAAATATTTTTCGAAATCTTACCCGACCATGAAGTTAAACTCGGGACGCTCTGATCAGAAGTAGACGCACTCCAAATAGGTAACCTAAGCTGGCAGATTTCTCTTCCATATAATATATTGTGACCAATTATTGCATATTAGTTCGTGTACATCAGTTTTCATAAGCACGCACCACATTATAGTTTAAACGCCATTAGTTTACTTTTAACTAAATAAAGTATAGTAAAATTTTAGGTTCACACACGTTAGCAAGCGAACCAGTACCCAGTGATGTGTGGTGGAGGTGCCCATCGCCCAAAAAATAGATCACAAAGAATCGACGCAGCCAAACTGCAAAACTAAACCACTTGATAAAATAATGTTTGAATTCTCGCTATTCGACTTAACTACATACTGAAGTAATGAGAACTAAGCTATACTTCTTAAATCAATTTTATCCAATCCAAATCCAAACTCCTTTAGACCCCACTTAGGAGCATAGGGAGGCAACAAGAGCAAATCAATTTTATAGAACGGATAAAATATTCGTGACTTTAGATATAAATATTCGTTGCGGCAGTTTGTGCCAAGTAGTTATAAATGGTCAGGATGATGAAAGTCAGCAAATCACTTTGAATGAACTAACGAATGCGCTTAAAAAAGCAAAAAATGGGAAAATAAATTATTCAGTAGAATCTTAATAGAAAGTGTTAGAAAAAAAAAACTGAAAGTAATGTTTGGGATGCACAAGGGGCTTTTATGAATGGGAGAGGGTGTGCCGATCAGATCTTCGCTCTGCGGATGATAACGGAGAAGTTTTTGAGTAAACATCAGAAGCTTTTCTGTGCATTCGTAGATTTGGAAAAGGCATATGATAACAACAAGGCCAGGTATCAAGTAAGAGAAATAGGAGAGGGTGTATGAGAAATGTCATGTCGGTGGAAGAAGCGAAAGATGTATGCTTGGATAGAAAAGAGTGGAGGTCTGTTCTCTCTACCTACCCCTTACGGGACACGGCGTGATGGGTAAAAAAAAAATATTCGTGTTCTTCAAATGAGAAATATGAATAGAATGGGTCACGCATTTTTTAAACGAGATAACAAGTCAGGATGTACAAAAACAGTTTACTTGCAAGTTTATAAGAGGGCGGTGCTAGGGGAACTATAAACATCCATAACAGGAAAACCTTTTAATTCTTCTGTTTGCTTACGTACCTACCTTCCATACGAATACGTCCTTCCTATAGTAGTTGTGTGAGAATAAAAGGATTACTCGTCCGCAGACCGCACACATATTCCTGTGGTTCCATTCGGTTGCTTAAGTGTCACAAATGTGTAACTACAAAACCCCCTAATAAATTACTATGAAAAGGTAATAAAATTAAATAAAAATAAAACGATGGTATTATTATTTTTTATTCGTCTTGTGCCTTTTTTAGGAATTGATCTTTTCAAATGAAATTACATGATCATCTCACCACTTCACTAGTAAGATGCTAAAAAATTACAAATTTTCTAGTTTGATAATTTGAAAATCGAATATATAAGTTGGTTTAGTGTTGAAATCTAACAGGTAGACGTATATTGTGTAATAATTGGTTAGCTCGTACGTAACTAGGTGTTATTTTTCAAAGGTCTTAACCTTACGAGATTTTTTTTTCATACATAAATAAGTATTATTATTCGTCTATTAGTGGATGGTTTCCATGCTAATTATTAAGTGTCCTTCCAACTGTTGCTATGGAATGAAATACCAAAATTTTCGCAGTCGCTAATGACCCAATTATCTGCCTATCATCCGACAGGTTTCGCTACTCGGATCGTCGTGCCTCCTTCTTTTCGATCTTGCACTTGATTAAATATATTTTTTCTGGGAAGTTTTATACAAACGAATTCGTACTCATTCAGAGTGAACAAAAATACAAACAAACCAGGCGACATATCCCTTTTAAGGGTATATGAAAATTTCAAGAACTATCCACTGCGCTTATCTTAGTGTGCGTTTACACCAAACGAACATAACACCGAATCTAGACACAGAGCATACTTTCTTTTATGGTTGATATTGGACACCATGGCAACAATAACAAGCAAGAACTCATTAATAGGCGATGACAGGCTACGCACGTTGTTATTTCCTTGGTGACCAGTGACCATATCAACGATCAAGAAATCATATTTTATTTTCCAGCTCTGTAACTCTGATCTTTTGGTATGAACACACGCGTATGTGTGTCAAAAGACTTTTTCAAACATGAAATCTCTCATTTCTGCTTCGAAGTAAATATTATATACCTACGTACGACTAAGCGAATCTGCAGAGATAGGACACCTTAAGGGCTATCTAAATAATTCAAGATATGTTCATCAATTTTTTATAGTTTTCGAGTCATAGTTATTTTAGTACTTTTTTGTCAAACCCTGACTTGCAGGATATAAATAGGTACAGAGACACTAATTTTCGAGGGACATGTATGGGTTTTTTTTTCTAGAATAGCTGAATTGTAAAACAAGCAGATAAAAAAAACAATTATGCGTCTATCTGATACCATCATGCCAACAAAAAATGTTGAATCTCAAAATAGCGTACAATTTAATATTTTACAAAAACTTTGAGGCCGTTTTAAAAAAAAATCACATAACTTTTTTTTCTTCTACCTTTTTTCAAAAACTTGCCAATTTATCTATCTAAACAGTTTTTAAAACAACAAATTTGCTACCAAAACTCTCGAATTAAAAACGAAAACACACACACTTTATCACTAGTACCAATAACCACGACACCTAACAAGTAGCAACTTGCAAAAAAATACATATTTAAGTACTCGACTAAATCCCATGATGTACTCGAAGATCCTTAATATACTCGAGTACTTGCAAATGTATTCGAGTACTTTTTAAGCTCTTAAACGCATCGAATACAACTGCGGGTACATGTTTGAGAAATGTACTCGTGGACTGAGTACAACAAAAGTACTCAGAATACTATCAACGAGTACTTGTACTCGAGTACCGCATAGCTCTGTCTGTGACCATGTATATCCTGCAAGTCAGGGTTTATAAAATAACTATAAATCGAAAACTATAAAAAATCGCTGAACATATTATATTGATGTCATATCCTGGTCATATCCTGGCGCCAAATACATGACAGCAGTCGCAGTCTTTAAATTTGGTTGCTCTCTTGTTCTCAACAATTTCCAACTTTTATCTCTATTTTTCATTCTATTATTAAATTTCTACTTGTTGCATACATGAGATTTTTCGACATGTTGAACATGTTGAGAATTCTCATGATTAGGAGTTTCGGAGACAAACATTACCACCTAATGGCGAACGTTGTTAACGTAAAGTGATCACACTAAGCCAGCCTTCGAAATAACAGTAGAAGACGGTCGTAAGCCCGTAGTGGTTTGTTCCATTTAAAAATCGAACATTAGTAATGAATTGTTAGAGTCATTAGTTGTTATTTTTTCTATATTATATTGAGTTATTTGGATAGCCCTTAAGGTGTTCTATCTCTCGACTTTCGCTTAGTCGTACTTTCTGGGCCACCCTGTATATCAGTGTATAAAGTATATTTCTTGAATTCACAAAAACAGTTATTTTGTAGTTACACCTTTTTGCTATCTAGCAGTCGAATTGTTTCATTTCATTATACGTGGATAGGTATGCATTATAATACGTCGTGATATGTGGCTTGAGAAACTTCTGGTTTGTAACATACTCTTTTCGTTGTACTTTCAGGTGAAATAAGCAGGGTCCAAGGAGTGCGAGGTTTCAGAGGAGAAGTGACATGTGCCAAACCGGGTGACGATGGTGTTCTTTTAGTTGTGTGGTACAGAGGGGATCAACCCATCTTCAGGTTTGTGTGTTTTTTTTACATACTTAGTAGTAAAATATATCTATGTCAACTTTTTTTGTACCTCTAAGCCTTTCTATTACTCTTCAAATAGATCCATGGATCTTTTTTAAAATGTCAGAACACTGAGCTAGCTTTAAGCTTCAAACGAATCTACTTTGCAAATAATATATATATCAAATAATGACTTTGACAAGTCACTTATACTGTTCGATTTTAAATGGTATGAAACAACCACTACGGGCTTACGACGGTGATCACTTTACGTTACTCGCCATTGGGTGGTATTATTCAAATCCTCGCAACTCCTAATAATCATGAAAATTTGCAGTGGTTTGTTCATATCATTTAAAATCGAACTGTACCCACATATCAGTGAATTGTCAGTCATTAGTTTTTGATGTTTTTTTAGTATTAGTGAAATAAATAAATACCATTCACCATAACAGCTTTCGCCTTTGCGATGAGTGATGATGACAATAAAAAAAAAACTCATAAAATATTTGTTAAGATCAAGTCCTTTAAAATGTACTCAAGAATCTAGACAGAATTAGAAGGTTGTGTACAAATCTTCTTAGAATTATGTATTTATAAAAAAAATATTTAATCCGCGTTTGTTATGTATGAAGACGACATTTTTATTTTCATACAAAATTTTGTAAACAAACAAAATAGTAACCGGGCAACGCGAGTGTTTACAACCAAGATGCGCTATATCAGATTTGAATTATTTCGAGTTATTGATGCAGTATAGGTATGTACCTATTTTTTGATTATTTATGTTATATCAAAATATTGTTAAGCCCTTATTAAATCATACGAAATCTTTATGTTTAAGCCAAAATGAACTACTTAATTATTTATGTTTGATCACTTCAATTTTAATATTTGTACCTACCTACTTAAAAAGTATTTTTAGAATATTTTCTTCAAATCGTCATTAGGTATATTTCTTATAAATTTATTGGTACATCATGGTTGTAAACCCTCGAATGATCACGAGAAAGCATAGTTGCTTTATTTTTTTAAATTTCCTATTATTAAAATGATAAACCAAAATACAATGGACCAAAATATAAAGGGAGCACGTATTTGGACGGGGAAAAAACTTAAATACAGTGAACTTATTTTAAAGAAACAAAATATTTAGTTTTTTCCACAATTTTTAATATTTTGTTTCTTTAAAATAAGTTCGAAGTATGTTCCACCAAGTAGCCACGGTCGAAAAGATAAATTATCTTAAATACAGTGTATTTATTACAAAAAGCGTTCTTGTATACTCGAAACAACTGTCAGTTGACGTTGAATTCAATATGGCGGATCAAAATCTACAGAGATCAGCTCACAATAATTAAGCGATATGCGTTAAACTATCTCGATGACAGCTTGAACGTAATAATTTCTATCGCTGAGCTATTTTTTCCACTGCTCGTAGTTTTTAAATAAAGCAGCTAAAGTTGATATTATAATAAACCTATGAAGAAAATATTGTTATCAGAAAAGAATTATGATAGAAATCTAGATGCCATATATTTTGAAATCATGTTTGAGGAAAAATAACCCGGATGTGATTAAAAATTGATGAACAAAATAAGAAGATAAAAACACATAAGCATTCAGTATTAATGAACATGGCAAAAAATATCTAGACAACGATGGTGTAAGGATCAAAACGCTTTGAAACTTTTATGGAAATTTAAAGAAAAAAGACTAAACCGTTTGAACGTAGTTGATCTCAGAGTTGTCAAGAATATATAGACATTGCAGCTTGCATCTCGTTTCTCATTATTAACGGCGGAACATAAAGTACGGTAAATAAAATATTGTACAATAAAAGAGTTGCAATATCTATTACTTTTACGAAGATATCATAAAAAAGAGCAACTGAACTAGAAACGAGCTTGAAAGTAATAGTCGTTTATTAGAATTTCTCAATACTTTGAATGGATAATATTAAAGGGGAGAAGATAAGCAAAGATAGGAGTAAGAGGTTTATGAAATTTTATATCATTAGATATCATGATATACTTTTGGGTATAAGTTGACGGCATCACAATATTATTTGATAAAATCTTTGACACCTTGGATTGATAAAATATTTAAGTTAATCTCGAAGAAAAAGGCAGGTTAAATGTGTAGAATGAAGAATGATACGTAGTTTGTCGGGAACTTGAAAAATAAAAACGCTTTTTGACCTGAATCCTGCAAAATATAAAGTCTAATGGTGTAGTATGTTCCAAATAATCTATCTTTATAATAATTCAGTTGTCACGAACCTAATTATTTTTGTATGTCATCACAACATAATTTTAATTGTCGTTGATACTTGCAGATATGATAGTAGATACAAAAATTATCCCAATTCCACGAAAACATTAAAAGTTTGTACAAGATTCTAAAATTACAGGAGAAGAGAGAAAAGGTAGGCAGAGAGAAGAGACCTACACTATTTTCTATCCGAGCACACTTCTTCCATTGACATTTATTTATCATACAAACTCTCCTATTTCTTTTGGTTCTGACCTGGCCTTCCAATGTGTTCTAGCCATGTCATTCTCGATCGACCACTTCTTAACATTTTTACTTTCTGATTTAAAAATACTTTTTGTATAATTATGAAGATAGTTTTCTTTAAAATAAAAAACATATTTTAACGCTTGGTCACACGCAGGAAATTGAAACTCCTCATATGGTGCAATCTTTTTTTAAAAAAATTTATACATTTTTGAAAAAGGTATCGTCTATGGTATCCTTCATAACATTCAAACGCAATATATCATTATAGGAAAAAATATTTATTGTGAAACTTCGAATAGCTTTTGGGGAAAAATTTTGCGAGGAGGCGCGTCTCATATACAAAGCGGTGGGCACAAAGGCACCTAACGATATTAAAGAATATATTGTAACATCTAATGACTCTAACAATTCATTTTAAACGGAACACACCACTATGGGCTTACGACCGTCTTCTACTGTTATTTCGAAGGATGGCTTAGTGTGATTTCTTTACGTTAACAACGTTCGCCATTAGGTGGTAACGTTTGTCTCCGAAACTCCTAATCATGAGAATTCTCGACATGTTCAACATGTCGAAAAATCTCATATATGCAACAAGTAGAAATTTAATTATAAATGAAATATAGAGATAAAAGTTGGAAATTATTGAGAACAAGAGATCAACCAAATTTAAAGACTGCGACTGCTGTCATGTATTTGGCGCAGCTGTCACATAGATGGGTTGTTTAATTTAGTGAAATCAAGTTAAATAATTATACATAGATATTTACAAATTTTTTTTGGATCCAATTTTGCCTAAGACAAATTTAGCTATAATTTTTTTATGTAAGTAATGTTTTAATTATATACCGTAAAAATGTTGATTAATAAAGAAAAAGATGATTCGTGTGTTATCGTGGTATTTTCTGAACGCCTGAAGCAAGACGATTATCAACTAGTATACGTTATAAAGTAGATCTATTAGTGTATATAAAAAGGTAGGTATACAGGAGGGTATATGGTGACTTGCTAATTTGCCCATGCCCTCTCTAAATTACTCCCTCCAACATTATATTATATGATTTGTGGATAGTTTTTGAATTTGAACTTTGAAATAATGAATGCGATTGTTTTATAATGCGGAATTGACCTTTCGTCTAAATATCACCTGGGTTAGCTCCAACATGCCGAGAACATATCGTTTGGATGAAATAAAAATGTACAGGTAGCGTCGTTACGTAAAAAGGATCCTAAGATATTATTGGACGCCTCCATTTTTATGTGTTACCACGTTGGGGTACAAATGATTTCGAGCTTGTATAAAATTTTATTGTGGATGAAGTAGGCTATAACATTCTGCTATATCTTGTAAGGTATAGGTATTTCTTACACTAGTATGATATTGGAGGTTATAGTAGATCTCTTCATTCATCGACTCTGTAACGCTGCCAGTTCTGTAACGTTCATAATAATACATGTAACGTAAACAAACAAAAAAATATAAAGAAATTTTAAGGAATAACTGAAAAACATTAGCCAGATGACGATTAGAGCATTTGCAAAATATTGACTTGGAGATATAGCCAAGAACATAAGTATCGCAACCCCAAAATATCCGAGGAAGTGTCGGTAACAGCCGATTGCTAAAGAACCTTACAAGAGACGGATTTTAAACATCTCCAGTTTAACCATGCATGTCCCCCAACCACAACGTCTTAACTCAAGACGATCCTCAACATTAAGTACGGAGGAGGATCCGCAAATATGCGATACTGTCAGAGCCCAAGATCACCTAGCCGCTGGAAGCGAGCTGAGCTATAGAATATGGGCAACCCTGAACAATCCTGGGTTTGGTGAGGGAACTGCAATGAAAATATGAAATAATGAGGCTTTCTACAAGACGAATCCTGTGTGAGAAACTGCGTTGATTTATCATCCAAATGTACTACTAATATGGAATAAAGACTCTATACAAAAGTTTCAGGAGACCACCATTCCAAAATAGTAAATTTGGACGTGTCTTGTATGAAACATGGTGTTCCAATTATTGAGATTTACCTATTTGAAATAGAAAAGATACAAACATTTTTGAAAATTTGGGTGTAGGTACACATAAATATGAAAATAGGACCACCAAAGAGAAAATGAGACAGCTGGGAGTTGACCTCGAAGAAGGTACTCCAGCATCTAGAATAACAGGCCAAAATTAAAATTAAGAGGAAAACGAGAAGACAAATAAGACTTTTTTTTAAATTAATCTATGCTCACTCAAAGTGAAAACAAATGCAATCTTTGGCTTTCGCAGTAAGCTACATAAAGATTGTGTCGTGAAAGAGGAAGATTATCGGCACTTGGGTTTGAATCCACGTCCTCCGATACGAAACATTTTGATTTTGATTTAGTCATATCAGTAAATATGCATAAATGCTATATTATGAACCTTCTTACTGCCTCTTTTACGTTGGAAACATAATATTGTGTTGTGTTTTGGCGTAAATAATATGTAAACTATTAATTATAGTTAGATTGGTTCGAGATACAATATTATCGTGAAGCATTTGTTGTTGTTCTGTGCGAAAAAATAATATTATGCTTCTTACGCGCCACGACACAAAACGAAAGAAAACTATGTTTCTGCCTTTATTATAGGTTGTGTCAAATCTTTCTATCTATTCGGCAAAATGGGTTTCTTATTTACCTGCTAAAATATAAGTCCGTCAAGGGTTGACGGGTATGCTATTCTAGTATGTCTGTATTAGCAATCCCTCGCTTTGTTTGTCCTATAGTTACGATAGCAGAGATATAACGAAAGCCCCGACCAAATGGGTGGACAAGGATTATTTCGGAGAGCGTGCAGACTTCGTGTCAACATCCTTAGACCCTCAGGGCATAGTGCTGGAGCCAGTCAGGAGCCACGATGCCGGAGAGTACCGATGTCGGGTAGATTTTAGAACAGCGCCCACTCGAAACACCAGAATGTTTCTTTCAATTATTGGTAAGTGCTTTGAAACTTTATAATCACACTTATTCGATATCATTGTTTTGTAAACGTAGTACTTGAGGCACTATTAAGAAAAAAATCAAATATTCTATGTCAGAATTTTGGAGGATGGGAAAGAAATAAGTAGTAAAAAATGTTCAACCTTACTTAGAAATCAGTCATTATTACTGTGCTAGGGAAGTACCCTTTCATATGATGAAAACACGTAGAACGCCGATTCCGACCCGCCGCGCCGACCGGCGCAAATAATGTTATTTACTATGCATTTGAATGGGGATACACACAGCAGAAGCAGGAACCCGCTTTCCGGCATGCCCATTTAAATGCATTGAAACCATAGGGAACATTCTTTGCGCCGTGCGGAATCGGACTTCTACGTGTTTTCAGCCATAGCAAATATTCCGGGAGGGCTATATATTTTGTTCGAACAATTGCCATCTTGCTGTTTTAAAGGATTGTAATAAAGATGTACCAAGACCCTTACGGGGGTGATCAAAGGTCCTCTTACTCAAAGGAGTAGATGTCGATTCTAGTACTTAGTATATATTATTCAATGAATGATATTCGAAATTTGAAAGGGTGTAAAACCAACTAAAACCTCTCATTATATTGCATAATCAGATTAACAGTTTTTTCTATTCAGAATGTTAAGACATATAATAACATCAAGTTTGTTGGTCAATCAGGTACAATATATTGTCTATTTTGCCTTATGTTAAAGATATGTTTGTTAGCATCAATATATAGAAATTGTTTTACACCCATTTTAGATATCAGGCAAAGTTCACTATTGACAATTATTATAATTATTGATAGATGAAAATCTAGTGACACGAGCCTATAGTACCTATCTGTTTGTTATTTTTTTCCACATCTGTAATGCTGACAACTTTTTTTACAACCAAATCAACTAGAATTTAAATAGTCAGTTTTTTGGCACATATTATTGTCACACAATATATTACGAGGATTGGATTATTCCACCATAATTTGGTATAAATATGTGAAAAAAAAACTCTCGAATTTTCAACATACAAGTATCCTTAATACATGGTTGTAAGTCAAAGCTTATTTTTAGAATTGCTACGGACTTTTTGTCATTGATTAACGATATAAAAAAAAATCTTTACAGTTCCAGCCGAAAAACCCGTGATATTTGATGAATTCGGCAAAGAGATGGACACGGGTCATTTAGGACCCTTCACGGAAGGACAAGACGTTACATTAGACTGTAAAGTAGAAGGGGGTAAGATTCATATTATACACTCATACTGTTACATTATTACATATGTTGCCTTTTGGAACAAGACACGTTCCTACTTATTTCTCAGAATGTATCCTGTGAGTTAGAAAGCTTTCTCTATATTTTGAGAGAGAAATTCGTAGCGTTAGAACATAAGAATACTTTAAATTAATATATTTTGACGAAATAATAATATACTAAATTGTTTAGAAATTGGTTGGAAATTTACGATATATTTTAAATGATCATGGTTGTTTTCTAAGTTGGTGGAGAGAGAGTGGAGAAATTCAACTTAAATCTACGCAGAAAAAATTAAGTAAATCTAAACTACTTAAATTTTTAAAAACAGTCGCATTTTTAAACCTCTTGAATTCACATGGAGTTCATACAAATCTTAATTTTATTTATAAAGTGTCATATATAGTGACGTTTAGGTATATTTCATGATAAATTAATGTCAATCTTACGTAGATATTTTCAACCGTGTACTTCAATTGAATATTTCAAAATAATTGAACTATTGTATTATTCCACATACAATAATATGTATTATATTTCCAATTTATTACTATTTTCCTGCACATTTAGATCTATTTATAATATGTATTAAAGAAGTGTTAATTGAGTTACAGTACTTTGAAAAGGTTTTAACATGTATTTTAAGAAATATATTTTGTAAGGTTTCTGTTAGTTTAAAGAAACACGGTTGCCCTTTCACCCAATTTTATGGATTAAAACTCATAAAACCCCTAAAAATCATCGATATTCAAAACCCCGTACAATCTCCTTTATTTTCAACTTATTTTGTTATAAAATGTAATCATGTTAGGTCAATCCCAAATAAAGTGGTTGCGATAAGTAAGATTTTGTATATTATTTTATTTTATGAAAAACTTGCCAAATTGCTAATATAATAATAATAAAAAAAAGTTAAACCTTGCCATCTCATAGTAAAAGTTCTCTCTCATAATTGTTTTAGTCCTTGACTATGTCTAAGTATGTGAGTTGAGTGAAAACTCTCAAGATTTAATTGAATCATTTGAAAGTGCAACTGTGATGCCTTCAAATTCATTTGATTTCACTTTTGTTTGAACAGGTAATCCCGAACCCAATATAGAATGGTACAGAGATGGATTATTGATCCCCTCAATAAATGTACCGTCTCCAAGAAGCACCACCAAGTTAAAAAAGTTGATTTTAAGAAACCTACAAAGGTCCGATCGTGGGGGGATCTATTCTTGTAAAGCGAATAATACCAATTTGGCCCCTTCCCCCACCACGAGTGTGGAGCTTGACATGTACCGTAAGTATTGCACCAACGAATTTCATTCATTCAAAACCATAGAACAAAAGGGTGTTTTGTGTAGGTATATGAGGTTATGGGAGTACCAAAAATAATACGTACGTTATCGCGAAAAATGTGTGCGAATTTCAGCAATCATGGAATGGTATATATATATACTCGCATGTGTAGGAAGTGTGCGTATGCATAGATGATGACGATGTTATGATAATACCGTACACAGGGTGAACGCGGTGTTTTAAAGCATTCAAAAGAATATACTAAATATGTTTATGAAAAAAATTCATGATTTTCACCAAGACCGTTTACGTTCTAAAAAAGAATCAATTTAGATAACAATTCTGAATCATTAGTGAGTTAGGAATAGGGGTGCTCAAAGCGGTCGATTATGAAAGATTTTTAAGTCTCGTATGTTTTCTTTCTTCTTTCTTGTATATTTTCTTTCTTCAATTCTTAATAAAGGAGTAATATTTTTATAAGTATTCAAATCTCAAAATACCTAATAGAAGAAAAAAAAGCTTCGAACATGATAATGAGTATGTGTATCAATACTCCGTCACACGCAGCACAGTGAAATTTTTTTGTAGATAATTATTTGAAATATTTACCCTATCTTTCATGATTACCTTCACAACATTCAATAGCATTGTTTGCATAGATTTTGCAACAATTAAAACATTAAAAAATCAAACATCAGTAATGAATTCTTAGAGTTTTTACTTGTCAGATATTCGTTAACAATTTATTTGCCTGCGGGGAGGCTCATGTACAAGCTTGTCTCACACCCAGACAGCCGACGACGGTGTAATACATAAATAGGCTGTTTTATTTATTGAAATTACGATAATGTATAAATATGTGCACCGCTTATCTATTGGATCTTATTTCGGAGTAAACATTTTAAGCTACAAAGGTTAAATTAAAAAGTTGAGGATTCACGGATTCTGCGTGTGACCGCGCAATTTACTCAACGCGCGTAACCAAGTGTTAAATTAAGTTAGTCTATTTAGCAGATATTTAAGGGATGAATAACAAAATCACCGTAGAAAAGTAACAAGATAAATCTGAGAAATATGAAAAGATTAACATCGTCTCACTACTAGTCAAAAATTCAAGTGAATAACACGATAATATTACCATCAATGTTGTATGAAAAACGAAAATTTAATGCAGTTGTTATGAAATTGGATATGAGAAAGACTGCGGATCATGGAAAGGCATGGAAATATTCCGAAAATCACCCTGTTAGTAGGTTAACACACCTATTATTCTACAAAATGATATTATCGCGTAAGTCTATGTGTGTGTGTATGAGAGAATGAGAGCATTGTTTGCGATTACAATAATACTTTTGTTGGTACATACAGAATAGTATTATTATAGGAGCATAGATGTACAAAGATTACACCCTAAAAATATTCTTATATAATAAAATAACATATTTTTCTGGCATACAATGTAATGAGGGGATGCGCCGTATATTTCAGTGAGGCCGACGAAATTAAATATCATTCGTGATGACACCCCATTGTCTGCCGGACGTCGGCATGAAATTAACTGCGTGGCTGAGGGCTCCTATCCATCATCTTCAATCATATGGTATTTAGGAGAGATTCGTTTGGAAGACTTTACACAGAAGGTATAAATTAAGTTAATTACCTTACACAAACTTAACTTTATTATAATTAAAAAAAAAAACGCGTAAGTTTTTCGGCGATATTTTTTTTGTACAGAGGCGCCTTTTTACAAAATTTATCGCACGAAAAATGTACGCGTTTTCCCCTAAAGATTTAGCAGGAACCATCAAATTATTATCATCTTGTTTAAGTGTGTGAAATATAACCAATAATGAAATTAATCAAGTTATGAAAATGATGAAGATTTCATGGTATCCATAATTATTCAAAGGCGTTCGATACGGTCGAACATGATAATAAAGAGTGGAATGTAAAATAGAGATTTGAAAGTATTTCCAGTTTAAATCACACATGTTTGAACTAACTAGGCTTTGATAAAAACTTATTTTATTCATACCTAGTAATAATATGTGTTTCCGGCTAATTTGGCCTTATTCTGTTTCCAATCTTCCACCCAAAGTTTCGTCTCCATTTGTGAGCCAATGAAAGATATATTCACTTTTGTTTACATGAAGTTGATGTGCAATTTGCATAAAAACTGCCTTCAAACATAATTAATAAAATAATTTTATGCCGAAGGCATTCATAATAATTATATTAATTTCCTTTATTAATTAAGAAATTTATTTTTTTAACAAAAACAGGTTGTTTCAATGCATGTGAATATTTTATGATATAATACCTCAGTTTATTTTGTGAGGTTTGTGTGTTAATTTTGTGAAAGTTGCACTTTAAAAAAATTTAGAAAATTTAATCGGATCTCTTCTGTCTACCCCACGTAGAAAACGCTCGGAATTCGATTAATTTTAGTGAAAGTTCAACATTTCATTTAATTTATTTTGAGCTAAAAATGTAAGCGATTTTCTTTTGTCAGTTGATTGAAACATGCGATTTTTTTCTCATAATGATTTGATATTATTTTGTTCAGATAGCGTGTGCGACTAAAACTGTTGCTTTATAATGTACCTAACTGCGATCTGAGTTTTTATGCTATTCTTGCCGACAGAATTTTCTCAATAATTTAATGTTTAACTAGCACTTAAAAAAATAAATTTGTAAAATTCATAGGTTTTATTACAGAGAGAATTTCTGATTAATTTGTATTTTGAGTGTGTTGATTTTTTCAACAGGATTCGGAAGGAAGCAATATGACTACATCAACACTTCACTTTACACCTAAAAGGGGAGATCACGGAAAACTCCTAACTTGTAGAGCTTCCAACCCGCATATTGAGGGTGAATATATCGATAAAGCCTTGCCCCTCAATATACACTGTAAGTATTTCACAGGAATATCACCGCGTGTGTTTTCTCCATTCCAATATTCCCATCTGTATTATGTGTGGAGCTCATAAGGATTAATTTAGAATCCACCTTCAAAATAAAAAAAATAAAAAAGTTTCACATTTTTGTTAACGTTGTCTGAAATATTTTATTCAATGCCGTTCGTTGCGAAGAACTGTAAATGAAAAAAAATAAATAAAACCTTTTGAAGCTTCTCATTCTTGCCTAATACCGAACCCGACAAGACTCAGCTGTTCATTAGAATAATAAAATGATATTGTATTGAAAAATATATTGAAATTCCACCAAATACAAATGCGCAATCCGCCTTCTTTCTTACATTCTTCTTAATCAGCCCTCCCGTACCACTATAAAGTGTACCTACCAACCACATTATATCTCCCGAAATTCGTTCTTAGACATGTCAAATAATATAATGAGCGTGGCATCTCAAGACTTGTTTATAATATTGAAGATGTATTATCAAACACAATTTTTTGATTTGAATTGTTCCTTTTATGCTTTCAGTAGTGGTACGTTGCATTATTATTAACAGTGATGTTTTCTAATAAAAAAATGATAATTTAATAACTCATTCAAATTCGTGGTTTTTTTTAACATAGTATTAAAAAAACTTTACATACTTTATATTATGTGACTTATTTTCTACTACACCGCCATCTCTCGAAAAATAGTTTTGAAAAGTGTGACGAAGTTCGACGGGTTACCAATATTATCAATATGATGAAACTACATCAGTCCTCTCTATACTATGAATTTCATACAATGAGTCGATTTGATTTCCATTTCTCCCTCAAATTTTTTTGCAACACATTACATGACACGTTGAAGAATATCTTGTACAATTTATTATATTGTCAACATTAAATTTACGAATTAATATTTGAAACGAATTTCGACATAATAATTACAAGATAAATATTTGCCAAACATTAATGATATTGTTTAAATTTTTGACTTTACAGATCCACCGATATTGAAGCTACAAATGGGTAAAACGTTGGATCCACGAGACATCGAAGAGGGGGATGATGTTTATTTTGAATGCAAAGTCGATGCTAATCCTTCGGCTTACAAAGTTATATGGAAACACAACGTAAGGGAGTTTGTCATAATACAATGTACATATTACACCGAACGCTTCAACAATTATTACAATATTGAATCAAGTCTACATACCTACACAATTATTGTACATTTGAATCTTATATTCGGCAAACATTTAGACCTGCCTACATATTCGGGAGAAATTGGTGAATCTTGCTTGAAATGAAACCTTCGCGATTGCTTTCTCTTTCGCATTCATAGGTAGGATCATGTGAGATCTCGTGACTGAGGACCCTTTTTCGTATACGCGTAATCACATGAAAAAATATCTACTGTCTCTCTTTCGCATCAATCACAGCATACGAAATTTACGGTAATTTTTGTTTCTTCTTTCAACTATCAACAGAATAATCATTAGGACTGAACGATAGGTACGATAAAATCCAAATAATTTAATATTATTAAAATTGTTTCCGTTATTCCGTCCAACTCCTCCTTCAAAACTGGACGGTCCTTAAAGAAACTTTTGGGTGTCTCAATGGTTATCCGAGGATGGGTTCGAAGCAAACTCAGATTTCTGTACTTCCACTTTAATTCATGATTTCATCGATTTAAATGAGCGCCTCTATAGAAAACATTCAAAAGTATACACGCAAAGAGCCGAGAACTAAACAAAACATTTTTTCGCCAAGTGAACTCATCGAAAAGGTGAGTTTATTAAAAGCGTGTTAAAAATGAGAAAGGTAGAATTGGTAATGCTTTCTCTCGAAAAAGTAGTTATTATTGCCTAATTAATGATGAAATAAACGGAGATACTAATATAATTATTGTAACGTGCTACTGCGCATAATACAAGTAAAATTGCAGTTAAAGTCAGAGTGTATGTTTTACATGATGTATCTACACCTATGTGTATGGAAGATTTTGTTGAGTTTGAAGACGGTAAAATGTTGTAATCATCGTCATTGACATCGCCCTCGGTAGGCAAGATGCATAACATGCCATATTATTATGGTTTGATTCCCGGTCGGGTCGTTTGACGAAGTAGGACGGGTCAGCTAGTATAATAATATACCTAAAGCGTTACAGCAGGTTTCATAAAAAATTAAAGGAGACTTATAGTTTCCTTTAAAAAATAACGCGTTTTTAACAACAAAATGACATTTAAAGCCGACTTTATGGTAATGTCTCGTTATTGGCTCTAAAGTCGACTTTCGTGTAGTTCAATCTTTTAACACCGGAGTTCATAGAAAATATCGTGGCGCTTTGACTGTCACAAATGATGAATATTAAATATTAGTGCCACCGTATACAAAATTTTGTATACGGTGACACTGTGGACAAAAGTGACCAAAATAGACTGGAAAACATGTTAAAACTGGAAGAATATTATTGTTTACCAAATAATAAACCATAATAATAAATTAACAACAATAACGACACATTGATGCTTTATTGAGAAACGAAATTGACAGATCAACAGAAATTCCGCGAAAATATTAGAAAACAACTATTTACATGCAACACTATCAACTACTACCAACTTTCAAATATTTTTTTTATGAAACGCGTCTACCTAAAGGAGACCATAAAATTTAAAGGTTCCTTTAGCTAAAGAATTCTTTAGTCGCTTTTTTGAAACCGGCCGTCAGCCTATGTTTTTAACAATCATTTTACAATATTTTATATTTATTTCTATATTAAACCAGTAAGACTACACCGCCTATGCGCGTGACGTCAGAGATCCGGCATTCCGGCCTGTCAATACAAATGAGAGAGACAGCATTCGTGACGGTCTGAAGCCACCTCAGTCCAGGAATTAATATAAAGGAAGTTGAAGGAAATAATAAATCGATATTATTATGAAATGCGAACACCCATTGCTTGTCTCCTTTTTTATTCTTTCCTATATCTCCAGCTGTTCATTATCGTTTTCTTCTCGTCTGTCTGTTATCTGTCTATTTCGAATTGATAGTCCCTCGTGACTACAAGTACGTAAAGTATTTCATTAAAGAAAATATTGGATTTTAATATTTGATTTAATTCAACAGATTTGAACTATAGCTCAACAACTCTTTTCTTCTAGAAACGATCGAGTAATTTATTTCTATCACGATTATACCTAGTACCTACTGGAATAAAATAAGTACATTTTCATATGAAAAATTTTGTAGTTTGTTTTGAATGTGGAAGAACAATTCGTTACATTTTCGTTGTAATCCAACGTTTGGGCAAAAAAGTACATTGATTATTATCGACCTGTTTCGTTTTGTACAATCAATTGATTTACTGTCAACACGATTTGTCTGTTTTTATAATGGATTTAATTTTTTAATCAATTTTTATTTCTGTTAACGTATGCTTTGCTTCATTGAAATAATAAATTATTGTACTTATTACTTTCTCCACATGGTTTTCTTATTGTTATTTTTGTCTCTATTGTTACCATAAATAAGTAGGAATTAAAATTAATACATGAATTTGTTGTCTTTGTTCTTCATTATTACGTGCATCGTCGTTTGCTCGAACTTTGTGTTTTAAAATTTTGAGAGTCCAATACCTACTCAGTTTTCTCTATAAATCTATTCCTACGATAATAGAACATTAATAAACACCATAAACGATTACACAAAAAGTGTATGTAAATGTTTGTATGGAACATGGCACAATCTTCTATAATATAAAAGAAAGTCGGGTTAGGGGGAACACTTATAACTCGAGATCAGCTGAACAGATTTTTATGATGCTTGGTTCATTGGATTCTTCTCCGCTCCGAATAACAGAATAATTATAAAAAAATAAATGCATAGGAAATAACATAAAATATACCTAATATTAAAGTTAATATGGAACGGATTTAATGACAACAACGCCATATGTGAAAAATTGCATATCAACACAATTTTTATTTACCATTGAGTTTCAAAACATTGATACGCACACCTTTGATAGATTATATATCAAGCTTTAAGAAAAAAAAATTGACATTCAAACATATTTTAAACCTATTTTTGTACATATTCAAAATCAATATTCATAGTAAGGATTCCAGAACAACGTTTGTCGGGAAAGGTATATTATAAAAGGACTGTTTAGCCTTTGATCCTCCGCGACCACTCCAACGGCATTGGTAAATGCTGTCGTAAAATCTTCTCACGTACCTAGTAGTTGCACCAGCCGGAAGATATTTGCAGGGCATAAAAGAAGTTGTATGAAAATTTTCTCCTAGAGCCG
Organism: Mystacides longicornis; assembly: GCA_963576905.1. NCBI lineage: Eukaryota > Metazoa > Arthropoda > Insecta > Trichoptera > Leptoceridae > Mystacides > Mystacides longicornis. Next base: position 14,636,402 of record OY756429.1, on the reverse strand, counting down.
TTGCAAGTTTGTGGAAGAAAAAAATAAGAAAAGATTTCGCTGAACATACATGGGATACTAACCGTAGCTATTTCGGTCTCACTGGACAGTTAAAGTCACGCCTTATATCCAGTAAAACTAGAGCCACTCTATATAAGACACTAATTAGACCAGTCCTAACATATGCCTCAGAGACCTGGACACTGTCTAAGCATGACGAAAACAGGCTAGACGCGTTTGAAAGGAAAATCCTACGCAGAATATACGGCCTTATATTATGATGGTCAAACTTGGCGTAGAAGATACAACATAGAGCTCTATGATCTCTACCAGGATATCAGCGTAGTCAGGTTCATTAAGGTTAACAGACTGCGCTTGCTGGGTTATTTGCCCCGTATGGAATATCTGGAGCTCCCAAAAAGGGTGTCGTTTAATAACCCAATCGGTAGAAGAAGCGTCGGAAGACCAAAACTAAGATGGCTGGATGGCGTTGGCAAAACTGGAGGGTGGCAGCCAGTGACAGATCGGGATGGAGAAGCTTTTTGGAGGCAGCTAAGACCCACCACGGGTTGTAACACTGAAGATGATGATGATACATGGGATTGTTTGTCTTTAATAATAATAGAAAAAAACTTTGTACATGCATAATAAACAAAATTTTGAAATAGCGCTCGCTCAGTCTTTGACAATTGAACCTTAATAATGTTCGAAATTATAATTTAAATAAGTTATGGTCGAATTTCGAGCAGTGGTCGACCGCTAGTAAGTTTTTAATCGTTCTAGAATAAGTCTAATAATGATGTACACGAAACGAAAGAAGACGGCTGTCGTAAAATTTGAAAAGAAAGTTTTTTGATTGATCGCGTTGTAATTCGATTAGTTACTTTTGTTCATCTCTATAATATATTATTATAAAACGTAGACCTACATCATATTTTCCATGATCACTAAATTAACTACAGGCTGAGGAGTGCGCCAGCTGCTCTGGCCAGGCTGAACAAGAGGGTGTTCGCAAGTCGAGACCTTCGGAACGACACTAAGTTTGCAGTTTACAGATCAGTTGTTGTTCCCATACTGCTGTATGGTGCGGAGTGCTGGGTCCCGTATCGGAGACATATTAAAGCCCTGGAATCCTTTCAACAGAGATTTATACGGAGGGTTCTAAAAATACACTGGAGCGATCATATCTCGAATATTGAGGTATTGAGTCGCTCCAGATGTGTGTCAATTGAGGATCTCATAACCAGAGCCAGACTTCGCTGGACCGGCCACGTGATAAGGATGCATGATCGTAGGCTCCCCAAAATTGCCCTGTATCACCATACACCAGCTCACCAGCTTGAGACCGGCAAGCGCAACGTCGGTGGGCAGCGTAAGAGATACAAGGATTGTCTCAAGGAATCTCTTTTGCTCTGTGCTGCTCCAGATAACTGGGAACAGGTCGCTAAAGACAGACCAGAGTGGCGTACGGTGGTCGACCGCTCTGCGGGAGCTGCCCTCCGGAGGAGGGAGGTTTTCAGAGCGAGGGCTCGCGACCGGCAGCAAGACATTCCGCCCGTGCTCCTGGAGGTACGTGTGTGGTAGGAGGTGTGCCTCCAGAATTGGCCTGTTCTCCACAGGAGGAAGCATCTCCGTACGAGCGAGTGATAGCGTCGGCGTCAATGTGTGCATTCTGACACTTTTATTTTAAACCTTAATTTAATATCATAATTTATTCATTGTTTTTATTTTTTATCTTTTTTTATATTTTAACAATTTTAACCTTTTTAAGCAATTGTATACATGTAGGTATATGCATGTCTGTTTTTTTTTTAATCTTTTTATATACTTTGACATTTTTAAATTTTTTATATATATTGACATTTTCAACATAACAATATACTATTTATTTTATTATTCTTGGAAGCGCGAAGGGGATCCTCGACTCCGAGGCCCAGCTACAACAAAAACAAAACAACAATCCATGATCACCGCAACACGCGTGAACGTCTGGAAATAATTCGCCATTCTTTTTTCTCGTATTTATTATAGTCAGAAGACGGTTGTTATGAAAGGAAAAAAAATAAGAAAGTTACGCGGAATATTAAAAATAAAATTAAGAAAACTTAAGGTAGGATAATCTTTTATGTTTTTGAATTTTAATTAGCATAACTGTCAGTTGTTTGATAGTTGGTGCGATTGTCTGAATTTGACGTCTAAAACAGATTGGATCGGCTGGAAATATAGCGGTTGATTTGATCATTTTTTAAAATTGTAATTCAATATTCATATTGTTTTTTATGTAGGTATTTCCCAAAAATAAAAACAAAAAAACATTAGCATTTTTCAATGTATAACAATATATAGAATTAGTGTGTATGGGCTTTATTACCTCACTAGACGAGAGTCTGTGCTGAGGCTGAGATATTTAAGACATGACAACGACCGTCGGGAAAGCTAGTTTCAATTATATCGTCAAATTAGCTGTCTCCAAGAATATAATAAATAAACGCTGATTTTAAAAAGTCATATAGGTACCTACCTATGAACCTAAATTAACATGCCACAGCATTGTCGTTACTCGTATTATCAAGTTTCCTTTTATCGCACCTCACCATCTGATATTATAATCATAATATTATGTTGTATGTAGGTACCTACCTATAAGTAGTTTATAAAATATGAGTCGATTGTTAACTTAATATAATATTTGGTATCACATAATACATTAAATTTGCGAACAACGACGAAATGTTTGACATACTTATATTTTGAAGTTGGCAACATTTTTCACCGCTTATGTGATATTTTTAGAAATTCATTCAAGTAATAATGTAAGTCATGCGAATAACATCATACTCGTATTAGATAGGTACCTAGGTATGTCTTTTTAAAATATTGTTTTATTTTAGTAAAATGTTTGACTTTGTAGGTACATGAGAATGTATTTTTCCTCTAAGAGATTTAACATGTAGATGTTTATGCATGTATTTTTATATGGGGTATTTTTACATTTAGGTTAATACGACATAGGATATACATATTTTGAATAAGTCCTTCTTTGGGAGGAGCTTTGAATAGAAATACGAACAATTTTTAATAAAACAGAATAAAATTACACAACAATATTACAATTTTACTATCGACTAGGCATGTACTCTCATCATAGTGTATCTATTACCTACAAGGTATTATTATTATTGTTATATGTAGGTATATTAAATTTTTGTCTGCATAGAAGATTGCCAACATAATATGACGGCTAAGGGATATAATATACATCTCTTTAAATAAGGCAACATTGTTGTGTTTCGGGGTATTTTACATACCTAACTAACCTCGTAATAGAAACACTCAGAATGAAAGATAGTACCGGAATAAAATTAGGTTTTTATTGTGATATACAAATATATTACCCTCTCACACTGTGTTCTGCTCCTTCGAAGCAGAGCTGAGGGACTTGGACATGATGTGGGAGGAAGTCATAAACATTGCGCAAGTTCAAGCGAAATGGAGAGGTCTTGTTGCCTCCCTGTGCTCCTGAGTGCATGGGGTGTAAAAGGAAGTACTTATTGATTGATTGATTGCGAAATTAAAAGTGTTTGTGATTAAGTGTAAACGCTCTTTACTTTAATTATCATCAAGTAGTGTTCATGAGTAGTGAGTACATTACAGTCATTGAAGCCGCGCAAGATGAAGCGCGATGGAGGGCTGTTATTGCCTCCCTAATATGCCCCTAAAGGGGGTCAAGAAGGTGCAACTAATGTGTACCTAGTGTCATAAAGCGTAGCATGGATACTGCCGTAAACTAAATGCCCATTGAAATTAAATGCATTGACTTTAATAAATGGTTGAATTTTGAAACTTTAGTTATGAATATCCAAAACTATATTTTTCTATGTTTTGCGGCCGTTGAATTGCTGCTACGCTTCTCTTGAAAATCATTGCATCCGTGTATTTTCTCCAGAATCTTTGGCAGTTTTTATCAACTTGAGCTGAATATCTCGAAAAATATTTTACTATTCGTAATTGTTGATGCTGTTCGGTTATTGTCGCGTTGATTCAAAATTTCGAAATAAATATGTAATCGTGAAGACTTGAGTAATTTTGACTACTTTTTATAGAATCAAATCTTACAACACAACCAGAGGGCTGGAATTATAACAAGCAGTACGCATTTGGCTATTCAGAGCATATCCAAATCACAGGCTGGTAGCTACACATGTACTGCTTCAAATGTGGAAGGAGATGGCATAAGCAACCCCATAGAATTAACTGTCATATGTAAGTGCAAACAATTCTTGTATCCTTATCTGATTCTGGTTGAAAAATTCAAAATATAGTTTTATTAACTTCAATTTGGCCTATTTTGAAACCAAGTTGAACGTTTTGCATAACAAATTGAAACAAACCAATCTAGACTTTTAACTTTTAGCATGTAAATTTTAACATATCAAATAAAACGTTATAAATTACAACTACCCAGAACAAATTGGATTATTTACAAGTATAAAAGGTCGATAAACATCTCAAATTAGAGATTATAAGATTCAATTGAACACGTTATTGTATTTGATAAAACTTCAGGATGTTAGAATTTGAAATAACATGTTGCCTCGGATCCGTTGTCTACGCTAACACATCTTTAAGAAAAGAGTTCATATCTTTTATTATCTGTAAGAACATGACGGTATCTTTAGTACTAATATTAATATATTTTAAATTTTCTACTATTTTTTATACGAGTCAATACGTCCATGTTTTATATAATGTCGTTGATAATAATGTTTTTGCTTGTACACGTCTATTTTGGTTTGTAATGTCCATGCAATTTGGTTAGAAAAGTGTCCAACTTGAATTTGATTACCCGTCAACATCTTTAGTACTTACCTACTTTTTTGTTTTCCTTTCATTTAGATAAACCACTCTGTAGAGACGATCAGAAGAAATTGTATGGAATGGCAAAAGGTGAACGCGACACAGTGAGTTGTTCAGTAGATTCAGTACCGCCTCCTATTTCTTTCAAATGGACATTCAACAACACGGCAGAATCTAGAGATCTAAACGAGGTGACTACATTAAAGATTGTTGTATTTTGATAAAAAAAGATTTGAACATTGATAATATACTGATCGATACTTATTTTCTTAACAGCCTTTTTTTGACGAGAAAGAAGAACAGTTTACATCAACCTTAAACTACACACCGTCATCAGAAATGGACTACGGGACGATTTTGTGCTATGCGACCAACGTGGCTGGAAGACAGCTGGAGCCATGCGTGTTTCATGTCATAGCGGGAGGCAAACCGGATCCACCGTACAACTGCACTGTGCTCAACCAAACGACCGACTCAATAGAAGTGGAATGTATAGGGGGTGAGTACTTAGTAAAATTTTCTATGTGATGTGTAAACGGGCCATAATTTTGAGGAAGAAGTGTGGCTGCAATAGTGTGGTCAGTGGCATCAGCCAGCTTGGAAATATTTGCACTTTTTCAGATTGTTACATATAGATATACATAATATATATACATAATATACCCGATATGATATATTACTTTGAATGTTCTCTTTTGACAATAATGAATTATTTCACATAGGTATGCGGCTTGCATAGGGGAGAGTGGCGATGTATGGGACAAATTTATTAAAAATTGATTTTTAGAAAGATAAAAAGCAATTTATTTAAAAAAAATACAAGGTTGCTGAATATCCTATACATATTAGTATTTAAGTCAATTTTAGTGCGTTTATCTGTCAAAACGTTCCTAATCTTAGTTCACACCAAATTGTATGCGTCTAAAAAGATATCTGATGATATTTTTATGATAAACGTTTTTTTTTAACCAAATAATTATAAAACAAGTTTATTTTTATTAAAAACTAGAGGTCCGCCCCAGCTTCGCACGGGTAGATAGATACTTAAAAATAATTTAGTTTTCATACAGATCCCTAACTTTTTCAAAATATTTTATAGCATAAGTTAATCTGGAATAATTGCATTGCAATGTATCGTGTCACGTCACTTTACCACCGTGACTACTTTGCGCGGTATTTCTACTAAACTTGACATGACTCCCCTCAGTCCCCTCCCTTTCCCGTACGCACTCTGCATCGGATAAGTTGAGATGATAAGAGACTATGCTTTTTTTCCAATACTCACATTTTTAAACTCGTGATAACTTTCGAATGGAATGTCCGAATTGAATAATTCAAAAAGTTATACAAACATATTGAAGCAGACTTGAATATGAACTAATTTATTTTAATAAGGAGTAATAGCAAGATACCAATAAAGAACCTTTTATAGAGGTGACATTTTATTGATTTTTTTTTAAATAAAAAAACACTTATTGTGGCATAACTATAATAGTTAGACATATGCTGTCGCGATACTTTTTGTAAATAATGATGTCTTCTACAAAATTGTAGTACATTGTTTTATTCTATCATCATTAGTTTTCACAGCGTTCGCGATGAAAATAATATTTTAGGTAAAAAATTTTACACCTTGGGTTACATTACACTATGTTCACCGCCGATATTGTAGCTTCCCAAAAGTGAAAGAATTTTTCAAATCGGTTCAGTAGTTTTGGAGCCTATTCGATGCAAACAAACAAACAAACAAAAAATCAAATCTTTCTTCTTTATATATTAGTATAGATATCAAGCAGTTCCCCCGAATAATAACTACCTAACACAAATAATAGCATCAAAAATTATTATCATTGAACACCAATGCAATCATACAGTCGTCTTCGTTACACTTCGGGTTGGTTCGGTAGTTTCCGGCGACCATGTTACTTGGAACATGGAGCTCGTTTTAATTTGTCTTCTCCGATTGGCTGTCCGCTTGTCAGCATCAACCAATAAGGCGCATGCTCGATCCATAGACAATTATAATTCAAAAAAATATTTATGGTGAACTAATATTGGTTTTTAGAACACGGCATAATTCCGAATACGAATTTTAGTTCGAGTGAACTTAATTCTAAATCATTTGGAACGTTCTTAATAAGAACGTTCTAAAATCCGAATAGGGGGTAATATGACGAACCATTGTCACAATTTTAGGAATAAAATATAAAAATAATCTTACCTTTGGTCTACTGTCTCCCAAAAGGATGGGTTTTAATAGGTATACCTATTATTACTTTTTATGTAGAAAAATGATAAACAAGAAGAATTATTTTCTCCGGCCGAACAAAACACCAACCGTCAATGATTTTACACTTAACATACCTCTAATGACATCTTTTGACATATAAGAATCTATAACTGCGCCAAAATGAATAATATGAGTAGGTACCTACTGTCCCAAACCTCTCTTTTCGTGATGTTTGAAGAATCTCCATAAAAATATTCGATAAGGTATTGGCTGGACATGTGTTAAGGATGCCGAATGACAGTTGGCCGAGGAGAGCGCTGTTCTTCCTCGCATCGGGGTTTCGAGGACGAGGAAGACCCTCTCATACTGTGTTCCGCTCCTTTGAAGCAGAGCTGAAGAATCTGGACATGGTGTGGGAGGAGGTCATAAACATTGTGCAAGATCGAGCGCAATGGAGAGCTCTTGTTGCCTCCCTATGCCCCTAAGGGGGGTCTTAAGGGAGTTTGGATTTGGATTGGATTTTTAATATAAAAATTTCTAAAAATGCTTTAATAAACAAGCACTTAGTTTAAATTGAACAATGCCATCTAACTTAAAGCGTTTAAGTAGGTATATTTATAAATAAAAAAAATAAAAGAAAGTAAAAGAAATTTTTGTTTCAAAAATAAGACGTCTTGTTGAAAATAAGGTTGAGAGAGTTACAAAACATAATTATAGATAAAAATTGTTGCCTTTGGTGGAATGACGGGAGTAGCTATTCCGTTTGAGGATATTTCGATGCAAATTTTAAAACATTACAATTGGGCTACGAAAATGAATGGAGTTGAAGCTTAAATATGAAAGGTTTTTTTTTCTCTCTCTCGTGGGATTCATTATTTTACTTTTGCTGTAAGTAAAAAGAGGACGAAGTAAATAATACCTAAATGCTTAGTTGCCTAAATAAAAATAATAAATTTCTTTGGAGGGATGTAGCCTACTCTTAGCCGACCGACGTGGCTGTATTTTACACGACGCTTAAAAATAAACAGAAAACCTTGTTTTTTTATTGTTACCTAAAGTTTTTACCTTGTTTTTATTGTTACCTACACGGTTTGTTTTTTTTTTTAAATCACCAAATCACCGATATCCCGAATATATTTTACTCTAACTACGACATTTAGGGTCTTTAAAAGAACATTGTCAATAATTTTTTTTAAATAAAAGCTTTCTGCTGTCAGCTTTCCTGACAGGCGTTGCCCTGTTTTTACTATTTTTACTATGAATATTGAATTCGAATAAATTAGGTACCTATGATAAATTTATTTCCTATTCAATCAATATTATAATACCTATCGATGCGTCTAATTTAAACTGACTTAGATTTGGAAAGCGTCGGCGTTTAGTGTCGAGACGAAATGTAAACTGTTTGATGCGTGTGTGTTGCCCATTCTCTTGTATGGGTTTGAGTCCTGGCACTTGACCAAGGCCCAGGCACAAATAGTCTAATCCTTTGAAATGAAGTGCCTAAGGAGAATTCTGGGCGTAAGATGGTACCACCGCATCACGAACGACGCTATACGACGGCGCACCCAGCGTGAGCCCATCACCTCTACCATTGTGGGGAGGAGATGGACTTGGCTGGGACATGTGTTAAGGATGCCGAATGACAGTTGGCCGAGAAGAGCGCTGTTCTTCCTCCCATCAGGGTCCCGAAGACGAGGAAGACCCTCTCACACTGTGTTCCGCTCCTTCGAAGCAGAGCTGAGGGACATGGATATGGTGTGGGAGGAGGGAGAGCTGTTGTTGCCCCTATGCCCCTGAGTGGGGTGTAAAATGGAGAACTGATTGATTGTCTGAATTTAAACTATGTTTACAAGTTTTTTTTTTTAATTTTCTACATTTAAATTTTATATTTTTTGTTCAAAAAATGTTCATAACAAAAAGAACGTAGATCAGTCAGGTTGTACCTATGATGATCGGAATAATGTCATGCATACAAATAGTTTATTTTTTTAAGGACTGCACTCGTTTTCGAGATATTTGATATTATGCTTTGTGATTATAATAATTATTTGACTTTAAAAAGCGCTTGTAAAAAAAAAACAATTTCATTCGAAGAAGCATAATATATGAACGTTCGAACATGTGCGTTCTCTCTACCTACCCATTTAGAGACACGGTGTTCAAAATCAAAAATATTCCATACCCCCATGTGCGGATAATAAAGTTTTCTTTTAAACCTTCCTACTTAGCTTGATTTTATTATAATAATTATTCTTCTACATCATCTTTAAATACAATATTGAATCTAGGTAACTTAACATACTTCACATGTGACTTATATCTACCACACTGCCATCTCTTGATTTTTTTAAAGTTGTAGGTAGTTGTAGCTAACACATTAAACTTCATCAACCTTAAAAATTAAAAAAAATGTTGCGTAAACTAATTTGCTGGCGTAAATTAAGTTAAAATAAATCGTCGTCTAGACTTACCGGAACATAGGAAATAACATGAAATATTAGATTAGGTCATTTATAAGAGATAGTGGTGTAAATGAATTTATTACTTTTTTTGTTATGTTACCTTAATTTAGAGATGTCGCAAATCGGTACGGAAGTAAATACAACAATTTTTTATTCTGGGAAGGTCAAAGTTCGACGGGCGAGTCAGCTAGTACATAATAATATTTAGAATATAATATATTTTATTAAAACGTAAAATGTAAAAAAAATGTAGCGGATGATACGCAGTATTAGAACTTTGATTTCGTTTAGGCGTTAAAAAGAAAGATTAAAAACAAAAAAAAAAAGCGAATAACAGAAGTTTGCAGAATAACTTGAAACTTTTTGAAGATTAAAAACAGATATAAATATTATATAAAAAGAATGGAAAGAGAAACGCCAAAATAAAATAGACTTTTCAACATTTTGATACAGCTTTCATGTTGATCTGAGCCAGGCCAATTACTTTTTGTTCTTTTACGACGTAGGCTTCTCTGTCCTGGGCTTACCGGACGAGTTCTTCCATCCGTTGGATGCCGAATTGTCCGTATGTCCGTGCTGTGCATTCGTGCATTGCCTGATATTTTTTAATCATCACTACCGTCTACACACACCTGGACATCAATCAATTTCCCTCTTCATCTTAAGTTGATGAAGTATTTTGTGTTCTAAAGTATGACTTTTCTCCTTATGATGCTGACAGACAATAAACATTCTCTACCTAATGCAGCCAGTGTTACTGAGCTATATCAGTTCACAGTATTCTAAGCATTTTACGGTTGATCCACGTTTAAAGTTATTCTATGCGGTTCATCGTAGTTTTTGTTTGTAGATCCACGTCAAAATAATACAAAAGACTTAACATAGCATTTGACCATTTTCTGCCTTAGTTTCAATAACAAATTACATTTGCAGAAGAGTGTCATCAACATTTTAAATGTAAATCTTTATTATTATTTTTCAACATTTTTTTATTAAAAAAACAAATCCTACATCATTCATTCTTCTGTCTATTTGTTTAGTCTTCGTCTGCAGATTACTCTGCCCCATGCAGTCTCTTTCTCCACGCTTTTATGTCGTCAGTAAACCTCTTCATATCTGCATACGAGATACAACGAATGTCTGCAAACAACTGTTAAATGTTTCTGTTTCTGGGGCAACACCTGTACTTGCCACCATCAATCGTTCCTTCGGCGAAGCAAGATTGGGTGTTGGGATTGGGTTGTTTCGAAGTTGCCTTTTGGTTTGAAATTCTTTTGAGGAGTCGCCGTGTTTCTCCAATATTGCTCAGCACTTCGTTATTGGTGATTTTCTCTGTCCATGGTAGTCCAGCCAGGCATATGTACGAGTAGAACCTCATATAAAAAAAAGTCGTCCCGCCTTCTTTTGGCTGATAGTCGACGCAGCCATACAGCAGCACAATCCAGACAAGAGATATAGATTTTAAGACGATTCGAAAATTATTATAGATTTTTTTCTGAATGTTATAAATAAATTCTGCAGTTATATGGAACTATGTAGGTAGGTATATTAAAAAAAAAAACCAATAATGAAGATTGTTTAGCGGTTATGTTGACATTTATATATAATTGGCCCCTTGTAAATACGGTTTGGCCTCCATCAAAGATAAGATATTCCTACGAGGTCCCAGTGGTATACCCAATATTTTATGGATTGACGGCTTGAAAAGATTAATTAGCTTTAATTAATTAATCACCTCCAGTACACCACGTTTAGAACGAAAATTACCCAGGAGTATTTATATTGCCCTAATAGAAGAGCTCTGAATTTAAGTCGGTTTGACCGGATCTACTTAACTTACTAATCCTGCTTTCCTATCTTTCATTCCGTTTGAAACTGCTATGATTACAGAATCAAGTGAATGCTTCATTTTAAAAGAATCAATTTCGCATATTGAATTAACTAAGCTTCTTTTTTCCACTAGTATTCTATGTTTTCATCAATAGTTGAATTTTGAACAAACAAAAAACAACTAATATAGTATAACTTTAGACTTCTTGCATTGTAGAAACTAAGATAAAAATTTCCACTGGCAAAATATCCGGCAGTGCAGATAGCAGGTATCCGGCGAGTGCTTCTACGATTATGTGACATGATCGACGCAATAACCACAAAATATAATGTTAAAACTTTTTGATGTGAATGACAGATCATTATTTTTGTGTTGAACTTCTGTATTTTGTGTCAAATTCACACGAATGCTGTCAAAACAAAAGAAAGGTGATATGAGAGTAACGCCACCCTTTGATGAAATTGTGAACCATCGATAGCCTGTTTGTGCTACAGCGCTAAAAAATGAACAAACAAGTAGACCTTCGGGGAAAGTGGTAGTTTGGAGGAATATGAGTGTGACCTACCTGACATGCTGGTGTTAGATGGCTTCCAGACCGTCCAGTTCTGCGATTTCTTTCTCCTTTCACTTTTCTTCATTGAATTTATTCATCAACAACTTCACTTGACACCCCATACAACCAGTGGGTCGAAACCGTCATACAAAGCACTTTTTGTATGGATGGCGACAGGTTTTAGTTACCAACATTGAAAAACAAAAATAATATCATGAATTGCAAACTTGTTGTTGCGACGCGACTGTTTATGTTTGAAAAACATCAAACTATACTGAAATCTTAACGCCATTTTTAGCGGTCTGTTGTGTTATTGTATTATTTTCGAAGAGAATACAAAACCTACGGATTGAGTATTGAGGTCATTTTGTTGATATTCAAAGATAATAATAATGCAAAAAAGGTGTGTCATTTGTCATAAAAGTAATGAGAAAAATACCAATTGTGATGTTTATTTTTTTTACTTTTGTGATGATTTTTTTTATCACTTTTTTCAAAAATATCAAATATTATGTATTAAAAATATGTGTGCAACAAATATTATGTATTAAAACTTTTGTCAAAAGTGTTATAAATATCTAGTAGGTGTATAGATACTCTTGTGTAAATTTTTGTAAAACTGCAATAAAGCTATCATTAAATTAAATTTTTTTTTTAACCAATGACTTATGAGAAATTTAAAATTGCTTGGGCATTGCGCAAGATCGAGCGCAATGGAGAGCTCTTGTTGCCTCCATATGCTCCTAAGTGGAGTTCAAAGGGAGATTTGATTGGGTATGACCAATGACCATAACTGCCCGCTGTCACATCACCATAATAAAAATTTTGTTTCAATGTTGGCTAAACAAACCAGTCAGTAAATTTTTTTCATCTATGGAGTTGCGTCTCTTATCCGTAAGGTATTATATTCTCTTTGCATACAACAACAAAATTTAAAAATCTGGTTTATACTTTTGAATATCAACGAAAAGAACACTTTTATTTAATAATTTTATCATAAACAATAATGTCAAAATAATAATTAATACAAATTAATAAGTAGGTCACACGGGAAACAAACCAATAGGGATGAAAACAAGGATATAGAATAAGGGATGAATTCCGCGCTTACAATGAAGTATCTTTACATTTATTGTTTTTATTGTTTAATTGGTCTCAAACCATCTTTGCATTATTACCTTTTTAATGAAAACCGGTTAAGGACAGATCAATTGGATACAGAGTCAATAATGGTAAACGGACATAGATTGAAACATTTAGTGTATATGTAGATAAAGATATCATCATGAAAGTGATTTGATTCAATAAGGTTATAATCAGCGTATGTATGTAGGCTTGTATGTGGGTACAAACCATGAAATTATTGTGATAAATTTCTTGTTAGAAATTAAAGACGATTCGAGTATCAAAAAGAAATTGATAAGCGTGCGACATAACACACCCGGAAATCTTTTTATAATCCAATCGTTGAAGATCTTGGTTTTTACGTTTCTATAAATATCACGTCATAATAATAATATGTCGAGAAAATATGGTATCATAATAAAAATACTTAGGCATTTTTGTTTTATTCCGAGAAAGTTGTTAGATAAAAGGATGAAAAGAAGGTTGCGAGAATCATCCCACAGGTTAGAATAATATAATAATTTTGCTTCCAGTCTCAGCTATAAATCGTCTACAAATCTAGTGATTTCCTAATATAATTTAAGACTCCGAGGGTGAATTATTATTGTGAAATTTTCTGAGAGAGATAATAGTGAGGGTAATGAAGATATTATCGGAAAGTAATCGATATACTATTATATCTACCATGTATACCATATCTACCATATCCTCTTAGCCTTACATTTTCATTTCTATCTGAAAATGTATAAGGTATCTTTCTATCTCTCAGTAAGGAGAGGCTTCATCTAGAAAGTTTTCTTATTTTTTCAAGATATATGTATAGTGGAAATAAAATACGCACTAAACGCCAAAAACTTCATTTTGAGATAATCTAATAAAACTGATTTTTTCCCCATACAGACATAGTACTACGATGATTTTTGGATCTGTTTTTTACGCCTTTAGATCATCGATATGGACTTAGTGCAATATTTAGGCTATTGACAATGGTTTATAAAACATTTCCTCATACTCAATTCATTTTTGGCGTTTAGTGCGTATTTTATTTCCACTATACATATAAGACTTATCTCTCAAAGATTTTCACACTTTCATACACCAATAACTCTTGAAAATTGAAGCTATGATGGTCAAGTTGTAACCTTAAAATAGATTATTGTCAGTTATTTATGAAGATTAATGTAAAACGTTATTGTTTGCAGCATACATGCTATTTATAAAAAAAATCTGAATAAGTTTAAGGCTGTTATCATCAGGTCTATTGTGGCTTCCTTCAATTTGTTCATGATGCGTTGCCTCTTTTTTTGTAATTAGCTTTCCATTCATCATTGAGTGATTTAGGCGTTGCCTTTTATTGGCCTCTTTTGCAGAGTGTAATTGCCTCTTTCCGGCTCCTGCCTTTCAAATGCATCTACATACTCTTACCTGCTTGCCTTGTTAGGCAACAAAATATATATATTCATATCCTGGCGCCAAATACGTGACAGCAGTCGCAGTCTTTAAATTTGGTTCCTCCCATGTTCTCGATAATTTCCAACTTTTATCTATTTATCTCATTAGTTATCAATTATATACTTGTTGTATACATGGAATTTTTTAAAATGTTGAACATGTTGAGAATTCTCATGATTAGGAGTTTCGGAGACTTTAACATTACCACCTAATGGTGAATGTATTGTTAGAGATATTAGTTGTTATATATTCCTTTCTCTTACCTTGTTTATTTCCTGGAGGATTCAAGACTTAGGTATCAAACTAAGATATTGGGAAACAATCTCAACAGAAAGTGAGTCAATCAGATATTGGACAACAGAGCTGTGGGCTGACAGCCACCTAGGCCATGTTAAAAGCGCTTTCAATCCCTAGGAAACATACGCTGTTTTCTGATATTCTCGCTTCTACTTCTCATATTGATGTCTCATCACCTCAATTAACATAAAATTTGAAAATTAGGTTTCGAATCTCTTTGCTAGTACATACTAGTAATAGGTAGGTAACTACTTAGTATACATATTTAAATCAAAGTTTATTCTCTACTAGCCTTCCTGACAGACGTTGTACTGTAGTCCTTACTATGAATATTGACCGGTTGACTGGTAGAGAATGCTTCAAGCATTAAGTTCCGCCAGCTATACTGACACCAGACCTATGTAAAGTAGAGTGTTATTTATTTATTTGTTATTGATTTCAAAAATGTAATTTATACAAACATACGTTAAAAATATGTTTGAATGTTAAAAAAAAATATTTCTGACGAGTTAATAAAAATTCCAACAAATAGGTATCTGCGTAGGTACCAATATATTTAATGTCAATGGTTGTCAGGTAAACAATAATTTTGTTGTTATAGAATTTTTCATAGATGGCGTTGACGTCGCAGTAAATCCGTTCCATACTTACTCCAGTATTATTTCTTATGCATTTTTAAACTTTTTAATAGTTATCCGGAGCGGAGGACAGTCCAATAAATCAAACATCGGAAGAATCTGTCTCGAATTATAAGTGTGCGCATTAACCCGACATTCTTTTATATTATAGATATGCTTCCTTCAATGCTTCCATCTCTATGAATTTTCATTTTGTTCAAGCATATTTTTCAGAACTACCCTGGTATCAGCAGAATTACTTATATAATTTGCAAATTAATATACAGAATGTTCTATAGGTAACTTAAAGTCTCTTCAGGTGGATATACTTTTTAGCGTGGTTAACATAAATTAAAAAACATGTAATCCACGTGCTGTATATGTACGTTATTTCCGGAGACATTTGTTTCAGCCCCTAATACTCATTAATTCATTATAGGGGTAGATTTTTTTAACGTAGGTATCCACCACTTGTACCTGCGTTCAGTTTCATGAATGTGAGGTTGGAATCTATATTCCCCTTTAAAACAACCTGTAGTTCGGTGGAATTGGGATCGCATAAAAAAAAGTAAATTTATAAGGCTTAGTAGCAGATAGAGAGATGTTAGTAGAGATCAAGCGAATACCTGCTTATACTTATGTCTTTAAGCAAAGATATTACTTAGGCCCCAATACTGACCCGTTTTGGGTTAAGCTACATTACATAAGTAATAGTTCTACTATAATCTATACCTACTGTTTATTTTCTGAGTAACTAAATTTCGAACACTTAATTCTCGGTAAACCGTTCTTTATACCTCTCACACACACACACATAGAAGACTTGATCCCCATTTAAATATCTCCATTATAAAGAAACAATATTTCTCAACACACGTTGTTCTATTCTCCTAACTGTGAATAACGAATTCGAATTTGTATACATATCTAGGTTATGATAACTTTATTAGTTTTCAGCCGATTCGTCTATTTTAAACCATATTATATTTTCCATTTGCTTTGTACCAATCGCACCAACTATCAAACAACTGACAGTTACTGTCAAACGCCAATTTAATTTCAAAATTATTATATTGTAAAAAGCACTACTAAGGTTACTTACTTAGTCTTCTTAAATCTTCTAACGTTCTGCGCAACTTTAAAGTTCTATAACAGATATGCAAAGAAAGAAATATTTCCTATTAAGTATTATATATGGTAAGCTCCTTTTATATTATAATTAATGAATATTGAATGTTTGCATTAAACTTTTCTAAAATAAAAGTTTTTTCTAAAAATAAAAAGTATTAAATTATCATCGATTCGATGTTTTTGTACCTATACACAAATATCCTTAACGCTAAAGGAATATTGAAATTCTAAAGAGGAAAAAAAAGAATTCAGATTTTCTTTTCTAATAAAAAAAAGGTAAAGCCAACATGATGAAAGATGCCAAGTGAAAGGCAATATTCCCGAATATTTTGTAGCAAAATACTGAAATTTATGGCTGTCCAATTTGCATAACCTTTGATGAAATATGCAAATGAGAATATTTCTTAATGTTCAAGAATTTTGATTCAGATGAAACTTTCGGGAGTTTTTTCTTACTTGACCCAAAAAATAAGCGGTTCCCATTCGTGTTTATCAAATGTAAATAAGCCCGTATTATTTATGTCCACTTTTATTTTTTTCCATCATTATTTTTATCTCGTTTCATGAGTTCTGTTAAATTAAATGGAACATAATATTATTCAAAAGATATTTAATTAGCTCGCTTCAAAGTAATTAAAATATAAACAACGGTTGTAGTTTGATAATAAAAAATAATTATTTATTTAGTTGAATGGCCTTTTATTGTAAAAAATATATTTTAAGAGAAAAATTTATTAAGAATACGGATATGGAAACTCTTAGATCCATCGGCATAGGTTTTGGAACAATGATATCCAAAAATGCTGCAAAAGCGGTAACAAACTGAAATATAGCATATCTACAAAGAAGACTCTGAGAAATCTAGATTAATGTAAAAATGTGGGATGCTCTACGAAATATTCTTCTTCTTAATTTATTTAGGCCTTGTGGCCTGTAATTCAAGAGATGGCGTTGGTCTCTCGCGAGCTCGAGCGAGTAATTTCATCGCGAACAATTCATAGTAGGTACAATTCATTGCAGGTACAATTCATCGAAGGTACAATTCATCGAAGGTACAATTCATCGCGAGTACTTTTAGAATGCAATTCGATTCCGGTTTCAGGGTTTTTGTATATAATTCTGTAATTATTTTTGGTAAAACTTCAGTTTAGTCACTCCTAATGATTTTGAGGTTATTTTAAATACGATTTGAATAGATTAGGTTAAGGTTGGAACTTTAATTTATAGGAGTGACTAAACTGAAGCTTTACCTTAATTTTTACGTCATAAACAATTTAACAGTTTACAATATAAATTTATTCTTATATTCCTCTTGTAATTCTATTGCCAACTACTTTTTCAACGTAGGTACTCACCACAACTAATAAACTTCCATTTTTATAACAACGCTGACTG
The DNA here is from genome assembly GCA_963576905.1 of Mystacides longicornis. Taxonomy (NCBI): domain Eukaryota; kingdom Metazoa; phylum Arthropoda; class Insecta; order Trichoptera; family Leptoceridae; genus Mystacides; species Mystacides longicornis. Next base: position 14,618,470 of record OY756429.1, on the reverse strand, counting down.
CCATTCAACATTCTTTCCTAATAGTTTTATTTATTTCCATGTCCCACAGAGTCCATATTATACTCTTCCACGTAGAGCATTCATCACTACTGAATTTATACCACAGTCATACATCATTAATGTTTACAGGATTGCGTTATTCATTAGTTTTTCAGCTTAATTATTGTGAGACGCGGTTCTCTCTCATTATAGATCCTACCCTACTACCAGCCACTTTTCTACGTTAGATTTTCTTATCTCTATCACTGTTGGTAATAAAAATATGTTTTAAAACCTTCAGTTCATAATATGGGCTGGATGTTAGAAATTGCTTCGGCTATAATCCCGCCATTGCCTACCTTTTTATACACTATTTTATAATAATATGTGCATTAAGAATTAAATCCAATCCAATCCAAACTCCCTTTAGACCCCACTTAGGGGCATAGGGAGGCAACAAGAGCTCTCCATTGCGCTCGATCTTGCGCAACGTTAATGACCTCCTCCCACACCATGTCCAGATTCCTCAGCTCTGCCTCGAAGGAGCGGAACACAGTATGAGAGGGTCTTCCTCGTCTAGAAGAATTAAATAAATAAATATAATTAAATAAACAACAATTAGTAGAAAGGGTTATAAAAATAACTGAAAGTAAAATTTGGGATGCACAAGGGGCTTTTATGAATGGGAGGGGGTGTGCCGATCAGATATTCGCTCTGCGGATGATTACGGAGAAGCTTTTGAGTAAACATCAGAAGCTTTTCTGTGCATTCGGAGAGTGGGAAAAGGCATATGATATGGTAGATAGCGGTAAATTATGGGAGTTTCTATCAATTTATGGAGTGAAAAACCGGTTGCTTCGTGGCATTGCTTCGCTATATTCGGAAAGTACTGCGTGTGTGAAGGTGAACACTGAATAGTCACCTTTTACCGGAGTTCTATTCTAAGGGTGCGTCATGTCACCCTGGTTGTTCAATTTGTTTTTTGATTTTTGCTTCAGTGGGTTAAAATATATAAATAGGGTTTGAATTGAATGGAATAAAGGTATGTGCGCTTATGTATGCAGATGATTTAGTACTTATGGCTGAGTGTGGAAATGATTTGCAAGAACTTGTGTCAAGTGTGTTTGAAAATTGTGCAAAAAACGGTCTAAAAATGAATGTAAGCAAAACAAAGATTTTAAATCAATTTTAAACGAATTGTAAAATAACCGTAGAAAATGAATGTCTTGAGCAAGTGAATGAGTATGTGTATTTAGGAAGCATGTTTAATCAGGATGGAAAGTGTGAAAAAGAAATCGAACGTAGGAAAGTTGCTGGTTGCAGGGTGGGCGGTGCATTTAGACCTATAATGAGAAACAACAACGTCTCACTACAAGCAAAGAAACTAGTGCATAACGCAATCCTGTTACCATCAATGATGTATGGGTGTGAAACGTGGTAAATAAAAATATCGTTAAATCTTCGGATTAAGGATTTAACCAGATTAACATTTGCTAAAGCTTCGAGCATTTTTGTCTTTAGCTTAAAATTGTTCTGCAAATTGGTTAAACATTAAACATTACTAAGAAAACCGGATCGTAAACATATTGTTTTGTTTACCAAAAAAGACGTTAAAGCTAAAATGTCACTTCACAAAGGTTTATAACCCACCACAGTTGAAAAGATACACTTTAAGATAATCTCGTTCTGGATAAACGTTGAATAATTAATGTCATGAAATTTAATCCACAGGTTTCGATGGTGGCCAGGAACAGCACTTCATGATGGAAGTGTACGACCAAGATTCTGGAGTTTTGCAGTCAAACATCTCATCGCAAACCTCGCACATTCAAGCGAATGGTCTTCCTGGCGGCGTGGCATTGAATCTCTTTGTGTTCGCCGCAAACACCAGAGGAAGGAGCGAACCCGCCGCCCTGGTAGCTTTTACACTCAAGAAAACAGAAATACAACCAGGTGAGTACTCTATTTTCCCTTAAATTATACCGCTTAATCAATATTTTTTGACAATAAAGAGAAAGTCGATATCGAGATGGCGTGATCGGTCACTTGAGCTTACAATTTTTCAACTGTTTCCGAGTTCATAATATGGGATTGAGTTTAAAACCCTCTCCAATGTTCTTCATATTGAGCAACAACAACAACAATACTCCCTTCTATACCCCACTCAGGGGAATAGGGAGGCAACATGAGCTCTCCATTGCGCTCGATCTTGTGCAATGTTTATGACCTCCTCCCACACCATGTCCAAATCCCTCAGCTCTGCTTCAGAGGAGCGGAACACAGTGTGAGAGACCCTATTCTCGAATGTCGATCGTTTTATTATCATATTATTATAATCAAATAAAAAAAAAATACAAATTATTTTATTTTAATTTAAAGAACTTTCAGGTTTTTGTAAATGAATGATTGATTTCCGTTAAAATTTATCTACCCGAAGCCCACAATGTAAATAATGTATTCGAAATAACAGTTTTATCAAATTTGATTTTATTCAGTCAATAATTTTTGGTAAATTTTCTCGCATCTCTTTGTATATTTAAATAATATAGACGAATCATAAGGTAAATTTCAAATCGTCTTGAGAGAAAATAAGTTAGAATCACTTGCCATTAATAATATATACGTTGTGTAAAGTAAATATAAATTTTGTTGTAAGGAGGTAATTTTTCTTTATCAACAATGAAATATTGTAATAAAAGGCTGTGTTAGGTATAAATGCGGAGCGTACATTCGCAACAACTTGAATTTTAGGGATGTCATCGTCATTTTATGATATACGTTTTGAAAAAGAAAATTCAAAAAAAAAATATAAAAATTATAGCTTAATATGCCTTGTAGAAGTCCAGTACAGTCCCGATCTCCCCACAGAGCCTCCGAAAAGTTAGGGAGTGATCAAAGGGAACACTTAATTATTATTTTGTACACGCAACAATGCTTCTTGACATCCTAATCGCAAAAGTTTAACGGCAGTTTCTTTTTTTTTTTAAATGAATCTGTGCTCACTCGAAGTGAACACAAATACACTTTTGACATCTTTCACAGTAAGCAAATGCTTGTGTCGTGAAAGCGAAAAATGGTCGACACGGCCGGGATTCGAGCCCACGACCTCCGCACGAAACAGTGCGAAAGCCGGCGTCGTAACCGCTGGTCTATCAACCACCTCTATGCTTCTTTATGTTCTTCTTTCTGTTCTTCTCTATGCTTCGTTATGCTTCTTTGCTGAAATTCGAGTCGTAGGTAGATGGATTTGTCAAAGGTAACCCTTAGATTTTCATCATATAAGTAAACTATGGATGAATTTTTGCGTTTGGGGCTCAATGAGCTAACTGATGTGATATGTTATAGTGGTGCTAGAATGGTGCCTTGTGGAAGTCCAGTATTTGGGTTTCATCAGCAGCTATTTTTTGGTGTGAAGTGATAGGTACTAAAAATGTTTCACTTTAAGGAAAGCATTCGATTGAATAAAGATTTTCATATTACTTATTTTATAGTTACTGATACGAAATACTGAGCTCCTCCTGAAATTTTGCACACTTTTTTGGTATTTTAAGTGATAAATGAATATTTTACATTGCAAATTCTGTTTGTTTCAAAAAGTATATACCTAATACGAAATAATTACCATTATAATAAAACAACCACTTATCGGTTTTTGAAACCCATCTTTTTCTTCCTCAGGGGGAGTTAGAGTTTGTATATTCTGCTTTCTTATTCTGTTACGCCGTTTCTCTGCCGAAACTTTTTGCTATCGCGCCCTTTTCCTATGGTTGTTATAAAATATTAGGTAGGTATATAAATATTCTTTCACAAAAACAATCGAAATTTTTATGAGTTCAAAATGTCACAATACACGGTTTAGCTGATTATTCTAGAATATCACGAATCGGTTCCTCATGGCAGGGACATTCATTACCATTTTCTTCCCTCGTATAACCCTACTTTTTCCAGGCCATAAAGTACACTAAATCGATGCCGTTTGGAAAAGACAAACGTTGTTTCATCCCTGCTCGTTGCGAGAGGGTCTCCCCCCGCATTATCCTCTGTTTCATACTACTTGTGGTAAAAATTTCTCCATGAAAGATGTAGCGTATGTAATAAATCGTCTGAAAAATGAATAAGTCAGCTGTTGTGGATGACGTGACAAAAGAAATACTAAAATATGAATGATCCGGTGATTTTCACGCGTCTAGCGCGCTTATTCCTAATAACGTATCCAAATATTAACACGACGGTCCCCTAACGTTGGATGTGACATTGCCAGTGTGCTCAGCACAAAATCATTATAATATCACTTATTAGAAAAAAAGAAATAACGTTGTTCTCGCATTTTAAAACACAATAAAGTTTAGCTAAATAATATAGTGAGACTAGAAAACTCTTCCCTGGGTTGGCCAGTCTCAGGTTGTACCAGCGTCAGAATTCGTGAAAAAGTATGTTCGAACTTAACATACCTATTCTTTTACTCAAGGGCCATTATAAGGCTGAAAAGAAACTATTTTTTTGGTAAATTAGACAATTTCTAGTTATTATTTAGATTAATATTCACATTTTCCGCATCTTCCTTTTCAAAAAATATTAATTTGTTTCGCTTATGGATTCAGAAAAAAAAATACTCAAAAAGCATCCTAGACCAGCTAAACTATTTAATTAAAATGCACTCTACATTTATTTTAACGCGTAATAACCATACGTTTCAAAAATAATGTAGGTACTAGCCCTAACCTTCAACATTATCGTGTATTACCTACCCTGCTAACGAGTTGGCATATGCAATGAAATTTTGTTTTTTGGATTAAAAGTTCAATAGATAGGTACCTACTTAAATTTTTATTGTCGTATTTTTCAATATTATTGTATTTTGATACAACATGTTTAGAAAAAGTAAAAAGAACAAGACAGTTATGACAAGTACAACAAACTTTCAATAGGTGACAATGATAAAAAAAAATATTTATAAATTGCCTATTATCAATAATGTATTGGCGTAACTTGAGAAAATATTTATTGGTTTTGTACGAATTAGCTGAAACCTCGAGCATTTCTTCTGCAAAAAAATACCTTTTTTTTTATTATAAATGTCATTGAAGTTGCAAAATTTTGCAAAAGGTTCCCAAATATCTTACCAATATGGGAAAAAAATTACAGTTCGAAATTCACATCTGCATAAGAATAGTTTTGTCGTTCACTGTTAGAAAAATTTATCTCAAATACAAAAAACTTATTAGAACGTTGTTATATTTTAAGGGTCGTACATGTAAGAACACACGCGGTAACTTGACCAATGTAACATTGCATGCAACGTATCAAATTTTCATAGTACGCTGTGGCTCGCGGTGGTTCGTCACGAATCGCGTCCTATGGAATTTTGATACGTTGCATGCAATGTTACATTGGTCACGTTGCTGCGCGTGTTCAAATGTGTACAGGCCATTAGATGCTGGAATGAAGTTTTTTTTTTAAAGAGATCGCTTGCAGCCGTGTGTACGAGTTAAATGACACCCACCGCTTTTATTAGAAACTAGCTTTCCCGACAGACGTTGTCCTGTGGTTCTAGCCCGAAGTGGCCCGTTAATATTATGTACATGATGTGCCCTGCGCCCCCGTTAAGCAATACAAAATTAATTCGATTGAGATAAGCTAATAACATAATAACATTAAACTATTTCTGAAACAACTTGAGAAAAAATGCGCTCGTGGACACACCCTACCTCGCCTATTACCTACACGAATGTGCCCGATAATATTGTTGACTTTGTATGAAAATTTTCTAAGACTATCGAAACGGTGCGGTGGAGTAAATGGGCTACTGTAAGAGCGTATGCGAAAATGAGAGGGAACTACCCGCGATGTCGTAGGCGCGTCCCAGTAACCTTTCCATACAAACTTAATTATTGTATTTTTACATTTCGTTATCCATTTTGTTAACTTTTTATTAGTTATTCTGTTATCCGGAGCGGAGAAGAATCCAATAAATCAAACATCAGAAGAATCTGTTGAGCCAATCTCGAGTTAAGAGTTCGGACTAACCCGACTTTAATTTATTTAGTAGATTTATAAAGTAGGTAGGTACTCACTCGTGCTGAGCTGATTGGGAACATTATAATAATATTTTTAATTGAGTCACGATAATAATTAATTATATATTATAATATTTGAATAATATGTGATAAATCCGTGCAATTTATTTGTTAGTGAATTGAAATGGTATCATATCACTTTGAATATTTTGCAATTATTAAAATCAAATATTCTCTCTGGTTAAATATTACCTATGCATAATACATTAATTTCTATGATTGAAATATGTCCATTAATGTTGAATGAAAGCAGTGAGGTTAAAAAAAATTGTACCTATAAATAGATTACATATTTCACATGTGCGGCGTGGGTGTCGTTTAAGCGATTTTAATGACACATTATAAACTTATATAATATAACTAGCTTTCCCGACAGACGTTGTCCTGTGTTCCTAAATATGAATATTGAATTCGAATTTGTATGGTGATGAATTAATAATAATTATCATTTGACTAATGTGATTTCGAACGATGCGTCTGTTTTAATCCATATAGGTATATTCCATCCGCATTCTGACAATCGCACCAATTGACAATTTCTGTCAAAACTTCAAAATTGGAATAAAAATTATAAGGTAAAAAGTAGGTACTAATAAGGTTGTCTACGTAGAGTTTTCTTTAATTTTATAATTTTCCATGCATTTTCTTATTTTTTTCTTCTAAAAGGACATTCTTCTGATAAAAGCCTACACGACAAAAAAAGAATTAGCGAAATCGGTCCAGCCGTTTAGGCGTGATGTGATGACATCGGGAAATAGCTCTCCATTTTTATATATAAGAAGATATAACAACCGATGTCTCTAAGAATTCATTACTTATGTTCGATTTTTAAATGGAACAAACCAATACGGCCTGACGACCGTTTTCTACTGTTAGTTCGAAAGCTAGCTTAGTGAGATCACTTGACATTAAGAACGTTCACCAATATGGAAAAAATCTGGTGGTAATGTTTAATTCTACAAAACTCCCAATCATGCGAATTCTCAACATGTTCGAAATGTCAAAAAATCCCATGTATACAACAAGTAGGTACCTACCTAGATATTTAATAATTCATGACATAAACTGCTAAAAGTTGGAAATTTTTGAGAACAAGGAGAGCAACCAAATTCAAAGACTGTGACTACTGTCATATTGTATTTGGCGCCAGAATATGGATATATCCATTTTAGTTAATGTCTCATCTTTATTGCCTATTGGCATTCCCACATTGCTCATATATACCTGTCCTAGTACAGTTTTTTATATACTAATCTTCATTGTGACATGTAAGGGTCTGTAAACATCAGATGAGTACAGGCCATAATATATTAGCTAGGCATTTTTGTGAACATTTTCTTATTCTATATTATTATACTATACAATGTGTTATTTTGATACTTGATCAAACGAAATAATACACATAATTAAAATGTACCTTAACGGCCTAATTTAGAAGTTACAGACCAGTGAGCAAAAATAAATAATTTTATTTCACAAATTTTTAATTCAATATTATTTTTACCAAGTTCTGGTTTGATATCCTTTCTTTTATTTTACACATTGCATATCATGATATCAAAACAATGAAGGCTATCAAGCAAAATTAGAAGAAATATAAACACCTTAAAAGCCCTACCAAAATCCCTCAACTCTGCTTCAAAGAAATAACACAAGATATGTAAGGGTTTTACTTGTCTTCAGGATCTTGAAAGGGTGGAAGGAGCGTTCTCTTCAGCTAACCATCATTCGGCATTTTAACAAATAAAGGTCAATACTTTCCTTGGACATGTTGTTAAAGGCGCCACTTGCCATTCCGATACGTATTGGAAGTTTTGCCTTAAGGTCACCTTTGATGATTATGTTTTTTTTCCCAAGTACCTACTTGTATTTATCCACCTGTGGCCATCGAGAGTTATCGGTGAGTCTTGTTTAGGACAGGCGCTATCTATTATTTTCATACCATTCCTTCTAGACAAATTAACTCGTTTTCAATTTCCAACGATGATTCCGTTATAATAATTATTATCAGTTCTTCGATTGCACCGATGCACAAAAATGCTAGTACGTGGTTTATTAAATTTTAATTATCTCTGTTGATTGCTGTTGTTGTTATAAAGTTGCATGTGCAAAAATAAGCTTTTAAATCGTTAATTCATTTTTGTTGCCAAACACACAGTAAGAGGTTTTTTATGCGATCGTTGTATTAAATAAATTATCAACAGGCTTTGAATACCAATAATCCGTGAGCGGCATTCTAAAAAAGCAATAATTTAAATAAAATTTGATGCATGTGTTAAAAAAAAATAAAGACCCGAAAAAATATGTAATCCATAAAAAATTAATTGAATAATCTTAAATATTTTTTATATACTTTTCCACAGATAAAATTGTCTCGAGTATGGATCCAACAACCATCATCACGATCATCTGTGGATGCTTATTGATCACAAGTCTAGTCATATACTTCACAGTCTCTATAATGCGCATGTCTCAATCATCAAATCCGATCAATATATTGCAAGTGGAAGATTCGAAAGATAAAGGGACGGCTCCAGTCACTTCAAGTGAAACGGAGAGCCTGTACGGGGATAAAAATCCCGACGTCATAAGATTCAACAAGGGTAAGTCCTACTAAACATGACGTACATAGGTAGGTATAGTGCGCTAACGTTCTGAACGAGAAAAAGCATGTGTGTACGTATAGTGCCTAATCTCACCAATACAAAAAGTTTCTCTCGCGCAGAACGTAAATTCACTCTACCATAACTCATTATTACAACAATTTGTAGAACCTAATTAAATTTGATAACTTCATCTGTGTTGATGCCCTATTTTTAAAACTGTACCGTAAAAATACAGTAACATGATACTCGGTGTTACAAAGTCACAATAACACATCTCAATGTAAAATCACTGTGATTCGTATGATAATTATTTAGAACGTTCTTTTGTTGGTTATTACTATGATATTTTTCAAAAATTTAACTAGAAGTCTTGTACTCGCAGTAAATATCTTTCTATTTTTTTTTTAATATTAATAGTATTTGGCAGGGAAGGACATTAGCTGATGAATATTAATCATGTAGAATAAAATATCGATGAATATATTCACATTTATTTTGATAGGTAATAAGAAAATACAAAAAAAACTATTCCTGGTACGATAGCATGCCGCACGTGTCGCTTTTTCGAGAAAGAATTGAGTCATTAAATAAGTCCATTTATACATATTTTATTTAACAAAAATTATTAAAATAAAACGACGAAATCAATTAAAAACTTCTAGTTTGACGTCTAGGAGAACCTACAGAATAATTGGATGCATATTATCAAAGGTTTTGCGCGAACAAACAGGAAAACATCATTAGTTTCGTCCACATCAGCCACAGTTAGGTGTATTGTCAATGCAGCTGTGTAATTTAGAAGGCTGTAGTTTTACGTTCAATCTGAAACAGAACCAAGGGCGGATCCAGCTATGGCGCCAGGGAGGGTCATGACCCCTGGATCCGCCCTTGAACAGAACACAAATATGAACGATCAGCCAAATAAGTAAGTAGTTGTTTGACACATTGTATCATTGTTGACTAAACAAGATGCTCTCATTGTAAAGGATATAAGTAATTAATTAGAATACATCATGTTGAATAGATCCACTGACACTTTGACAGATACCGGAAATAGTAGTTAACATTGTGAACAATTATTAATAATAATTATTATTACTGATGTTTTGAAAAACTATTTAATAGAAACAAACCTTGTTTTTTCTTACATAAGATCATCGAATGAATACTAAGTCCATACAATAATTTATATGTGTCTTGAAACGAATCGCAGATTTTAGAGTGTAACAAAATGTGTAGTTTATGCAATATAAAACTGAGAATGATGAGAAAACTCAAAATAATTGTAGTGTGGAATTAAACATTCCATAAATTTAATTGCCTATGTATATTTATTTAAAATTTATAATATGTGTGTTAAAAAATCCGCTAACCTAAATCTATTTTCGGCTTAAGTATCATTGAATACACATTAAACGCTCCTGAATACATACATAAAATTAATTTTATTCATCTAAATAATATTATTTCAGTTAAATTCTTCTTCAAATAAGCTATTTGGTGTTACCATTTTTTTAACAACATACAAGCCAAGTCTGATGTGAAAAATGGTTGCCATGCTAATGGTTCCGCGTGACCAACTGTCCAAATCATAATATCTTGACTCAGAATTTTAACCAACATTGCGCATCGAGTGAGCAACTCACGACGCGCCGTGGAGATACCCCTAAAACGTTGACTTGGCCACCATTTTGTCACATCTTACTTAGCCGCCAGTTCGCAGACGGATTGAATCATCATATTTTTCAACAGCATGAATGACATTATTTTTTATTATCATATACCTACCACGTTTTTATTAACTGCGCTTTGTAAATCTAAAAATACATTTTGAACGTATCTCTCCAATAAGTAAAGCATTTTTTAACTTAAAATGAAAATTAATAAAAACGTGGTTCAACATATTATTATTTTACTCTTGTTATATTTTAACTAATTTTTGTAATGGTTTCTTCTTTTGTTTTATATTAATTTTGGTTCCGTTGTTCATTTGGTTTGGACCTTTTGGTAAATAAAACATCGGATCACGCCAACAAACAGGCACATTTCATCGTGAACCTGAATTTCCAGACTCGGATTATCAATCTGAAACAGCGATGCCGCTGGATGCCGAATGGGGTGTCCCGCCCAGAGCTCCGAGGGCGGCAAACGCACAGCGCACGCCTCAACCGCAACACTTCTGCTCTACAAATGTAAGTATAAAAAGGATGAGTAGTACCTATGTTTATGTTACTAATTATCAGGGCAGACGAAAAGGACTCCCATTCTTTTCTATCAAAACATTCCTTCGGTTCTTCTAAAGCTCGCCGTTTACAATCACTCCATCCATACATCTAAATGAAGTGATGTCAATCCAAAATATTACCGTAAGTGCGAGAGACCAAATGGATAATATTAGAGATTATAGTGTGTATTTTAAATGATTGGTCCAAAGTGTGAGAGATTGGCGTTAGGCAGATAGTCTCCTTATTGTACAGCATTTTCGTTATGTTGATCAATTGATCATCTCCTACTTTAACTCTTTACTAACAATCTCAATTTTGTTAACATACTTCTTTGTGAATATGTAACAACTACCTAATGACTCTAACAATTCATTACTGATGCTCGATTTTTAAATGGAACAAACCACTACGGGCTTCCGACCGTCTTCTACTGTTATTTCGAAGGCTGGCTTAGTGTGATCACTTTACTTTATTTTCAATAAATATACGGCCGGGTCCTTTTACAATTACAATATAGTCAAAAACAAAATAGTTGGTTACAACGTTAACAACGTTCGCCATTAGGTGTTAATTTTAAGTGTCCGAAACTCCTAATCATGATAATTCTCGACATGCTCAACATGTCGAAAAATCTCATATAGATACTTATACAAAAAGTAGATATTTAAAAATTAATGAAATATAGAGATAATAGTTGGAAATTATTGAGAACAAGAGAGCAACAAATTTAAAGACTGCAACTGCTGTCATGTATTAGGCGCCAGGATATGACTATATCAATTTTTGTTAATGTCTCATATTTATTGCCTATTGGCTTTGTTGGTGCACAACGTTCTAATTATGTCTAGATTCTTGTGACCATTAATTTTCAGGACTAGATCTTAACGATTTGTTGTGCTTCTTTGTTGCTACGCTAACTTTGTAATCATAGACATTATTTAAAGTATCCACATTCCTTTTTAGCGGATCTAATAAAAATGCCTCAGTTATAGCAAAGGGGTATTGTAACGTTCATTTTCATGACAAATATTCTAACGTTAAAATCTCAAGTATAGTGAATGTAAAAATATGAAGAAACGATAAAGTGAGCTTATTCTTTAGAGAACAATCATTGTAACTCTTAGAGGTTGTTCGTCTATAACATATCTTAAATGCTTCTTCTTTTAACAGACGGTTACTTCCGTACCATTCCCACACAGCTCATTCCACAATATGACAATTTCATATTCGCCACTTAAATCTCATTCTTTGCCGTCTTTATCTACTTTTTACAAATCTGAACATAAAAAATTATATCAAAAAGGTGTTTTGCTTTAGTATTTTGAGTAATAGAGCCGGTATGTAAGTGGTGGTGCGTTGATCTGTTGATTGATACGGCCGGATATATGCAACGAATACTCCAAACTTAATTTGAATTTAGAGTACTTTACAATAAATTTGACCATAACTTTAGATTGGTACTTACCTACACAGATCCGTCATTTTATGCTTTAAATACTTCGAATCTCAAAAGACGCACACGTTAACTTATCAAGAATTGAATTACTACTCACTATGTTTGTTTGCTGTCATTATGCAAACATAAAAACGGGTAACGTTGAAAGATAGCCCCTTAATAAACTTGATTAAATTCTTAGGAATAGGTAGGTACCTACATACCAAACAGTTCCATAAGTTTCACATATACGGCGGGCGGAAAATAACAATACATGCGTTATGCGTAAGTACCCGTTAAAACGCTCCCAATTTATATGAAGACTTTCTCCTTTTAGAAACTAATTCACTTCGGCGTTTGTTAATAAACTATGTATCGTATTCGAATAAAATACGTTTCGTTTGTTAATGAAAACAATATTAGAGGTCACAGGTGTGCTATATAGAATCATAATTCCACAAATTTACTTTATTAACATCTAAATATTATCTTAATACAGGGTAGCGCAGAATGGGCGATACAGATTTAAATAATTCTTTATAACTTTTTTATTTTTTTTCAATAATGGGACATATTTATGGATTAGTTATATTATATTAAGTGGTGCCCAAATTTCTTTATGCAAATATGCACTCTCTCCAGAGCATTGTACCTACATAACCTTTTGCAAAATGGGTATCTTTGTTTTATGTGAGGGCAATTTCATCGCAAATATTGATTTTTTATTACAGAATGCTTCTTGGCTTATTAATGTATACTTTTTTTCATTTATGTAAACCTAAACGAATCATCAGTCAAGAACTTTTACATTCGGTAAATGCGGAGGCCAATTTTAGCACGATTGTGAAATTTTGCGAATGTTGAATTGTTAAAGGCGTTCAACGCAATGGATGTTTTGGATGGTGATTGAAAGGATTAATCATTCTTGTTTGGAATTATTTTATTTGAATAATGTCAGCAAACCGAAAGTTTTGGTTTTTGAAAGGGATGAAGCAAGAAAGAATTGTAAAAAAACTGTGGAAAATTAATGTCTTGAGCAAGTTAATGAGTATGTGTATTTGGAAGTATGTTTAGTAGGGATGGAAATTGTTAAAGAGAAATCGAACGTAGGAAAATGGCTGGTAGCAGGGTGGGCGGTGCACAAAGACCCATTATGACAAGCAACAATGTCTCACTACATAACGTGATTCTGTAACCATCAATGATGTATAGATGTGATATAAATGCAGTAGAGATGAGATCTCTACGAAGAATATGTGGAAAGACTCTGTGGGATATGGAAAGCAATGAGAATATTAGGAAGGAATGCGGTATGGAAGTTAGTGTTGTGACAAAGATGAAAGTCAATAGGTTGAGATGGTTTAGGCACGTGGAAAGAATGGATGCAAACAGAATGACAAAGATAATTTACAAGGCTGAAAGTAAAGGTGTAAGGAAGTGTGGCTGACCGAGAATGACGTGGATCGATTCCGTCCTCAAGGAAGGCCAGATAAGAAGTATGACAAATAGGAGAGGTTGTATGAGAAATGGTATATCGTTGGAAGAAGCAAAAAAAGTATGTGTGGATAGAAAAGAGTGAATGTCCGTTCTCTCTGTCTACCCCTTACGGGATACGGCGTGATAGGTAAAAAAAATCTTGTTTGAGTATCCGCAAGATATAATATGTAGGTACCTACTCCAAATTGTTTCTACTTTAAACTATATCAGTACCCCTATTCTAAGATTCCGTGACATTTACTCCGGCGAGAAGTAACAAAATTTTATATGTAGACGTGTATGTATAGCGCTCCTTTTATATAATACTTCGGAAAACTCTGAAGCCAATACAAGATTCCCGTGAGTCTCTCACTTACTATAGTGAAAATTAGGCATAGTGACACAGCTCGTATGTTGAACGATCTACTAAACACGCTGTATAAAATGACATGTTGACAACAACAAAAATGATCATGATCTTAGCTTTGTTAAAGAAAAAAAATCGGATCATTTCTTGAAAAAAAAAAAAATGTTTTATTCTTGGGTGATTTGTTTGTTTTAATGATTACTAGCTTATACCCGTCTTGCTTTACGTTTTTGATTCCGATTGTCAGGCTTGATCGGTAGGTAATTAAACAGGTTCTAGTCTAGCTTCCCATTGCTTAACAGACCTCTATAACTGACATAAGCACAGGAAAAGAAGAATGACATTTTTAAAATTTTTGTTTCACCGACCTCATAATATTATACGAACCTACCGACATAATTTGCAAGTTTTCATAGAGAGAGAGAGATAGCTCTGTGGTTTGAATCTTAGCTACATTCCCTAATGTGTGATAATTAATTAGGCTCTCCAGCCATAGAGGGTGATTTGCGCTATCTGTCAAACTTCAAAATGGAGGAATCATTTTGCAAATTTTTTCGTTAAAATTTTATTTATTGAGAATAATAATATTTGAATAACATTTATATGTACAATAGGCCGGGCCGATTTGCGTTTCTTCCATTATTGCTAACGTAATAGTTATACTTTAGTGCTAAATGCTGTTCATAATAGGTATGCAAAATATTTTTCGATTTGAAAGATATCTTCTGTCTCCGAATTGAGCTCAAAATTTCAAAAAAATGTAAAATTTATCGTATTTTGAAGCAGGTATAAATAAATTAAAAATATATTTAACTTAATATTTTTTAAGATTGTATCTCATAAAAATGACGGAATAATCAGTCCTGTATGATATAAAGCATAAAAATGCAATTTTAGATAGAAACAAAGTATATAGAGCGCCGCGAAAAACCAGAGAAAATCTCATGAAATGAGAAAAGGGGTAAAACTACCAGTATTGTATTTTGATGGCCCTAAATCAAAAGTTATAGGCAAGTGATTAGAAAAAGTAGTCAAAAAATACAGATGAACAATAAATAAGAGAGTGTTAAAGGAAACTGATTCTAAATTGATGGAAAATTTGGAAAACCGAAACCGATAGAGAGATCGATTACAGATTTCTTTCCAAAAAGCAATATTTCATTTGATCTTTTACTTGTCGTCTGATGTGATGAAAAATAAGTGAAGGTAAATATCGGAAAACATGATTGAATAATTAGTTTGCAGGAGAAAAGACTAATAACACCATTAGAATGAATTTTTTGCTTATTGCAAACCACAAGTAATCCTAATTGAATGAGTCGCCGGTAACCTAGAAAAAAAACGACTAGTAACAATAATTATTAAAGATTTTGTAAAATAATATTATATAATATTATAAAAGCATTATCAACATATTATGTTGATAATGCTTTCTCAAATCATCATACGCATTCTGACCAAATTGGAAAACAACTGGAAAAAAATAATTGATATTGTGTTCCAGGTGATTACAACAAAATCTACTATTTTATCATTTCATAATCTACGAAAAGATCAATTATATTTATTATAAATTGGCACAGACATACCAACAGGAACATTTTTTAATGATTTAGGCAACTGAGCTCCAGGAAAAATGTTCCATGTTAGATCGCTAAACTAAGCTAATAGGATTCTGCGACTGCGTTTCTTTCAGAAATTTTGATGACCTTAACTTATCTTTATTTTTAATGTTTGTGCATCAACTTACCTTGTGACTGTTCCCGTTACCTATGGAAGTTTAATTTCTTATCCATATATTTATCAGATGATCAAAACTGTTATATAAACTGTAATTACTAAAATAAAAAGCTATTTCGCTCAAACTACAGTATGTAGTAAGAGAATGAACCGCTCGCCGGATAGTGAAAGCTCGAATTACCCGAAAACACGCACCTTTGATCCTTGGAGTACCGAAAGTAAATTTTGAAGCATCTTTTACAAGAACTACGTAATAGACAGACAGCAAAATGTAACAGAAACACCAATCGACAAGTATCCAACGAAGATCTTACGGCATTCATTACATACAATGGCGAAGATGAATAAATACAGTTTCCTGAAATTTTCTTGACATATCCAAGGAGTTTGACAATCTGTGAAATTGTCAAAGAAGCCTCGCCAACTATTCGAAGAAATTCTTCAAGAGAAGATTATATAAAAGCTTAGAAAGCAACGAGTAAAAAATATATCAAAGCCAATTTATCAAAAACAATCACTGCAAAATAACATAATTTCATATACTTACATTACATAAAAAATTTAAAAGTTTTATTTATTATTTTTGTGTAATTAAATAAATAGAAGTATGTACTTAAATTATCTGAGGTATTATAAAAAAAATGAATAAAAAAACAAGGCCGTAATCATTTTACATGATTATTATATAAATGTCAGTTAGTATGGGATATTTTCGTCCCATACAAAACTTCAAAGTCGATTCGGAGACAGAAGATCTTATTTTTTTGTCCTGAAATTTTGTAGATAGTTATAATACATCATAAGGCAACAAATTATCACTATTACATTAAGATTAGAAGCACTTTTTTAACTTCCATACAAGAACGGCCCAGCCTAATGTACAACAAATCAATCTACAATTATTTTATTACATTTTCATACCGTAATACCAAGATTCCATTCAACGTTTACATGAGTAATTTTGTTTCCAAAAGATGGCTTACTGTCTTTTTGAGAAATTTATATGAAGATCCTAAAAAAATAGAGTTTTTTAAATAGCTCTAAATATATTAAAGTTAATGCAGCAAATTGTATTTCAGAACCTTCTCAAGCAAATTGCACCGCTCTGCGCAGATTCATATCTGACGTAGCATTTGCATTTTGAGCGTGATGTTCACATATACGATAGAAAGCACACAAACATTTCTGAATTATTATGTAGTGATTATAATGTTTAAAACAATTTTCAGTAATGTTCATATGTTATTCTAGTATGAACACAGTATGGTATCGCGTACGTTTCGAATTTCAAATTCAATTTGAAGTGAGGATTAAAATAGATAATACGTTACCTACTTCATTTAGGTGATGTTTATGTAGGTATACACTAGGATATGCATTTTGGTCAATTTTCATTTGTACAACGGGAAGAGTGGTACTTGGGTACCTACTTAATTATATGGGAGGTTGACCGCATCATGTGTTGGACACAAATCCACCGAGCTGCAGCCTTTGTTTGGTTTCAAAGTCACTAAATAATTATTTCTAAAGCATGTTATGTTTTTGTTGGAACGTTTTTTGTGCAATTGTAGACCTGGGACCTCTGCGTAGGTTTCCGGAAAGTTTTGCAAATGCCTTTTTGGTTTCTAGCCTCTGATCCACTACCTATTGCTATTGTGCATTTCTTCCTTATTATCCGCCACGTGTGTTATTTTTTAAACAATTTTTTAGCTACTGAAAAAGGGTCACAAGAATCTAGAGATAATTAGAACGTTGTTTACCAACAGAGCCAATAGGCAATAAATATGAGACATTAACAAAAATGGATATATTCATATCCTGGCGCCAACATGACAGCAGTTGCAGTCTTTAAATTTGGTTGCTCTCTTGTTCTCAATAATTTCCAACTTTTATCTCTATTTTTCATAAATTATTATTAAATATCTATTTGTTGCATAAATGGGATTTTTCGACATGTTGAACATGTCGAGAATTCTCATGATTAGGGGTTTCGGAGACTCAAACATTCCCACCTAATGGCGAACGTTGTTGACGTAAAGTGATCACACTAAGCCAGCCTTCGAAACAACAGTAGAAGACGGTCGTAAGCCCGTGGTGGTTTGTTCCATTCAAAAATCGAACATCAGTAATGAATTTTTTGAGTCATTAGTTGTTAGATAATTCTTATAGCTACTGATCTCATATTACTTTTGTGTATTTTGTATTACTTCTGCGTGTTTTTCTTTTTATGCCGCATGTGTTTTTAAAACAACCTCAGTAGGAACTGATCTTCCATCACTTATGTATTTCTGCCACGTGTGTTTTTTCAAACAACCTCGGTTGTCACTTATCTTATTTTACTTCTGTGTATTTTTCTTTTTATGCCGCATGTGTTTTTAAAACAACCTCAGTAGAAACTGATCTTCCATCACTTATGTATTTCTGCCACGTGTGTTTTTTCAAACAACCTCGGTTGTCACTTATCTTATTTTACTTCTGTGTATTTTTCTTTTTATGCCGCATGTGTTTTTAAAACAACCTCAGTAGGAACTGATCTTCCATTACTCCTGTATTTCTGCCACGTGTGTTTTTCAAACAACCTCGGTTGTCACTTATCTTCTTTTACTTCTGTGTATTTTTCTTTTTATGCCACGTGTGTTTTTTCGCACAACCTCGGTTGTCACTTATCTTCTTTTACTTCTGTGTATTTTTCTTTTTACGCGGCATGTGTTTTTCAAACAACCTCAGTAGGAACTGATCTTCTATCACTTCTATAGGTACTCCAGCCACATTTTTTTAACAACTTCGATATTCAAATATCTTCTGTTGTCAAATGTGTTATCAACCGAACTCGGCAGCTTAGCCCAGTTAATAAGGCTCCAATTTTTAATCAAAAGAATGGGGTTCGATAGGAATCCAGTTTCAAATTTAATAGAACCGGTTAAATATTCGCCAGTTGTTGTCTTATCTATGTATGTACAAAAAGGGTTATTTATTTATTTTCATATTTCTGCATGAATTCAAAAATATTGTTTTCTTTGAATCATTAGCTTAGGCCGAAAAGTATGGTGGAGGTAGACCAAAAGTGAAGTACTGAAACTTAGATTCCGTGCTCAAGGAAATATGTTTGAAGTATATAAAAAAATCGAAAAGTCAGATCGGGACCGTGAGGTTGACCACCTCACGTCCTTAAGCCCCAACAGCAAAGGCACAAGAAATAAGCCTCGGACGCCTGGGTCTCATCAGGGGAGTTCAGGCAGATGGACTCTCCCCTGTAAAGGCGCATGATCCAGCGCAATGGAGAGCTGTGCCTCCCTATGCTCCTTAGTGGGGCTTAGGCTCCCTGTATTGTGGGTTGGTTTGGGGGAGAGGTCTGCGGCGGGCTTGATTTGTGTGGGGCTGACTTTTTGGTTTGGTTGCTGCGGATTGGTCTCCTCCGGGCTGGCTTGCGGTGTGCGGTGGGGGGGGGGGGCCTCAAGGGAGAATGTATGTATGTATGTATGTAAAAAAATAAGAGAGATGAATTTGAAACGTTAGGTACTTATGTCGAACAGAAATAAAAGTACTTGGATAGAAAAGAATGGAAGTCTGTTTCCTCTGCCTTTCTTTGTCAAGATTTTTTCGTGAGCGTTTTTGATTGTAGATTTTAATACTTCGTTTTTTTTTGTTTTCCCAACAGAGTAACGAGCACCTCTTTAGAGACTTACACGTCAGTCACGAGTTGGATTATATAATGGATAGTCATTCGTCAAAAATGCCCAACATGATGACTCCAGTGTACGGGAATATGGACTACAACAGTAGTACTCTACATTCCAACACTTCGGTGCGGCCAGTTAGGGAAGTGGTAACGGTCCGAACTCCCTTAATGTTCAACCATCAACAGGAAAGTTGTGTGTAAAAGGCACCGAACAATTTTATCATGAAAGGGTGTACTCTACATTCCAACACTTCTGTGCGGTCAGTTAGGGAAGTGGTAACGGTCCGAACTCCCTTAATGTTCAACCATCAACAGGAAAGTTGTGTGTAAAAGGCACCGAACAATTTTATCATGAAAGGGTGTACTCTACATTCCAACACTTCTGTGCGGCCAGTTAGGGAAGTGGTAACGGTCCGAACTCCCTTAATGTTCAACCATCAACAGGAAAGTTGTGTGTAAAAGGCACCGAACAATTTTATCATGAAAGGGTGTACATATATTGCAACTGAATTAGTCTTTACATAATATATCAGAAGGTGTTGAATAAAGTTAATACTGAATGTTTCATAAATAGTAACAAAAAAAAACAATAACACAATGTGTTTGGCGAAAATGCGGCAATAGCCGTAATTAATGTTATGTTTCGTGTGAGAGAACTATACTCTATATTTGGTGAGAAGGACCAAAAAAGTATACGAAATTGAAACTTTTTTGCACAGTTGACTTGCCGTTGCACTATCTTCCAATAAACATGCTTTTCGGTTAGATGTCAATGATGGGTGATGATAAGCGGGTGTAACCTACATTTATTAAGGTACACAATAAGTTTCAAAATTGTATAGGTACTTTTTCGGTCATTCTCACTAGAAAGTATAAAGTGATAATCTGAACCCCTATACAAAATTTTATCGGAAGATAGTCACGGAAGTAAAGTGAGTATAACACGATACATTTTGTATGGAAAATGTGTAGGTATAGCGCCGCCACAAAGATATTTCTAGAAACAAAAGCGATTCTCGCATTCGATATCGTGTTATTCACTTTACTTCCGTGACTACCTTCCGATAAAACTAAGAATACGGGTACTGTTCTCAGCAATCATTGCAGATTTTTTTTTTGTTTATGTTTAATTTTTCTTGGATTTCGTACGATAATGAAGAGTAATTATACAGATTAATCCTAACGAAACGATTTGAAATAGAGAGTTGATATTATATGAAACAGATTGCTGAAGGGAATCAAACTATCTATACAACATGAACTGAGTGGTTGATGTCAATAATAAGTAGTAACGCAATGTAAATTTGATTTGTTTGACAGCGTATATTTTGTAAGATAATTAACATATCCAATTAAGAACTGTTTTATATATTATTATAATAATTATAATATCTAATAATAATTATAACGATAATGTAATGAGTGAGTAAATTATATTATATAGAAAATCAGGATGAAAGTTTTCGAAACATCTCCAATTAATGACGGTGACTATTTATATTATATTGAGATTAATACATTAAATATTTAACAAATTAACTAAATTATGTACAGTAAAATAATAAATATTATAATGTTATTTCTTATTTGAAATGGAAGAATTTAAAGCGATGCACCGTTACGGTCAGGAAAGCCTTTGTATGAGCTCAAAGTTCTTCAAGTTAACGAGACTATAATATTATTATATTATGTAACAAATTTATTTAACCGCAATTATGTTATAGGAAAAAAAAATGTTTTAATTCAAATTTTAGACACCTACCATATTGTAAATTTCATTGTAAAAAGTTTAATCCATGTTGACAGTTATCGAAAATTTACATAATAAATAAAAATGTTTTCGTGTTTTTAAGAAATAATTATCATAATAAGTATGATTTTGTAAAAAGTGAAATTTTTAGAGTTATGAAAAATATTATTAAATGGGTGACATTCTTATCAATAAATTCGATGGAACTGCAAATAAATGTTTATAAGATATAAATATACATATGGGAAAATCCATTCTTTGTGTCCATTTCAATGTTTAACCTCTACATGTTCATGGAGAAAAAGTGATTAAACGGTTAAGAAATATAACTTTTGTTTTTTTTTTGCACACACTAACGATAAAACTTAAGTAATTACCTACGTAAGGAAAAACCTCGCAATGAAGTTAAGTAAAAACAGCAACTTTGGTGGCTAAGGAAGATACACATCTAAATAATTGAGCATTGCTTAAAACTTAACTGACTAGCAAGGTGATCGAATGGAACTAAGAGAAAGCAGCCGGTCAGTAGGTACCGTTAAGAAGCTTAACCTGTCGCTAGAGGCGCTTTTAACAAAGCAGTGACTATTTTGATATGATACAAACTCATTTTCTTGTAAAATTTAATATACTACCAATTTACATTAAACTTTTGTAAAGTTTTTTTTAACAGTTGAGAGATTGTATCATTGCGGCGCTACTTTACGAATAGAAACTTAAGAATTGAAATCATCAACAGATATTTAAGCTAACCCTAACTCAGTACTGGTAGTTAGCGGGTGTTCTCATAGACAGCTTTTTACGTTGTTTCATGGAAACACCGACAGACCCATACCGTTGGCGGCCATTTATTACACTTGGCTCGGGCCCCTGCTATTCAGCGGTAAGTTGTTAAAATAGCTGCCTTTGATACGATTTTACTACAAAAGCTTGGAGTAGGACAGCAGTGCTCAAGAAGAACTTACATGAGATTAAAAAGTTTTGCAGATTTGGATTGCAGCCTGTTGGGAGAAGGATTGACACGTGAGTGAAATATTCTGTGTCCTCTCAGTGAGTTTGGAAGTCAAGTAAGTAGGTACCTACTAAATGTTATCTAGGAATATATTTCTTGTGTGCAGATCCTTTAAAATTAGACGATCTTATAAAGAAATGAGAGTGTATTATTGGTTATCCGAGGATGGTTTAGATTGAAACTATGATTTTCTAGACACTATAATATTTATATTTCAATATATGATTTTATTGGTTTTCAAATGAGCAACTCTATTGAAAATAGTACGAACATCAAGATGTCGAAAAGTGAATAATATTAATATGACGTTTCAAAGGCGTGTATGTTAATCCAAAAGCTGTTATTGTAAATTAAGTTTCCGAATTCATGTAATCTTAAGAGGTTTTCGCACCATTACATTGCTGGGTTTTGGAGATGACTTGGACAAAACTCTACAGGAGCTGTATGCACATAGACGGTTAACTACTTTCAGCTTTCTTAAATTTTCCAATATTCCCCACAACTTGCTCAATTTTTCTTTCAAATAACATTCACCTGACAATAACAAACCCAATTAAAACTTAAGTAGTGAAATTGGTCCAACGCGTGATGTGATGACCACGGAAAATTAATAGGACTCCATTTTATATATAAAGATAAATGACGTTGGTATAAAGATCTGATTTCGAAAATTGTTTTCTTTTAAAAATTCCTTGCTTTGAATTAGCTGCTTATTTATTCTCCCTGTAGAAAAAGATTGCTTATTGTGGCTTACACTGGAATGTTGGGTTGTGGCGTATAATATATGTTTGTGTATGTAGGGAGATGCAGAGCGAGTCTTAAGCCTAGTTCACACTAGGTCGAGTAGCGAGTAATTTAATAGCTAAATTACTCACTACATACCGAAAAAAGTTCGCTGTACCACCGAGTTCAGTTCGTTAGTAAGTAGGGTTCATAAAACGAACTGCTCACAACACAATGTAGGGGTTAGTTGGTGGACATCGCTGTCTGTCGATAAGCTTGCTCTCTATACGTCATTGTTTTGTATTGATTTAATAATTAAAAACCAATCTACCCAAATTAAAGTAAAGTATCAATCAATCAATCAATACTCCTTTTTACACCCCACTCAGGATCATAGGGAGACAACAAGAGCTCTCTATTGCGCAATGTTTATGACCTCCTCACACACTATGTCCAAATCCCTCAGCTCTGCTTCGAAGGAGCGGATTACATTGTGAGAGGGTCTTCCTCGTCTTCGGGGCTCTGATGGGAGTCATTCGGCATCCTTAACACATGTCCCAGCCAAGTCCATCTCCTCTCCACAATGGTAGAGGTGACGGGCCCTCGCTGGGTGCGCCAGCGTATAGCGTCCTTCGTGATGCGGTGGTACCATCTTATACCCCAAATTCTCCTGAGGCACTTCATTTCAAATGCTGAGATCTTTTGTTCCTGGACTTCGGTCAGGTTCCAGGATTCACACCCATACAGGAGATGGGCAACACACATGCATCAAACAGTTAACATTTTGTCTCGATACTTAACGCCGATTCTTTCCAAATCTTGGTCATGTTAAAACAAAATTAGATACTAAAGGAAATAAACATTACAATACTTCAGAATAGTTTTGAGTGTAACGTCGTTGGTTGCATAAAAATTGGCCAAGGATGACCAGTCCAGAATTCATTCCTTGGAATTATATCTTATTTTATTAGTTACTATTTTATATTTTACTGTATATTAGTAATAAACTCAAATCAATTATCAAAAACCTGCTCACCTAGGGTAGCCCAGAACTCATAGTATATTATAACAGCCTTTTCGTGTAAAACATATATTTGCATAAAAATTCATAATTTTACGATTAAAATGAATTTATCCTTGGAATTATTATAGAAACTTTAAAATGATATCGACTATTGGAGCTTTTTATTATCTGCTTTAGAACTACATAATATTCAATATTAATCGGTACTTTAAGGGGGACCCACTGAAGTTACGGACCTTAAATTTTACGTGCTTGTGTAGGAGCATAAGACCAACCGGTATACCAAATTTTATGAAAATCGAAGATTTTTTTTTCTTTTTTAGCCCTTTTTCTAGAACAAGTGAAATTTTCTTTGGATACTTTAAGAGGGTTCCCCTGAAGGTACAGATCTCAACATTTTACTGACTCATCTACATCGAGGGGCTAACCGTTCTACCAACTTTCAATCAAATCGGATAAGAATTAGGTACTATGGGTGCGCACACATTTTTGGCGTACGGGGAAATTTTAAAAAATAATTTTTATTGCATTTTTGGAATCTATGTACACCCTCGAAAACGTCGAGAAAATTAATTTCAGCGAAATCTATTTTTTTTTTGAAATCCGATCACAAGACTCATGTATATTCCATATACTATGAGTAATATGAAAAATTGGATCCACTATACTATACTAAACTAAACTAAGCAAAGTGGTTGAAAGACTAGTGGTATCAATCGACAACTTTCATACGTACAGCGTAAGGTCGTTGGTTCAAATCCCGGTGCCGACCATTTCCACTTTCACAACACAGATTTAGTTTATGTGACACTGTCAGGAGCGGTTTCTTCTTCTTGAGGCAGCTCAAAGCTGTCAAAAGAAATATCAGTACTGACAGTATGAAAACATTGGTGAATTCATTTGTGGTGTCCAGGCTAGACTATTGTTGTACAGTTTATGCAAATATGCCAGATGTTCATATAAATAGACTACAATTTGTTCTGAATGCTTCGGCCAAACTAATAACAAACCAAACTAAATACTACCATATTACACCTTTGCTCAGAGGGTCTCATTGGCTTCCGATGTGGGTAAGGGTCGATTTCAGAGTATATTGTGTGCTGGTTTACAAAGCGATGAATAATATCTTTCCTTCATATTTTGAGGAGATGTTTACTTCCAAAATTATTACGGCGCGCAACTTTGAGGTCGACCCAGAGGCTCTTCTCTGAACTGGAGGAGGTCCGCTGACGAAACCCTACGCTTTACGGTGATCGCGCTTTGTGCGTGGTGGGGCCCCTCCCAAATTTAAGAAACTCTTAAAGACCCATGTTTTCAGATGTTTTACTGTTATTTTATATTAAATTTGCATTCTTCCAATCCGTATTGATCTAATGACTTACAGACTGTTAACAAGTATCTATGATGATTTCACATATTTCACTGTTTTACAACACGAGGAACCTTGTGGGATTATTGCCATTTGTTATTTTACTATCTTGACGAACCTAATGGTGCTTATTGACTCTTTTCTTTTTTATGTGGGCGCCATAAAAGTTATCCAAATATTATTATTATTATGTAAAAGATTTACTTCACATTAGATGATCCAATATTAATTTTCTTAAATAAAAAATACTGCCGACTTGTCTACTCGACTAAATTTATGGTATTAAAAACCTTTAGTCTCTAAATATTCGCCACTCGATTAAAATACTCGACCAGTGTGAACCAGACTTTAGTGCTATACGAGTAAAGTGGATAAAATGATTCGTAGGGCTAACGGCAGTGGAGTTGCGAAGCCGAGAACCGTTAAGGGAAAACTTGAATAAATAAAACAATGTGTGTGATAGTCGCCCCACCGCCGCGCGCCGTCTCTGGCAATCCTAATGTTTCGTATTTTCTCTTCTCTTTTCCTTTTTTTTTAAATTCAAATCTTGTAAAGCAGAAAAAATGCTTTTATTTTCAACCAAAATCTTGAGTACATTGCCTACCTACCTACTGTGATTGAGGGAGTTGGTGGGGCTGCATGGCGGTCGCGATCTTCGGCATTGAGGGACCGATTGAAGAAGAAGAAGAAGCACGATAAAAATAGGTAAGTTTGGTTATCTTACGTACAGCGTACTGGAGGTCGTGGGTTAGAATCCCGGTGTCGAACACTTCCACTTTCACAACACAAGCTTTGCTCGATGTAAAAGATGTCAAAAGTGTACATTATTATTTTTTCTTTGAGTGAACCCAGATTCATTTTTGTTTCAAATAAAATATGCATTAATAGTTCCTTCTGATAAGATTTATATCAACACTAAATAACACTCTAAAAGACCAAACGAATAACAAGCATAGCAGACGCCAAGGATTGAATTAATTTGATTATATAATTATCTAATGTAAAGGGTTGTGCTGACCCTTTTTGTCGGACGACCCGAATCCCTCAAATCCTTTAAGACTATCTAATTTAACAATTGCCTTATTATTTCTTCTTTTTTTCCAATTCAGACACACCTACTACGAATCTCCAACACAAAAGAGACAAATGAAAAAAAAATCTCCAAGTCATGAAATAATGATATTATTTTTTTCCCGTTATTTTTAAGTAGGTATTGATTCTTTTTGATAATTAAAAATCAATAATGAAATTTCTTTTTAAGTATGCTTACGACATTTTTGAGATATAGGAAAATGAATAATTATAACAAGTTGCACCTTTTTGCTGGAGGGTTCTGGATGCAGAAAGAGCAGGATAAAACTGCTACTCGTGCTGTTGGGAAGAAGAACAGCGCTCTCCTGTGAATCTTCTGTAAATAATATGTCCTTTTTTGGTAAGTATCTACCTTATTTAAACAATGTGAATTTATCCGCTTTTTCTATAAATATAAAGCAAAATATCTAAAATAACCAACGAATCTCTATAATAATATAAAAACATTCGATTATGCCGGTTAATGAGGCTTCACTTTTTTGCTATGAAAAGGTACAGGAGTACTCCGTTTAACTAGTTTTTTTTTATATAAATCTATGGTTTTCAAAGGGACTACATCTCTGCAGTACTTTATTCTTGAGCATAGATAATTTTGTGATATTGAATAGAAACGTGTGCTTTTAGAAGAGAACCTTAGATTTAGGCCCGATCTTATAAACATCCGTTAGTCTAATAATTATCATCCGTTTGACCACACGCCACCAGGAAAAATTTCCTGAGAACAAATCTCCTCTAAAATTACCACCGAATAGGGCGAGGAAAGATCCCTGGCACGCACAATATAATAGAAGCCAGATAGAACTGTCGGAAAGCTTAGGACCGGGACACCAACTACCTTACCCAACTTGGAAGACACTCAACAGGTTACGAGTGGGTGTCACAAGATGCAAGAAAAACAGTGGGGTTTAAGTGTGGAAAAGGATGACTCCTGTAAGACTTAAAGTGACCAAAAATGGCCGAGATATGCCTGTGAGGTGTGATATGCAGGACCTAGACCTAATGACAATGATATTACTGCTGCCGAATACCTCCTGGAGTGGTCTAGTGGATGGATGTTCGGACTCGTTGAGTAAGTAGGTACCTAAGTCTAATAATTTTGGTAACATTTTACCAACCGCCTGAACGTCAGTTAGCACTTCTTGAAAATGATAGTTTGACAGTTATCGTACCAATGTCAGCTTATTAAGCGATATCTTTTCTGAATTCATTTTATTTATCTTTAATTATTTTTCATTTGAGTACTAAGACTTGTCAAATATATCAATACGGGTCATGTTTTTGACAATATGTCGAAGTCGGAATGTGGAATATTGTCCCCCCCCCAAAAAAAAAAACGGTGAAAAGTTGCAAAAACATGCATAAAATAATTTTGACAGACTTTTATTATAGCGTATACTACATAGTGCGGCGTGCTTGTACAAATACATAGTTACTCTTTAGCACCATATTAAGACAACTAAATTTATATTTTTCACTTACGGATATTTGATCTGTCGTTTATAAACCGGCCCTTGGTGGATGGAAAGAAGAGTACAGTGCGCGCGCGATGCTGAGAGTGCCATTAGTGAAGTGATTACACCACAGTGCTGTAAAATACAATAACGAAAGTTGTTTTGTTTGTTATGCGAAAGCATTATTCAAGGTATAATCGCTACGGAACTAATCTTACAGCAAGTGACGTGAATTTACGTGTATTTCGGGGGGTAGATTTATTTATTCCACTTTATATAAATGATATTATAATGTGTTTTGAATGACGGCTAAAAACGGTGGTTTTAAAACGAAGAGGCGTAATTTTATACTCGAGTGGTAAATATTATTACCTGCGTGTAGCAGCTTATAAAAACAAACAAAAAATCGTCGAACGTTGTAAAACAAATTCATTTAAGTATGCAGATATTCGAGATATTAAAGTGGTACTAACTAACTGTAAAATATATAATACAATAAATTAGCCACACACGCCTTTACTTAAAATACCTATGAATATGTTTTTTTGTGATTTATTCTCTAAAAAATCTTCAAAATAATCGCGAGTTGTATCTCATCATCGCTGATATATTAAACTTAAAGTTAAAGGTAATCTAATTCCAATATTATACAATACCTACATATTTATATTGAATTGTCAATTATTGACCTGCATACAGTTTATGACATAAAAACTGAATTAAATTTAGCTAATAATTTATTTCATTATGTATGTAATAATTATTGTTGATTCGGATGCAAGATGAAGTTCGACGGGTCATAAGTTTGTAATAAAAAGAATAAATTTCTCTATAGATGCGTAACTTAAAAAAAAAACCAATAGATGGCGGTGTAGTAGAAAGTAAATCACATGTATTATGATACACGTTGCGGTACTATATATTGTTAAAAGATAATAGAAGTCTATTAAAACATAATAGAAGTCCATCAAAACCAAATTTGACAGAATTATTATGTTAAGATTAATTTTTATCTAAGTCTTTAGAAAAAAAAGTTTAGATTATTTAAATCAATTAGACATACAAAAAACCGTTTACAAGGACCCCAATTTTACTTTACCACGTTAAGAGCTGGGGGAAATTCAAGTTTTGCTTACAATACCATTAGTTGTATGTAGGAACCTCTCATAAAGAATAACCTGTTTATTCGCTTTTTCTCCGATATAATATTTCCCGGAGATTTCTTGTTTTATAAATCGTACTTTTATTGATTTAAAGTGTACCTATATTATACAGCTGTTCTTAGCGAAGAATTTGCGTGCTGCATACTAAACATAAGGCTGGTACCGAATATAATCAGCTCACAGCTGATGTTAAGCTTAACACCGGTATTGAACAAGGCAAGAAGGAGATAAATGCCGAATTGTCAACGAAAACATTATAAATAGTATCAATTGTACTCTCTGAATGATTCATTGCAGGTAGAGATATAATAACAGGTTGGTGTACCTATCTCCGTAATTCTCGTAGATATATTATATATATTTTAAGGCACATTGTAATATTTGGGGATTAATAAAATATTCCAGGCTCTCATACCAATGAGTTTTGAACATGAAGCGGGGGTGTCAAACCCTCCACGTACTTGGTGAGGCGGGAATCTCTGTGAGAAATGATTTCTGTTAAAACCAGTAATTATGTATCGAAATAGTTTCATTTATATATAATGATATATTATATTCCAGTTAGCATATGTACGCATATTCTGTTTATATTACACATATTATACCATATTAAATTAGTGTTTATTCTTCAATCCAACCTTATTTTTTTTCAAATTCGTAAATA
The DNA here is from genome assembly GCA_963576905.1 of Mystacides longicornis. Taxonomy (NCBI): domain Eukaryota; kingdom Metazoa; phylum Arthropoda; class Insecta; order Trichoptera; family Leptoceridae; genus Mystacides; species Mystacides longicornis. The sequence goes on along the minus strand of OY756429.1, from coordinate 14,588,641 downwards.
TACAGTTTTCTTAAAAATACTACAAACACGTCAAGCAAGAGACATAATTCAAATGAAAAACGGCGTTAGTTTTATTTTCCTTATTTTAAAGAAAGAGGCCATTTGTACCTATAAGATTTGGATACCTACAAGATTTTTAGGAGTGACGTAGACGTGAAAAACACCTTGTTGCCGAACCGTCTAAAAGATAGTAAGAACTGTATAGCGAAAGCAATGGAATCTTCATATCGTATAATAATAAAAGGTTGCTGCAAAAGTGCATCAGAATTCCACAAAAGTTGGGTTGTATATATCAGATTCTAATCCCCGCTGCGAATGCGGCGCCCCTGTCCAGCCCCTCGGCACAAAATCACCAAGTGGTCAATGTTCAATGCTGCAACACTGGGCTAGTTTTGTACTTTCTGACTAGATTTGGAGGACCAACGATTTCTCCAACAACAGAAACAGATTCCTGTAACATATATGTTCCAGACGGCAAATTTTGGGAATCAGGTGGTGTTATTTCGTAACGAATGACACTGTCCGCCAAAAGACCATTCCAGCCTTCCGTTACCTCAGTCATCCTTAACGTAGATCGGGTTGGCTCTGATATTATGTTCTCCGTGTCCCCCCCCCCCCCCCCCCGAAAGCGTAGGATAAGCCAGCTTATTATATAACCCGGGCAAGACAAGAAAAAAAAAGGAGGACTATACCGCGGACTTGTGGAGTATCCGACTGATCTGAGAAGAATCTGAGCGGCATCACAAGACAGAAGTGCATGGAGGGATCTATTATTATGGTCCACAATAAGCGCCACCTTGAGAACAAACGGGGATAAGCAACGTAAGCCTAACATACCTACATATTTTTTTAATTAAAACTTTAATAGAAAATTTTGTCCAAACTCATGATGATTTCCCGTTTAACTTATAAAAAATTCGTCAATCGTAAGATTACGTATAATCACTAATTAGTTTTTACTTCAATTATAAAAAAAAAATTCATTTCGCGTTTGTTATGAATGAAAATGACATTTCTGATTTCATACAAAATTTTGTAAAGAAACAAACAGTAGCTGGGCAACGCTAGTGGTAACTGCCAATATTCGCTATGTCAGATTTGAACGAGTTATTGATGCAGAATATGTAGGTACATTATTTTTTAATTATTTACTTTTTATTATTTTATTTTTTATTACATTTTATTTTTTTTATTTTAAATTGAAATGATCGATATATTTTATATATCGATCATTTCAATTTTGTAACTACTTAAAAAGTATTCTTTGAGTATTTTCTTCAAAACGTTATTATATTTCTTATAAATTTAGTTGGTGCATCATGGTTGCAAGCCCTCGAATGATTACGGGAATTTATATTTGCTTTATTTGTTTAAATTTTCTATGATTAATATGATAAACCAAAATACAATGGACCTAAATGAAGGGAGCACATACATAATCGTAAGGGAAAAAAATTCAAATACAGTGTATTTATTACAGAAAGCGTTCTTGTATACTGGAAATAGCTGTCAGTTGACGTAAAATCCAACATGGCGGGCCAAAATATACAGAGATCAGGTCACAATCAACCGATTTGCGTTAAGCTATCTCGATGACAGCTTGATCGTAATATTTCCATCTTATCCACTGATTGTAGTTTTTAAATCAAGCAGTTAGAGTTCTACAAAAGTTTACCTTGCAAGAGTGTAAAGAGTTAAACTCTCCAGTCGCTTGTTGCTTCATAGATTTTGACAAGGCCTTCGACGATATGGAAAATATCAATGATAGGTAAAATGGTACATTTATTTTGTACCTATACCTACGTAGATTCTAGAATTGACGGTTCTAGCTCGACACTAGATTCTTTTGATAAAAATGTAACATCTGTATAATGCCACTATACACTCCATATTTGGGGATTCTTTCATAGATGTGGCTGCTCTTAGTAATTTGATAAGGTTTTAACAGTTTCAGCAAAGATGATTTTTTGAAATGAAATATTTCTAACGTCCGTTACATTAAAAACTCATCTTTGATTTATCAATGTTACTACAAAAACTCATCTTTGATTTATCAATGTTACCTCAAAAACTCATCTTTGCTGTTGGATCCTTTTCAAAGTGTGTTAGCAAAATGTTCATTAGATATAGTATTTACCTTGCGTAGGTATTTACGTTATTATACGTATAATTCACAATGTTACAAGGCAAATATTATAAACGTGTACTTCATCAAATATAAATTAATAATTTAAATTGCTACCTTATCAACGCAATCTCGCAAGGCTTTTCATTTAGATCTTTTAAACATACGTTCAATTTCACATGAATAATAATTATTATCAACTTTTATTTTATGCTCTTTAACACTTGATCACACGCAGTATCAGGGAATCCTCGAATTATTTTATTTTTGCTTTTATTATTTGAGATTTTTGTTTTACAGCATCCAAGTATATTAAGCCAAATGATATGACAACATATATCTGTGTAACAAATCATCAGACTTCTGTCGTGTTGTCTAATTCCTTTTAGCACAAACGCTATGGCGAAATTTTTCCTCAATAACATTCAGCGTTGAGAATGAATTTTCACAGTATCTTTTCGGATTGAGAGTCTATTAGACCTACAACAGTTTTTAAGAGTTAAATTTAAGTATTATGTATTATGTCCTTTATCTCGGCACAAAATTACTAACCCGTCAAAGTGAAAGGCTTAAAATGCAAACGGGTAATTTCATTTGATGATTTTTATTTATTCGTATCTGAAATACGCGTGAAAAAATGATAGCTTAATCTATAATATAAAAGAAAGTCGGGTTAGTGCGAAAACTACTAACTCGAAATCGGCTGAACAGATTCTTCCCGTGTTTGATTTATTGGATTTTCTCCGCTCCGGATAACAGAAGTTATTCTGTTGATAGTTATCAAAAAGTTGAAAAATACATAAGAAATAATATCAAATATGATATTAACGTTAGTGTGGAACGGATTTCCTGCGACGCCAACGCCTTCTATGAAAAATTCTATAACAACAAAATTATTGTTTTCCTGACAACCATCTACATTAAAAATATTGGTACCCAGATTTTTGATGGAATATTTTTCAAAATATCAGAAATAATATTATATTAAAATACAAAAAAAAATTGTGGGTATAAATTACAAATTTGAAATATTCATAGTAGATTTGGTTGTTGCTGGGAGTGTAAACTCTTTTAAAAATGGACTTGACAGATTACAGTGACACCTCTAACTCATTCAAGCGTACCAGCTTTGCTGCCTGCTTGATAGCCTAATAATAATAATAATAGCAATAACGATTAACGCAAATCGTCCGGACATTGTATTGGTTGATCGTAGGAACGGGATAACGTATCTCGTGGATATCACTATACCGTATGACGAAAATTTGAAAAAAGCCGAGCAGGATAAGATAATTAAATATCTTGATCTTGCTCACGAAATCAAGGATATGTGGCATACACCAACCACCCACATAATACCTATAGTGATATCGACGAATGGAGTTATTCCTAAGTCTCTTAAAGACAATCTAGGGAAACTTGGCATCTGTTGTGGTCTCAGATATGCCATCCAAAAGGCAGTTCTGTTGTCCTCATGTAGGATGTTAAGAAGGTTCCTTTCTCTGTAGTTCGAAGATCTCTCATGATTACATTACATCGTGATGTATCATGAGAGATAATACCGATATTTTTATATTTAGTATATAGCATTGTATTCAATTTTAATTTATTTTTATAAATATTTTTTTATAATGATGTATACTTCATATGATATATTGTGATTTAATGAATAAATGATTTGAAATAATAATAGTAAGGTCTATAGGACAACGTCTGTCGGGAATGCTAGTGTTATTACACAAAGCAAATTGAATATTCATTACCTTAATATTATTATTGTCGTTGATAAATAACGTTAATACTGAATGACCGAAATTCATAAATAATAACGAATAATCGATGATATTCGGAAATATTACAATAATTAATCATAGATTATAATATACTTATCATTTTAACTGATATATCCAGTTGATATAGAGCTCAACTTTTAATGAGAATTAAAATATTAAATGGCCCATTTATAATATGTATAATAATCGCCGATTTTTTCTAATCTGATTATCGAAACTTACTTTATTACTCATCATAGGTACTTTTGTGTCTTTCCGAATGTACTAATACCTACCTCCACATTGTTCATCTAAATCTAAATGAATGGGCCATCTCGGAGTAGGTAACCATGTAGAACTTTTAATGCTCTGTGATGTTCCTTTACACTGTATTCCTGTTTATCCATATTTTGTTGAATCCTATTTTGATGAATAGTCGCATTTATTCGCCCACGCATTTATACACTATTTTCACACATGTTTAATTTTTATATAGTAGTAGGTAAATAATAATCCGGTCGAATAAAATAATTTATGAACGACTGTCAATGAGATACTAAACCGAGCGGCTTTTAACTGTCTATTCGAAAAATATACTTCGTAAAATGAGCTACTAACAGTGGAGAGCACTTATTCTAATCTAACAACTAACATTTACGAATCTTTAGAAAACGAGTGTACACATTAAAAAATAAACTAAATATTAGCTAGGGCGAAAAAAATACTGACCGGTCGAACTTACCTAATACTATGCCCCATAACGAGAAGTCCATAAAATCGACTTGAGTTAAGTGAGCCTGTGGTTCATTATTCTGCTCTACATTATCTATGTATTGAATCACCTCGATTAAGTACAATTTTTATTCCAAATTCCAAGTGACGCAGAACACTTGGAATAAAATATATTATACCTACCAGATGTTGAATATATTTATTTTGATCGTTTTGTATATCTCGTACCTAATTCAACATCGTATTTTCGACTCGTAATTTTCAAAGGAAGAGCAACAAGGCTTCCGTAAAAACCGTTCCACAACAGACGCAGTATTTATAGTGAGGCAAATAAAAGAAAAGGCAATCGAATATAATCTACCAGCTTACGCGTGTTTCATAGATCTTACTAAAGCGTTCGATTGAGCTAGGCTCACTGATATCATACACATACTGACTGAAAAAGGAGGCCCCCCAGAAATAGTCAACATCATCGGACAACTAAACTCTGACACTAATACCAGAATCAGGGTCGATGGACATTGGACACCTCTCAAATCCTGTCAGAGTCGGTACCGGCATCAGACAGGGAGACAGTTTGAGCCCATCCCTCTTCAATATTATTATGGATGAGATTGTGGAAGAGGTAAAAGTGATTGGAAAAGGGTATAGGCTGGGAGAGCAGACTATCGATATTGTCTGTTATGCGGACGACGCGGTAATATTCGCTGAAACTGAGGAGGACCTACAGCAGGGATGCACAGACTTTTAGGTAACGGGGGCCACTGGGGAAGATTATGAGCCAAGGACGGGCCGCTACAAGTAAAATTAACACTTTTTCTTCTTCTCTCTGGAAATTATTATTCCCACATGATGGTGGGGGTCTGCCTTTTGTATTTTACGCCGCCACTCAGCTCCTCTGGGGTAGCTCCACAACTTCTCATATTTTGACTTACTACTTTACGCCATCTTGGTTGAAAAATTAACTCCAAACGTTTTTAATTTGTACAAATTACAATACTAATGATTAAGGATCAAACGCTGTAATCATATTTTTTTAATTTATTATCACGGCATTACGTCCCTGTAGGGATGTGTCATTAATTTTTTTTTACTCATCACGCCATGGCGTGATGGGCATGCCCTGTAAGGGGCAGGCAGAGGAAACGGACCCCCACTCTTTTCTATCCATGCATACTTCTTTCAATGAATCAATGTGTTCGATCCACGTCATTCTCGGTCGGCCACGCTTCCTTACACCTTTACTTTCAGCCTTATAAATTCTTTTTTCTTTGTCATTCTGTTTGCATCCATTCTTTCCACATTCCCAAACCATCTCAACTTATTTACTTTTATCTTTCTCACAACATTTGGGTACTGCCATACCACATTAAAGTACCTACACCAAAGGTCCAAAAGAATGTAAGGAAGGAATTAATATCTATCAAGTTTTACAAAGAAATTAAAAATAACAGTCAATGGCATGTTACAAATTACTTACTTAATACTTTTGGAAGAGCAGTAAACTATGAATTTTGTACATGATTATTGAACAAAAACATAAAACTACATTGTTTAGGAAAATAGAAAATATTATTGTCACATCACTAAACACAGAAATTAAATGTCGCACAGAACATCAATTAACATCACAAACAATCCAAAAACACATGACAGACTCTGGCTTCTTCCCGGCGCGGAGTAGGTAAAAGTATAAAATTATCTCTCAGGTATATTTTAAATATTCTTTTGATTTTTCAATATTTTAATTCGTCGGCGGGCCGCAGACAAACTGACGGCGGGCTGCATGCGGCCCGCGGGCCGCAGTTTATGCATCGCTGACCTACAGTCACTTCTACAAGCTTTTCATCAAGCAAGTCAACATTTCAACATGACTATCTCAGTGACGAAGACTAAGGGCATGGTTTTCTCTCGGTCTCCAGTGGGTTGCAGCGTATCTGTGGAAGGTGTCTCCGTGGAACAGGTCACTATATTCAAATACCTCGGGCAGAACGATCTACCGACAGAAATATTGGGTCAAATCAACAAGGCTGCTTCAATATCAGGATGCCTTAGAAATTCCGTATGGAAGAACCCTGATATGCGAATCAACAGCAAGATAAAGATCTATAAAACTTGTGTCAGACCCATCATGACATACGGGATCGAGTCCAGGGCCGATACCACTGTGACTAAAAATGCGCTGAGAGTTTCAGAAATGAAAACTCTCAGGAGCATAGCCGGGAAGACCCTCAGAGATAGAGTCAGAAATACGAGGGTACGGGAAATATGCGAGGTCGAGGACATAGTTATGCCCCTACCACACGCTCCGTCTTACCTGTAGTCTTGCCTGCGCAAGCCTGGCTTGTCAGGTAAGACGGAGCGTGCGGTGTACTGTTTTATACCAACCACACGCTCCGTCTTACCTGACAAGCCAGGCTTGCGCAGGCAAGACCACAGGTAAGACGGAGCGTGTGGTAGGGGCATAAGATGGGGAAGGCAACGAAGAAGATTCTGGTATGCCCATGTGAGGAGAATGGACTCAACCAGACTCCCTCACATGGCATTGCACGGCCAACCCCATGGAATACGCCTCCCGGGCAGACCACCAAAAAGGTGGAAGGATAGCTGGGAATCGACCTCGCAGGAGGCCAACCCCACCTCTTGAATTACAGGCCACAAGGCCTAAATTACGAAGAAGAAGAAGAAGGAATTTTCAATATATTATTTTGTGTTTGCCCTCAGTCTTTCGCCCGCTCAGTATTTCAGTACTCTTTAATCAGTATTTTTATTGAATCCATAGTTAAGTACTACCCATTAACAATATTACCCAATTTTAAGCGATTAAATGTTTTCTTTTGTACCTAATGGTTCCTAATTAAGTTACTAACACCGTGTCCGAGATTGTTTGTATAGGTACAGTATCTTTATTGCTCTGTTGTGATTTAAAAATACACCAATATCTATAATTTGAAAACTTGATGGATAAGTGTTAAAAGCGATGGATATTTATTGACAGATATTATAATATACAATGCGAAAAGATCTTTTTGGGCGAACACAGCTTTTATCTGGATAAGTCAGAAAAGTCTTTCCTATGCTAATGAGAACTGACACCGGAAAGGATACAACGTGACAAAATTATGCCCCGATATCGATTTAATGGAAAAATATTTTTACGTCAAAAATGCGAACTCTCTGATACCTATTGAAATTCAATGGTGTTAGTAGCAGGCTATTGTGATAAATTACGAATATATCCGCATAAAATATTTTAATTCTATGTACCTTCCTACCATTTTCAGACAAATATGTTTTATGAACAGATGTGATGGACTATCTCATTATTAAACATAAATATCTGTAAACAATATTTTAATTCTATCTTTTTTAGTAATATTACAGTATCAACTGTACAGATTAGTCACATTATTAAACAAATTGTTCTCAATAATTTCCAACTTTTATCTCTATATTTCATTAATTATTATTAAATATCTATTTGTTGCATACATGAGATTTTTCGACATGTTGAACATGTCGAGAATTCTCATGATTAGGAGTTTCGCAGACTCAAACATTACCACCTAATGGCGAACGTTGTTAACGTAAAGTGATCACACTAAGCCAGCCTTCGAAACAACAGTAGAAGACGGTCGTAAGCCCGTGGTGGTTTGTTCCATTCAAAAATCGAACATCAGTAATGAATTTTTAGAGTCATTAGTTGTTAGATAATTCTTTAAAAAATATTTTAATTCTACCCTTTTAAGTAATGTTGCACTCAAATAATACATCCTATAAACTGAACCGATATTACGGATTATCTCATTATTCCCGTGTGTCCTAAGTAGAAAAGGTTCGCGCGTCCGTACGTCAAGTTTTATACATTCAAACACGGACGGATCGTTCAAATTGAGAACATTGTATGATCGCTCATTACATGGCCGCGCGATCATTTTTCAGTTAGGACACGGCCAAAGTTATCTATCTTAATCAAATATTATGCTTATGAACATATTTGACAGACTAAATTTAAAAGAATATTATATTGCTGACTAATCTCGGCAGCTTTCTTTATTGTCTGAGGCATCAGTCTTATAAAGATTAGAAAGGTCAATAAAACCTTCTCACCACTTTACAACAGATGTCTCTACATTAAATCAATCATATGATAACAACTGAAACCGTCTAACTTATAAAAAAATCGTTAATCGTAAGATTACATATACATAAATCACTGATCAGTTCTTACTTAAATTATAAAAATAAAGCGTTGTTGTACACTTGAAACCATTTTCAATTGACTAAATAACTAAAATCTAACATGGCGGGCTAAAATCTGTAGAGATCAGCTCGCAATCAATCGATATGGGTTAAACTACCTCGACGACGGCTTGATCGCAAATTTTCTGCCGCTGAATTCTTATTTTCCACGGATCACAGTTTTTTTTTATAAAGCAGAAAGTGTTTATAATAATATACACATACATATAACGTCATCACGGTAGTATTATCCAGTCGGTTGGCCCAGTGGCCATTTATCTCTACTTGTGACGGCTAGGGATGTGGGTTTAAGTCCTGATGGGGTCATGGGATTTACCGAACAAAACAGCAGTGGCCGTCTACCGAAATAACAAGTTTCCGTTATTTAATTTGCGCAACTTCCAATAGAATCTAATAAGGTCTCGAATCCCAATTTGAGTTCAGGATCTATAAAAACGAAAGTCAAAAAAATATAAGGCTGAAAGGAAAGGTGTAAGAAAGCGAGCCGACCGAGAATGACGTGGATCGAAAACATCGATTCCGTCCTCAAGGAAGGCAAAGATAGAAGTATGAGAAATAGGAGAGGTTGTATGAGAAATGTTATGTCGTTGATAGAAGCGAAAGAAGTGTGCTTGGATAGAAAAGAGTGGAGGTCCATTCTCTCTGCATACCCCTTACGAAACGCGGCCTGATGGGTAAATAAAAATGGTTAGGGCACCTTCATACATATAGAACGGATGGAGGCACTCTTTTCGAAGTCCCAAGTTGTAGTGGATGGGCTCTACCGAAAGGCACAGTCAAATTGAACAGATTGGCGGCTGACAGGACAGCATATCGATAACTCACAGTGGAGGCAGATTCCCGCAACGGGACCTATGATTATAATCATTATTATTTTTTTGATTTTCTCAGAAAGAAATGGAAGAAAAGAAAAAAAATAACGGTTCTTATACCTTAAGCTTTATTTTTTTGTCTGAACAAGATATGTTATTAGTCCTGTTAAGTCTTTTATCAAAATATAATAATTCCATGTTGGGAAATAAAAAATAATTGGCAGATTGTAGATTTCAAAATAACAAAATAGCCAAGCACGTACTCAAAGATATATAGGTATGTTCTACCGCAAGCACTACACATACAAGAGAATATTCTCAATTATTATAGGATATTAATGAAAAAAAAAAACTTATTATATTATTTTCATTCAGTTCTCTACGTATATAAAAGACCTTTTTGCGAATAGATAAATAATGAGTTCTTTTCGTTAGAGGTATATAATTATAATTTCTATTATTTTGTTACTAACCATATTGAGAAATAATGATTTGTAGATTTTTTTCGGGTTTTAATATACGAAAAACTAAGAATGTAGTCTTCAAAAACACGCGATTGCCGTATGATCAAAAAGTCTAAGCCGACAACAAAAAAATCAAAATAAATAAAACAATGTCAATTTTTAAATCAGATTGAAAGACTAACCTACAATGTTTTTGCATTTTAAATATATTATGTGTACATATGACATGGGGTCACCCATCATCGTGTTCCGGAATTTGTCATCCGTTTGAACGTAGTTTTAGATTCTACGTGGCTTTGTTTACACAAACTGACGCGTTACTTGTTTAGTGCATCCGTCCGCTTCAAGCAACAACACAACTCACGCACCCCTACTAATATAGTGATAGATGTGCGTGGCCCGCGGGTAGGCGGCGTTAGACCATCGGCCAGTCATTGGATGTAAGATCTTTGGAGGAAAACAGTTGTCGGAAAAAGTTTTAACCAATTCATAGATAGTAAGTCTTTTAAGTCCCATTCCTACTGAAATTTCATATAAATTTGTTGCAAAAAACAATTAAAGGATGATTTTTGGAATGCTTTCCTGGCTGAAGGACAAAATAAACCCATTTTGGACCAAAGCACCATGAAAAATGAAAAAAGTAAACCTAGCGTTCATTTAAAAGTTCACACCCCAACAAGAAAATCCGATTTCTCTATTATTCGCTTTATCCATCTGGGGGGAATTCACATTTCGGTCCTTCTAGTTGGATATGAGAAAACGGACCGCCCTGGTGAAACATAATTGCCAATGTTCTCTTTTTTTCTTTTTAGCGGATATGCTATCATGGGCGATTGTTGTTATTGAGAAATGCTATTTCTAATTTAGAAACACGTTGTTTCTCGATCTCTTGATCGAGTTTAATTAATTCTCAACTAACTCGATATTCTTTAATTTGTGTGAATCTGGTTATACTCGGCTACTCTGGCCAGTACTCTCTAGGGAAATAAAATATGTAATGTAGGGATTTAGGCGGTAAGCTGTTTTTGTATATTCTTGTGTTAAAATTTAAAAAAATCAATCGTTAAAAGAAAAAAAGGAACTTACCTATTTTCATGTCGTATGTCAGGACTTTGAATTAGTCACTCCTCCTATACTTAATTACTAACTAATGAAGCATGTGGAAAACATCCCAGATTTTATCATCCCGTAGAATCATCATTGTTTTTTCTTAACCTTTAAGTATGGACGTCATTTTTATTTTACACTATCTTGGACACGGAGTCACACAGGCTCCTATATTCACAAGCAACTTTTCTTCGGAAAATTATTATGAATTTCATTAAAATTATATCACTATATCAAAATATGACTTTCTAACAATAAAAAAATGTATAGGTATATTTAATAAAAATTTATCAAAAACTATAAGAAAATATAAAAAAATAACAACTATGGCACTTTTTAGGCTATTTGGTCATAGTTTATGTTTTAACAATCTAATGTGTGTGTATAAAACTACTTGTAGAGAAAAATTAATATTTGTACCTTATATATATGAGAAACAAAGATACACATAAAAGTCAAATCTAGTAACAAACAAAAAAAAAATTGAAAACACGTACACGTTGTTAATTTTATTGGCAATCACGGCATAGCGGATGAGAACATGGCAGGCAGATCTTGAACATCACCAATGTCTTTTCGTCACTGTCTTGACGCTGTATAAATTCAGTCTGATATAAAAAAAAAACTCATATACTCAATAACCTCCCCATTGTACGATTGACCTGCAGCTAACAGCAACTTGGTCAATTCTTCCTCAAAAGATAGATCGTAATTTTTTTTGCAGGTTGCTCACGTGAACTTTGGGAGGGTGGTTTAGTACGAGAACAATAATTTTCCTTAGCATATTTTGCCATTTTGCACAAAAATAAAAACTGACTATAAATATTTTGTATGACAGTTATGAACATGGAGTCACACAGGCTCCGGTCAAATTTTCGATCTATTTAACTTACCTACCATGCAACCCACGATATGTCTTTTATGCTTGCTGATCATCTTACTACTAAAACTGAAGCGACTGAGCCGCTGGATGCAAAGGAGAAGGGGGAAGTGTACGAAAAGAAGAATCCCGAACTATCGCTGAGCCTGTGAGACTACACGTCCATACTTGAAGGTTAATAAACGAAATATTTTTCATAACTGTAAATTATGCAGGTCTTATTAGGTTGACAGTTGCAACGACAATTGGTACGAGTTGGTACGAACGAGGTGGTTGTTAGTCCGGTGGTATTAATCTGCGGCTTTCGTACGTATAGCGTATTGGTGGTCGTAGGTTCGAATCCCGGCCATACCGAACATTTTCGCTTTCACGACACAAGCCTTTGCTTAGTGTGAAAGATGTCGAAAGTGTATTTGTGTTCACTTTGAGTGAGTACAGATTCATTAAAAAAAATATTATAGCAGATGTCTTCGGGAAATAAGTACCTACATAATAATGTCGAAGTAATAATAATATGTGATATTTGATAAGAGGTTTCTACATAAAACCTTTGATACTGGATGAAAAAGGTAGTAATAATTGTCTGTAAAGTAGTTCCGAATTTGGTTAAATAAAATTGCAGATATACCTAGACAATCCAATGTCGTACAGAAACGAACGAACCTCCAATGCCGTTTTTGTCTAGATTTTTATTTATTTATTTTATTAAATCAATATAGACCCCGTTTCTAAAGCGAAAAGACGCTTGTGTGAATTGCTTGAAAATATTATTCTTATTATTTTTTTTATTAATTTCCACTCAATATAGTTATTTAGGCATTCTTATTATTTACAACTAATGACTGACGAATACTGTTCGATTTTTAAATGGAATTAACATACCACTACCGTTTGTTCATACCATTTAAAAATCGAACAGTATTACAAATGGTAGTGATTTGTTTATTACATTTAAAAATCGAACAGTATTACAAAAGCTAGTAGTTTGTTTAAATTACATTTAAAAATCTAACAGTACCTATTAGTCAGTCATCAGTTTTTTTATGTAGGTATATTCGTTATTGTTTTTCTACTGTTGGAACATTTCCTGGGCCTGTCGTTCATTTGTTACCTAATTATTATGACAAAAATTGAAGAAAAAAAGAGTACTTAAATGAAATGAGAAAAATTAAATACAAATCTGATTTGTTCATCGAATTTGTAAATAATTAGGGAAGATAAATAAAATGAAGGGAGCTCGGCGCTTTTAATATAATAAATAACTAGTGCGTGATATTATTAGTGGAACTCTCTTTACATCTCCAGAGGTGGTTGGGGAGGTAATTTTTATACAAACGAACAGACAACAATACCAGCTTTGTATCAAAGAAAAATGATGACAATAGAATTCTTATATCATCGAATTTCGATAACAAAAGCATCCTCAAATCATAGCAAGGAGATACATAATATCAGTGCCTTTGAATACACACCACCCAATAAACAAAATTAGGATCTAAAAAAGTACTGAAGCAAAATATCTAATAATATCATTTTTTTCGTATCTCTTCCTGAAAATGACATACATTATATTAAGTGATTTCATCGAATGGTTTTGCCACAACTTTGGAAATTTTTTCTTTCGATAAATAGGTTTTTGGGAAGCTTATTTACTTTTTTTTTTGCAAGATTTTTCTTGATTTTCGTGAAATGGCCTTCTTTTAGTACAATATGAATAGAGGTATCTGAACTGAACGTGACAAGTGCGAGGATAATATTATTGGCATTAAAATATCAGGCTTACTAAGCGATGGTGGTTACTGGTTATGACTTTGATTCATTCTGACCGAAGTTTCAACTCTTAAGAACAAGATTGCTTGGTGAAGGGACTGGAAAAGGCAATAAAGCATCACCAGAGATGGGGGATGTAGCGAGAATACCACGTGTATTTCTTTTTTCTTCAACCTGTGGTTTCTTATTTTTTTTAAGATTTATTATACGCTTTTAACAACATGACCAAGATATGGGAATCGTCGGCGTTTAGTGTCTGAACGAGAAATATAAACTGCTTGATGTGCATATGCGTGTCTATTCTTCTTTATGGTACCACCAAATCATATACAACATTATGTCAACGTATCCAGCGCAGGCCCCTCACCTCTACCATTGTGGAGATGAAATGGGAAACATATATTATTAAGGATGTCGAATGACAAATTGCCGCGGAGTAAACAAAAACTATCCGCTGTGCTCGATCTCACGTAGTTTGGATGATCTCCTCCCGCAACATGTCCGAAACCCACAGTTCTGCCTTAAAGAAACGCAACACGGTATGAAAAGGTGTCATTTGCGAGACCCTTACGGGAGGAAGAACAGTGCTCTGCTTGCCCAAATATCATTCAGCATCCTTAACAAATGTCTCAGCCATGAGAATCTCTCCTCCACACTGGTGAAAATGGTTTGGCTGGCAGAGATCCTTCGGGATAAGTCTGCCCTTTAGACTGTTAAACACACTGTACTTTTAAACAATAAAGTTACATTTTATTAATTAAAGTAAAGTGATGCGATATGAAATTCTTCGGTGACATTTTGTTTCAAAGATGTAAATTCTTGCGCCTGTGTATGCATTGCTTTTTAATCAAATCCAAATTATTTAGTTTCTGGATCAAATTGTGAACGACTATAAAAATAATGAGAAAATTATACTCAAAATAATTAAAGTAGTTGAAACAAAGGTGAAGCAGTTTTACTCCTTTAGTTCTCTATGGCATCAAGTCTGTAAAAGTTTTAGCCGTAATGTTTGTTTATTTGGATAAAATGTAAGTAAAGTAAGTTCATTATCTTATCAGGTCAATTATGTTCTGAATCCAAGCTACTTATGAACAGAATTAAAAAAAAATGAATACCTATACAAAATGTCGTGACTGGAATGTTAAAGTCAAAATATGCTTCGGGAAAAGTTTCTTAAAGTACATTACGATGTAGATTTCAGTTTAACGAAAGTCTAATTATACACGTAGGTGTCTACCTGCATACATATGGATGTACATTGAGCTCGATTGTAGATACGTTAACTTGGTACGTGTGTGTACTTTGGCTTAAAAGCCAAGTTGTTTCGGAGAGTTTATTATACATACTAATATGCGAGAATGTTTTAACCCTTTTTCACTATTATACATCACACCCGTTCCTCTAAACACACTCACACTTTACAGTTTATTAATTGTTTCGAAGTCTGAAAGGCAACGGCTTATACAAAGTTGCGATTTGGATTGCGAAATAAAAATATGACAGAAAGTTCTCCAATGCTCTGAGTAGGGCATAAAAGGTGTAATTATTTTAAAGTTTTTGTTGAATCTTCTTCTTCTTCATAAGCCACGTTGTGTCCCCTCAATCTGTGTATCTTTCCTATTCTTTCGTGTGGGAGTATCTTTCCTGATTTGGGCAGCTACGAAAAGCGCTCCGACTGATTATATTCGATTAGGAAGCCAGGAAATCTGTCTTTGGTCCACGACTTCTCAAGTCTCTATTATATTCTTCAAAATCAGGCAAAAAGCTCGTACCTCCCAGATAAGACAGTCATTTTAACTGCCTTGCTCTCTGGAACAAGTTTAAATTGCTTACCATGTCCATCCATGGGATGCGGAGCATTCGCCGATGCATCTCATAATGCTCACCTTGAGAATCCGTGGCTCTACCTATATGTTTATAAGCATTACAATGTTTCCTTCAAATATAACATGCTTCTTTGTACAGATTCGATACTAAAACTTAAATTACTACTGGTGGATCAAATCATGCAACTCCTATGTGAAGCGACCGATATCCTTGTTGGGTTACCATGAGCCAAAGAGTGTAACATTCTCACATTTTAGAGCAATTATTCAATTTATGTTCAAATGTGACA
Source organism: Mystacides longicornis (assembly GCA_963576905.1). Taxonomy (NCBI): domain Eukaryota; kingdom Metazoa; phylum Arthropoda; class Insecta; order Trichoptera; family Leptoceridae; genus Mystacides; species Mystacides longicornis. The sequence goes on along the minus strand of OY756429.1, from coordinate 14,572,600 downwards.
CTTCTCATCTAAAATGAACAAAAATACAATATTGAAATCTTCCATAAAAAGCAAAGTTTGTGAGAAAGGAAGATGTTCGAAACCGAGGATCTAACCCACGGCCTAGAGATTGAAAGTCGGCGATTGAAACGTTAGACCAACAACATTTCTGTTTATTATTTTACACGTGGTACTACAAGGTAGGTACATATATTATTTATTTATATTATATTATGTTTACGTAAAATTTTGAGATTTATAAGCATGATATGCGGAAAAAGACTGATTAAGAAAAGGTGAAAAATGATAAGATAGGACCCCAAAGCGGGAATGGTGAAGATTCCAGAAGGACGCAGAACACCAGGACAATCGCCTAAGAAATGAAGAAAAAGCTGGACCTTTCGTCTCAGGACCAGTAATAAGTTCCTGAAAACAGATCTTGAGACCTAGTAAAAGAGGAAATGTAGAATGATTGTAAACGTAGTGACTAGAATAAAATTGAATTAAAATAAATGAAGAAAAAGTGGGTAAAATATCTATAGGTCCCAAAGAATGGGTGCATGGAGATGTGGCCGAACTATAGAACGATGCGGACCGATCATAGCGGTGCCGTTTTAAAAGAGGTCCAAATCAGGAGAACAAGGTATAGCAGGAGACAATGTTTACGGAAAGTTATGCTGTTGAATGAAGCAAGAGAGGTTTCTCTGAGAAACGGTGTGATGATTATTCTTATGTTTGCATGTATACATTAGCCTACTCAAAATGAAATCAGACAGAACGTTGTGGGGCTGCTTAAATTATAATTAAGAGGGTGGAGAATAAATGTGGCAAATGCGAATAGCAGTGCTTCAATAAATTATAGCGTTGACAAGGAGATTCTTCAATTTGTCGATAGGAACAGACAACTCAAACGATTTGGCAGACGTGTTACGAACGGAGTAAAGTGAAACGAATCACCGTCCGATACGTGACCGGCTTCAGCAATAATTCCGGCCCACCACGCCACCCGCCCACCCGCATATCCCGTGCGCCCACTCAATAATGTGTTGAGGATAATTTATGGCAATATCATTTTATTATATTTACTTTACCGTACCTCATTCCAAACCAACGTGTAAATGTCTTCACGTATAAATCATTACACACTTGTTTTTATTTCAAACTGGTACATCGCATAGATCCTTTCAGAACAGTACCTACCCAGTCGTTAGCAATGTCAGATTTGAAGGAACTTTTGTTCAAAACATAGATTTTAGAAGGTTTGGTAACGTTAGTTGGATCAGATCGAGAATTTTTTTTCAGAAAACTCATGTCCATCACAATGATAACCATCCAAATATCGCCCCAAGGATCGAAAAGGGTCATTCATGTCATCATCTTGTATCTAAGAATTATATTTAAAAAATGGCGATCATCAGATGTTATAAAAGATTGTGACTTCATTTTAAACAATTATGAACACAGATATTTTTAAAAGTTTTAATTTTTCCGTATACGCTTTGTTGTTGTTCGTGTGTTACTGTTAGAGCCGTTTCACACACATTTGTTAGAGCTGTTCTATTCGTTTCTTCTACGTTTTCGATTCAGATTCGGTAACCATCAAAATACTAAGTAACCGTATATCTTATATTGATGTATTTAATTTGTCATATTTTATATTTACATTAAAAGAGCCGAACCGAATGGATCCGCTTGTATAAAGCAATAAGCATATTATGTAACGTTTCATGGGTTTATAACGTAGAAGAGCTAATAATTTTCATTTTTTTATTCAAAGAACCGAACCGAATGGAACCGAATAATCTTATTATTCAAGAACTTTATAGTTACGTCGTAAGATATGAAAGTAGCTGAATTGAATGAAGTCGCATTTAAAAATAATAGTCTTTAGTGTTCACAATTATTGTTATTGATTACCCTGCGTTGTTAAATATATTTTTTATACTTACATTAAAAGAACCGAACCGAAATGAACTGCTTGTATAAAATAATATATAATATCGTACGCGAGCCGGCGTCGTAACCGCTGGGCTACCAACCACTTCATATTTACGTACATAAAGTAAGAGGCCTTATATTAGAAGCATCAAATCGAGTTTAATCACGTGTGTGAAAAAGGTTTACTGTTAAAGTAACGTAATAATAAACTCATTATTTTAAAAGAACCGAACCGAAAGAAATGCATAAATGAAATAATAGGTCTCACTGTTGATGTTTTAATGTAGAAAGAGCATTATTATTTTTCATTTTCATATAATTAAAGGACCGAACCGAATGGAACCGCATTTATGAAATAGATGTAACATGTAATATATTTACGTAGCAAGAGTTCATAATATTATATACATTCAAAGAACCGAACCGAATGGAACCGCGTGTATGAAAAAGGCCTAACAGATGTTAATGTATTTAGGTACGTAGCAAGAGTTCATGTTTTATACATTCAAAGAACCGAACCGAATGGAGCCGCATGTATGAAAAAGGCCTAACTGATGTTAATGTATTTACGTAGCAAAGGCTCATATTTTATACATTCAAATGACATAAGTCATCTCCTCTCACTAATGAACCGTTTGTTATGATAATGTAGCAAATCACTCTTAGTTTTAAGTTGGTCTCTTGATAATGCCAGCCAGAGTTTTGATGAAGCTGGTCATTAAATCATAGAGAAGGATCTATGTGCTTGAACACATATTATTATTTTTAGAATTTTCAATGACGCTTTTTTACCCTTTGATAGAGCCACAACTAATCTTGATTTATGATACAACTAAATAGGTATTTGATACTTCACGATCATTATTGTAATGAAAAATGTTTAAACATTCTATACAATGTCGCAAATATCACAATTATCCAAATCCAATCCAAACTACCTTTACGCCCCACAGGGGAATAGGGAGGCAACAAGAGCTCTCCATTGCGCTCGATCTTGCGCAGTGTTTATGATCTCCTCCCACACCATGTCCAGATTCCTAAGCTCTGCTTCGAAGGAGCGGAACACAATATGAGAGGGTCTTCCTCGTCTTCGGGAACCTGATGGGAGGAAGAACAGCGCTCTCTTCGGCTAACTGCCATTCGGCATCCTTAACATAGCCAAGTCCATCCAAGTCCATCTCACGGCTCACGTTGGGTGTGTCAGCGTAGTGTTGTTCGTGATGCGGTGGTACCATATTACACCCAAAATTCTCCTGAGATACTTCATTTCGAAAGCTGAGACTTTTCGTGCACAATTATATGAGTTCTATTTTTAATGTTAATAGTACCTAGCATTAGGGCCTGCGATCTTCATCATTGATGGCTGGTTTAGCTGTAAGATCACTTTTACGCATACAACACTTACCATTATCTACCTACTTTGATTCTTTATTCCCAAACTGTCTTGCTGAGGATTTTAACCTTGGCTTCCCGAATGACGTGCGTTGACACTGCTGCTCAGGGTTCCAGTGATCGGAGAGAATTCAGGTAGTTAAGTTCTCTCGATTGTATATCTGCGACATCTGCTGAATTTTGAAGATATTACTAAAACAACCATCTTTCTGTGAGAGTTCCTTTTGCCGACGAATACCTTGTATTATTGAAAAAATCCACTAGACCGTCACGCAACACAAATCATATTGTGATTTTTAATATGTGGTCAAAGTTTGTGACATGCGCTAATATTGCAAAATTTTAAATTTATTGGTTGATTAGAAGAACGAAAAACAATTTTACTGTGTCTTTTGGTCCGAATAAGGGTCTGTACAGACCCTAAAATATGCGGACATGTGCGGACAAGTTGACTCACAACAGATAAACTATGTAAAGGAGGTGGTGGATTACGAACAAAAATCTCAACTTTTTTTGTCATATTTTGATGTATGAGGTACGGAGGAGTAGACCAAGTTAAAAAGAACACCACAGCTATAGTCACCAAAGTCACTAGGGAAATGAATTTCATTCAGGTCTTTCATTACATACGTGATTTTCATCGATGGGCACATCAGCAATCAAAGTTCAGTTTAAGTCGTCACTCATAGATGACCTGCTGTTGATCAATTGTTGCCCACCTAACGGCGGACGCGCGCTTATGTTGCAAAATATTTTCACATGGTCCAATGTCGTTTTTTGGTTGCAGTAACAAAAATAAATTTAACAATAATACTCAAAAGTAGGAGCATTCTACCCAGCATATATAGCGCAAATACATATATTATAATTTTGATTCGACGCGTAATCATTATTGATGGCTGCAGCTATCTAAAGTTATTGTCTACATAAAATTGACAACAACGCGACGCGATAGCTGTGTTAGTGTATCAGCCCATTTCAAACAACAGAACTCGCGTACCTTTATTTTGTATATACGGTATTAGTCGACTACGTAGTGTTCTTTTATACGGATAGTTTGTTTCATTATATTTTGAGGAGTTTAATGACAGCGGGATGCTCGATTTTAGTCATAATTTACAGATCAGACATTTTCTATAAAAACAAGCTTGTGAAAAAAAAAAACAAATGATAGTTTAAAATTTAACAATAATTATTATTTGAATAGGAATAACATTTTTTTTCTACCCTTGATAATATGACCAGCTACATTCATAACCTCACCACAAAAAATAACGATTCTTTCTCGTAACACATCTGACAAGTTTAGTATCACTTTGTATGGTAAAATTGAATTATTTGGTAAAGTTGATTCTATTTTCTTCTATTTTCCACGCAATTATTACATAATACCTACAAACAACCTGAGCTTGTATTTAATATGAAAAATTCAATGATACTCGTTAAACTACTCTGTCTGTTATTATAATAATATCATGTTTTTTCGCGAGGGATATCGAAAAAACATGTTTTATGAGTTTTGTGCGAAACCTTCGTGAGAGCTCAAGTACGTGTTAAGTGATGAAAGAGATAGGCACCGAGTTGTAAATAAATGCTGGATGTGCGAGTGTGTGAGTGTAGCCGAAAATGTGGAAAATCGTGCGGTGTTGCTTGGGAAAAATCTGACAGAATGAAGAATGACAGGTTTAAGTAGATCAATCTAGATAAGAAACTTGTGCATGAACGAAGACCATTATTCTGCACTAACCCCTTTTAGCAGGAAAAGGTATTAAAACCCTCTTCCAGATACGCTCCATGAATAATATTACACGGAAGCTTTCTTCATACTGGCGTATTCACACCTAACCTCTACGTTCTTAAAACCATAAATTTATTACATTAATTTACTCGCGGCATAATGTGCGAAAACATCAGCTAATAACGCTCTCCCCTCACCGCAATCTTTTTCACGTTTCTCTTAATACATAGGTAATAGTTACACGCGGCATCATAATTATTATTATCATCATCATCAACGCCTACACTAGCTACAAAAAATTATCTTTATCATAAACAACTATAGGGAGTACCCGCTGTAACGCAATTACAATTTCTATTCATTTCCTTGATGTGTTAGTGTATCCGCCCGTTTCAAACAACAGAATTCGCGTACCTTTATATGGGTGGCCCGCAGGGAACGCTTTCAGTATGTGGCTTTAGTGATTATTTTGGGCTATTCTTATAAGCTTGATTTTCTTATCCTGTAACGCTTATTTTTGAAGTACCTACCCAGAAAAATCCCTCCGACGTTGGCATGGGCAAAGGCCTCTCTGTCTATCAATGCATGAATCAATATTTTTCCAATTTAGGATCTCCGAATTTTTTTTTTTACAAACACCCTTCTCCCCTTTAGAGTTAACATGATTTATGAATGCTAATAATTATTGCTTTTTTTATAGTATTTGCTTTCTAATTTGTTAGATTGTTTGTCATATAAATATATTTGTTGTTTTTTATTCCTGCCGTCCATCATAATATTACCATAAAATCTCTCATACGCCGGAAAATGGCGTATGTGTATGATCATGACTGTATGTACCTACTAGACATAAACAGAATATTAAACCAATTAGACACAGACATGACAAAGACTTCAAAGAGCTCTGCTTGTTGCAGCGTTAGGCTGTTTCAGCTGCTCCCAGTGGACATCAGACATTCGAGCGAGACTGACTTTGAGAGTAAAGTCAAATCATATTTTTGTTTGATTAATCTTTAGACTCTGTAAGCTAAACTGCTACAAGCTTAACGAGTAGCATCAAAATCTCATACATGAACAACTAATACAGGCAGAATCATTTGTATAGTGGAAATAAAATACGCACTAAACGCTAAAAATGAATAAAATGAGTTGATTATGAGGAAATCTTCTATAAACCACTGTCCATAGCCTAAATATTGCACTAAGTCCATATCGATGATCTAAAGGTGTAAAAAAACAGATCCAAAAACCATCATAATACTATGTCTGTATGGGGGAAAAATCAGTTTTATTAGATTATCTCAAAATGAAGTTTTTGGCGTTTAGTGCGTATTTTATTTCCACTATACATTTATAAAGATAAATATATATATAATACCTAAGCCTTATAAAATTTGAATTTTACCAACAACGTAGATGTGTCATTCTCTCCTTAAAGGCTGTTGTGAATATAAAGCCCCTTAGTCACCCACGCATTTAGTTGACAAAGATCTGTGTTCGATAAAAGCTAGTTGTATTTTTCATATATAATTTTTGTACATGGGACATTTTTATTAAGATGCCGTTTTCGTATCGACGTCTCTTCACATCCCTACCTCACAAATGAAAAAAAAAAAAAGATTTTTGATTCAAATCCCGCATCTAAGTATTGTTTACGTTAAACTTTAAATTTATCCATTTTATTGTCATAAACAATATCAGTAAAATTTGAAATGTGAATGGTAGCCATCATTTGAAGTGTTTTGTCTTCCTTTCTTTGATTGCTTTATTTAAACTTGGATTTCATTATTTGTATTATATTTTGCTTGTTGTCAATTCCTTTTGACGTGAGCATGATTATTACACATTTACAACTAAACGTATCTCAATTATCTAAAAATTTACCACCTATTTTTTTGCACCACGTCCCCATCCTTGGGCCTTTGAGTTTACCAGACTTTTATTTGAATCATATATTATCATATACAATCAAACTTTCTCTCTCTTTTAATGCCAAGTTTTGCTGCAAAAATAAATATTATGTTCTTCTCCTTCTTCTATTTCTGCTAGGACTAAGACCAGTCTTCTCTCGGATTATCATTTTCCTGTGGAGCGAAAGTCCAGCTCTCTTGAGTGGTTGCCTGGTGGTCGTCGGGCTATTGTTATAGAATTAGCTGCTATTTTAAAAGCGTTTCAGGATCTGCTTTGTCTACATGATCTCTCGAGAAACGTCTTCTAGATTTACCCTATCGCTCAACATCCTGGACATCGCAGGTTCTACTAATATGCGAGTTCCTAACTCTGTCCCGGAGTGTTTGTTCCTGCATTGTGGCGAAAAAAACTTCTTATTCGAACAAAGTTTAATAATTTAAGGAACTGCGTATGACGCCTTAAAAAAAGTCTCTCATATATTAGCTTTCCCTACAGACGTTGTCCTGTAATCCTTACTATGAATATTGATTTCAAATTTATTTTGTAATTTATACAAAAATACGTTTGAAATATGTTTGAATGTTACAAAATTATTTTTGAAAGCTCGAAAAATAATCCTTCAAAAATCTGCGTACCAATATTTTTAAAGTCAATGGTTGTCTGGAAAATAATAATTTTGTTGTTATAAAATTTTTCATATTTTTTTCACCTTTTTTATAACTATTCTGTTATCCGGAGCGGAAAGAATCCAATAAAAAAAACATTCTTATGATGATTGACGTTATTTTATTTTTGCTGTCATCAAGAGAGTTTTTTTTTTCTTTTTCTTCTCTTCAAAATTATTCGAAGTGATTATCGAACATGGAATCACAATTCTACTATTTTATGTATACTTAAACTTTCTCACCATTTTCGGATGGGGAAAATGCCTATAATATTTATTGTTTTGATGTGAAATAATCTAAAAATGAACCGCTTTTCATTTTACATTTGTTTCTATGAAGTTGATGATCTTTATTAAGTATAAACAGTCTGTGGAAGTGTGTGTGAGTATCAAATATATTACATTACAGTAGTGTTCGTAATGTTTTTTTATTGATTTAATCTAATTTTTTTGCATAGTTTAAAAAAAAAGTTAGCATTCGCCACTCTTTCCCTATATAAATTATAAGTGAGCGAAATTTCATACTCCTCCGTCCGCCTAATTTTCGTAAAAATAGGCACAAAGTTTTTCCTTCACGTATTAATAGATAGATTATACAAATTCGAATTCAATATTCAATAACATTCATAGTAGAGACAGGACAACTAATATCGAATACAGTAATCTAACTTGTATAATAATGAATATTGCCGTGGGTAATCCTTGATGTTAAGAAACCGTCTTCAATCATTTAGCCGGCAGTAAGTTAGCTAGGCAATAATAATTAACTCGTTATCAAAATGTAATTAGGTACCAACGTTTACATCATAACTTAGATCTAAGGATACCATAAATACAATTTTATCTTTTCCCATTTTACACTGTAGCAGTTTAAAGTCTCTTGGCCAGTTTTAATATCAATTCCAAGCGGTATGGCTACTTATTGGTACTCGCATAATTTTCTTCGATATTCACTCAGAATCGTGTTGATTTTATTTTTGACAGCTTGTACGCGTATCAAGACCAAGGTATAGACAGCGAATGTCGACTCATTGTCCCGTAAAATGTAAACCGTTTGATGCGTGTGTGTTTGCCCATTTTATGGGTGGGAGTCTTGGCACCTGAGCTTAGCCCAGGCAAAAATGGTCTCCGCTTTTGAAACTAAAAAGAATATTGGACAAAAGGGTATTACCGTATCACGTCGATTCCACCATTTTGGAAAAGGCGATGAACATATGTAGTTGGTAAATGACGTATAAAGGGTTACACAAGATCATTGCAACATGAAATTACAACTCCTCATTAAGGTGAATATACCCTGACGGGAGGAAGAAAAGCGCTCTCTTTGGCCAAATGTCATTCAGCATCCTTAACATATGTCCCAACCATGTCCACCTCCTCTCCACAATGGTGGAAGTGATGGGACTGGGCTGGGTGCGCCGGCGTATAGACTTGTTCGTGATGCGGTGATACCATCTTATACCCAAGATTCTCAGACTAAAGCGTTTCACCCATACACAATAATGGTATACGCATCAAACAGTTTACAACATAACAACTCCAGCATTTTATATTATTTCAGTTTATAAGGCGTTTGTTTGTACGTTTGAATAGATGAGTAAAAAAAGTTGACTTACAGTGAAGAATTTATTTATTTTATATAACCCTTATGTTTCCGCCAAAATGAACTAATTCATGTTGGATCACTTCAATTATAATATTATTTCTAACTACTTAAAAAGTATTCTTTGAATATTTTCTTCGAAACGTCATTATATTATTTCTTATAAATTTAGTTGGTACATCATGGTTGTAAGCCCTGAAATGATTACTAGAATGCATTTATATTTGCTTTATTTGTTTAAATTTCCTATAAACTAAAATGATAAACCAAAATATGAAGGGAGCACATATATTATTATTTGGACAGGGAAGAAACTTAAATACAGTATATTTATTATAAAAAGCGTTCTTGTATACTCGAAACAACTGTCAGTTGACGTTAAACCCAATATGGCGGGTCAAAAACTACAGAGATAAGCTCACAATCAAGCGATATGCGTTAAACTATCTCGATGACAGCTTGATCGTAATATTTTCTATCGCTGAGCAATTTTTCTCCAATGATCGTAGTTTTTAAATAAAGTAGTCAATTATTAAGACAGCAGGTTAAAAATATACTGAGTATGTAATGAGAAAAATAAAAACTCAGAAGTTTAGTCAATATTATTAAATGAAAGAGAGTTCATTATATTGGTTGTAACGATAACATGAACATTAAACAATCCCGTAGGTAGGTAGTTAAAATTTTACAAAGAAAATTCCTGATGCAAAATTACAAAGCAACCGCGATTCAATTATTGGATTCTTAGTGGTTCAAGTAATTTAATAATAATTTTAATAGTTAGTCTTTAAACTTGTTTCCTTCACTGGGCGAGTTAAGTTCTACCCCGCCGAACTTTGTAGGCGAGAAATACTTCAAAAATACCCCGCAGAGAGAACGGGACAAAAGCTTTCGTAGCAATATTTCAATTTATATAAATTTTACCGGCGTTACACTGAAAAAAGACGCGCTCGAATATTTAACCCAACTTAAAAGTCTGATATATTATAAATTATTATAGGAGATGATTTCACAATTGAGAAAAACAGTTAGAATTGTGGAATGAATTAGTTCTTAACAACAAACAACCAAAAAAAAACTTAGGAAATGAAGTGACTTACGAGACGCAGATCACTAAAGAAGTGTGTTATGTCTTTATATATTATAAAAGGGAGCAAACCAGTCACACCCATATCTTATATGGGTGTGAGTCCTGGCATCTGAACAAGGCCCAGGCACAAAAAGTCTCAGTCTTTGAAATGAAGTGCCTAAGGAGAATTCTGGGCGTAAGATGGTACCGCCGCATCACGAACGACGCTATACGCCGGCGCACCCAGCGTGAGCCCATCACCTCTACCATTGTGGGGAGGAGATGGACTTGGCTGGGACATGTGTTAAGGATGCTGAATGACAGTTGGCCGAGAAGAGCGCTGTTCTTCCTCCCATCAGGGTCCCGAAGACGAGGAAGATCCTCTCACACTGTGTTCCGCTCCTTCGAAGCAGAGCTGAGGGACATGGACATGGTGTGAGAGGAGGTCATAAAAATTGCGCAAGATAGAGCGCAATGGAGAGCTCTTGTTGCCTCCCTATGCCCCTGAGTGGGGTGTAAAAGGGAGAATTGATTGATTGATTGAGCAAACCAGTGGATAAATTAGGTCATTCGGGTACTAGCAGTATTAATTGTGACTAGATGAAATCCCTTGATTTATGACTTTAATACTTGTGAAAGAGAAATAAATGATCGTTTGATGCCCAATTCATTGATTTTTTCAAAACTGTTTCGTTTGTTCTAAGCGCCTAAAGACTAACTGCAATTATTGTTGATCAGCAAAACCAACATTCTCAATCATATAGAAATTTGTATGTTATTTTGAAAATATACATTGAAAACATTTATAGTTGCTGAATCATAATAAGGCACTTTAAAGTACCTACTTCAAATATCTAATAATAATTTGAAAATTAGTTTAGCGCCGTTAAGTGCAGTGCAATTCAAAGGCATAGGTACATACAGTATTTCCATATTATGATCCACCGAAGGAAGTCAAAGGAACAAATGTGAAAAAAAACTATTCATGGCAATCAATTGTGCAATAACTATTTGGTTTTAAGATTTTTATTTCTCTTCTCTTCTTACTGCGAAACCTTCTGGTAATTATAACCATAAAGTGGTACAAACTACCCTTGGTCAACGTAAATATTTTTCTGTTCTGTGAATGTTTGATTAAATGTACAAAAATATTACATTTCTAAACAATGACTTTAATAGCTAAGCATCGAATCTTCGTCTTTATCTTCACAGGATTACAGATTGAACTGCAGCCCGATTCACGGAAAAGTTTAAGTCTAAGTTTAGTTCGAAGTTCGAACGAAGTTCGATTCAAACTTTTGTGAATAGGGCTGCTGGTAATAATAATTATTGTAAGCGGCGACTATCTACAGTCTATGTACCTATTCACGGAGGGTTTGAATCGAACTTCGTTCGAACTTCGAACTAAACTTAGACTTAAACTTTTCCGTGAATCGGGCTGCAGGTCGCATGAACGTGGACGCCCTGTTCAAATATTGTATGAACTGGGCAGACGGACGGACGTAAATTCGATCATCCGATGGGTTCCTGGTTTGAATAGATCGCGCGTCGCTTGTATTGCTCTGTTGTTTCGATACTTAAATCGACACCTACTTGCCAAAAATTTTTAGTTACTAACATTCATATTTCTTTGTTGGCGTTATCAAGGAAAGTTGACGCGCGATCATTCGATGGCAGTTAGGACACACAGTTTTTCATCGTGTGATTACAATTTTGTTTAAGCGTTCATGCGATCATCGCAATCCCAAAATCGTAAGATCATGCGACCAGCTAGGACAGGGCCTTATAGTGTAGGGTGTAGACTGTAGAGGGATACCGAGCTCAAATTCTGTCGCCACCTTTTGGAAGGTCTTCCGGGTTGGCATTTTTCCTCGGAATATAGGTGCGGTGCATAATATGTAGATATGACTGCCATATTCTTACAATCAATGCCATAAAGGCCTTCTTTTACATGCCCCACCTGACAATAGTGTGATGGAACTCATTCGCACTTTGCTTTCCACTCGACTATGCATGTTATTCCATAAAAACATTTCGTTTTGACTTCTATGCCTTAATAAACTTAATGATTCTAACATTCTTACAAATACTTAATGACTACAAAAGAAAAATAACGGTAATAAAATGAAAATAATTTAAGTAAGTTGTTTAATTAAAAGATATTTAAAATTACTTAAGGAGTGGAACACAAAACTTTTAAAAGTAAATATACGGAATTATTATTATTAAGTCGGAAAAAGAAAAAAAAATATATAAAAAGTGATATCATTCCTTTATCAAATTTTTGTAAAAATATAATTTTCCACATCAGTGCTGATACGTTGGAGACATTTTTTGGATACGAAAGGCATTGAGAAAATGTGAAAAATTTACATAAAATATGGAAACCTACAAACTCGAACACAGACAAATATGGCTCTACGTATACTAGCTGACCCGCCCGTCGAATTTCAATTCACCCCAGATAAAAATGTTGTCTGAAGTTCCTTTCCGTTTTCTAACTTCTTCTATAATATAAAAGAAAGTCGGGTTATCACGAACACTCATATCTCGAGATCGGCTGAACAGATTTTTATGATGCTTGGTTTATTTGATTCTTCACCGCTTCGGATAACAGAATAATCATTAAAAAATCGAAATATTGATAGCAAATAACATAAAATATTAAAGTCAGTATGGAACGGATTAATTGACATCAACGCCATCTGTGAAAATTTCTCAGACAACGCAATTTTTTTTTTACTTGACCATTGATCTAAACTTTGGTACGCAGATTTTGATAGGTATAATTTCTTTCGAGTTTTCAGAAATAATATTTAAACATTCAAACATATTTTAAACGTAGGTATTTTTGTGTAAATTCGAAATCAATATACATAGTAAGGACTACAGGACAATGTCTGTCGGGAAAGCTAGTTTAGAATAAAGAATAAAAAAATTCCTAAACAACACTTTTAAATGAAATAACTTAAACTTTATTCTTATATGGATAAGATAGTGTATGCTGGTCCCGGTTATCCCTGTTGACGATTATATTTAATGTTTACTTAATAAAACACGGAATTTAATTTAGCTTATAGGTTAATATTGCCGAATCACTCGGTATTCTTTAAACAAAATTCAAGAGATGGCGGTATAACAAAAATTAAGTCACATGTGAAGTATGTTAAGTTATTTCATGTAGTAGGTACTTTAAGATAATGTCCGATCATTTCGAAATTATAATGAAGATTTACTTTCAACACACCTTAAAAGAATATTTATTTATCTGACTTCTTATGATGTAGGTAGGTACATAATAATATGGACTTTGTATTTATGTATTATGCGGACGTATGTACCTATGTGGAACCGCGATGTATATTTATTATGATGTGTATTTTTGAAAGGGTGTATTTATATTATTTTTTTTTGTCCCTAGGCCTTTTCAGATACTTGGATTCGTCAAAAGTTAAACACAAGAAACAATAAACATAAAAGAATGAAGAAGAGATAGTAAAATAATGAATTTTTAAAAGAAGAAATTTTCTTTTTAAAGAAGAAACAATTTGTAAAGTTGTTGTTAAAACCATAAAGAAAATGAAAATGACCGTTAATGTAGGTGTTACCATGGTAACAACGTAAAACTGTCGTGTGTACTTTGTAACCATGGTAGTATATACGACAGTTTTACGTTGTTACCATGGAAAAACCGACTGACCGATACCGTTTAAGGTCATTTTATTGAATTTGACTTCAGCCATAGGTGATCGGGGATATGCCTACGACGGAGTACCTACCAGGATATAATGAGTCTAGTGCTAGAGAGCTCGGTGTAAATCAATCCTAGGATTGTGACCAGAGAGAGGGAGGGAATATCGCTCATAAGGATATCGCTCACCTTGTTACAAAGTTATTACAATAAACTTAATTTAGTTCATGGTGTACTCTATCGAAAGCTTTTGTTAGATCAATAAAGCACCTGCTACGCAACGCTCATTACAACTCAGGAGTTTCTAAGGTCAGTAGTTAGAAATTTGAAAAAGCTTGCTCCAAAGACGTTTAATCACCACCAAGTATCCTGTAATAATTAAGTATTTAGTACGAAACTGCATAGTTTAAGCAACGTCAAAAGAAAATTGTGGCTGATTTGCTTACTATTTTCTAATGCTTTGATTTTAATCGTACATTACATTTTCAATATTCTATATTTCATAGAAGACTTCAACAAACATTCACTGCTTTATTTATAAACTACGATCAGTGGAAAAAATAGCTCAGCGATGGAAAATATTACGATCAAGCTGTCACCGAGATAGTTAAACGCATATCGCTTGATCATGAGCTGATCTCTGTAGATTTTGATCCGCCACATTGGATTTAACGTCAACTGACAGTTGTTTCGAGTATACAAGAACGCTTTTTGTAATAAAGACACTGTATTCAAGTTTTTTTCCCCGTCCAAATATGTGCTCTCTTCATATTTTGGTCCATCATTTTAATAATAGGAAATTTAAAGAAATAAAGCAAATATAAATGCATTCTCGTAATCAATTGAGGGCTTACAACCATGATGAACATACCAACTAAATTTATAAGAAATATAATGACGTTTTGAAGAAAATATTCAAAGAATACTTTTTAATTAGGTACAAATATTAAAATTATAGAAGTGATTAAACATAAATTATGTACCTAGTTCATTTTGGCTGAAAAATAACGGTTTCTTATGATTTAATAAGGACTTAACTATATTTTGATATTAAATAAATACCTAATTAAAAAATGAGGTAGGTAGGTACTTATTCTGCATCAATAACTCGAAATTATTCAAATCTGACATAGCGCATCTTGGTTATAAACACTCGCGTTGCCCGGCTACTATCATAGAGTATAATAATACTACTTAAAATAGAGTGGCAACTCGAGAGTTTTTTTGTAGACTGGGAATACAACGCCATATTTTGTTCATCGTACTAAAATTACGCGCATGCGCGCTTTCAAATCTTATACGCCTCAATATATTCAATTTTATCCTTAACTTATGAATATAAATAGTTTCAAAAATGACCTACTCTATTTCATCAGCAAATATATTTTTATTTAAACGTAACATTTTAAACTTTTTTTTTACACATTCAAGATTAAAATGTTAAATTAAAACAAAAATATATCCATTTTAGAAATAGGATAAGTCACTTTAAGAAACTATAAATATTCATAAGTTATGGACAAAATTGAATATTATGTCAGTGTGTTGATTAATATTTTACACTATATATTTTATGAAAAGGAATTAAAATTTGAGATGTTATAATCCATTAATAAAACAATCCAATAAAATAAATTACATTTATTTGTTTTTTATACTTAGTGCTTTTACATAATATTTTTTTTTTAATAAATTTTTTTTTAAATCACGAGTGAAGACTTAAAGAAAATTATCACAAAACCTCCTATTTCTTGAGATTTGTTCATCACTCAGACCTTCCAATATTTAACCACAGATTTTGCATTAAATTACGAGACAAATCGTTCAAACATCGTTGCACTGATGAAAACAAAACAAAGCGACCTATATCGCAACACATGAATGAAAACAGGGAATAAAGCGTCCAAATATCATACAACGATACAAATAATACATTTACGTAAAATGAAATCACAAAACTTATCATATCAAGCTTCGAAATATAAAGAAACTGACACATGGTGAAAAAAATATAAAACCGCGCAACTAAGTCAACAACTTCTTAGCAACACAATCAACAACTTCTTAGTAACCCATTCAACAGTTTCTTAGCAACAATCAACAACTTCTTAGCAATTCAATAACAGCTGTCATGCGGCTGCGCGGTTGTAGTTCCAATAATTTCGAAAAAAAAGTTCTGGCTCAAGGACCATGAGGTGTCAAACTTATCTGTCAAATATATTGTCTATGGTTTCTATGGAAGTTTCACTACCGTGGCTACTATTTTGTTTGTTTACAAAATTTTGTATGAAATGTCATCTAATAACAAACGCGGACTAAATATTGTTTTTATAAATAAAGTAAAAACTGATCAGTGAGTTGTACGTTATCTTACGATTAACGAATTTTTATAAATAAGACGGTAAGGCACTGTGAGCCGTAAAAAGAAACTAACAAAATGGTAACTCGTGTGTGTATGGTACCGCTCTTTTGTCACCGCTTGCGTATGCCCGTCAAGCGAAATTAAATAACACTGATGTAATATGTACCGATCCCGACAGATGGTGCGGTATGTCCAAACGTTAACATATCTATTCCATGAAGAAAATTATATAATGAAATAATATATTACGATACAATACAAATATAATACAATACTCCCTTTATGACCCCACTCAGGGGCGTAGGGAGGCCACCAGAGCCCTCCACCGCGCTCTGTCATTAAATCTTAGCTGTGAATCTATTTATTTGCTACCTATACAAATTTTATACAGCCCATTATGACGTACTGCATAGAATTAAGAACGGTTACAGCAAAACACGATGAATCTCAAAAACTCTGAGATGTAGGTACATATTTTTTTCGATATATCAATAACTGATGACTGACTAATACTGTTCGATTTTTACATGGTATGAACAAACCACTACGGGCTTACGACCGACATCTAGTGTTATTTCGAAGGCTGGCATAGTGTGATCACTTTACGTTAACAACGTTAGCTATTAGGTGGTAATGTTCAAATTCCCGAATATTATGAGAAATTTAAACATGTTCAACATGTGGAAAAATCCCATGCCCCGGACAGAATTATAACCTGCGTATATGACTTAAATTATATTAATTCTAAAATAAAAGTAAATTGTGGAGAAATCTTAAAAAGTATCTTACATTGTAATTGGCGTTTTTCGACGTGTAGGTATTTCAAATAAATAAAAAAAGTAAAACAGTCGATAGGTAAAATAATAAAAACAAATCATTAGAATTCAAAATGATTATGCATAGGTAAATAAAATCCTACATCATTAAGAATACTGAAGAGATATTAAAATATAGTAAAATTACACATCAGTAAGTCAATAAAAATTGCAATCAATACATTCAGTATGTATGAGACATTTATCAAGAATGAAGAAGAAATCAATATTGTTGAATCTTTTATTTATTTGTTGTAAATCATGTTTCGGAAAATTTGTGATATAAAAATTTTATACGAGTACACGATGGGGAATGCCTGGTATAAAAGTAAAATAAAAAGAAAATTAACAATTTATGCAAAAAACGCAGTAGTCAAGTTCACTTACCATTATTATGTTCACATTTTATTATAAGCACATTGCATTATACACTATACAGGGGTCTGGGTTAATGAATACAATTATACAGAGTGTTGGATAGAATGTTAGAAAAACAGGTATGGTACCTATGTATATAGATTAGACCATTTATTTTGGATCTCTATATCTATTTTAATATCCGATTGATCAGAGGCAACTAAATTTTCTTTTTTAAAATAATGACGTAGCAATGCATATTTAAAAAAAAAATCTATTAGAAAAAATTATGGATAAAATTCACTAACTGATGAACATGCATTTCTTGGTGGAGTTTATTTGAAAATAAAAATCAAATAAAAAATTGTTTAACTTTTCCACAAATTTTTATTTCCCGACTAGTTTCGTAGGCTCACGTCCTACATGGTCACGGGAGACTAAGAAACAACAGAATACACACAAATACAGTTTCTTAGTCTCCCGTGACCATGTAGGACGTGAGCCTACGAAACTAGACGGGAAATAAAAATTTGTGGAAAAGTTAAACAATTTTTTATTTGATCTTTATTTTTAAAAAAATATGGCCCATCAGTCCAATTGGTTCATAAAATCACTCAAATTGTAGTTTAAAAAAGTAGGAATTTAATTTATGTTCATTTTTAAGTCTGTTTAAAATGTATTCACAAAACAGATTGAGTTCTTCTAATCTATAAAAAATGGTTCTAGAAGTGGTTGGTAGACTAGCGGTTACGACGCCGGCTTTCGCACTGTTTCGTGCGGAGGCCGTGGGTTCGATCCCAGGTGCTGGCTACCTTCGCCTTTCACGACACAAGCTTTAAGTAGCTTACTGTGAAAGAGTCAAAGGGTGAATTCTGTTGTCACTTTGAGTGAGCACAGACTCATTTAAAAAAAAGTTTTATTGTCTTTCGAACGACATACAAAAATGAGTGTATAGCGTACCTACCTACATACAAAAAAAAAATAACGACAGTCGATATTTCAAATGAACTAGTTTGATACAAAAACTTCAAACACTAATGTGAATATGGGGTTGTGAGACAGATAGTTGGTAAATGAAAGAGATTAAGGTAAAAATATTACATTTTTGGATTTCGTGAAAAATATTAGAAAAATTCTTCGTAATTCGAAAAAAGGAGCATCCTGGGTGTATAAATTATACGCAAAATGTTACAAACGGTATTCTCTATATATACCAACCATTTGATCTAACGTTCTACCAAAAAACCTGTATATTTCTTACTCTTTAATTTTCAGATCAAAACTGCACCTAAATTTATTCGACAGTAGGTTCATGTTGGTCGGATAATAAAATATTCCCTGAAAAAATATTTTATTTAAATTGTGGATTAAAAAAGCGTGTGTGATATTTGAAAATTGACCCATTTTTTATATATAAAAACAAAAAAGATATATAAAATGTCATTCATTGTTTATAGAGAGAGAGAGAGAGAGAGAAAATAATATATGGATTGGCTGTGATTGCAGGAATCGGACCAATTTTCAATACCAAATTAAATAATAACATTCTGCGAAAAACATTACGCAATGTGCAGTTTTCGTTTTGTTTGGTGACAGTAAACATTTTTTTTTATTTTGTGATATTCAATGTGAGTAATCAGTTTTTTTTAAGTGAAGAAATGTTTATGAGAAGAAAGATCTAAATGTTTTACAACGTTACAAAACTGCGAGCATCATCAAAATAATATTTAGAGAAGAATCAACATTAATTGCGAGCTTTGCTCTATTCAACTAAGATTTCAAAAGAAGCGATTGAAGTTGAAATGAAAAAAAATCGTCTTCAGTGAAACAACCTACATACTTATGCTGGTTTCAACATTAATATTTATAATTGCGACATGTTACTGAGTTTTTCTCATTCAAAATTGAAAAGTATTTTATTTGCAGATGTCAAAAAGAATTTTAGGTCTCTGTTACTATTTTGGCGGTTACATTTTTATAAACTTTTTCTTTTGATATTTGCAACCACTCCTCAATGTTGAAATCCAGTCCAAATATATTCGGTTGTTTGGGCCGAAAGTGCTTGGTGGTATATTTATTCATTTCTAATACGGTCCAAATATGGTTGAATTTTTGGTGTTGTTATATGAAAATAATTCATTTGACATTGAGACTATCGTAAAAAAACAACGTTCCAAATATTTATGGACTCTTCTAGCCCTTTTTCAGGATTAGATCTTTACTTACATATTATAGAACCAAAAATATGATATATTCAATAAATTGAGTGATGTTCGATTTTAAGAGGGTTTATTTTACAAATTTGAGCCACTACGGGCTTATTACCGTCTTTTTCTGCTGTTTCTGAAAGCTTGAAAAAAGTTCCATAAAAAATCTTCGTACGTAGTAAGTATGTATTAATATTTTTAATTTTAATGGTTGTCAGGTAAACAATAATTTCGTTATTATATAATTTTCCATAGATGGCGGTGGCGTCAAGAAAATCCGTTCCATACTAACTTTAATAATATATTTTATATCATTTCTTAAGGACACGGAAGGAGCCTCCACGTAGATTGAACTATTGTACGTAATAGAGCGATCGGGCGTCCCTGGAAACGACATCATGTCGGCCAATCCTTCCACCACCGGAGAGACCAAGAACCGGATTCGGAAAGTAAGTAAGTATTTCTTATCCATTTTTTTTTTCAATTTTTTATTACTTAGTTATTCTGTTATCCGGAGCGTAGAAGAATCCAATAAATCAAACATCGGAAGAATCTGTTCAGCCGATCTCGAGTTATAAGTTAGTGTTAACTACAACTGTTACGCTAACCCGACCTTCATTTATATTATAAGATAATTACCGTAATTAATTCCATATGTTTCAACCATATCAAAGTTGAATCGAATGTCTTCATAATGAGAAATTAAACATAAGGAGGTATTACAGTTGTTTTCTTTGTAAAATATTTGTTATTATTAAAAGAATCTTTTATTTTTTGCGAAATAATTCAGGTCGCTCTCTCTATACCATTGTATTTCTGTATGTAAGAACATTAAGACAATCAATAAAAAAATCGTGCCGAGATCGTAAAACCCCATTTTATTTAGAGATTCCGTTTCTGAATACCAATGAGATAGAACTTTCGAAAATATGTTATTATGTACTACATACTTATGATATTCTGTGTTCTTATGTACGTATAGGAAACATGCAATGAATCAAACTGCGCTGCCAACGTAGGTAGGTAGGTACCTATGTACTTACAGTGCGGAAAAACTATGTGCCTACCAACCTTTTGCGATTCAACAGTTATTTTAGAGCTAATGGTTGAAAAAAAATGACATATCTATACAAAAGTATCTTAGAAAACTGATTGAATGACTAACCAAATTTGGTAACTATAGTACATCTTGTTATGACGTCAAGATGACATCACGTTTACTCAAGCGTTGATTAAATCCATTCAGATTATTGTAGTGAACACTTCGTGTGACGTGACATCATATTATGACAACACTCAAGTGTTGAGTGTTGTCATAATATGATAGAAATGTCATATAATAGAAATAATACTGCATAGGGGTGTAGGTGATCACCTAACGCCGCCTACCCAGCAACTTCACATGTTGGTATATAGTGGTGCATAAGTTATGTTGGTTTAAAATACAAACGCACAATTGTAACAATTTCCTGAAGCCATAATTTTCTCGTAACCACCCTGACAACGAGAGAATCCTATAACAAGGCATGACATAGTAAACGCGTCTCGGGGTAAGAAAGGTGATTTTATTAATCTTATTTGAGTAGATATACCTACAATAATTATTAAATTTAATTAAAGTAATACATTTTTTGAATATTCAAAAAAAAAAAAAAATAAAACAACGTCTAAAGACTTCGGTACAGGCGTTCTTACTACTTGTCTATCCCGAAAAAAATTAATGCTAAAAAAAGTTGTTAAACATTAAAAGTATGTAATTATACATTAAACAGGGTAAACTTTTAAGGTTTTATTTTTTTTAAATCTAAGATTTTCCAAACAACACTTAGAATAAATTAAGTTTATTTTCTTTTGTTGTATCGGAGTATTTTGCTTCAGATAAAAAGTTCGAACTTAACCATTTTCTCGAATAATAAGTGCCTATAACAAAGTTAAAAGTATGTATTAAAATCATTCACAAAACATACCTATGTTATTTATTCAGGTATAAAAATATTGCAGGTACAAAATGAACCTCATTTTAGGCGTGGGTATACATATATTCCATGAAGAACTTTTTAAATATATTTGAGGCATACTTTTCCAGCAATTGGAAATTCTTCTTGAAACTGTCCACAGTTCCAGTAAAGTAAAATCCGGACAAATTTTTACAAAACTGGAATCATAATATGATAGTAAAGTAATAAGGATGAATTATTAAAAAAAATAGTTTGAAGACTTTCGCAGAATCTTGTGTTGTGAGTAAAGAGAATTTTCAGCACACTAGGCTATGAAATCGATTCCACTACCTATAAAGGTGCAAACGAGCATAGAGCCAGAGTTGGAGATGGGGCGTTCATTATTTTTCGTAGATATTGACAACGAGAAAACGACACACTTATGATGAGATGTCCGTGTCCGAATAACATTTTAAATTATGGTGAAATTTTTTTGTTTCTCAGCTTGTACATAGGTAGGATACCTCATATTAAATTGTTGGATTATCGTCCTTGTTTCTTTGATTGCTATTTTGCAAGAGGCTGGACTAAGATGAGATGAAGAAGTGCAACTGGCGCAAGATAGAGATGCTTGGAGGAACTTCGTGGCGTCCCACACATTAGGTATGTTAAATACAGTCCACTCCACCTCCTTTATTGAAGTTCTGCCTGCATTTACAATAATTATAGGTACATACATTCTCCCTTGAGGTCCCCCGCATACCGCAAGTCAGAGCGGAGGAGACCAATTCGCAGCAATCCCGACCCATATGAAACCAACCCCTAGCCCGATCGAAGCAACCAAACCAAAAAGTCGGCTCCACAAAAATCAAGCCCGCCGGGGACATCCCTCCAAACCAGCCTGCAATACGGGGGGCCTAAACCCCACTAAGGAGCATAGGGAAGCACAAGAGCTCTCCATTGCGCTGCATCATGCGCCTTCAGGGGGGACACTGTCTGCTTGAATTCCCCCTGATGGGATCCAGGCGTCCGAGGCTTTCTCGTGCCTTTTCTGACCTGTTGGGGTTTAAGAGTGAGACGTGAGATTGTCAATCTCACGGACCAGATCGGATTCTTCGATATCCTACCTTTTACAGGATGCTCGAAAAATCAGCAAAAAGAGCAGAGGTGCTATTAGCCGGCAACCCCACGGCAATAATTATAAGAACAATTTATTTAGTATTATCTCTTGTTAAATTGCGCTCCTACACAAGTAAGTCGTGGTGAAAATACGTAAATATATACGTCATTCATAGACACATAATACATATGTAGCTACTCCATGAAGATCCCCTAACGATATGTATCTACTGATACTTCAAAATAATTTTATATTAATAATATCCATTTTCATTGAATGTAGGACCGAGTTTCAAGAAATGGGGAGATATCCGCTTTTCTTTTCAAGCGATGACGTGTTAATTCCTAGGTGGCTGGCTGTGTGTATTGATGCTACATGATGAATTGATAATACATTGGTAGCTGGCTAATAATAAAACGTATTCCAATTTATGTGAGGAGTTCGTATTCCTTGAATTCCCCCACACAGGCTAGTTCTATATGAACGTTATATTCCAACGCCAAAATAGAAGATGGAGAATTTGTCATGTTTTTCTCGCTTGTGTGGTTCGGTATTGTATAGCTGAGACTAAGTAGGAAAGAACGAAGGAAATAATATAATATTTGTATACAGCGGCACGTTAGAATTGTACGTGACCAAAATGAAACAAATTTGGATTTTCGAAAACATCCGATGTCACTGATTTTATTTATCGTAATGGCAATATTTTAAATCAGACGATGTATTCCAACACAACGTATTGTGCTGTGTTTGCAGATACCTATTTATGTCTATCTATACCTACACTAATTTATTATATGTTACCTATACATATTATTATATCTCTCTAACCTTTTTTCTTCCTCTATTCTTTATTTCAAATATTCTCACAAAGAATAAAAGAAAGTTGCGATTAGTAAACAAATTGAAATCATGATATTGCACCTATTTCGTGAACAAGCGTATGAAAACGGATAAAAACAATTATTGTTTTCAATTAAATGCTTTATACTTACTTTTATATATACTTTTTATTTTGCTATTGAATTTTGCTGTTTTTTTTTATTATTTCTCGTTTACCTACTTGTTTCATGGGGGAGCTACTTTTGAAAAAAGCAAATCTTTTTGGAAAAGCAAAATCTAAATGTCATAATTACATTATGTTACTAAGATTGTAATTGGATCGGAAACGCGATGTAAATACAGAGATGTACCAGCTTCGAGCCATCATCAGAGCTTTTAAAATAAACATTTAAGCAATATTATGTACCCAAAATAGTATTAATTGTTTTATATTAGGTACTATAAGTCCTAAAAATGTAGAAGAAAGAATAAGGAATTTACGAGTAGATGTTTGAAATAGGTATATGGAGCTCCCGCCAAATGGACTTTTGCACACAAAAAAAGTACTTAATCAGGATCGGGAGCTCCATTCTTAACGGCTGCCAAACCGACACCGAGCCTCGTGATAATCAGGGAAACTTTATATAACGCTCATAAATAAATAAATAAATAAATCTACATAATTATTGAAAAACCTCAGCGACTCGTCGTAGGACGGGCGGTTCTCGAAAATCTATGATGAGAAACAACGACGTCTCACTACACGATACTAAAAAAAAACTCGTGCTTAACGCAATCCTGTAAACGTAATGGAAAAATATGATGTAGTAAAAATACGAGAGAGATGAGAGATTTATGAAGAATATTGTTGTGGTTAGTAGACTGCCGGTTACAACGCCGGCTTTCGTACTGTTTCGTATCGGAGGTCGTGGGTTCGTTCCCAGGTGCCGACCATCTTCCTCTTTTACGACACAAGCTTTAAGTAACTTACTGTGAAAGAGTCCAAGAGTGTATTTTGTGTTCACTTTGAGTGAGCACAGATTCATTAAAAAAAATATGTCGAGAAACTCTGTTGGACAAGAAAAGGAATGGAAATATTAAGAATGGATATGGTATGGAAGTTAGTGTTGTTAAAAAGATAATAATAATATCAACTAATGACTCACTAACAATTCACTGTTCGATTTTTAAAATATGAACAAACCACTACGGGCTTACGACCTTCCTCTACTGTCATTTCGAAAGCTTGGTTAGTGTGATCACTTTACGTTAACAACGTTCGCCATTAGTTGTTAATGTTCAAATCCCCGAATAATATGAGAATTTTCAACATGTTCAACATGTGGGGCAAGATTCGAACCTATACTCTATACGTCCCTTTTCGTCCCATGCAGAGACGGTAACCACTGGAAGTCATTAGTTGATGTTTAGGTTAAGATCATGTCCTAAAAATAAATATGGACACAAGAACCTAGACATAGGTACTAAGAACGTTATGAAAATTAATAAGTTGAGATTTTATACATACATACATCCGTGGCGCTACAACCCTGTGTGGGTCTTGGCCTCATCCAGAAGACACCTCCATGCCACCCTGTCCCCCGCCATGCTCCGCCAATCGTCCACCCCCATAAGTCCGAGGTCTCTTTCTGCTCCGTCCAACCATCTCAGTCTGGGTCTCCCTATGCTCCTCCTTCCAGCAGGTCTCCCACAGAAAACTTCCTTGAGGACGGACGGTTCGCTCGATCTTTGAACATGGCCCAGCCAGCGGAGTCGGCTGAGCTTTATGAATTTTGCGACGTTAACATCATCATATATTTCATAAAGTTCGCGGTTATACCCAATGCGCCAGTGTTCTCCATCTCTGACTGGTCCGTAGATTCTTATTCGCAGTATTTTCCGTTCAAAGATGTCAAGCCTTTGCTCGTCACGTTTACTCAGCGGCCAGGTTTCCGCGTAGTATGTGAGTACCGGTCGGATCATGGTCTTATACAGTTGCTCCTTTGACTTTCTTGAGAGCAGCTTAGATCTAAAGAGCTTTTGAAGACCAAAATAGCATCTATTGGCTGAGACAACTCTTTGGCTGATTTCGAAGCTGATTTCATTAGTATCTGTTATCAGTGACCCCAGATAGGTGAATCTGTCCACTCTCTCAGAATTTATGGGCATGTTGAAAGAATGGACGCAAATAGAATTTGTAAGATGACGTAGATCGTTCCTTACTTAAGAAATGCCAGGTCAGAAGCAAAATAAATAAGAGTTGTATGAAAAACGGTACCTATGTCGGTGGAAGAAGCGAAATAAGTGTGCTTGTATGGAAAAAATGGAGGTAAGTTCGATGTGAGCATATCTACACGCCATTGATGTTTTTTACAGTAAACTGAGTTTGTTACGTGGAAGAGAAAATGCTCGACTCTGGAGTTCAAATTTAAACACGTCAATACGAAAGTCGGCAATGCAAAATGAGGCTACCAATAATTACTCAAATGCATCCATCAGACTATCTTTGAACAATCTACAAGATGAAAATTGCTTGTAGTAGGTACCTGGTACATGTCGAAGGCATACTACATTATAATAATTAAACCAAATTTATTGCATAGAATATTTTATGAAGGAAGGTAGATCTATATTACACGACATACCCGACGTAATAATGTGTTTTGAAATATGTCGACATATTACTATTACCCCTTTACTTACTAGAAGTTGCTTCACGGGCCGTTTGAAATATGTATCGATAAAATATGGAATAATACCTCATTTCCGTTCCTTGGAGCTGATCTAGCCATAAATATTGTTCCCCATACAAGTGCCTAAAATATTATATTTTTACCGTTACCGTGTAAATTGTATGAAGATAATGCTTTGTCGAGGGGCGACGTGCTATAGAGATTTTCAAAGCGTATTTACGGCAGGCAATTTGCTTTTAATTTCAGGGCTTACAGCCACATACAGCGCATAGGTAAATAATTATAATAAAACGCAGTTTCTTTTACCAGTCAACGTGAACGACTGAAACTTTTATTGAAAAGAACCAAAGACAACAAACAGTTTTGAATATAAGTACATAGCTCACTAGATGGCGCTAGTAGTAACATAGACATTAATCTTTATTTTGATATTTACAACACTCCCACTCAAAATAGAGATTACACAAAAAACATAAAATTAGACTTTAACAATTCCCAAAGTATTCATATGTTTATAATGTTTAACAGCACCTAAACTTTTAGTGAGCAAGTCTGCAGGCATATCTGAAGTACACAAGTAATCTACGCTAACAATATTTTCATTTACCATATCTCTACAATAATGGTATCTGACATCAATATGCTTAGTTCTATTATGAAAAACAGGATTTAGTAACAATTTCTGGGCACTCATACTATCATTATATATGGTAATCTTATACATTTTATTAGTTATTTCATATTGCAAATTTCTTAAATATACTGCCTCCTTACAGGCCTCTGAAAGTGACACATATTCAGCCTCAGTACTAGAAAGTGCTATACATTTCTGTTTACTACAGCTCCAAGATATAACAGACCCGGACAAAGTATAACAAAACCCAGAATATGATCGTCTATCATTGATATCACCACTCCAGTCAGCATCTGCATAACCCTCAATATTAACATTTTTACATTTAGAATATTTCAAACCCAAATCTTTTGTATTCTTTAAGTATCTTAAGACTCTTTTTGCATAAAGCCACTGCTCCTGTGTATGACTTTTATTAAATTGACTAAGATAAGATACTGCATAAGCTATGTCGGGTCGTGAAAGCACAACTAAATACATCAAACTCCCAACAAGCTCCTGGTAAGGATTCTGACTATTACAATTGTCATCCCTTTTACTCTTTAAATTTGCTTCCATAGGAGTATTAACTGTTTCACAATCTATCATATTAAACTTAGACAATAACTTTGTTATATATTTTTCTTGACTTAAAGTAACGGAACAATTTTTCTTATCAAAATCAACTGTCATACCAAGACATTCCTTTACTATTCCTAAGTCCTTTAAAACAAAATTATTACTTAACATATTTTTAAGATGACTTACTTCTATTTTGTCATTTGAGAATACAAAAAAATCATCAACATACAAAGCTACGATAGTCTTGCTACTACCAACAGTTTTTATAAACAAACAAGGTTCTATTTTAGACTTAAGATAATTATTAGCTAACATACAAGCATCCACTTTCTTATACCATGCTCGGGATGACTGTTTTAGACCATATACTGCCTTCTTTAATTTAAGAACTTTTTTATCATCTGAACAGACATAACCGATAGGCTTTTGCATATATATGGTCTCAGACAGTTCCCCATTTAAGAAAGCTGTTTTCACATCAAGGTGAGTAACATCAAAATTCAATTGCACAGACAATGCAAATAATAATCTAAGAGTTGTATGCCGCACTACGGGAGAAAACGTTTCACTGTAGTCCACACCATATTTTTGAGAACACCCCTTAGCCACAAGCCTGGCTCGATACCTAACATTATTCTCAGAATCACACTTCTTTTTAAGAACCCACTTGCACTTCACTATATTAGCATTTGCAGGAATATCAACAATATCCCAAGCATTGTTGTCTTCAAAACTTTTCAGCTCTTCATTGATAGCCCGTTCCCAATGCTCCTTCTCTGGTCCTTGCAGTGCTTCTTCTAATGTGATATCATCACTAAGAGGTTTACATTCTTCTGTACACATCCATCCGTATCGGTCAGGTTCTTTAATCTTCCTCCCAGAAGATCTTTTAACCATGTCGGATTCAGACTCTCCTTCTGACATCATGGACTCCTCACTTGGTAAGTAGGTTTCATCTTTACTATCAGTACTCTCAATAGAGACAAATGAATCCCCTCCGCTGATCTCTGATGAATCTCCCACTGAAGATTGAGAGGCTCTGATTTCTACTGGTTTGTCTTCTATCACTTTCATTTCTACAATTTTCTTTTCAGAGTTATTTTCATTTATAACAATGACATCTCGACTTGTTGTGATTGCTTGCGTTAAAGGATTACATACTTTGTAACCTTTAACATCCTCAGGATAACCAATAAGAATGCATTCTTCAGACTTCTTGTCCCATTTACGTCTCTTCTCTTTAGGCACATGTACCATAACAGTACTACCAAAAACTCTTAAATGACTGAGGTTTGGTTTGCTGCCTGTCCATAACTCATATGGTGTACGGTCATTCAATACAGTTTTCACAATTCTATTCTGCAAATAAACCGCAGTATTGACGGCTTCTGCCCAGAACTCCTTACCCAATTTTGCATCAAATAAAAGACATTTAGCCTTTTCTATGAGAGTTCTATTCATTCTTTCACATAGCCCATTTTGCTCAGGCGTATAAGGATTTGATTTCTGATGTACAATTCCATTTTTCTTTAAATAACTATCAAAGTCCCTATTACAAAATTCTCTGCCATTATCACTTCTAAGAATTTTTATTCTATTTGATGTAAAATTCTCAACTTTTGCTTTAAATTCTTTAAAGCACTTAAAAGCTTCATCTTTAGCTTTCAAAAAATAAACATGAGTCATTCGGCTGTAATCATCAACAAAAATTAAAAAATACCTGGATCCACCTAACGATGTATTCTCCATCGGACCACAGATGTCGCAGTGTACTACTGACAAACGCTTAGTACTCCTGTTGCCTTCATTAGCAAAAGGCAACCTGCTTTGTTTCCCTTCACAGCACACAATACAATTGGATTTGTTGATCTCAGCCTTCTCAGAGAGTTCAAGTCCCATCACACCATCTGGCATTTTATTCATATTATAACTATTAATATGTCCTAGCCTTCGGTGCCAAATATCTGGAGACTCAGCCACTGCTGCCACCAAACAAGTAAAAGTGTTCAATTTATATACACCATTCACAAGTGACGCTGTAGCAACAAGAGTGTCATTTTTGTTAAATATTTCACATCCTTTTCTTGTGAAATTAACCTTATTGCCCTGTTTTAACAATTGGCTCACTGACAATAAGTTGGTTGATAACTGAGGGACACATAAAACATTTTCAACTTTTATATCATAATTGCACTCCTTGGTCGACGTAGTAATATTTATACTTCCACAACACTCTACAGGTATTCTATTCTGGTTAGCCACTATAATTTCTGTAGTAAAGCCAGAATAACACTTGTCTCTCATCCAGTCCTTATTACAAGTCAAATGCAAACTAGCACCTGAGTCAATGTACCAGTCATTTTTATTATATATTCCATTAAAAAACACTGCACTAAATGCATTCGATGTTTTATTTTCAAAACTTTGTGTATTCTTCGAAAATTTATCTGTATTAGTGCACTGGTTACGATAATGACCAAATTGTTTACATCCATAACATTTGACGTTTTGTTTTCCTTTGACAGATGACATTTGTGTACCCGCACCACTGGCCATAGAATGTGTTGTAGTCTTTACATTTTTTGTCTTTGATCTATTGCGGAAACATGCGAACGCATTATTGTTCACATCACTATCTTCCGGTTCCATATCTAACAACTTCCCTTTAATGGCGTCGGTTGTGATAATCATTCCGGAATGTTCGATAGCCATTATCATGGGCATATACTTTTCAGTCAATCCAGCCAACATGATAGATCCAATCCACTCGTCGTTTATGCCAAATCCCGTCCCTTGTAGTTTCTGACCCGCTTCGACAATTTGAGTCACATACGACGTCATTGAGTTGCAATTTTCTAACCTAATAGATATTAGATTTCTCAGTAGACTTATTCTTCTAGAAAACCCGGAGTCGTCGAATAACGTCTTCAATTTATTCCATAAATCCTTCGATGAAGTAACTGATTTTATATGGACATAAAGGGCTGGGTCTATAGTCAATATAAGCTTGGCTTTTGTTTTCGCATCATCTGCAGCTTCTGGTGGAAGATTGGGCTCTGGCTTTATACAGCCTACCATCCCTTCTAAAACCAAAAAATTCTCTGCTGCGAAACACCACTCAGAATAGTTCTCGCGCCCTTTCAGCTTCGGCACATTAACTAAATAGCTTGAGCTAGACGCCATTACTTAAAACAACACGTTAACTTTGGAAACAACACCGGTTTTTATTTCACAATTATACTGTCTTTCAACGCCGAGATAAATTTTTATTAATTTCACGGATACTGTTAACAATAAAAAATTTGTTACGCGCTGGGCATGTCTGGGCCCATAACCTATAATAAAACGCAGTTTCTTTTACCAGTCAACGTGAACGACTGAAACTTTTATTGAAAAGAACCAAAGACAACAAACAGTTTTGAATATAAGTACATAGCTCACTAGATGGCGCTAGTAGTAACATAGACATTAATCTTTATTTTGATATTTACAACAATAATGCAATTTATTCCGTAGAACTCTTAGTTTATATGAGAAAACTTTAACATAATTTTTGTGTTTGGATTTGCACTTTTATATGACTATTAATAATGGCTTTTTTGAGTAAAAATAATTATTAAACAATTATCCTCGATGGAATGGTGGCATAGGCGCTGTCTTTAGATCAAGAGGTCCCGAGTTCGATTTCGGTCCGGTCAAAGATTTACTTTTTTTTTTAAAGTGAACACAAAATACACTCTCTGACTCTTTCACAGTGAGCTACTTAAAGCTAGTGCCGTGAAAGAGGAAGATGGTCGACAGTGTCGGCACCTGGGATCGAACCCACGACCTCCGCACGAAACAGTGTGACAGCCGGCGTCGTAACCGCTAGTCTACCAATCACTTCTGCCTGATTTGATTCTGATTTTATTGAATTTGTTTTTTATTTGTTTAGAAGGGCTCAAGACCAATCAAGTCATCGGGCAATTATTATGAAACATCAACAAAAATTGATATTATATTATTATTATTCATATCCTGAAACTAACTGCATGATAGCAGTCGCTGTCCATAAGTTTGATTGCTCTAGTTTTTCTGAAATAAATTTCAACACATCTTATTAAAAAAAATTATTAAAATAACAGTATACAGAGCATTCTGCGGTGGAGCCAAATTTCAAATGCCTCTATAATATGGTTCATCATAACATTAACTTTAAGGGTCTCTACATCGTATACATTTGACGGGTGAATTGTTTATCATTAGTTTTTTTTATATTCGTCAAAATAATATGATTAAGAAGGTAGTCATTTCTTCACTTGAGATATTTTAGGAGGCTCTTTCGTCCAATTTGACCGGTGAATTGTTTATCATTAGTTTTTGTATACTCGTCAAAATAATTTGATTAAGAAGGTAGTCATTTCTTCACTTGAGATATTTTACGAGGCTCTTTCGTCCAATTTGACCGGTGAATTGTTTATCATTAGTTTTTGTATACTCGTCAAAATAATATGATTAAGAAGGTTGTCATTTCTCCACTTGAGATATTTTAGGAGGCTCTTTCGTCCAACGCGATAGCTTGTTGATTATTCTTTTCCCACACCCCTTCCTCCCTTTTTTCCTTCCCTTCTTCTTGCACTCTCCATTTGTGTTTGCGTTTACCTCTAGCTATTTTCATATTTCACTTACACTAGTAGTATTCCTATTGATATTTTTTTTTTCTCTCTGGAACATGTTGTACCTGTTTCACTCATCAATAAATAATGTAACATGTGACACATCTCGATGGAGGTCAACTTAGTTTAAGGTCATAAATTAATTATGTTTCTACTTTTAATGTATAGTTGTCCTCTGTAATGTGTTTTGTTAAAATAAATAAATAAAATAAAAATAAAAAAAATTTCCCGGTGAATTTGATCTATTTGACCGGTGAATTGTTTATCATTAGTTTTTGTATATTTGACCGGTGAATTGTTTATCATTAGTTTTTGTATATTCGTCAAAATAATATGATTAAGAAGGTAGTCATTTCTTCACTTGAGATATTTTAGGAGGCTCTTTCGTCCAATTTGACCGGTGAATTGTTTATCATTTGTTTTTGTATATTCGTCAAAATAATATGATTAAGAAGGTAGTCATTTCTTCACTTGAGATATTTTAGGAGGCTCTTTCGTCCAATTTTCCCGGTGAATTTGATCTAATAAAAGAACGTTTTGAGTGTTAATATATTGGATATTATGCCGTCATCAAAGTACGCATCTCTCCATTAAACTTGTATAATTTCATTAGGATCTATTTTAATATACCGAAATTTGGGAACTACTCAACAACAATGGGCTGTAATTTGTTTCGGTACAAGTGCCTTTTAACACTGACTGCATTATACATTTTTGGATTCAAAGGTTTCATTACGTTAGTAGAATGACTTTACGGAAACCTTTGATTTCAAATTTACTGTACTTTTTATCAAAAGCTCTTTTAGCTTGTTCTGTAACAGATAATTATCACTTAATCACGCGTTTTTTTATTACTACTTTTATTCAACATTTGCAAAGTTCGTAGTACAAACATTTTGTACTTATTTGTATCTTATAACTAGCTTTCCCGACAGACGTTTTCCTGTGGTTCTAGCCCGAAGTTGCCCGTTAATATGTACATGATGTGCACTTCGCCCCCGTTAAACAATACAAAATTAATTCGATTGAGATAAGCTAATAAAATAATAACATTGAAATCTGAATCTGAAACATCCCTATTTCATTCGTATTCAAAGCTCTGGCGGGAACAACTTGAGAAAAATGCGCTCGCGCACACACCCTACCTCGCCTATTACCAACACAAATGTGCCCGATAATATTGTTGACTTTGTATGAAAATTTTCTAAAACTATCGAAACGGTGCGGTGGAGTAAGTGGGATGGGCTACTGTAAGAGCGTATGCGAGAATGAGAGGGAACTACCCGCGATGTCGTGGGCGCGTCCCAGTAACCTTTCCATACAAACTTAAATATTGTATTTTACATAATTTGTTATCCATTTTTTTACTTTTTATTAGTTATTCTGTTATCCGGAGCGGAGAAGAATCCAATAAATCAAACATCAGAAGAATCTGTTGAGCCGATCTCGAGTTATAAGTATTCGCACTAACCCGACTTTAATTTCTATATTAGATGGCCACTTCAAAATCAGAATCCGCAGTTTTTTGTATATAATCATTAATAATTAATACCTAGTTATTGAAATAAACAAAACAGTAAGAGAGCGTTAGCTGACTCCATAAAAAAGCTTTGTATGTAAGACATGCTTCTGCAGACTAAGACAAAATGCATTTCGCGATCGATTATAAACGAATTTTTGACAATGTAGTTCCAGTGGACAGCTCATTTTTATCGCACTCTACATAGACGAAATCTTCGTTTGTAGTCGAACGCCAATTTGAGATTGTCTACGGGGGCTGATTTAAGAAAATGCTGTATCTTTGTTAGAAAGCTCACCTTTAAATTAAACCTATATAATATAATATTATTCCATTAATCTGTAAACTGTAGGTAATCTTAAATCAATGATTTTTGTACTTCGATTAATTTGATATCTGTTCTCACTAAGACCTGTGAGGGTCTGTACACATCAGAACACGCGTAGTACTGTGGAATTTAGATACGATGCATGCAACGTGACATTTGTTACGCTACCGCCCGTGATCAGGTGTGTACAGGTCATAAAGCAACAGATTCGGTTTTCAAATGTAACACGATTACATAATACTATTTTTTTAATTCCAATATATTTAATTAGCTGACTCGCCCGTCGAACTTCGACCCAACCCAGAATAAATCAAAATAATTTTGACTTATTACATGAATTAAATACAGTTTATGACCTAAAAACTGAATTATATTTAACTTATAATAACATATTGCATTATGTAATAATTAGTTATTGTTGATTCGGATACGAGATGAAGTTCGACGTGCCATAAGTTTGCGATTAAAACTTAAAAAAAATCTAAAAGATGGCGGTGTAGTAGGAAATCAGTCACATGTGAAACATGTTAATAGACGAAACATGTTGAGTGAATAGACGCCATTTAAACCAAATTTTTCCGAATTATTATGGTAAGACTATTATGGCAAGATTTATATTACCATACTCTAGTATAGTACCTACGTACTTCTTAAAGTAGGAATTTTGTTACGTATACAGAGACCTAATAATAGACCACCGCTGGTCATCGTCTCATCGTCATGAAGAATTTTGAAAGAAATTCCATACAAAATGATCAAACGATTCGATCGTTTGCAGTTGGAATACTTAAACTCGTATGTACTAGTCCTACTGGTTGGGTCACGTACTTAGGAAGCCTACGGAGGACATAGCCCTTCTTAGCTTCAACTTGCGCACATAAGACAATCGTAGAAACACCACTCCAGAGCACTATTTGTTGACTGGGGTGTGGCTAGTAGGATTGCGGGGGAGAGGGCCGCATGGCGAGAACTTGTGAAGAAGTGCCTACGCACCAAATAAGGAGCTATTATGGAAAAATAAGTAGGCCCACCCATCAATATAATATGAGGGACGTGTCGTGCCATTTTATATTTCGGGAACCCTGAAGATAGAATTAATATATTGCACTAAATTTAACAATGAAGGTACATTAAAAACGGCGTTCATTTGTTTCTGTTAAAGTTATATTCGGGTAATTTTCTATTATAATATGTGGGAAAGGGCTTAATATTGTTATAACGAAAGGGAAATTTTTAATCATGCTTGGAAAGAAATTGTCGACGATTGTACGTATGATCTCTATATATTAATACGTGAAGCAAAAACTTTGTGACGATTTTTTACGAATATTGGGCTGACGGAGGAGTATTAAATTTCGCACACTCATAGTTTACATAGAGAAGAAGTGGCGAATGCTAATATTTTTTTTTAAATCATGCACAAAAAATAGATTGAAACAATAAAAAAAAAACATTACAAACACTAATGTAATGTTATGCATTTGATACTATCACACACACAGACTATTTACAAAGATCATCAAATTCATGGAAACAAATCTAAAATGAAACGCACCTCACAATGGGCGCAGAAAGTTTTGTAAGGCGTTACATTCAAACTCATTGTAGGTAGGTCAAATGGAGAATAGATTAATATTGTTTGTTTTTAATTAAATAAGTTTTGGGGTTTTAAAATATCGGACGGAATTCACTCCGATGTGGGACCCTTATGGCGATGTCGGAGTCCCGACCTGGCTTTACATACATACCTACAAGTAAAAAGAAATTTCCAAATTCTTGTACTACTCGGGTGGTGGAGGTTTGTATTCAATGTATGTCTTTAAAATAGAAAAAAACTTTCTACAAAACCACCTATCAGCATTTCAAATTTGACATATTATCCATTCATTTGACAATGGAATCTTAATAACGTCCAAACATGTAATTTAAATTAAAGAAATAATAACAACTTATTACTCTAATAATTCATTACTAATGTTCGATTTTTAAATGGAACAAACCACTACGGGCTTACGACCGTCTTCTACTGTTATTTCGAAGGCTGGCTTTACGTTAACAAAGTTCGCCATTAGGTGGTAATGTTTGAGTCTCCGAAACTCCTAATCATGAGAATTCTCGACATGTTCAACATGTCGAAAAATCTCATGTATGCAACAAGTAGAAAGTTAATAATAAATGAAATATAGAGATGAAAGTTGGAAATTATTGAGAACAAGAGAGCAACCAAATTTAAAGACTGCGACTGCTGTCATGTATTTGGCGCCAGGATATGACTATATCCATTTTTGTTACTGTCTCATATTTATTGCCTATTGGCTTTGTTGGTGCACAACGTTTTAATTATGTCTAGATTCTTGTGACCTTTTTTCAGGACTAGATCTTATTTAAATTAGTTATGGTCGAATTTCGAGCACTGGTCGACGACTAGTTATTTTAAAACAGTATATTATTGTACGTCGGACTTGAGTGGAGACAAACAGGTTCCTATCTGAGCGTGATTCAGAGGAAAGATAAGGGAGTCAATATTAATAAAGTAGTCAAATTAGTTAGATATGCTAATTCTTTGCAAAAATGAAACGTTTGTTCCAACATTTTCCCTTTTGATACTTGGTCCTTTATTTTCTAATTGTCTTCCGGCCCAACATTAGGTACACTCCAGCCGGCGATACAAAATAAATGAAGTCGTGTTATTATTATTATTTCACATATTATTATTTACACAATTATTATTATTTCACATGTTCAGTATATTATTATTATTATTTTGTGAAATAACAAAAATACGAAAAAATGACTTACTTTTTTTATATTATTTAACAAGTAGGTGAGTTTTTATTTTTATTTTAAATTTACATTTAAGTAAAATGACGATATTTTTTTGAGAAAAACAAAACCCACTTGTTTAGTATTAGCTTATTTACTTTTATTTATTTATTTCTATGTGCTTTTTTCACATCAAACACACATTTTTGAAACATTTTTTTAACAAAGTTAAGATGTCACCTGTAGGCCTAGACAAATTGCATTTGGCGATCGCACACAAACGAATTCTTCGACAATCTAGAGTAGGAAGAAAATTAAGCGTACTTTTTATATTTTTATATAAGTGTCTTTATTTGGTTTAAATAAATGTTTACATGTTCCAGTGGACAGTTTATTTTTTCGCGCTTCTATCGCTTTCGGCGAAATCTTCGTTTGTAGTCGAACGCCAATTTGAATTTGTCTAGACCGGTTGGTACGTATGTAGTGATCGTTAATGTCTAGGGTTCTAGATTTGGTTTAGAAGAAGACGATTAGGACGATTTATGCCTGTGATGTTGCATATCAGACTTAATGGGTATTCAACTCCTAAAACCCTCACACATATGTACATGAACGACGTGTCTGCTGACTATATTTACATCAACAGGCGCTGAATTGACATATAAATTGTATTTATTGGCATCCCCATGTATTTGTATTATTTCACTTTGAATTTAAATTGCTGTGCCCTTGTTTTGTCTTTGTTAATTCATTATAATTATTGATTCTTTTGACGTGAGCGTGAATGGGACCTTTACACCCAGGTATGACTCAAATATTACATCCATGATCTGAAAATAATAATTAGTGCCTTAATTTTGTCCTGTTTTGAATTTAAATTTGAGCTCCATGTTTTGTCTTGTCTATTTTGTTTTATTTTATACATTTTGACGTGAGCGTGAATGGGAGCTTTACACCCAGACATGACTCAAATAGATAGATTTTTATTACAAAGTCCTACTTGCTTGCTTAAAGTCATACTTTTCTTCCCTTATGTTATTTTTGTGAATAATTAATTGTATTATGATATCTTGACCCTGTATTGATCTGATTTGTCTCCATCTCTATATTATATTCTTAATTTATACATGTAAAATTGTGAAAATTTTGACGTCCCCAAGTGCCTAGAATGGGTCTATGGTGGAAAATGAAATAAATAAATAAATAATTGTCACATGCAGTTTACAAAGTTTGATGTTGATCGGATCCAATGTGCTATTCTGACTAACGCCGTTTATTAGAGGAATAAATCTGTCTGTTCGTTATGATAAATTCAATAGCGGATTTATATGCGCTTGTATTTACAATGCGTGCTGCGTTTTGAGCTGAACATAATATGTTGCATAACTTCATCTCGTTACGGCTGCATGAATCCAGCAATGTTTCATCATTGATTTGTATTGTTTCAAAATTACCTAACATTGTTTCATCCTACATTTTTTCTATTCCTATTTGGACTTATTGTACTTTGCACGATTTGTGTTGAAATAAAAGCCAATTGGTTTCGTAATGTCTAAAGTTATAATATACTAATAAAACTATGACGACAATTTGAAAAAAGCCGAGCCGATAATTTTATATATCTTGATCTTGCTCACAAAATCAAGGATATATGTCTTACATCAGCCACCCACATAATATCTATAGTGATATCGACGAATGGAGTTACTCCCAAGTCTCTTAAAGACAATTTAGGGAAACTTAGTATCTGTGGTGGTCTCAGATAGAATGCCATTCAAAAGGCAGTTCTGTTGTCCTCATGTAGCATGTTAAGAAAGTTCCTTTCTCTATAGTTCGAAGATCACTCATGATTACATTACATCGTGATGTATCTTGAGAGACAACACCGATATTTTTACATTTAGTATACAGCATTGTATAATAATATAACACTTTTCTATACAAATGTGTCAGTATAGCCGGCGGAACTTATTGCTTGAGCCATTTTTTTTCCAAAATCCATCAATATATATTTAAAAAAAAATCCAAGAATTTTGAAATAAGAAAATTAATTAACATCAATAGATGGGAAAGTACCTTTAGAAAAAATAGTTCGTTCGGCTTGTTTATTGTTTTACCTTGCAGGTTAAAAAAATCTTTGCTAAGTAGGTAGGTACTTATATTATTATTTTATAGGTACAGACTTTTTTCGCTCCAACATTTCAATGAACGGTAGAATATTGATTGGGATACAATTGTTTATACTAGGTATTAATAAAAACTAATTTTGAAGACTTTTTTTTATCTAAAATTTAACCCTTCGTAGCATGGTGTGACATTTCTGTAACAAACCGTCTGGTTGCTCATAGTTTTATAAACAAACGATATAGGCCGTTGTAAATCAATGTAACGGGGCTGGTACAAACCATTCTATGGAAATTTGGTGTATACCTTTTACAACTAGGTGGTATTGGTGGCGGATATTCGATTTTGACAATAATTTCTGTGACGCTGGTTGGGACGCACGTTTGTGATTTTTCTGACAATAATAAAAATATTACAAATTTTTATTTAGTACTTATTTTTATAAAAACATACAAATAAGTTCGTTATTTTTAATATTCTGTACTTTTTTATTTAAAATGTATTGAAATATTTTTGTACGAAGGAAAATTAGGTTTGTAACATTTCTGTAACATTGAGTTATAAGGCTTAAATTTTTCCTTCTCTCTCATAGTATATCTCGAGAGCTAATTTTACTTATTAGTGACTAATATAATGTTATTTTTTTTGAATAATCGATTAACGGGGTATGACTGATGAACACTTCAATTATGAAGACAGTAAAGATGGCTTTGAGGATGATAATGATATTGGAGATCCTGATTTTTTTTTTATAAATTAATCTGTGCTCACTCGAAGTGAACACAAATACACTTTTGACATCTTTCACACTAAGCAAAGGCTTGTGTCGTGAAAGCAGAAACGGTCGGCACGGCCGGGATTCGAACCTACGACCTCCAATACGCTGTACGCATGAAAGCCGCCGATTGATACCACTGGACTGGACTACCCACCACCTCTGACCCTGATAATCAAAGTAAGCAAAGTAATTTAGACAAAAATGACATGAAATGAAGACAGACATGAATGTGGAGATTTCATGGTAGAACTGACTGACTGACAGTACATCAACTGCAACACAAACGCCAGTATCCCAAATTATCAATTATATTTCCATAAGTACTTCACGTCTTTACATCTCCTGAAATATTTGGCTCAAGATGGCATTCTTAGTCTCGGCACAATCAGAAGAAATAGATTATATGGGAGTTAATTGCCAACCGATAAAGATCTTGCAAAAATGAGAACGTGGGTTTTCTATAGAGTACATGACCAATGTTGAAGGTACAGATGTAATGACCGTTGCAAACGATGGCAAGTCTGAGTTTCTTACCATTTTATCGATCTTGCAATGGTCAACTCGTGGCTCCTCTATAGAAGAGTACACAAGAAAAAAATATGGAAGATAAACAACTGACATCGGCAGATTTTCGCCTTGAAATCGCCATGGTGTTGTGTAAGCTCGGCACAAAGAGCACTTTAAAGAGCCAAAGCATAGAAACCGATCTCCAGGCAAGAAAGACGAAAAGGTCCAGCACAATATGGCCTCAAAAGGCAGCAAGGCAAGATCAAACTGGACATTGGGCAACCTGGGTGGAGAAAAGAATAAGATGTAAGCATCCAGGTTGCACTGGACTGTCCCAGATCATATGTGAAAAATGTGGGGTGGGCCTTTGCTTTAACAACAAAACAACCGCTTTAACAAGCAAAACAACCGCTTTAACAAGCAAAACAACCGCTTTAAAAACTTTCGGACCTCCTATATTTTCTTTTTTACTCTTATACTGTTCCTATTTCACATATTATAATTACCAGTATTAGTACCAATATATTATTTTTTTTTTGCCATATTAACATAATGTTACAGAACTGTAACACTCCCTATTTTTATGATTTTTATATGTTTATATTAAAAATTTCAAAAAACAAAAAAATACGTGTTTGATTATTTACAAAAAGCTAACGTTTCACAAAATTTTACATATTTTGAAGATGTTGAGTTACGAAGGGTTAAGGTAATAATTAAAAAAATTAAGTTAAAAATTCTGATTATTAAAACTAACCTC
Source organism: Mystacides longicornis (assembly GCA_963576905.1). Taxonomy (NCBI): domain Eukaryota; kingdom Metazoa; phylum Arthropoda; class Insecta; order Trichoptera; family Leptoceridae; genus Mystacides; species Mystacides longicornis. The sequence continues at coordinate 14,531,673 of OY756429.1, read as the reverse complement.
GGGAAGTTTTCATTATTTTCAAAATTCGAAAAAAAAAACGTTTGGTGTAAAAAAATGGTCCAGGTTTTTTCCTTCTGCAATTTTCCTGAATAGGTCAACTAAAAATAACTTGAGATTTTTAATATAAAGTAAAATGTGGAAATAATAATTATTTTTTTTAATTTTTGATAAATTGTACCGAGGTTCGTTTTAACACTCATTGTTCACCAGGTCTGTTTTTTTTTTTCAATCAAACTCAATTTTATCAAGTAAACTAAATGATGAAATTGAGTTTGATTGAAACACAAAGTAAAATAAATTGTTTATTAAAGAAAAAAATATATAATTATTATACCTATAAACTTTTAGTAATCTTATCCAGTCAGATTCACATTTTAATCCTCTTCTGAAGCTGTCAGTCACTCCAGAATGCCGCCTTTGCGTCCTCTGGTACGAATGCAGCACACTTTTTGTGGTCTTCCATTTTTTAATGTTAATAGTTCTTCACATAATCCACTGCAGACGCCCAAACCGAAAAGCAAAATTTTCGCGTGAAATCTTGTTATAATATTCATATTATGCGCGAGTCAGGGTTCTTGTCTTTAAACAGTTTGATTTTTTTTTAAAGATAAATCTGCAGGCAAGTAAGTACTGGATTAATCGTGATGAGTAATGACTTTCTGTTGTTCGAAAGTTGGATTTATTCGGAATTACACTAGTATTTTTTTCCCTCTATATTTCCTCTTTATTATCAATTCATATATTTTGAGTTTTAAACAAGAAATCAATAGTAAAAGAAAAATATGCAATTTGTAAGGCGAGGCTCGTTTTAACAATCATCGATTCTTTTTCAGCATACGTTTTATGAGAAGGAGTTTGCCGGTATTTGTACCATAGGCATAACACATCCATCCACATAGGTACTCATCGTATTAAAAAAAAATAAAAACCAATATAGATAAAAATGTCTTTATAGCTACCAAAATAATATGAGAAGAAAAATATTTATAATACAATTATGTATCATAATAATATTATATGACAATGTATTATTACATAATATTATGTAATATCAAGAAACTGTTATGTATCGTTTCAAGTACCATACGGATTATATAGCCGAATTATGTATTACATAATATGGCGTATTACAATATAACACAATACATATCGTGAAAAAGTGATAGGATTTGTCTGAATATATTTTTTCAGTTACTACTCTCGCACAAAAAAATATACACATTGTGAAGTTCAACTTCGTATGGAGCGGCACAATATTTACCCTCATTCAGACTGACAAGTTAATGAATGTAACATATTTCTTTGTATTCTTCAAAAAAATAAACAACATAGGTATAAACCCACGGTCCTAATCAGGGCCGTAACAGCCTAATCAATGATACAGGCCCGGCACGAAAGTCTGTTTCTTCTTGTTCACAATATGCCCTGTAAAGACCGAAGCCATTGGATTGCATTATCCTTCAGTGTGTACAAATCATACAGTCCCTCTTTAAATGCATATATGAGGTAGGCACTCGTTTATAGATCGGATGTATATTTCTGTTATGTATCCTACATGTGTTTGCCCGTGAGTCATTCAATCCTAATTTACATAGGTTTGCAGCCTACATTACATCTTATTTTATTGACAGTCAGCCGTAGTAACGTTAATCGTCGAATAAAATCAGAATAAGCGTCCCAATTTTCAAAATATTATGTCATATTTTTGTAAATGTGGTAGGAGAGTGTAGCGACGCTTGTAGGGGAAGGAAAAGACGTATTGACAACGTAGAAAAATCATCAACGAAATTGAGGAAGTCCGTCTCACCCCTGCGGCACCGGTTCCGTTCGTGCAAAGCTGAGCTGAGGGATTTGGATTCGCGTCGGAGGAGGTCATTGAAGCTACGTAAGATCGAGCGCGGTTGAGGTCTCTTGTAGTTAGTTATCTAAATGTAATACACATTGGGATACAGGGCCTCTCTTAGACAAGTAACGCCACTGATTCTAATACTGGGGCAACAAAAAACACAACACAACACTTTTGGAAACAATAATATTCCCGTATATCCATTTCGACTCCGACTAGAATCGCAGACCTGTCCGGACGGCTATTAATCTTTCGGCTGATGTGCATTAACAAGTTCTGTTCTCAGTTCAAGCCACCATCTCTGGATTATTATTTTTATTATTATTTGTATGGGAAGTTTAATTTTTCCAAAGGGAATCCCAACCCAAGTGAAACGACTGTGAATGGCAGTCATTAATTTTGTTATGATTAAAATTTTGAAAAATATACTTTTCATTTCATATTTTTTTCATAGGAAATTAATGGTGCGAATATGCCTTCCAACGGCCTAAGAGATTTTTTTTCTATATATATATTTCATAAAGTCGCCTTCTTTTAACTCTATTATACCTATTTCAGTTAAAAAATATGTTGTTGCCTATATAATATTCAGTCAATGTAACACAGGCCAGAGAGGTTCCCAACACTCAGCACTTTTGTTTCTTCAAGGATTTTGAATGGATCAAAGATAAAAAAAAATTGACGAAATCTACTTTCAAGAAAAAAAAACGGATAGGTTTCAATAGTTTCACTGTAAAACATATCTTCTATTTCTTTAAATATCTAACTCTGATGACCTTTTTTTTATTGTAGAAGGATTGTCTCGCTACTCTTGGGCGGTCTTTCTGGCTGGTGCTTGCCAATCGAAATGTTTTGAAATTCCAAAACTAAATTAAGCTAATTTGTTTTTAAAAATCGGTTTAAATCACATGATAAATTTCGAAACCGTTCTTTTTGGTGATGGTAAAGATAAAGAAGATTTCTGTTTACATGTAGATTGTAGAACCCAAGTTACTCGTTAGGGTCTAGCTAGCGGATCAATCGCCGACGTCCGTTCCGTAATTCAATCGATCGTAGGTTCGATCATCAGTGCCGTACGTCATCCTGTTTTAAAACACAGATTTTGTTCTCTATGAAAGATGTCCAAAAATATTTGTGTGTGAATACAAAAGTGAATACAAAATCTTTGACTTTTTCACAGTAAGCTTCTTAAAGCTTGTGTCGTGAAAGAGGATCCTCACGAAACAGTATGAAAGCTGGCATTGTAGCCGTTAGTTACTTACTTAATTAATCCACGTTCGCTCCCAGTGTAGAGCATGTGGACGCCACAAAGTTCCTCCAAGCCTCTCATTTTGCGCCAGTTGCACAGGTTCATCCCAGATTAATCCAGACTCGTAAAGGATGCCCGCTTGATTTTTCTTTTAGGCCTGCCTCGAATTCTTGTCCCATCCGAATTGTAGAAAAGGCTTGCGTATTCAAACTCTCGGGGGACATACGGAGAACATGGCCATGCCAGCTCAAACTGAGATTCTGGGTTACTGAGCTCATTTGAGACAAAGTGGTGCTACAGTCATAATCCCCAAAAATCTGTCCTCAACACTAAGGATCTTCTTTTGTTAAGTCTTGGTCAGATAACCGCTATAGGCTTGTATGAAAATTCTACTGCAGTCATTTATATCCAAAATTTACAGTTTCCAGTAAGAATTAATATCTACGAAAAATATGTGTTTTATATTTCTCGTTTCTCGCATATTTTGAAACGTCAAGTGTTTTTGGAATGCAATATTTAAAGTTCTGTAAATGTACCTACCTATTTAGTAGTTATATACCTAGGTACTTTTTTAAACCCAACAGTTACGAATGTTGTATTTAAAGCGTTGTGGTGTTTTCAATTAAACTGAGTTTTAATTACTTCTTCACATCTCTCATTACCATCTTCTCCCTAATCTAACTACAATTATCATGAATATTTGCACAGAAATACATTTTAAAATATATTATTAAAAATAACTTTACTATGTTGTTGCTACGGGGAGGTGCGAGGGAGAACAGTTTTATTTATTTATTTACGGTGTTGAATCTATTATGAGTCAGTTTTGTAGGTTCCAACCTCGCTTACCTCGCCTATGAAGTATGTAGGTTCCAACACAAAATGTGCCCGATAATATTGTTGACTTTGTATGAAAATTTTCTAAATAAATCATTACCGCCATCTGTCGAAACATAGATCTATTGAATCTTTCTACCAAAATATCACTACTATTTCTACCAGACATCTCGCTAATTTCCCCAATAGATGGCGGTGGCAGTTCGGTCTGAAAATCCTTTCCATACTACTTTTAAATGTATATTTATAACTTTCTTATTCATTTATTCAACTTTTTATTAGTTATTCTATTATCTGGAGCGGGGAAGAATCCAATAAATCAATCGTCGGAAGAATCTGTTCGGCCGATCTCGAGTTATAAGTGTTCGCACTAACCCGACATTCATTTATATAGTAGATATTACCACAATTATTTTTGCAAGGATCAGCTATCATAAATGCTGGTATTTATGCGTGAAACGATGACATACGCATTTGGTAGATTGTCTTCACTTTTTTGCTGTTTTACTATCAATCAATCAATTCTCCCTTTTACACCCCACTCAGGGGCATAGGGAGGCGACAACAGCTCTCCATTGCGCTCGATCTTGCGCAATGTTTATGACCTATTATTACGGAATATTAATATATAATAGGGGTACAGATTTGTAAAAATGTATACTGACTTGAAACAACTTGTTCTTCTTGTTAATAATTGGGTTATATTTTATTGAACACATGACAATGAGGTGTGGAGGGGAGGAGGCTTAATTCATATTATATTATTGTGCTCCCTTCACTGTGTCTTCAGCACAGACATGAGAAGCGGAGGGAGCAGATAAGAACACAATACTTGGCTAACTATATTATTAATACGACAGTTTGGAGTTGTCCCTCGAGCGTTCGTATAAAGACAATAACAGCTTTCTTGCAATACCTACGTGAATCGGTGAGTACTTTAAATTTCATACCTGATTGCATTTCCTGAAATATGTTAGGAGAGCTTAACACAAAACGACGCCCCAATACTATACGGAGACAAGTCGAAAAAGTCCATTTTGAGTAAAACGCATTTGAAGATTTTGAACAAAGTATTTCTTTGATATCTTTAAAGAAAATAAATAAATTTTGTATATTATCTTGCCATGTTGCGAGAAATATTGTTATTTTTATAAAAAACATAAATTTAGTTTATTAAAATGTTTTATAAATATCTAAATATTTAAAAATAAAAAGGCATTTCGACTTAATTTTAACGAAAATCTGTCACCCGGAAATTTTTCTAATTCTATACGGAGACATTTGATTTGTCTCTATATAAAATTGAACTTTTTGTGAATTAGTAGTGATTATTAGTACGAATTCTGTGTTCATAACAGTGGGTTGGATTTTTTGAAGGGTCGAAAATTTAATTTAAGAAGTTTTATATTGCGGAGAAAGGTTAATAATCTTAAAATGGATACGAGAATTCGCAAAATTAAGATGATGGTGGAAAGTATTAAGAGCTCAAGAGTCCCAGAATCGCAGATTAGTGAGTTTTAAGCAATTCTTTGAAAAAATATAACCTAAAAATTGTTGACATAATATAACAAACAACAACAACACTCTTTTACACCCCACTCAAGGGCATAGGGAGGCAACAAGAGCTCTCCATTGCGCTCGATCCTGCGCAATGTTTATGACCTCCTCCCACACGATGTCCCTCAGCTCTGCTTCGAAGGAGCGGAACACAGTGTGAGAGGGTCTTCCTCGTCTTCGGGACCCTGATGGGAGGAAGAACAGCGCTATCCTCGGCCAACTGTCATTCGGCATCCTTAACACATGTCCCAGCCAAGTATATCTCCTCCCCACAAGTGTAGAGGTGATGGGCTCAAGCTGGGTGCGCCGGCGTATAGCGTCGTTTGTGATGCGGTGGTACCATCTTACGCGCAGAATAGGAACCTTTCAAAGGCTGAGACTTTTTGTGCCTGTGATTTGGTCAGGTGCCAGGACTCACACCCAACTGTTTTGATGCGTGTGTGTTGCCAAGATAATGGGGAACACACACGCACAAACAGTTTACATTTCGTCTCGACACTAAACGCCGACGCTTTCCAAATCTTGGTCAAGTTTTTAAAGACGCCACTTGCCATTCCGATACGTATCGGGAGCTCAGCCCCGAGCTCACCAGAGGTGGTAATGGTTGCTCCCAGGTATTTAAATTTATCCACCCGGGAGACCTGGTGACCGTTGATGGTTATCGGTAGCTGTTTATCGGGGCAAGCATTATTCGTCATGAGATCCATCTTACTGGCGTTGACTCGAAGACCAAGGCGTGCTGTTTCGTCGCAGAGTCTTGAAACACTGCGCTGTAATTCCTCCAATGTCGTACTGAACAACGCTAGGTCGTCCGCGTACTCCAGATCGCACAGTTCGCCCATTAGACAATCTCTCTGTGCTATCGGTATACCTCTTGCTCCTTGCATGGACTTTCTCAAGAGGAAGTCCATAACAATAATAAATATAAATGGAGCCAGTACGCAGCCCTGTCTGACTCCCGCGGTGATCCTGAAAGCTTCAGTAGGACCACCAGGCGTTTTGACGCTACACTCGGAGTCTTCATACAGGGACTGCACCATTTTAACTATCTTCGGAGGTATACCGTACAGAGCTATGGTCTATGTGGGCTGTCGAAAGCCTTTTCAAAATCTATGAAGCAACAAGCGACTGGAGAGTTAAACTCTTCACACCGCTGAAAGATGCACCTGGCACAGAAAATTGGGTTCGTGCAGGACTTGCCAGGTACAAAGCCGCATTGTTGCTATCTCAGGACAGCCATGACAGGTTCCCGAATGCGATGTAGTAATATCTAAGATAATACCTTACCGGGAACACTCAGTAGAGTGATTCCACGGTAGTTTCCGCATTCAAGGGGGTCCCCCTTTTTAAATATTGCGACGATGTATCCATTCCGCCAATCTTTTGGACACCTCTTCTCTTCACACGCCATTTTAAATATATCTAGAAGTGGTTGGTACTCCCTCCATCTCCCTTTAATTAGTTCGGGGGCAGTGACAGTGGCTCCACGAGAGTTTCGTATTGATTTCACAGGTTTTTTTTTACCTCTTCTCCCGACCTCTCGAGTGATTTCGAAGAGTGTCCTTGAGTCATTTCCGAGTGCAGCAGACTGTGCTCGCCGTATCTGAGAATCTAGATGTCTTCTTTTATCTGTTCGTACAGAGTGTCTTAGCCTTCTGGTGATCTTCGATAAGACTTCAGGACCCATCGGACATCCATATTGGCCTCTTTTTATTCTTATAGCCGAGAGAAGAACGTGCGGATTCCATAACCGCGTCGCGAAACCTAGTCCAGGCTGACTCAATTGGAGCAGCTCTGGGTGGATCCTGGAAGGGGTCAAACCTTGTGCGTATCTCAGCCTCGCACGTATGACGACACTGAGCACTCTCTAACCTGCGTATGTCCAGTGGGCGAGGAGCAGACGATCTTAGCTGGAAATTGTGAAATTTGAATCAGAACGAGCCCACAAGGAGTTCGTGATCCGTGTCCATGTCTGCTCCCCGGTAGGTGCGGATATCCCGCAGGTCAGTTTGGTTGCTAGTCCTTACCAGGAGATGGTCTATCTGGCTTTTCGTTCTTCTGTCGGGCGAGGTCCAGGTGTATTTATGGATATCCTTGTGGGGAAGAGAGTTCCCCCTATTAAGAGTCCATGGAACATGGCGAAACCAATGAGACGGCTTCCGTTATCGTTCATCACTCCTAAGCAATGCTTTCCCATGACGCCTGGTCCATTCTGGGGATCGTTGTCAACCTTGGCATTAAAGTCCCCCAGAACTATTAGGCGATGGCGCCTCGGAACATGGGATACAACTACATCCAGACTGCCATAGAAACAGTCCTTAGCAGCCGCGTCCCCATCCTCAGTGGGAGCATAGCATGGAAGGACCGTCAGTGTTTCGCCACTCATCTTAAAGGACGCACTCATCAGGCGGTCAGAAACAGGTTCCCAACCAAGAAGGCGAGAGAAGGCAATTTACTTAAAAGTAGAGCAACGCCACGCATCCGTGCAGTCCGGTGGCCAGAGTGAAGCATGACATAATTGCCAGCATCACTCTGCCCCGAGCCTGGGATGCGTGCCTCACTCAGTCTCAGGATATCTAGTCCATAATCTCCCGCCAACTTGGCAACAACAAGTTCCCCGCCCGCCCTCAGAGTGCGGACATTCAGAGTCCCGATTTTTAAGCTCTTGTTCCTAAATCAAGCCGTGGTCAACAAAGGCCCACCTGATGGGGTCAAGGCGTCCGAGGCTTAATTCTGTTGCCTTTTCTGACCGATTGTTCTAAGGACGTGAGGTGGTCAACCCCACGGTCTCGATCTGATTTTTCGATTTCCTGCCTCTTACAGGATGCTCGAAAAACCAGCAAAAAGAGAAAGGTGCTATTCTTAGCCGACAACCCCACGGCAAATTGATGATGATGACATTAAACATTCGATAAATTTTATTTACTTATAGTATCCAATACAATTTTCTCCGATAATCAATATCTTGTGCTAATTTTCAAATACCAATATGTATAAGTTTTTCATGTACCTAATAAAATAAATATCCAAAAATATCTTAATCTTGCAGAGGAGACAACCATTCATTAATATTCACTGTAATCTGGAACCTTAATATTCACTGTAATAGGTGGATCTACGTTTTTTTTAACAGAAAATTGGGGATTGTAAAACATGAAATAATGAAGAATATAATCAATATTACTTTTGATTTATCAACTAAACCTATACAAGAGACCTTAATATTATGTTGTTTAATATCATAGATATAAATTACTAGATACGGCGTTTCATATTAAAAAAGTTGTAATTATGGATAGAAACTACTATATAGTAAGTGTCAAAAATTGCAATCTAAGAGTTTATGAATTTAGAAATGTATCAAGTACTGTTTTGTCAAGTCTTTTATTAAGTTTAAAATTAAGATTCATGATTTTATTATTGATAGAATGGTTATTTTCAAGAATACTTTTGAGTTGTCTCTCTATAGAACTAGATCTTTTCAGTTGTTGGCGGTTCTATAGGCGGACATCTAAGATGTCTGCCTATAGAACTAGAATGAAAGTTAATCATTGACAGTTCTTAAGTGAGACATTTGAGTTGTCTTCTTATTGAACTGAATGTTCAATTTTTTTTAAATAATTCCATGAAAAGACATCTTTTATAAAAAAATATTTAGGACAAATTTGACTTATCTCTCTAAAGAAATAGAAGCAGACCATCATTTGTAATCGATTTGTATCAAAAACTCAAATTTGATAATTTTTGACTTGTCTCCATATAGAATTGGGACGACGAAAAGTTAAATTCTAGTCCTGAAAAGGTACAATAGATAATCTCTTTACTATCCCGCTCAGGGGCAACAACAGTGGACACAGGGATAAGCACACAAGATTTCATAAATATCTGAAAGCTATGTTCAACACATATTAAATTCTTCTTCTTCTTCTTCTTTTTTACGAAGTGGCAATTCACTCTCGAGAGAGTGATCTATGCCATATTAAATTGAGATAGCTTAAAAATGAGGTAAAATAAAGATAGAAATAAAAATTACATTATAAGATGTAGTTTATATCCTAGTACCATCTATTGATAAGCAAATAAAATTGATTGTTGATTAAAATTAAATTTTATTGATTGTTGACTCTATTGTTTTTATATTCTAATCCGCTATTCTTGGGTGTATTTATTTTTGCTGTATTACAATGACATCATTTTTCTTTGTTGTTGTGGTTTGATTTTATTATTTTATTTTTATTATACTGGCTTGAATGTATGTACTTACTTATCTTAATTTTGACTGCTTCTTACTTTTTACCGTCTCTGATGATTTTGTAATTGTTATCATTGCAATTGTTCTTTTTGTTTGCATGTGTCTTTTGTAATGCTTGTTTATTGTATGTTGCTATGTTTGTATTTTCTCTTGTTTAAAGTACCTACCTACTTATTAAATAAATAAATACAACCCTACATAATCCCCCAAAGCACGAGCTCTGCTCAATTTTGGGGGTAACATATATATAAAAAAAAAAATTATAAATTTTATTATTGTGTAGGTATATTATATATTTTGAGTGTTTTTTATTCTCTTAATAAAAATATTTGAATTTAAAAAAAAAACTCCCACCCTAATAATATAGGTACATAGTTATTTTTTTATCCAAAGATAACATCCAATGTTTTATATCTTATCATATAAATGAAAGTCGAGTTAGTGCGAACACTTTTAACTCGAGATCGGCTGAACAGATTTTTATGATGATTAGTTTATTGGATTCTTCTCCGCTCCGAATAACAGAATAACTAGGTAATAAATAGTTTAAAAAATGATAAGAAATAATATAATATTGAAGTTAGTATGGAACGGACGGAACACCGCCATCTGTGAAAATTCCATAACAACACAATTTTTATTCACCTCACAACCATTGAGTTTCAAAACACCGCGGCACCGGTACTGGTACGAAGATTACTGATAGAATTTCTTTCAGATTTTTTTTTAACATTCGAACATATTTTAAACATTATTTGTATAAATTAAAATTATTTCCAATTTAATATTCATAGAAAGGACTACAGTACAACGTCTGTCGGAAAAGCAAAAAGGAGTTAAAAAAAAGGTATAGGTCGCGGCAAACCTCTTGACACAGTTGTTTGAAATTGTGACAAAAGGAACGGTTTGCGTACTGTGCAGGTTCACTGGCAGGCAGGATAAATTTACATTATGACTAACCTAGTAAAAAAAATTAAAGTTTTATAGTTTTACACAATTAAACGGTTTGTTTCAATTGTTTTAACGTTTTACAGTAGTTAACTTTTGATGCCAAGTAACTAGCCGATATCTTCGAACGATACCTTCAATCGAATATTCCAGAATTATGTAATATCATTCCTGTTTATCACCGTAAGGATCAAAATTCTGAATTGATCCCATCTTTTCTTCTTTTCATCACAGCATAAAAACACATATCTACTTACCATTTCGAGTACCAACTACAATACTACAATATTTAGAAGCTGCAACAGCCTTATTGGAGGAGGTCATAAACATTGCGCAAGATCGAGCGCAATTGAGAGCTCTTGTTGCCTCCATATGCTCCTGAGTGGGGTGTAAAAGATACTGATTGCAACAGGATTGCCAATACTAAAAGAACCTCTTAGACACAAGCATTAGAAATTGCTTCCAATTCTCATTAATATTGAAGACAAATAAATTGCCAAAACTTACGTTATGTCCACAAAAATTAGTTTTTTTTAATCGTGTACGTACAGGGAATGCCAATTAAAAATAAACAAATTAGATTAAAAAGCAATAAGGTTAAACAACATGAAAAAAACTCCACAAAAAAAATGGAATCATTTCACCCAGCAATTATCGCGATGTTCAAAAAAAAAGTCTGTGTTTTATGCGCCTTTCACAATACTCCAATTTTATAAAAAAAGGCTCGTACGAAAATCTATAAAGGCGGACCTACAACGATATTAAAAATAATAACAATAATAAAAAATCCCGTCAAACCAAGGTCCCTTACGTGTAGGAATGGGTTTACAATTGATTTCAATTAAACACAGCGTGTGGAGGGATGTAGAAAATTACTTTAGGATTAATATATGCAAATTGAACGCTCCTGAATTCATGCAGCTTTATTTGAATTAACAAAATAATGATATATACGTCCACCCAAAAGTTAGGAGTCGACTTTTTTTTATCACAATATTGGACTTTCTCTACAAGTGAGTGCGTGTTTCCAAAGGGATTTAATTTTTATTTTTACGCACGTTGGGAACAAAAAAAAAACAAACATGAATCGGATATCGAACATTCTTGTATAACGAGCTGTGTCTGGGATAAAATTAATCGTGTTTCGCTAAAAAAATACATATGTACGATAGCATTTTATTTAAATTGGTGTTGATAATTGCTAATAATAATCTGAAATTCGATATGTTTTGCTTCGTAATAATATCTTATACGATCCGATTTGTTTTTTTTTTAATTTTTAATCGTTTTTATTTTACATTCACAATCTTCGAGTTTGAGCACTTTCTAGTATGTATTTCCCATATAGGTACCGCGTAAGTTTTGTTGTCAATTTTGTTTAGACAAAAGTTTTAGGAAACTACAATCATCACACATGTCGAATGCCTAAAAACGGGCGACAAAGTACGTCACATGGTGACTGTTGACCCTTAGCTACAAATTATTATTTGAGTGAATTCATTGATAAAATGATTATTACTATTTTTCAAGAAGTTGTAAATTCTCTAACATTTCTATCTTTTTCCCCGAGTTTCATTAACTGTCTATTTATTTTCTCTTAGTTTGTACCGTATTCCAGTGTTGTTTTTAATGGCTGAATTCAAAATAGAATTTCTGTAGGTAAATCTAAATTGTTATACTGCAATAATGTGTCTCAAACCTAGGTCCACACATCGTAACAAAATGTTGATATCAACAGTTGACAGGTATCTATCAACTTTTTGTTGTAAAAACGCAAAATGTTGACGGATACTTTAATGTTGACGCCGACTTTTGGCGGCAAAAATCAAAGAGAAATTATGCTTGTTGCTTGTATCCGTGTATCCCCGTTCTCCACACATGGCGACAAAAAGTTGATATCAACTGTTGACGAGTTTTCATCAACTTTTTGTTGTGAAGTTGACAGATACTCGTCGATATTTGGCACCTAAAATCAAATGGAAATGTTGCTTATTGCATGTTTCCAAGTTACCCGTTTCAAACATTTTTTTTTCAAGTTTTTATTAATTTCAAATGTAAATAGGTACCTACTTATTTTTTATTTATTATTTTCTTTTTACCCATCAAACCATAAAGGGTAGGCAGAGAGAACGGACCTCCACTTTTTTCTATCCAGGCTTTGATTTTAAACCCAATTATTATTAATCTTATGAAACCAAAAATCTAAATCACTCAACGATGAGTGTAAGTCTAATAAAAAAAATAATAAGAAACAAAAAATTGAGAATGTTGAAAAATCTATAATAAATAAAAGTTGTGAGCATCTTTACTTAGATCTACGTATTCAAAATCAGGCCAAATGATCGGCACCCGCCTGCTAGCAATCAAAGTTTCTTAAAAACAAAGTTAGTCATGGTTCACTAGCTTTGCCCCAAGTTGCGCTGTTCATCCACAACTTCATAGACCGCTAATTTCCATAATCTAATATGAACAATAATCGTTTCCAATCTTGTTGCGAATAACGTCACTTATTTACTTCGAAAAGGTAAGTACCTAACCATTAGGGTGGTGCGAAAATCGATATCGATTCGCTATAGTGCGGAAAAGTTGTGATTGGTAAATACAAGAAAAACAAAAAAAAAACATATTCAAATCGGACTTTATCTTACGATCTCGCAAGCCGCCGAAAATTAGAAAAAAGAAAAGAAAATTTTCGTTTGTTTTTCAGATTTTTTATTTTAATTTTACGCATATGTACATATTTTTAATCGCTATAGTGACTTTACTTTGACGCTACTTTTAAGTAAATTTGCCTTCTCTCGCCTTCTTGGTTGGGAACCTGTTTCTGACCGCCTGATGAGTGCGTCCTTTAAGATGAGTGGCGAAACACTGACGGTCCTTCTATGCTATGCTCCCACTGAGGATGGGGACGCGGCTGCTAAGGACTGTTTCTATGACAGTCTGGATGCAGTTGTGTCCCATGTTCCGAGGCGCCATCGCCTAATAGTTCTGGGGGACTTTAATGCCAAGGTTGGCAACGACCCCCAGAATGGACCAGGCGTCATGGGTAAGCATGGCTTAGGAGTGATGAATGATAACGGAAGCCGTCTCATTGGTTTCGCCACGCTCCATGGACTCTTAATAGGGGGAACTCTCTTCCCCCACAAGGATATCCATAAATACACCTGGACCTCGCCCGACAGAAGAACGAAAAACCAGATAGACCATCTCCTGGTAAGGGCTAGCAGCCGAACTGACCTGCGGGATGTCCGCACCTGCCGGGGAGCAGACATGGACACGGATCACGAACTCCTTGTGGGTTCGTTCAGATTCAAATTTCACCATTTCCAGCCAAGATCGTCTGCTCCTCGCCCGCTGGACATACGCAGGTTAGAGAGTGCTCAGTGTCGCCACACGTACGAGACTGAGTTACGCACAAGGTTTGCCCCCTTGCAGGATTCACCCGGAGCTGCCCCAATTGAGTCAGCCTGGACTAGCTTTCGTGACGCGGTTATGGAATCCGCACGTTCTTCTGTTGGCTACAAGAATAAAAAGAGGCCAATATGGATGTCCGATGGGTCCTGGAGTCTCATCGAAGATCGCCAGAAGGCTAAGACCCTCAGAGACAGCGAAAAAGACCCTCAAAAACTGGCCGCTTTGGTGTCTGAGTACAGGGAGCTGAGCCGCAAGGTGAAGCACTCTGTACGAACAGATAAAAGAAGACACCTGGACTCTCAGATACGGCGAGCACAGTCTGCTGCACTCGGTAATGACTCGAGGACACTCTTCGAAATCACCCGGGAGGTCGGGGGCAGGGGTCAAAAAAGACCCGTGACGGCAATACGAGACTCTCGTGGAGCCACTGTCACTGCCCCCGAACTGATTAAAGGGAGATGGAGGGAGTACTTTGAGTCAATATTGAACCGCCCCGAACCCTCCTCACCTTACAACTTTGAGGAGGAGTTGGCGGGTCTGAATATACCTCAGGCGACTGGGATATGTGAAGATCCGCCGACCCACAGCGAGATGGTGCTGGCCGTGATGAGATTGAAAAACAACAAAGCGCCAGGAGACGATGGAATCCACGCAGAGCTCCTCAAACAAGGCATAGACACCCTTGGCCAACCACTTCTTGATATATTTAAAATGGCGTGGGAAGAGGAGAGGTGCCCAAAAGATTGGCGGAATGGATCCATCGTCGCAATATTTAAAAAGGGGGACCCCCTTGAATGCGGAAACTACCGTGGAATTACTCTACTGAGTGTTCCCGGTAAGGTATTATCTCAGATATTACTACACCGCATTCGGGGGCCTATCATGGCTGTCCTGAGAGAGCAACAATGCGGCTTTGTACCTGGCAAGTCCTGCACGGACCCAATTTTCTGTGCCAGGTGCATCTTTCAGCAGTGCAAAGAGTTTAACTCTCCAGTCGCTTGTTGCTTCATAGATTTTGAAAAGGCCTTCGACAGCCCACATAGACCATCGATATGGAAAATTTTAGCTCTGTACGGTATACCTCCGAAGATAGTAAAAATGGTGCAGTCCCTGTATGAAGACTCCGAGTGTAGCGTCAAAACGCCAGGTGGTCCTACTGAAGCTTTCAGGATCACTACGGGAGTCAGACAGGGCTGCGTACTGGCTCCATTTATATTTATTATTGTCATGGACTTCCTCTTGAGAAAGTCCATGCAAGGAGCAAGAGGTATACCGATAACACAGAGAGATGGTCTAATGGGCGAACTGTGCGATCTGGAGTACGCGGACGACCTAGCGTTGTTCAGTACGACAGTGGAGGAATTACAGCGCAGTGTTTCAAGACTCTGCGACGAAACGGCACGCCTTGGCCTTCGAGTCAATGCCAGTAAGACGGAGCTCATGGCGAGTAATGCCTGCCCCGATAAACAGCTACCGATAACCATCGACGGTCACCAGGTCTCCCGGGTGGATAAATTTAAATACCTGGGAGCAACCATTACCACCTCTGGTGACCTCGGGGCTGAGCTCCCGATACGTATCGGTATGGCAAGTGGCGCCTTTAACAACATGACCAAGATTTGGAAAGCGTCGGCGTTTAGTGTCGAGACGAAATGTAAACTGTTTGATGCGTGTGTGTTGCCCATTCTCCTCTATGGGTGTGAGTCCTGGCACCTGACCAAAGCCCAGGCACAAAAAGTCTCAGCTTTTGAAATGAAGTGCCTAAGGAGAATTCTGGGTGTAAGATGGTACCACCGCATCACGAACGACGCTATACGCCGGCGCACCCAGCGTGAGCCCATCACCTCTACCATTGTGGGGAGGAGATGGACTTGGCTGGGACATGTGTTAAGGATGCCGAATGACAGTTGGCCGAGGAGAGCGCTGTTCTTCCTCCCATCAGGGTCCCGAAGACGAGGAAGACCCTCTCACACTGTGTTCCGCTCCTTCGAAGCAGAGCTGAGGGACATGGACATGGTGTGGGAGGAGGTCATAAACATTGCGCAAGATCGAGCGCAATGGAGAGCTCTTGTTGCCTCCCTATGCCCCTGAGTGGGGTGTAAAAGGGAGAATTGATTGATTGATTGATAGTGAAAAATAGTTACAAATTGTACAGTAGGTATATTAATTAAAAAAATTGTTACGTTTAGAGAATATCATCCTATCGCGCAAAGCTTATTAAAAATTGAGAAAAATTCAATTTTGGACGAATTTGATGAATTATGTAAAGAAACCACCTAATGGCGAACGTTGTAAGCGTAAAGTGATCACACTAAGCCAGCCTTCGAAACAACAGTAGAAGACGGTCGTAAGCCCGTGGTGGTTTGTTCCATTCAAAAATCGAACATCAGTAATGAATTTTTAGAGTCAATAGTTGTTAGATAATGTAAAGAATCTGCTGAAGTCGGTTTGCGGCCCTGAGACCGCAAATCTGAATTAAGATTTAAATGTGAATAAGATTGTTTTAAAACAACCCAGAACTTACATCGAAGAGTTCGCTGCAGGGCTGGAGGAGACACATGAGAGAGCTATGGCTAAGAAAAGTGTTTCACGAGCCAGGCAGACTGTTTCAAGAGAAATGTTTTACTGAGGGCTTCTCACAACCTATGAGATTCTGTGTAATTTGCACTAAAGCGAATCGATATTACCCCCTACTCCAATTCAAATTAAGTGCGCACTAAACTAAAATAAGAACGTTCCAATTTTAGTTAGCCGGATTGGTATTCGAGAAATTTTAGAACGTTCCTATTTGTTCCTAATTAGACTTTAGTTTGAAATTAGTTCATTTTGGTATTCGGATTTCGTATTTAAGTCTATTTTAGTACGTTTATCTCTAAAAACGTTCCTAATCTTAGTTCTGATTGGCTGTCCGCTTGTCAACATCAACCAATAAGGCGCATGCTCGATCCATAGACAATTATAATTCAAAAAAATATTTATGGTGAACTAATAATATTAGTTTTTAGAACACGGCATAATTCCGAATACGAATTTTAGTTCGAGTGAACTTAATTCTAAACGTTCTTAAAAAGAATGTTCCAAAATCGGAATAGGGGGTACTATCAACTTGACTTTTTTCGCACCACCATACTAACCATGAGTTGATACTTAAATGATAACCAAGCAAAATAGCAGTAAGTTTCGGAGTTAGGACTACAAAAGCTACGCAACTATGCTTTATTTAGCCTTTACAGTAAGAAATTATTCAGGAACAAGTATAAAATTGTCATATAGAACATTTATTTTTAAATAAATCCTCTTCTTTCGGTGCTTGTTTGGGCTTCTCGACGTTGGCAAACACCTCTGCAAAAGCCACTTTTTCCTGCGCTGCTCTAATGAGTTAAAGGGATATTCCTGTCGATTCCCAGATATTTCGCAGCTAGGACATCTGCTACCAGACCACTCTCTGTCTTCCCTCTAATATCAGTTGGAGAATGCCCCACTAATGCTATGCGACAGCAATTATGATGTTGACTTTCTCTAAGACTTCTCTATTACTAATCATGCCGGTCGACGGTATTCGAAGCATTCTTCTGTGTAGACATAACTCATTGATATCACTTTTTATAAATTCTAAATCATCATGGTCTTTTTAGAAAATTGTGTTTTTACAGCAAGAATGGAATTACAATACACCTACAGTAAAATACTATTTAAATACAAACAAACACGGTTATGTATACATTTTTTTTGTAAGGTTTGTGTATTTACGTTCTAGTGAAAGTTCATTATAATGAATTAAAACAAACACATTTGCACTTTCACGATATTTTTATGAGGCTCGAGCGCCTTCGTCCTTCTCATGCATACATTATAAAGAGACTCTAGATGTCTTAGTCTCTTGATAATGTCTGCATGAGATGGACGAAGGCGCTCGAGCCTCAATAAAATATCGTGAAAGTGCAACTGTGTTTGTTTTAATTCATTATGGTTATAAATGATTATCATTATAATTGACATACAAGTTACCTCCCGAAAAAGAACAAAAATTGTGCTTTGGGAGGTAATTTAATCTTTTTTATTTATTCTTGCTAATGCAATTTTAAAACCAACTATGCAAATATTAGCACTATGATCCTATACCTATATATTATTTTATGTTTTTTTTTAAATTATCACATATATACAAGTGCAAATATTTTTTTTCTCTTTAAATAAATAAAAATAGGACCATACTTGTATCTTTCAAAAATATAATCAAATCATTTTATAAGATAAAAAATGGAATACAAGTGCAGTCCAGATGAAACAACCAGAGGGGACAATGCGGAGAGTCCCTGAGGGAAAAGGAAAGGAACGGGAAAAACATAAAGGAATGAGATGTGGAAGTCAGCGCCACAACAAAGATACAATCAACAACGAACACCATCAGGACAACAAAACAATAGTTACATTTTTAATTAAAAGATAATAATTATAGATTATTCAGTATTATGATTTTGATGATGATCAATGAGATATGTATAATACAAACTGACCGAACGATTAACGCAAATCGTCCGGACATTGTATTGGTTGATCGTAGGAACGGGATAACGTATCTCGTGGATATCACTATACCGTATGACGAAAATTTGAAAAAGGCCGAGTAAGATAAGATAATTAAATAACTTGATCTTGCTCACGAAATCAAGGATATGTGGCATACACCAACCACCCACATAATACCTATAGTGATATCGACGAATGGAGTTATTCCTAAATCTCTTAAAGACAATCTAGGGAAACTTGGCATCTGTTGTGGTCTCAGATATGCCATCCAAAAGGCAGTTCTGTTGTCCTCGTGTAGGATGTTAAGAAAGTTCCTTTCTCTGTAGTTCGAAGATCTCTCATGATTACATTACATCGTGATGTATCATGAGAGATACTACCGATATTTTTATATTTAGTATAATATAGCATTGTATTTAATTTTCATTTAATTTATTTTTTATTAATTTTTATACAATGATGTATGCTTTATAATATGATATATTGTGATTTAATAAATATATGTTTTGAAATCATAAATAATGAAAGCTAAGGCCACCTCAAGGGCATTAGAAAGGAATGTGGAGTGGATGTTAGCGTGGTGACTAGAATGAAAGGGAATAAATTAAGTTTTTTTAAGCATGTAGAGAGAATGAACGAAGAGAGAATGACTAAAAAGATATACAAATCTGAAAGAATAGTGTACGCAGACGAGGCCGACCTCGAATGACATGGTCCGACCATATCGGTGCCGTCTTAGAGGAGGGCCAAGTCAAGAGCAAAAGGGATAGAAGAGGATGTATTCGGAATGTTATGCGTTTGAAAGAAGCGAAAGAGGTTTGCTTGGATAGGAAAAAAGGAAGACCGTACTCTCTGCCTACCCTTTTCGGGAAATGGCGTAATGGGTAAAAATAATAATAATGAATTATGTTTCATTCCAAAACACTGAAGTTGAACTTAAAATAGCTTCCCCATCGAGATCTATAACTGGCTGCTGTTACTCATGCTGCCCCAAAGCCTGAAAATCTCCGACAAGGTAGATAATTCTACCGATTGACTATACGACATCCTTTTCGCTGCAAAAATGATCCATAATATCCAATTTGGAGGATTTATTTATAAAAATTGATATTTATAATGAGTTCAAAATATTTGGAGCCTTTTAGTCTAATTCACATCGGACCTCCCTAAAAATAGAAGATACTGGTTTTGTTATTTTATTTATTTTAAGGATGATAACTTATAATTTATTTTTCCGATATTCTGTGTCGGTTTATTCGGCGATATTTCGTGTTATTCAAAATGGCTTTTTTTTCTAACTGGAAATCTTGGTGTAGGTAGGTAGGTACCTAGATATTTCGTAGTACATTTCTATTAAGAGTTTCTCGGAGAGAGAGAGAGAGAGACAATAAGAAGGAGTCCCCCAGGAGTTGCGAACAGGTCCCGCAACGTACCAAATACTACGTATCGTAATATTTCGGTTTATTTTTCTCATGGGGTCTACAAGAACAAAACGAATTCAACTCCCCTATCGATGGAGATAATAATATTCTATACAAAATAATAATAATGCGAAATAGGTAATATTCGAGGAAATTCTCTCCGCCGAAATTTTAATCTCTACGAGCGCAAATTCACATATAAATATTCTTTGATAATCTCCAAGGAGTTTGGGTGTTGTAAATAATGCATCGATGGTTTATGTACGTACATAGCAACAAAATATTACACAAAAAAAATTTATTTGATCAAATAAGTACCAATATATTTAAAATTGTTAAATTGTTCAAAAAAAAAACTACAAATAATTATTATTAATTAGGCATTCCACCCTCAAAGAGTGATTTGTATTGGATTGAAATATGTCATCGCTGAGGCCAGAATTAAGAAATTATTACTGTTGAAATGCAACGCAATGTCTTCAAAAAATTTTGACCTATTTAAAAGTAAGGCTTCATTTGGTAAACTACCGACTTGCACTTAACACTGTACCTATATTATATGAATTTATCAACTTTGTCACATTAGTGTTGGAAACCTTCAACACTTAGGTATTATAATATATTCTATTGACACCTCTAGAATACAATAATTCATTTATACATGATTCGTACCAACATTATTATGGATCAAGTATGAAAAAAAAATAAAATGAGTTGGAATGCAATCTCACACCGTATTATGTTTCTTTGATTTGTGAGAGGAGCTTTTGATGCCTCTCTATGCCCCTGAGCGGCGTCACAAAAGGAGTATGTTATGTTAACGTGCAAAGAAACAATTTTATATTCTGAATAGTCAGAAATTCGATTGCACATAGATACATGCTTATAGGAATCATTTCATACGGCCAGATAGTACATTGCAACTTAATGAAACGAGGAACAGATTTATATTGCAGCTGTTACTAGTACATTTCTTGTCTGTTCCAGCGGAGGTCAATTTCCACAACCATTTCCCCGACTGGTCACGAGGAAGTTCATCTCGAATTCAGTCCCTTTCGTATCGCTACTGTACCATACAATATCTATAATATAAAAGGAAGTCGGGTTAGTGCGTTTGGGCATATGGAAAGAATGGATGGAAACCGAATGACAAAGAAAATTTACAAGACTGAAAGGAAAGGTGTAAGAATGTGTGGCCGACCGAGAATGACGTGAATTGAACACATCGATTCCGTCCTCAAGGAAGGTCAGGTAAGAAGTACGAGGAATAGGAGAGGTTGTATGAGAAATGGTATGTCGTTGGAAGAAGCGAAAGAAGGGGGTTTGGATAGAAAAGAGTGGAGGTTCGTTCTCTCTACCTACCCCTTACGGGATGGGTAAAAAAACGGGTTTGTGAGAACACTTATAACTCGAGATCGGCTGAATAGATTCTTCCGATGTTTGATTTAGTGGATTCTTCTACGTTCTATGGAACAGAATAACAACTATTAAAAAGTTGAAAATGCATAAGAAAAAATAGAATATTAAACTTGTATGGAACGGATTTATTGACAAAAAATCTGTTAAAAATCCATACCAGCACTTTTTTATTTACTTACTTGACAACCATTGAGTTTCAAAACATTGGTAAACAGATTTTTGATAGAATTTCATTCTAGCTTTCAGAAATAATTTTTTCACACGTATTTTTGTATTAATTACAAATTTGAAAGCATAGTAAGGACTACAGGACAACGTCTGTCGGGAAAGCTAGTAGTAATATAAAACAGCTGAATCAATATGAGTTGCTAATATCCATTCATCCAATTCACTGTGTCTACTATTTCTGTTTGGAGTAACCTGTAAGATTGTATCCTCGCTTTCACCGTAGGTACCTGTAAAGAAAATATTATTCCTTTTTTTCTTGGGATTTTTGGCCTTTAGGTTTAGAAGTGTGGTTATTTAAAAAGTTGACTCCCAATCGTATCTTTAGGTCTTGGTAGTCTGCCTCTGCCTGGTAGCAGTATTACATGGGCTAATAAGCCAAGTTCAAAAAGGTGAAATGTTGTACTGTTTGATAGATTTAAAATATGTTGCGAGTTATGAAAAATAATATTACTTCTATTTTGTAACTATCCGTAACTATATTGTAACTATCTAAAAACATCGATATCCTGTGGTTGAAGTTTATAAAAACTTTTAAGTGATGATATTTGAGTTGATTGGTAGCCCAGTGGTAGCAGTGGACGGCTTTCAAACGTATAGCATTCTGAAGATCGTGGTTCAATTACCGGTGCTGACCGTTTCCATATTCACAACACGAGATTTGCTTTACCTATATACTCAAAAGTAAATTTGTGCTCAATTCGGGTGTGAGCACAGATTCGTAAAAAAAATCAGCTTTTCTTTGAATAAAGGTTTCAGTATAGCCGCCCAATATTTATTGCCTGAAGCGGTTTTCCATAATCAACCATTCCCGTCAAATCTAAGACAGGCCAACGCTGGTTAAAAATTATTTCTAGTAAAATATCTGACCCGAAAGGGAATCCAACCCGGAATATTCACAGATGTAAATGTAAGGAATAAATGCTTAATTTTTTCTACTATATAATATAAGTATTATAACTAGCTTTCGCGACAGATGTTTTCTTGTAGTCCTTACTATGAACATTGATTTCAAATTTGTACTTTATACAAAAATACGTTTAAAATATCATGTTTTAATGATAGAAAATATTTCGGAAAGCTCGAAAAAAATCCATCAAAAATCTACGTAGGTACCAATATTTTTAATGTCAATGGTTGTCAGGTAAACAAAAAGATTGTTGCTATAGTTTTTTTATAGATGGCGTTAGCGTCGCAGGAAATCCATTCCATACTAACATTAAAATTATATTTTACATTATTTATTATGCATTTTTCTACTTTTTAATAGTTATTCTCTTAACCGGAGCGGAGAAGAAACCAGTAAATCAAACATCGGAAGAATCTATTCAGACGATCTCAAGTTATAGGTGTTTATTTTAATCTAATCGAAAATTTATTTTATTCGCTTCTGAAAGTTTGTTTATTGGTAAGTAAATAATAAAATATGTTGTAGAATAAATTGAACAATCGTTTTTTTGTTGTTGTTGTTATTAGTTGATTTATTCCGAATATTTGTTTCCAAAAACGGCCCGAAGCAAAGTTTTTATCAATAATATTTTTGCTCCAAAACACCTCAATTATCTTTTATATATACACAACACAATCAAAGTAATTGCAGCGATATTGTTTTAGCAAAAACGTATCCTGCGCTACCGCAAGAGTAAGTATAAAACATTTTTTTATGAAGGTATAAAATCAAATTCAGAACAAGTGGAATGATTCCTCGCACACAGAGTGATGGGCCAACTCGTAAATCACAATTTAAATAGAATATTTTATCTCGTTTTTCATTAGTTCCATTTTGTTATAAAATATTTTATGAGTAGAGCTGAGCGGAGACGAGAATGGATCTACATACGTGTACTTGATGTTGTTATTATGTTCAAAGCGCATACATCTTATATTATAATCGACCCGAACACTGACTGAATGATCGTTTAACGCTAGGCATTTTGTCGACCGAAGCGAAGTGACACCTGGAGCCACACACAAACAATCAAAAATATTTTTTTTGTTGAATTACGCTAGTGTTTCCGATATAAAAAAATTGCAAACTTCACTGTTTTATATGTGGTGTATTTCTAATGGTAGTACAAAGCAGTCGGTCACACCAGGGCGTTGACCATAAATATAAGTAGGTACATTTTTTTTTTCAATTTTTTTTTAATGATTTTTTTTTTCATTCAAAGTGAACACAAATACACTCTTTGACTCTTTCACAGTAAGCTACTTAAAGCTTGTGTCGTGAAAGAGGAAGATTGTCGGTACCTGATGGGTCCACGACCGGTCGTCGCGACCTCCGGACGAAACAGTGCGAAAGCCGGCGTCGTCGTAACCGCTAGTCTACCAACCACTTCAAATATCTTGAAAAATATTTGAATTTTTTTCTCCATTCATTTTATATCCTTCACAATTTCGAACAATTGTAATTTCAATAATTAACTACGCAAATAAATAAATAAATTAGCTAATTAACATTTTTCTATACAAAGGTGTCAGGTAGAAATTTCATGTGAAAAAACACTTAGAAATTGAACCCGGAAACGAACCTCGTGATCTGAAGTCCGCTCATTTACCATTAGGCTACCGGGGTCGAATTTTCTCATGAATACAAAGAATTTCCTATTCAGGCATTGTTGTTTACTTTAATTTTGCAACTACCGTAGAAACGAACAACGAAGTTCGTCACACGCTGACGGGTAGCCGCTAGTTTGCAAATAAAAATCCGAGTCAAGAGGAGAGGTAACGTCAGGGTGTGTTACAATGTTCTGCTTCTAATATGTTTCCAGTGGAAGCATCCCTTGATGTGCCTAACAGTGGGCCGGTCTTCATCGCCTCATATTATTCATTCTCTTTATGTTTTAAGAAGATTGTGTTAATTCGCACTGAGATGTTTAAAATTCCTTATACATATTAAATTATTATAAACGGGGAAATCCTTGAGAGCAGTGCGAGGAACATAATGAGATATTATCATAATATTATTACATACTAGCTTCCCCGACAGACCTTGTCATATCATTACTATATACATGTTGAATTCTACATTAACTGTAGTTTGAATAATGATAAATCAATAATTATCGATTCAACCAATAATTGTGGTCGACCAGTGCTCGAAATTCGACCATAACTAATTTATATTATAAGTTTAAACATTATTAAGGCTCCATTGTCAAATACTGAGCGAGCGCTATTTCACAATTTTCTTTCAAAAACAATGACATGTATATTGTACAGTGTATGTATACCTACATCAAATTTGAAATGTTGATAATTATTTCTTTTACAAAGTTTTTTATATCATTATTATTTACAAACAATGTTAATCAATTATCAATTTGACCACAGATAAACAAAAATAATATATGTGTCTGTGACAATGTCAAATAGGTACATCGAAGAGTGTGTGAGTATCAAATAAATAACATTACAGTAGTATTTGTAACTATATATTATTTACATCCGCATTCTGTCAATTGCGACAACTATCAAACAACTGAGTGCTGATTATGAATTTAGAAAAACACATTGCATTTTCCTGATTTTTTATTGAATCTCGAACGCTTTCGCCTAACTCAAGTAGACTATATTATATAGAGTCTCTTGATTCATAATGATGAACATTACTACGCAAATATACAAACCTTACAATTACAACAGAGATATGTCAAACGCTTATTAAAATTAAAAAACAAGTAAAGTTTATTACATAGTTAATATAATGACTGTTATTCTGAAATGAAAAACAGACGATTGAGTTGCGTCGTATCCATTTTTTTTTGATACTTTTGACATTTCTCTATTCTGAAAATGTTTTATCCAATACATTAGATGAGTAACTACTGGCAACCGATTAAATTC
The DNA here is from genome assembly GCA_963576905.1 of Mystacides longicornis. Taxonomy (NCBI): domain Eukaryota; kingdom Metazoa; phylum Arthropoda; class Insecta; order Trichoptera; family Leptoceridae; genus Mystacides; species Mystacides longicornis. The sequence continues at coordinate 14,506,129 of OY756429.1, read as the reverse complement.
TAAGCAAGAGCTTCTTGCGTTGAGTTGGAACGTGAATTATTTGAGAATACCAGTCATTATTGTCAAGAGTAGGTACCTACGGTTACCAACTCGCACTTAACGTTGTCCTTAATTTTTTAATGTATCGCGCAACGCGTGGACGCGTGATACGATGACCAAAGAAAATAGGGCTCCATTTTTGTATACACGGTCACGTACAAATATTTTGACGCAAACTACTTAAGTATATAAAAAAATTGAAAAGTAGTTGTTCAAAAATAAAAATAAATTGTTGTAATTATTGTTAAATATATATAGATTGTAAGTACTTGTACTTATTATTGTACTTATGTTATTGGTATGGGAAATAAAATAAATAAAAAAAGATAATTTTAATCCTTTTAAATGTTTATATTTATATTAGATTTAGTTGGGAACAAAATCATCACATTATGCAAATTCATTGCCAAATAATTATTTACACATTTAGCTTATTGGATAATTTTTATTAACAAATCTGGTATTCGACCGCAATTCTATTATTAATATTTATGGAGGGATATTGTCCAAATTTCTCATATCTGACGTTGGAATCATACATATCAAATTGTTATTCTCCAGAGCAGTTACCAATCTACATGCCGAGATATTATAATCGAGTTAAAGTACCTACAAAAATATATTTTACCTTATTATTTAATGAAAGTCAACATTTTTGTTCACTTGTTTGGTCGTTTTAAAGCTTATCCGATGGTCCGTACAGTAATCTCAAAAAGTTTTTAAACCATTTTAATATCCCATCACTTGGAACTATTAAAGACTAAATCCCTTCCCTATTCCCAAGTTTAATAGTAGGCAATTATCAGAGTATAATTAATATAATATCTAAAAAAATAAAAATTGAGACAAAATATGTAGCGATAGTATAATAATAACAAATATCATTACAATTTAAGAAGCAGTTTCTTGGTAAAAGCATATTATTCTTATTTTTCAATACGATTAACTATGGGCATAGAAGAGAAGTTTAGATGAAAAAAAAAATATATTTATATTTTATTCAATCAAAAAAAAAATCATCACTCAGCATAACAGGTACAATATATTTGCGCTGATCAATGAAAGATAAACACAATATCAAATACAAAAAAAATACATCAAAACAATAATTACATTACACAGCGGACAATACAGTGCGCAATGACTGAACAAAACAACACCGCGCACAGGTAGGTACCCAGTGCAGCGCGCAGTACACCCACACATAGACAACGTAGTATTAATAATTCACAATATGATAATCATAATCTACTACTACCACTATCACTCCTGAATTAATATGAACTGCGAGGAGATCGCAATACCTCAACCAACATCGAAACTAAGGTACACGTGGGCCAAATTATTGTTATAGCTTGTCATTGATATGGCAATAAGGTGCAATGAAAATAAATAATGTTTTCCCACAATAAATAGTACAAACGAATGAAATTTTTGTAAGTGCGCTGGTCTGCAGTAGGGACCAGCGCTCGCCTAATTCATATTATTTCGTCGTCTTCTGAAGTACGCCAATTACGTGGTGTGGGGTAACCAGTGAATGAACTATTTTAAACCCCCAGAAAGTCAATGCCAGTAAGACGGAGCTCATAGCGAATAATGGCGTCACCTGGTCTCCCGGGTGGATAAATTTAAGTACCTGGGACCAACCATTACCACCACTGGTGACCTCGAGGCTGAGCTCCCGATACGTATCGGTATGTCATGTGGCGCCTTTAACAACACGACCAAAATACGGAAAGCGTTTAGTGTCGAGACGAAAAGTCAACTGTTTGATGCGTGTGTGTTACCCATTCTCCTATAGCGTGTCAGTCCTGGCACATGACCATTGACCAAGGCCCAGGAACCAGGAACAAAAAGTATCTGCATTTGAAATGAAGTGCCCCAGAAGTATCTTGGGTATTAAAGTATTTTGGAACCTTGGAATGGAACCACTGCATCACGAACGTCTGATATAATATTATAGGTAAGTTAGTTAATCGCCCACAAAGGTAGGTGCGATCTATTCAATGTGCCCCATTACGAAACACTGAGATTTGTGCAAGTTGTCCTTTTTAATAAATACATCTTCGTCTAGTGGTGAAAGATCCCCTAGTAATTCTTCTGCAGTCTCAATCGTACGGATTGGTTTGCAGCAAAGGTCTGCATCTAGTTTTCCATCTCGTCCGGTCCTCCGCAGCCCTCTTCAGCTCCATGTAAGATGCGCAGTCCATATCCTCAAATAATTGTTCAAGGTACTCTCGACACGGACGCCCCCTAGCATTCGTACCCTCAGTCATGCCCTCCATTATGGTGTGCAGGAGATTGTTGTGGCGTAGTATGTGGCCTATCCATCTGGCCCGCCTCTCTGATAATGTTTTAACAAGGTTTTCTAACAAGTGATGACTCTAAAAATTCATTACTGATGTTCGAATTTTGAATGGAACAAACCACCACGGGCTTACGACCGTCTTCTACTGTTGTAAGCCTGTGGTGGTTTGTTCCATTCAAAAATCGAACATCAGTAATTAATTTTTAGAGTCATCAGTTGTTAGATAATTTTAACAAGGTGCCTCCCTTCTTCGATTCTGTCTAGAACCTCCTCATTCGTGATGTGGTCCGTCCAGGAAATTCCTAGAATTCTTCTATACGTCCACAACTCGAAGGCCTCTAGTCTCTTTTTCTCTCTTTCGGTTAGGCACCATGTCTCACACCCATACAGCAAGATGCTCCACACATAGGTCTTCACTAGTTGTTTGCGGAGTTTTATACCTATATTGAGTGACTCGAAGATTTTAGATTTTATATTGAAACCGAGCCTTGCTTGGTGTATTCAACTGTCTACCTCTCTTTTTGTTCGACCATCCCTACTACCAAGGTAGACGAACTCTTTTACGTATTTCAAGGGAGCTCCAGACATCATTATTTTCATTTGCTGTTCGTTACTTCTTACTGTTGTGACCTTTGTTTTGCCCTAGTAATAATACTTAATGTGTATATGTGTTCATTTACGTATACTTTCATCTTACACACGAAACTTGTATCTATGTATAAGAGGGATATTGTACACATCATATTATTTTGTGGAAACACTCATAGTTTATGTATTCTCATTTGTTATCTGTGTAAACTGTTACATTTTTTTCAATAAATAAAAAAAGCTAAATAATAATAAAAGAAAATATACGAAAATCCGTGAAAAGATCCAAAGAAAGGATTTGAAGAAATAATAATATACTTAACTAGTAATGTTGGTGTTGCGGGTAGGGTAGCTAGTGAGTTAGTAATACCCTTCACGCGCTGGAAGCGGCACTGCGGTAGGTACCCTTCCACCCGTTTCATTACAGCCTTGATTGATTCATATTTTATGCCGAGGGTAACTTGTATAATAGTAGATATACAATAATATTATAAGGCTCGCGCGCACACTGCCAGACGGCGATGACAATCTTTTGATCGCGCCAACTACCCATCCGCTAAATTTGTTTAGCATAAATACCCCAATTATATACCGAATAAGAATACCACTTTGGTAATAATAATGTTAATTAAACCCTAAATTTATTAGGATCCCGAATTGAATTTCCTAAGAGGTATCTTTTAGATAAACCGCTTTATATACATACTTAATAATCATATTCGTTTTTAGTGTTAATGACTTCTTCAATGACTTTTTTAACGTTTTATAACTACTATGGCTCCTACTGATTGCCTACTATTAAACTTTTACAGCTTCTCTACTGCTGACCGCTTAAGAATATTCTTCATTTACGACACTAAAATCCAGCCAGGAATTTCCTTCATACTTTTCCATTTAAAATAATCTCATATTTGTAAATGTTAATAAGTTAATTGACATAATACTTGTCATGTATCCAAAAGACAGTTTTCACTTTGTAACATTCTAATAAAACTAATATGTATGTGATGACAAAAATACTTTAAGACCTCTTATGGATAGTTTAATAATTAATTGTTTTTGTCCGTGCCTGTGACTTCTGATGTATTGTCGGTATATGGTGCTTTTTCTGTTTTTATTTTCAAATGCAATAACTACCAAGATGCTTTGCTTACATAAAAAATGACGACAAAATTGATTATAAGAAACATCAAGCGGATACTCGGCTGTGTTACTACGAATGTTTGACATCATCGATGCAATAACTTTTTGATGAGAAAGACAGATTGGTGTTTTGTGTTAAAAGTCTTTTGCGGTCAAAATAAATTTTAGTGGTTTAAAACCATGTTGGCATTATTATATTTCAAATAAGACCGGCTTAGGTTACGCCAATTGCACAGTGTGAAATTTTGGCATATATGTAGAAACATTTATTTGGATAGTGGATATGGAATTTATATGGATAGTGGATATTATGGAATATACATATGAATACTGGCCTTAAACCATCTTCACTTAGTTACTTTTCTAATGTTTCCGAGTTTTTAACCCTTACAGATATTGATGTGAGTATATTTCTACATACATACATATATTCTCCCTTTAAGGCACCCCGCAAGCCAGCCCGGCGGAGACCAATCCGCAGCAAACCCGACCCGCACGAAACCGACCTCCTAGCTCGATCGAAGCAATCAAACCAAAAAGCCGGCCCCGGGCAAATCAAGCCCGCCGCGAACTACCCCCAAACCAACCAGCAATGCGGGAGCCTAAGCCCCACTCGGGAGTATAGGGACGCTCTCCTATTTCTCAATCAATTCTAATGACTTATATTTATTTATTTATCGTATGGTCGTATAAGTTTATCACAAGTTTACAGGTAGAAACAATTTAATTTTTTTTTTACAACGATACAATATAATAATTACAATAGATTTTTTTTTATAATGGGAAATAAATATATGACAAAAAAGCATCCTCCTATGCAGCAGTTTGCTGGTATGAAGGAGGACCTGGATAATACAGATTATTATAATATTGTGTATTATAATATTATATAAATTTCTTTTAATAGATATCAGTTGTAAACGCTTGGAGTTTCTTGTAGCAATATTCATTATCTTCTTTATTTAAGCATTTTTGTCTTCTCTGTGATGTGATGTGTGCTAGGAGATTGATGTTGTTAATTATCAGACTGGCGACCTGCAGTGCTAGTTCATTTAGCGTTTTCCCAATGACTACTATTATAATAAGATACGAAAAGGTTATACCTATTAGTTAAAGTTCTTTTTTCTATGTTCGAGGTTCACGGAACAAGGAAGAATATTATAAAAAGCTTCTGCAATGATGAAGAATAAAGGGATGATGGTCTCCCACAGGGTTTGGAGATGAACGCCTACCTAATAAGCCTGAAAAGAATATTACACTTCATAATCCCTTGTTTCGTAAATGCATATTATAGAAACTTACAAAGCCGCAGGGTGTTTAGCGGAAGGGTTATATTATTTGAGAGCAACCATCTTCAAACATTGCTATAAATTGATCTATTGAGGAGGGCTCTTAGACTGAATACTTGAAAACTCCTTTAACAGTTGCCAACCAAAGGACTCTTAGAGACTTTCAAGGACACTTCATCAGGATACGAGAATTTTCTCAGACGCATGACTACCCGTATCTACACCTTGTTGAACACACAAAGGGAATTTTTAATACATATAAAAGTATTTGGTCATAACTACAAAAAATAATTATAACATTATCTATAAAGTATTTTATTACATACATAATAAGCATTATTTTAGAAAAGCGAAGTTATTAATAACTATGTATGTTAATTTTTAAATGTAACTACATGATTTTTTAAAGAATATTTCTAACTATAAGAAAGATTGTTAACATATTATTATTTTAAATAAGTAGATTTACCTTTTTAAAACTTAGGTACCTAATACTTTCAACAGTATTATGGTTTTCCGAAATCAAATCCGATAACATTAAGGACGACGAAAGCAGTTGTAAAAATATATTTGACTAGCTAGTTACCCGTGGCTTCGCTCACGTGTTACTGTATTTGCTTTCTCTTCCTAAACAATGCAGAATTAATTATATTCGCATCAAAATTAATAATAATAAGAAACATCATCAACATTTCTTTTTTTAAATATATATTCTAAAATTTCCATTAAATTACTATATTTTTATTTATATTTGTCGTTATTAATCTGTATTTAAAAAATATGTGCTTCTTATACAAATAGAATCAGCCCGCGAACTTAAAAATTTCGCTAACTTGACTGACATTGTTCTATGAGAATCCCAAAAAATAACTCGAATAACTTTTATTCCATCAAATGACGTTATTTGAAATCAATTTTTATATTGCTGGATATGAATAAAAAAATATTCAGGTCTCGAAAAGCAATGAAATTAGTGATCTTTAAAACACTTATTTCTATCTGCTTTGGGCATTTTTCAAGCTACAGACGTTTTTTTTTAACATTTCAATTTATATCTTTCACGTTGATTTGTTGTTGTTTGTCTGGTCGTAGGTTCGAAATTTAGTTCATAAATATCTTATCCTGAGCAAACACGACATAAAAAGAATAAACAATATCGGTCCAGCCGTTCAGGTCGAAATAAATAACGTTAAACGTGAAAACTGTTAACGTTCCGAACGTTAACGTTTACCAAATTGAAAATGGTTTCGTCTTCAATATAATAGCAGCGTCGTAATACTTCCAAAGATTTTGAGGTAACGTTTAACGTTAATTTTGAATAACTGACAGAATTATTTTTTTGACTCGGAATTTGGAACAGCATTGTTTAACGCACGTTGAACAACAGTTTTTACGTTATCTCTATGGAAATAACAACAAATTGTTAACGTTGGAGCTGTCGTTAATATTTCGACTTGGCCTCCAGGCGTGATGCGATGACCACGTAAAGTAGGTCTCCATTTTTATAATAACGTAATATTCTCCCTTTTAAGCCCCCCCGCTCACCGCAAGCCAGCCCGGAGGAAACTAAACCGCAGCAAACCCGATCCGCACAAAGCCAAACCCTAGCCCGATTGCCAAAAAGCCAGCCGCACACAAATCAAGCCCGTGGCGGTTCCCCCCAAACTACCCCATAATACGGGAGGCCTTGGACCCACTCAGGAGAATAGGTTAGGCATAAAGAACTCTCCATTGCGCTCGAAGTCGTCCGAGGCTCATTGTGCCTTTTCTAACCGGTTGAGTTTTAAGGAAGTGAGGTGGTCAACCTCAGTATTCTAATGGTATAAGTAATTGGCGTTCGACTATAAACGAATTTTCGACAATGTAGAGTAGGAAGAAAATTAACTGTCCACTGTTTATATTTTTTATTAGATGAAACGAATATCGGCAACTATCCGATATCCGGTCTGTCCGGCGGCGTAAATAATATCCTGCCGGATACCGAATAGTAAAAAGAGACATGTTTGGATAACTCATTGATTTGTTTATTAAAGTATCACTTAAGAAATACACCTTATAATCACAAAATAAATTCTACAACTTAGAAAATTGATTATCAAGCATAAGGTAAATTATGGAGAGTAATTCTATATAATATTTCGTTATAGCGTTTAGTTGTAGCGTTTCGGCGTTTTTCGATATTTTTATAAAATTCTGAAATATAGGCACTGAAACTCGTAAATTTGTCATAAAAAAAATATTTTTCTTTATAAAAAAAGTTTGAGAAATCCTGGAACTTCTTCATTAAATTATATTTTAGATATTGTATTTTTCTATATACATACACAATTTTAGGGTTCTAGATTTTATGGTTTTCGAGATTTATGGAAAAATTAAATAAAAATTCAAAGGTTGATAACCCCTGACTGAAAAAAAAATTCAAAATTCTGAGTATACAAATTTTGTATGCTTAAAGTATTCAATAGTTTCTGAAATTTTAGCATCTGTGCAAAAAGCGAATCAAAAGTTATAAAGAGGGGACGGATACACACACATACACGTTGGAAAAGTGCCCCTCACCCCCTACCCTCTAATTAATGATATCTTTTGAAAACGAAATAGTATAATTTGACTTTTTCTGAAGAAATCATTTTTTTGAAATTTCGATAAAACCAGTTTTAAACTTTTTAGGAGGCACTTAAAAATCATCCCTTTTTATATGTGCCCTTTTTCGTCCCTTTTAGTTAAATTTTGGAAAAATTGCCAAATACGCTAACACTCATTTCTATAGAAGAATTCATATGCCAAATCTCAAGTTCGTACCATGTCTAGTTTCCGAGATATTCGCATACTTTGAAAAACATTCAACCCTTATTTTCACCCCCTTAGGGGTGGAATTTCCAAAAATCCTTTCTTAGTGGAAGGTTTTGTATTGAGACCTACCTGATTTCCAAATTTCACTTCTCTACGATTAGCCGTTTGGGCTGTGCGTTGATGAGTCAGTCAGTCAGTCAATCAGTCAGTCAATCAGTCAGTCAGTCAGGCACTTTCCTTTATTATTATAGATTTATAGTGGGTATGCATTATTGCATAATATTGTGTAACATAATATTTTATCTTTTTTTTATGTTTCGCATAAGAAAATTTACAACATTGTATTTTTGAAAAAAAAAAATACTAATGAGAGATAAGTAGGTACCTATAGGCATTTGCCCGCATTTTTAGTAAAAGTCCGCGGTAAAAATTCATATAAGTACCGAGAACTATTTAAGCCTCAACTTTCTTCACAATTTTTGATCATTAATAATCGATCAAGAAAATATTTAATTAAATGAGTGTCGCTTTCGCTCGGCCTATATTTCCAAGAAAAAAACTTTTCTGTTTTTTAAGATTGAAGTATTTTTTTTGAAACACTTGATCAAAAAATAATCTATTATAAAACATATTATGGTGATCTATGTTTAATAATTGCTTGGATGAGTATTGAGTTTCGGATGAACTTGACAAATTATTCAAAATACAATTCACTCCAAGTGTATTGTCTTTTTTTAACTAAGGAAATCGGCAAAGTTACTCTTCAGAAGAAATTTACAAACAAAATATTAATGTAAATAATTATGAGAATGGGGGGTCGCGTAGACCCCTTCCGGCCCGAAGTTAATATAAAAGAAAATTGGTCCGCACCTACCAACTTTTCTCATTCCCTTACGTCCGTTCCGCTGTCTTACTTGAAGCAATTTCTATTAAAATTTTACTTAATTAAAAAAAATACCTGTAATGAGGGTTTTTTTTCATGATTTATTATACAAACATCGAGAAAGCGGCAGCGCCTTTATTTCTTGTCGCAATATCTATGTACCTGGTCTATACAAAAATGTTAATGGAACTCCTTAATATTTGAAGGTAGGTACCTACCTACCTTTAGCCTTTTTGAAGAAATCACAAATGACAAAGTCGCAAAGTATTCATTAATAAGAAGGTGGCCAGGTACCTACATACCTTCTGTAATATTTATTAACAATTTTTAAACACTCTTCTTTACAAAGTTGTCTATGAATGACGAATTTTAATTGATTTCATAATTATTTTAATTTATTATAAATAAATCTTGTAAAAAATATAGTTAAATATAGTTTAAATAAGTACCTACTAGTGTGGCCTTGGTAGACTTGTGACATAGGCACCGACTTCAGATCAAGAGGACACATTGAATAAGACCCTCCACCACCCGAGTATTACAGGAATTTGGATATTGCTTTTTACTCGCATTATATGAAGCCAAGACGGGACTCCGACATCGCCGTAAGGGTCCCACATCGGAGTAAAATCCCGTCCGATAATTTAGATAGCCAAAACTTATTCAATGTCCCACAACTAGGATCTTTTTTTTTTTATTTTCTTTTCTCTTTCTTTTTTTACAAGTGTGTTAGTGTATCACCTGTTGTGAGCAACTGTGTTGTTAGATCAAGAGGAGAAATTTCTTACTCAGGGTTGAAATCCTGTACCAGCTTGGACGGGACCGGTTGACTAGTAGAGAATTCTGCATACATTATGTTCCGCCGACTATACCTAATGAAATTTGTGTATAGAAGAGTATTATTATTTATTTATTACTAGCCCAACAGACGTTGTCCTTAGTCCTTACTATGAATATTGGTTTCAAATGTCGTGTAATTTATACAAACATACGTTTAAAATAGGTATGTAGGTATATTTGAATGTTATTTTTTTTTCTGAAAGCTTGAAAGAAATTCTATAAAAAATCAGCGAATCAAAATTTTTAATCTCAGGTAAACCATAATTATGTTGTTATAGAATTTTTCATAGATGGCGTCGCAGGAAATCCCTTTCATACTAACTTTAGTATTATATTTTATATTATTTGCTATCCATTTTTTAAAATTCTTAATAATATATTTTTTCTTTTTTTAAATGAATTTTTGCTCACTCAAAGTGAACACAAATTCACTCATTGACTCTTTCTCAGTAAAGCTACTTAAAGCTTGTGTCGTGAAAGAGGAAGATGGTCGGCACCTGGGATCGAACCCACAGCCTCCGCACGAAACAGTGTGAAAGCCGGCATCGTAACCGCTAGACCACCAACCACTTCTTTATTTATTATTCTGTTATCCGGAGCGGAGAAGAATCCAATAAACCAAGCATCATAAAAAATCTGTTCAGCTGATCTCGAGTTATAAGTGTTCGCACTAACCCGACTTTCTTTTATGTTATAGATACGTATATGATCACTTTTTTACTTGAATCTTCTACTGAGACTTGGATCATGTTTGAAATAAGACAGGACCGGTTGCCTGGTATAAAATTGCAAAATTATTATAAATAGTAAATACCTACATAGATTTAAGAACCCCCGAATACAAACTGAGCAGAAAAGGCAGATACGCATCTTCCGACTGTTCTAAACACACCTCTTTTTGTGTTTTGATAATAAATTTATAAAAGCAATAGTATCAATGCAAAGGGGCATGAGTCAAAGTTGTCTTCTATTATTTTTTTTTACATTAAATACTATTTAATTTTCAACTGCACAGAGTAAAAATGTATAACTCGTACCTTGTTAACTTTGAACCTTAATATTATAGTTCTCAGTGTAAAAGACAATAAATAATAAAAATTGACTCTTACCCCTTTCCTTAGATACCATGGTGTGTAGGTGTTTTGCGACTTCTGTAACGGAGTGGCAGAAAAGTTTTGAGACTGGTTAAACTACAAGCAATCTAGCGGTCTTGCGCAGCTGTTCTTTATAGAGCATTACGTGTATCAGTACCTACCCATACCTCAGCGGGAGTTTCAACTTCTTTTATTGACTTCTTGATTTTTTAGAGCAACTTGATGCCGTCGAGTTGAGTTTTTGCACTCTTAGTCATTTGGGGAAAAAATAAATCTTTATCTTGCTGTAATTGTTTGAATTATAAAACTAAAACAGGCCTATGGGTAATTTATTTCATCCTAAGCACAAATTTTTGGCTGGCGAAAATTAATTTCGATCAGCATAGAACACGTTGAAAATGAACACCATTCGCGGAGGCCGTCAACTTCGAAAGCCGACGAAAAGATGGAGATCAGCCGTCGAATAATAATCATCGAGGAATAATTCTATTTGAACTATTAAAGGCCCAACGCATCAATCAGTAGATATATCTTACAGAAAAGCCTTTCTTTGAGATATTTGCCGCATCAATGTGTAGATATCGCTTAATTTTAGGATATCCGACGCCATTTTTAACAAGAGGTACCTTCTATTGGATAACGATTTATCTCTAGGATGGCTGTCAAAATAGCGTTCACTGACGTTTATACATAAACTCTCGTAACGCCGTAAATGTGATGAACTTTTGACTTTTTTTTACCAAAATGATAAAAAATATAAAAAATCATCATTTCAACGAGAAAATATAGATACATATTATAATGAATTATCATTTTAATCAATCAGTGTATAGCTACCCAAGGGAACTACTAAAGCCCCCGATTAACGATCACTCCAAATGGATGTCATTCATTTTGACAGATATTGTGAAACTTGAGTGTATTTTTTTTTCAATAATTTAAAAAAAAATTCTTTACTTCTTCTTTTAAATAATTTAAAACAGCAACACTTGTACCCTGGATCCATTTGGACAATGGATGCGATTGAATTTCGGACTGATGTATATACGACTCACCCTATCACTCCACATCATCCATTTGATTTTCCACACTCACGATAATTTTTTGGAGTGACATCGCTCTATTCAAATGGAGTGATCGTGCCTTAGAAATAAATTTTTGGAGTGACATCGCTCTATTTTAACGGATGGAGATAACATTAAATTTGAAAAAAAATATTCTTAGATATTCGATCTCATTACTTTTCTGCCGCACCTTGTACATAAGAGAACCTTTCGGCAAAGGGTGGAGATATTATTTATTTTGCAGTGGGTACGAAATACTAGAGAGGGAACATTTAAGTTTGGGGCTAAATAATTAATGAGGAAGTATTGTAAATATTGAGCAAAGTTTGGATTGGGTGTTTATTTTGACTTGACACTAGACTGCTTTATGGTTGCTACTAAAATAATTTTGGCACACCGAGACCTGTTAACAAAAGCCTGTGTGTGTGTTTCTTCCATAAATAATAGACGCACGCTTTTATGAACATTATCATGTAGCGGCTCGACTATAACAAACTTTTTACACACTAACTCCCTTTATATTGTTACAATGTTGCTTCTTTCAGGAGTTTAGAGAGGCGAGATGGTTCCTTTAGCTGGGATGTTCGCAGAGTTCCATTTTACTGTTTTGAAATCAGTACCCGTAGGTATTCATAATTTTAATCACTAACATACTAAGCATAACCAGAGATGGCGTTGGACAGAAAATCTTGGCGCAACAGGACACGGAGAGCCGACCCCAAATAATGGGACAAAGGCGAGGGCGAAGAAGAAGAACATACTAAGCATAATATATAATATTATTATATTTTAATTATTATTATTGTGTTTAAATGTTTTAAGTGTTCTTGAGCTATAAAAATGGTGTAACTAACCCGACTTTCTTAAATCTATAATATAAAAGAAAGTCGGGTTAGTGCGAACACTTATAACTCGAGATCGGCTGAACAGATTTTTATGATGCTTAGTTTATCGTATTCTTCTCCGCTCTGGATAACAGAAAAATAATAATTATTAAACATTCGATAAATGGATAGCAAATAATATACTATTAAAGTTAATGTGGAAATGATTTACTGACAACAACGCCATCTGTGAAAAATTTCACAACAACACAATTTTAATCTACTTGACAACCATTGAATTTGAAAAGGTTGGTACGCAGTTTTTTGATAAAATTTCTTTCAAGCTTTCAGTAATATTTGTTTTAACATTCAAACATATTATTTTAAACGTATTTTTATATAAATAATTACAAATTCGAAATCAATATTCATAGTAAGGACTACAGGACAACGTACTACAGGAAAGCTAGTATAATATTACTATTATATCGATAGGATTGAAAGGTAAGCGCTAACGTATCAGGGTTGAAAATCTACACGACTTTAAGCGCAGTTAACTGTTGGTAATATGAAGGACGGGATATAATAATATAATATTACATAGGAGTACTTAGGTATTATTTTTGAGGGGGTATTATATTGTCAATAGGTAATAAACGATTACAACCGTATGATTCTCTGGTGTAATAAAACCTAATCCGAGACGGCTTCTTCTTCTAGCTGCGTGAACCAATAATTTTTTATTGGTTTGCTGGCCCTTCTTCCCACTATAATTTAGGTACCTACCTACCTACAACCTACATTCTTCTTCCTAGTATGTATTTGTTTTGAAACCTTAACACATATACATACCACCATCGTACAACCGCACATCAACATCGTAATATCAAATTGACGTGAAACTCCAAAGAGTGTAAAGGTTTTGTTAAATGTATAGGAAATACTTGTGTACACAGTATTTTATTCGACGGTTATTATTGTTATATACCTAATGTACGATGTACCTATATATATTTTTACAAAAATGAATCTGTGTCGACTCAAAGTGAAAAGAAATACACTCTTTAACAAACAACTTAAGCTTGTGTCGTGAAAGATGAAGATGGTCGGTAGGTACCTACCTGGGATCGAAACCACAAACTCCAGTAAAAAAACCGGCATCGTATATATCAACTACATTGTTGAAGGACTGCATAATATTATTATACACAGTGTTAGGTAGGTATACTTAGTATTTGCTGCAATCACTAAATCAGTGTTCAAATTTGACTCTAGACCGTCTTCTTCTGCTGTTTCGTACGCTGGCTTCATGTGATCACTTTAAATTAACAATGTTCACTAATTAAGTGGCTTATTCGTTGAAATCCCCTTAATTCTAAATCATGAGAATCTTCAACATGTTCAACTCCATGACTCGAACCAGCAACGCGAATCATCTCAAGCTGTGATGCTAGCCACTGGGCCAGCCGACCCTGTGATAATATATTAGCACTGTAAGTATAGTAATGATATTCTTTATTAATTTAATATAGATACGTCTTTTGTAAAGTGATGAGAACATTAGCTACCAATTTATTTTAACTAACCCAAATACCTATGTATTTATTCTTCTTCTTCTCAGCCTTCTCACCCGTCCACTCCAGAAAGTATGTCTCAACCATGTTCTTCTATTCATGTCTATATTGCGCCTTCTGCATCCATGTCCCGCCCGCAAACCTCAACAGTAGGCCTAGACAAAAATACAAATTGGCGATCGACTGCAAACGAATTCTTCGACAATGAAGGGTAGGAAGAAAATTTTTTTTTTTATAAAAAAATGAATCTGTGCTCACTCAAAGTGAACACAAATACACTCCTCGACTCTTTCACAGTAAGCTACCGAAAGCTTGTGTCGTGAAAGAGGAAGATGGTCGGCACCTGGGATCGAACCACGACGTCCGCAGTACGAAAGCCGACGTTGTAACCGCTGGGTCACCAACCAAATCAACCGACCACTTTTTATAATTTTATATAAGTGTCATTGTTTGGTTAAAATTATTGTTTATAATATATGTTCCAGTTGACAGTTAATTTTTTCGCACTATACACTGGCGAAATCTTCGCTTATAGTCGAACGCCAATTTGAATTTGTCTACTGGGGCTGTGGGGCTAGTACGAGTTTAATCGAAAGATAATTGCACGCAAATAAGCACTTATTAGCGTGCAAATAGTGTTCTAAAATCAATCGATCGAATCGTACGATTATTTTTGTATGGATTTTTTTCGAAACTCTTTCGATGATCGTTTCGATATTCGATCATCGAAAACTTATACTAGTGGTACTAGTCATCTCTCTCCATCGAAATTAGGGTCATCCGGGGTTTCTCTGGAATAGAAACTACTGTAACTAACTTAACTATTTAACTAACTTAACTAACTAAAAAAAAACTTAACTTAAAAACTAACCATTTAAGCTGTAAGTACCAGTCGGTTTTTTTAGGGAAAATATGCAGAACTCATTCAGAGTGAACAAAAATACTCTCAATCTAAGCAAAATATGTTTTAAACATCAGTGATGAAACCGAATTATGAAATAGTTCATAATATTATAATAAATCCAATAGAATTTATACCTATCGCTTATTTTATTTGTTGAGACTTGGTGTGAAGCAATACCTATTGTATAATAAACTATTATTCTGAAATGAAAAACAGACGATTGAGTTGCATCATGTTCAATTTTTATTGAGACTTTTGACATTTCTATATTCTGAAAATATTGTATCCAATGCGTAACTACTGGCAATTTATTTAGTTCTAAGCATGAGCTTCTTGCGTCGAGTTGGAACATGAATTTGAGAATACCAGTCATTATGTCACAATATTTAATTAGGTATATTTAATAAAAAAAAAAAACACAATATTATCTAATTGTTTGAATTATTTGCGAAAATCATTATTCGTCATCTAATACTATCTTGTATGATTAATTAAGATTAGCGAACAAGCCCACGCAAAGAGCTTTTATTTTCTTACAATAAAGGAAAAAACCTAAGGATTAATCAAATAACGATTAAGTGTACATTGTTATAAATATTAAGATAGATACTAATGAAACAAATAGTTAAGTACTTAAACGAAATACAAACTAATTAACCAATAATTAGATTTCTATACTTATCTACTAATTAAACACTTTGTCTAGTTTCCATAATAAATACATCAGAATTATAATTTTCTTGGAACTTGGAATTTTTATCTTCCACGTTCATTTATTTATATTGCTTTTACCTTCAACCTGTTTTCTGTATTTTCATCATCTATATTAATACGTGAAAAAAAAAATTGTGACCATTTTTACGAAAATTTGCGCAGACGGAGGAGTATGATATTTCGCACACATATCTTATATATAAAAATGGAGAGCTATTTCGCGTTATCATCGTATGGCGCCTAAATGGCTGGACCGAATCCGCTAATTCTTTTTTGTCGTGTAGGCTTTTATCAGGAGAATGTCCTTTTAGAAGAAAAAAATTAAGAAAAATGCATGGAAAATTAGAAAATTAAAGAAAACTCGTACGCAGACAACCTTATTAGTACTTTTTACCTTATAACGTTTATTCCAATTTTGCAATTTTGACAGAAATTGTCAATTGGTGCAATTGACAGAATGCGGATGAAATATACATGGTTTAA
Source organism: Mystacides longicornis (assembly GCA_963576905.1). Lineage (NCBI taxonomy): Eukaryota > Metazoa > Arthropoda > Insecta > Trichoptera > Leptoceridae > Mystacides > Mystacides longicornis. The sequence continues at coordinate 14,489,589 of OY756429.1, read as the reverse complement.
AACAGACGCATCGTTTGGAATCACATTGGTCAAATGATAATTAATTCATCACCATACAAATTCGAATTCAATATTCATAGTAATGAACACAGGACAACGTCTGTCGGGAAAGCTAGTAGTTTATAAAGAGAAGGAGTGTCGAATGCTAATTTTTTTTTAATTATGAATAATAATACATTAAATCAATAAAAATAAACATTACGCACGCTACTGTATTTTGATACTCATACACACTCCGATGTATTTAACATTGACACAGACGAATTTTTTTCTTTTGTTTATCTGTGGTCAAATTGAGAATAGATCAATATTGTTTGCCTTTAATAATAATAGAAAAAACTTTGTGTATATATAAACATTTCAAATTTGACGTATACATGTTATTGTTTAGGAATGAACGTTTTAAAATAGCGCTCGCTCAATATATCTAATATAAAATATCAATATCACTTTGTTAGAGTCGAATTTCGACCTCTGGGGGACCACTAATTCATATAAATATACAAAAATAAAGTTCTGCAATAAAACAACAATTCAAGGCAAAATTCTCTCAAAAACCTTTTTTTGTCATGTCTCCACGCCTTCCTGTTGTCAGCAAATCGCTTCATATCTGCATAGGACACGATATGTGGTATTATGATAATATGTAATATTTAGGTATATGAGACAAGTTCATGTTATGAGCTTCTAAACATGTCTCCATTCATGCTACATTCTATGTAGCTGTTTCTGAGGCGACCTCTGCATTCGACGATTCCTTTGACGATGGTAGGTATAAGATATAAGAGCTGGATCGCCTCACCCGTTCTTCGATGACAAAGGCAGTTATTTTATCTACATATTACTCTATTACTCAAGGCTGTAGTTGTGCTGCTAATGATGACTTATTAGTTGGTTGCTACTGTTTGGACAGCAGATCTAGAGGTTTTTAGTCAACGGCAAAGGGGATACGTCAAATACTTTGATGTGGTAGCATTTTATTTCATTAATGTAATAAGTCCTTACGAGCAAAACTTGAAAATGTAGGGGTATATAAGATGGTACAGAATCGATCCAAACTAATATGAAAATGTACGCAGACTGATGTAAAAAAATCATATCTGACTCGTTACGTAGAATATTTTACAGATTTATTCAAGAAAGAAATATGATTTGTACCTACTCATACGAGTTGTTATACGTACATTACTCTCATTAGCAGACATTTATTTCCCATTTGATGAATTTTAGCCTGCATACCTACTTACTAATTCGTTTAACATTATTTTGTACATACCGCGGTTCATGTACCAAATGACGCAAAGTGTCATTTATGATTACTAATTCCGGTTTAATTCTAGTAAATATGTAGGTACACATATAATTATACGATATAGATAACTGTCTAATTCCTAATGCATTCACAATAATCAATTATGATTACATTGTTTAACAATGCTCGATTAGTGAAACCAATGCAGGAGAAATAAACACGTCGTTAATCAACGAAGCGACCGCAACAAATATCTGAAATCACCGGTGGGAAACAATAATTTGTTGCGAAATATAATTTTACAAGATTGTACGGAGCAGAAATACACTGATGTAGCTGAAAACATTTATTTGAAGATTTATACAGTATCTTGCAGCTTGCAGTTCCTCAATAAGCGGATAATTATATTGTTTTATACTCAGCCTCCCAATCCCCTATACCTTGTGAGGTTATGCAGATGCTGTTTTTTTATTGTATCTATCATTATTTCGCTGCTTTTTTGTCATATAAACCGGAGCACGAAAACCTGATCAGTCATTTTCGATTATTTGTGGTTTTCGCGTCGATCATGTCAAATAATTGGTTGTTTTATATATCTAAATTTCTACATAGGATTATAATGAATTCTATATTTCTTAAAAATAATTTTCTTGGACCCCCCCCCCCCCACCCGCCAGAAATTATCAACATCAACGGACAGCTAAGCTTTGAATCAGGACAGTACCTAGTACGGACAGGGAGACAGCTTGAGCCCATTTCTCTTCAACCTCATTATGGATGAGATTGTGTAGTAGGTAAAAGTGTTTGGAAAAGAATTGGAAGGGAGAGAAGACTATCAATATTGTATGTTATGTAGACGACGACGTGGTAATATTCGCTGAAACTTGGGAGCAACTGCAGTCACTTCTACAAGCAAGTCAACATTTCAACATGACTATTTCAGTAACAAAGACTAAGAGAATGTTTTTTCTCAGTCTTCGGGGATTTAGCAAAGCGTATCTGTAGGGAAGGCTCCAAAGAAGGTTATAAGGTTATTAAGGTTTTTTCCCTGGTATGCAAATGTGTGAAGAATAGACTCAACAAGACTCCCTCACAGGCATTGCACGGCCAATCCCATAGAAGACGTTTCCCAGGCAGACCACCAATTACATAGGTGCAAGAATAGATTGAAATCAACCTCGCAAGACACCTCTTGTATTACAGGCCACAAGGCCTAAATTAAAAAGAAGAACAATTTTGTTAAACAAAGTAGGTAATTTTTAGAATAGTAGGTATTGTTAACATTCTCTTGGCTCTTGTTGCCTCCCTATGTCCCTAAGTGGGGTCATAAGGGAGTTTGGATTTGGATTGGATTGTTAACATCTCAAAAGAACGAAAATATTTAAGACTAAGCGAGGACTATATTGTAGCATATTTCTATATATAAAAAGGAGCCCTATTTTCGTACGTCATAGTCTTACGCGTGAACAGTTGGACCAATTTTTCTAATAAATTTTTGTTGTTGTATTTCCTATTGTGAGGAAAAGGTTCTTATTATGAAAGAAAAACATCAAGAAAGTTTCGGGAAATATATCAGAAAATTTATGAAAACCCGACGCAGGTAAAATTCTTAGTACTTTTGACAATATAAACATTTCTAATATAAATTGTTTGTTGATTGATAGTTGCCATGTCGACATAATGATGCATTGGCAATATGAAAATTAATTTACATATCATTATACAAATTGGAATTCGTTATTCATATTAAAGACAGGACCACGTCTGCCGGGAAAGCTAGTTGTTAATAATAACACAGTGTAGTACCTAGTAGGTAAATAAAAGCTAAGTCTAACAGTGAACGACACTTAATCACTACCTATTGGTTTATCTTGGTAGACTGGTGTTCCAATGGGGTTTGAAGAAAGTCTGGGATCACATACTTGTCGTGTTTGTGAGAGAAATGTTGAAGTAGGTCTTCGGATGAAAGCTTGTCAGGTTAGACCTGAATTAATAACAGTGAGGCGTACGTGCGAAATTCTGTACACACACTACCTGCGGAGAATGTTTGTTTATATACGAAACAATTTGTTACAAGAAACAATGCCAAGTTGAAACCTTATTGGAATTGTTTTTTCTTTTCTTTTTATTATTCTGTCTAGGTACCTACTTAAAATCAGCCACAACAAAACCTAACTTAATGATTCTTAAACTCAAAGCAATAACATTTTTTGTTCTTACACGCATGTGTACCTACCTATCTATAAAAATGGAACCGTATATATTACGGCGAACCCAGCGGAATATAATAGAAAAATTACCTATATATTTCTCACAAATAACCAACACAATGTTCACACATTAAAAATGATAATAAAAACAAAAATTCAAGACTTAGTAGACACAGCTAAATCCCGTAAGTTACAAAAAAATAAGAAAGTTGCGTGGATAATTAGAAGTAGCAAACTTCTTAGAACTTTTAAAAATATAATTTTAATTCCAAATTTGAAATTAAGTTTAAGTTTGACAGGAACTGTCAGTTGTTTAATAGTTGGTGCGGTTGACAGAATATCGATGGAAATGTGTGAACACAAATATACATTTGACATATTTTACGGTGACGAATAGGTTGTGGCGTGAAAGTGAAAATGGTCGCCTCCGGGATTCGAAACCATTTCCTTCGTATCGGAGCACTTTCCCTTTAAAAATCTAAATATTAAAAAAAAAACTATAAGCCAAACCCAAGTGAATTATAGCTACCTGGACAAAGTTTTACCGTAATAATTGGATGAACAGCAAGGAAGCGTATAAACCTCGTAATAAAAATGAAATTTTATATAATAAGATTTTATGCAAGCTATTTTGCTGCAAGTTGTGGAGCTCTGGGTAGTTCACGAGCAATCGTTGGCGACCGTTGGCGTACTACGGCATATTATTCAATAGGTCAGTTGCAAGCTTCAACTTCTTATAATATAGTTAGTTACCTACCTGTTTCAACATTCTACATAGTTGTGTACGAAACATGGTTCAATGCTCAAGTGAAGAATTCAATATTTTTATTTGAAAGAATCACTTTGATAAATTTTGTTATTTTATTTTGATTTCTGTCGCAATCTTAAAAAATAAAAAAAAATATCACCCGCATTTTTATCGTCGATAAATATATTTTCGTAGGTAAATATGAAATTTCACGTTATATTTAGACGCTGTAAGGAGTTTTTGGCGTCTCTCCGGATGTTGTGGCAAAGGTTTTGCTTATTGAAGTAACTGATAGCTTCTTCCGCCGTCGGTTTCACCCGGAATATCAAAGATACGAAGTCAAGAAAATGGTGCACAGGAGACATCGTAATATATGTTAGTATACGTTCATATTATACAGGGTAAATATATTTCATTCTGGTAGAGAATAGAGTTGTTACCATAATTCAAGCACGCATGATATATTCACAATATGATGTTAAGTCAAGCATAATTAAACCCCACATGGATCAGTTCAGTGCTAAGCAAACCTATTTAAGTTTCATAATAAATGGAAATAATGGTGGTTTTACTCCCTGTTGCTTACAGGTGTTTTGAAATCGTGATGAATAATTAGAATTATTTTTGACGGGAGTTTTAACATTTTGTTTGTAAATCTATTTCAATTTCACTGATTAATTAAATGGTAGGTATACTTTGAGAGTAAACTAAGCTGGAGTATTTTTATAGTGAACACAATTTTTAGGCGCTATTTTGCAGATTTTATAGACATAAGTCTTCCTTTGTTTACCAAAATATCAGATACCAGGGTACTTATTCGATCTCGACCATGATACTTATCTGATCTCGATTATGATACTTATCTGATCTCGACTATGATACCTACTTATCTGATCTCGACTATGATACTTATTTGATCCCGACTACGATACACCTATCTGATCTCGACTTTCATATTCCTATTCTATTTCTTTTTTTTGTGCTTTCAAAATATAATTTTATATGCTTACGAGAAAATCTTTTTTTTTTTAGAAAAGGTGAAAATGAAATTATCAAACGCATTATGATTATGGTCCTTAGTTTGACAAAACACAAAGAACGTTTTTCGAGCGAAAATGTAAGCTATGCGCATCTTAGCAGGAGTACTTACTCTGAGTTATCCAAGATATTCAAATGAGTAAAAAATTTGCTAAAAGCATCTGAAATAAAGTTCAAAACATTACCTTTCTACTGAAAGCGATTTGGGTCACAACGGTTGGAAAGTTTCAGAAAGTGTTTTATTAACCGTCATAGAAACATTTATTGGCTTTTATAGTTACAGATACCTGGCTCCTATAACAATATAAGTATTGATCTATTCGTCACTGCTTCTATAAATAATTGAAAGTGCGGCTATACCTATCTAAAAAAAATAAACTCTCATAATGTATCATGAAGATTTATTTTAATATAAAAATAGGATTCCTATATTTTTATGTACGAAGAAGGGTTGTTTGAGTGCTGGGATATGCGGGGAATATAGGCAGCTACCTGCCTGTCGCTAATAAAATACACGCTTACCGTTATCCATTTGTTTGCTTTCGCAAGGCGTCACGAAAATTCTTTAAAGCCCCTTATTTCACGCCTTATTTATCCGAATTGACGGACTTAAGTCAACATTTAGTTGCACGTCTCTTTTCAACGCCTTACTTCCTTAGTCGCCACGCACTCAATTTCTTACATTTAATGTTGTCTTATAAACAAAATTATTTGGTAAAATGAACTAAAAACGATCCTTGTAGAAATTATAGGTATTTTTTTTAACAATTAGCCAGTTTCAAAGGATGAAATTGTTTTTCCACAATTTTGTTTTCGTTACATTTTCATCTCTACAGGTTCATATAGATTATATATGTAGATTAACAATTTGCTCTTGACACCAATACATTTATTTTTTATGTGAAGTTTGCAGCTTCCAAAAAGTGCTGTCTTTTTATGAAGGTCAATTTATACGTATATGTCCCTTTTATCACTGCGAACAGAATCGGTCTTGTGATTTTCTAAATGTTGATGTGAATCATGTAGCCTAACGTTCAAAATCTGCTAGGTGCGAGAATTCTTGCTTTCTTAGAGTCCATCATTGCCCTTCCAAGTGCATGACTTCTTTTCTAAGTGATGCACTTGGTTACCGAAGCCTGTTGGTATAAGAATTCCTCTTTTTATTCTCAGAGTAGGTATATTGATGCAAAAGATCATGCAAAAAAACTTGATGCAAAAGATCAAACAAAAAAACTCTTATTCTCGTTGCCCTGGATTTGGTTTTATTCTTCACGAAAGGTACTGCCGCTGGGGTTCAGCTGTCCCTCCACCTCTTCGATGGTCTTCTAGGGGGCGATGCCCTGGTGGAATTTTGTTGGCCACTATGTATAGTATTAGCCAGATTCGTCCATTCTGTTGACATGGTCTCCCCAAAATCTTCGTTTATCTATGCCCCATAGTACGATCTCTTGGGCTCACAGATCTGCCTGATATCGACGTTGCGATTTCTTTCTCTCAGTGTCCTCCCTGTGATTGCTCACAAGACTTTCATTTCCGTATTCTCATATCGAGCGCAATGTACATAGATCTCTTGTTGCCTCCCTAAGTGAGGCGTAAAGGGAGTTTGGATTGGATTCTCATATATTTATTCTTAATACCCCCCCCCCCCCTCTACATTCTGAACGTGAACTATGGTAACTATTCCCCTTTGCTATGGCTGAACCAATTGATGAGTAAATACCTCAAATAATTATTTAGATATAGGAGCAATGAGATATCCATATTGGCAATGTGTTTACACAACGTTCTTAATTATGTATAGATTCATGTGATCATTTTTCAGGACTATATATTAACGAATAAGTAACAACAATTATTCATGACCGATGTTCTATTTTAAAATGGAACAAACCACTACGGACTTACGACCGTCTTCAGCAGTCGCAGTCTTTAAACTTGGTTGCTCTCTTGTTCTCAATAATTTCCAATGTGTTTAAAGCTAAAGTTTGACAGATAAAATGAAAGATCTTTCGAGTATCTGCCTTCGAGACATCCCATTATCCTAAAGGAAAAGGCAATTAAACAACTGTTGGTGGATTCATAAGCAACACTTCATAGAAAAACAATTAAAAGCCAAAAGTTGACTTTGAAACATTCGCACCATAATTATAAAAAAAATGAATAACCAAGAAGTCTCTGTTATAGTTATTATTCCCGCGTATACCTTCAGAGACGGCACATATTGCCAAAGCAGCACTTCGAACACATCGTATAGGATTGAAGACTGCCTTATAAATGGAGTGTTTCCAAAGTGTGGAAACTCGGTCTGCTTTGAGTTATTCCCTAGAGGACCGCAAAGCCAGTTATAAAAGCCTAATGACCGATTACCTTCCTTCCAAAGGCAACTATTAGTAAGCAAGGTATTAGCGATTCTCTAAGAAAAGCACTGCACTAATAAATTTACGAGTATTATTGCAGGCTATTTTCGCTAGTCTCTCCTACCTCATAGGTCAACAAACTTAATAATATTCATAAGGTAGGTACTTAAACTACAAAATGGTCTCTTTTCAGGGTGAAAATAAAATTGCATATTTTTATGGTAATATCATCAAATAAAAATATCGTTTACTGAAAGTTTTAAATTTTTAATACCTTTGACTTCAAAATTTTTCCTGAAGTATTAGGTAGGTAGCTTTGGGTGTATCTATAAATACCAATAAAGCTGAGTCTTACAAGTTAAAGACTATAATTCCAGAAACTATTTTCAGAGAAAGTCTTATTGTATTTAATATCATATTTTAATTGAAGAAAGCTTTTGACTATAATAATGACAATACCTAATGATCTTTACTTAAAAAAATAATAATATACAAAATTATCCAATAGAAATAATTATGCACAATGTTCTTATTATGTCTAGATTCTTGTGACCATTTATCTGGACGAAATTAATTAGTTAAGTTCTAGTCCTGAAAAATAGTCACAAGAATCTAGACATAATTGGAACGTGGTGCAGCAACAAAGCCGATAGGCAATAAAGATGAGACATTATCAAAAAATGACAGCAGTCGCAGTCTTTACATTTTGTTTCTCTCTTGTCATCAATAATTTCCAACTTTTATCTCTACATCTCATTTATTATCTACTTGTTGTATACCTACATGGGATTTTTTGGCATGTTGAACATGATGAGAACTCTCATGGTTAGGAGTTTCGGAGACTTCTACATTAGCAACTAATGGCGAACGTTGTTAACGTACAGTGATTAACTAAACTAGCCTTCGAAATAAAGTAGGAGATGGTCGTAAGCACGTAGTGGTTTAAAAATTGTCATTAGTAGTTGTTATAAGCAATAGTTGTTATTAAGCAATTTAAATATTTGCCTCCTCATTTGAGCAGATCTTGTGTTTGGGGATGATTTAACACCTAAGCATACTAAATTATTAGGTAGTGAAAATATTAAACTTTTATCACCCATCACCAACCGGTCAAGTCCTTAGGCATAACAGAGGCCTCACACAAAGGAGTTAAAACAAAGACAATGAAATATTCAGAAGTATGAGGCGACACATCGACGTCACTATTTCAATTATTTATCGAACCTCAGTTGGATGTTGGACAAACTTGGATGAGGAGGGCGGGATGCAGAGAGGGTTGTAGAAGAGGTGAAGAGACCCTGGTCATTATTTGTGAACTCATTACGAAGAAAAACCACACGAAGCGCAATGCCATATTTCGTCACTGAAGTTTGTCGAGACTACGCATCTTCAATTAATGATTATATTATGTGTTGTTATACCTACGATTCAAATAATCTTCTGTCATATAAATAAATTACTGCATGTATCATATTTTTAATATGTTACATGTCACACTTGATTCAAGTTCACTTTTCAATAGAAGTTTAAAAAATTCCTTTAATAATATAATAAGAACCTACCTACGTAATATGCAAGTTTTAAATAAATAAAAAAATAATAATGAACTTTCACTACGTAAATACACAAACCCTCCAAATATTAAATAAAAAAATATTTATTTATATGACAGAAGATTGTTTGATGAATCAGCTATAGTTTGATATTGGTTATTTTTAACAGCCAAACGGTTATCTGTAATTATTAGTCACCGATAATTAGCTGACGGAAAATAAAAAGTAACGGCAGGTTTCAAAAAAAGCGACTAAAGAACACAGCTAAAGGAACTTTTAAAATTTAAATTCTCGTTTAAGTTGACGCGTTTATAAAAAAATATACCGCTTTTTAGCTAAAGTTTGAAATGTCAAAAAAATATTTGAAAGTTGGTAGCAGTTGGCAGTGTTACCGTGGAAATCTATGGAAAAATGGGGTTGTTTACTAATATTTTCGCGGAATTTCTATTAATGTGTCAATTTCCTTTTCAATAGAGCATCAATGTGCCATTATTGTTGTTAATTTATTATTATGGTTTATGAATTAGTAAACTAAATCTGTAAACAATAATATTCTTCCCGTTTTGCCATGTTTTCCACTCTTTTTAGGCATTTTTATTCACAGTGTCACCGTTTATAAATAATGTTCATCATTTGTGACAGAGAGAGCGCCACGAAATTTCGACTTTAATATGAAGTGTCATTTTGTTGTTATGAAACCACGTTATTTTTTAAAGGAAACTTAAAGTCTCCTTTATTTTTTTATGAAACCAGGTGTAAGGGTTTAAAAAAATATTTAAATATAACACAATATTGAAGATTAAGTGAAATATAATCGTCGATTTCAATTCAAATGTTTGAAAATATAACAGTAGGAATATTTATAACAAAGGAAAGGAAAAAAAACCTCAATGTTGGGAAAAACTATTTTATGTAGGTATGCTTGTGTCAGGATTGTTGTATTTTCTTTCTCAGGTATTCACGCAGGTGTGTGAGAATATGTGAACCTGCACGTAGAAAGGAATACGTGTCTCGGATTGCCTCTTCCACCGCCTTCTGATTTATTTATTTTTACATGAAACAATAGGAAGTTTCTTAAATTTCTCTCTCTCACTAATTTTATGTTTTTGTTGAAGGTTCGACTCTTCAGTAGTAAATAACTAGGCTGTCGGTATGATCAATCAAATCATTTAACGTCTAGCAGAACGCTGATAAAAGATCGTGCGTCTATCAAACGTCAAACGATGATTATCCTCATGCCTACCTGCCAGCCAGCGAGCATACAATGTGATGTCACAATGTATTAGTTATACGACGGTCGAGCAGATATTATTGTATGAAACATATTAAACAAATGAAATAATAATATCTTCGCCCGAGGATATTAATTTCTATCTATTTTCTACTAGCCTTCCCAGCAGACGTTGTTCTGTGATCTAAATATAAATATTGAATTCGAATTTAAAACATAATGATATAAATGACTTTTAACCAATGTCATTTTGACTGATGCATCTGTTTTAAACCACACATTTTCCATCCGAATTCTGCCAATCGCATCAACTACTATCAAACGACTGACAGTTTTTGACAAACGACAATTTGATTTCAAAATTAGATCTATTCACTTTTCTGAAAAGTGAATAGATCTAATTCTAAATCTGCGTGCCAACATTTTCAATGTCAATGGTTGGCTGGTAAATAAAAATTGTGTTTCTATAGAATGTTTCACAGATGGCGTTGTTGTATCGCAATTTCCATACTAACTTTAATATTATATTTTTTACTATCTGAAACCCGTCTTGCTTTACGTTGTTGATTCGGATAGTCAGGCTTGAGCAGTAGGTTATTGAACAGGTTTTTGTCTAGTGATCCCTTACTCAGGAGTCTATGTGTTATCTTAATATTGTATCATACAGAAAAATAATGTAAGAAGAAAAAGAAAACGAAAGAGTCACTGCTAAAACGCGAAAAAAGAAAAAGGAATGACGTTTTCAATATTATTTGTTGAAAATGAAGAAAAGTTAGTCTGCCAGTCACATTGCAACAATATTTTCCTGTCCGTAATATCATTCTGTTCTATGCCTAAATGCATTTTTATTACCTCGATTCCTAATACTGTATGAATGTACATAATATAGGTTCCTACCTACCTACCTGACTGTAGTTATGCAGTTTGACCTACTTAGCTGCAGTTCGCGGTTTTTTGTGACATTCTCTCTGATACTCGTATGGCCCAATCGAGCCATAGACAAAAAAGATCGCTGTTTTACCCTCCTGTCTTGGCGTACCTTGTAATTTATATTTTCGTGTGAAAATCTTTATAAAATAAGAATTATATGACTTCTACTTACATTTTTTGTATTTTAAATCAAACTTCGATTCTTTTTATACATTTTTATACCGTAATGCTACATTTCTACACAAATTTTACATGAATAATTTTACTTCTAAAACATGACTGTCTCATTAATTGAAAATTTTGTATGAAGATTTAAAATTTTTAGAAATTTGCCAATTACATTAAAATATAGGTATTTCAGAAGTTGGAAAAAAATGTATCTATGATTACCATAAATATACCTGCAAGGATCCACGACGATTAAAATCAAACCTACAGTGTGCGGTTTATGCATGATTTGCCAACATACGAAAATAAATATATACATAACTGAATTATTATGTAGATTTTTCTATCCATTTTAAATGTTTTATTAGCTGTTATTCTGTTATGCGGACCGGAAAAAATCCAATAAACCAAAAATTATAAAAAATTGTTCAGTCAATCTCGAGTTTAAAGTGTTCGAACTACCCCGACTTTCATTTATATCTTTAGATTTAACTAAATACGAGAAATTTTCCAAAACGTTTCGCTTTTGACGGATCTTCCCGTCACATAGGCACAACGGTCCCGCCTGTTAACTATCATACTTAATCTGTGGTAGTAATAATAGTGAACCGTGTGTTATTTGTCTACCCACTCACATCAGTGAGCATTATGTCCACTTTTAACTTATTTCTTGTTCAATGAAAATTAATAATAATAGAAATGTAGCACAATTTTCTATTCTGTAGTAACAACGAAAACACCGGGTTTTGCTTCATATATATATATATATATATATATATATATATATATATATATATATACGTTGATCTGTCGACTATATGAATTTCCCAATGGTCCTAGAGTCGTTAGAAGGTAAATATCCTAAGGGGTAGCAAAAAATCATCAAATAAAACTGACTACAGAGGAATAGATTATATGGCTATTCACGATCACTCCATTCGTCCAAATAGTGCGATTTTAGTCCAAAATGACCGTTATTATGGAAAATGGATCAGATGATGTGGAGTGATAGGGCGGACAGAAAGGATGGCAAAAATTCCTGACAATTAATCTTCGGATTGTGACCTTCTCGAAGAGATATGTTTTCGATGCTCTGATGTGAGACTAATTAGATCTCATATTTATTTTTCTTTTAAGATCTATAGTCCTGAAAAATGGTCACAAGAATCTAGACATAATTAGAACGTTGTGCACCAACAAAGCCAGTAGGCAATAAAGATGAGACATTAACAAAAATGGATATATTCATATTCTGGCGCCAAATACATGACAGCAGTCGCTGTCTTTAAATTTGGTTGCTCTCTTGTTCTCAACAATTTCCAATTTTCTCTCTGTATCTTATTAATTATATTATTAAATATCTACTTGCTGTTAACTTGAGATTTTTCGACATGTTGAACATGTTGAGAATGATTAGGAATTTCGGAGAGTTAAACATTACCACCTAATGGCGAACGTTGTTAACGTAAAGTGATCACTCTAAGCCAGCCTTCGAAATAACAGTAGAAGACGGTCGTAAGCCCGTAGTGGTTTGTTCCATTTAAAAATCGAACATCAGTTATGAATTGTTAGAGTCATTAGTTGTTATATATTTAGGTATTTTAATTAATTTTTCAATAATATTACATATATACGGTGTTCAGGCGGAATGTAAAAACACACCTGACGTCAGAGCAATTGATTATTTTGCTTCTTCATTTTCTCTTGCCCCTTAGTCCTATCCCTCACCCTTGCCCATCACTCCTTTACCCCCTGTATAATATATTGTAAAAAACTTATTAAGTTTTTTATGCTGTTTATTGTCTTACTTCTTACCAACTCGCTGTTAATCTTTGCGTATATACTTTGCTAATGTTTTTCTATCATCACTGTTTTTTACATATGTCCAATAAAAATTATAATAATGCTTGTAGTGGACTCGTTTTAAATGCTCACTCTCATTGTGAAAAAGACAAGGATATTACTTATTATGAGTGAGGTATTTTCAATTAAAACTAACTTTAAACACCGGGACCCTATTATCGTACTGTGTTATCTTTGAGAAGAGGTTAAAAGCTCCCCCCATTTCCCTTGCATACCTTTTACGAAATATGGCCTGATTTATATTGAATAAACAAAGAAAAGTAGGATTGAGATTCACAAATAAAAGTTTAGAATACAGGGTATTAATAATAATTAGTACAATATTACGTTTATTCTGTTGTATTATTGTTGTTTTATTTGACTTTTTATTTAGAGTTTTGACTTTTTATTAAGATTTTTTTTTAATCATTTTTAATTTTTTTTATGATTTCTTCCTGTTAAAATTGAAACAAGTTTACGTGTGATGATATCTTGGTAAATAAACCTCTATATAAGCTGAATTGAATATTCAAAAAAATTTGGAATCCTTAATAAAACTCCAATACTGTAAACGCGGCAAAGATATAGGCGTCACTGGGGTACGAGCCGGACGGGAAGGGACTAATAATTAGAATGCTACATTACATATTCCAGATTAACATAACCTATAGAATATGTTGATAAAGTAAGGGATCTATTAAGATCATAAGAAAACTGAATTATTTTTTTTTCAAATACCTATCTACCCTGAAGATCCTGATCTACGAAGCTGGGACAGACCGCTAGTTATAAAATATTTTTAACGAAAAACTGTGTTCTTAAATTCTTTCTTGATTTTAAATCTTACAAATGGTTTTTTTTTGTTAGGTACAAGAAAATGAACCGTAACATAAGAATTGTATTTTTGGAGTCACACATTAACGGAGTAAAAAAACGTAAAGTGGACAAAATAAATGGTATGCTTTTGTCATTCTAAGCTTTTGACTAATGGATAGTCCTTGAAAAAACCTTGATTCAAAACTAGATTTATTTCCTTCTTGGAATAAACTCGTAAAACACTCATAGAGATGATAACGATTTCGACTATGGATGTTTTCGACTCAACGTTTCTTTTAGCGAAAACTAAAGATTATTTTGATTCTACTATACTTAAGAACTTAACAATGCTACCTAAAATAGCCTGACATAAATTTTGTCCAGGAAGTAAACTTTGTCCAATTTCACATCCAGGTAATTTTTTTACACTAACTTGTAAAATTTTAGCCTGACCAGTAGTTTTATAATCGGACGTGAGTATACTTAAGGGCAATTTTGTTTATTTTTTTGTAATTTCGATGATGTCTTCAATATTTTATTTTTTGTTAGATTCATACACCATCAACGCAAAGGCAACGCTGTCATGCTAGCGTTCTTTAAACTGTTGATAGTTTCGGCCGAGGGTGCTTGGTAGTAGTTGTTCATTTTCACTTATGTAAAAATAAATAAGGAGTCTTCATTTTGTGCTACTACGAATTAATTCGTACTACGAATTATACTACGAATTAATTTGAATTAATTCGTAGTATAATTCGTAGTAGCACAAACTGAAGACTCCTTATTTATTTTTACATAACTGTCATGCTAGTTGATGTTAATATTATTGTAATTCTATAAAATAAAAATATCATTGGATTTTTCCACATGTGGAAATTTCTCATAATATTCTGAAATATGGCCTAATGGCCTTAATTTGAATTAATTCGTAGTATAATTCGTAGTAGCACAAACTGAAGACTCCTTATTTATTTTTACATAACTGTCATGCTAGTTGATGTTAATATTATTGTAATTCTATAAAATAAAAATATCATTGGATTTTTCCACATGTGGAAATTTCTCATAATATTCTGAAATATGGCCTAATGGCGAACGTTGTGAACGTAAAGTGATCATACTTAACCACCCTTCGAATTAAAAATATAGAAGACAGTCGTAAGCCCGTAGTGGTTTGTTCATATATACCACTTAAAAATCGAACAGTATTAGTCAGCCATCAGTTGTTGTTGATATATTATTTAAGTACCCTGAATAACTATGTACCTAGGTACCTATAATATGCGATAATTTAGGTACTACAGTACCTAGTGATAAATTTTTGATCGGAAGGTGATTGGTGGTATTTATTCGTTATATTAGAAATGAAAAAACGAGTCTAAATTTTGTAATCCCTACCAACCACGTATTATTTTTAATAACCATTAACAGAGTCTTACTCGATTTGAGTAAGAAAGCCGTCGCTTTCGAAAACATGGTTAATGGTTGTTAAAAATAATACGTGGTTGGTAGGGATTACAAAATTTTTACTCGTTTTTTCATACAGTAGTGACTTAATAATATGAATATTACATTCTTACTAGATATACAAAATACAAAATTTGAAGTCACATTTTTTGTTTACGAGATAAAGAGATATCGAGAGGGAGGGTGTCAAATTATTCTTGCAGTATGTTCTTGATTAAAAATAATGATCATGCAAGGCAAATAATTTTTCGTTCGAATACGTGTACATGGTTTATTAGGAGGCAAATTTATTTGAATGGTTTCTTTGTCTTTCGTCCGTCTCTTTCCGTCTTGTTGTTTTGAAGGATTAATGGGAGCGAGATAGCAATAAAACGTTTTAGATTATAATACGAGAAAGAGTAGATAAATTTTGTAAATAACTATGACCTAGAGATAAAAATCTCTAACAAATACCATTAGAAGGAGGACTGATAGTCAACTGTTTTTTTTTTTTGCCCAAATTTTATGAAAGTTCTAATGCACCTACAGCAAAACATCAATATTTTTATTGTTGAATGCATTGTTTTATTAGTATCCACCTATAAAATAGCCCCTGTATACCTATGTTATTAATATTAAATTGATAGCCGCAGTCGTTAAAAGTTTACAACGAACAAAATGTACAAAACAGTTTAAACGGAATGATAAAAGTTGTTCAGGGAACAATAATAATCACAGGTAGGTTAAACAATCTAATATTATGTGGGTAGATCGTTGTATAGAGGATACATTAGCACACCCATCTGCTGAAAGTGAATATTATTATGAATATTCCACAGATTTGGCATTTTTGCAAGTTCTGGGGAGGGGCGGGAGGGGAGTATGAAATTATTTTTAATGGGTTCTCTGATTGCCCCTTGTATGACTATTTGAGAAAGGTCGAAGGGTCCGTCAGATACAAAATTAAGTACTTACCTTGCTTCGTATATCCCGTAGGTACCTATACCTGCCGGATATTCATAACCATTATCGTCCACCGTTGGACGAAGTCTCTCTGACAGTCTTGTCAAACTTTACGCAAATTGACATGCTAATGCTATTGCGAGAGTTGAGAGTAAACGCCATGTATGTAAATAAGTATTTTTTGTATTGAAACCAAATTCAACATTATCCACGGATGTTTATTATTATTTTTTTTATTATTACTGATTTCTGAAGGTAACCATATCAACGATTAGGAAAATATAATCTATTTTCAAGCTCTGGGTCTTTATTCGTTTCATATAAGTGCACCTTTAGTGTAACTAATTCTAAGAATTCACACAGGTATGATCAATAAAAATATTTACTAGCATTAAATGAATGGTTATTCGATAAAAAAAAATATATTTTTCTACTTCTGCTGATGCGCTGGCCTTCTTTACCTACATTATGTGCGCTATTTAGATGGCCAGATGTTTCAAGCTCCCGATTATTATCTTCATTCATATCATCAACATTTTGAACATTTCGAAAATTCGCTTGCCCTCAGTAGGACTTGAACCCGCAATCTTTAAGCAGAAACATAATTCAATTTTTCGAAACGTCTTCCTGCATATGAGTTTAGGTAGATATTTTTCATTTTATGTTAAGCCAGCTGTTGGAAATAGTGACTATGTTTAAGCAACCAAGTTTGATCAGCAACTGCCATTAGTAGATGCCACTAGGATAGTATCTAACATTGTTTTTTCATGAAGTGTGGAAAGTACTAAGATATGATTTTATTTATTTTTCTGTTTAGGTACTAATAGTTATTTAAGTACTTCAATAGTGTAATGTTTCTTCTTTCTGTGTCGTGTCAGGTCGCCCCAACATTGACCATCACTCTGGAGAATGCATCCCGGTCCTGTGCGGCACGAAATAGTTCCTCTACACTCGTGATCCCCGTCCACTCACGTATAGCCGGATATATTTCCGAGCCAGGATATCTGCCGTCGGCCCACCCCTCTTCGACCCTCTATTTTTCTCTTAATAATTAAGTGCAGTAAATTGTATTTTTCCCCTCTAAGTACATGACCCAAGTAGGACACCTTCCGGACCTTGTAACATTAGGCAGCTCCACCCTAGCCCTTTGCAGGACTCTTGTGTTGCTGACCATATAATATGTCCATTGTATGCGAAGCATTCCCCGGTGTACCCACATCTCAAATGCTTCCAATCGGTTCATTGTAGTAACTTTGAGAGTCCAAGATTCAACTCCGTATAAGAGAACAGACCGCACTTGACCAGTCTCTGACGGAGTTTCAAATTAAGATTGTCATCACAGAATACTGGTCTCATTTTGTAAAATGCCGCACGAGCTGCCTCTATTCTGCACTTAATTTCTGTTTCTGGGTAATCTTTTTTTTTTAGTGTAATCTTTACAATTTCTTTTTATGTTATCGACAATTCCAAGAATTCCTAAGTATATAAACAATTACTTTGCTTAATAAAGTCAATATAATTACATGATATTCACTTTATCTTTCCTTAGTAAGAAACACGGCTCATCAATCATTTGGAAAGGAATTTGGTCATCTCTTTCACTGGTGTCTCCACTATGTGTTCCGCCATTATTAGTAAAAATAGAAGTAGGTACCTAGGTACTTACGATAAACGAGAAAGTAGACCGGTCAGTACACAAGTAACTTACACAGTCAAACCGGTAGAGCTTTATGTAAACACGTACGCCTATAAAATCGAAACTAACCCTATAAAATAAATATTTGATGTATTTTTTATCTTTCTGCTCTACAATCATTAACCCGAACCACGAAAATGGGTAATTCGGGAGTAGGATACCTGACACTAGATAAGTAGACACCTAAACGATATAATGACGTTTGTGCGTGTGTGTGTGTGTGTGTGTGTCTAGCGACGGTACCGCTACCTATCGGTGGATTCACGTACCTCCAACCGATATCCGAATACGATGATATCTCTGTTCATTACAAACCCACGAAATAAATTAAATAGTTGGAATGAATCTCCCGCCCTTGCTGATTAGATCTATCCGTGTAGTGACTTTACTTATAGATACACTAGCTGCCATCCGGCGCGTTTCTGCGCATCCAAATGCATTAATATAGTATGCACGTTGAACCTTATAACGTATAAGTTAGGGTGTATTTACACAAAACGATCATAGAGTCAAAGCCCCAGAAAGGTGCGTTAATAACAAACCAACTACGATTGAGCCAGAGCTGGAAAATAGACTATATTATTGTCTTGATCGATGATACGGTCATCATGAAAAAAAAATCATTCATTCATTCAAACAACAACGAGAAAGAACTGTCATCGACATTAATTCGTTCTTTTTCGTTGTTGTATCCATGGTGTACAATATCAACGATCATGAAAGTATACTCGATTTTCCAGCTCTGAAGGCTCTTTTTTAATTTGGTATAAACGCAATCTTAGAAATATATTCTTGTAACTGGGCTGGTCATCCTTTGAAGAGAGCAAAGTATGTGCTACCAACTCCTTTTTACCAAATATGAATTGAATTCCAAATTTCTCTTTGAAAATAAAAAGTTAGTTAACAAATAATCATAGAAAATCGTTGCTATTTTTCATATATTATATTATATTCTGTATTTCATTTTCATTATGGTATTTTTTTTTGTTTTGTTTATGTAAATTAGTTTATTTCAATAAAAGTTTATTTGTTTAAAAAAAAAGAATGTTTAGCATATACGAGTGAGAGTTAAATAATATACCTACTTAGATTTTAATTAATAATACAGATACATAGATAATATCAAAATTTCTAAAGAATTATGACATAAAATTCAAATTGAATATTTTACAAGATTTGAAACGATCAACTCTTCAGCTTTATAAGTCTAGATGATAACATCCATATCCATGTTACAATCTACTACTGGCAGGTTTCGCTAATATAAGTAGGTACCTCATATCTATACTAGTAGCATGCTCGATGAAAAGCTTTTACAAATACATTATTTATGTAGTATGTATATAAATAGCTAGTTGGATGGCCAAATCCATAATGAGATATTTTGGTTTAATAATAATGTTATCACGCTGCTCAACGTATTAAAAATTGAATATTATTATTTCAGTTTCAATAATTATGTTAGTCAAATACAGTACATTAAATTAATATCAATACTTATTAATCTATTCAATATATTGGAATTGACATCAGACATCATATTATTATACTACGTGAGGGGCATTCAAATATAACAAAATGCAATTTGGGGGGATCGGGGTCTTGTAAAACGTAACTTTGCGTTACCGAAGTCGGAAGAGGTTTGAAATACGCGTTACAAAACTAGGGAATAATAATTATTAAAATGTTCCGTTATTTTGTTTTACGGGGTGTTCAGAGGTATACAATATACCTACATAACTCACGCCTAGCTACCTACCTAGTTTTATTTATACACAGGCATTTATATACGTGTCCCTAGCAACCCCTGTGATGACGAGTGTACAGCGTTTCAGAAATTTGTGAAATATTTGCGATATACATAATATGATGTAATGCAGGCCCGCATAGTTACTGTATTATATTGGAGCCTATAAAATAAATACGGCTGCTTGTAGGTATTGATCTCTTTTTTTACATTAAACTCTGGTAGAGGACACAGCTCCTTACCAAGCCACCAGCAGAAGTGTTTCAGTGCTCAACCTCACTCTACATACCTACCTACATACAGTCCACTTCAAGGGGTTCTTCTAAGAGGGACATCACACCCTATCATCATAACCAGCAAGCCATTGCAATACACTACACGGGGTATCACTCAACTGTATCACATGTAATTTTTATGTGATATTCGCTACATTATTCTATACTGTTTTAAACCCGAATATAATAATAATACAACACTTTAATGGATTGAAAATTACGAGGTTAACCTAATTGGCGGGTTTGTTGCCTTGGGCAATTTCTACCAATCAACCAATAGGTATTAAAAATCAAAACTGTTAAAAATATTAAGTTATTACCGAGAATGCGAATCGAAGTGGCGGTTATAACGCCGGTTTTCGTATTGTTTCGTGCGGAAGTCGTGGGTTCGATCCCAAGTTCCGACCATCTTCCTCTTTACGACGTGAATGATTCAAACAGTGTATTTGTGGTCATTTTTAGTGAACACAGATTCATTTAAAAAAAATGCAATTAAAACCAATCAAAGGGATTTCAAGCGACTCACCAGTCGGTACATACTACTTCGTGCATGATAGTCACAATGAGAAAAAAATATAGTGACTGTGTAACGTTTAGAGAAGGGGGGGCACAAAAAAAAGTTACAAACAGTGTATTTGTGGTCATTTTTAGTGAACACAGATTCATTTAAAAAAAATGCAATTAAAACCAATCAAAGGGATTTCAAGCGACTCACCAGTCGGTACATACTACTTCGTGCATGATAGTCACAATGAGAAAAAAATATAGTGACTGTGTAACGTTTAGAGAAGGGGGGGCACAAAAAAAAGTTACGGTACGTTACTTGGGGGCAGGGAGGTTAAAAACTCTTCAAAATTTGCGTTACTTTACGTTAATTGCGTTAAATTAATATACGAGAATTCAATCAATTCTCTTGTCTGCAGAGTGTTAAATGTTTATAAAGCTGCAAAAAGTGGACCGCCAAAGTGAGGGGATCAAATGTCATATAATAATACATTTAACTTTGAAATGTGGTGATATATATTACACATGGCTTAAATTCGCCGGTCAGGGCATATCGAAAGAGATCAGCTTCTAAGCAGGGTTGGAGAAGAATACCTATATAATATGTATCCCTTGAGAAAATCAAAGATTTTCAAAATAGGTAGGTATGATAGTTTAGAGAGAAAATAGGTATCCAAAATAAGGTTTTCGGTTGTTAATACTATTGGTTTCGGAAGACCAATTTAAGTTGATAAATTCTTTGAATTTATAGGTAGATATGAGTATTTTACTCCCTTCTTCGGATGCCCTATTAGAGTTTTAACAACGTCAGTTAGAACCTTTTCAAAATTACTTTATTTTAAAAACGGGGCGGAGGGAGTTCACAAAAAATCCGGTGTATTTAATTTATCCGATAAGCGGTTTGTCAAACTAATTTATATAGAGTATCGTGAATATGGGCGCATTATAAACAGTGGTTTAAGTATTCAATCGATTTGATTCCAATAAAAAAAGAAAGAAAATTTGTATACCAGCTATATTACACTTTTTATAGCTTCTATACTCGAAACAGATTATCGCCTTGAAACCGGGACAAAGAAACGTAGGTATTAGGTAAAATAATAATAATATTAGGTATTATGATTACAGGGGTAACATAATCATATATCATATAAGTTGCTTTGCATTAGTAGGCACTTCTATCCCAAAAAGTTTTTTAGGTCTTTTATTGCGAAACGACAAATAACAATCCGAGACATTTATAAAAATAATGAGAGTTTGTTGTTTGTGGAGAAATTCCAACACGTTCTTTATGTCGGTATTTATTCTGTAGGCACGCGTTCATAGCTCTAGGTGTTGTTAGCACCCTATATAACACACATTCATATATTATTAATATAAAATATGTTGTATATTATATTATTTACCTTTTGTTATTATTATTTTGTAGGTAGAAATCACTACTTATTTTAAGCTATCTAGAAACTTTCATTGACCACTTCTTCTTCTTATGGTCGCTCACAATCTGACCTCCAGAGACCGAAGCCATTGGATCGCCGTCATCCGGTAGCGCGTTCAAGTCCTGTTCTTGAAATGCGTACATGGGGCACTCGTTTATCAGATGATCTATTGTTTGTGTCATCCGACATGCACATGCTGGTGAGTCCATCCATCCCCTTTTATGTAGGTTTGAAGCGGTGCAGCCTATATCTTGTTTGGTTAACCACTATTAAATATATTGACTACTATTAACTTTTCCGATTGATAGTATTCTGTATTTAGTATGAATATTTAGCTTGAATTGGTATTATGATGAATTAATCTATTTAACCAATATGATTCTGGCCGATGCATCTGTTTTAAACGATGTTTACAGTCGAGGTCACAATCAGTCAACTGACAGTTTTTCGAAAATCAATTAAAATTGAAAAATATTGCGAAAAGTACTAAAAGGTAACCTATGATTTTTTTTTAAATTTTGTAGTGTCGCGCGCATCTTTATTTTTCCTTTCAAAATGACCTTCTCCTCCCAATAGCAAACGCAATACAAAAAGGAATTTGCAAAAACTACAACGGAACTAAATTCCCTAAAAAGTTAAGAAGGAACACCTAAAATAAACCCAAACCAACTTTTGAGGTCTCAGATTTGTCAAAAGTTGGCAGTTTTACTATATTCACTCAGAAAGTTAAAGCTTTCTCTGTTGCATAATAATCTCTCACTATATTATCTTCTTCGGCCTGAAGACCTGTAAGCCTCTTCGAGGTCGATTCCCAGCTGTCTATCTAATTTAGTGGTCTGCCTGGCGTTGGTCGTGCAATGGAATTATTATGGAGGCATCTGGATGAGTCCATTCTCTTTTCTTCCTAGTCTCCCCCATCTTACCATATTTATCATCCTAGCCTTGCATATTTTCCGTACGCTCATAACCCTTATTCCATCTCTTCTTCTCAGCCTTCTTAGAAATGTTTCTCATCATTTCTGAGACTCTTCATGCTTTTTTTGTTGTAGTGGTATCCGCCGTAGACTCGATGCCATTATTTTACTGTTTCGAATCAATGAGAAACGTGAATCTTTTTCTTCTTATTTAGCTTTTCGTTGGGCATTTTTGAACAGGGGGCGTCCATTAATCACGTGATCCCTAAAGGGGGAGGGGGGTTCTAGAAAAATATCACAAAATCACGTAGGGGGAGGGGGGTCTAGTGAGAAAATCACGTGCACTTATTTTATCTGATTAATTTAAAGAAACACAGTAGAACTCACAGAAATTGATTAAAAAAATGATTGAGGGGGGGATTCTGAAACATCACCAAGGGGGAGGGGGGGGGGTAAAAAAAGTTGTAAAAAAAATCACGTGATTTATGGACGTCCCCACAAAGGCCAAAATTGGCGCCATTTTCTCTCGTTTGTGCTCTCCTCATCCAGCCGAAATAAGCGCAAGTCACGATGTCGTCACTCCATCTCATCATTGACCTGCCCCTGCTTCTCTTTCCTTACCATGGAAGCAACTGTAAAATTACTTTCTCCATCTGTCATTCTTGCCATTTGGCCCAGCACACGATCAATTCAGCTTCATAACTCTCTGGACAATATTGGTGACCCTTGTCACTCCTCTGATCCATCTCTTTCCGATATTCCTAAAATGACCGGGATGGCCCTCTCCATGGCTCTCTGTATGACATGCAATTTGTTCACAATAATCTCCTTTGTGCGGTATCACCTTATTTAATACCTATAGGTTTATAAAGGTTAGAATTACTTAGATATTTTCATCTTTAGGGTCTTATCTCGTATATTTTGTATTTATGGTCGGGTATTTAGAATTTATACACAAATCATCATCGGTATTTCCACAGAATATCACGTAGGGTCTAAATCGTGTTTATTATTCATAATCACGGATTATAATCCACTAGATTTGTTTGCTGCAAGCATTTGCACATCTGACCCCCCCCCCCCTGTATCAATTTTCTCCCCTCCTTTTGAGCTCTTGTAACCGCTACAGTATTTGCCCAAATCTAATCTATGAAGTTTTGCTAATGTCTATAATAACACTCGAAGAAACATCATAGATAGACAATGACTGAGTGATACGCTAGAGATTATAACGAAAAGAGCATATTATTATGATAATTTACTGATGAGGGAAAAAATAACTATACCTACTAGAAAGAAAAAGACATTGAAGTTGATCCTATCCAAATCTAATCTCCCTTTACGCCCCACTTAGGGGCTTAGGGAGGCAAACAAGACCTCTCCATTGCGCTCAATCATGCGCAATGTTGATGACCTCCTCCCACAACATGTCCAGATTCCTCAGCTCTGCTTCGAAGGAGCGAAACACAGTATGAGAGGGACTTCCTCGTCTCCGGGACCCTGAGGAAGAACAGCGCTCTCCTCGGCCAACTGTCATTCGGCATCCTTAACACATGTCCTAGCCAAGTCCATCTCCACATAATGGTAGAAGTGATGGGCTCACGCTGCACGGAGCGCCATGGAAAGATAGATGTTGGGTTACGAGATCGCATCAGATGTACCTACCTACCGGCGGAATCCGAAGGTGATGGGTGATAAAATTGCCAATCTCAAATGGAGGTGGACGGTGGAGTATAGGAGAGTGACGGACTGGAGACCAGAGACTGGCCGAAGAAGTGTAGGAAGACAGCCGATAAGGTGGAGCGACGACATCGTGCGGACCGTAGGGGCAGAGTGGATGAATTTCATGTAGAATCACTCGGGATAATATGTTATTTTGGTTAAAACTGCTTAAAATTTCCTTCAGTTTATTCATAATCATCTCGCGAAATTCAAATTTTAGTGGAATATACCTAAATTTTATTGAAACTACAAAGGAATCGATCTGTTTATCCTTGTGTAAAATTTTGCGGTATTTATTCGTATCAAAACATTCGAAAAAAAAACCGACAAAAAATCCATCGTGTTGCCGATGCAATATTGTAGATGAATATTTTGATAAGTGAGTTTACCAAAATATTCATTTTGATTGGAGTTTATTTTTGATACCACATGCCTGGACAGCGTAGGTACTCGCAGTTAATATGGAGCCGGTAAATGCTGACTGAGGGAAAATATACCGGTTTGTTTGTACAACCAGCACAGCGCGTGAATGTGTAAAATATGAAACGTTGCTATAATTATTAGCATTCACTTATATAGACGTATCATTTCTCTACACGAACACTTTTTTTCAATTTTCTTTTTGTCTCCGGAAAAAACTTGTTGTGTTAGCGATTTTGTTCATACAGATGTATTCAAACGATTTTTTTCAGCTGAAAGGTATACCTACTTCTATAGCTATTACTCCGACATTGGTGAAAAATTGAATATTTGAAGGTTTTATTCTAACAAATTTCGAAGTTATCGAACCTAATGTTTAATATGAACAATGAATGAATAACATACAATGTTGCACTTTTACTATATTATTTAATTGTAGGTCGTTTGTCATTTTCCTGAAACAATCAAGAGAAATCTTTAGAAATGGTTTTATATGTAATATCAATAGACAAATCCAGCTATAAATGCATACTATCTTTATCTATTCATACTCTCTTACTGACCTCACTTGCAGGGGCATAGGGAAGCAATAAAAGCCCTCCACCACGCTCTACCCTGCGCTGTTTCAATGAACTCCTCCTTCAGCTCTGCTTTAAAAGAACAATGTGAGAGGACCTGATAGGGGAAAGAACAGCGCTATCCTCGGCCAACCTTAAAATATCTTCCAAATCACTCGACAACGAGTGCAAAGGGTTTAAAAAAAAAAGAAAAAAGTCCATCTCCTCTCCATAATGGTAGAAGTGATGGTCCCTCGCTGGTTGTACCGGTGTATGATTCGGTGGTACCATTTTATACCCTAGATTCTCCTGAGGCACATCGTTTCAAACACATATAATTTTTGAGCTTTGGTCAGGTGTCAGGACTCACACCTATAAAGGTGAATGGGCAAAACACACGCATCAAAAAAGTATCATTTCGTCTTTATACTAAACGCCGACGCTTTTCATATTTTGTTCATATTGTTAAAGGCGCTACAACTTGCCATACCATCAGCCATCACGTATGTGCATATCTGTTGCAACAACAGACTTTAAGATATATCCTGGATGGACCATGATTCTGCAAAAGAATCGGAGGAAATCACCTGCTCAAACCGTTGTCTGAAAGACGTGCAAGATGAGAGAGGTAGAGAAAAAAACTTATTTAAAAGTTCACATTAAATATTATATATTGATGTGTCATCGTTATAACATTAAAAAGGACAAAATGAAAAAATATTTTTTTATTGAAAGCCCTCTAGCACATTATAATTTAATCACATCTGCGAAGCAACAAAAAAATAATATTACACCCAATATTAAAATCTATATAATAATTTAGAAATGTTTTTTTATTTGCCTTTTGTCGTTGCTTGACCGTATATGTGAGCATCACGCCTAAACGGCTGAACCGATTTCACTAATTCTTTTTTTGTCGTTTTGGCTTTTATCAGTAGAAGGTTCTTATGAAAGAAAAAATTAAGAAAGTTGCGTGGTAAATCTACATAATAATTCAGAAATGTTTTTTTATTAGCTTTTTACCTAATGTCATCGCATCACGCCTAAACGGCTGAACCGATTTCACTAATTCTTTTTTTGTCGTGTTGGCTTTTATCAGTAGAAGGTTCTTATGAAAGAATAAATTAAGAAAGTTGCGTGGTAAATTGGGAAATTAAATAAAACTAGCATTACCCCCTCCTCTATCTACATAATAATTCAGAAATGTTTTTTTATTTTGCTTTTTACCGTATGTCATAGCATCACGCTCAAAATACAAATGCTACGTCAGATATGAATCTGCACAGAGCCGTGCAAAATGCCGGAGAAGGTTCTTTAATACAATTTGCTGCATTAACTTTAATATATTTAGAGCTATTTAAAAAACCCTATTTTTTAGGATCTTCATACAAAATTTTAATAAACATTAAAAGTGTCATTCTTCTTTTTCTGTGCTTATGTCAGTTATAGAGGTCTACAAAGCAATGGGAAGCTAGACTAGAACCTGTTTAATTACCTACCGATCAAGCCTGACAATCGGAATCAAAAACGTAAAGCAAGACGGGTTTAAGCTAGTTATTAATATGTTACTATTTTCATTTGAAAAAAATATGTCATGAGTAAAATAATGTGTTTTTCTACCTTATTTAAAATAAGTTATACCTACCTACCTACATACTATTTAGTTTTCCTCATAATTTAATTTTGACATATTTTGACTAATGCCGGCTGATGGAAGACACTACCGAAAATAATTATTAAAAAATAATATTAATTTAACAGAACTATTAAATTAACCGGTTTCCGAAGACCGAATGTAACTAGCCTGAAGAATACGTTCGGTCTTCAAAAACCTTGAAAACAAAATTGAAGGTAAAAATAAACATTTTGTAGGTTTGACTTAAATGAGTTAAGTACCTATATCTGAACAAAGCTTCTCAAATATTCGTAAGTTTTTTTTCTGATAAAAGTCATTCAGTAATAATTCCTTTGCCCCTTTTTACTTAGCTATTTATATATACAAAGGCGAAAGCTGTCATACTGTTAGTGTTATATTTCAGCGCAAAGGGTTTGTACCTGTTATGCTGAGTAATGATTTTTTGATTGTATAAAAATAAAATAAAATAATATTGTAATTTTGTAAAATAAAATAAATAAATATACTTTAATACGTTTCATAATTTCTACAAGATCATTATGTAAAAACGAATTGAATGATCGACATTTTGAATGCTATATTGTTGTACCATTACCACAAGTGTTTTGACAATGTATGTAGACGAAGTTCCAAACGCAATAGAAAAAACGGAAAGTGCAAGAATTGTATTGTTCTGTACAAAAAACGAAAAAAAAAATCATGAAACAAAAACATACAATTACCAGTACCTATTGTGCATAACGTCTCTTTAGCATTCAAATTTAAGGAGTCTTTTTTCTACATAATAATTCCGTAATGTTTGTATATAGTTGTTTTTTTTTTATATTGGAACATCACGCTAAAACCGTAGGTTCTGCGTTGGATTTTAATCGTCGTGGATCCTTGAAGGTATATTTATGGAAGGTAATCATAGATACACATTTTTACAATTTCTCAAATAAATTTAATGTAATTAATAAATTTATAAAATTATTAAATCTTTATACTAAAATCTCCGTAAACACAGATGGTCATCTTTTGAAAACAAAATTACTCGTGTAAATGTTGCATGGAACCAAAGTTTGATAACGTATTTAAAAGATTCAAGATTGTATTGAAATAAAAATAATCAAAATAAAACACATTTTATCAACATTGATATGAAAGTACATTTTCGGATTACGTTTCGACTGACGTTTGAGGTTGGTAAAACAGCTGCCGTTATCATTAGTCAATCACAAAATTTGTACCATTCCACACATAGAGGGTGTAGGGAATGTAGTCAAACCATATTTAGAGTAAAACTTGCATATTATGTAGGTAGGTTCGTATTATATTATTATTAAAGGATTTTTTTACCCTTCATCAAGTGAAATTGAAATTGAATCCAGTGTGGGATGTAACATTTTATGATACCTGCAGTTTTTTTCCATGTGAGTGGCAGACTATAATTTTTCTTCTTTCTTTTTTATAAACATTAAAAGTGTCATCCTCTATTTTTATGAATTCTTCTTTTCTGTGCTTATGTCAGTTATAGAGGTCTGTTAAGCAATGAGAAGCTAGATTAGAACCTGTTTAATTACCTACCGATCAAACCTGACAATCGGAATGAAAAACGTAAAGCAAGCTAGTATATTAGTAAATTGATGTATTAAAATTAAAGTCAAAAATAAAAAAAATATATATATACCTATACCTTACCACGAAATTCCAGAGAACCACATTATAATAGATCGGTACCTACTTAGGTAATAAGTTGTGAGTGAGTGAAAAGGATTTAAAACCTAAAGGCTCTACGGTATAATATTATAAAATCAGAATACAAGATGCGTGGCCACCTGTTCCAAGACTGTAAATAATATTCCTTCCCCTAAGGAAAAGTACATATTATATTATTCGCCACTCATTATATATATTTTTTGATATCTTGACCTTTCAATTTTCATTCCTTTTTCCATGCTCCATATCAAAAAGAACTACTTAGCACAGCTCAGGATAGCTTCATACCTTAGGAACACCCCTTGTTATCAGCAAAGTTGACAAATGTCTCGAAGGGTTAAATATCACAATTGACACTGACACTCACATATATTTTTTTCCCTTTTTTAACCTTTTCACTAACTCTTTCATTTTGTTCACGCAACAATGAAATCCCAGCGATACCCTAATAGCTGGTAGACGTATATTATTCGTAATAAACTGCGCCCCGAAATAAGAAGCATTTTCTGTGAAAGGGTTGTTATTAGATATGTCTGAATCTCGGGCATTTCCTTAAAAGATAATATTGCGTCTCTTTTTTTGTTTTAACACAACTGTCACACGTCTTTGGGAAGGTACTGAATTTGACTCATATAAAGATCTTAATACATAATTTCTTCCTGGTTCGGTTAAGTATTTAATAAAAACTAGTGGTCGCCCAGAGGTCCAAATTACCATAAATAAGTTTAGTGATATTGAGATTTTATATTAGACTAGCTTTCCCGACATACGTTGTCCTGTAGTCCTTACTATGAATATTAATTTCAAATTTGTAATTTATACAAAAATACGTTTAAAATATTATGAATTTAATCTGTGCGCCGGTGTTTTGAAAGTCTATGGCTGTCAGGTAAATAAAAATTGTGTTGTTATGGAATTTTCATAGATGGCGTTGGCGTCTCTAGAAATCCGTTCCATACTAACTTTAATATCATATTTTATATTATTTCTAATCCATTTTTTTACTTTTTATTAGTTGTTATTCTGTTATCCGGAGCGGAGAAGAATCCAATAAATCAAACATCGGAAGAATCTGTTCAACCGATCTCGAGTTTTAAGTGTTCGCACTAGCCCGACTTTATTATAGTTATAGATATATTGAGCGAGCGCTTTTTCACATTTATTTTTCAAAAACAATGACGCGGATACACAAATTTGAAATGTTGATATGTACCTACATACAAAGTTTTTTCTAATATAATAATTAAAGACAAACAAATTTTAATCTATTCTCAATTTGACCACAGATAAGCAAAATAATATACGCGTCTGTGTCAATGTTAAATACATCAAAGTGTGTGTGAGTATATGTAACATATTACAGTAGTGTTTGTATTTTTTTTTTTATTGATTAATTGTAATTTTTATGCATAATGACATAAAGTATTAGCATTCACCACTCCTCATCTATATAAACTATAGGTACATAAGTGTGCGAAATTTCATATTCCTCTGTCCGCGCAATTTTCGTCAAAAGCTGTATAAAGTTTTTACTTCACGTATATTTGATTTTTCAACCGCCACTTCTGGCTGGCTTAAATTTTAATCAAGACAAATTGGTTTATTAATGGAATTTAAGTAATTCGGAGTATTGGAAAGATTTGAAAGTATGGTGCTTCGCAGAGTCGATTCCTAGTGGGCCTGTGGGAATCGAAACGTTGGGCAGAACATCGCCAGACCACGGACAAATAGCCTGGAAATCTACTTTATTTAGATTTCATTTGTAGGGTGTGAGGTAACTTATAACAAAAGGCTGATGAGAAGTTGAGCAGAGAAAATCAGACCGCAAAAATCACAGAAAATCGCAGAAAAAACTAGAAATCACACTGAAAACTCTCAAATTTCCGATCAATTAAGAGGTGCTCGAGCAAAGATGGACTAAAGAAACTTATCAAAGAATGGTTGCAGAAGTATGGATTTGTTTATAACTGATAATATATGTATATAATGTATAAATAGTCATATGTTAAGTATTTGTATATTTTGTACCTATTGGATAAATCATACCTACAGTGCCATCTGTCGAGGAACTCGCCAAGCTTGACGGCTTTCAGGATTCTGCGCGGTGAATCAAGGTTGCATCGAATTAAGGGTAGTTCGTAGCTTACTGATGGAGGGCGCTAATATCGGCACTGCGCTGGTCCTGAAAGAGAGGCTTGGTTGCGGGAGAGGGGGACAGGGTGATGCACATGGATCAGTTATACATAATGTTTTGAAATGTATAGAATCACTTGCCCGTAAGAATTAGACCAATAAACATATTATCATAGAAGCTTGCGTCTTTTACTACCTGCACATCCCGAGACTCTGAGAGACGGGGAAGCGCGTCCACCTATAAGTGATTAATTATTGTTATTTCGAATTAATAAGCGTGTATATAAAAGTTTACACGCCGACAAGTCTTTTGTCGAGACTTGGCGTGACACAATAGTGTAAATGTATAGATTATAACAAAAATTATCTTTACATAAATTTTTCGAAATAAAAAAAAATATTTCGAGTGAAAGGTTTTTTAACATGTTCTTGTTTGCATTATTTAATAGTAAAAGCGGTGTTTAACTTTCGAAAACTAGAAAAAGGGGTTTATTTTTTGTCATCTTAAAGTCTTATAAAAACTCGTAGTTTGTTGTGTACATGTGTGTACATAAATTTGATAATAATTAAAAATAATTCCAAATTACATTTTTCTAGGATAAAACGTGTGTAATTTCTGTAACATGTGTTTTTAAAAGTGAATTATTCCAGGTTTCTGGTGATTACTGAGTGACGCTTTGTATAATCTTATTTAGGTAAATACACAGAGAGCACTTGCACAAAAATAAATGGCCGACAAGTTTTGAACCAACATCTTCCAGGAAGATAAACGCAAAGAAAACAATAACGTATTGTGAGATATTGTATAATACATGACCGCATAGTAAATCTGACTATCAAACAATTAATGATTAAAACCCTTCGATAAACGAGAAACACAATAAAA
The DNA here is from genome assembly GCA_963576905.1 of Mystacides longicornis. Taxonomy (NCBI): domain Eukaryota; kingdom Metazoa; phylum Arthropoda; class Insecta; order Trichoptera; family Leptoceridae; genus Mystacides; species Mystacides longicornis. The sequence continues at coordinate 14,457,411 of OY756429.1, read as the reverse complement.
ATATTTCTTTTATAGGTTTACATATTATACCTTCATACACAGATTCAATTTATGATATAAGGCCAATTTGATATATACATTTTTATAAAAATATTACCCGAAACATCAAAAAATATAATAATATAATAAATTGGTTTCCTTTTTATTCATGAGTAAGTTTGTGCAGAAGTACGAATTATTATTTAGACACCACCAAAAACACACCCACACGAAAGAAAACCTTATTTTTATATTAGAAGTAGTGGAAGCTGTGTGTGTGTTTTTGCGTTTAACCCGTCGAGCCTGTAGCTGGGTAAAACGTACCCAGATACCAGAGGATTTTTAACATTGAACTATTTTATTTACTACGTGATAGAAGTGGCATCTCTTCATAAAATGGGGCAATGAAAAAGACTGACTGGTGGTCATACTTGCAGTAGTCCTTGAACGATTAAAAATCGTTGTATTTGTTAAAAAATTATGGTCTTGTTGTCTATGGAAGTGTGAATTTTCTTTTTGTTCTAAATTTGAATGTCTTTTTGCTTTGATATCATAACAAGAAAGGCAGTTTCAGGAATGGTATTCAAATACAGTGGTGGTGCAATTTGTTGGGCAAGTCGAAGACAACAGTGTGTATCAGTAAGTACAACTGAAGCTGAGTATGTTGCTGCTAGTGAAGCTACAATAAAAGAACCAATCTGGCTAAAATTATTGTTAAGTATTGATTATTGTTGTGATACCTTTGCAGAACATGCCTAAACTAATGATCGATAATGCAAGTACTGTCAGTCTTTCTAAAAACCCTGAATACCACCAACGTGGCAAACACATTGATGTTAGCAATCATTTTATAAGAGACAAGTTCTTAAGCGGTGAACATTACATATGTAGAGGATGTACCTGGATAAAAACAAATAGCAGACATATTTACCAAGAACCTATGAATAGATTTTAGACATTTAGGAACGATTTAGAGATGATAAATGTTATTAATACAACATACATCAAGGGGAAGTGTTAAAAAAATTATGACCTTGTTCCAAATTTGAATGTCTTTTTGTTTTTCTTGATGTTCAACTTATTTTATAATGTTTTTCTTGCTCTTAAAACATCAACCAATAATTGTTCTGTTTAATTATATAGTTTTTTTCAGTTTAAATAAAACATTATCATCAATTCTGCATTTTAATAACAGAATTTCATACGAGTCTACTTTTTAATATGATTAAATTAAAATTCTCTGGTTTGACATTTTCGGAACACATATCCTCGATCACTCAAAGGCCATACAAAATGTTAGGCTTTGTGCTGAGAACGTGTAGCCCTTTTAATAACTTAAACACTCTTAAAACTGTTTATTTTGCTTATGTCAGAAGTCTTTTAGAGTTTTCATCCCAGATATGGTCGCCCCAATACGAAGTGCATAAGCAGCGTATCGAACGAATTCAAAAGATATTTTTGAAACACTTATCCTTTCGTCAGAGACTCCGCCTGGATAGTTATATGGATCGCATCAATCATTTCAGGGTGGAAACTTTGGAGTCGAGACGTGTACTACTAGATATGAGATTTTTGTACGATATAATGCGAGGTGGTGTCGACTCTTTTTACTTAACTGGAAGACGAACACGTAGAAATGTTTCCGTTTCACGTCGATACATTCCCATCCAACTATACAAGAAACCCGGTCATTAATCGTCTCTTAGAGACATACAACGATCGCTTCGACCATTTGGACATATTTGCAATGTCGCGTAGACAATTTGCGAAGGCCGTGGCGCAGACCATGCATGCATAATACATATATTAAAAACATATGTACTATCCTTTTGCATCCTTCCACTCTTCCTTCTTCTATTTCTGTCTCTTCTTCTCTCTCTTGACTTCTGTTCTATACTCTACACGTTTGGGTGTCTATGTATTTAATGCCTTATACTTTATTATTATGAAAACACTGTAATTGGCCTTATTTATCTTATAATTTAAATTTAATGTCATGTTATTTGTATATGCTGTGTTGTTTTTTTTATGAAATAAATAAAATAAAATAAATTAATTAAATTATGAAAATTACTTTCTCAAAAGTCTCTGGACACGTACTAATTTAATTAAAAAATATTAAACTGTGTACATTCAAAGTGAACAAATACACTATTCGACTCTTTCTCAGTTAGATAGTTCAGCTTGTATTATGAAAGAGGCAGATGGTTGGCACGTGAGAACGAGCCCATGACCTCCAGTTGGATAGATTGCACGAATTCGGTGACGGAACCACCAGGCTACCAACCACTTCAATTGTTTATTTCTTGTTTCAAACTATTTCATTTTATATACATATGTATATAGGTTCCTTGAAATTTAGAATCATCTGCAAGGTGGTGTGACCAGATAAAAAAGGCAACAGGGGGAGACTTTTGTACTCGGCGATGCGGGCGGCGGAAGACAGAGGATTGGAGGCGTTTGGTGCTCACAACAGGCACGCATCAGTAGTTCCATGGGTCGTGACCCTCATTAATGAGGAAACGAAGAAGAGAGAGAAATTTAGAACTGCAAACGTGATAAAGAACAGCCCTGGGTATTTGATTAGATGTCCTTTTTATTATTATATCCAATTATTTTAGTGTATAATAATAATATAGCATTGTTTTTACGGCTCTTTATTACTCGTAGTATGCTTCTTTTAATGGAGCCATAGATGGGTCTATTGTACAACATTTCTGGCTGATTATCCGAGTTTCTTTAAATTATCAAATGGTGAAAAATAATGACTAGAAACTTACAGAAAAAAAGTAACTTATCAACAACTAAAAATGTGTCAAACAAAAGTTGATTAATAAATCAGTAGATAATTACCAGAGACCTGGAATAATTCACTTTTGAAAAATATGAGACTGTACCTAAATCCCAAAAAAATATTTAGATAGCTTGTTAGTGCTTTATTGTAAAATATCTACTATCTTCTAAACTATCTTCCTAAAATCTGGTGAAGGAAATGTACTTATTCAGCAGTGGGCGAAGAGGGGTACAGACCACCCACAGATATATGCACACACAAAAATGTTCTTACTAGGGAGGGTTATAACAGAAACCATAGTATTACAGCTATCTCTCTCTCTCACACAAACACCTACAAATTAATAACATGTGGGTATACCCGTATGTTGGCACCATATTATTTTATTAGTAGCGAGTGACAACAACAGTATTCATACCGTAATGCCTCGTGCGGCTATAAAATTGCTTATTTGGAACGATTCCAGTTTAATTTCGTGGAAAAGTCAGAACCGCTTATACGTTTCTTCCGACTCACTATCAATTACTTTTAAAGTGGAGATAATATGCTACATTGCTACATCCAATGTTTTCGAAATGTTTGACCTCAGACGTGTTACCAAAATACTTATGTATTTCAATACATAAAGACACGTTTTTCAATTATTAAAGTAGGTGTTTTTACAAACATGTAAATAATAAATAAATAAATGACAGTCTTCCAGATTTTTCGTCCATATTATGTGGGAGTGAAACTTGGAAATGCACCAAAAAACTTTATGTTGGATTAAATGCTGTGGAAATGTGGAGATCACTGCGTAGGATATGCGGAAAGAGACTGATTGATAAGGTGAGGAATAATAATATTGGAAAGGAAAGTGGAGTGGATGCCATGGTCCGACCATATCGGTGCCGTCTTAGGGCTAAGTCAGGAGCAAAAGGAATATAGAGCATGTATGCGAAATGTTATGGAATGGAGGAAGCGAAAGAGGTTTGTTTAGAAATGAATGGAAGCCTACTACCTTCGGGAAACAGCGCGAGGTAAAAAAAAACACTCTTCTATACATAGGTGTCAGTATAGCCGACAGCCGACCGAACTGCTTGAAGCATTCTCTACCAGTCAACTGGTCCCGTCCAATCTGAGACTGGATTCCAACCCCCAGTTAAAATTTGAAGTGAAAAAATACCGGCGGATTTCCTCATTTGGGTTTCTGTCTTCGATTGTTTGCCCAGGAGTAGATGCTTTGTCCTCAGGGTGACCGCTCTCGACTCAACTCCGAAGGTCATTATAGATCTGATACATGTCCTTTATATGCGGACCTTACTCTTCAACACAGTTTATGAGTGGGTCAATATCACTGGGAGACAATCCTTAAGAATGTAAAAAAACGTCAACTTGGACCCATGTAAGGGTGAAGCCTATTAAACATCCAAAACATTTCCATTTAATTCAGGTTAAAGACCAGCAGGGTTATTCTCGTAGCGGTCTTATTGCAATCTTATTGAAAAGATATTTTAAAGGGCGGCTCGGATAAGGATTGGACCAATCAGAGAGAAAGAGGGAGTGTCTACAATACGATGTAGCCATCGTGGAACGATCATGACACTCCCTCTTTCTCTCTGATTGGTCCAATCTTTATCCGAGCCGCCCTTTAAGATATCTTTTCAATAAGATTGCAATAAGACCGCTACTAGAATACGGCCGCAGGTCTGTGACCGAGAAGAAGATTCGGTTTAATAATAATAATTATAAACGTTAATAAGTTCATGAATACATTAAGATAATTATTATTCCAACAATACTCTCGTCTTTATAAAATGTTCAATATTTTAAAAATAAACCTTTTATGTAAATTACTGGAGTTTAAGTAATCATTGTTCAACTAAGTTTTCTCCTCCCGATACAAAACAAGTCCAGATCTCGCTTTCAAACTTATCCATTGAAGTTTGTACGAACTTGTGTAAAACACACCTTACTGTTCGTTATAATAATACTACACCTTCACTAAATATATTCAGGTACATATTGGCTCGATTCGAGTGAAAATTATAATATTTCCCATAATCGAATTCGGTTATATGTATTCCATATATTATGTATTATTGGTTTTCTTTCACAGGACATTTCACAGGTGGGATAAGGTACATAATTTCGATCACTTGACTGAATAAAGGTTTAAAAGGACACACTGTTCAACTATATGTGTATATTATATATTGTGATGATTTAATAATCCAATAAGTTGGGGTTTATTTGGAAGTCGATAATATCGAAATAAAATCAATAACTGATATGACTGTTCATAATATCAATTGGATAATAGTATGGGAATGCCAATGATTTTTTTGGTATGGAAGTAAATGTTGTGACAAAGATGAAAGTTAATAAGTTGAGATGGTTTGGGCATGTGGAAAGAATGGATGCAAACAGAATGACAAAGAAAATTCATAAGGCTGAAAGGAATGGTGTAAGAAAGCGTGGGCGACCGAGAATGACGTGGATCGAACACATCGATTCCGTCCTCAAGGAAGGCCAGGTAAGAAGTAAGAGAAATAGGAGAAGCTGTATGAGAAATGGTATGTCGGTGGAAGAAGCGAAAGAAGTATGCTTGGATAGAAAAGAGTGGAGGTCCGTTCTCTCTGCCTACCCCTTACGGGACACGGCGTGATGGGTGTAAAAAAAAATGATTTTTTTGTGTTGTCCCCCCGACGTTGGCGACCACCTCCGCAAAAGTCACTCGCTGCGCTGCTCTGAAGAGTTCATCGACCCTTGATATTCCGGTCCACTCCCGGATGTTTCGCAGCCAGGACATCTGCTTCCTGCCCACTTCCCGTCTTCCTTCAATCTTGCCCACCAATATCAGTTGAAGAAGGCGGTACCTACTTCTTCCCTCGCAACATATGACCCAAATATAAAACCTTATTCACATTGATATGCGAGAGCAATTCTCTCCTGGTGTTGGCTCTCTCTGAGACTTCTGTGTTACTAACAATATGTCAGTCCACGGTATTCGATGCATTCTTCTGTGTAGCCATATCTCGAATGCCTCTGACCGGTTCATGATGTTCACCTCGAGTGTCCATGTTTCACATCCATAAAGGAGAGTTGACCATGCATAGCATTTGATGAGACGCTGTCGCAGTTTTAAGTTTCAGTTATCCAAGTTATTTTAGTTTTAACTCCAAAAGAAGCAAAACATGCATGCTCCTAGTTTAAATGGGTCTTATTATCCTAACTGGCTTATTCTTAATGGATCACTGTAGACTTAGTGAACATCTGAGGAAGCCGAGATTCGAGAAAGATGTAACCGGTAGATTCTGTGAAGAGGAAGCAGGAAGGTCTCAAACGTTCACACCTTGGATTCAAAATAGATAACAACAACTATGCACTACAATAATTTTAAGAAGTCCGTACTTACAGCAAGAAAACAAACGATTTGTTCTCAATAAAACTCTTTGACTCTTTCACAGTAAGCCACTTAAAGCTTGTGTCGTGAAAGAGGAAGATGGTCGGTACCTGGTTTTGAAACCACGAAAGAGTACGAAAGTCGGAATTCGCAAGACTACTAACCACTTCAACGTTATGGTAAGCTCGCTCTCTGCATGTTGATTCTGTGATGTTTTTTTTTTATGTAAACTTTATGTGTGGTTTTTTTTATACTTATAAAATTTACGTACAGTAAAGAATAAATAAATAAATAATCATAAATCATAGTACGATCCTTAAGCTATGTCCACACATAGCGATAAAATGTTGATATCAACAGTTGACGGGTATCTATCAACTTTTTGTTGTAAAAAACGCAAAATGTTGACGGATACTTTAAGTCGACCGCCGACTTTTGGGTGCAAAAATCAAAGAGAAATTATGCATGTTGCTTGTATCCGTGTATCCCGGCTGTCCACACATGGCAACAAAAAGTTGATATCAACAGTTGACGAGTTTTCATTGACTTTTTGTTGTGAAGTTGACAGATACTCGTCGATATTTGGCGCCAAAAATCATATGGAAATGTTGCGTATTGCATGTTTCCAAGTTTCCCGTTTCAAACGGGTAACTCGTCAACTTTTCACGTTCATCTCACTGGTCGAGGTATTATTTGTGAATGTTTTTTTTTCCTTTCTACATTATTTATATAGGTTTGTTTTGAATAATATTCAAGTATTTATTAATTTCAAATTTAAATGGGTACCTACTTATTTAATTATTTAATATTTTCTTTTTACCCATCAAACCATAATGGACAGGCAGAGAGAACGGACCTCCACTTTTTTCTATTCAGGCATTCTTCTTTCACTTACTCCAATGACATACCATTTCGCATAAAACCACTCCTATTTCTCTAACTTCATACCTGAGCTTCCTTGAGGACGGAATCGATGTGTTCGATCCGAGTTATTACATAAATAAGTAACACTCTTCAATACATAAGTGTCAGTATAGCAAGCGGAACTTAATCCTTGGAGCATCCTCTACCAGTCAACCAGTCCCGTCTAATATGAGACAGGATTCAACTTCGAGAAGATATTTCAGGTGAAAATACACATACATTGAAAATTTCTGACCCAACCGGGATTCGAACCAAGGACCTCTTGATCTGAAGTTGATGCATTTGCCACTAGGCTACCATTCTCCTTTTTTGACCCCATTCGGGGGCAACGGGGGGCAGCTAGAACTCTCTACTTCGCTCGATCTCGCGCAGTTTTTATCTTTATAAAAATGAATCTGTGTTCACTATATATTCACTCAAAGTGAACACAAATACACTATATGACTCTTTCAAAGTAAGCTACTTAAAGCTTGTGTCGCGAAAAAGGAAGATGGTCGGCACCTGGGATCGAACCCACGACCTCCGCATGAAACATTGCGAAAGCCGGCGTCGTATCCGCTAGTCTACCAAACACTTCCCATACTCAGAGTTTCGATAACCAACTCCAACACCATATTCAGACCCCGCTCTGCTTCATAGGAGCGGACCACAGTATGAGAGTCTTCTTTGTCTTCGGGACCCTGATGATGAGAGGAAGAACAGCGCTCTCCTCGACCTACTGCCATTCGGCATCTTTAACACATTTCCCAGCCAAGTCCATCTACTCTCCAAAATGGTAGAAGTGATGGGCCTACGCTGTGTGCGCCGGCGTATAGAGTCGTTCGTTATGCGGTGGAACCAACTTATATTAAAAATTCTCCCGAGGCACCTCGTATCGAAAGAATAGACTTTTTGTGCATGGACTTTGGTCAGGTGCCAGGACTCACAACCATACAGGAGAATGGGCAACTCACACACGCATCAAACAATTAACATTTTCGTCTTGACACCAAACGCTGATGCTTTCCATATACCTATTGGTCATGTTGTTAAAGGCGCCCCTTGCTATACAGATGCGAATCGGGAGCTCAGTCCCCAGGTCAATAGAGATGGTAATGGCTGCTCCCAGTTGTTTGAACTTATCCCCTCGGGATACCTGATTAACAGTCGATGCAGTAAATGTGAATCAGTGCAGGCGTTATTCGCCATGAGCTTCAAATCTGGCAATTTTCTAAAGATTTCCACATTTTTTAAAATGAATCTGAGCTTAGTCAAAGTGAATACAATTACGCTTTTGACATCTTTCACACTAAGCAAAAAGTTTGTATCGTGAAATTGGAAATGGTTGGCACCGGGATTCGAGCCCACGAGTTGCAGAACGCTTCACTCATCGTTCATTTCCATCGATAAGTTTTAAAAAACGATCGAAGAATATGTAGGAATACAGGAGGTTTGGTTGATCGTTTGATAAACTGGTATGGTACAAAGTTAGATAATTTATTTTGTAATATATTGTACTTACCTACCTACTCAAAATTTATATAAAGAGCGCCCTTTTTAGGCGTTTTTACAACAAAAAAAATAGAAATCCCGTAATTTTATCTAGAAGTCACTCTGTAACTTTTTTTATTTATCCAACTATTTTTTTCAAATTTCAAATCTTTAGAAAAAATAAGTAATATAATCAAGAAAATGGCTTAATAAAAAGTTATATCCCTTCATATTCCAAAGAAATGTCCACGAAATAAGTTTACTTCAGATTTCAAAATTCTCAGAAAAAATTTGATGGTCACTTTCACCAATGGTTCCTCCACTCCACACTATATAAAAGGCTACGAGCAACTTAAATGTTATGAGCCGTTGGTGAAAGTCACCATGAGTTCTTCAAATTTCGTAAATTTTTTTCCTTAAATATCAGTAAAACGGAAGAAAAACAGGGTTGAGTATTGGCACACCTTGCTGTGCCCCTCGAATATGGCTTGAACGCACTGATCTGAGAGGAAGCAGACAAGACAGAAGTGCATAGAGGAACCTAATGGTGACCAGATGCTCTACCTTGGGAGTGAACGTGAGTTGGTAAGGGTAAGGTTTATATTCTCTTTCAAACAGTATACCTACAACATGTGTGTATATAACAAGCAAAACGTATTTTTATTTCCAAATGATCTCCTCTATGTACCATACCAGTTTGTCTAACGTTTTACCAAACACTCTGTATACCTATTATTCGCATATTTTGATTTTCAACAACAAACGATGTGTGGACGCGCAACATCGCTATCAACAGTATCCAGATACAGTTGACGCAACATTTTGTATCTCCAACATTTTGTTGGAGATACAAAATGTTGCTATGTGTGGACATAGCTTTAGTCTCCTTGAGTCTCAGAAAGAAAATCACAAATAAGTGGAAAATAAGTGATATTTGATACCTGATCATGACCACGATCCTAAGGTAAAAGGAGGTTGTTAGCCCTCATTACAACTGTCTGTTATCCGACAGATTCATCCTCTATGGAAATTGTTTCCAAATACTTTGATTTGAGTAATAATATTTTAAACCCACCTTTTAATAAAACGATTGGATAAAAAAATTGATTAGGCCAAAATAGTTTCAAAGTATCCATGAGTACATATATGAGTACAGCAAGTTTGAATTTATATACACAACAGTAAAACAAGTATTTTTCTTTATTCTTCTTGCTGTGGTTTTACAGACACCACACCTCTCTTTGGTCCAGTAAAAAATAATGCACTGGGTTAATAGGGAACGGTCAATGGTATGACAAGACGGCAGTATTTCAAAAAATATATGACAATGCTTTTTTATTACTACGGTAACAATATTGAGAATGTTTTAAGTTGACATTCATCGCGTCCGCTATAGCATCACCGTAGTACTAGGAAAACAGACATCTACAATGCCTTAACTCCGAATTCTCGTTATCCTGTGCCCATGTTTCTCATTTTAATTGATGGACTCCAATAATTTACTTACTATCATTTTGTTCCATCTGATCCTTTGGTCCATCAAAAACAACTTTCTTCTGTTTTTGGAGAGAATGACCGAATTCTTATTCGCTTTTTTCGCATTTAAAGACAGGATCTTGCACTTTCGTCCAACAAAAACGCTATTAAGTCAGATGTAAGTGACATGATTGCGCAATAAAGTACCTAGCTGATTTGTATACCTACGTCTTATTTTCATACATTTTCACATAATAGGTATTAAAATAAACAACTAAGTATTTGTATTAAAAATAATAAAATAAACAAAAGAATAAAAAAACGGTTTAGGAATATTGTAACTAGTATCAATAATTAAGTTTGTGTTCGCCACATAAGCAAAATATCACCTCCTATTAATTAGCCATTATTTCCTTTGAGGAGAGGCGTACGGCACATTTTTTCCTTTGCAGCAGAAACTATATCTAAAATGGTTTAGGAAATAAAAAAATAAGGTTTTTGATAACGAACATCTTCACTGGATAACGGTTGTGAGGTCAAAGAAGACACTTATTCAATAGGTACTGTCCTTTGCAAGCGCGATTAACCTCAAGATCATCTTCCAGCTCACTTTCAGAAGAATTTTCTTCTTGGTCATTTTCTCTTAAAAATTGTCATATTTTATCAACGATAAGAAATAATGAAAAAAAATTATAGTGGTGTCCATGGTGGGGAAGGAGAAACAGGGACAGGCCAATGATGAGATGGAATGCATGACGACATCGTGACTTGCGCTAGTTTTAGCTGGATGAGGAGAGCATAGACGAGATAGAGATTGCGACATTTGGGGGAGGCCTATGTTCAAAAATGGACGCGAGAAGGCTAAAGAAGAAGAATGAAAAAATATGAATGATTTTACAATTGAAAAAATGTTTTATAATGTATGAGAGTAAAAAGTGTCGTTATCACAAACCTTCGTCATTTTGACGAGTCACCGTTTCAGAAATGACACATACAGAGCACTCGCATACAAAACACAACCAGCCATCGCAAGCCCTAAGGAATTGTTGAGATTGGCTTGAAACAGGAGTATTTGCGTGCACGCATAAAAAAATGGCAATGGTTTTTTTAAAGCGGCGTTGTCAATTTAACGGAGGTTTTTGATACACGGTTTGTGTATTTATGTCTAAGTTCACTCTATATTAAGAATTTGGAAGAACGTATACCTACATAGTTTTACTTCTATAACTTCAATAGAATCCCAAGTGTTTTCATAAAAATTCAATTAAATTTGTGAAAGTGCAACTATGTTCCCTTCAAATTCAAAACATTAGCATTTACTGTACTTTCGACGTCAATTCTTTCTTTAAAAAAAAAGGGTTTTTTTTTACACCAGATAGTTAGTTCTCATTACAAGATTATCTTAGATTCAATTTTGAAAATATTTTCTATCTTATCTCTCTCTCTAAAATATATTATTATTTTTCAACCCAGTTTTTTCTACAATGTAGAGGTATTTTTTGTGCAAAAAAAATGTGAGAAAATGATAATAAATGTATGAATATAGGGTAGGTATATGGGGTTAAAAAAGTATTCGGAACATATTCTCAAAGGAAGAAGGTAGATTAAATATTTTGATCGAGGTATTTAAGGGAAGTTTCCCTGTGTTCCCCTAGTTTCAGAAGGAAAGTATTCGTGTGCGCAGATTGTAACATTTTCTTAGATAAAAGTTCTACTTTGAAATAGTTTTCACGAGCGCGCCTTCAAAATGATCATAATCACAAAATTCCTTCCTTTGTTTTCTCACCACGACAATATTGTTTATAGCCAGTTGAGGAGAGATCGTAAAACACATCCTTACGCATATATCGAACACACTGTACGTGTACATACATCGATGGGCTGGTTCTAAAACACCGTATGTACATTTTGAGTATCTTTGAGTCATAGACGATTTTGAAAGATCAAGATGTGATTAACCATTAATTGTTTTCGTTAATTGACCCGCTGGAACATTTTTTTTACAAAGTACCTATGTTATTATCAGTCATATTTATACCTTTTTTCGTAGGTCAAGCATGTAATACATAATTTTGAAATTGAAAAGTTGTCGAATATAAAATGACTGACAATTTACTATCGATTTCAATAGTCCTTACGACCGCCCTTTACTGCTATTTCGTGGGAACACTTTACGTTAAACGTGATTAGGTGATTTGTACAAATCGCCGAAACTCCTAAAAATCATGAGAATTTTCAACATGTTCAACATATCGAAAAATCCTATGCTTTCCGACAGTATTCGAACCTGCATCTCTAATAGTCCCATGCAGAGACGCTGCCATCGGCCCGAATCTAATTCCTTCGTAATACTTGTGTATAACAAGATAATTTATTTTAAAAATTAGGAGTCATCTGTTAAAAAAATTGAGAACAACAAACTTTATAGATAGCGACTGCTGTCATGTCGTTTTTGATGTATTATGATATTAAATTGTATTATTCCACACATCTTTTGTACCTAGTCATCCAATTTCTACAGAATTTTAAAAGTCTGGTTGATAATAAGGTGAGGAATGATAATACTAGAAAGGGTATTCAAGAGAATGTTAGCGTAGTAAACAAACTGAGGAAGTTTGGGCATGTAAAGAGAATGACAAAAACAACCTTTAAATCAGAAAGAATGGTTGCACGGAGACGTGGTATACCGAGAATCACGTGGACCGATCATATCGGTACCATCTTAAAGGAGGGCCAAGTCGGGGTATGGAATAGGAGACAATGTCGTATGCGGAACACTATATTGTTGTATGAAGCGAAATAAGTTTTTTAAGAATGTAAGTCCGTACTTTATGCACATAACATGAGACGTACTTTATGCACATGGACATGAGACATACAATGTTTATGCATTGAAGTTTCATCTTTTTTGAAATAATATAATCATTTACTTTTATTGAATCGCGAAATAATTATGTCTTTCACTTTTTATAGTGTAACAAATTGAAGAAGTTGTATAGATTGATAATCACTTTAATTTTATTAACTTCATTAGACTCAAAATATGTACATAGAACGTTTTATAATAAACCCATCGACATATTATTATACGCTGCCGATACCTTGCCTCCACTTGTATAACGTATCTTTACGAACAAACACATAATGTATGACAAAATCTAGTACAATTCCTACATTGATTCACATCGAGAATAGAAAAATAAACAGATAGGTAATTCATTGAAATCACTTAGGCACTTTAAACCCATCGCATACAGGCTTCTTGTCGACCGATAGTACTTTAGATGTAGGTACTTCAGTAATATTACAGTACAACCTGAAAATAAAAACTCTCAAGAGCATAGCCGGGAAAACCACCAAATTTAGAGTAAGACATACGAGGGTAAGGGATAAAATATGCGAGATCGAAGACATAAGATGGTAAAGGCAACGAAGGAGGTTCTGGTGTGAGAATGGACTCTTTCAGACTCCCTCACATGGCATTGCACGGCCAACCCATGGAAGACGGGGGGCTCCCAGGTAGGACACCAAAGCGATGGAGGGATTACTGGAAGTCGACCTTGTTGGAAACTAGGCTACAAAGCCTTAATTAAGAAGAAGAATTATTATTGAATATTATGTTGAACAGAAAAAATCGTAAGTTTATAATTCTCCTCCACTGCACCAAGCATTATACAGTCCAAATCATCTCGGTGGAGAGTTTTATTTTTTAATCATAAAGGCCTAAGTCATTAACATGCCTTATAATATTACATAGTACAGTTTCAGGTGCAAAAAAAGAAAACACATACAAAAAGAGACAAAAAGATAGAGTTAGCAGAGACTCGATGCTTGTTAGAAATGAAACAATCTCGTTGAAACTTATCAATAAGTAGGGAATCTACTTCTCAATTTTGCTGTCCTAAAAGATGGTTCCATGCAGTACATCAATGCCGAAGTAGTCAGCGTTCAAACTGGACAGTTTTTTGATCAAGAAAAGCGTTATTCTGAAATCTTCTACGTTTTGAAATGCCTTTCTTATCGAGTGCTGCGGTTGTCCCTGAACGACTCCTTATGCAAAAGTAGCGCCATAAAACATATCCTCTCATTTTTCAAACATAAAAAATACAACGGGAGGGGAAGAGATGACAACATGTTTGTCTCTAATAGTCAGATTTATGACACGTTATAAAATGTGTCAATAATAGTATCACAAAATATTTTTACCCCTCACATTGCTACGTACGACATTTTCAAGTAAAACACGTGAATCCCTAAGCGTGTGTGGGTGTACCTATTTGGATATTATGACGTGAATATAACATCGTCGCAAGAAAAATATGAGTCAAGTTTAAGCTTAAGTTGATGTAAAATTAGACTTATGTTCAACTTATGCCACAATTACATTGAATTTAATAGATATATTATTGATTAATTATTGCTTTGTACATGGGAAAGGATTGCGTGAGTTTTTAGCACACATGAATCGCTTGAATTGTGTGAACGCATAACTTTATGAAAATTTTACACGCATACTATCAGCTATTTCGACCACGACATATTATCGTTAGATATGAATACACTCAATTTATATGACTAAACAACTTAATAATAATTTGTACTAGTACACACATACCTATATGAGTAATGTGTATTGTGGATCCTACGAATACGAATCTATTCGGGACTGATAGAGATGCGAGTTCGAGTCTTATCGGAACGTTATCCTAACGTTGTAAACGAAAAGTGATCGAAACTACATGGTCAAACACGGTCGTAAACCCGAAGTGGTTCGATTTTGATAAACTTGGCTTTTCAAAATCGAACATTAATCATTGTTTTACTGATTGCATAAAGATACCTTTAGAGCATTTTTCTCACTATACCTACTAGTAATGTATCCCTGAGGATTCAGACTTCGATTTCCTTGTGCAGGACTCAGCTATGAGCCGCTGGAATTGACCTGAGAAAATATAAAAATATATTTAATGATTTCTTCAGCATCAATTATTTTTTTCTGTAATATTTTCAGCAACCGACTCAATCACTATTTGACGCACACAAGTTATCGTGTGATTTTATAAATAATTCTCGCCATATTATTATCTTGATCCCATTAAGTATACATATTTTTTTTTCTTTATAATAGTCCAGTTTTGCTTACAGTAAAATTTACACATGAATCATGTTTTGTGGGCAACCCCGATATGCACGTGTGTGTGAATGGGGGGGGGGGGGGGGTAGTGCGGTGGAAAGAGACATACGTGACTAGAGTCTATCGGACCCCGAACGAATTTTCATATTGTCTCAATATAAGTGTGAGGAGAATGATTTACGAGGCAAAAATTTCAAACATTTCTCTTTTATCGCAGATTTCATATTAAATAATCTTCACCATCATCATTTTGCATTTTATAAATTTCGCAAAGGACGAAACCCCTGGAATTATTATTTACATGCATAAAATTTTATGTTTATTATTGTCATAAAACAAAATGCTTGAGGAATGTGTTGTTTGGTAAAAGAATAATAAAACTGGCCGACCTTATGACTTGACTTCTCCTGGGCATAACTACTTTTATAAAAATAAGCATCACTTATATTACCTAGTTGTAATATTTTATTTCTCTTTTAAAAACATCCAATATGTGGTTTCATAACATATCTACAGAATTAAAATCCTTAAAATTCTCATAATTTGAATCTTTTTTAGCACATAGGTATCTGTAGCATGTAGAAAAATTCTATGCACCCAGCAGGACTCTACGGCTTCTTCTTTAAAGCTGCTACCCCTGGGATAGCTTTAGAATGCTGTTCCCGCGTTATAAGGGGTATGTAGTTTTAAGTTTAATTATTTTTGTTTCATCTTACCATAATAAGTCAGTAAAATTAGGTTTTAATATTAGGTTTTCATATTCTTTCAATGATATATATGTACAATAGGTTTCACAGGTGTTTTATTTCCTACTACACCACCATCTCTTGGATTGTTTAAAAAGTAAAGCAATTATCGGCAGCCTAGACAAGGCAGAAGAAATGTCGGCAGACCCCAGGCCAGATGGGCGGACGACATCGTAAATATTGCAGGTCGCACATGTTATGAGAGAGGCTCAGGACAGGAATGATTGGAAGGAGAGGGGGGAGGCCTATTTTATTTATTTTTATTTATTTATTGTAAAGACACCAACAGAGCATTGATAACACATACAAAGATAAACATAATATTATAAAACACATGCACCCCCCAATGCTCCAATAACAGGCGTCTGTAACAATATGTTCAGCAATGGACGGAGACGGGCTGACGAAGAAGAAGAAGAAAGCAATTATAGAGGAATTGTTTTGATTACAAACTTATGACCCATCGAACTTCATCCCGCATCCGCATTAACGATAACTATTACATAAACATAATGCAATAAATTATTAACTAAATTTAGTTAAGTTATATCGTAAATTGCATTTTATTAATGTAATACTTTAGTCAAGATTATTTTTTTAATCTGGGTTAGGTCGAAGGTCGATGGGCGGGTCAGCTAGTATTAAATAATATGAATACTTCATTTAAATAAGGCACTATGTAAGTGCCAAAAAAATTTTTGTCGAGATAAGTATGCCAATAGGTACTATGTATCTTATCGCCGATGTAATAAAAAATGCACCAAAGTTATATCGGTCTTCGTTTGTTGGTAATATGTCGCTGAATATCGTATAAGGACTAAGTCCCTGTGAGTAGTTTTGTTGATAAGGACTAAGTCCCTGTGAGTAGTCTTGTTGATAAGGCACTAAGTGCCATGAGCGTATGATCGTTATTAACATTGTTTTAGTATGTTTAGTGAAAAAAAAAAGGAAATTGAAAAAAAAAAAAAGGAGATGGAAGGTGTGAAAAGGAAATTGAAAGAAGGAAACTGGCTGGTAGAAGGGTTGGCGGTGCACTAAGACCTCTAATGAGAAATAAGAATGTATCTCTTAAATCCAAACAATTGATGCACAATGCAATCCTGATTCCATCAATGATGTATGGGAGTGAAGCATGGACATGGACGAAAAATCTGGAAGTTGGAATAAATGCTGTAGAAATGAGATCACTGCGTAGGATATGCGGAAAGAGACTGATTGATAAGGTGAGGAATGATAGTATTAGAAAGGAATGTGGAGTGGATGTTAGTGTAGTGACTAGAATGAAAGTGAATAAATTAAGGTGGTTTGGGCATGTAGAGAGAATGAACGAAGATAGAATGACTAAAAATATATATAAATCTGAAAGAATGGGTGTACGCAGACGAGGCCGACCTCGAATGACATGGTCCTACCATATCGGTGCCGTCTTAGAGGAGGGCCAAGTCAGGAGCAAAAGGAATAGAAGAGCATGTATGCGGAATGTTATGCGTTTGGAAGAAGCGAAAGCGGTTTGTTTGGATAGGAATAAATGCTAGTCCGTACTCTCTGCCTACCCCCTACGGGAAGAGGAGTGATGGGTAAAAAAAAAATCAACTTCTAAGATCATAGGATCATCAAAACAAAGTTTATATAAAACAAATGGACTTTTTTGGAAATTAAATGATATAAATAAATGTCATCCAGTAACAGCCAACTTATGCGTATCCTTTTTACTTTACTAAGATTATTCAATTTGTTTCATTCACATAAATGGACCAAAAAAACTGTAGAATGTTAAAACTTTGTCCGGGTGGGATTACTTAAAGTTTGATTATAGCCTTGTTGCCTGAGTCATTACATCCCATTCATAGTTGATTTACCAGCGCTATTCGAGTATGAGGGAACTATTTCACCACATATGTTTAAACATACATAGGTACATTACCACAAACAAAACGCTATTTCCATCGTAGACGTTGTTTCTTTTTAAAACATTACGCGGTGGCATTAAAAAATAAACGAAATTTAATTTCGTTCTTAATTTAAAATTTTAATGAATATACCTACCTAGCTAGTTTCTAAAATATAAAAGTATATTATTATGTTGCTTTATATCCATTTTCGTGTGTTCTTTGTTTCAGATGTCAAAAAATATGCTCATCGTCAAAAAACTCAATATAGGCCATTCCTAAGTCAAAATAGAGTTGATCAAGCTCTTTAGTTCTCGTACTGTTGTGAGTGAACTGTTAAACTCAAGTGAACTGTTAAAATACTCCATTGTTTAGAAACTCTATATATCTACGTATCTAAGTCGAATATTAAATCGATCGTCATCTAAAAATTATGAATCTCATAATTATGTGTGAACCCTCAAACTGTGGCTATACCCATTGATTGTTCAGCTCTAGAAAATGATGACGAAACTTCATCTTTATCATGAGTAACCTAATGTTCTAACAAAAGAAAATTATTATCGAATGAAGGCGATGAAATGTACATATAAATATTTGTATTATATAAAGATTGAAAACGATATCAACATTAAATTTAGCGACTTATTAGTTAGGTACAATAATTGAAATTTGAAATCGTATTGTTGGTACTGAATCAGTTAATAACAACGATTTTTTGTCAACAGTACCTACCTCTATTCGAAGTTTCCGTGACATTAACGCTGGTTGGCATAAAGTTACAAAATTTTGTATATAAGCGTTTATAGCACCCCTACAGAATACTTCCAAAAACTCCGCAGCCCATGCAAAATTTCCGTGAGTTTTTCACTTACGTTGCGTAATATTCGAAATGTGGTTACAGTGGGGCTAGTACGAGTTTTATCGAAAGCTAATTAGCACGCAAATAACCGCTTATTCATATGATAGAAGTGTTCTTAAATCATACGATAGAATCATTCGATGATTTTAGTATGAACATTTTTCGATCATCGAAAAGTTATACTAGGGCTACAGTTCAATAACTACTGTTGGTTACAAAAAAAAAACATTTTATATCTACTAAAACAGTGTTCCGCAAACGGTCTTCAAAATAAAATATCTGGAAAAGACAAAAATAAATACTAACAACACAGATTTATTAATAAAATATGGCTTTCAGATTTGTCGGATCTGATCCATAAGATGAGATGAGATTGAGATGAAGAAGGAGCACTGATTTCTTTTCTCAAGGTCAAAAGATGTTGGGGAAAAATGGTCTTTGTCAGAAGATGAGAAACTCTCTTATGAGTTTTGGCAGGATTAAGAATATCTGGAGTACTCACCAAGTTTCACTATTTCTTTATGAACTAGATTAAACAGTAAAGGAGGAACTCGACTAACTACCAAAAAGAAACTCGGTTTTATATTATAAAAAACACAAACACTATATTAGAGAATTCAAATAAAGTATCACAGAAAAATATATTTTAACTTAAAAACTAATTACAATAATATGCACTGGTAGGTTCTGAAGGAAAGAGTAATAAAATTGTATACTGAAAAAGCTTTTATAGTAGGATTATTCACGCAAGCTCTTTTTTCCAAAATAGGTGGTTTGTTCTCCCTCTGGTGTGAAATATCCTAAGTTGGTTGACTTGGTACAGACGGTGATGAATCTACATTGTTGATAAAATACGAGATGTATTCGTCGTATTCCGCTAGATGGCTCTTTATTCTGGATGGTTCTATATACACGTTGACATCAGATAGAAAAATAAAATGTTGCTGAAAGTTCACTGCCACACAGCCTCCCGCAAGAATTTATGGCATGCTATAAATTCTGATGTGGATCTGGTGATGGAGTGTGGAGTGGAACTCTGCAGTCCTCTGGTTGAGCGGTTTGTAGGATGGTACGTACTGGATGTTGACATGGCTCGACTGGGCTGGTCGTTGTAGCGGCTGGAACTTAATAGAAGTTGGACGGAGTGTTCACGACGTTAGTGCGGTTGCACTGGGGTAATATGATGGCTAAAATAGGTTAAAACAGCGTTGATGTGTTTTACCATATGAAGCGGCGATGTTGATTTGCGCTCGGCCATTAATGCAGCAGCGATGGTGGTTGTGCTGTTGTAACTGGTTGATCCATGATGTCGGTTGACGAGCAAGGAAAAATGCATCAGTTGTTGTCAGTGGGGTGTCATCGTGGTGTGATGTACATCTGCCACTGTTGGAGAGAGACAGTAGTGGGGCAAAATTCGTTGGAGAAGTCTGGCCTCCGAGCTACGAAGTCTGTGAGACAACTCGTGTAGTCTGCTTCTGATAAGTACAGCAGGTGAAGATTGCTATCGTAGGCTTCCATCAGTTGGATTTGTGTTGGTGTAGTCCAGCGTTGGTTGAGTAGTGTCGTGATGAGATAATATGCAACATATAGAATAACAAAAAAAAAATTTACAATAGAATTGGTATAAGTATATTTGTTTTAGGGTGGTTCTTGAATTTAAAAGATTGTGAAGTAAATTTTAAATTTGAATTTGAAATTAAAATTTATTTGAGTATATTATAAACAAATGTTGACTTTGAAAAAATTTACAAGTTACATTTTACTAAGATAATTGTTCTAGGAAAAATTTTTCTAAGTGTAGTGTTCCAATGTTGTTTTCTGTTTAATATTCAAAATAAAGTTAGGAAAATTTATTAAAAATGGTATTGAGTAGTTATGATTCACAATTGATATATGTTCAAATACTTTTTCTATAATGTTTATGAAGTGAAGTTACTATGTGAGATCCTTTATATATAATAAAATTTGTTACCAATCTGGTATTAGCAATATACAGTTGGTGGTTTTGTATTGGGATCTGTAATCATTTTGTAAAATACATATTAGAATTTTTATACAATAAAATAAGTAAAGAGTAGTGGGTAGACATAGTAATATAGTTGTACATAGTGTGTTTGAATTAAACTTTTTTATAATGTTTTATTTTGTCAATGTATGTGTGTCAATAATGTTAAATAAATGTTACTGATTTGGGAAAATTAATATGACACTTTTTAGAATTCTGTTTTCAATGGTCTTTTGTATGAATGTAAATACATTAATTGTCTTTTTCTTAACTCGTTGAGTTGTATATTTGATGGTAATAGATTATACGTATGACGCTGTTGTCATGTGTGTATAATATGGACAATACGTATGATGCTATGATCATGTGTGTATGCCTTTGGTAGACTATACGTATGATGCTGTGATCATGTGTGTATGTCTGTTGCTCAATCACTACAAGAAGGCTTTGAGATGAGAATCTCTGCTCTTGTGTGTATGTAGTTAGCCGACGAAATGGGAATTTCGGTCTGAAAATGCGCGGTGCATTGTACTAGACGTGGCGTGAAATACATAGAGCTTTTATGAATACATGTGTATGAATACATGTGTATAAGTATTTGGCCGTATTTGCGTATGGTAGTTGACCTCGAATTGAATTCGGACTGAGATTCTTGAGATAGAATTTCTCTAGTCGCGGAAAACGTTAATAGCAATTGGCTAGTAGATGGTAATATAAGATGGTAATATAATTGTTTTACATTGACAATTTAGATATAATATTTTTATAGACCATTGAAATAATTGTATCGTTGATAAGTTGATACATAATTAATCATTTATTGACCAGAATAAAATAAGAATGTATGGGAAAATTGCTATTTAAATTTCTTGTTTTTCTTTAAAATGCAATAATGCGCTATGAAAATCTAATAAAAATGTAGGTATTTGTTTCGCTTGTTGTTTATGCAAAATATAAAAAGGTTACCTCAAAGTTTGGCAACATGAAAACAATGTACTTGTAAATCTGCAATCAGATAATTAAAGGTTATTCTTTTGTAAAAAAATCATTTAAATTTGCAATTCAGCATGCGATTATAGATAGTTAATGTATTAAATTAAGTTTTATCAGTATTTAAAGACATGAAAAGTTTTATGAAAAAATCTCGATGTGACATTGTGTCGTGAAAAAAATTTAACCTACAAAATTTATTGTTCACAAATTTTAAGTTTTTTTCTTTTTTTGAAGATTTTAATATCGTTTTCACAAGGTTTAGGCATTATTGATTAAATGTTTGTAATAATAAATAGAAGGCAGAAAAACAAGAGGCTTTTAAAATAATCCGATGGGTTGAAATTGTTTGGAAAAAAAAAATATGGGCTGAATGCCGTTTTACAATGGTATTTTTAAAGATTTTACTTGCCTGAGACCCATCGGATGACTCATCCCTTCAGAACCAGTTGAATTTTAGAGTTTGCACATGATTTTACCCTATATTTATATTTGAGTTGTAAAATTGAATAAACTTCGTAAGCAATGCTATTTGACAGCTGCGTGTTGTAATTGAGTGCAGTCGAGTGAAGTTTGCGTCGAATGGGAATATGAGAGACGCGCTTAATTTTGAATGTAGTATGTGATATGAAAATTTTAAATTGTGGGACAATATTATTTAGATGGCTTTGTGAAAGAAATAATTTGGAATGAATGTATAGGGTGTTAAATATTCGAGGTAGATTAGTGGACGAAGGTGTACATGTGACAATTTTGTTAGAATGATTGTTGAGAAAAATTTGTTTAAGAATGTTAATGGATTGTTGGAGATTATTGGAAAATGATGGATTAAGTAGATAATTGAAGGGTGTTCGAAAGTCGCGGGGTCACCAATTTATGGTAATTGGTAGAAGGGTGTTCGAACGTCGTAGGGTCACCAATTTATGGCATTCAGATTTGTCGGATCTGATCCATAAGATGAGATGAGATTGAGATGAAGAAGGAGCACTGATTTCTTTTCTCAAGGTCAAAAGATGTTGGGGAAAAATGGTCTTTGTCAGAAGATGAGAAACTCTCTTATGAGTTTTGGCAGGATTAAGAATATCTGGAGTACTCACCAAGTTTCACTATTTCTTTATGAACTAGATTAAACAGTAAAGGAGGAACTCGACTAACTACCAAAAAGAAACTCGGTTTTATATTATAAAAAACACAAACACTATATTAGAGAATTCAAATAAAGTATCACAGAAAAATATATTTTAACTTAAAAACTAATTACAATAATATGCACTGGTAGGTTCTGAAGGAAAGAGTAATAAAATTGTATACTGAAAAAGCTTTTATAGTAGGATTATTCACGCAAGCTCTTTTTTCCAAAATAGGTGGTGTGTTCTCCCTCTGGTGTGAAATATCCTAAGTTGGTTGACTTGGTACAGACGGTGATGAATCTACATTGTTGATAAAATACGAGATGTATTCGTCGTATTCCGCTAGATGGCTCTTTATTCTGGATGGTTCTATATACACGTTGACATCAGATAGAAAAATAAAATGTTGCTGAAAGTTCACTGCCACAAAAAAAACAAACTGACGATATAATATAATATGTATTATCAACAACTGATGACTGACTAATAATGTTCGATTTTTAAATGGTATGAACAAACCAACGGGCTTACGACCGTCTTTTACTGTTATTTCGAAGGCTGGCTTAGTGTGATCACTTTACTTTAATTAACATTCGCCATTAGGTAGGTGGCAATGTTCAAATGAATATGATGAGAAATTTCAATATGTTCCACATATGGTAAAATCCCATGGCCCGGGCAGGATTCGAAGTTTGAACCTGCGTCCCTCAGTACGGTACGACGAGTCTAGTCAAGACAAACTCAGAGCGTTGTGTAAAAAATAACTATTAAAAATGAACATGAAATATTGTTGTTTTAAGTAAATAGGAGTACTAAGATGCTTACCTTCTTCTTACAAACGCCTTCTGACTGAAAAAAGAATCATATTTTTTTTCCGAACCAATCAAGGTTGTCAGTTTTCAGTCCTGATAGCCTTGATTTGACAGACTTACTAGAAAGTAATGTACCTAAGTATATTATTCCAATTATTAACAGTGCTGACAAAAATGGTTTTTAAACTCAACTTTTTGAGCTAAAACATTGCCATTCTCCTGTAAGGTCACTTGATTTTATATAAGGTACTGAACAACCAGATAGAGGATAGAATTCTTAGTCCCATCAAGGTTAGAGATCAAACAGGTAACACAGTATGGGAGGATCTGTCGCCGGCTGGGTGCCTACTTACATAACATGAAAAACTAGTTTATAAATATCGTTTCGATCAGTCTCACTGCATATATCGACACATTGTACCTAACGTCACTTATCAGACATTCTCGAAAATATTAGTTAGAAAAAAACCCAGATATTATGGTAGAATGCTTTTTTCGAATAACAATGCATAGGTATATTGTCTATAAGTATAGAAAGTGGCGGACACCTCTTATTGGAACACTGGTAAATTTTGTATGTGTTGTGTCGTTTTGTGAAGTACCTACCTCTTCAGATTACATTAATGTTCTGCCGCCAAACAGCTTTTTACATTGTTACCATGGAAACACCGTTCGACCGATAACGTTGGCGGCCATTTTATTACACTTGACTTCGGCCCCGAGGCTTGGAATTATTAGTAAGTATTGGCCTGTTTCTGTTTGTTGGAAATAAATAATGTGTATTTGTGATTATTTCATATTGTGTTCTCTTATTAATTTTCATAAAAGAAAATTTAGAATACGCAAGTAAATATTTGGAGTAAGAATTAAAATTTTTTTTTTATTCAAATACTGTTACTCTGTTCTCATGTTACCATGGTAGGTCGTTTGACTACGAAAAAAGAGGATTGCTTGGAAGACATGGCTGGATATCGAAAAACTCACCCTGTGTTCATTATATTAAAAGTTTATGTTTTTTGTATTAAACAGTAATGAAAATTATGTAGGTATAATAAGAATAAAAAAAAAACAAAAAGTATAGGTACTTAATATAAATTTAAAAAAATGTATGAAAATAAATAAACTGTTTCTTTGAATATATTTTTGTTTCAATAATTTCACCAAAATACACATCGCTTTCGATAATTTTACTATGAAAAAGATACCGATACAATACCTACATATTTAATTCATTTGATTTTTTTATATTGAAAATAGTTAATTTAAAATCATATCTGTCTTACGTTATAATAAAAGATTTGGAGGGAAGGAATGAAAGTGGGTAGAGGTAAGAATATGTGTTATTGCCAGTTCTGTATTATTACATCGAAGTTCCATTCTCGTACGTCAAGCACCATTGCACTTTAACCAAGTGATGAGGGTTGACTTATGTGCCAGCCTTAGATTGACAAATAAGACATACGTCAGAGGTCTTTGCCCGACATTTTTATTCCATTTGTTCCCGGTAACCTCGAGGGTGTAATGTGAAATTTTGATTTATACCACTTTGTATTTTCCCCCAAACTATATATGTGTGTGTATTGTACTATACAGTCAGTTGTTCCTAAACTATGATAGCCTGGGTTTAGGGAGGTAGGTACACTTAACTACCGCAATATAACGACCACTAATAATATTTAATAATAAATAATATTTCGGTTTTTGTATTGAAAAATGAAATTTGTATGATTGATTCATTGAAAAATTGTTTTCTCAAGTGATGTCCCCCCACCCCCCTTTCGTCCTGGTGATATATTGAAAGCTTTTAGACTGATTTAAATTAATACACTTGGTGTTTACTTGACCTTCCCCCCTCCCCTTTTCTGTAGTGATTTTACGAACCCCCATCCCCTTTTCAGATATTTTAGTTGTGTGCAAATAAGTATTGTGTAAATAACTGCTCAGGACCTTGTCAGAAAGGCGCTCAAGATGGATCGGCCATATAATAAGACAAGAAAGTCTCTTGCATGCCATATTGGAGGGTATGACCGAGGGGACAAACTCCAGGGGACGCCCACGCCGAGAGTACCTGGAGGACCTGTTGGTGGACGCGCGATGCCAGTCATATGTGGATCTTAAAAGAGCCGCACAAGACAGGGAAAAATGGAGGAGAATAATTGAGGGAATCACTGCAAACCAATATTACGATTGAAACCAGAAAGAGAGAAATAACTCAAGAAATCAAACTAATTGTAGAAGGATACAAAATGAAATAGACTGCGGTTCATTCAATATTGATACAAAATTTAGAAAAATATTTGATAAGCTTAAATTCGAATTCGAAGTGCTGCGATCGAAGAAAAGAATACGCTGACACAGGGCTATAGAAAACTATTAAAATAACATCCAATCATTCAGAATCAGTTTAATGTTTATTTTTCATATGAAAAGTCATAGCTATGATGCGAAGCATTTCGCAATAAGACTCCAGAGCAGATTTTACATACATATAGTAATGAATCTAATAAAGGATTACTAAAGTTCGAAAAAAAAAACCAAATGCGCATAAATTATATAGGTGTTAGGTGGAGAAACTTTAATGCTGAAAGCCATCTGCTCAAAAGTAGAGAAAGGTTCTAAGCTAGAAGACCTAGCTGATTTTGAAAAAGCAAATAATATTTTAAACGTTGTTACTGTGGCCAAGACCAAGTTGACACTTTGCAAACGTCGCCGCTTATGAGGGGCCTTAGTCCGGACAAGGAAAACTAGAAAGGGAATATTTTCAATAATAATTGTGGTCGAAGAATGTCGATCCGGAAGTGTATGTAGAACCAGACGAGAATATAAGTTTGTACAAGTAGTGTGTGTTCTCCAACACAAATCAGACAAAACATACGACATGTGGGAGATTCCCAACCAAGAGACATGGAGAAATCGTTGTGGAAAATATACAAGTCTCAATTTCAAAAAAAAATAAAACTTTTTGAATCATTGTCAAAATATATCGCAAATATGAAGAAGTTTACATCAATGCTACAGATCTGTTTTTTTATTTAATGTTTTTTCACAATATTATTTTGAAAGTAGATAAATGTAACATACACTTATATATTATACATATATCTACATAAACATACCTATACATAAATACATTATGATAATTTTAGTGAGTTATTATTTTATCATCTATATGATGGATTTATAATATAATCCATGTCATTGCCTACTACTGTATCATTAAATTTATTTCGTGTCAAATTTGAAATTTATTAAATGAAATCCATTATGCACGCCATTCATTAGTGTCAAAAATTCCAATCATTTATATAGGGTATGAGTCATTTTTGTCTCACAACCCCGTACTCATATGGGTTAATGTTCGTGTATAAAAATAGTTACCTTGAGATACCGACTATCGTTGGGTTTTTATTTTTATTTGGTATGATGAATGAACTGTTTGAAAGAGGATGTTTTATAAAAGTTTTTTTTTCGAGATTTGAATATAAATCTGTATGTATTGTTATTTTTAAGTTATAAAATATGTAATTTTTTTGTAATTTCATAATCTAAATAAATAATAACTAAATCTTTTTTGTGAATATTTTAAAACTGACTTAAAAATTAATTCTTATTTTTTTTTCTTCGTAGGTTCTTTGGATTTTTATGGCGAAAATTTCGGAAATAGAAATTTAATATTATCATAACATGGTATAAAATTAAACACTTAACATGTAAAAGGCCTAGGCCGTAGATTTCATAAATAAATAAATAAAAAAATAAATAAATAAAATTATTTGTGGAAAAAATATTTTTGTTTTATTTAAATTACTTCAGAGCTCAGACCTATTTTCTTCGAAGTGACTCGAGGGGCATCCCTTGACCTTCAGTGTAAATAAAATAATGCAACTCCTGCTTTATTTAAGTAGACAAACTCCTTGGCGTTCGAACATGTATTGATTATTTTACTCTGTTAATTTTTTTTCCTTTAAATATCATTATCAACTGATAACTCTATTAGCTTGTATGTAAATTATTAACAGTGGTTGGATTATACCGAGAGAAGTTGAGACTTAACTGATTTATTATTAAAATTGATCTTTCTTTTGCTAAGCTGACACCAAATATCTAGGTATCGTGAACGATAATCTATTATTAAACGAGAACGATATCAGTGGATGGGGAAAAGACGATGTTTTTATCGATGCCTTAATTAGAAAATTTGCTAACTCCAAATAGAAAATTTTTGAGGATAGGTACTGAAAAACTTTTTATCAAGTTCTATGCGATTATAATATTATTTTATTTTATAAATCAAGATGAGACATTACATTCCATCATTATACAGATGCCATAATTGCATGGAATAATATATGCATTAACACAAGAACAAAATATACTTGAAACATTAATTTAACAAAACATGGAGTTAGCAAGTTATCTAATTGAGACACCATTAAGTGTGTAGGTAGTATTGGTTGATAAACAAACCGTAGTTGTTTTATATACTGCATGCCATTACTGGGAAATTTATCCGTGCACAAAGTGAATAAAATAATTTCATTGATTATATTTTTATTAGATTTACTTTATTCTAATAATTAATTAACATGGAGAGTTTTTTTTAATAACTCTAGCTTCTAGAATTGGAATGATACGTAGTTTCAATAATTTTTCTATAAAGATGATTTTAGAATGTTCCAGCCAGTCCATTCCCTCAACCTTATGTTTAAAGTGAAGGTAATGCGACTTTTTTTTGATTCGATGGTACAAACTTTATTCCCTTATCATCTCTTTTCAATACAATTACAACTAAAAAACATATATAAAATTCTGTCCCAACCAAGAATCAAATCCAGAATCCTTTGATAATATAATAAGCCCGATTTCTTGGACGACGATTCAAAAGGCTTCAAAAGAGAACAAGTAGAAAATCATATAAATTTCAATTTAAAAAATTCAGTTAAAAGCAATGTTAGCATTTACGAAGCAATTCATTTACACTTATACAAAGGGTGGCCCTTTATATAAATGAATGAAGATTAACTGCACCGAAGTTTAAAGGTTAAATTTATAATCTCGAATTATTTACTTGCTGCTCCGGGACACCTTGTTAACCCATCTCAAATGCGAAAAATATACTTCATTACACTCTTAAGTAGCGAGGAGAAGAAAAATAGGCATTCCTTTTTTCAGGAATGCGTCCTTAAGCTGTGCTTAGAGATACGTCTACGGTTTTTCCTCGAAGAATTAAAATATAATTATGTTAAAGTTTTTTTATTCATAATAATTTGCAACACTTTGTCACCTTACTCTAAAAGACCATCTTTTAAAACTTGCTTGGAATATTTTGTGAAAAAAAAAATTAAACTATATTGCTTATTTCTTCTTCTTCTATAAGTGCCATTCCTATCGGAGGTTGGCGACCATCTGTGAATAACACTCACTGTCTTGGCCAAGTCTCCCAAACTCTGCAGCCTCTGGCACACCAAACCACCGTATGCGATTAATTTGCAACGAGGCTCTTTTACACCCAATATGTACATCCACAATCAATTAAGGGAGAGTATATTTATCATTACGAAAGATAATATGTCCAAAGTATGCGGCTTTTCGACCTTTGACAGTGGTCAGTAGCGCAATCTTCTTATTCATCACTTTCAGGACCTCCTCGTTGACCCTTTATAAAACCATTTATTAGCACAATGTTGGCATATGGATGTGAGCTGTAAGCAAAAACGGGTGAGGTGTTGGATATGTTTGAAAGGGAAATGCTCAGATAGATTTGTGGACCTTCGTCGGTTGAAAACATTGGCGTATCCGACGCAATGACGAACAAATATTTCATGCCCGTGGATGTTTTATCTGAAGTAGTTCAACATTTCAATAGACATGTCTATGACCTCTCTATCCACTATGTCTATCTGATCATAAAACCTTTTTACACTAAAATAATTCGTCTTTGCGTAATGTTAGTTAGAACCTTTTAAAATTAAGGTGAAATATGTACCTACCTACTTTCAGTCATCTACTTCTATAAGTCTTTGTATTTCGATGTAAGGATGCGGTCCGGCGATGCTATTTCCAGCTTTGCATTTTTCTTCTTCTTCTTCTTCCTTTTTTTACTAGACTTGTTGATCTGTTACGATCCTGCCGTGATGTTTGCCTCTTGTAACGTTGACTCCCAACTATCATTCCACCTTTTGAGTGATTGGACTGGAAACCTCTTCCAGATTATGCAACGAACGACACCTCTAGCTGCCTTCACAGCTATTATCTTCACGATCCTGGACACATGCTCCTTCGAGAACCTTTTCCTCTGTCGTCCCCGTCTACCAATGTCTTCCCATACACTTCGGACTTCTGTATTCTTGAAGGGATTTGCCAGCGATATTTCTGAGTACCTACACTCTTTTATTGGAAGGACACTTTTGGTTCTAACAGTGTCAGCTCTGGAATCAATTCCGCCGACCTTTTTTGTGCTTTTTGTAAATGACGGATAAAATGCTGTCATATATCCCGAAATGACACCAGAAAAAATTCAATGAAAATTATGCTGGGCTGTCGGTTTCAGTGTGTTTGTAAACGTACGTTTGCGTATTGTGGTACGTATGTTGGTACAGTAGTGTGCGAATTGATGTGAACACGGGTAAACAAATCAGAAAAAACAGCTTTTGGTTTATATAATTGCAGAAATCTATTAAAAAATATATTGTTTACATTTTTAATTCAAATTATATTTTTCAACCCTTTGGAATGATTTTTTTTTAATGAAGGATTGCTCCCTCGAAGTGAACAAAAGTACACTTTTGATACAAGCAAAGACTTGTGTCATGAAAGCGGTGGACACCGGGATTCGAACCCACGACTTCTAATACGTTGAGTGTACGAAAGCTGTCGACTGACAGCACTGGACTACCAACCATATATACATCGAATTGTCCTATCTCCAAACCAAATTGGAATGACTGCTTTTGTCTCAATTTATGAAACCATTATCGCGATATTAACCCCTTACTCTTTTCCAAAAATCTTTGTGTTAGGTTAGAACAGTTTAGATAGAAATTCACCTGATTTGAACCTGATGGAAATTTTATGGAAAATCTTACCATATTAATTCGGTAAAATTTGGATTTAATGGAGTCTGTTCTTGCAATAAGATATGTACAATAACGTATCATGTTGCACATGCGACTTATTTCCTACTACACCGCCATCTCTTGAATTTTTTTTAAAGTTGCTACTACAGTTAAAGTTACATACAAAAAGAATTATTGTTTTTATTACAAACTTATGGTCATGACCTGTCTAACATCATCCCCCATCCATATCAACAATAGTTATCCTACATAATACAATAGGTACATTTTTAGCTAATAAACTGTATTTAATTCATGTAATATGTCAACATTACTAAACTTTTTTTATTTAGGGTTATATCGAAGTTCGATGGGCGAGTCAGCTAGTATAATATTATAAAGAAAGACATCGGAAATTAGAATCCAAAATCTGCATGATTAGGTACATTTAGGTTTTGGGGTAGAAGCTTTCAATATCCTTAATATAAAAGAAAGTCGGATTAGTGCACTCAAACAAACAACACTTATAACTCGAGATCGGCTGAACAGATTCTTACGGTGTTTGATTTATTGGATTCTACTGCGCTCCGGATAACAGAAAAACTATTAAAACGTTGAAAATGCATAAGAAATAATATAAAATATGATATTTAAGTTAGTATGGAACGGATTTACTTACTGATAACAACGTTATCTGTGAAAATTTCTATAACGATACAGCTTTTACGACCTTCGAGTTTAAAAACATTGGTAAGCAGATTTTGGATTGAATTTCTTTCAAGCTTTCAGAAATGATCTTTCAACATATTTTAAACGTATTTTTGTATACATAAAATGCGAAATCTATAATAGTTAGGACTACAGGACAACGTCTGTCTGTAAAGCTAGCAATTATATAAAAGTCAAAATAAGTAGAAAAAATTACGTAAAAATACGTCATTATTATAAAAAAAAAAACTTAGTTTAACATTGTTCACGTTAATTCGCACACTAATGTATGAATGTATAAGAGTCAGAGTCGCGCGAGACGAGGATGAATCTTGACACATTTAATCGCATGAATGTTATTGTTGGAAAGGAATCTCGGCACATAAACGCAAATACGGAAAGGGTTCTATGTGCCATTACTCTCTGCTTTAAAATGAAAATATTATTCGCATCCACGAATATGACTTCTTACGTTTAATAATAACTAGTTTTTTAAAGGCGCCCGTGGCGCCCACCTATGGCCTTTTTATGCAAACTTTACTTTCTCATAGCATAGCTGTGAGCATTCACATGTGAGACTTCAAAATACTTGGTTGATTCAACTCTATGAAAACTCAAATACCTACAACTTAAACTTTTAATTACAAACTGTACATTCAAATAGCTTTTGGCATGTGGGTATTTACCGATTTGATTGATTAAACTTTTTCATGTAAACTTTGCATTCGTATTGCCGAATTCTTATATGAGACTTTAAAACACTTGATTAATTGAATTCTTCATGAAAACTCAAAAAACAACGTGAACTTTTTATAACAAACTTAACATATGTATGGCTTTTCAACGTTATGAATTCACATGAAAATCTTTAAAAAATTACTCTAGGTGTGTAAACTTTTTATTGAAAACATGACATTCGTATGGTTTTTCTCCGCTATGATCTCGTGTGTGTGGATTAAAGATTCGTGATTTGGTAAACTTTTTCATGGAAACTTTGCATTCGTATTGCCGAATTCTTATATTATGAGACTTTAAAACACTTGATTAATTGAATTCTTCATGAAAACTCAAAAAAACAACGTGAACTTTTTATAACAAACTTAACATATGTATGGCTTTTCAACGTTATGAATTCACATGAAAATCTTTAAAAAATTACTCTAGGTGTGTTAACTTTTTATTGAAAACATGACATTCGTATGGTTTTTCTCCGCTATGATCTCGTGTGTGTGGATTAAAGATTCGTGATTTGGTAAACTTTTTCATGGAAACTTTGCATTCGTATTGCCGAATTCTTATATGAGACTTTAAAACACTTGATTAATTGAATTCTTCATGAAAACTCAAAAAACAACGTCAACTTTTTATAACAAACTTAACATATGTATGGCTTTTCAACGTTATGAATTCACATGAAAATCTTTAAAAATTACTCTAGGTGTGTAAACTTTTTATTGAAAACATGACATTCGTATGGTTTTTCTCCGCTATGATCTCGTGTGTGTGGATTAAAGATTCGTGATTTGGTAAATTTTTTCATGGAAACTTTGTTTTCTTATGGCCGAATTCATTTGTGTGACTGTAAAGCACTCGATGATAGATTATAACTATTCATGATAATATAACTATTTATAAAAATGCAAAAAAAAACTTTTTATAACACACATTGCATTAGCAAGTGTTTTCTTGGCAATGAAATCGCGTCTGTGAGTTAAAGATCTGATTTGGTAAACTTTTTCATACAAACTATGCTTTCTTTTGGCCGAATTCATATGTCAGACTTTAAACAAATTTTGAACTTTTTCTAACAAAATATGCATTTAAATGGCTTTTATCATTTGATTGATTAAACTTTTTATCGCAATGGTTGCATTCGTATGTCTTTTCTCCGCTATGAGTTTCAAAACTTTTTATTGCACACATTGCATTAGTAAAGCGAAGTCCGGCTGTGCGTAAAAGTTTCCTGATTTGTCAATTTTGTGGCCGACGCAAGTGAAACTTTACAGCACACGGTTGATTGAACTATTTATGCAAACTTAAAAATGAAATTAAACTTTTTATTGCAAACTTACCATTCAAATAGCTTTTAGCATGTCATTGGTTGTTTAAATTATTTGATTGATTGAACTTTTTATTGCAATTATTGCATTCGTATGGCTTTTCTCCACTATGAGTTCGCATGTCATTCTTTAAATTACTTGAAACCGCAAACTTTTTATTGCACTCATGACATTAGAAAGGCTTTTCTTCACTATGAAGTCCCGCTGTGCGTAAAAGTTTCCTGATTTGTCAATTTTGTGGCCGACGCAAGTGAAACTTTACAGCACACGGTTGATTGAACTATTTATGCAAACTTAAAAATGAAATTAAACTTTTTATTGCAAACTTACCATTCAAATAGCTTTTAGCATGTCATTGGTTGTTTAAATTATTTGATTGATTGAACTTTTTATTGCAATTATTGCATTCGTATGGCTTTTCTCCACTATGAGTTCGCATGTCATTCTTTAAATTACTTGAAACCGCAAACTTTTTATTGCACTCATGACATTAGAAAGGCTTTTCTTCACTATGAAGTCCCGCTGTGCGTAAAAGTTTCCTAATTTGGTACACTTTGTTTTCTTATGGCTGACTTCGCATGTGAGTTTTTTAATAACCCAAAAATTGTTTTCTCTACGTCAAGACCTTTAAAAAAAGTGCTCAGCCACCAGGCATAATAATATCATTATGTTACTGTCAGTTGTCACTGCTGTCAGCCATATTGTATTAGAAGAACAATATTATTATTTTGTCTTTAGTTGCGAGTGGCGCGCCATCTAGCGGCGTTAATGACATCAGTCAGTCAGGCAGTCAGTCAGTCAGTCAGTCAGTCAATCAGTCAGTCAGTCAGTGTTCAAGGCAAATATTATATAGATACTTACCTATTACCATTTGACTGCGCAGCCTTGCTACATACATACATACATACATACTTATTATTATTATATTATTATTCTAACCATTACGCTTTAAGGAGTGAGTACCTACCTACTTTGTATGGGTATAAACAGGTAGGTACTTTACTGTTTTGAGACAAATCTAAGTACATTAAGTGGATTCTATGACGATACGTAGGTAGGTATGAAAATATCGATGGTCAAGAGCATACAGGTGATACGTCCGAAAATGCGTTATTGAGATAACTGAATTTTAAAGTTTGGCACCCTAGGATAATTCGAGTTTATATTACTGAGTGATGAAATAACAAGTAGGTAAACGATAAACCAATACGTTCTTTGCATAATCCCACAAATTCATGCCATTATTTCAAGTTTTTTTTTAGAACAAATTGCAAATTTAATGACATCGGGTGTGGACGTGTTACTTTTGTGCACAAAACAGCTCTTAAAAATGGACCATCACCTATGATGTGCACAGTACTTTCATAAACTTATTGATTTTGATTTCATAAACTAATTTTTGTATATTTTTATGGGTTTTAATAGACTATTTTTCTATTTTAAGTCTGATATCCGGATTTTATTCAGAATAATATACTAAAACGTTAATAACTTTTGAACCACCCAATATCGCTGAACATACATGGGGATTAAATCGATAGGTATTGAGGTCCTCTACCTCTTTAACTTTCGTCCAGTAAAAACTCTATATAACTCTATACTATACCCGATTATTGGAATTGCCCCCCCAAATATTTGAAAAGGGTGGCGGCGGATTCGGAAAGGACAAAACAGCAGGAAGACCCAAAACATCCTCTGTTTGGCCATGAGCCCCCGAAGACAAGACTGAAATACAAATAGCACCAGAAAGGGCTCGCCAAGAATGCTGGATTAATCAGTATAGCGGGAGGCAGGTAATGTTGTCCGAGGCTATGGGGCCGGGACATCTTTTACCATACGGCATATGGAAGACACTGAATAGGTTACGCGTTGGTGTCACAAGGTGCAGGAACACCCTGCACGGGTGGGGTATAAGGCTGGAGGAGGATGTAAGATGTGACTGTGGAGAGGTCCAAATGATAAGCATCTGATGGTATGCCAGAATTTGGAACAGAGGTGCGACCTGAACGACATATGTTATGAGGCGAATGTCAAGGCGATTGCTGCTGCTACATATTGGATGGGAAAGGCTTAGCTTTTACGCGGACTTGAAAAGTAAGTAAGTAATAAAAACTCTGGTAAGATAATATATAATGTCAATGATGGGTGTGTGATAAACGAGTATTAATCACCTTTATTTCGTCAAAAAGTAACAACATTGTAGACATTGTACCTACTTACAATGACGACAGTATAGGTTTTGTGATCTGACGAACCCTAGTTTTCGATAAAGAATTATTTTATTTCAATGTTATTTTGAATTGTTTCTTAAATTTTGAAATCTTATTTTAATCTTGAATTTTTTTAAATTCTTTAAGAAGGCCAGGTCAAGGTTGTATTTGAAATGTTATGTCGGTGCAGGAAACGAAAGAAGTGTGCTTGGATAGAAAAGAGTGGAGGGCCGTCATCTCTGCCTACCCCTTACGGGACACGGCGTGTTGGAAATCTGTGCTCACTCAAAGTGAACACAAATACATGCACTATTTGAATCTTTCACAGTAAGCACTACTTAAAGCTTGTTTCGTGAAAGAGGAAAAAGGTCGGCACCTGGGATCGAACCATTACCTCCAGTAAGAAACAGACGAAAGCAGGCGACGCGTATCATCAACATCTACTAACTTCTTCGGATAGACTAGCTATAGATCTTGTGTGAGGTATGTATATACCCAATGAGTAAAACCAGGTCCAAGATAATGCAGAATCGACATTTTGGTAACTAAATATAGACATCTCTGCGAAATCGAACGAATATAGAGACGGGGCTTGAAATAGAGTAGGTACATCATATACCTAAATTCTTTAATGGTTGATACAGAACACTATGGAAACAACAAGGACCAAGAAAGAATTAATGGGCGATGACAGAGATGATCGAAATATACCACCACGAAAATATACTCTATTTCCAGCTCTGGATCTACATAATATGTTCGTTTGGTGTAAGCGCACCCTAACAAAAATATTTTTTTCAGAATGATGTATGAAATATGTTGAAGAAAAATAATTACAGAGTGCTCTAGAGGACCAGGTACACATTGTACAATAATAATAATAATAAAAGAACGAACGAAGCGATATTAATTTAATATTGGTTCGTTCGTTGTAGTTTTTCTCACGAAATACAACCTCTTATAATTCAATTAAATGTCAATAAAAGCAAGGAAAGTAAAATTGACAAACAAAAACTATTTTTCATGCGTCTGAAATCATATGTGCACGCCCTTTGCCATTAAATTATGACAGAGATTTATTACATTTTCTCCGAGTCTTTCCCTCACAACGATGACTTTTCATTTCGAACACTTGTTTCTGCGTAAATAATATTACTCCCGTAGTCGGCATACCCGAGTACTACTGCTTATGTCTCCATACTACGGTATAAATTTACTTCATACTGAATAATATGACTCTCTTTCTATTTCTTCAATTTTTAGATCATATTTTTATTTTTTACAGTTGTTCAACATACTCGATATGTTCAATATAGAGCCGAATCTAGAAACAGAAACTTTCTTTTATGGTTCATATTGGAACATCGTGGAAACAATAACAAGAAGAACTAATTAATGGGAGATGACAGTCTCCAGTCCATACGATCAAGAAAAAACACTCTTATTTTCAGCTCTAGGTCTGCGTTCGTTTGATTCACCCTAATAGCACCTTTGATTGCTACTTTTTTCATAACAACAGTTGTGAATAATGTAAATGAAATATATTTCCCGTAGTTTAATAATTAGTTTTGTCATAAGTTTAAAAAATATTTCGCATGTGGTTATAGTGTTTCAACGAAAACACCATTTTAATAAAGGATATTATTTATTTTTATTAGCTTTGTATCTCATATTAATTGTCTTTCCTTATATTATGCTACCGTTCTTCCCGAGAGACGTTAATCTGTAGTCCTAAATATAAAATATTGAATTCTATTTTTTATAATGATAAATTAATAACTTATTAACCACTGTTATTCCGACATATGCATCTGTTTTAAGCCATATATTTTCCATCCGCATTGATTGCACCAACAATCAAACAACTGACTGTTTCTGTCAAACGTTACTTTAATTTTCAATGCCAACATCGATTGGGCTAGCCACCCATCATGCTGTGTCGGAGCGGGAAGGCTCAAAGAGGAGTACGGATGAATGCAAGATAGGTTTATGGAATGTGAGAGGATGTATGGATGGAAAAATGACTGAAATCATTGATGTGTTGAAAGGTGGTTTGGCATGTAGACATAATGAACATGCAGACGAGGCCGACCTCGAATGACATGGTCCGATCATATCGGTTCAGTCTTAGAGGATGGCCAGGAGCAAAAGGAATAGAAGAGCATGTCGTATGCGGAATGTTATGCGTTTGGAAGAAGCAAAAGAGGTTTGTTTGGATAGGAAAGAATGGAAATCCGTACTCTCTGCCTTCCCCCTTCGGAAAATGGCGTGATGGGTAAAAAAATAAAATCATAATATTGTTGTAAACACTGTTATCATTTTTAAATTTTCTTAAATATTATTTTTAATCTGCGCAACTTTCTTTCGTTTTGCATTTCTAAGAACCTTTCTGTCAATCTCAAACACACAAAAAAAATTGGTGAAAGCGGTCCAGAAGTTCTCGCGTGATGCGATGATCACAGAAGAAAGGCTTCCATTTTTATATGGTTATAGAGATTAAGAAATTATTTTAAAATATCTTGTAGGTTAGCGTGTCCCAGGCTATAAGGGTGAAAAAAAAATTTTCGAATTTCAAAACGCATATCCTCTATTTTTTTTTTCATTTGACTCCAAAAACTTAAATATCGAATATTATTGACATGGGGATCGTTATCCGTTACCCGTACCGACTTGACGTCAAAGTTTAAGTTAAACAGTTAGTAAGGAGCTGTATAGGAACATTGTGGAGTTCATTATTTATATTCAGTTAATAAAACACTCTTACATATAATATTTCTTATGTATTTATAGTAAAAGACACATTGATAATTAAATTTCCTTTTTAAAGTCATTTTTTTTACAATAATTAGGATATACGTTTCTGTGTTATTGTACGCAAAGTAATAAAATTGCTTTTGCTCCTCTTCAACAGTGATTAAACTACGAGTGTCTTGCACTAATTTATGCATTAAAAAAATATAACTTTAATTTTTTTGGGACACCCTATTGTAGGTATTTGATCATCAACAATATCGATTTTTTTAGTTATACCTAAAGCCCACATGATATTCAATTTTTCTATGAACCGATTACACTTATTATTATTCGCGCACTTCACTAAACAAAAGTAAGGTTAGGTTACAAAAATATTAAAAATTTTGTTCCGCTGTACACGAACTAAACGGATTTAATATTCATTGCTTGTTGTCACTTACACATACGAACATAAATTCAGACATCGACTGGAGAATAATAACACATATTATACCAACGGATTAACAGTGGGGGGTCCATTTACGAATACTTTCAATACAAATTTGAATCACTTTGGACTTAGGACCTTTTTCTACTTCTTCTATTTAAAAACACTCTTGGCTAAAATCCAGTTTGTAACAAAAAAGTGCATCTCGTTAGGATTAAAGTATTCAATTGAAAAACTCACATTGTTTAAATCTTTATTCATTCATTCTTCATTGTGATTCTAGCACCAATACTAGTTAATCAAGCTTAACCTAACCTGCAAATTATTTTTCATCTGTATATTTGAACTTTTGTACCTATCTATGATCTTCTCAACCTCTGGGCAAAAGTTATCCAAAAATATAAGAAAATCTGACATACTTAATTAAGTAAAAAAAAGTAGGCATACTAAAAAATAATAACCGAGGTTGGTAGCCAGTAAAATTAGACGAAACTGGTCCATACCTCAAAAACCATAAATACCTCAATTTAAGCGCGCCAATTGATTAATTATTATTATTATCCAATTAAGTGTTTAATTGTTATTACTTTTTATTTGATAATATTCTAACTAATCCCCTGTCATGCCACGTCCCTGGGATGCGAGCGAGGCACGCATCCCAGGGACGGGGCAGAGTGACGCTGGCAACTATGTCATGCTGCACTCTGGTCACCGAACTGCACGGATGCGTGGCGTCGCTCTACTTTTAAGTAAATATGCCTTCTCTCGCCTTCTTGGTTGGGAACCTGTTTCTGACCGCCTGATGAGTGCGTCCTTCAAGATGACAGGCGAAACACTGACGGTCCTCCTATGCTATGCTCCCACTGAGGATGGGGATGCGGCTGCCAAGGACTGTTTTTATGACAGTCTGGATGCAGTTGTGTCCCATGTCCCAAGGCGCCACCGCTTAACCTTCCGTCGGGCGCAACCGATCTAGCCGGCACATTCAAATTGTTTTTGACTGTATTTTTTTTATTTTTTTTCGAACTTGTGTATGGTACTCAGTACCTTCGCTTCTTTATATTGTGCACGCTATGCACACATTTAGTATGAAATTGACATTCATGGGGAGGTGTTCTGCCACTTTGAGATCAAATAGGCTCATTGCGCCCGAAGTCGTTCCAAACACAAAGTACGGAATTTATGTATTTTTTTAATGAAAATATTTAAAAAAAAATACATTTAATTAGAATATTACGGTAAAAATATTTTTTTTTAATTATTGCGTCTCTTTTATCAAGTGGTCTGTTAGGCACATTGCGCCCGTTCATGTTATACATAATATATTATTTGTTTATATTGTATCGAGTTTTTGATAAGAATAATCCCGAAGACTTGGATATAGTGATGGGCTTAGTGGAATATGATCCAATTCTAAGAGATGAGTTTGACGAATAGAGTGACATTGCTTCTGAGGTAATGAAAATTCAGACACGGAACAAGACGATGAAATTGATGAGGATTCTATAAGTAGATAGTATTTTTTTGGAAATGAATGTAACCAAATGGAAACGAAATGTACCATCTCAGAGACAACGTACAGCTCCTCATAATATAATCATGCATTTACCAGGGTTAAAAGGAAAAGCGAAAAATGCTACGAGTATTATTGATTGTTGGAATTATCTTTTTTTCTGAAGATATGATAGAATATAGAGTCAATGGTTAATTATACCTATCAATATTACATATATGGATACAATAAATGAAAAATATTCTAGGGAAAGGGATATAAAACCTATTATATAATTTTATTAATATTTTTTTCTGAAAAAATATTGTAATTAATTACACAATACTTGAAAGAAAAACATAAATCATATACAAAAAATGTTTTTTTTTTTATGATTTTTGTGACACGCTAAAATTTGTTTAGGATTTTTTAATATTTTTTTCAATGTTGTTTTTAAAATGAATGAACAGTAATACAATCGAATGAAAAAAATATTTTTGTTTTTTTTTTCATTTTTTGTTTTTTTTTGCTATATTTTTATTTCTGTGTGGAAAAAGTTGAAAATGAACACCATATTTTGTAAAACTGATTTTTCTTCAAATGTTGTTTTTATAAGAATCTTTTCTTTTTATTTCTACCAAAAACATACTAAATAAATATAATCATAAGTAATAATTCATCTATATACATTATATTAAAAATTATTAACAGTTTTTATGTGTGCCCATCAGGCACATTGCGCCCGAACTCGTTGCACTAAACATTGCGCCCGACGGAAGGTTAATAGTACTGGGGGATTTTAATGCCAAGGTTGGCAGTGACCCCCAGTATGGACCAGGCGTCATGGGTAGGCATGGCATGGGAGTGATAAATGATAATGGAAGCCGTCTGATTGGTTTCGCCACACTCCATGGACTCTTAATAGGGGGAACTTTGTTCCCCCACAAGGATATCCATAAATATACTTGGACCTCGCCTGACAGGAGAACAAAAAACCAGATTGACCATCTTCTGGTAAGGGCCAGCAGCCGAACTGACCTGCGTGATGTCCGCACCTACCGAGGGGCAGACATGGATACTGATCACGAACTCCTTGTGGGTTCGTTGAGATTCAGATTTACCCATTTCCAGCAGGGACCGTCTGCCTCTCGCCCGCTGGACATACGCAGGTTAGAGAGTGCTCAGTGTCGTCATACGTACGAGGCTGAGTTACGCACCAGGTTTGCCCCCTTGCAGGATTCACACGGAGCTGTTCCGATTGAGACAGCTTGGAATAGCTTCCGTGACGCCGTTATGGAATCCGCACGTTCTTCTGTCGGCTATAAGAGCAAAAAGAGGCCAATATGGATGTCCGATGGGTCCTGGAGCCTCATCGAAGATCGCCAGAAGGCTAAGACCCTCAGAGACAGCGAAAAAGACCCTCAAAAACTGGCTGCTTTGGTGTCTGAGTACAGAGAGCTGACCCGCAAGGTGAAGCACTCTGTACGAACAGATAAGAGAAGACACCTGGACTCTCAGATACGGCGAGCGCAGTCTGCTGCACTCGGAAATGACTCAAGGACACTTTTCGAAATCACCCGGGAGGTCGGGGGCAGGGGTCAAAAAAGACCCGTGACGGCAATACGAGACTCTCGTGGAGCCACTGTCACTGCCCCCGAACTGATTAAAGGGAGATGGAGGGAGTACTTTGAGTCAATATTAAACCGCCCCGAGCCCTCCTCACCTTACAACTTTGAGGAGGAGTTGACTGGTCTGAATATACCTCAGGCAACTGGGATATGTGAGGACCCGCCGACATACAGTGAGATGGTGCTGGCCGTGATGAGACTTAAGAACAACAAAGCGCCAGGAGACGATGGAATTCACGCAGAGCTCCTCAAACAAGGCATAGACACCCTTGGCCAACCACTATTAGATATATTTAAAATGGCGTGGGAAGAGGAGAGGTGCCCAAAAGATTGGCGGAATGGATCCATCGTCGCAATATTTAAAAAGGGGGACCCCCTTGAATGCGGAAACTACCGTGGAATTACTCTGCTGAGTGTTCCCGGTAAGGTATTATCTCAGATATTACTACACCGCATTCGGGGGCCTGTCATGGCTGTCCTGAGAGAGCAACAATGCGGCTTTGTACCTGGAAGGTCCTGCACGGACCCAATTTTCTGTGCCAGGTGCATCTTTCAGCAGTGCAAGGAGTTTAACTCTCCAGTCGCTTGTTGCTTTATAGATTTTGAAAAGGCCTTCGACAGCCCACATAGACCATCGATATGGAAAATTTTAGCTCTGTACGGTATACCTCCGAAG
Source organism: Mystacides longicornis (assembly GCA_963576905.1). NCBI lineage: Eukaryota > Metazoa > Arthropoda > Insecta > Trichoptera > Leptoceridae > Mystacides > Mystacides longicornis. The sequence goes on along the minus strand of OY756429.1, from coordinate 14,414,805 downwards.
ATAGTTAAAATGGTGCAGTCCCTGTACGAAGACTCCGAGTGTAGCGTGAAAACGCCAGGTGGTCCTACTGAAGCTTTTAGGATCACCACGGGAGTCAGACAGGGCTGCGTACTGGCTCCTTTTATATTCATAATTGTCATGGACTTCCTGTTGAGAAAGTCCATGCAAGGAGCAAGAGGTATACCGATAACACAGAGAGATGGTCTAATGGGCGAACTGTGCGATCTGGAGTACGCGGACGACCTAGCGTTGTTCAGTACGACAGTGGAGGAATTACAGCGCAGTGTTTCAAGACTCTGCGACGAAACAGCACGCCTCGGCCTTCGAGTCAATGCCAGTAAAACGGAGCTCATGGCAAATAATGCCTGCCCCGATAAACAGCTACCGATAACCATCGATGGTCACCAGGTCTCCCGGGTGGATAAATTTAAGTACCTTGGAGCAACCATTACCACCACTGGTGACCTCGGGGCTGAGCTCCCGATACGTATCGGTATGGCAAGTGGCGCCTTCAACAACATGACCAAGATATGGAAGGCGTCGGCGTTTAGTGTCGAGACGAAATGTAAACTGTTTGATGCGTGTGTGTTGCCCATTCTCCTGTATGGGTGTGAGTCCTGGCACCTGACTCTGGCCCAGGCACAAAAAGTATCTGCATTCGAAACGAAGTGCCTCAGGAGAATTTTGGGTATAAGATGGTACCACCGCATCACGAACGACGCTATACGCCGGCGCACCCAGCGTGAGCCCATCACCTCGACTATTATGTGGAGGAGATGGACTTGGCTGGGACATGTGTTAAGGATGCCGAATGACAGTTGGCCGAGGAGAGCGCTGTTTTTCCTCCCATCAGGGTCCCGGAGACGAGGAAGACCCTCTCATACTGTGTTCCGCTCCTTCGAGGCAGAGCTGAGGAATCTGGACATGGTGTGGGAGGAGGTCATTAACGTTGCGCAGGATCGAGCGCAATGGAGAGCTCTTGTTGCCTCCCTATGCCCCTAAGTGGGGTCTAAAGGGAGTTTGGATTTGGATTGGATTCAAACTAATAATATTTTAAGCATGGTTGGGTTTTTGATGTGAAATTTCACACTTATCGCAAAAATAAGGATTTGATGTGAAATTTCACATTTATATTATTTATATGTAGGTACTTGCTTAAAATGTGAAATTTCGCCTCGAAAGCTCATATTTGCTTAAAATGTAAAATTTTACATTAAAAACTCATATTAGAATGTGAAATTTTACATCAAAAACTTATCTGTGCTTAAAAAATCTTAGTTAGAACTTTTTATTCTAAGTAAGGTAACTAAATTATATCGCGTGGCGTAGACATCAGTGTGAACATTGAACAGGTTTCTAGAAGTACGTATATATGTACATATGCAAGAGACCCCTCTTAGAGTTTCATATAAAAAAGCTGCCACGCTCCACGATTCATAGTGAATCCTGATAATAAATAACGCGGAAATATAGATGGGAGCATATAAGGGTGTGTGCGATATTGGGTTTTTGGTTTCGATGAGGAGACATGTGAATTATTGTGCTTGGTTCAACAATGTGTTATACCTACCTACCTTATTACATACTTGGATGTGCGGAGTTACTTTTTCAGGATTATTAGTTAGAGGATTATAATATTTTATCCATAAGAATTGAATACATTTTTTCCGTGTCCCTTAAGAAGTAGGCAGAGAGAACGGACTACCATTCTTATCTCCCAAATCACACTTCTATCTCATCTTCCACCGATAAAACATTATTTCTTCCTTTGTCTTTTGGTTTTGACTATACCTTCCCTGAGGACGGATCCACGTTTTTCCCCGTCGATCCCGATTTCTATCACCTTTCATTTAATTTTGTACCAAATTTAAATTGAAGGAGCTCAAATTTTGTTTGAATTTTCAATTGAGAAGTTTTTTTTATGTACAACAACGCAATCTTTATTTATTTTTTTTTTCAATGAAACAATCCCTCCGTTGTGTCCCTAACTGGTTTCATTAGAAATGTAATAATGTGTTGATCGCTTATTTTTCAGATTAAAATATAAGTAGTATGTAATCATTTTTCAAAACACACCAGGCTATCGATTGTTTACAACTTTATTTGTGAAATTTGTGTATAAAGTTGTTAGTTTTGACCGCATTTGTGATAAAGCTGGCGCATAATATAATAATATAGACTATCAACACAATATCAATAATAATTCTCCTCAGATTTTTTTTTTCATTTTTGTGGTTATCGCATTTTGATCATAATATCATCTCTTAAGCTTAGTTGCAGACACCGGGTATCCGCTAGTATTAAAATAAATTTGAAATAAAGAATTTTGAAGAACATTATTATTAAGCATTATTAACTATTTAAATTTCGGGCATGTGTATATAAAAATAAGCAATTTTTAGTATTTTTTAATAACAATATAGTGCATTATAAAACATTTTCTATAATATGTTTGTCTTACATATTTTTTCCAGCTAAACATAATAAATGTCTAATTGTTTCGTAGATAGAATTATACAAACACTTTTATAATGTTTTCCTTGAAAAGCGAACCCGCAAATTAAAAACCGTAATACTTATACTTCTACTACCTACTTAAAAACCTATTTTTAAATATTAAAAAATAAGTGATTTTTATTTCAGTGGGGTTTTGTTAACTGCGGTATCCAAGCATCGCTTAATGACACTATACATAATATAGCTTTACTCTTTCGCGCTTTCCTTATTTTATTTGTTCGACTGCGAATGTTTTAAACATATATAAATAATTCATTGTACTTTAGTAAAAAAAAAAACAGCGTTCGTATTTTTTTCTTATCTAGAAAATCAAAGAATTAACAACGTTTCCGCAATGTAAACGTTTGAGAAACTGCGCAAACCCCCACCGGCGACAGCTTCAGATCTATTCAGGAACTCCCATACATTTTGTTTACACTGTTCAATTTATTAGCCGGAATCCTTCTAGCAGTTTGGTTTTTAGAATATAAATCACACATCTACAGAAAGGGTGCAGATTGCGATTTCTCTATTCAAGGGTTCACTTATTTTGTTTTATATTTAGGGAGGCAACTCCTTTCGCAAAACTCTCTTAAACTATGTACCTATGTACACCAACGTTATACTTTAACAATCTATGAACTAAGAATGAAATTTAAAAAAATGTATGTGGTGTCATCCTTTTTAGGTCGCGATGGCCAATTTTGGAACAACACACATACATATGTATTGTATTGCATTTCATTGCCATAGATAGATCGCTGCCCAAATTAAATGGCGACTGGAGGAGTTATAATATTGATTGATAAAATTGTTAATTATACCTACCTTCTACTATGCACAATATAGTTACACTGGATATTCGATCATTTAGTTTCAAGTTTTTTTATGTTTTTGTTCTTCAGTGTTCTAATGTTGTCGTATAAATAACTTTCAAAGCACTAACTTTAAGTAGCTCACTGTGAAGGAAAGTACCTATCGTATTCATTTTCACCACAATTAATTTTAAACAATACGAAATAATACATACCTTAATTTGACATCACTGGTCATTTTCATAAAAACCATCGACGAAGCGTGGTTTGTTATAATACGTATGGTAAAAAATGCTCTTATGAAAATGTTACGCTTTTGGTTAAGGTAGATACTTTATCGAAAATATCGAGTTATTATTTATGATCTACAATGGTTGTAACAAATAGGATATTCGTCATTCGATATTCATCAGTAAGTATAGTTAGAAAGTAAAATAATAGAGTAAATTGAAGTGGTTCAATCCTAGGTGCCGACCATCTTCCTCTTTCACGACACAAGCTTTAAGTAGCTTACTGTGAAAGAGTCGAAGAGTGTATTTGTGTTCACTTTAAGTGAAATTCATTTATTAAAAAAATAATAATAACCAGGTGTGGTTTGACTAAAATATCAAATGGTCTCCATCTCTCAACACTATCTTGCCCACCTTAGTTCGTACTATGTAGTAACATCTAGCCACCAAATAATAATTACCTCCACACATCCATGGCATGGGGGTAGGTAGGTAGGTAGCTACACGTGGTGCGTACAAGAAAATAAAGTACGCTGGTGGTTGGAATCGGTGTTTATAAAAAGGCTCTCCCTTTTATAAGCACCATCGTAATGGATAAAACGTGTAGTGAATTTAGTTTTCATTGTTCTATCTTATGTATATTATGATTTTATCAGGGACTTCTGATACCACCGTACATATATACACTGATTCCTCTTAAACTCAAGTCTCGTATTACGAGCTCTTCGCTTAACGGATTTTAAGGTATTATGGTGCGTTTACATCAAACGAACATAGAGTCAGTGCTGAAGATGAAGCGTTTTTCCATTATTGTTGATATTGACACCGGGAAAATGAAAGCGAGCAAGAACTGGAACTCTGGCCCGGGTTAAAACGAGATGGTTGGTAGCCCAATCAATTTATTTAAAGTGAACCAAGATTCATTTAAAAACAAATTCAAGGCCACCCCTTTCCCCATTCCTTCTTGGAAAAATCATTGGAGCATAACAATTTTATATCAAAAATTAAAAAAAATACGTGATATTTTCAGGACTCTCTCTCCCATAATTTCAATTGACGACCCCATAATAGGGTGTATAATTTAAACCAAAAGAACATAAAGCCAGAGCTGGAAGTAGAGAAAGTATATTTTCTTGATAGTTGATATTGTGGATACTAATCTGTCATCGCCATTGGTTCTTGCTTGTTATTGTTTCTATAGTCAAATATAAAATAAGGTGTGCTCTGTTTCTATATTCGGCTCTACATATTATTCGCTCTAGTATCTCTCTCTACATATTATTATGTAAGTTTGCACAGTAACATTTACTTAACATTTAAACGCACAGTAACATTTACTTACCTAACATTTTTCGATTAACAACCACATACTGAGCAAGTTCGCTTATAGAGGAATCACTGTACACATACATACCTACCTAGACATCTTCGGATAATATCACCTACATAAGTAAGAAACATGCCGCATCTAGGTGCGTGCCTATAGCCACTCCGAATCAGATTCACCTCGTGTGGGTGTTTTCGTCCATGTGATAAGAAAAAGAGAACGTTTTATGTTACCTAGTCAAACTATCACCATACTACCTAGGTAGGTATATACAACCAAGTTTTTATACAAACTTTACTACTTTAATTCGGTTATGCAGTGGGTTCCCAGAGAACGTTCCGTCGTCTGACAAGACGGCGTCTTTCAAAATTATATGACAATGTTTTTTGTTACTACGGAAACCATATTGACAATGTTCTCAACTGACATGTTCACCGCTGTTAGCGGATAGCGGCGTGTCCGTAGGAAAACGGACCATTAGCTTTTTAAAAGTTTCCTTTTGAATTTGACAAACTACCATTTTCTACTGCTGTGTTAAAAGAAATAAGTGCAATGTTGAATGGAAATATTTATGTAGAAAAGACTCTGTGAGACATGGAAAGAAATGAGAATATTTATATAATTTTTAAAAGCCCAGGCACAAAAAATGTCTGCATTTGAAAATGAAGTGCCTCAGGAGAATTTTGGGTAGGTATAAGATGGTACCACCGCATCACGAACGACGCTATATGCTGGCGCACCCAGCGAGGAACCGTCACCTCTACCATTGCGGAGAGGAGATGGACTTGGCTGCGAAATGTGTTAAGGATGCCGAATGACAGTTGGCCGAGGAAAGCGCTGTTCTCCCTCCCATCCAGGGTCCCGAAGACGAGGAAGACCCTCTTACATTATGTTCCGCTCCTTCGAAGCAGAGCTGAGGGTTTTGGACATCGTGTAGGAAGAGGTCATAAACATTGCGCAAGATTGAGCGCGATTCAGAGCTCTTGTTGCCTCCCTATGCTCTTGAGTGGGGTGTAAAAGTGAGAATTGATTGATTAATTTGTACAAAAAAAAAATACAAATGTTTGCTTCCTTTACATAAAATTAGATAATAAATAATAATAACACGGTTAAATTTGTTAACATAGCCCACGCTACTTCCAGTCCTGTGGGGCTAGTACGAGTTTTATCGAATGCTAATTGCACGCAAAGAAGCGCTTATTAGCGTCCAAATAGTGTTCTTAAATCAAACGATCGAATCATTGGATCATTTTAGTATGAAAATTTTTCGAAACTCTTTCGATGATCGTTTCGATATTCGATCATCGAAAACTTATACTAGGGCTACTGACTCCACGTTCGTTTGGTTAAAATGCACCCTTGTATCATAATGTTTGACATAGATAAAAAAAAATCATAAAAGTGTTGAAACAAAGGCAATAGGCAAAAAAGTATACCGCTTAGTATGAAAATGATAACGCTAGTGAATATGGTATAAAGTAGGTAGATGTAGGTCTTCTTTTAATTTCATTTTGTAGAGCTTTTGTTCGAAATTAAAAATAATCGGTGTTATGAGAGAAACGATCGCGCGAACGCCTGAACCGGAGAGGTATTATGCGTCGTCAACGCACACGAAATATGAGACATGTCACAATTATATTGCACGCAAAATTAGGATAAACTTTGTAAATCACGTTCGATTTTGTTTAAAAATTATACGTCGCCATTTATGTGTTGATCCCATTTTTTCTTCTCCACAATACGCTTTCCTTTAAATTATAAATATTATTATATTGTTACCTTCCTATTCCTTTATCGATGCTTCTTCCCAATGTCTCTTATAGACTGTCGTAAACAAACCGTAATTAGTAGTGAATTGTCGTCGTTTCGATTTGATTTATTGATTATGAAATTTTTAAAATATCTATTTATTTATGTACAAAAACTACGCCATCCTCCGTAATTGACGCCTATACTAGAGTACAAGGAGGGTGTCAAAGGTAATAACTGCTCCCTTCCTTAAAAAAACGCCTGGCCCTTCTATAGCCAATACTACAAGTTGGATAAGGTTTTGTTTCCCGTCAACACTGCACTGACTATACGTGGGACAAAGAACGAAGTATGCACCTCTATAGATAGAGATGCGTATATTTCCACCCAAGTTCTGTCGTCCTCTTTTGCTGCTCAACACATCTTTACACTAAGCGGTGTCTCTCATTTGCAAAAATTACACCACAAGTAACGAGTACATTTAAGTCAAATTTTGCATGCATAAAAATCAACACAAATCCCATAGTTTGTGTGTAACGACGGCTGTTTGTATGAAAGTAGGTAAGTACCTTAAGGGGCCTTATTGTGAATGGAACGAAAATCGTTTATGGAAAATCATAAAAAGCCAAAACACAATAGCTTTGTTTTTGTTCTAATGAAAATTTATTTTAATGTTCTTTGGTTTTGTTCAAATTAAGAGTGATTAATGATCTTGTTATTCGAAGGAGCGCCTTACAGCTTTAATTATTCCGAGAGATTTAAGTAATTTCAATACTACGGCTCTTCCTCATTGATGGCTGGCCTAATTGTTCGCTGTTAACATAGCCTGCTGCTTGGCTGTACAAAGCTTTCTTTTGAAGGAACACGTTTGAGTAAAATCGCGAAACACAAATTCACGGCACAACTAGTCAACTAGCTTTCCCGACAGACGTTGTCCTGTATTCCTAACGATGAATGTCGAATTTGTAGAGTGATAAATTAATTACCTTTAAAACTATGAAACTTCGGCCGATGCATCTGTTTAAACCATATATTTTCCATTCGCATTCTGTCAATCGCACCAACTTTAAAAAAAATCATAAGTTTCTCTAAAACTCTAATTTAATTTTAAAATTAAACTATATTATTCCTAAAAAATCACTATGAAGGTTACATACTTTTTTATTTTTTTACTGTTTTATTTCATAAGAACCTTCTTCTTTTCTTTCTATAGATCCTGGGGATCTGTTTGTACCGCCGCCTGTTCCTCCTGTGATGTCGACTGCCAGCTGTCTTGATAAAGACCTTGTCCTGACAAAAGCAAATACGGCAAAAAAATAATTATCGAAATTGGTTCAGACGTTAATGCGTGCTGCGATGACCACGCGAAATGGTGCTCTATTTTTATGTAAGAGATTTGCAGCGATAGATTGTAAGAGGTCATTTAAATGGTACCTACGTACTGTATAAAATCATAGAACTCGAAAATCGGAGGAAAACCTAAAAAAACGACACAATGATGCATTATAACATCCACAAAGCTTCCAGGCTCTCAACACACGCAAAAGGGAGCAGGTTGAAATGCTTAGATTCTCTCCCTCTCTCTATCCCTGGCTTGCTCCTAGCTTAGCGTCTATGAAGACTGATAGGGTCAGCTCTCCTCGTCCTCAGGCTGTAAACTCTTCTCTGCTGCACCACTTCCCCCACCCCACAACTTTACATCTGATCGCGCCTTTGCGTCACCCAGGAATTCTTTGATCTCCTTCTAGTCACAGAACGTGGAACATTTAAGTTTATTGCCTGTTGGACGATATGCTCCTGCGGTCGTCGTTCTATTTGTCCATACCATCTCAACTGCCTTTCCTCTAGTTTACCTACTATTGATGTCTGTCACTCCTAGGCTTCCACGAACGTGAGCACTTTTGATCTTATCTCTTAGGGACACACCAGTGGACTATCTCAGCATACGCATTTCTGCTAATTGTCTATTATAGGTCTTGTACATTGTCCAACATTCTGAGCCATACAGGAGTGCGGGTCTGACAAAAGTATGTAGGTTGAAATGCTTAGATTGATGGTTTCTAAGTAAAAATCATGACAATTTGAAGACCTTTGTAGCCTGCGATTTTAGGACGAAGTCAAAAGGGAGATTCAGTAAAAACTTCTGTTCCTTAACAGGTTTCCAAATTTGTTGAAACAATGAACTATCCTTGGAGTAATCCAAAAAATGGGTTTAAAATAAATCTAGTGAATCGTGAATATGAAGAGATGTAAGTTTTTGTCAAATAAATAAAAGCTATATACTTAAAGTACCAGTTGGTACAAGAAGACGTGGCAGACAAATACTCAAATAAAAAAGATCACCCTGGGTCAAGCCCGGGATAGAGGATAGAGACCACATGCTCCACCTAGGGAGCAAACGTGGCATTAAGTAAGTAACTTCAACCACAATTTTTGGATTGAAAACAAACTATGCCCATATAAATGTGTTATGGAAGAAAACATAGAGAGGTGACAGGGTAAAAAAAATTTTGGACAGTATCTTTCACAGAATAACACATTTTGCAACTCTACTTAACTGGGTAGGTATTATATTTTTTTATTATTTTTGTTTTGTTCTTTCTTTCTCTGTTAAGTTCTCGCCAATTTTGTTGGTATCTTTTTCTGTTGTACCTAATTTATTTATTGTTAATATGCTATCCAGATTATGGCTTGGTAAAAAAACAGTACTTATTTGAATATAACCTTGTGAAATATGTTACCACTTTAATAATCACATAATTACCTACCATTTTCTTAAATAAAAAATTTAAAAAAATGTCACGTTTTTAACTTTTCAAACTGACGTACTAGTTTAAGTATATCAACTTTAAGTTTTAAACGCAAATATCAAACATTGCTAACAGCGAACGAACTTTTAATGACATAATTAGAACTATTGTGAGCACATACGACCTTACATCTCATACTGCAATTTCATTACTGCTTCGTTAACGGATAAGTATTACACCATAGGTACCTACAAGCATGCAATAATCACATAAGTACTGGCATTTCAGTTTTACTTCGTAAACAGACACCCAACTATTACGCAATCCATGCAAGCAATCAAAAGTTGCGCAAAAGGTTTTGGAAAGGCTTAAGAAGGCTACAGAAGCTTTGAATCTCTCTATGAGAACATTAATAATATGTTGAAAATAATACTAACACAGTGCAGGTTGAATTCCTCTGAATTATTGAAATTGAATATTGAATAGATTAAACTATTTAGGATTTGTGATACGCATCTGTTTAGATTCAAACTAAATAAATTACTAGGTAGGTACTTCAGTTCAGTTATTTGATGTCCGTACAATAAAAAAATGCATGTGAGATTGATGTAAAGAGTAAACATTCAATTGTTTCTAAGTAGTTTGGATCTAAGTTTGTTACGTTATTTGAAAAGGTTCCAACTAACATTTCTAAGCAAAAATGATTTTTTGATGCAAAATTTCACACTTTTTGCCAAGATGAGTGTTTGTTACGAATATTCACACTTTGGAACCTCAAAAATAAAAGAAGTCTTCAAGTCATCGAATCTGGCCGAGATCGAGTTCAGTTGTCTCGCTATACCCTTTAGTGGGGTCAAAAGGGGATTTCCTATGAAGTGGTATAATGATTTTTTTATTATTAATAACTAGTTTTTTAAAGGCGCCCGTGGCGCCCACCTATGGCCTTTTCCTGCAAACATTGCTTTCTCATAGCTGAATTCACATGTGAGACTTCAAAATACCTACTTGGTTGTTTTAACTGTTTATGAAAACTCAAAAACAACAACCTTTTAATTACAAACTTTCCATTCAAATAGCTTTGAGCATGTGGGTATTTCACTATTTGATCGCGTGTGTGCGTTAGTTTTCTGATTTAGTAAACTTTTTCATGCAAACTTTGCATTTGTATGGCTACTCTACGCTATTAATTCACATGAGAATCTTAAAAAAAATACTTTAGTGTGCAAACTTTTTTTGCAAACATTGCATTCGTATGGCTTTTTCTCCGCTATTAGCACTTGATAATAGAACTCTATGAAAATTAAAAAAAAACTTGAACTTTTTATAACAAACTTTGCATTCAAATTGCTTTTATCATGAGATATTATTTGATTGATTGAACTTTTTATCGCAATTGTTGCATTCGTATGGCTTTTCTCCACTATGAGTTCGCGTTTGACTCTGCAAACTTTTTATTGCACACATTGCATTAGTAAGGCTTTTTTTTGCTATGAAGTCCCGTTGTGCGTACCTAAGTTATGATTTGGTAAACTTTTTCATGCAAAATTTGCTTTCTCATAGCCGAATTCATATGTGCGACTTTAAAGCACTTGATTAATTAAACTCTTTATGAAAACTCATAAAAGAACGTTATCTTTTTACAACAAACTTTGCATTAAAATGGCTTTAGGATGTGAGTGTTTTAGTATATGATTGATTAAACTTTTTATTTTAAACATTAAATGCGTAAGGCTTTTTCCGCTTTTAAGTCGCGTGTGTACGTTAGTTTTCTGATTTGGTAAACCTTTTCATGCAAACATTGCATTCGTATGGCTTTTCTTCGCTATGAAGTCCCAGTGTGCGTAAGTTATGATTTGGTAAACTTTTTCATGCAAAATTTGGTTTCTTATTGCCGAATTTATATGTAACATTAAAGCACTTGATAATAGATCTCCACGAAAATTAAAACATTAACTTTTCATAACAAACTTTGCATTCTTTAATCATGAGTTCTTATTTGATTGATTAAACTTTTTATCGCAATTGTTGCATTCGTAGGTCCTTTCTCCGCAATGAGTTCTCCTGTGACTCTTGAGTCTGCACACTTTTTATTGCACACATTGCATTCGTATGGCTTTTCTTCGCTATGAAGTCCCACTGCGCGTAAGTTATGATTTGTTAAACTTTTTCATGCAAAATTTGCTTTCTTATTGCCGAATTTATATGTAACTTTAAAGCACTTGATAATAGAACTCCACGAAAATTAAAACATTAACTTTTTATAACAAACTTTGCATTCAAATGGCATTAATCATGAGTTATAATTTGATTGATTAAACTTTTTATCGCAATTGTTGCATTCGTAGGTCTTTTCTTCGCTATGAGTTCTCGTTTGACTCTTGAGTCTGCAAACTTTTTATTGCACACATTGCATTCGTATGGCTTTTCTTCGCTATGAAGTCCCACTGCGCGTAAGTTATGATTTGTTAAACTTTTTCATGCAAAATTTGCTTTCTTACTGCCGAATTTATATGTAACTTTAAAGCACTTGATAATAGAACTCCACGAAAATTAAAACATTAACTTTTTTATAACAAACTTTGCATTCAAATGGCATTAATCATGAGTTATAATTTGATTGATTAAACTTTTTATCGCAATTGTTGCATTCGTAGGTCTTTTCTCCGCTATGAGTTCTCGTGTGAATCTTGAGTCTGCAAACTTTTTATTGCACAGATTGCATTAGTAACGCGTTTCTTCGCTTTGAAGTCCGGCTGTGCGTAAGTTTCCTATTTTGGTACATTTTCTTTCATATGACTGACTTCGCATGTGAGTTTTTAAATACCTAACCCGAAAAATTGTTTTTCTCTACGTCAAGACCTTTAAAAAGTGCTCAGCCACCAGGAATAATAATATTATTATGTTACTGTCACTACTGTCAGCTGTCAGCCGTATGTTAGTAGAACAAAATCTTTAGTTGCGAGTGGCGCGCCATCTAGCGGCGTTAATGACATCAGTCAGTCAGTCAGTCAGGCAGTCAGTCAGTCAGTCAGTGAGTCAGTGTTCAAGGCAAATATTATATAGATGATTTATTGTGTATTTAATTATTATTGTTACCGACATTGAAATAGTATGTAAGTAAACGTATTGTAACTTTTATCTAGTTCATTAAAAAAACTACAACCAACGTGGCCATACGTATTTCTTATACACCACACAATTATTTGTCCTTACAAGCTAATGAGCTTATTCAAAGTGGTATTATTCGTACTGTAAGTTGTGAGTTCGATCCCAGTGCTGATCATCTTCCTCTTTCAAGACACAAGCTAAGTAACTTACTGATGTGAAAGAGTCAAAGAATAAAATATGTTTGTTCACTTAGATTCAGCACAGATTCATTTAAAAAAAAAGAAAGAAAGTAAGTACGTATGTAGGTTAATATGAGTTTGTGAAACATTATCAAACATTAAGCAAAGATAAGTTTTTGGTGTGAATTTTCACATATTACGCAAAGATGAGTTTCTGATGTGAAATTTCACATTTTAAACAAAAACGAGTTTTTGATGTGAAATTTAACATTTTTAGCAGTAAGTATGAGTTCGTGATTTTAAATATTGTGAATTTTCCCAAGTATTAGGTATATCACTTTTGTTTTTGTCTAATTAGGCGAATAATAGTAAAACATTTCTCAACTCCTTATTAAAGGCAAGTTATTGTCGCCGTGCGGAAGTACCTACATTTAACGGGATATTATTTTTTACTTATACGGCCTGTAGTAACACGCCACCAGGTAAAGGAAGAATAATAAATTCTGGTAAACAAAGTTCAGAGTCCGTCATCACGGGGGCAATAAAAAGATGAAATCCCCAAACTTCTAGATTCGCCCCACAAATAAAAACTTTGTTTTCATTAAATATATAAAAAAAATATATAATATACTCTGTTACATACGCATCAGGCATCGTGTATGTAATTAAACTCCTCCAGGGGCGAACTCGGGTTTTTACACCTCTTATAGTGAGTAAAGTAGAAATTATTATTTTTTTAAGTATGAGAATTTCCCCTTCAACTTAAAACTAGCATTTACACTTCACATGATTTTAATAATATGTACCTACCTATGTAGATTTTACAAACTTTATAAAAAATATACAGATATATTTTTTTAATATTTTAAAACGATGACTATCATTTATAAATGAAATAAAAAATTTAAACATACATAAACAGCCGTCCTAATAGAACGTTATTCATTGAATAAGCGCGGAATACCTACATACGCTAATCTTCCACAACAGCGCGCAGCGTACCAAATGGAATGTCAAAGTTAGGTAAAAGAAGTTGAAGCACTTTGATAGTTTGAAATAATTAGGTGATTCAAGGATGGCTTAAAGTCAAAGGTTATTCTTATTTCTAGAGATTATCAACCGTACTAATAGAGCGCTATTCGTCGAAGAAGCGTGGAATAAGCGAATCCTCCATAATTGGTATGTCAAACTATCCAAGTGCTTCAATTTATGATACCTAGGTTTGACATTTCATTTGGGACGCTGTTGTGAAAGATTTGTTTATTCCGCACTTATTCGACGAATAGCGCTCTATTAGTACGGCTGGTAGTCTCTAGTATTAAGAATAACCTTTGAATCTAAACCATCATTGAACCACCCTATTATTTTTATTTAATAAATCCATACAAACATCGAGGAGGTTTTTGGTAACAAGGATAATAATAATAATATAACACTTTTCTATACAAAGGTGTCAGTATAGCCGGCGGAACTTATTGCCTGAGACAATTTTTTCCAGTCAACCGGTCCCGTCCAATCTGAGACAGGCCAACCCCGGGTAGAAATTTCAAGTGAAAAAACACTGACCCGACCGGGAATCGAACCCGGGACCTCGGATCTGAAGTCCACGCTAGTACAACTAGGCTACCGAGGTCGGTACAACATAAATATATTTTTAATAATATAATAAGATACTAGTTAACGACGCTGGTCGCCAGCGCACCTAGTAAAGGCCAACCAATTTCACAATCGTGGAGAAGAGATGTAGATGGCTGGGACATAGCTGTTTTTTCACCCATCAGGGTCTCGAAGACGGGCACGACCCGCTCATACCATGTCCCATTCCTTCAAGGCAGAGACGAGGGAGTTGGATATAATGTGGGAGGAGGTAATAAGCATTCCTCGAGCAAGATTGAGTGCAATGGAGAGCTCTTGTTGCCTCCCTATGCCCCTAAGTGGGGTTGTTGAATGAATTCGAGTATAATATTATGTTATATTATTTTACTTCTTTCTATACATATACCCACTACTCCAACAATCAAAAGTTTATATTATGAAGGTATGCTTGGTACTGAATAGAAATATTATTGAAAAGGCACGCTATATCGGAGTATAAAATATTCTGTTTGTTATTGTGAATAAATTATTTCTCGATGTATCCAGAGAATATCAGACTATTGTAGGAACACTGCTTTTTTCTGCAAATCGATGTTGAAAAAATATGTAATCGATGCTTTATTTTTATACTACGAGTATCAATAAATACATAATAAATAGATTTTAAAAAGTACCTATGTCATCACAGAATAAACAATGAGCGAAGAATATTTATTTTGAGAACTAAAAATCGAAACTATCATAAAAGATGAGAAGAGGTTAATAGAACTGCAGTGTACCTACCCAAATACTTTCGAACGTTACATGATTTTCATATATATATTTCATATACCTATTCATTTACTTGACAACCATTGAGTTTCAAAACATTGGTTCGCAGATTTTTGATAGAATTTCTTTCAAGCTAAATATTTTTTTTAACAATCAAACATATCTATGTGAAATTGTGATGTTTTTTTTTCTTGTGTCATCTTAAAATAACCATGGCGTTATCAAAATGTAGGTATAATATATTTTTAATGTAAAAGCAACAATTGTTGCGTTGAGAGAAATAAATATTATATTAAACGTATTTTTGTATAAATTACAAATTCGATATTTATATTCATGGTAAGGACTACAGGACAACGTCTGTAGGGAAAGCTAGCATAAGATATTTAAGTACTTTCTACTTTTATGTACCTACCTACAATAAGTTGGTTATACTTTTTTAATGTTAGACATACCTATTATCTAGTTCACAAAATATACTGATGTTTCCGGAAATGGTGTCTAGGTTGGTAGATAGGATTCCACAAAAAGAGTATTTTTCATTCTTTAAAAAAAAGTATATAAAAAATATAATATAAAAAACAGTACAGAAGGTGTAGATCTGAATGGAATGAATGTGTGCGCTCTAATGTATGCAGACGACCTAGTGTTGATGGCTGAAAGCGAATGTGATTTGCAAGAACTTGTGACGCGTGTGTATCAAAATTGTGAAATGAATGGTCTTAAGATGAATGTCAATAAGACAAAGGTGCTTGTTTTTGAAAGAGAAAATTTAAGAACGCAATGTAGTGTGAAAGTGAATGATGAGAACTTGGAACAAGTGGATGAGTATGTCTATTTAGGTAGTTTATTTAGCAGAGATGGAAGGTGTGAAAAGGAAATTGAAAGAAGAAAACTGGCTGGTAGAAGGGTTGGCGGTGCACTAAGACCTCTAATGAGAAATAAGAATGTATCTCTTAAATCCAAACAATTGATGCACAATGCAATCCTGATTCCATCAATGATGTATGGGAGTGAAGCATGGACATGGACGAAAAATCTGGAAGTTGGAATAAATGCTGTAGAAATGAGATCACTGCGTAGGATATGCGGAAAGAGACTGATTGATAAGGTGAGGAATGATAGTATTAGAAAGAAATGTGGAGTGGATGTTAGTGTAGTGACTAGAATGAAAGTGAATAAATTAAGGTGGTTTGGGCATGTAGAGAGAATGAACGAAGATAGAATGACTAAAAGGATATATAAATCTGAAAGAATGGGTGCACGCAGACGAGGCCGACCTCGAATGACATGGTCCGATCATATCGGTGCCGTCTTAGAGGAGGGCCAAGTCAGGAGTAAAAGGAATAGAAGAGCATGTATGCGAAATGTTATGCCTTTGGAAGAAGCGAAAGAGGTTTGTTTGGATAGGAAAGAGTGGAAATCCGTACTCTCTGCCTACCCCCTTCGGGAAACGGCGTGATGGGTAAAAAAAAAAAAGTTGGATTATTAAAGCACACAAAAATCTTCATTACGAGGAGAATCGAGTGAAAAGAAGTCTGCTAACGTGAAAGTAGAAGGAGAAAATACCCTTTAAGAAAAAAAAAATGGAGAAAAGAAAAACATAGAAGAATAAAAGAAGAATAAAACAAAGTGACTTAGAAGCCAACCGAGCGGGGGAAGTGGATGACATGGGACTCTTGATTTATGTTCCTCACGTTCGGCTAATGAATAAGGGTAATTACTTTTTTTGCAACACTATAATAAAGAAGACAGACGATAATCCGTCCCAAATAATAGAAAGTATGCGGCCTTCCCTCGTTCAGTTCGCTCGGATTACTCTCTATACTCTCCCGATAACACAGAATTTTTAAAACTGAATAACATTCTTCATACTTAACAACTGAATTGTTTGTGTTTTCACGTAGTTATACTTACAACAGTCGTATGGTGAAAAGGCGCATTAATGTCAAAATACAGGTTTACACCTAGTGAGGTAGCATTTTCCTTGTAATTTAATTGTTGTAATGTTGATTAGTATGTATAACTTATGTAAGCAGATATACCTAATTTTTTTTTTTTTTTTTTTTTTTATTTTCCAAAAGAAAAGTACATAATACAATATAATATAAATATGTGTAATGGAATATATTGCCTCACTAGACCTAAGCCTGTTCCGAGACAATACTAATAAAGATAGTAATGTTCAAAAATGTCGCTGAGAAAAAACAAAATATAAAGTTTTTTTTTTTTTTTTAAAAAATAAGGTATAAGGATTAAAAAAGCAAAAAATAGAACAAAAAAGCAAAAGAGAGAAAACACAAAATAATAGAACGTTGTCAGTTTCGTCAAGTCAAGTCGTGCTATGTATGTAGGTATTTGGTTAGCCTGGTGTCTGTGATCAGTATCACGATTATGTCACTTGAGAATGTGGGTCAAGTCTCTCTCAGATTCCAACCTGCCCCTTTCTAAGAGCCACTTTGTGACTATTTTGTTTAAGTTGGACCCGTTTGGCGATATAACATCTATAATGCCTGGCATAATTTTGTTGTATATTCGTGGCCCCAGAAAGGTGAGGAATCTTTGAGCAAATGCCGTGTGAGTGGCAGTTTGTTGTAGAAGTTTATTGTTTCTTGTATTCTTTGTCAGAACGTATTGTGGAATAAAAGGGGTTGGATTTGAGTGAATGTATTTGATAATCGTCCTTATGTATAGTTGTCGCACATCCAATACTGGAAATTCCGCAAATAACTCATTAGATGAGAATCTATAGGGTTTACGGCATATAACTCTAATCAGGGATTTTTGAGCGACGATTGCAGGATAGAGATTTGTTATAGCCATACCACCCCATCCCGTTATTCCATATGAGAGTATGGATTGAGCCAGTGCAAAATAGATAGTTTTTAAAATCTTTACATCAAATATATCCCTAATTTGGCGAAATATGTATGTAAGCTGTCTAGTTTTTTTAGTAACATTATCAATGTGTTCTGTCCACCTTAGATTGTTGTCGATAATAACCCCCAGGTATTTGTATTTTTGTGTTCTTATGAGTTGCGGGCATGAGCAATGATATGAAGATGTGTGTGTTTTGTAATCGTGAACAATTATAGTATTGTTATTTAAAGAGAGTGGTTGTCCTCTGTTTTCAATAGAGAAAGTCATGTATTTGGTTTTATCTATGTTAAGAGTCAACAAGTTTGACTGCAGCCATTTATACACCCTATTCATTCCCTTTTCGGCTATGTCATAGGTTTCATCCCAGTTATTTGATTTGAATAGCAAGACTGTATCATCAGCGAATGCAATCAGCGAACCACATATATCAATCTCACATATGTCATTTATATATAGTAAGAATAATGTGGGCCCCAGTACACTGCCTTGGGGAACTCCATATGGGTTCTGTAAAAATTCGCTAGAACAGTTTGGAAGTTTAACAGCCTGCATTCTGTTTGCCAAATACGAGCTAAACCATTTTAATGTTTCTGCACTACTCACTCTTTGGACTTTTTTCAGTAGTGATCTATGACAAACTGAGTCGAAGTCCTTTGCAAGGTCTAAGAAGATCGCTATACATTTGTCTTTTTTATCCAAGGCTTCAATCACAAGTTTTGTTAGTTCAACAATGGCATCGTTTGTATTTTTTCCTCTTCGAAAACCATATTGGCTTGTTGTTAGTAATTTATTTTTTTCAAGAAATTCCATAAATTGATTATTAATTGCTTTTTCAAATATTTTTGAGATGCTATTCAATAGGGATATTGGGCGGTAATTTTGTGGATCTTCAGTGTCTCCATTCTTGTGTATCGGAATAATGTATGCTTTCTTGAGGTGCTCCGGAAAGAGACATTTGTCTATTGATAGATTAATGATATAAGTCAACGGTATCACCAAGTGCCCAGAGCATTTTTTAAGTAGTTTAGTAGGTACTCCATCGGGTCCAGCAGCGCAATCCGTTCTGAGAGAGTTTATGATGTTGGTTATATCTTTTTGTTCAATATTTTTTATTTTAAATTTGGGAGCAAGATCAAAAATAGTTTCAGTATTAGTTTTGTCGCAGTCTTCTCTATTTTCATTCTGGTCGCATAAATTATTTTTTATTTTCTCTGCCAGTTTACTGCCCACTGTCGAAAAGTATCCATTTAAGCCTTCAGCAATCTGAATTGGTTCATCTACACTCCCATCTTGTAACCTCAGTGACTTGATCTCAACCATTTTCGTTCTCCCATAAACATTCTCCTTTGTTATTTTCCATATAGTCTTGCTGTCATAATTGTTTTCTTCAATCTTTGTTCTGTAGTACTCTGCTCTAGTGTTCTTTATAATTCGGTGACATATTCTTTTATATTGTGAGTAATAATTCAAAAGTGTTTTGTTGTTTGGGAATTTTTTAACTTTCATATGTAAGGCATCTCTTTTTCGGATACTTTTTACAATTATAATGTGATTTCAAGTATGTAAATGAATATAAAATAATTAAACATTTAAATTCTCTCAAGTCAATTCTTGGCGACGGTCGCCAGCAAATTCTAACTCTCCATCGAGCCGGAAAACATGTCCTAGGTACTGGACACTCATGCCCAATATACTTTCACGCAGGGATATATATTTTAACTGATTGAAACAATATAGTTACATCTCTACAATAAATTTGATAAATATTGTGCTCGAATATTAAAAAAAACCGACTAAGCTCTCAGGCTTAAGTTTTCGCCGTATCTCGGATTGTAAGGGACTGATTGACTGGTAGGTAACGTGTACCTTCTGCTGTGGGACAGATACATTTTTGACTACGAATGGAACGCTATCAATCTGAAAGAATATTTTTTATTGAAATGTGACGACAACAAAAAAACCTTGATAATATGGATATATTCATATTCTGGCGCCAAATACATGACAACAGTCGCAGTCTTTAAATTTGGTTGCTCTCTTGTTCTCAATAATTTCCAACTTTTAACTCTATATCTCTATACCTAGGTATCTACTTGTTCTATATACATAAGATTTTTTGACATGTTGAACATGTTGAGATTTCTCCTGATTATGAGTTTCGGAGACTTCTACATTACCACCTAATGAAGACCCCAAAGATAATGACTCTAATAGAATTTTGCTATTACAGAAAAGGGCAATACGAGCAATTACAAAATTAAATCAAAGAGACTCTTGCAAAGAATCCTTCAAGACAATGGGAATACTTACCCAGCCTTGTGAATATATTTGGGAATGCCCGCAATTTGCTCGTAGCAACGTACACAATACCCCATTGAATGCCGATTGCCACAATTATGATACGAGAAATGGCCAAAACATTGAGCCACTAAAGCACAGGCTGTCAAAAGTCTCCAAAAGCTTCATTTGCATGAGCATAAAACTATTTAATAAACTGCCTTCCGAAGTTAGATCGTTGAACGAGCTCTCATTTTAAAAGGCATTTTACTGTGTTGACGACATACTGAATGAGTTTATCTCTTTCAGCATTGATTCAAATTCACTAATTATTAGTGTTGTTTAAAATTTAATATTTTAGTGTTGTTGTGTTGTGGGGAGGAGATGGACTTGGCTGGGACATGTGTTAAGGATGCCGAATGACAGTTGGCAGAGGATAGCGCTGTTCTTCCTCCCATCAGGGTCCCGAAGACGAGGAAGACCCTCTCACACTGTGTTCCGCTCCTTCGAAGCAGAGCTGAGGGACATGGACATGGTGTGGGAGGAGGTCATAAACATTGCGCAAGATCGAGCGCAATGGAGAGCTCTTGTTGCCTCCCAATGCCCCTGAGTGGGGTGTAAAAGGGAGAATTGTTGTTGTGTTGTATTGAATTATTTATATTGTAATGGTGATCTGTCCTGGCCTGATGCATCCGACTAATAGAAATGCACCTCGCATCGTAGGTAACTTCTCCCTGTGGGCCTAGACAAATTGCATTTGGCGATCGACTACAAAGGAATTCTTCGACAATGTAGAGTTAGATGAAAATTAATTGCCCACTTTTTATATCTTTATACAAGTGACTTTGTTTGATTTAAATAATTGTTTATAGGTAATATGTTCCAGTGGACAGTTCATTTATTCGCACTATACATTGACGCAATCATCGTTTATAGTCGAACGCCAATTTGAATTTGTCTACGGGGGCTGTTCTACTATGATATTATTATTATTGGCAAAGGGCTGAAAGGGCCCTTTACACCCATCTAGCCCCGCCTTTTTATTTATTCTTTGCCCATAATGATGTTACGCAATTATTGTATTTATATGATGTTTTGATTTTTTTTTGTTATTGTTCTTTTTTTTAATATTTGAAGGGTACACTGCAATAATGATGAACGTCCAAAATTTATCAAATTTAAACTAAGAACACCGTTCTTTTTCTCTGGTTCCATAGCACTTTTTGATAATGCTAACAACGACAATATTGCTCACCGTCCCGAGATATACACGCTTTTTTATATTATACACACGACTATAATGATGAATGTCACACGCGTTCACAGCAATAATGATGTATGTCCATCTTAAAAATTGTGTTAGCGCCCGAATTTGGTGTATTACATTTTACATTCAGTTTAGCTGTGACCAGTGTCGTATGAGGTTGTTCTGTGAGTGCCTTAGCGTTTTTGTTTGAATACAGAATAATTAAAATGTAAAGCGGTGATTTGAGCTTCTGCTACTAAACGTAAAAAATCCACAGGAAGAATGAGTGATGTTTTGAAGAAAATTCGGTTGCAAAGCCACGAAACTGTTAAAGATTATGACGAACTGTCCCACGTTGAAAATGTCAGAAAAGAAGATGATAATTGATCAGCACATCGGACAGTCATCGTTATTGACAATGCCATGAGTGTGGACATTGATCGATATAGCACAGTTTTTTAAGACTTTAGTTTATTATTATTTTTTTTTTAACGTTTCCTTTATATTGATTTTTATAATTTGTATCTAAAATATTATATAAATTAATTTGCAACTTAATAAAATAAACACCAAAATCATATCTTTAAATTTAACTCTTCCTTCACCATTTGAATCATTGAAAGTCAAATATCTCAAAACTATGCAGAGAGGACATTCATCATTATTGCAGTGGACCCTTCATTTTGTACTTTGTGTAAACTTTGACGACTCCAAGTGCCTGAAGAGGCCTAGGGACGAGACTAAAAAATAAAAAAAAATGAGACAAGTTCTATAACAAAATTTACTGTTCAAATATGAACCGGTTTTCGGAGACTTCCATCTACCTGATCGAATGAAAACATTTTTTAAATTGAGTAAATTGTAAAATACATTGAAATCGGGAAGACCAGCGCGTATTTCATCGAAAGCGCAGAAAGGTGTAAGCGTTACAGAGTAGCCGAAGTAGAAGGAACTAATTAGGATGAGAATACAGCTAATGTGATTTCTTGATTTTCTAAATTGCTTATAAAGTGGACTCATTATTATTTTGTTGAAGGTGTTTGGTATTAACAATTTATACCTATCCCCACTTCTCGGCGATTCTCAAGAAGGTGGACTTGGGATTTTTTTTAATAATATGCTCTTAGCGCGTATATAACAATAAATAATAATAATAATAATTCTTTATTCAATGAATAACAATACATAAAATATTACAAAATCTAGTGACTCCCTCCACTAGGCAATGCCTGTCTTGGAGAGGAGGTTATTGGTCAATAAAATAAAATAGATATAGGTACATACTTAAGAATAAATAAATAAATATAAATAAAATACTTAAATATATATACTTTTAAGGAAAACCCTCGGTAGACTGGATTATTTTCAGATTTCTAATGTAATATTTTGAAATACAAAATCTCTTTAGATTAAATGAAGGGATATAAACAGGTAGGTACCTCTATAACAGACAAACATAATGAGGCCGGTACTTGCATCCTTTTCAGAGAGCTGCAGCGTAATTCACGAAAAAGCTGAAGCTTAGAAGTAGTCAAATATTTGAGACTTACTTACGGGTGCGTTGCGCGTGATTCCCCGTATTCGCGCTTTGACTGAATGATTCCCCGAGTCCTTCATACACGGAGAGAAATCGATTTTTGTGTTCTTAATAAATTGACAAGACATCTCTTTATATTATTAATTCAATGCGAAAGTGTTAAGAATTCGTGCTATATCACCATGCCAAAACAATAAAATACCATGCCATACGAAATTAATATCAGTGTAATGATATTATTTTCAAATTTTTTTGTTAAACTATTATGATATTGTCACGATATTTTATATTTTGCAGGAGGAATGATAAATTATCATAACACCTTTCAAAAAAATTCATTACGTTCTTATAAACTATCATTACAGTGATGTGAAATTCTATTGATCATGATATATTCACCCGAGTATTGATGTTTTATAAGTAATAATAATTATTTATAATGTTTTTCTTGTTAGAATTTGAGTATACGCTCACAATCATTTTCTTTTTGAGCAGACGAACGGTTATTTTATAATGACATTCTAAAAACAAAAATTTTCGCGGATATAAAATGTGTATACAGAAATGTGAAATTGTCATTATTTATGTAATATTTATAGGTAAACTGATATTTTCTTTTAATTCTGTGCAAAATGTAGGTGGGCACCTACCTACTTAGGGGGCGTTTAAGTATTACGTAACGCAATTTGGGGGAGGGGGGTCTTGCAAAACGTAAATGTACGTTACAAGGGCGGGAGGGGGTGTTCCAACAACGCGCCACGTAACGGTTTTTTTTTCTTAAAAAATTAAAAAAAAATGCGAAATAAATCTTCCAAGTTGGGCAACCCTTTTTGTTACGTAATACTTGAACGCCCCCTTAGGTATGTTAGAAATGTCTGTGATAAAAAAAATAATCTTGGCTCGCCCTAAAGTGAACACAAATACACATGAAATCTTTCACACCAAGCAAAGGCTTGTGTTGAAAGGACGATAGTCGGCACAGGGGATCGAACCCACGACCCTCGGATTGAACCGCTGATGTAACAATGATTTGAATAACTAGGTACCTATATGTTAAATGTAATATTATATCAATTCGTTATTATACGCTCTTTCCATCCATAATCATTTTGCACACGTTACAGCAAATTTAACAGATGGTCATGTCAAATTCTCAAGACACCTCCTTCCCTCCAATAGAGCTCACACTTCCCAACATCAAAATAAATTTGGGAATCCCTGGACTCGGCTATGATATTTCATCGCGCGCCATACCAAATCGCGCGCGTGTATGCACATAACCAAAAAGTTGTATCTAATATTACTACAGAAATATTTTACTAAATATCAATAAACGGAACTTTTGATGTGTTCTATTTTTTTTGTTACCTCACGCGGACGGCGGATCATTAATTTTTATTTTTATCCTTGAACAAACCAGACAAACTAGTATACATTTAACAGTCGGTGTGTTAGGATACGTGCGTTGTTAATCGTTCTATTGTTAATCAGTTTGTTGTTTTTCATTAATATTAGAATAATAATTGAAAGAGAATATTGTTGTGTGCAAACGTGTTCTTGTTCTTACTTATATAATATAATGGATGAAGAAACCATCCAGTTGTTAAAAAATG
Organism: Mystacides longicornis; assembly: GCA_963576905.1. Classification (NCBI taxonomy): domain Eukaryota; kingdom Metazoa; phylum Arthropoda; class Insecta; order Trichoptera; family Leptoceridae; genus Mystacides; species Mystacides longicornis. The sequence goes on along the minus strand of OY756429.1, from coordinate 14,390,231 downwards.
CCGATTTAACTTCTTATGAAGAAAATTTTAAAGGTTGGTGAGTACATTTTTTTTATATTATAATTGAAGATTTTTTTCATTTACGTAGGTATATAAAGATTTGAGAATGAATTATAAATGTTATGTAATAAGGTAGGTATTTGATAAATAATAATAATAGCCCCTCAATAAAATTATAAGACGGTACCACCGCAACACGAACGACGTTATATGTTGGTGCACCCAGCACAGGTCCATCACTTCCACCATTCAATGGACAGGAGATTGGCATGGCTGGGACATGTGCTGAGGATGCCGAAGGACAGTTGCCCGAGGAGAGCGCTGTTTTTCCTCCCATCAGGGTCTCGAAGACGTGGAAGACCCTCTCATACCTTGTTCCGTTCCTTCGAGGCAGAGCTGAGGGAAAAGGAACTTGGTGTGGTAGGAGGTCATAAGCATTGCGCAAGATCGAGCCCAGTTAAGAGCTCTTGTTGTATCCCTTTGCTCCTGAGTGGAGTTCAAAGGGAGTTTTGATTGATACAATAAAATTATTGTGCGACTGTGACATCACAAGCAAGTATGAACAAGTTTGTCTTCCCCAAGATCCACAGTAGGTACCTATCAAATTTATACTTAAGATCAGGGCTGCCAGGTGTTCCTGTTTTTGCACCATATTCGGTGTTTGGCATGAAAAAAGTACCGAACTATGAAGTGTTTGTTATTTTTATTTTCGGAATGATTTTGTCATTTTTGTTAGTGAATTTATAACTTTCCGGACAGCAAATTTCGAGAATGATCTTTTTTGGGGTACATTCATCTCTTCGGATACCAAGTGGGAACACTGGTTCGGTATATTTTTGAAAAAAAAAAACCTGGCAACCCTGCTCAAGATACATCAAATTAGCAAGAATATTATGGAAATATTAATATATTTTTATATTATTTCTTTATATACCTACCTAAGCAATATTTTTTATAGTTGAGTTGAAATTGTGCACAAGCTTAATAATAATATTCAGTTACAGAAGAATGTGTAAAAATAATTATTATTTTATTACAGAAGCGCGTATAGACATAAACAACATTTTACTAATTTCGGACCCAGACCTAAAAGAATTGATACCTGTATTAGGGGACAGGTTGAGATTTAAATCCTTCATTTCAAAATATCAAGAAAAATCAAATAACCCACAATTTGACGTCAGAATACTTGATGAACAAGAAATTAATGATATTGAAGAGCTGCCAATACAGTCTACTACATCTACTACTGAAAATTTTAATGAGGTAAGTACCATTTTTTACTGTGTTGAGTGTTGTACAGATGAGAAATGAAGGGTTTGGGGCAGGCATGTCAAACTCAAATCATAACACAGGCCAAATAAACAATTTAAAAGTTTATGGGGGCCACAAAACCTTTTTTGCTCATTACGAAAATTTCCAACCAAATCTTGGACCTTTTTAATATTATTTATTTTTATATTATATTACTAGCTGCCCCATCGAACTTCGTCCCGACATCCCGTCCCGAAGTCAATAAAATATTGCTGGGTAATATAACATAGCGTTAACATAAATGACTACTCATCGTGTAAAAATCAAATGTCATGTGGTTATAATATTATTAATAATTTATTACAATTATATGACACGTTCGTAGATTTACTATAGCAGCGCCATCTATTGATTACTTACTCATCCCAGTCGAAAGGTATCGACATCTGTTAGAATCATTTGGAGTTAACAGATAATTGTGACTGTCAAATAATAACAGACAAATAATTAGCAATAAATTAAAATTGCGACTATAATTTGAGATTTAAACTATCCTATCTCTCAAGTTGGATCGAACTGAACATGGTGTGCGAATTTTATTATAATCGGTTAAGTGGTTTAGGAGTCCATTGAGGACAAACATTGTGACACGAGATTTATATATATTAAGATTATACTATGTAGTTATATTAGGTAGACCATGCATTTTCAAAATAAAATAAAATATCAATTAAATTATTGAATAATCTTGCAGTTATTGAAAAGATCATCCCCATATCTTGACATGCATTAGAAATATTATTCATGATATTCAATGCCCTCAACATAAAGAGTAAGATACTACCTAGCTAAAATGTGTGCTACAATTATTTTCTTAATTACTCTGAATATATTACTTTTTCAGGTTCTAAAACTGTTGAAAAACACTCAACAAGGAAGATTTTTACTTTTGGAAGGAAGTAAATCTGGTGGACTTTTGACTCAGACTCTCCGAAAGGAGTTGACAAGTCTTATTATAAAAGAAAAAATTGAAAACGATTGCAACAAAAGTATAAGCAGCGAAGAATTCATAAAATTGGCTAATGAAATTCCAAAAATTTTTTGTAAAGAATCTGCCAGTATATATTATACACCATACATAAAAGGCGATCAGTATCAATCAAAGAGAAATGCGTCAGGACACCTATATAGTAATTATGTGTCAAAAAGAAGAAGATTCAGACAAATAGGATTGATTTCACATTCGCACAGTAAATCGTCTTCTTCTTCCACAGCGCAAAGCATTGACAGCCACTTTATAGATATATCGAAATTGCCAGAAGGTAAGAAAATTTTTGTTGTTAAAATAATATCAAATTTTTATAAAATTGAGTAGTAAAGCGTAGTGCTTACACTATATTTGCTTAAATCAATTGATTCATTCATGAGTCGAAAGCCTTTATATGGAACTATGTATTGACAAAAAATCCCTTTCCGTCTCTTCACAGTTCATTCTGTTTCATACCTTACTTCCAAGAAATGCCTTCACCTCCTTTTAAATAATTATGAATTAAGATGAAAATCCATATACAAAGAGATTGTATATTAATATTGATTATTATTTCAGTTCCGACATCTGGCGAATATCTCCTGTTACTTGAAAATGTAACTATTTTAAACAATCCATGGAATACTGTAGAAAATTTGTGGAATTCTACAGTGAAGGATAGACTACGGTATTTATATCATGAAAAAGGAACACTTAAAGATTACTTTGATAGATTTCCATCACTTCGTTGTTCAAAAAGTGGATATTTATTACTGCTATCCGATTTTGAAAGTATTTACCCAAATTTAGAAGATACGCTTAAAAGCAACTTTCCAAGCATTTGCACAAAAATAATAAATATTGCAGTACATAAATGGACTAAACCATCATCAGACCGAAATATTAGAAAAATAGTTAATGAATATATAAGTTTTATTGAATCAGGTGAGAGTCATTTTGTGTTTAATAATTTGTTTTAATCTTTGACTGTTCTAAATAATAATTGTATGTTTGTATATATTATAATAAATGTTATTTTTTTATTTATGAGTATGTCTGCATTCAAAATGATGACATAGTTTTCATTATTTATCTTTTTACTAAACAATTATTATTGTTGGAATCTGGTCTAAGATTGGTCGGAGCAAGTTGAATGGTAGAGAATGCTTGAAACATTAACTTCTGCTGGTTATACTAACACCTATGTAAAAAAGAGTGTTATTACATAATTTATTTAATAATGGATTTCTTTACTAAAAATATCTAATGGCAGAGGATAAGCGATGATAAATTATTAATATTAAATTAAAATGTACATTTTTATTTTCAGAAAATGACACAGAGAATCGGACAAACGTTGCATTGTTGTTATTGGCCTTCATTATAAATATAACTCCTGTTAAGAAAAAAAATTCATGGAATGCTAGTCGACTGGAATGCAGAGACAGTTTCATTACGCACATTGCGAGTCCTAGTGAAATTACTACAACCATCTCTGAACGACGGCAAAAACTGGCTGCTCTCGGAGGAACATTACAACCATTTGTGATATATTGTGGTGACTCTCTTAAAAACATTACTAATGTATTTGTGGTATGTGACGACACATTATATGAATTCGAATCACTAATTGATGCTGTTGATTGCACATTTAAACTATTTCATGCAACCGCCGCACTATATCCAAAAGAATCTTACGATATCTGGCTTTTAATCCAAGTCGCATTTTATAATGTTAAAACTAAGTTTGATCGCATGACCACAGCTGTCAAAGACATAATTGTCGAGCTAGGCTTCAGTTCTAGATTGTAATTTATTTTCTTAAAGTATCTTCATTGTTTTTTTGTGTATCTATATCACTTCACGTAATAAAAGTACAAAATACATCATCAATTATTTTTCATAAACCAAATAGGTATAACTAATTGTAACTTTCAACATGTTTTCCTGTTATGCATGTAAACAAAAATTTGCTACAGTGAGATGTCTAATGTATCACATAACAAAGGCTTGTAAAAACTATTCAATAAGGAGGTTAGGATATCGTTGTGGAGAAAAGGATTGTCATAGATATTATCATTTAGGGAATTCTTTAAGAAAACATTTACATAATTGTCACTCTTCCCCTGAAACACATAATTATCCCTCTTCACATGAAACACATGATGAGAATACTGCTAGTACGAGTAATTCACATCAAAATGTAGAAACTCTTCATTTTAGAAACCCAACCGTTATTGATGATGCTTTTCTTAAAGAAATATCTCTATTTATTGCATCTTTATATTCAAATCCATTGATTCCGCGTTCATCAGTTAATTATTTTATAAAAAGCTTACAAAAACTTTTAGATGTGTCGTTTCAGTTTTTACAACAGAAATTTCTGTCTGTCCTTTCTACATCAGAATCTTCAAGTACGGATAATATAAATACTACTTTGGATGAATTATCTAACCTCCTACCTAGATTATTTTCCGATTTTAATTCAGAATACAAATGTTTAAAATATTTCACTGATATAGGTTGCTATATTCCACCTCAAGAAGTAATTTTAGGTCAGAGGGCAGATTACATGTATGTAAACAGTTTAAGCATGATCTTTAAAAGTCGTGTAATGCAATTAGTTCCTTTAAGGCTCCTATTACATAATATATTTTCAATAGAATCTATATTCACAGAAACAATTACTTACGTTAATCGATTAAATAAATTATCAAAACGTATCTCATCATCGCCAAAATGTGTTGAAAATATAATTCAAGGTACAGTTTGGAACAAAATGTTACAACAACTAAATTCTACAACAAACAAAGATGTTATTCATTTACCTTTGATATTTTTTTATGATGATTTCGAAGTGGGTAATCCATTAGGCAGTCATGCGGGGAAACATAAGCTCGGTGGTATGTATGTGTCGGTCCCTGTTTTACCTTTGCATATAGTCTCTCGATTAAATTATTTGTTTCTTTTAGGTTTATGTAATTCTTCAGACAGATCACATTTTGGAAATAAAGTAGTGTTCAATGCGGTTATAAATGAGTTAAACTATTTGAAAAATATAGGTATTGATATAGACACTTCTTTTTTTAAAGGGACTATAAAATTCCACGTTATAGCAATTACTGGGGATAATTTGGGACTCAATGGTATTTTAGGTTTCACAGAAAGCTTTTCTGCCAATTTTTATTGCAGAATTTGTACAGCTAAAAAAGAATCTATGCAAAAAATTGTTTTTGAGGATAGCGCATTGTTAAGAGATATGTCATCGTACAATGTTCATTTAACACAAAATGATGTATCACAAACTGGCATAAAAGAACGATGTTGTTTTTTAGAATTGGACGGTTTTGATTTATTTGAGAATGTCGCCGTTGACCCTATGCACGACATATTAGAAGGTGTAGGTCGTTATGTTATGAGCTTTGTTATAAATTATTATTTAAACTTATCTTTTTTGCATATCCAAACTCTGCAAGAAAAAATAAATTCATTTGATTTTGGTCCAGATTCCAAAATAAAACCATCGTACACTTGTCTTACTGTCGATAATAAACAAGTCAAAATTAAAACTTCTGCAGCAGAAATGTTATGTCTCATCAGATATTTTGGACTTATTGCAGGTTTTTATATTCCGACAGAAGATAAACCGTGGGAATTATATCTTCTTTTAAATAAAATAACTGAAAAATTACTTAGTCATAAATCTTATAGTGACACCAATGAACAGCTGAAATTTTTGATATCCGAATTCAATTCCTTATATTGTGATGTAACAAAGGAACCCTTGAAGCCAAAGTTTCATTTTTTGACACACTACCCATCCATGATTGAAAAATTCGGTCCCTTATGTCATATATGGACAATGCGTTTTGAGGCTAAACATAAAATATTGAAAATGGCTGCAAAATCTTCGAGTAACAAAATAAATATGTCCAAAACAATTGCAACAAAGAATCAGTTAACATTGTGTGAATTGTTATTACGAAAAGAAATCTCCCCTGAGGTAAAATATGGTAAAAAAAATACAAAAACTACTAGTCTGACAATTGAATGCAATCTAGATTCAAATTTACATATTAATTTTACAGTTGATTGGGTTAAAATCAAAGGTATATTTTGGAAAACGTCTTACGTTTGTACTATTAATATTATTGAAGAAGCTTTTCCATGTTTCGGTATAGTTCACAAAATTTTTCTTACAAACGATAACAAAATCTATTTTTCATATGTTTTACTCGAAACATTATCTTTCAATGAACATTATTGTGCTTATGAAGTTCGTAAGACAGATATTATTAACAGCATATGTTACGATGATTTGATCGCACCTTGTCCCGGAAATATAACATTGATGAGAGATTTAAAGTATTATGTAATATCTAGATGGCAATTAGAATAATTACCTGCGCACATTCATATTATATTACAGAGTTCATGCACTCACTATTGATGCCCAGATTTATTCTCATAAATCCCTCCGCACCAAGGCCCAGCCTTAAGTTGTCACCTAAGCGGAGTATAAGGACACCCTTACCCGCCTCCTGCAGCCTGTGCCTCTTGATTGAATTAGGTTCTGCTTTAGATTTTATGTTTTATTATACATTTATTAATTGAATTTAAATTAAAACCACTCAAAATAAAATTTTGTAGGTATCTGTTATAAAAAATATTATGTAACATTAAATCAACTAAGCAATAAGTAAATGTTTTTAGTGAGAAGGATGAACCTGATGCTTTTAACAGGTAATATTATCAACATATTTTGGTTTACAAATTTTATAAATATAAATTTTTTACTTCATATGTACTTTTAAATAATGTATATTATTATGTCTTTATATTATAAGATAGTATAATGTGAGTAAATAGGGGGCGTTCAAGTATTACGTAACGCAATTTGGGGGGGAGGGGGGGTCTTGCAAAACGTTACTGTGCGTTACGAGGGCGGGAGGGGGGGGGTTTGAACAACTCGTTACGTAACGGTATTTTTTTCTTAAATAAAAAAAATTGGGAAATAAATCTTCCAAGTTGGGCAATCCTTTTCGTTTATGTTTTACGGGGAATCCCTCGATTTTACTGTACGTCATTTTTGTGTTTTTTTCTCCGAAGTTGGGCACCCTTTTCGTTTATGTTTTACGGGAAATCCCTCGATTGTACTGTACATCATTTTTTTTCTCCGAAGTTAGCAAAGGAACCCTTTTCGACAATGTTTTACGGGAAGTCCCTCGATTGTACCGTACGTCATTTTTATTTTGTTCTCCGATGTTAAAGCTTTTGGTGGAAACACGTAGAATGCCGAATCCGACCCGCGCCGACCGGCGCAAAGAATGTTTCTATGCAGTTGAATGGGGATACGCACAGCAAAAGCAGAAACCTGCTTTCCGGCATGCCCATTTAAATGCATTGAAACCATAGACAACATTCTTTGCGCCGGTCGGAATCGGCTTTCTACGTGTTTTCACCCTAAGCGTAAGAATTTTTCGCTCTGCGAAAAAAGGAACCTTTTTCGTTTAAGCCTTACGGGGAGTCCCTCGACTGCATTGTATGTAATTTTTATTTCGCCCTCCCAAGTTAGCAAATCTTTTATTTTTTACGGGGAATCCCTCGACTGTATTATACTTACGTCATTTTTATTTTATTTTCGTTGTCAGCATTCGTTAGTGGTCAAAAGGGGGGATTTACATCATCAACTGGACTTGCCAACGCAGCTATGCCAAAATTTGGAAAACAGCAAAAGAAAAAATTAAGATAAATTTATGGAACATGTAAATAGTATTTTTTTTTCTCCGAAGTTAGCAAAGGAACCCTTTGAAACCCTTTTATTTTTTTACGAGAGTTCAGTAAAAAAATAGTCTCTTGGGTGTTACGTAACATTTAGGGGGGGGGGGGAGGGGGTACAGAAAAACGTTACGGCGCGTTACATGGGGGGGAGGGGGGGTCAAAAATCTTCAAAAATTGCGTTACGTAATACTTGAACGCCCCCATAGGTACTATCAGTGTATAATTAAATATCAACACACTTTGTTTTAGAAGTTTTATAAATACAGCTATATAAATTTTTTTTTTACTTCATAGGTACTTTTAAAAATAATGTATATTATTATGTCTTTATATTATAAGATAGTATAATGTAAGTAAATAGGTACTATCAGTGTATAATTATATATCAACACACTTTGTTTTACAAGTTATATAAATACAGCTATATATGTAATTTTTTTTTTACTTCATAGGTACTTTTATAAATAATGTATATTATTATGTCTTTATATTATAAGATAGTATAATGTAAGTAAATAGGTACTATCAGTGTATAATTAAATATCAACATACTTTGTTTTACAAGTTTTATAAATACAGCTATATATGTAATTTTTTTTTTTACTTCATAGGTACTTTTAAAAATAATGTATATTATTATGTCTTTATATTATAAGATAGTATAATGTAAGTAAATAGGTACTATCAGTGTATAATTAAATATCAACATACTTTGTTTTACAAGTTTTATAAATACAGCTATATATGTAATTTTATTTTTACTTCATAGGTACTTTTAAAAATAATGTATATTATTATGTCTTTATATTATAAGATAGTATAATGTAAGTAAATAGGTACTATCAGTGTATAATTAAATATCAACATACTTTGTTTTACAAGTTTTATAAATACAGCTATATATGTAATTTTTTTTTTTTTACTTCATAGGTACTTTTATAAATAATGTATATTATTATGTCTTTATATTATAAGATAGTATAATGTAAGTAAATAGGTACTATCAGTGTATGTTGAGATCCATTATCGTGGACCCCCAAATTTATTAATTTTATAATAATAATTGTATCTTTATATTATTTAACATATTAAAAGTCAATAAACATAATTTAAAATGTTTTACTTACATCCAATATGTTCCTCAAAAGAATTTTCCCATTGTACTAATGGTAACTATTGATATTTGTATTTTCTGTTTTTACAGCTTTCAGAATACAATGGAATTTATAAGGCAAATAATTTATATAGGTAGTCTTTATCTCTATTTATACCATAAACCTAATATGTACAAATATTTTTCAGGTTTCGTAACATATTATGTATTATTTATAGTATAGACACAGGACACAGGTAGGTATTTGTTCTTGTACAAATATTTTTGCAGTATTCTAAATACCTATATTCACAGTATAGAGACTGGCATTTGTTCTTGTATGAATATTTTTTAAAGCTTTCTGAATAAATATTTTTACACTTTTCTGATTACCATGGTACCTACTTACATATTTTTTTTAGTTTGGATAGTCTTCAAATCTAATTATAATTACAAAACTACTTTCAAACGTGCGTTGGAGTCCATTCTCAGAGGGTGTTAAGTAAACCCCATTGATGATGGACTTTTTGAGTGTTCAAAACTTGTTAATGAATTGTAATTAGATTTGAAGGCTAAACAAATAAAAAAATGTACTATGGTATTCAGAAAGGTATAAAAAATTTATTCAAAAAGCTGCAAAAATATTTGTAGAGAACGAAGAAAATGTCAGTGTCAATAGTGCGAATATATTCAGAAACCTGCGATATTATTTGTATAAGAACAAATAAATTGCCAGTGTCAATGGTGTGAATTTATTCAGAAACCTGCGAAAATATTAGTATAAGAAGGAATAAAATACCAGGTTCAGTATTGTGAAAATATTCGTATAAGAACGAATAAAATGCCAGTGTCAATGATGTGAATATATACAGAAACCTGCAAAAGTACTTGTATAAAAAGGGATAAAATATAAGTATCAATGTTGAGGATATATACAAAAACCTGCGAAAATATTCCTATTAGAACGATAAAATAGGAGTATTAATGTTGAAGATATATACAGAAACTTGCGAAAATATTCGTATAAAAACGAATGTAAAGCAGGTATGTACTGTAAGTTTAACATGAAAAATGAAGGAGATTTATTCAGATATCACGATAAAGTGACGGGAATTCTTAATAATTTTCTTGAGTGTTTATCAAGAATTCTTGTTAATATATTCGTTGACTTGTCATGTTATTTTATTAAGAAAGTCCTGTGTTTTTATTAGGAAGTGCTTCCTGACAATTTAACAGGACGAAAATCCTGTCAAATTAGTCGGTAGGACGCCAGTCACGCTTTTATGCGGAATTCTTAACAAGTTGTTAAGAATCTTAACAATTTCACAAAACGTTTTTTTCTCCGTGTACGCAACCGAAATTTCAGTTTTATTTTATAATGAACTAGTATTAAAATAATTTAGCTGGTTTAGGATACTTATTGAGTAGGTATTTTTTTTCTGGAACGTCTCTAAATTTTTTTCCGTTCCATAACACTTGCTGTTTTTTCGAGCATCCTGTAAGAGGCAGGAAATCGAAAAATCAGATCGGGACCGTGAGGTTGATCACCTCACCTCCTTAAATCTCAACTGGTCGGAAAAGGCACAATTCCCTTGCTTCCGAGCTCCCGAGTGGGGCAGAACAGGCCCCCCGCATTGCGGGTTGGTTTGGGGGTGATTTGCGGCGGGCTTGATTTGTCCGAGGCCGGCTTTTTGGTTTGATTGCTTCGATAGGGCTAGGGCGCTAGGGGGTCGAATTCGTGCGGGACGGGTTTGCTGTGGATTGGTATCCTCCGGGCTAGCTTGCGGTGTGCGAGGGGCCATACAGGAAGAATGGATGTATGTATGTATGTCCATAACTCTAATAGTCTTATTTAAAAAAAATCGTTAATCGCACGATTAAGTATGACTAATTTATCAGTTTTAACTTTGTGTACAAAAAATATTTGATCCGCGTCTGTTATGTATGAAGATGACAATATTTCGCACAACAATTTTTTTGTAAACAAACAAAATAGTAGCCGGGCAACGCGAGTGTTTACAACCAAGATGTGCTATGTCAGATTTGAATGATTTCGAGTTATTGATGCAGAATAGGTAGGTAGATACGTTATTTTTTATTTATTTATTTTCTAACAAAATATAGTTAAGTCCTGATTTTTATTTCAGAAAATAAAAAGTTAGGTACATTAAATCATACGAAACCTTTATATTTCAGCCAAAGTGAACTAAATCATGTTTGGTTACTTCAATTTTAATTATCTACCTTTTGCGTAAGAACAAAGCATATGGAGTTACAGTTATCTTTGAACTTTTTCTTCAAAACATCATTATCTTTCTTAAAAATTAAGTTGGTGCATCATGGTTGTAAGATATCGAATGATTACGGGAATGAATATTTGCTTTTTGTTTAAATTTTCTATTGTTAAAATGATAAACCAAAACAAAATGGACCGAACATGATAATTGGACGGGAAAAAAACTTAAAAACAGTGTATTTATTACAGAAAGCGTTGTTGTTTTCTTTCCCGACATTTCCTGTGGTCCTAACCAGAGGCGACGCGTATGATATGATGCAATAAATGTACATACATTCTCCCTTTAAATCCGCAGCAAACCCGACCTGCACGAAACGAATCCCCTAGTTCGATCGAAGCAATCAAACCAGATAGCCAGCCCCACACAAATCAAGCCCGCCGCGGATCCCCCCAATATATATATATAGCTTAATAGCTTAATGAAATTCACTAGGTACATAGATTGACAAATTGGCAAGTTTTTGAAAATAGTTGGAAGAAAAAAAGTTGGGATAATTTTTTTTAAATCGTTCTCAAATTTTTTGAGCGGAGAAGAATCCAATAAATCAAACATCGGAAGAATCTGTTTAACAGCCAATCTTAAGTGTTAAGAAGTGTTCGCATTAACCCGATTTTCATTTATATTATAAGATATGTACCTAAGTACCTACCCAAATGAGCAGTCCGATTGAGAATGCACTTTTAAGCATATTATGGTGACCAGTTAATTCATGATGAAAAATAAAAAACATTCAGCTACTATTTAAGTGGGAATACTGCATGCCCACCCTATGAAAGGATTTCTTGTATATGACGGGATCTCTGCCATCTTAGAGATGCACCAAAAAATGTGAAACATTCTTGATTGAATCCGAATTTATGGTTTTCGAATCTTCTTCGCGCTTGATTTTCACATCGTCACATCCGGAATCCTTAAAACGTCAATTATGGCAGAAGTGTTGTTTTGCACTGGTAGCGTCATTTGTGATGCAGTGGTATTTTGGTGGCTGAGATTGTATCAGTGGCCAGGGGTTCACATTGTTTATGAAGAATCGTGTTGGCATCTATTCCTTGGAAAACTTTACAAAATACAGATAAATTATGCGCATCGGGATGATGCATACATAGATTTTTTAATCAATTTGTAACAAACGGTCAACATGACCAGGTTTTTGTGAGTTACGGCCGGTGTCAAAAAAAGCGACTAAAGAACTCTTTAGCTAAAGAAATCTTTAAAGTATCCTTTAGGTAGACGCGTTTCATAAAAAAAAATATTTGAAAGTTGGTAGCAGTTGATAGTGTTACCATGGAAATGGAATAAGATATATCTATGGAAAACATTGGTTGCATTTTTGCGGAATTTCTGTTAATCTGTCAATTTCGTTTCTCAATAAAGCATCAATGTGTAGTTATTGTTATTAATTTATTATTATGTTTTATGAATTAGTAAATGAAATCAGTAAACAATAATATTCTTCCCGTTTTGCCATGTTTTCCACCCCATTTTGGTCATTTTTGTCCACAGTGTCACTGTATGTATACAAAAATGTTATCATTTGTGACAGTTAAAGCGCCACGAAATTTTCTATGAACTCCGGTGTTAAAAGATTGAACTACACTAAAGTCGACTTTAGTGCCAATTACGAGACTTTAACCATAAAGTCGGTTTTAAATGTCATTTTGTTGTTATGAAACGCGTTATTTTTTAAAGGAAACTTAAAGTCTCCTTTATTTTTTATGAAACCGGTTGTTAGTATAAAATGGTGTTTTTCTTATTTTCAATATTCAAGTTTCCTTTGTTTAGAATGTAAATTTCTATTGCAAACAAAACAAACAAAAAGAAATAAACAAACTAAAATTCATAATATAAACATTTTCACGGTATTGGCAAAAAATCACTGTTATCTCAATCGATTCGATTTCGCAAATCAACATAAAGTTGGGAAAATCCACTGAATAAATTCTTACCCAGAAAAAAATTTTGAGCATGCCAAAACATCTTCTTTATTTTATAGAACCAATCTTATGAGGGATGTTGATTAATAACTAGACGTGGTAGTGTGTTTACTGATTAGAATTTTGAACTACTAATAAGTATGCACATTACCACGACTAGATATTTTTTACAAGTCAATGTCATCTACGACAGACCTCGATAGCCTAGTTGTACTGGCGTGGACTTAAGATCACGAGGTCCCGGGTTCGATTCTCGGTCGGGTCAGAGTTTTTCCAAGTGTTATTTCACTTGAAATTTCTACCCGGGGTTGGCCTGTCTTAGATTGGACGGGACCGGTTGACTGGAAAAAATTGACTCAGGCAATAAGTTCCGCCGGCTATACTGACACCTTTGTCTATACAAAGGTGTATATAAAGAATATATTTCTATAAAAGTGTTATATTATTATAATTATCTTCTTTCTAGCCCACAGTTTAAGGGTTTCCATTTCACAAGTCACCTGCATCGACGGGCTCCTAAAGCAAGCTCCGTTTTCGCTGGTTGGCTCTGCATTCGTTCACCCCTAGTCCGAGTCTGTTCACGGGTTTTCAGACAGGAAAATCAAATATTTGTGCGTTTTAAATTTGCATGTTAAAAAATGAAGCGATAGACAAAACAAATAACATATCAAAATAGATTTTTTCTAAAAAACTTTTTCTAAAAATATTCAAAACACTGCAATAAAAAAAAACTGAAACCTATTTAAAAGACAACAATGATAATAAATAGTGCAATACAACAAACAACAATAAAATATATATTTCATTAACATATTATTACACCACTTATACATACTTAATTAAAACAAAAATAAATAAAATAATAAAAACAAATTAGGCATAGGTATAAAAAAAATCTTACCCATCAGTTACGAGTAGTTGAGTAGGTGCGCACATTTTCTTTATGGATAAAATAATGTGAGGGATGTTGCTAAATAACCAGTCGTGTTTGAATGTATACTCATTAGAATTTGAAACCACTAATAAGTCTACACACAACAAACGACTAAATATTTTATGATTTTCTTCACCACAAGTCCTTGCCACATTCTACTATATAGTCCATTTCGCCCTGTGCTGAACAAGAACCTTCCCCGCTAATCTAATTTTGGTTATTAACTGAAAAAAGCATCATATCACAATGTTCAGGCGGGCTAGTACCAATTTCACTACTATCGAAATTGACTCCCATAAACTTTAAACGTTGGTTGGACATACCGCTGATTCTTGGTTGCTAGAGCTTCGTTAGTTTTTTTGCAAGCTGTACTGCGACCATGATTTTGTAGTCTTTGTGACTTTCCTTTTACTTTTAATGACAAATTATTTATTTATCTATTTACTTTTTAACATTTCTACATAAGTGGCGTACAGAAGTCTTTGTATTTTTTTTTTATTGATTTAATACATTTTTTATGCATAATTAAAAAAATGTTTGAACTATCGGACGGTTAGACTAAAATCTTATCGCGAACGCGGAATGCAAAATAAATACCTACATTAGATATTTTAAAATAATTTTACATAGCATATAGGACTATAATTATTATTAATGTCATTATAATCTGCAATTATGAAACAAAGTAGGTTTAAATATGACAAATATAAATTAATATACTATTGTGTACAAAGCATGCCCAGATATATAAACTTACAGGCTCTAGTAATGTCCGATGATAGAACATCTTCTGTCCCATTTTTACGAGCAAGTCCGAGAAAAACAGCTAATTCACACCTCTATTATGGGGTATTAGAGAGTAACTGTTGTCAAAAATATTATTTAAAAGATAAATACTCATGCAATCCATGCAATTCACAAAGTGTGAAAAAAATTATCATCTGTATTTATATTAAAAAGCCATGTCTTTGCCACAAAATTATCAAGAATTATCATAATTATAAAAAAGACATTTTCAAATTATTTAACAATATCAAAAAATATATGTCTTACCCAATAATTGTTGGAATTGTAGATTTATATAAATAACAAGACTTGGGTGTTCGTGGACCAATTAGAATTTTTTAACAACTAAATGGTACACAACAACCCACGTCCAGATATTATTGATTATATATTCTCAGTCCTTGTAGTCCAGTGAATTCCTTAATAAGCGGTGGTGTTTTCTGCAGTCTTCATTTCTGGTATTTTTCACTAAGTTACACGATTTGATAACTTTATAAAACTAAGCAAGCCAGACTTGAATCTTTTGAATCGTTACATACAATATATTTTTGTATTATACCGATACAAATGTTCTCAAATGGTAAAAGCAACGGTAAATTAAAATCAAAGTCAATAAGGAAAATAAAACAAAAGCCCACGAAGGATAATATATCACGTATTTCCCATATTATTCCCGTCCTATTTCCACGAACCTCGCTTCCCTCAGGATTCGGAAAATCTTAAATTACATTATAGTAATTAAACGGATGGTTTAATGATGAACCGCGAAACTCTATCATAAAAGTAGAATAAGTGACAGATTAACCTTCAACTTAGACTATTAAATCAATGATCACTCGTAACATTCCCAAATGCTATAATCATAGGAAGCATAGTGAATACAAGCTTCTCATTACACCTTAGGCCTCTATTGAGACCGACATTAACCTTTCGGAAAACATTTCAGAATTGCATTGGTCCTTTTTTTATTGACAAAAAAACAGAATAAATACAAGTTAGTCATCTAGATTTTTTATTCTTCTAAATTACCAGATATGAGTACAAAAAGGCAAATTCGAGGAATCTAGAATTTGCCTTTTTATCGGGCGAATTCTTGATTTCATTCTGAAATCAAAAGGTATAATTATTTTTGTGAAAATTTCTTGTTGTAATACGCAAATGACTATTGTAAGTAGCGATTTTGCAATAACCTCGGTATGTCTGCACTAACCTTCGACATACCGAAACACGCGCAAATAATCCATTTATGATTAATAATATTAGGTATTTATATGTGTGTTCACCACATTTACCTACCTTAATAAAAATATTAAACACTCATTTTAAAGTTAATAGGATAAAATAACTTTTATGATAAAAATATCATTAGATATCTTTTAAGTCGCGAACAATTAGGTGTGAACTAAAATTAAGAACGTTTTGACATAAAACGCAATAAAATTGGCTTAAATACTGCTGTAGAATACCAAAATGAACTAATTTGAATATTAGTCTAATTAGGAACTTTCTTAATTTTTATAGAATACCAATGTGCACTTACTAAAATTGGAACATTCTTATTTTAGTTAGTGCACACTAAAATTGATATAGAATCGGGGGTATTGTTTCTTACTTTATGAGTCCGGACTTCAGATTATATTTGCCTACAGACTCAGTTCGCAGCGAGGGATATCACCGAGTCTCTCGCCAGTTTAAGGGTTTCCATTTCACCTGCATCGACGGCAAGGGCGGATCCAGCTTTGGCGCCAGGGGGGGGGGGGGGGGGGTCACAAAGTAAATAAAGGTCATTTCCAAAATTTGGTATCTAGAAACTTAACTTTTCCAAATAAAATGTGATTTGCTAAATTTGCTATATGGAACTTTTGATCCAGGGGGGGAGGTCCCGTGTTCTAGATCAGCGCTTGATCGACGGGCTCCTAAAGAAAGCACCGTTATCGCTGGTTCGTTCACCCCTACTCCTGTCTGTTCACGGTTTTTCAGACAGGGAAATCAAGTATGTTTGCGTGTTAAATTTTCACGTTAAAAAAATGAAGCGATAGACAGAACAAACAACAAATCAAAATAGGCTTCTAAAAATATTCAAAACTCTGCAATAAAAAAAACTGAAACCTATTTAAAAGACAACAATGATAATAGTGCAATACAACAAACAACAATAAAATATATATTTCATTAACATATTATTACACCACTTATACATAGGTACCTAATTAAAACAAAAATAAATAAAATAATAAAAACAAATTAGGCATAGGTATAAAAAAAATCTTACCCATCAGTTACGAGTAGTTGAGTAGGTGCGCACATTTTCTTTATGGATAAAATATTGTGAGGGATGTTGCTAAATAACCAGTCGTGTTTGAATGTATACTTATTAGAATTTGAAACCACTAATAAGTCTACACACAAAACACGACTAAATATTTTATGATTTTCTTCACCACAAGTCTTCGCCACATTCTACTATCTAGTCCATTTCGCCCTGTGCTGAACAAGAACCTTCCCCGCTAATCTAATTTTGGTTATTAACTGAAAAAAGCATAATATCACAATGTTCAGGCGGGCTAGTACCTATGGGTTTGCTGGAGGTTTTGATTCATTTCACTACTATCGAAATTGACTCCCAAAAACTTTAAACGTTGTTTGGGCATACCGCTGATTCTTGGTTGTTAGAGCTTCGTTAGTTTTTTTGCAAGCTGTACTGCGACCATGATTTTGTAGTCTTTGTAACTTTCCTATTACTTTAAATGACAAATTATTTATTTATCTATTTACTTTTTAACATTTCTACGGCTTTAAAGCCTTTTACATTAGATTATTTTGATACATTCACAATAAATTAACAAAAATTTGAAAATTTGAGATGGTTGGTAGATCAATCGACGGCTTTCGTACGTAGTAGTTACGGCAAATTGAAAGTCGTGGGTTCCGATCGTTTTCACTTTCAGGACACAACCCATTGGTTATTATGAAAGATGTCGAACATGTATTTGTGTTCACTTTGGAAGTGCCTAGATTCTGAGTCATTAAAAAAATGATACAACAATTAAACAACTTCTTCTTCTTCTTTGCCGGGCCTCGAGTTCGAGGATCCCATAACACTCACCGCCTTTGGTCTATTCTCGAATGTGCGTAAAGACCTAACCTGGATGCGCAGACCCGGCTGCACTCCGGACACGCGAAGATCTCTCCGCGATCCCTTTCTCTCTGCCGTTGGGCATCTGCTCTGTAGCGGTTTTGCTGCTTCCTTGCCTCTGAGACTCCCCGGGATCGCAAGCAAACATCACGCCAGGCAAGCCTGTCATGAGCCAGCTGTTCCCAATCATCGGGGGCCCCACAGAGCTTAAGGGATTCGCGGAGGTTGTCCTTATAACGTTTTCTTTGACCTCCCACGTGTCGCCTTCCATTGACTTCACCATATAGAAGTATCTTAGGCAGCTTATGGTCTTCCATCCTAATGACGTGCCCCACCCATCGCAACCTAATTTCCACTATCATATCCTCAATGGATCTACATCCAGACTGCTGGAGTACGGATACGTTAGTGATGTGATCGCTCCAATGCACTCGCAGTACACGTCTCAGGAATCTCTGATGGAATAGCTCGAGTGCTCTCACATGTGTACGGTAGGGAACCCAGGCCTCAGCACCATATAACAGTATAGGCAGCACAACTGCCCTATAGACAGTTAACTTTGTGAGAGGAAAAATGTCTCGGTTATTAAAAACTCTATCACCTATAGCTGAAGAGGCACTCTGAATCCTGGTGTTTATTTCCTCGTCGAGTGATGAGTTGCAGGTGACAGTGCTACCAAGATAAGTGAACCCCGAGACATTTTCCAAACTTTCCTCGTCTATAGTTATATTTACAGGAATTATCATCGATCCATCCATAGGGCATGTAACAACCTTTGTCTTTCCAATGTTCACCTCCAACCCAAACCTTCTGTAAACCTCCGCATATACATTAATAATCGATTGTAAATCTCCGGGAGAGTGAGCAACCAGTGCGCAGTCATCCGCATACTGTAACTCTGTGATATACGTTGAACTAGTTTTACTTTCAGATCGCAGCCTACGAAGGTTGTGCATTCCACCATCCATTCGAAATCTCACCTCAACGCCTCTCGTCTGCAAGTGTCTGTCAATCACCATTAAAAGGGCTGTAAGATACGCGTTAAAAAGTGTAGGCGCCAGAACGCAGCCCTGTCGAACACCGGTGTCACACGGAAAATTATCTGTTTTGATGGTCCCCACCAACACACAACAGTTGTTATCCACATGTATCTGTCTTATAATCTCGACCATTACAGGTGGAACACCAAGCCTTAAAAGCACCATCCACAATAGATCCCTATTTACTGAGTTAAAAGCCTTTGCTAGATCGACAAAGGCAACATACAATTCTCTGTTTTGTTCTCGGCATTTTTCCTGAAGTTATCTAAGCGTGAAGACCATATCTATAGTGCTACGAGCACTCCTAAATACGCACTGTGATTCAGGTGTTATACGATCCAATATCATTGTTAATCTTTTAACTATAATTTTACTTAAGATCTTACCGGCAACAGACAGCAGAGAAATACCTCTGTAATTTCCGCAGGTCAATCTGTCACCCTTTCGCTTATATACATTCACTATTTGCACCGACTTAAAATTTGTTGGAATAGTCTTACTGCTCCAAATTGTCGCGAACAGCTCGAGAAGCATTTTTAGCACCGCTTCGCCTCCACACTTAAAAATCTCAGCCGGCACCCCATCAGCTCCAGCAGCTTTGTGCTGCTTAAGCTCGTTTATTGCAGTTCTAATTTCTTCTATGGTTGGCTGGGCTTCAAATTCCAAGTATGGTGCATACTGCGGGACTTCATCCAAGACTGTGCGGTCAATAGATCTTGATTGATTCAACAGTTCATTGTAATATTATTTCCATCTTGCCCTTATTTCTGTATCATCCGTAAGAATATCACCATTTTTACTCTTCACAGGCGTAGGAGTGCAGTGCTTTGGACCATATACTACTTTTAGTGCCTCAAAGAACTTTCTTTGGTCGTTTCGATCGGCATAGGACTGCATTTCCTCCGCTCTTCTGCGCCACCACTCATTCTTTAATTGCCTTGTAAGTTTTTGAACCTCTGCTTTACTTACTCTGTAGTTGTTTTTGGCAGTAACAGAATCAGGGTTTTGCAAATAGCGGCGAAATGCCTCTCTTTTGAGATTGACCACCGATGAGATCTCACCACCACTATCCAAAAACCAGTCGTGTTGACGACGCTTAAGAGATCCACACGCAACAATCGCTGACTGATAAAGAATATCGTTTATCTTGTCGCAATGAGCATCAATATCCGCACAATTGTTGAAGCCAGCCTGTCCTGACCTATTCTCGATTTCAGAAGTGAGAGCCACCCGGGTTTCTATATTTGTTAGGCCAGATGTATTAATCCTTTTAACTTTTGAGTTAGTCATTCTTCTTTTAGGTCTGATATTAAAACGCATTTTGGAGACTAACATTCTATGATCCGTCCAGCAATCTGCACCTCTGAAAACCTTCGTTGTAACACAATCTCTCAAGTCACATTGTCTTGTGATAATAAAGTCAATTTGGTGCCAGTGCTTGGATCTTGGGTGCTGCCATGTATTTTTATATTTATTTTTCATTTGAAAAACTGTATTGGTTATGACCAAGCTATGCTCAGTGCACTTCGTCAGCAGAAGCAGACCATTAGGATTCATCTTTCCTACGCCATGCCGACCCATTACTCCTTTCCACAGCCTATAGTCTCCACCAATCCGCGAATTAAAGTCCCCCAATATGACAATCTTATCGGTCTTCTTAACAGATGAGATTACATCATCCAGTAAGCCATAAAAATTGTTCTTCTCAGCTTCAGACGATGGCAACGTCGGACCGTATGCACTGATGATACAAACATCCCTCCCATTACTTAACGGAAATTTGAGTGCCATTAAGCGTTCTGAATAGCCGATAGGAGCCTGACTTAGCAAAGGAACAAGAGCCGTCCTGATTGCAAAACCAACGTCGTGGATTCTTGGGGAGTCGAGGGGTTTACCCTTCCAGAATAACGTGTACTTATTCTTCGTTTCCTCAATCTGTCCGGATTCAGCCAGACGAGTCTCGGAGAGGGCGGCAATGTCAATCCCATATCGGTCGAGTTCCTCTGCAATCATAGCTGATCTTCTCTCAGGGCGTTCGCTATCGTTCCTGTCCATTAATGTTCTTATATTTCATGCTGCCAGGTTCATAAACCTGACATTGTCAGATTTTTGTTTCTTTTTATTATTGTTTCGGCCACATTATGGGCATCTCTTGGGTGTGGCTGCCCAAGCAGACGAAAAAATGGCGCGGGTTATTTTTGGAGCACCTTTTCTAGCTCCCTTCCTCGACTGAGGGGAAGCAGAACGGTTCCTAAATAGGACTGCTTCGTCGCCCATGCCGCTGTCGGATTCCGGTGCCGCACCTTTCCCACCAGAAAACGACCATCGTGCACAAGCCGCTACACATGCAAACTGTCAACTCAGGACTTCCAGCCAGCCAAGCCTGCCCCCACCGCCGACAGTTCATCGCTGCGAGTCTTTGTCTTTACTTCATCAAAGGTGGTGAGTGAAGCTGTGCAATGAGTCAGTTTAAAGTGTATAAATCGCCGCACAACAATAGATACACTTGGCCACCTTCCTGGACGGTATTCAATGGCACACCAAAGTGAGACGATTGGAGTACAGAAAAGTGTTGATGCCATAGATATAGGAAAAGGGAAAGGTGAGTGGTAGGAAAAATTTCTGGATGGAAAAGGAAATGTGGGTTTATGGACTAGGCTGTCGAGGAGTGGAAATAGAAATGGAAAAGACAGCCGTGGACTAGGGCAACTCGGGTGTGTCAAGCCCGTAACTCTTTGGGTTTAGAGTTCCCTGAGTTAGTAACCAACAACATAAGTAAAACAGTCATCCCGTGAATGTAATTCTGCATAATAACAGGACCTAGGTCCTAGACAAGACAAGAGAATTCAAAATATATCTAGATATATCTATATATCTGATATATAAATCTATTTTGATTTTTTTTAATCTTAATTTTAATCAATCCAAGAGAGAAACATTTGAGAGATGCTCATAAATAACTAGACATGAGAGTTTGCATACCTGCTAGTATATTAAAACCTCCCGAGTGCTGGGATTTTTTTTTTCTATTTTTGCAATTATATTTGGAGAAAAGATTAAGTAGGCCTTTAAAATGATAAAAAAAAATATTTAAAAAAATCTTGGACGGAAAATGTGGATTTTCCTTAGGTACTTTATAAAGTACCTCGGTACCATATGCATATACAAGTGTTAATTACTATATCCTATACAGAGTACCTTGGGCTTGAATTAGGTAGATAAAATTAAACAAAATTTCTGTAGTAACATGATATAGCAGCTTTATTTGTTTACTTCTCAATTAGTATAATGGCATATTATTAATTGAAATAAAATAACCAGCATCTGGCCAAAAACTTTTATGCCAACTGGATTTGGCTTTCCCGGACAATATTGCCAGATAGCACACAATCCACTAAATGGTATAATCATTTCATCAATGCTTAGATCAATTGATTTATCTTGAAGTCCACATATATTTCTTACTCTTTCAAATAGTGGAAAGATTTTCCAAACTTTGTTTTCTTTTCATCTTTCTTGAGTAACATTATTATCAAAAACTACCTTCAGCGAGCTTCTGATATTAAAATATCGATTTCTCGTCATCGATTTCTTGATAATGTCGCAACCAAAATCCCTAGACCATTACAAAGATATTTTTGGTAAATTGGTCGCATTCATAATCATATTTATTCCGAAAAATATTTTCAAATCTTTTAGTACTAAGCCAAGTGTTTTTCCTTTCTGATTAGTGGCCTCAACCAACTCTGTTTTGTCATTTATGTATTCTTCAAATTGCATTCCTCTCGGTCTATTTTGAAATAATGAGGTTTGTATATTGGAAACGTTATTGGACGAAACTCCACCGAATCATTCCAATCGCTTAATTTCCTAGTTGAGGAATCTTGATCGTTTACAGATTCACGAAAACGTCTGACTCCACGGCCGGCTCTGGCTATTCCTCTTCCTCTGCCTCTTCCTCTCCCACAGATAGGTTGACATATAATCAAGTCAGATAAGGTAGATAAAACTGAAGACTCTAAATTACTATCGTCATCTAAGCTACTAGTATTCTCAGATTCACTCAGTCAGGGTTATTTAGAACAAATTCTGGATCCATTTCGTCATCTGACAACTCAATATCAGAGTTTTCAGGTGCTTCAATAATTTTTGCATCTTGTAAACCTTAAATAAATACAAATAATTACATAATCATATGATATAACAAAAATATAATTGTGTTGAGAAGAACCAAGGTACTTTTCATAGTACGTAAAATATGAACAAAGTAACACATTGGACTCTGAGGTACTACATGTAGTACTTTGAAATAAACTTTGTAATTTTGTAGAAATTGTACTAATAATTACAAAAATATATATTTACATTGATTATATGTCATTTTATAATCACAATATAACAGTATAAAATAATGTGAACATCAGGATTTAATAAATATAAAATGATTACTTACCTCGTACGCGTGACCTGTCACCATTTGATGCGTCCATGTTGAAATAAATGCAAAAAAAATTTTTTTAATAGAACAGGAATCCATATTACCGACGTATACTCATTCAAAACTATTCGACCTGCGTCACTGTCGAAATATTTTTAGAAACCGTCAACAGATGTCCCAGCTATGATTTTTTGTTTTTTGAGTACTTTGTATAGGACCAAATCACTCAGGAGGTTAAACAACTAAAAGGTACTCAATCACCCATGTCCAGATTTTTTAATTTTATTCTTCATCACAAGTCCTTGATATGCGGTGGTGTTTTTTGCAATCCACGCGAATCCACGTCACTATTTTTTACCGCAGTGCACAGTGAATAAAACCTTCTCATTACACCTTTGGCCTCTATTGAGACCGACATTAACCTTTCGGGAAACATTTCAGAATAGCATTGGTGCTTTAAGTCATTCACAAAAAAAACCTTTAGTTAAAACAAGAAAAATCTACATAACACAACAACAAAAAACATAATAAATAACAACAACAAAAATAGCTAACAACTCAACAGGTAACTGTTAAAAATGATAACTAAACAAAAAACAGAAAACACAGCTATATGAAAATGGATGATAATTTTACAGTTGTCATTTGGTTACATGAAAAGTTGAATGTATTGTCCCAAAACAATATATTTTAGTCAAATAAAAAAATTGCCGATGTAGTTGGTACCTACTTTTGTGGTTGAGATACGATCAGTTGCCAGAACTCAGAATATGCAGAATTGCGTGGCATCTATACGTTGGAATTTTACAAATCACCAGATATAAGTGCAAGTTAGTCATCTAGATTTATTAATTCACTATATGACCAAAGTGCACCTTTGTCCAGTTTTTTGTGAGTTAGTGATGTTTGCCTTTTCCTACAAATTAAAAATTCATTGGTTTGTATGGAAACTCCCACTAAAAAAATAAACGGAAAAAATGTTTAAAAAAGTTTTCAAGTTGATGGCAAAATTTTACTGAAATATCAAGCTATTTGATTTCGTAAGTGAACATTATATTTTTAGAATCCAATAAATCGACAAGTAACTAAATAATATTTTTACATTATTTAACAATTCAATATAATAAAAATATTCTAAGCCAGCACTCACTTTACCAAAATTCACTTTGGATTCATTTGGTTTAAATATTCACACTTTTGTGCGAATCTTGATTCTACGCTGTTTAACGACACCCCCTTTGTAGCCCCACTTAGGGGCGTAGGGAGGCAACAATGGCCTTTCACCAAAAACATAATTTTCCCTCACGCTGCAATATTCTTAAAGATTTCACGATATTTGGATTGGGACACCATCCCAAAGATCAAAGATCTGATGTTCAATTCTTTTGACAAGAATCCATTGAAAACATAATATTAAACTTACATAAATATAGTCATGTTTCATGCAATACCCCATAATAATGAGCTTCCGACGTCAGCCAGCCCATTACAGATTCCAACCGGCCTTTTATAATGTTTGAACTATCGGGCGGTTAGACTAAAATGTTATCGCGAACGCGGAATGCAAAATAAATACCTACATTAGATATTTTAAAATAATTTTACATAGCATATAGGACTATAATTATTAATGTCATTATAATCTCCAATTATGAAACAAAGTAGGTTTAAATATGACAAATATAAATTAATATACTATTGTGTACAAAGCATGCCCAGATACATAAACTTACAGGCTCTAGTAATGTCCGATGATAGAACATCTTCTGTCCCATTTTTACGAGCAAGTCCGAGAAAAACAGCTAATTCACACCTCTATTATGGGGTATTAGAGAGTATCTGTTGTCAAAAATATTATTTAAAAGATAAATACTCATGCAATTCACAAAACTTGAAAAAAATTATCATCTGTATTTATAATAAAAAGCCATGTCTTTCCCACAAAATTATCAAGAATTATCATAATTATAAAAAAAATACATTTTCAAATTATTTAAAAATATCAAAAAATATATGTCTTACCCAATAATTGTTGGAATTGTAGATTTATGTAAATAACAAGACTTGGGTGTTCGTGGACCACTTAGAATTTTTTAACAACTAAATGGTACACAACAACCCACGTCCAGATATTATTGATTATATATTCTCAGTCCTTGTAGTCTAGTGAATTCCTTAATAAGCGGTGGTGTTTTCTGCAGTCTTCATTTCTGGTATTTTTCACTAAGTTACACGATTTGATAACTTTATAAAACTAAGCAAGTTAGACTTGAATCTTTTGAATCGTTACATACAATATATTTTTGTATTATACCGATACAAATGTTCTCAAATGGTAAAAGCAACGGTAAATTAAAATCAAAGTCAATAAGGAAAATAAAACAAAAGCCCACGAAGGATAATATATCACGTATTTCCCATATTATTCCCGTCCTATTTCCACGAACCTCGCTTCCCTCAGGATTCGGGAAATCTTAAATTACATTATAGTAATTAAACGGATGGTTTAATGATGAACCGCGAAACTCTATCATAAAAGTAGAATAAGTGACAGATTAACCTTCAACTTAGACTATTAAATCAATGATCACTCGTAACATTCCCAAATGCCAATCATAGGAAGCATAGTGAATACAAGCTTCTCATTACACCTTAGGTCTCTATTGAGATCGACATTAACCTTTGGGGAAATATTTCAGAATTGCATTGGTCCTTTTTTTATTGACAAAAAAAAACAGAATACCTAAATACAAGTTAGTCATCTAAATTTTTTATTCTTCTAAATTACCAGATTACAAAAAGACAAATTTGAGGAATCTAGAATTTGCCTTTTTATCGGGCGAATTCTTGATTTCATTCTGAAATCAAAAGGTATAATTATTTTTGTGAAAATTTCTTGTTGTAATACGTAAATGACTATTGTAAGTAGCGATTTTGCAATAACCTCGGTATGTCTGCACTAACCTTCGACATACCGAAACACGCGCAAATAATCCATTTATGATTAATAATATTAGGTATTTATATGTGTTCACCACATTTACCTACCTTAATAAAAATATTAAACACTCGTTTTAAAGTTAATAGGTTAAAATAACTTTTATGATAAAAATATCAATAGATATCTTTTAAGTCGCGAACAATTAGGTGTGAACTAAAATTAAGAACGTTTTGACATAAAACGCACTAAAATTGACTTAAATACTGCTGTAGAATACCAAAATGAACTAATTTGAATATTAGTCTAATTAGGAACTTTCTTAATTTTTATAGAATACCAAAGTGCACTTACTAAAATTGGAACATTCTTATTTTAGTTAGTGCACACTAAAATTGATATAGAATCGGGGGTATTGTTTCTTACTTTATGAGACCGAACTTCAGATTATATTTGCCTACAGACTCAGTTCGCAGCGAGGGATATCACCGAGTCTCTCGCCAGTTTAAGGGTTTCCATTTCACCTGCACCGACGGCAAGGGCGGATCCAGCTTTGGCGCCAGGGGGGGGGGGGGGGGGTCACAAAGTAAATAAAGGTCATTTACAAAATTTGGTATCTAGAAACTTAACTTTTCCAAAAAAAATGTCATTTTCTAAATTTGCTATATGGAACTTTTGATCCAGGGAGGGAGGTCCCGTGTTCTAGATCAGCGCTTGAAGAACGACGGGCTCCTAAAGAAAGCACCGTTTTCGCTGTTTCGTTCACCCCTACTCCTGTCTGTTCACGGTTTTTCAGACAGGGAAATCAAGTATATTTGCGTGTTAAATTTTCACGTTAAAAAAATGAAGCGATAGATAGAACAAACAACAAATCAAAATAGGCTTCTAAAAATATTCAAATCTGCAATAAAAAACACTGAAACCTATTTAAAAGACAACAATGATAATAGTGCAATACAACAAACAACAATAAAATAATTATATATTTCATTAAAATATTATTACACCACTTATACATACCTTATTAAAACAAAAATAAATAAAAAATTAAAAACAAATTAGGCATAGGTATAAAAAAAATCTTACCCATCAGTTACGAGTAGTTGAGTAGATGCGCACATTTTCTTTATGGATAAAATATTGTGAGGGATGTTGCTAAATAACCAGTCGTGTTTGAATGTATACTTATTAGAATTTGAAACCACTAATAAGTCTACACACAAAACACGACTAAATATTTTATGATTTTCTTCACCACAAGTCCTTGCCACATTCTACTATCTAGTCCATTTCGCCCTGTGCTGAACAAGAACCTTCCCCGCTAATCTAATTTTGGTTATTAACTGAAAAAAGCATAATATCACAATGTTCAGGCGGGCTAGTACCTATGGGTTTGCTGGAGGCTTTGATTCATTTCACTACTATCGAAATTGACTCCCAAAAACTTTAAACGTTGGTTGGGCATACCGCTGATTCTTGGTTGCTAGAGCTTCGTTAGTTTTTTTGCAAGCTGTACTGCGACCATGATTTTGTAGTCTTTGTAACTTTCCTATTACTTTAAATGACAAATTATTTATTTATCTATTTACTTTTTAACATTTCTACATAAGTGGCGTACAGAAGTCTTTGTAATTTTTTTTATTGATTTAATACATTTTTTATGCATAATTAAAAAAAATAATAGCATTCGTCACTCCTTCTCTATATAAAGTATAAGTGTGGGAAATTTCATACTCATTCGTCCGTGCAATTTCCGTAAAAATGGTCACAAAGTTATTCCTTCACGTTTTAATCTTATAATATATAAAATGAATGTCGGGTTAGTGCGAACACTTATAACTAGAGATCGGCTAAACAGATTCTTCTGATGTTTGATTTATTGGATTCTTTTCCGCCCCGGATAACAGAATAACTATTAAAAATATGAATAATGCATTAGAAATAATATAAAATATAATATTAAAGTTAGTATGAAACGAATTTCCTGCGACGCCTCTGCCATCTATGCAAATTATTATGACAACAAAGTTATTGTTTACCCGACAGCCATTGACATTATTGGAACGCAAATTTTTTTTTGGGCTTTCAGAAAGATATTTTTATCTTTAAACCTTTTTTTGTATAAATTACAAATTTGAAATCTATGTTCATAGTAAGGACTACGTGACAACGTCTGTCGGGAAGGCTAGTACAATATAGATTGTTATATTCACATGAAAAACACACAACAATTGTTCGCACATACATAGTTCTAAGGCCTGTCGTAGCTGGTCGCATGATCTCACGATCGTGCGATTGCGATGAACGCATAAACAAATTTGTGATCGCACGATGAAAAATTGTGTGTCCTAACTGCCGTTTTCCTTGACAACGCAAACAAATAAATATGAATGTTAGTATGTAAGAACATTTGGCAAGTAGGTGTCGTATTAATTATCGATACAACAGAGCAATACAAGCAACGCGCGATCATTTCAAACAAGGCACCGATCGAATTTACGTCTGTCCGTCTGCCCAGTTAGGACACGTTTATACAATGTTATATGTTTGAACAGGCCGTCCGCGTTCATGCGATCATCGCAATCGCACGATCGTGTGATCATGCGACCGCAGCTCTTCACCGGAAGCGTCATTCATATTTGCGGTATGATATTTTTGTGGCTGAGATTCTATCAGTTGCCAGAATTTAGAACATGATGTAGAATTTACAAATTCCCAGATATGAGTACATTA
This sequence comes from Mystacides longicornis, assembly GCA_963576905.1. Classification (NCBI taxonomy): domain Eukaryota; kingdom Metazoa; phylum Arthropoda; class Insecta; order Trichoptera; family Leptoceridae; genus Mystacides; species Mystacides longicornis. The sequence continues at coordinate 14,360,840 of OY756429.1, read as the reverse complement.
CATAGATTTTATAATCACTAAGTAACAAACGGGTACTCTTGTCTAGATTTTTGTGAGTGTGTATAATGGTGTTTTTCTTTTTCTCGATGTTAGGGTTCCTTTGTTTTGAATCAACATTAAATTGTGAAAATAAGAAGAAACAATCTACAATTTTTACATAATTTGAAAATAAAATCAGTAGGTATAAAAAAACAATTCTTACCCAACTATAAAAATAATAATTGTAACTTAATAAAAATAATAAAATAAATAAACAGTTAACATTGTAGAATATTGCAAGAAATACTTTTGAGCATGCCAAAACATCTTCTTTAATATGTAGATATAGTCTTCTGAGGGATGTTGATAAATAAATAGACGTGGTTGTGTGTTTACTCATTAGAATTTTGATTTACTAATAAGTATACACGTTACCACGGCTAGATATTTTTTACAAGTCATTGCCATCTTCTTTCTATAGTCACTGAAATTTCTCCACGAATGGACAAATTATCCTTCAACTTAGACCATTAAATCAATGATCACTCGTAACATTCCCAAATGCCAGTCTCAAAAATAAAAAAAACACCGAATCAAAATAGCTGGCATCTTTATAGGTAATAGTTTTTAGTCAATAGCAAATCAAGAAAAAATAGCAAAATATAAAACCATATTATACATTATAATGGGAAGCACAGTGAATAAAACCTTCTCATGGCAATGACTTCCCGACATTAACCTTTCGGGAAACATTTCAGAATAGCATTGGTGCTTTAAGTCATTCACAAAAAAAAAACCTTTAGTTAAAACAAGAAAAATCTACATAACACAACAACAAAAAACATAATAAATAACAACAACAAAAATAGCTTACAACTCAACAGGTAACTGTTAAAAATGATAACTAAACAAAAACCAGAAAACACAGCTATATGAAAATGGATGATAATTTTACAGTTGTCATTTGGTTACATGAAAAGTTGAATATATTGTCCCAAAACAATATATTTTAGTCAAATAAAAAATTCGCGATGTAGTAGGTACCTACTTTTGTGGTTGAGATACGATCAGTTGCCAGAACTCAGAATATGCAGAATTGCGTGACATCCGTTGGAATTTTACAAATCACCAGATATAAGTGCAAGTTAGTCATCTAGATTTATTAATTCACTATATGACCAAAGTGCACCTTTGTCCAGTTTTTTGTGAGTTAGTGATGTTTGCCTTTTCCTACAAATTAAAAATTCATTGGTTTGTATGGAAACTCCCACTAAAAAAATAAACGGAAAAAATGTTTAAAAAAGTTTTCAAGTTGATGGCAAAATTTTACTGAAATATCAAGCTATTTGATTTCGTAAGTGAACATTATATTTTTAGAATCCAATAAATCGACAAGTAACTAAATAATATTTTTACATTATTTAACAATTCAATGTAATAAAAATATTCTAAGCCAGAACTCACTTTACCAAAATTCACTTTGGATGATCCCAGATTCATTTGGTTTAAATATTCACACTTTTGTGCGAATCTTGATTCTACGCTGTTTAACGACACTCTATTTGTAACTCCACTTAGGGGCGTAGGGAGGCAACAATGGTCTTTCACCAAAAAACATAATTTTCCCTCACGCTGCAATTTTCTTAAAGATTTCACGATATTTGGATTAGGACACCATCCCAAAGATCAAAGATCTGATGTTCAATTCTTTTGACAAGAATCCATTGAAAACATAATATTAAACTTACATAAATATAGTCATGTTTCATGCAATACCCCATAATAATGAGCTTCCGACGTCAGCCAGCCCATTACAGATTCCAACCGGCCTTTTATAATGTTTGAACTATCGGACGGTTAGACTAAAATGTTATCGCGAACGCGGAATGCAAAATAAATACCTACATTAGATATTTTAAAACAATTTTACATAGCATATAGGACTATAATTATTAATGTCATTATAATCTGCAATTATGAAACAAAGTAGGTTTAAATATGACAAATATAAATTAAGATACTATTGTGTACAAAGCATGCCCAGATACATAAACTTACAGGCTCTAGTAATGTCCGATGATAGAACATCTTCTGTCCCATTTTTACGAGCAAGTCCGAGAAAAACAGCTAATCCTCTATTATGGGGTATTAGAGAGTAACTGTTGTCAAAAATATTATTTAAAAGATAAATACTCATGCAATCCATGCAATTCACAAAGTGTGAAAAAAATTATCATCTGTATTTATATTAAAAAGCCATGTCTTTGCCCTATGCCCCTAAGTGGGGTTTAGGCCCCCTGCATTGCGGGTTGGTTTGGGGGGGATCTGCGGCGGGCTTGATTTGTGTGGGGCCGGCTTTTTGGTTTGATTGCTTTGATCGAACTAGAGGGTTGGTTTCGTGCAGGTTGGGTTTGCTGCGGATTTGTCTCCTCCGGGCTGGCCTCAGGTGTGTGGGGGGCCTCAAAGGGAGAATGTGTGTGTGTGTGTGTGTGTGTGTCTTTGCCACAAAATTATCAAGAATTATCATAATTATAAAAAAGACATTTTCAAATTATTTAACAATATCAAAAAATATATTTCTTACCCAATAATTGTTGGAATTGTAGATTTATGTAAATAACAAGACTTGGGTGTTCGTGGACCAATTAGAATTTTTTAACAACTAAATGGTACACAACAACCCACGTCCAGATATTATTGATTATATATTCTCAGTCCTTTTAGTCCAGTGAATTCCTTAATAAGCGGTGGTGTTTTCTGCAGTCTTCATTTCTGGTATTTTTCACTTAGTTACACGATTTGATAACTTTATAAAACTAAGCAAGCCAGACTTGAATCTTTTGAATCGTTACATACAATATATTTTTGTATTATACCGATACAAATGTTCTCAAATGGTAAAAGCAACGGTAAATTAAAATCAAAGTCAATAAGTAAAATAAAACAAAAGCCCACGAAGGATAATATACCACGTATTTTCCATATTATTCCCGTCCTATTTCCACGAACCTCGCTTCCCTCAGTATTCGGGAAATCTTAAATTACATTATAGTAATTAAACGGATGGTTTAATGATGAACCGCGAAACTCTATCATAAAAGTAGAATAAGTGACAGATTAACCTTCAACTTAGACTATTAAATCAATGATCACTCGTAACATTCCCAAATGCTAATCATAGGAAGCATATTGAATACAAGCTTCTCATTACACCTTAGGCCTCTATTGAGACCGACATCAACCTTTGGGGAAACATTTCAGAATTGCATTGGTCCTTTTTTTATTGACAAAAAAAAACAGAATAAATACAAGTTAGTCATCTAAATTTTTTATTCTTCTAAATTACCAGATATGAGTACAAAAAGGCAAATTCGAGGAATCTAGAATTTGCCTTTTTATCGGGCGAATTCTTGATTTCATTCTGAAATCAAAAGGTATAATTATTTTTGTGAAAATTTCTTGTTGTAATACGTAAATGACTATTGTAAGTAGCGATTTTGCAATAACCTCGGTATGTCTGCACTAACCTTCGACATACCGAAACACGCGCAAATAATCCATTTATGATTAATAATATAAGGTATTTACTTATATGTGTTCACCACATTTACCTACCTTAATAAAAATATTAAACACTCGTTTTAAAGTCAATAGGTTAAAATAACTTTTATGATAAAAATATAATTAGATATCTTTTAAGTCGCGAACAATTAGGTGTGAACTAAAATTAAGAACGTTTTGACATAAAACGCACTAAAATTGACTTAAATACTGCTGTAGAATACCAAAATGAACTAATTTGAATATTAGTCTAATTAGGAACTTGCTTAATTTTTATAGAATACCAATGTGCACTTACTAAAATTGGAACATTCTTATTTTAGTTAGTGCACACTAAAATTGATATAGAATCGGGGGTATTGTTTCTTACTTTATGAGTCCGGACTTCAGATTATATTTGCCTACAGACTCAGTTCGCAGCGAGGGATATCACCGAGTCTCTCGCCAGTTTAAGGGTTTCCATTTCACCTGCATCGACGGCAAGGGCGGATCCAGCTTTGGCGCCAGGGGGGGGGGGGGGGGGTCACAAAGTAAATAAAGGTCATTTCCAAAATTTGGTATCTAGAAACTTAACTTTTCCAAATAAAATGTGATTTGCTAAATTTGCTATATGGAACTTTTGATCCAGGGGGGGAGGTCCCGTGTTCTAGATCAGCGCTTGATCGACGGGCTCCTAAAGAAAGCACCGTTATCGCTGGTTCGTTCACCCCTACTCCTGTCTGTTCACGGTTTTTCAGACAGGGAAATCAAGTATGTTTGCGTGTTAAATTTTCACGTTAAAAAAATGAAGCGATAGACAGAACAAACAACAAATCAAAATAGGCTTCTAAAAATATTCAAAACTCTGCAATAAAAAAAACTGAAACCTATTTAAAAGACAACAATGATAATAGTGCAATACAACAAACAACAATAAAATATATATTTCATTAACATATTATTACACCACTTATACATAGGTACCTAATTAAAACAAAAATAAATAAAATAATAAAAACAAATTAGGCATAGGTATAAAAAAAATCTTACCCATCAGTTACGAGTAGTTGAGTAGGTGCGCACATTTTCTTTATGGATAAAATATTGTGAGGGATGTTGCTAAATAACCAGTCGTGTTTGAATGTATACTTATTAGAATTTGAAACCACTAATAAGTCTACACACAAAACACGACTAAATATTTTATGATTTTCTTCACCACAAGTCTTCGCCACATTCTACTATCTAGTCCATTTCGCCCTGTGCTGAACAAGAACCTTCCCCGCTAATCTAATTTTGGTTATTAACTGAAAAAAGCATAATATCACAATGTTCAGGCGGGCTAGTACCTATGGGTTTGCTGGAGGTTTTGATTCATTTCACTACTATCGAAATTGACTCCCAAAAACTTTAAACGTTGTTTGGGCATACCGCTGATTCTTGGTTGTTAGAGCTTCGTTAGTTTTTTTGCAAGCTGTACTGCGACCATGATTTTGTAGTCTTTGTAACTTTCCTATTACTTTAAATGACAAATTATTTATTTATCTATTTACTTTTTAACATTTCTACGGCTTTAAAGCCTTTTACATTAGATTATTTTGATACATTCACAATAAATTAACAAAAATTTGAAAATTTGAGATGGTTGGTAGATCAATCGACGGCTTTCGTACGTAGTAGTTACGGCAAATTGAAAGTCGTGGGTTCCGATCGTTTTCACTTTCAGGACACAACCCATTGGTTATTATGAAAGATGTCGAACATGTATTTGTGTTCACTTTGGAAGTGCCTAGATTCTGAGTCATTAAAAAAATGATACAACAATTAAACAACTTCTTCTTCTTCTTTGCCGGGCCTCGAGTTCGAGGATCCCATAACACTCACCGCCTTTGGTCTATTCTCGAATGTGCGTAAAGACCTAACCTGGATGCGCAGACCCGGCTGCACTCCGGACACGCGAAGATCTCTCCGCGATCCCTTTCTCTCTGCCGTTGGGCATCTGCTCTGTAGCGGTTTTGCTGCTTCCTTGCCTCTGAGACTCCCCGGGATCGCAAGCAAACATCACGCCAGGCAAGCCTGTCATGAGCCAGCTGTTCCCAATCATCGGGGGCCCCACAGAGCTTAAGGGATTCGCGGAGGTTGTCCTTATAACGTTTTCTTTGACCTCCCACGTGTCGCCTTCCATTGACTTCACCATATAGAAGTATCTTAGGCAGCTTATGGTCTTCCATCCTAATGACGTGCCCCACCCATCGCAACCTAATTTCCACTATCATATCCTCAATGGATCTACATCCAGACTGCTGGAGTACGGATACGTTAGTGATGTGATCGCTCCAATGCACTCGCAGTACACGTCTCAGGAATCTCTGATGGAATAGCTCGAGTGCTCTCACATGTGTACGGTAGGGAACCCAGGCCTCAGCACCATATAACAGTATAGGCAGCACAACTGCCCTATAGACAGTTAACTTTGTGAGAGGAAAAATGTCTCGGTTATTAAAAACTCTATCACCTATAGCTGAAGAGGCACTCTGAATCCTGGTGTTTATTTCCTCGTCGAGTGATGAGTTGCAGGTGACAGTGCTACCAAGATAAGTGAACCCCGAGACATTTTCCAAACTTTCCTCGTCTATAGTTATATTTACAGGAATTATCATCGATCCATCCATAGGGCATGTAACAACCTTTGTCTTTCCAATGTTCACCTCCAACCCAAACCTTCTGTAAACCTCCGCATATACATTAATAATCGATTGTAAATCTCCGGGAGAGTGAGCAACCAGTGCGCAGTCATCCGCATACTGTAACTCTGTGATATACGTTGAACTAGTTTTACTTTCAGATCGCAGCCTACGAAGGTTGTGCATTCCACCATCCATTCGAAATCTCACCTCAACGCCTCTCGTCTGCAAGTGTCTGTCAATCACCATTAAAAGGGCTGTAAGATACGCGTTAAAAAGTGTAGGCGCCAGAACGCAGCCCTGTCGAACACCGGTGTCACACGGAAAATTATCTGTTTTGATGGTCCCCACCAACACACAACAGTTGTTATCCACATGTATCTGTCTTATAATCTCGACCATTACAGGTGGAACACCAAGCCTTAAAAGCACCATCCACAATAGATCCCTATTTACTGAGTTAAAAGCCTTTGCTAGATCGACAAAGGCAACATACAATTCTCTGTTTTGTTCTCGGCATTTTTCCTGAAGTTATCTAAGCGTGAAGACCATATCTATAGTGCTACGAGCACTCCTAAATACGCACTGTGATTCAGGTGTTATACGATCCAATATCATTGTTAATCTTTTAACTATAATTTTACTTAAGATCTTACCGGCAACAGACAGCAGAGAAATACCTCTGTAATTTCCGCAGGTCAATCTGTCACCCTTTCGCTTATATACATTCACTATTTGCACCGACTTAAAATTTGTTGGAATAGTCTTACTGCTCCAAATTGTCGCGAACAGCTCGAGAAGCATTTTTAGCACCGCTTCGCCTCCACACTTAAAAATCTCAGCCGGCACCCCATCAGCTCCAGCAGCTTTGTGCTGCTTAAGCTCGTTTATTGCAGTTCTAATTTCTTCTATGGTTGGCTGGGCTTCAAATTCCAAGTATGGTGCATACTGCGGGACTTCATCCAAGACTGTGCGGTCAATAGATCTTGATTGATTCAACAGTTCATTGTAATATTATTTCCATCTTGCCCTTATTTCTGTATCATCCGTAAGAATATCACCATTTTTACTCTTCACAGGCGTAGGAGTGCAGTGCTTTGGACCATATACTACTTTTAGTGCCTCAAAGAACTTTCTTTGGTCGTTTCGATCGGCATAGGACTGCATTTCCTCCGCTCTTCTGCGCCACCACTCATTCTTTAATTGCCTTGTAAGTTTTTGAACCTCTGCTTTACTTACTCTGTAGTTGTTTTTGGCAGTAACAGAATCAGGGTTTTGCAAATAGCGGCGAAATGCCTCTCTTTTGAGATTGACCACCGATGAGATCTCACCACCACTATCCAAAAACCAGTCGTGTTGACGACGCTTAAGAGATCCACACGCAACAATCGCTGACTGATAAAGAATATCGTTTATCTTGTCGCAATGAGCATCAATATCCGCACAATTGTTGAAGCCAGCCTGTCCTGACCTATTCTCGATTTCAGAAGTGAGAGCCACCCGGGTTTCTATATTTGTTAGGCCAGATGTATTAATCCTTTTAACTTTTGAGTTAGTCATTCTTCTTTTAGGTCTGATATTAAAACGCATTTTGGAGACTAACATTCTATGATCCGTCCAGCAATCTGCACCTCTGAAAACCTTCGTTGTAACACAATCTCTCAAGTCACATTGTCTTGTGATAATAAAGTCAATTTGGTGCCAGTGCTTGGATCTTGGGTGCTGCCATGTATTTTTATATTTATTTTTCATTTGAAAAACTGTATTGGTTATGACCAAGCTATGCTCAGTGCACTTCGTCAGCAGAAGCAGACCATTAGGATTCATCTTTCCTACGCCATGCCGACCCATTACTCCTTTCCACAGCCTATAGTCTCCACCAATCCGCGAATTAAAGTCCCCCAATATGACAATCTTATCGGTCTTCTTAACAGATGAGATTACATCATCCAGTAAGCCATAAAAATTGTTCTTCTCAGCTTCAGACGATGGCAACGTCGGACCGTATGCACTGATGATACAAACATCCCTCCCATTACTTAACGGAAATTTGAGTGCCATTAAGCGTTCTGAATAGCCGATAGGAGCCTGACTTAGCAAAGGAACAAGAGCCGTCCTGATTGCAAAACCAACGTCGTGGATTCTTGGGGAGTCGAGGGGTTTACCCTTCCAGAATAACGTGTACTTATTCTTCGTTTCCTCAATCTGTCCGGATTCAGCCAGACGAGTCTCGGAGAGGGCGGCAATGTCAATCCCATATCGGTCGAGTTCCTCTGCAATCATAGCTGATCTTCTCTCAGGGCGTTCGCTATCGTTCCTGTCCATTAATGTTCTTATATTTCATGCTGCCAGGTTCATAAACCTGACATTGTCAGATTTTTGTTTCTTTTTATTATTGTTTCGGCCACATTATGGGCATCTCTTGGGTGTGGCTGCCCAAGCAGACGAAAAAATGGCGCGGGTTATTTTTGGAGCACCTTTTCTAGCTCCCTTCCTCGACTGAGGGGAAGCAGAACGGTTCCTAAATAGGACTGCTTCGTCGCCCATGCCGCTGTCGGATTCCGGTGCCGCACCTTTCCCACCAGAAAACGACCATCGTGCACAAGCCGCTACACATGCAAACTGTCAACTCAGGACTTCCAGCCAGCCAAGCCTGCCCCCACCGCCGACAGTTCATCGCTGCGAGTCTTTGTCTTTACTTCATCAAAGGTGGTGAGTGAAGCTGTGCAATGAGTCAGTTTAAAGTGTATAAATCGCCGCACAACAATAGATACACTTGGCCACCTTCCTGGACGGTATTCAATGGCACACCAAAGTGAGACGATTGGAGTACAGAAAAGTGTTGATGCCATAGATATAGGAAAAGGGAAAGGTGAGTGGTAGGAAAAATTTCTGGATGGAAAAGGAAATGTGGGTTTATGGACTAGGCTGTCGAGGAGTGGAAATAGAAATGGAAAAGACAGCCGTGGACTAGGGCAACTCGGGTGTGTCAAGCCCGTAACTCTTTGGGTTTAGAGTTCCCTGAGTTAGTAACCAACAACATAAGTAAAACAGTCATCCCGTGAATGTAATTCTGCATAATAACAGGACCTAGGTCCTAGACAAGACAAGAGAATTCAAAATATATCTAGATATATCTATATATCTGATATATAAATCTATTTTGATTTTTTTTAATCTTAATTTTAATCAATCCAAGAGAGAAACATTTGAGAGATGCTCATAAATAACTAGACATGAGAGTTTGCATACCTGCTAGTATATTAAAACCTCCCGAGTGCTGGGATTTTTTTTTTCTATTTTTGCAATTATATTTGGAGAAAAGATTAAGTAGGCCTTTAAAATGATAAAAAAAAATATTTAAAAAAATCTTGGACGGAAAATGTGGATTTTCCTTAGGTACTTTATAAAGTACCTCGGTACCATATGCATATACAAGTGTTAATTACTATATCCTATACAGAGTACCTTGGGCTTGAATTAGGTAGATAAAATTAAACAAAATTTCTGTAGTAACATGATATAGCAGCTTTATTTGTTTACTTCTCAATTAGTATAATGGCATATTATTAATTGAAATAAAATAACCAGCATCTGGCCAAAAACTTTTATGCCAACTGGATTTGGCTTTCCCGGACAATATTGCCAGATAGCACACAATCCACTAAATGGTATAATCATTTCATCAATGCTTAGATCAATTGATTTATCTTGAAGTCCACATATATTTCTTACTCTTTCAAATAGTGGAAAGATTTTCCAAACTTTGTTTTCTTTTCATCTTTCTTGAGTAACATTATTATCAAAAACTACCTTCAGCGAGCTTCTGATATTAAAATATCGATTTCTCGTCATCGATTTCTTGATAATGTCGCAACCAAAATCCCTAGACCATTACAAAGATATTTTTGGTAAATTGGTCGCATTCATAATCATATTTATTCCGAAAAATATTTTCAAATCTTTTAGTACTAAGCCAAGTGTTTTTCCTTTCTGATTAGTGGCCTCAACCAACTCTGTTTTGTCATTTATGTATTCTTCAAATTGCATTCCTCTCGGTCTATTTTGAAATAATGAGGTTTGTATATTGGAAACGTTATTGGACGAAACTCCACCGAATCATTCCAATCGCTTAATTTCCTAGTTGAGGAATCTTGATCGTTTACAGATTCACGAAAACGTCTGACTCCACGGCCGGCTCTGGCTATTCCTCTTCCTCTGCCTCTTCCTCTCCCACAGATAGGTTGACATATAATCAAGTCAGATAAGGTAGATAAAACTGAAGACTCTAAATTACTATCGTCATCTAAGCTACTAGTATTCTCAGATTCACTCAGTCAGGGTTATTTAGAACAAATTCTGGATCCATTTCGTCATCTGACAACTCAATATCAGAGTTTTCAGGTGCTTCAATAATTTTTGCATCTTGTAAACCTTAAATAAATACAAATAATTACATAATCATATGATATAACAAAAATATAATTGTGTTGAGAAGAACCAAGGTACTTTTCATAGTACGTAAAATATGAACAAAGTAACACATTGGACTCTGAGGTACTACATGTAGTACTTTGAAATAAACTTTGTAATTTTGTAGAAATTGTACTAATAATTACAAAAATATATATTTACATTGATTATATGTCATTTTATAATCACAATATAACAGTATAAAATAATGTGAACATCAGGATTTAATAAATATAAAATGATTACTTACCTCGTACGCGTGACCTGTCACCATTTGATGCGTCCATGTTGAAATAAATGCAAAAAAAATTTTTTTAATAGAACAGGAATCCATATTACCGACGTATACTCATTCAAAACTATTCGACCTGCGTCACTGTCGAAATATTTTTAGAAACCGTCAACAGATGTCCCAGCTATGATTTTTTGTTTTTTGAGTACTTTGTATAGGACCAAATCACTCAGGAGGTTAAACAACTAAAAGGTACTCAATCACCCATGTCCAGATTTTTTAATTTTATTCTTCATCACAAGTCCTTGATATGCGGTGGTGTTTTTTGCAATCCACGCGAATCCACGTCACTATTTTTTACCGCAGTGCACAGTGAATAAAACCTTCTCATTACACCTTTGGCCTCTATTGAGACCGACATTAACCTTTCGGGAAACATTTCAGAATAGCATTGGTGCTTTAAGTCATTCACAAAAAAAACCTTTAGTTAAAACAAGAAAAATCTACATAACACAACAACAAAAAACATAATAAATAACAACAACAAAAATAGCTAACAACTCAACAGGTAACTGTTAAAAATGATAACTAAACAAAAAACAGAAAACACAGCTATATGAAAATGGATGATAATTTTACAGTTGTCATTTGGTTACATGAAAAGTTGAATGTATTGTCCCAAAACAATATATTTTAGTCAAATAAAAAAATTGCCGATGTAGTTGGTACCTACTTTTGTGGTTGAGATACGATCAGTTGCCAGAACTCAGAATATGCAGAATTGCGTGGCATCTATACGTTGGAATTTTACAAATCACCAGATATAAGTGCAAGTTAGTCATCTAGATTTATTAATTCACTATATGACCAAAGTGCACCTTTGTCCAGTTTTTTGTGAGTTAGTGATGTTTGCCTTTTCCTACAAATTAAAAATTCATTGGTTTGTATGGAAACTCCCACTAAAAAAATAAACGGAAAAAATGTTTAAAAAAGTTTTCAAGTTGATGGCAAAATTTTACTGAAATATCAAGCTATTTGATTTCGTAAGTGAACATTATATTTTTAGAATCCAATAAATCGACAAGTAACTAAATAATATTTTTACATTATTTAACAATTCAATATAATAAAAATATTCTAAGCCAGCACTCACTTTACCAAAATTCACTTTGGATTCATTTGGTTTAAATATTCACACTTTTGTGCGAATCTTGATTCTACGCTGTTTAACGACACCCCCTTTGTAGCCCCACTTAGGGGCGTAGGGAGGCAACAATGGCCTTTCACCAAAAACATAATTTTCCCTCACGCTGCAATATTCTTAAAGATTTCACGATATTTGGATTGGGACACCATCCCAAAGATCAAAGATCTGATGTTCAATTCTTTTGACAAGAATCCATTGAAAACATAATATTAAACTTACATAAATATAGTCATGTTTCATGCAATACCCCATAATAATGAGCTTCCGACGTCAGCCAGCCCATTACAGATTCCAACCGGCCTTTTATAATGTTTGAACTATCGGGCGGTTAGACTAAAATGTTATCGCGAACGCGGAATGCAAAATAAATACCTACATTAGATATTTTAAAATAATTTTACATAGCATATAGGACTATAATTATTAATGTCATTATAATCTCCAATTATGAAACAAAGTAGGTTTAAATATGACAAATATAAATTAATATACTATTGTGTACAAAGCATGCCCAGATACATAAACTTACAGGCTCTAGTAATGTCCGATGATAGAACATCTTCTGTCCCATTTTTACGAGCAAGTCCGAGAAAAACAGCTAATTCACACCTCTATTATGGGGTATTAGAGAGTATCTGTTGTCAAAAATATTATTTAAAAGATAAATACTCATGCAATTCACAAAACTTGAAAAAAATTATCATCTGTATTTATAATAAAAAGCCATGTCTTTCCCACAAAATTATCAAGAATTATCATAATTATAAAAAAAATACATTTTCAAATTATTTAAAAATATCAAAAAATATATGTCTTACCCAATAATTGTTGGAATTGTAGATTTATGTAAATAACAAGACTTGGGTGTTCGTGGACCACTTAGAATTTTTTAACAACTAAATGGTACACAACAACCCACGTCCAGATATTATTGATTATATATTCTCAGTCCTTGTAGTCTAGTGAATTCCTTAATAAGCGGTGGTGTTTTCTGCAGTCTTCATTTCTGGTATTTTTCACTAAGTTACACGATTTGATAACTTTATAAAACTAAGCAAGTTAGACTTGAATCTTTTGAATCGTTACATACAATATATTTTTGTATTATACCGATACAAATGTTCTCAAATGGTAAAAGCAACGGTAAATTAAAATCAAAGTCAATAAGGAAAATAAAACAAAAGCCCACGAAGGATAATATATCACGTATTTCCCATATTATTCCCGTCCTATTTCCACGAACCTCGCTTCCCTCAGGATTCGGGAAATCTTAAATTACATTATAGTAATTAAACGGATGGTTTAATGATGAACCGCGAAACTCTATCATAAAAGTAGAATAAGTGACAGATTAACCTTCAACTTAGACTATTAAATCAATGATCACTCGTAACATTCCCAAATGCCAATCATAGGAAGCATAGTGAATACAAGCTTCTCATTACACCTTAGGTCTCTATTGAGATCGACATTAACCTTTGGGGAAATATTTCAGAATTGCATTGGTCCTTTTTTTATTGACAAAAAAAAACAGAATACCTAAATACAAGTTAGTCATCTAAATTTTTTATTCTTCTAAATTACCAGATTACAAAAAGACAAATTTGAGGAATCTAGAATTTGCCTTTTTATCGGGCGAATTCTTGATTTCATTCTGAAATCAAAAGGTATAATTATTTTTGTGAAAATTTCTTGTTGTAATACGTAAATGACTATTGTAAGTAGCGATTTTGCAATAACCTCGGTATGTCTGCACTAACCTTCGACATACCGAAACACGCGCAAATAATCCATTTATGATTAATAATATTAGGTATTTATATGTGTTCACCACATTTACCTACCTTAATAAAAATATTAAACACTCGTTTTAAAGTTAATAGGTTAAAATAACTTTTATGATAAAAATATCAATAGATATCTTTTAAGTCGCGAACAATTAGGTGTGAACTAAAATTAAGAACGTTTTGACATAAAACGCACTAAAATTGACTTAAATACTGCTGTAGAATACCAAAATGAACTAATTTGAATATTAGTCTAATTAGGAACTTTCTTAATTTTTATAGAATACCAAAGTGCACTTACTAAAATTGGAACATTCTTATTTTAGTTAGTGCACACTAAAATTGATATAGAATCGGGGGTATTGTTTCTTACTTTATGAGACCGAACTTCAGATTATATTTGCCTACAGACTCAGTTCGCAGCGAGGGATATCACCGAGTCTCTCGCCAGTTTAAGGGTTTCCATTTCACCTGCACCGACGGCAAGGGCGGATCCAGCTTTGGCGCCAGGGGGGGGGGGGGGGGGTCACAAAGTAAATAAAGGTCATTTACAAAATTTGGTATCTAGAAACTTAACTTTTCCAAAAAAAATGTCATTTTCTAAATTTGCTATATGGAACTTTTGATCCAGGGAGGGAGGTCCCGTGTTCTAGATCAGCGCTTGAAGAACGACGGGCTCCTAAAGAAAGCACCGTTTTCGCTGTTTCGTTCACCCCTACTCCTGTCTGTTCACGGTTTTTCAGACAGGGAAATCAAGTATATTTGCGTGTTAAATTTTCACGTTAAAAAAATGAAGCGATAGATAGAACAAACAACAAATCAAAATAGGCTTCTAAAAATATTCAAATCTGCAATAAAAAACACTGAAACCTATTTAAAAGACAACAATGATAATAGTGCAATACAACAAACAACAATAAAATAATTATATATTTCATTAAAATATTATTACACCACTTATACATACCTTATTAAAACAAAAATAAATAAAAAATTAAAAACAAATTAGGCATAGGTATAAAAAAAATCTTACCCATCAGTTACGAGTAGTTGAGTAGATGCGCACATTTTCTTTATGGATAAAATATTGTGAGGGATGTTGCTAAATAACCAGTCGTGTTTGAATGTATACTTATTAGAATTTGAAACCACTAATAAGTCTACACACAAAACACGACTAAATATTTTATGATTTTCTTCACCACAAGTCCTTGCCACATTCTACTATCTAGTCCATTTCGCCCTGTGCTGAACAAGAACCTTCCCCGCTAATCTAATTTTGGTTATTAACTGAAAAAAGCATAATATCACAATGTTCAGGCGGGCTAGTACCTATGGGTTTGCTGGAGGCTTTGATTCATTTCACTACTATCGAAATTGACTCCCAAAAACTTTAAACGTTGGTTGGGCATACCGCTGATTCTTGGTTGCTAGAGCTTCGTTAGTTTTTTTGCAAGCTGTACTGCGACCATGATTTTGTAGTCTTTGTAACTTTCCTATTACTTTAAATGACAAATTATTTATTTATCTATTTACTTTTTAACATTTCTACATAAGTGGCGTACAGAAGTCTTTGTAATTTTTTTTATTGATTTAATACATTTTTTATGCATAATTAAAAAAAATAATAGCATTCGTCACTCCTTCTCTATATAAAGTATAAGTGTGGGAAATTTCATACTCATTCGTCCGTGCAATTTCCGTAAAAATGGTCACAAAGTTATTCCTTCACGTTTTAATCTTATAATATATAAAATGAATGTCGGGTTAGTGCGAACACTTATAACTAGAGATCGGCTAAACAGATTCTTCTGATGTTTGATTTATTGGATTCTTTTCCGCCCCGGATAACAGAATAACTATTAAAAATATGAATAATGCATTAGAAATAATATAAAATATAATATTAAAGTTAGTATGAAACGAATTTCCTGCGACGCCTCTGCCATCTATGCAAATTATTATGACAACAAAGTTATTGTTTACCCGACAGCCATTGACATTATTGGAACGCAAATTTTTTTTTGGGCTTTCAGAAAGATATTTTTATCTTTAAACCTTTTTTTGTATAAATTACAAATTTGAAATCTATGTTCATAGTAAGGACTACGTGACAACGTCTGTCGGGAAGGCTAGTACAATATAGATTGTTATATTCACATGAAAAACACACAACAATTGTTCGCACATACATAGTTCTAAGGCCTGTCGTAGCTGGTCGCATGATCTCACGATCGTGCGATTGCGATGAACGCATAAACAAATTTGTGATCGCACGATGAAAAATTGTGTGTCCTAACTGCCGTTTTCCTTGACAACGCAAACAAATAAATATGAATGTTAGTATGTAAGAACATTTGGCAAGTAGGTGTCGTATTAATTATCGATACAACAGAGCAATACAAGCAACGCGCGATCATTTCAAACAAGGCACCGATCGAATTTACGTCTGTCCGTCTGCCCAGTTAGGACACGTTTATACAATGTTATATGTTTGAACAGGCCGTCCGCGTTCATGCGATCATCGCAATCGCACGATCGTGTGATCATGCGACCGCAGCTCTTCACCGGAAGCGTCATTCATATTTGCGGTATGATATTTTTGTGGCTGAGATTCTATCAGTTGCCAGAATTTAGAACATGATGTAGAATTTACAAATTCCCAGATATGAGTACATTACATAGATTTTATAATCACTAAGTAACAAACGGGTACTCTTGTCTAGATTTTTGTGAGTGTGTATAATGGTGTTTTTCTTTTTCTCGATGTTAGGGTTCCTTTGTTTTGAATCAACATTAAATTGTGAAAATAAGAAGAAACAATCTACAATTTTTACATAATTTGAAAATAAAATCAGTAGGTATAAAAAAACAATTCTTACCCAACTATAAAAATAATAATTGTAACTTAATAAAAATAATAAAATAAATAAACAGTTAACATTGTAGAATATTGCAAGAAATACTTTTGAGCATGCCAAAACATCTTCTTTAATATGTAGATATAGTCTTCTGAGGGATGTTGATAAATAAATAGACGTGGTTGTGTGTTTACTCATTAGAATTTTGATTTACTAATAAGTATACACGTTACCACGGCTAGATATTTTTTACAAGTCATTGCCATCTTCTTTCTATAGTCACTGAAATTTCTCCACGAATGGACAAATTATCCTTCAACTTAGACCATTAAATCAATGATCACTCGTAACATTCCCAAATGCCAGTCTCAAAAATAAAAAAAACACCGAATCAAAATAGCTGGCATCTTTATAGGTAATAGTTTTTAGTCAATAGCAAATCAAGAAAAAATAGCAAAATATAAAACCATATTATACATTATAATGGGAAGCACAGTGAATAAAACCTTCTCATGGCAATGACTTCCCGACATTAACCTTTCGGGAAACATTTCAGAATAGCATTGGTGCTTTAAGTCATTCACAAAAAAAAAACCTTTAGTTAAAACAAGAAAAATCTACATAACACAACAACAAAAAACATAATAAATAACAACAACAAAAATAGCTTACAACTCAACAGGTAACTGTTAAAAATGATAACTAAACAAAAACCAGAAAACACAGCTATATGAAAATGGATGATAATTTTACAGTTGTCATTTGGTTACATGAAAAGTTGAATATATTGTCCCAAAACAATATATTTTAGTCAAATAAAAAATTCGCGATGTAGTAGGTACCTACTTTTGTGGTTGAGATACGATCAGTTGCCAGAACTCAGAATATGCAGAATTGCGTGACATCCGTTGGAATTTTACAAATCACCAGATATAAGTGCAAGTTAGTCATCTAGATTTATTAATTCACTATATGACCAAAGTGCACCTTTGTCCAGTTTTTTGTGAGTTAGTGATGTTTGCCTTTTCCTACAAATTAAAAATTCATTGGTTTGTATGGAAACTCCCACTAAAAAAATAAACGGAAAAAATGTTTAAAAAAGTTTTCAAGTTGATGGCAAAATTTTACTGAAATATCAAGCTATTTGATTTCGTAAGTGAACATTATATTTTTAGAATCCAATAAATCGACAAGTAACTAAATAATATTTTTACATTATTTAACAATTCAATGTAATAAAAATATTCTAAGCCAGAACTCACTTTACCAAAATTCACTTTGGATGATCCCAGATTCATTTGGTTTAAATATTCACACTTTTGTGCGAATCTTGATTCTACGCTGTTTAACGACACTCTATTTGTAACTCCACTTAGGGGCGTAGGGAGGCAACAATGGTCTTTCACCAAAAAACATAATTTTCCCTCACGCTGCAATTTTCTTAAAGATTTCACGATATTTGGATTAGGACACCATCCCAAAGATCAAAGATCTGATGTTCAATTCTTTTGACAAGAATCCATTGAAAACATAATATTAAACTTACATAAATATAGTCATGTTTCATGCAATACCCCATAATAATGAGCTTCCGACGTCAGCCAGCCCATTACAGATTCCAACCGGCCTTTTATAATGTTTGAACTATCGGACGGTTAGACTAAAATGTTATCGCGAACGCGGAATGCAAAATAAATACCTACATTAGATATTTTAAAACAATTTTACATAGCATATAGGACTATAATTATTAATGTCATTATAATCTGCAATTATGAAACAAAGTAGGTTTAAATATGACAAATATAAATTAAGATACTATTGTGTACAAAGCATGCCCAGATACATAAACTTACAGGCTCTAGTAATGTCCGATGATAGAACATCTTCTGTCCCATTTTTACGAGCAAGTCCGAGAAAAACAGCTAATCCTCTATTATGGGGTATTAGAGAGTAACTGTTGTCAAAAATATTATTTAAAAGATAAATACTCATGCAATCCATGCAATTCACAAAGTGTGAAAAAAATTATCATCTGTATTTATATTAAAAAGCCATGTCTTTGCCCTATGCCCCTAAGTGGGGTTTAGGCCCCCTGCATTGCGGGTTGGTTTGGGGGGGATCTGCGGCGGGCTTGATTTGTGTGGGGCCGGCTTTTTGGTTTGATTGCTTTGATCGAACTAGAGGGTTGGTTTCGTGCAGGTTGGGTTTGCTGCGGATTTGTCTCCTCCGGGCTGGCCTCAGGTGTGTGGGGGGCCTCAAAGGGAGAATGTGTGTGTGTGTGTGTGTGTGTGTCTTTGCCACAAAATTATCAAGAATTATCATAATTATAAAAAAGACATTTTCAAATTATTTAACAATATCAAAAAATATATTTCTTACCCAATAATTGTTGGAATTGTAGATTTATGTAAATAACAAGACTTGGGTGTTCGTGGACCAATTAGAATTTTTTAACAACTAAATGGTACACAACAACCCACGTCCAGATATTATTGATTATATATTCTCAGTCCTTTTAGTCCAGTGAATTCCTTAATAAGCGGTGGTGTTTTCTGCAGTCTTCATTTCTGGTATTTTTCACTTAGTTACACGATTTGATAACTTTATAAAACTAAGCAAGCCAGACTTGAATCTTTTGAATCGTTACATACAATATATTTTTGTATTATACCGATACAAATGTTCTCAAATGGTAAAAGCAACGGTAAATTAAAATCAAAGTCAATAAGTAAAATAAAACAAAAGCCCACGAAGGATAATATACCACGTATTTTCCATATTATTCCCGTCCTATTTCCACGAACCTCGCTTCCCTCAGTATTCGGGAAATCTTAAATTACATTATAGTAATTAAACGGATGGTTTAATGATGAACCGCGAAACTCTATCATAAAAGTAGAATAAGTGACAGATTAACCTTCAACTTAGACTATTAAATCAATGATCACTCGTAACATTCCCAAATGCTAATCATAGGAAGCATATTGAATACAAGCTTCTCATTACACCTTAGGCCTCTATTGAGACCGACATCAACCTTTGGGGAAACATTTCAGAATTGCATTGGTCCTTTTTTTATTGACAAAAAAAAACAGAATAAATACAAGTTAGTCATCTAAATTTTTTATTCTTCTAAATTACCAGATATGAGTACAAAAAGGCAAATTCGAGGAATCTAGAATTTGCCTTTTTATCGGGCGAATTCTTGATTTCATTCTGAAATCAAAAGGTATAATTATTTTTGTGAAAATTTCTTGTTGTAATACGTAAATGACTATTGTAAGTAGCGATTTTGCAATAACCTCGGTATGTCTGCACTAACCTTCGACATACCGAAACACGCGCAAATAATCCATTTATGATTAATAATATAAGGTATTTACTTATATGTGTTCACCACATTTACCTACCTTAATAAAAATATTAAACACTCGTTTTAAAGTCAATAGGTTAAAATAACTTTTATGATAAAAATATAATTAGATATCTTTTAAGTCGCGAACAATTAGGTGTGAACTAAAATTAAGAACGTTTTGACATAAAACGCACTAAAATTGACTTAAATACTGCTGTAGAATACCAAAATGAACTAATTTGAATATTAGTCTAATTAGGAACTTGCTTAATTTTTATAGAATACCAATGTGCACTTACTAAAATTGGAACATTCTTATTTTAGTTAGTGCACACTAAAATTGATATAGAATCGGGGGTATTGTTTCTTACTTTATGAGTCCGGACTTCAGATTATATTTGCCTACAGACTCAGTTCGCAGCGAGGGATATCACCGAGTCTCTCGCCAGTTTAAGGGTTTCCATTTCACCTGCATCGACGGCAAGGGCGGATCCAGCTTTGGCGCCAGGGGGGGGGGGGGGGGGTCACAAAGTAAATAAAGGTCATTTCCAAAATTTGGTATCTAGAAACTTAACTTTTCCAAATAAAATGTGATTTGCTAAATTTGCTATATGGAACTTTTGATCCAGGGGGGGAGGTCCCGTGTTCTAGATCAGCGCTTGATCGACGGGCTCCTAAAGAAAGCACCGTTATCGCTGGTTCGTTCACCCCTACTCCTGTCTGTTCACGGTTTTTCAGACAGGGAAATCAAGTATGTTTGCGTGTTAAATTTTCACGTTAAAAAAATGAAGCGATAGACAGAACAAACAACAAATCAAAATAGGCTTCTAAAAATATTCAAAACTCTGCAATAAAAAAAACTGAAACCTATTTAAAAGACAACAATGATAATAGTGCAATACAACAAACAACAATAAAATATATATTTCATTAACATATTATTACACCACTTATACATAGGTACCTAATTAAAACAAAAATAAATAAAATAATAAAAACAAATTAGGCATAGGTATAAAAAAAATCTTACCCATCAGTTACGAGTAGTTGAGTAGGTGCGCACATTTTCTTTATGGATAAAATATTGTGAGGGATGTTGCTAAATAACCAGTCGTGTTTGAATGTATACTTATTAGAATTTGAAACCACTAATAAGTCTACACACAAAACACGACTAAATATTTTATGATTTTCTTCACCACAAGTCTTCGCCACATTCTACTATCTAGTCCATTTCGCCCTGTGCTGAACAAGAACCTTCCCCGCTAATCTAATTTTGGTTATTAACTGAAAAAAGCATAATATCACAATGTTCAGGCGGGCTAGTACCTATGGGTTTGCTGGAGGTTTTGATTCATTTCACTACTATCGAAATTGACTCCCAAAAACTTTAAACGTTGTTTGGGCATACCGCTGATTCTTGGTTGTTAGAGCTTCGTTAGTTTTTTTGCAAGCTGTACTGCGACCATGATTTTGTAGTCTTTGTAACTTTCCTATTACTTTAAATGACAAATTATTTATTTATCTATTTACTTTTTAACATTTCTACGGCTTTAAAGCCTTTTACATTAGATTATTTTGATACATTCACAATAAATTAACAAAAATTTGAAAATTTGAGATGGTTGGTAGATCAATCGACGGCTTTCGTACGTAGTAGTTACGGCAAATTGAAAGTCGTGGGTTCCGATCGTTTTCACTTTCAGGACACAACCCATTGGTTATTATGAAAGATGTCGAACATGTATTTGTGTTCACTTTGGAAGTGCCTAGATTCTGAGTCATTAAAAAAATGATACAACAATTAAACAACTTCTTCTTCTTCTTTGCCGGGCCTCGAGTTCGAGGATCCCATAACACTCACCGCCTTTGGTCTATTCTCGAATGTGCGTAAAGACCTAACCTGGATGCGCAGACCCGGCTGCACTCCGGACACGCGAAGATCTCTCCGCGATCCCTTTCTCTCTGCCGTTGGGCATCTGCTCTGTAGCGGTTTTGCTGCTTCCTTGCCTCTGAGACTCCCCGGGATCGCAAGCAAACATCACGCCAGGCAAGCCTGTCATGAGCCAGCTGTTCCCAATCATCGGGGGCCCCACAGAGCTTAAGGGATTCGCGGAGGTTGTCCTTATAACGTTTTCTTTGACCTCCCACGTGTCGCCTTCCATTGACTTCACCATATAGAAGTATCTTAGGCAGCTTATGGTCTTCCATCCTAATGACGTGCCCCACCCATCGCAACCTAATTTCCACTATCATATCCTCAATGGATCTACATCCAGACTGCTGGAGTACGGATACGTTAGTGATGTGATCGCTCCAATGCACTCGCAGTACACGTCTCAGGAATCTCTGATGGAATAGCTCGAGTGCTCTCACATGTGTACGGTAGGGAACCCAGGCCTCAGCACCATATAACAGTATAGGCAGCACAACTGCCCTATAGACAGTTAACTTTGTGAGAGGAAAAATGTCTCGGTTATTAAAAACTCTATCACCTATAGCTGAAGAGGCACTCTGAATCCTGGTGTTTATTTCCTCGTCGAGTGATGAGTTGCAGGTGACAGTGCTACCAAGATAAGTGAACCCCGAGACATTTTCCAAACTTTCCTCGTCTATAGTTATATTTACAGGAATTATCATCGATCCATCCATAGGGCATGTAACAACCTTTGTCTTTCCAATGTTCACCTCCAACCCAAACCTTCTGTAAACCTCCGCATATACATTAATAATCGATTGTAAATCTCCGGGAGAGTGAGCAACCAGTGCGCAGTCATCCGCATACTGTAACTCTGTGATATACGTTGAACTAGTTTTACTTTCAGATCGCAGCCTACGAAGGTTGTGCATTCCACCATCCATTCGAAATCTCACCTCAACGCCTCTCGTCTGCAAGTGTCTGTCAATCACCATTAAAAGGGCTGTAAGATACGCGTTAAAAAGTGTAGGCGCCAGAACGCAGCCCTGTCGAACACCGGTGTCACACGGAAAATTATCTGTTTTGATGGTCCCCACCAACACACAACAGTTGTTATCCACATGTATCTGTCTTATAATCTCGACCATTACAGGTGGAACACCAAGCCTTAAAAGCACCATCCACAATAGATCCCTATTTACTGAGTTAAAAGCCTTTGCTAGATCGACAAAGGCAACATACAATTCTCTGTTTTGTTCTCGGCATTTTTCCTGAAGTTATCTAAGCGTGAAGACCATATCTATAGTGCTACGAGCACTCCTAAATACGCACTGTGATTCAGGTGTTATACGATCCAATATCATTGTTAATCTTTTAACTATAATTTTACTTAAGATCTTACCGGCAACAGACAGCAGAGAAATACCTCTGTAATTTCCGCAGGTCAATCTGTCACCCTTTCGCTTATATACATTCACTATTTGCACCGACTTAAAATTTGTTGGAATAGTCTTACTGCTCCAAATTGTCGCGAACAGCTCGAGAAGCATTTTTAGCACCGCTTCGCCTCCACACTTAAAAATCTCAGCCGGCACCCCATCAGCTCCAGCAGCTTTGTGCTGCTTAAGCTCGTTTATTGCAGTTCTAATTTCTTCTATGGTTGGCTGGGCTTCAAATTCCAAGTATGGTGCATACTGCGGGACTTCATCCAAGACTGTGCGGTCAATAGATCTTGATTGATTCAACAGTTCATTGTAATATTATTTCCATCTTGCCCTTATTTCTGTATCATCCGTAAGAATATCACCATTTTTACTCTTCACAGGCGTAGGAGTGCAGTGCTTTGGACCATATACTACTTTTAGTGCCTCAAAGAACTTTCTTTGGTCGTTTCGATCGGCATAGGACTGCATTTCCTCCGCTCTTCTGCGCCACCACTCATTCTTTAATTGCCTTGTAAGTTTTTGAACCTCTGCTTTACTTACTCTGTAGTTGTTTTTGGCAGTAACAGAATCAGGGTTTTGCAAATAGCGGCGAAATGCCTCTCTTTTGAGATTGACCACCGATGAGATCTCACCACCACTATCCAAAAACCAGTCGTGTTGACGACGCTTAAGAGATCCACACGCAACAATCGCTGACTGATAAAGAATATCGTTTATCTTGTCGCAATGAGCATCAATATCCGCACAATTGTTGAAGCCAGCCTGTCCTGACCTATTCTCGATTTCAGAAGTGAGAGCCACCCGGGTTTCTATATTTGTTAGGCCAGATGTATTAATCCTTTTAACTTTTGAGTTAGTCATTCTTCTTTTAGGTCTGATATTAAAACGCATTTTGGAGACTAACATTCTATGATCCGTCCAGCAATCTGCACCTCTGAAAACCTTCGTTGTAACACAATCTCTCAAGTCACATTGTCTTGTGATAATAAAGTCAATTTGGTGCCAGTGCTTGGATCTTGGGTGCTGCCATGTATTTTTATATTTATTTTTCATTTGAAAAACTGTATTGGTTATGACCAAGCTATGCTCAGTGCACTTCGTCAGCAGAAGCAGACCATTAGGATTCATCTTTCCTACGCCATGCCGACCCATTACTCCTTTCCACAGCCTATAGTCTCCACCAATCCGCGAATTAAAGTCCCCCAATATGACAATCTTATCGGTCTTCTTAACAGATGAGATTACATCATCCAGTAAGCCATAAAAATTGTTCTTCTCAGCTTCAGACGATGGCAACGTCGGACCGTATGCACTGATGATACAAACATCCCTCCCATTACTTAACGGAAATTTGAGTGCCATTAAGCGTTCTGAATAGCCGATAGGAGCCTGACTTAGCAAAGGAACAAGAGCCGTCCTGATTGCAAAACCAACGTCGTGGATTCTTGGGGAGTCGAGGGGTTTACCCTTCCAGAATAACGTGTACTTATTCTTCGTTTCCTCAATCTGTCCGGATTCAGCCAGACGAGTCTCGGAGAGGGCGGCAATGTCAATCCCATATCGGTCGAGTTCCTCTGCAATCATAGCTGATCTTCTCTCAGGGCGTTCGCTATCGTTCCTGTCCATTAATGTTCTTATATTTCATGCTGCCAGGTTCATAAACCTGACATTGTCAGATTTTTGTTTCTTTTTATTATTGTTTCGGCCACATTATGGGCATCTCTTGGGTGTGGCTGCCCAAGCAGACGAAAAAATGGCGCGGGTTATTTTTGGAGCACCTTTTCTAGCTCCCTTCCTCGACTGAGGGGAAGCAGAACGGTTCCTAAATAGGACTGCTTCGTCGCCCATGCCGCTGTCGGATTCCGGTGCCGCACCTTTCCCACCAGAAAACGACCATCGTGCACAAGCCGCTACACATGCAAACTGTCAACTCAGGACTTCCAGCCAGCCAAGCCTGCCCCCACCGCCGACAGTTCATCGCTGCGAGTCTTTGTCTTTACTTCATCAAAGGTGGTGAGTGAAGCTGTGCAATGAGTCAGTTTAAAGTGTATAAATCGCCGCACAACAATAGATACACTTGGCCACCTTCCTGGACGGTATTCAATGGCACACCAAAGTGAGACGATTGGAGTACAGAAAAGTGTTGATGCCATAGATATAGGAAAAGGGAAAGGTGAGTGGTAGGAAAAATTTCTGGATGGAAAAGGAAATGTGGGTTTATGGACTAGGCTGTCGAGGAGTGGAAATAGAAATGGAAAAGACAGCCGTGGACTAGGGCAACTCGGGTGTGTCAAGCCCGTAACTCTTTGGGTTTAGAGTTCCCTGAGTTAGTAACCAACAACATAAGTAAAACAGTCATCCCGTGAATGTAATTCTGCATAATAACAGGACCTAGGTCCTAGACAAGACAAGAGAATTCAAAATATATCTAGATATATCTATATATCTGATATATAAATCTATTTTGATTTTTTTTAATCTTAATTTTAATCAATCCAAGAGAGAAACATTTGAGAGATGCTCATAAATAACTAGACATGAGAGTTTGCATACCTGCTAGTATATTAAAACCTCCCGAGTGCTGGGATTTTTTTTTTCTATTTTTGCAATTATATTTGGAGAAAAGATTAAGTAGGCCTTTAAAATGATAAAAAAAAATATTTAAAAAAATCTTGGACGGAAAATGTGGATTTTCCTTAGGTACTTTATAAAGTACCTCGGTACCATATGCATATACAAGTGTTAATTACTATATCCTATACAGAGTACCTTGGGCTTGAATTAGGTAGATAAAATTAAACAAAATTTCTGTAGTAACATGATATAGCAGCTTTATTTGTTTACTTCTCAATTAGTATAATGGCATATTATTAATTGAAATAAAATAACCAGCATCTGGCCAAAAACTTTTATGCCAACTGGATTTGGCTTTCCCGGACAATATTGCCAGATAGCACACAATCCACTAAATGGTATAATCATTTCATCAATGCTTAGATCAATTGATTTATCTTGAAGTCCACATATATTTCTTACTCTTTCAAATAGTGGAAAGATTTTCCAAACTTTGTTTTCTTTTCATCTTTCTTGAGTAACATTATTATCAAAAACTACCTTCAGCGAGCTTCTGATATTAAAATATCGATTTCTCGTCATCGATTTCTTGATAATGTCGCAACCAAAATCCCTAGACCATTACAAAGATATTTTTGGTAAATTGGTCGCATTCATAATCATATTTATTCCGAAAAATATTTTCAAATCTTTTAGTACTAAGCCAAGTGTTTTTCCTTTCTGATTAGTGGCCTCAACCAACTCTGTTTTGTCATTTATGTATTCTTCAAATTGCATTCCTCTCGGTCTATTTTGAAATAATGAGGTTTGTATATTGGAAACGTTATTGGACGAAACTCCACCGAATCATTCCAATCGCTTAATTTCCTAGTTGAGGAATCTTGATCGTTTACAGATTCACGAAAACGTCTGACTCCACGGCCGGCTCTGGCTATTCCTCTTCCTCTGCCTCTTCCTCTCCCACAGATAGGTTGACATATAATCAAGTCAGATAAGGTAGATAAAACTGAAGACTCTAAATTACTATCGTCATCTAAGCTACTAGTATTCTCAGATTCACTCAGTCAGGGTTATTTAGAACAAATTCTGGATCCATTTCGTCATCTGACAACTCAATATCAGAGTTTTCAGGTGCTTCAATAATTTTTGCATCTTGTAAACCTTAAATAAATACAAATAATTACATAATCATATGATATAACAAAAATATAATTGTGTTGAGAAGAACCAAGGTACTTTTCATAGTACGTAAAATATGAACAAAGTAACACATTGGACTCTGAGGTACTACATGTAGTACTTTGAAATAAACTTTGTAATTTTGTAGAAATTGTACTAATAATTACAAAAATATATATTTACATTGATTATATGTCATTTTATAATCACAATATAACAGTATAAAATAATGTGAACATCAGGATTTAATAAATATAAAATGATTACTTACCTCGTACGCGTGACCTGTCACCATTTGATGCGTCCATGTTGAAATAAATGCAAAAAAATTTTTTTTAATAGAACAGGAATCCATACTACCGACGTATACTCATTCAAAACTATTCGACCTGCGTCACTGTCGAAATATTTTTAGAAACCGTCAACAGATGTCCCAGCTATGATTTTTTGTTTTTTGAGTACTTTGTATAGGACCAAATCACTCAGGAGGTTAAACAACTAAAAGGTACTCAATCACCCATGTCCAGATTTTTTAATTTTATTCTTCATCACAAGTCCTTGATATGCGGTGGTGTTTTTTGCAATCCACGCGAATCCACGTCACTATTT
Source organism: Mystacides longicornis (assembly GCA_963576905.1). Taxonomy (NCBI): domain Eukaryota; kingdom Metazoa; phylum Arthropoda; class Insecta; order Trichoptera; family Leptoceridae; genus Mystacides; species Mystacides longicornis. The sequence continues at coordinate 14,332,994 of OY756429.1, read as the reverse complement.
TTTACCGCAGTGCACAGTGAATAAAACCTTCTCATTACACCTTTGGCCTCTATTGAGACCGACATTAACCTTTCGGGAAACATTTCAGAATAGCATTGGTGCTTTAAGTCATTCACAAAAAAAACCTTTAGTTAAAACAAGAAAAATCTACATAACACAACAACAAAAAACATAATAAATAACAACAACAAAAATAGCTAACAACTCAACAGGTAACTGTTAAAAATGATAACTAAACAAAAAACAGAAAACACAGCTATATGAAAATGGATGATAATTTTACAGTTGTCATTTGGTTACATGAAAAGTTGAATGTATTGTCCCAAAACAATATATTTTAGTCAAATAAAAAAATTGCCGATGTAGTTGGTACCTACTTTTGTGGTTGAGATACGATCAGTTGCCAGAACTCAGAATATGCAGAATTGCGTGGCATCTATACGTTGGAATTTTACAAATCACCAGATATAAGTGCAAGTTAGTCATCTAGATTTATTAATTCACTATATGACCAAAGTGCACCTTTGTCCAGTTTTTTGTGAGTTAGTGATGTTTGCCTTTTCCTACAAATTAAAAATTCATTGGTTTGTATGGAAACTCCCACTAAAAAAATAAACGGAAAAAATGTTTAAAAAAGTTTTCAAGTTGATGGCAAAATTTTACTGAAATATCAAGCTATTTGATTTCGTAAGTGAACATTATATTTTTAGAATCCAATAAATCGACAAGTAACTAAATAATATTTTTACATTATTTAACAATTCAATATAATAAAAATATTCTAAGCCAGCACTCACTTTACCAAAATTCACTTTGGATTCATTTGGTTTAAATATTCACACTTTTGTGCGAATCTTGATTCTACGCTGTTTAACGACACCCCCTTTGTAGCCCCACTTAGGGGCGTAGGGAGGCAACAATGGCCTTTCACCAAAAACATAATTTTCCCTCACGCTGCAATATTCTTAAAGATTTCACGATATTTGGATTGGGACACCATCCCAAAGATCAAAGATCTGATGTTCAATTCTTTTGACAAGAATCCATTGAAAACATAATATTAAACTTACATAAATATAGTCATGTTTCATGCAATACCCCATAATAATGAGCTTCCGACGTCAGCCAGCCCATTACAGTTAGACTAAAATGTTATCGCGAACGCGGAATGCAAAATAAATACCTACATTAGATATTTTAAAATAATTTTACATAGCATATAGGACTATAATTATTAATGTCATTATAATCTCCAATTATGAAACAAAGTAGGTTTAAATATGACAAATATAAATTAATATACTATTGTGTACAAAGCATGCCCAGATACATAAACTTACAGGCTCTAGTAATGTCCGATGATAGAACATCTTCTGTCCCATTTTTACGAGCAAGTCCGAGAAAAACAGCTAATTCACACCTCTATTATGGGGTATTAGAGAGTATCTGTTGTCAAAAATATTATTTAAAAGATAAATACTCATGCAATTCACAAAACTTGAAAAAAATTATCATCTGTATTTATAATAAAAAGCCATGTCTTTCCCACAAAATTATCAAGAATTATCATAATTATAAAAAAAATACATTTTCAAATTATTTAAAAATATCAAAAAATATATGTCTTACCCAATAATTGTTGGAATTGTAGATTTATGTAAATAACAAGACTTGGGTGTTCGTGGACCACTTAGAATTTTTTAACAACTAAATGGTACACAACAACCCACGTCCAGATATTATTGATTATATATTCTCAGTCCTTGTAGTCTAGTGAATTCCTTAATAAGCGGTGGTGTTTTCTGCAGTCTTCATTTCTGGTATTTTTCACTAAGTTACACGATTTGATAACTTTATAAAACTAAGCAAGTTAGACTTGAATCTTTTGAATCGTTACATACAATATATTTTTGTATTATACCGATACAAATGTTCTCAAATGGTAAAAGCAACGGTAAATTAAAATCAAAGTCAATAAGGAAAATAAAACAAAAGCCCACGAAGGATAATATATCACGTATTTCCCATATTATTCCCGTCCTATTTCCACGAACCTCGCTTCCCTCAGGATTCGGGAAATCTTAAATTACATTATAGTAATTAAACGGATGGTTTAATGATGAACCGCGAAACTCTATCATAAAAGTAGAATAAGTGACAGATTAACCTTCAACTTAGACTATTAAATCAATGATCACTCGTAACATTCCCAAATGCCAATCATAGGAAGCATAGTGAATACAAGCTTCTCATTACACCTTAGGTCTCTATTGAGATCGACATTAACCTTTGGGGAAATATTTCAGAATTGCATTGGTCCTTTTTTTATTGACAAAAAAAAACAGAATACCTAAATACAAGTTAGTCATCTAAATTTTTTATTCTTCTAAATTACCAGATTACAAAAAGACAAATTTGAGGAATCTAGAATTTGCCTTTTTATCGGGCGAATTCTTGATTTCATTCTGAAATCAAAAGGTATAATTATTTTTGTGAAAATTTCTTGTTGTAATACGTAAATGACTATTGTAAGTAGCGATTTTGCAATAACCTCGGTATGTCTGCACTAACCTTCGACATACCGAAACACGCGCAAATAATCCATTTATGATTAATAATATTAGGTATTTATATGTGTTCACCACATTTACCTACCTTAATAAAAATATTAAACACTCGTTTTAAAGTTAATAGGTTAAAATAACTTTTATGATAAAAATATCAATAGATATCTTTTAAGTCGCGAACAATTAGGTGTGAACTAAAATTAAGAACGTTTTGACATAAAACGCACTAAAATTGACTTAAATACTGCTGTAGAATACCAAAATGAACTAATTTGAATATTAGTCTAATTAGGAACTTTCTTAATTTTTATAGAATACCAAAGTGCACTTACTAAAATTGGAACATTCTTATTTTAGTTAGTGCACACTAAAATTGATATAGAATCGGGGGTATTGTTTCTTACTTTATGAGACCGAACTTCAGATTATATTTGCCTACAGACTCAGTTCGCAGCGAGGGATATCACCGAGTCTCTCGCCAGTTTAAGGGTTTCCATTTCACCTGCACCGACGGCAAGGGCGGATCCAGCTTTGGCGCCAGGGGGGGGGGGGGGGTCACAAAGTAAATAAAGGTCATTTACAAAATTTGGTATCTAGAAACTTAACTTTTCCAAAAAAAATGTCATTTTCTAAATTTGCTATATGGAACTTTTGATCCAGGGAGGGAGGTCCCGTGTTCTAGATCAGCGCTTGAAGAACGACGGGCTCCTAAAGAAAGCACCGTTTTCGCTGTTTCGTTCACCCCTACTCCTGTCTGTTCACGGTTTTTCAGACAGGGAAATCAAGTATATTTGCGTGTTAAATTTTCACGTTAAAAAAATGAAGCGATAGATAGAACAAACAACAAATCAAAATAGGCTTCTAAAAATATTCAAATCTGCAATAAAAAACACTGAAACCTATTTAAAAGACAACAATGATAATAGTGCAATACAACAAACAACAATAAAATAATTATATATTTCATTAAAATATTATTACACCACTTATACATACCTTATTAAAACAAAAATAAATAAAAAATTAAAAACAAATTAGGCATAGGTATAAAAAAAATCTTACCCATCAGTTACGAGTAGTTGAGTAGATGCGCACATTTTCTTTATGGATAAAATATTGTGAGGGATGTTGCTAAATAACCAGTCGTGTTTGAATGTATACTTATTAGAATTTGAAACCACTAATAAGTCTACACACAAAACACGACTAAATATTTTATGATTTTCTTCACCACAAGTCCTTGCCACATTCTACTATCTAGTCCATTTCGCCCTGTGCTGAACAAGAACCTTCCCCGCTAATCTAATTTTGGTTATTAACTGAAAAAAGCATAATATCACAATGTTCAGGCGGGCTAGTACCTATGGGTTTGCTGGAGGCTTTGATTCATTTCACTACTATCGAAATTGACTCCCAAAAACTTTAAACGTTGGTTGGGCATACCGCTGATTCTTGGTTGCTAGAGCTTCGTTAGTTTTTTTGCAAGCTGTACTGCGACCATGATTTTGTAGTCTTTGTAACTTTCCTATTACTTTAAATGACAAATTATTTATTTATCTATTTACTTTTTAACATTTCTACATAAGTGGCGTACAGAAGTCTTTGTAATTTTTTTTATTGATTTAATACATTTTTTATGCATAATTAAAAAAAATAATAGCATTCGTCACTCCTTCTCTATATAAAGTATAAGTGTGGGAAATTTCATACTCATTCGTCCGTGCAATTTCCGTAAAAATGGTCACAAAGTTATTCCTTCACGTTTTAATCTTATAATATATAAAATGAATGTCGGGTTAGTGCGAACACTTATAACTAGAGATCGGCTAAACAGATTCTTCTGATGTTTGATTTATTGGATTCTTTTCCGCCCCGGATAACAGAATAACTATTAAAAATATGAATAATGCATTAGAAATAATATAAAATATAATATTAAAGTTAGTATGAAACGAATTTCCTGCGACGCCTCTGCCATCTATGCAAATTATTATGACAACAAAGTTATTGTTTACCCGACAGCCATTGACATTATTGGAACGCAAATTTTTTTTTGGGCTTTCAGAAAGATATTTTTATCTTTAAACCTTTTTTTGTATAAATTACAAATTTGAAATCTATGTTCATAGTAAGGACTACGTGACAACGTCTGTCGGGAAGGCTAGTACAATATAGATTGTTATATTCACATGAAAAACACACAACAATTGTTCGCACATACATAGTTCTAAGGCCTGTCGTAGCTGGTCGCATGATCTCACGATCGTGCGATAAACAAATTTGTGATCGCACGATGAAAAATTGTGTGTCCTAACTGCCGTTTTCCTTGACAACGCAAACAAATAAATATGAATGTTAGTATGTAAGAACATTTGGCAAGTAGGTGTCGTATTAATTATCGATACAACAGAGCAATACAAGCAACGCGCGATCATTTCAAACAAGGCACCGATCGAATTTACGTCTGTCCGTCTGCCCAGTTAGGACACGTTTATACAATGTTATATGTTTGAACAGGCCGTCCGCGTTCATGCGATCATCGCAATCGCACGATCGTGTGATCATGCGACCGCAGCTCTTCACCGGAAGCGTCATTCATATTTGCGGTATGATATTTTTGTGGCTGAGATTCTATCAGTTGCCAGAATTTAGAACATGATGTAGAATTTACAAATTCCCAGATATGAGTACATTACATAGATTTTATAATCACTAAGTAACAAACGGGTACTCTTGTCTAGATTTTTGTGAGTGTGTATAATGGTGTTTTTCTTTTTCTCGATGTTAGGGTTCCTTTGTTTTGAATCAACATTAAATTGTGAAAATAAGAAGAAACCAATCTACAATTTTTACATAATTTGAAAATAAAATCAGTAGGTATAAAAAAACAATTCTTACCCAACTATAAAAATAATAATTGTAACTTAATAAAAATAATAAAATAAATAAACAGTTAACATTGTAGAATATTGCAAGAAATACTTTTGAGCATGCCAAAACATCTTCTTTAATATGTAGATATAGTCTTCTGAGGGATGTTGATAAATAAATAGACGTGGTTGTGTGTTTACTCATTAGAATTTTGATTTACTAATAAGTATACACGTTACCACGGCTAGATATTTTTTACAAGTCATTGCCATCTTCTTTCTAGCCCACTACGTCCTCTGCTGAACAACCTCCCCCAACCTGGTTTTGAATAGTCACTGAAATTTCTCCACGAATGGACAAATTATCCTTCAACTTAGACCATTAAATCAATGATCACTCGTAACATTCCCAAATGCCAGTCTCAAAAATAAAAAAAACACCGAATCAAAATAGCTGGCATCTTTATAGGTAATAGTTTTTAGTCAATAGCAAATCAAGAAAAAATAGCAAAATATAAAACCATATTATACATTATAATGGGAAGCACAGTGAATAAAACCTTCTCATGGCAATGACTTCCCGACATTAACCTTTCGGGAAACATTTCAGAATAGCATTGGTGCTTTAAGTCATTCACAAAAAAAAACCTTTAGTTAAAACAAGAAAAATCTACATAACACAACAACAAAAAACATAATAAATAACAACAACAAAAATAGCTAACAACTCAACAGGTAACTGTTAAAAAATGATAACTAAACAAAAACCAGAAAACACAGCTATATGAAAATGGATGATAATTTTACAGTTGTCATTTGGTTACATGAAAAGTTGAATGTATTGTCCCAAAACAATATATTTTAGTCAAATAAAAAATTCGCGATGTAGTAGGTACCTACTTTTGTGGTTGAGATACGATCAGTTGCCAGAACTCAGAATATGCAGAATTGCGTGACATCCGTTGGAATTTTACAAATCACCAGATATAAGTGCAAGTTAGTCATCTAGATTTATTAATTCACTATATGACCAAAGTGCACCTTTGTCCAGTTTTTTGTGAGTTAGTGATGTTTGCCTTTTCCTACAAATTAAAAATTCATTGGTTTGTATGGAAACTCCCACTAAAAAAATAAACGGAAAAAAATGTTTAAAAAAGTTTTCAAGTTGATGGCAAAATTTTACTGAAATATCAAGCTATTTGATTTCGTAAGTGAACATTATATTTTTAGAATCCAATAAATCGACAAGTAACTAAATAATATTTTTACATTATTTAACAATTCAATATAATAAAAATATTCTAAGCCAGCACTCACTTTACCAAAATTCACTTTCATTTGGTTTAAATATTCACACTTTTGTGCGAATCTTGATTCTACGCTGTTTAACGACACCCCCTTTGTAGCCCCACTTAGGGGCGTAGGGAGGCAACAATGGCCTTTCACCAAAAACATAATTTTCCCTCACGCTGCAATATTCTTAAAGATTTCACGATATTTGGATTGGGACACCATCCCAAAGATCAAAGATCTGATGTTCAATTCTTTTGACAAGAATCCATTGAAAACATAATATTAAACTTACATAAATATAGTCATGTTTCATGCAATACCCCATAATAATGAGCTTCCGACGTCAGCCAGCCCATTACAGATTCCAACCGGCCTTTTATAATGTTTGAACTATCGGACGGTTAGACTAAAATGTTATCGCGAACGCGGAATGCAAAATAAATACCTACATTAGATATTTTAAAACAATTTTACATAGCATATAGGACTATAATTATTAATGTCATTATAATCTGCAATTATGAAACAAAGTAGGTTTAAATATGACAAATATAAATTAAGATACTATTGTGTACAAAGCATGCCCAGATACATAAACTTACAGGCTCTAGTAATGTCCGATGATAGAACATCTTCTGTCCCATTTTTACGAGCAAGTCCGAGAAAAACAGCTAATCCTCTATTATGGGGTATTAGAGAGTAACTGTTGTCAAAAATATTATTTAAAAGATAAATACTCATGCAATCCATGCAATTCACAAAGTGTGAAAAAAATTATCATCTGTATTTATATTAAAAAGCCATGTCTTTGCCCTATGCCCCTAAGTGGGGTTTAGGCCCCCTGCATTGCGGGTTGGTTTGGGGGGGATCTGCGGCGGGCTTGATTTGTGTGGGGCCGGCTTTTTGGTTTGATTGCTTTGATCGAACTAGAGGGTTGGTTTCGTGCAGGTTGGGTTTGCTGCGGATTTGTCTCCTCCGGGCTGGCCTCAGGTGTGTGGGGGGCCTCAAAGGGAGAATGTGTGTGTGTGTGTGTGTGTGTCTTTGCCACAAAATTATCAAGAATTATCATAATTATAAAAAAGACATTTTCAAATTATTTAACAATATCAAAAAATATATTTCTTACCCAATAATTGTTGGAATTGTAGATTTATGTAAATAACAAGACTTGGGTGTTCGTGGACCAATTAGAATTTTTTAACAACTAAATGGTACACAACAACCCACGTCCAGATATTATTGATTATATATTCTCAGTCCTTTTAGTCCAGTGAATTCCTTAATAAGCGGTGGTGTTTTCTGCAGTCTTCATTTCTGGTATTTTTCACTAAGTTACACGATTTGATAACTTTATAAAACTAAGCAAGCCAGACTTGAATCTTTTGAATCGTTACATACAATATATTTTTGTATTATACCGATACAAATGTTCTCAAATGGTAAAAGCAACGGTAAATTAAAATCAAAGTCAATAAGTAAAATAAAACAAAAGCCCACGAAGGATAATATACCACGTATTTTCCATATTATTCCCGTCCTATTTCCACGAACCTCGCTTCCCTCAGGATTCGGGAAATCTTAAATTACATTATAGTAATTAAACGGATGGTTTAATGATGAACCGCGAAACTCTATCATAAAAGTAGAATAAGTGACAGATTAACCTTCAACTTAGACTATTAAATCAATGATCACTCGTAACATTCCCAAATGCTAATCATAGGAAGCATAGTGAATACAAGCTTCTCATTACACCTTAGGCCTCTATTGAGACCGACATCAACCTTTGGGGAAACATTTCAGAATTGCATTGGTCCTTTTTTTATTGACAAAAAAAAACAGAATAAATACAAGTTAGTCATCTAAATTTTTTATTCTTCTAAATTACCAGATATGAGTACAAAAAGGCAAATTCGAGGAATCTAGAATTTGCCTTTTTATCGGGCGAATTCTTGATTTCATTCTGAAATCAAAAGGTATAATTATTTTTGTGAAAATTTCTTGTTGTAATACGTAAATGACTATTGTAAGTAGCGATTTTGCAATAACCTCGGTATGTCTGCACTAACCTTCGACATACCGAAACACGCGCAAATAATCCATTTATGATTAATAATATAAGGTATTTACTTATATGTGTTCACCACATTTACCTACCTTAATAAAAATATTAAACACTCGTTTTAAAGTCAATAGGTTAAAATAACTTTTATGATAAAAATATCATTAGATATCTTTTAAGTCGCGAACAATTAGGTGTGAACTAAAATTAAGAACGTTTTGACATAAAACGCACTAAAATTGACTTAAATACTGCTGTAGAATACCAAAATGAACTAATTTGAATATTAGTCTAATTAGGAACTTGCTTAATTTTTATAGAATACCAATGTGCACTTACTAAAATTGGAACATTCTTATTTTAGTTAGTGCACACTAAAATTGATATAGAATCGGGGGTATTGTTTCTTACTTTATGAGTCCGGACTTCAGATTATATTTGCCTACAGACTCAGTTCGCAGCGAGGGATATCACCGAGTCTCTCGCCAGTTTAAGGGTTTCCATTTCACCTGCATCGACGGCAAGGGCGGATCCAGCTTTGGCGCCAGGGGGGGGGGGGGTCACAAAGTAAATAAAGGTCATTTCCAAAATTTGGTATCTAGAAACTTAACTTTTCCAAATAAAATGTGATTTGCTAAATTTGCTATATGGAACTTTTGATCCAGGGGGGGAGGTCCCGTGTTCTAGATCAGCGCTTGATCGACGGGCTCCTAAAGAAAGCACCGTTATCGCTGGTTCGTTCACCCCTACTCCTGTCTGTTCACGGTTTTTCAGACAGGGAAATCAAGTATGTTTGCGTGTTAAATTTTCACGTTAAAAAAATGAAGCGATAGACAGAACAAACAACAAATCAAAATAGGCTTCGAAAAAATATTCAAAACTCTGCAATAAAAAAAACTGAAACCTATTTAAAAGACAACAATGATAATAGTGCAATACAACAAACAACAATAAAATATATATTTCATTAACATATTATTACACCACTTATACATAGGTACCTAATTAAAACAAAAATAAATAAAATAATAAAAACAAATTAGGCATAGGTATAAAAAAAATCTTACCCATCAGTTACGAGTAGTTGAGTAGGTGCGCACATTTTATTTATGGATAAAATATTGTGAGGGATGTTGCTAAATAACCAGTCGTGTTTGAATGTATACTTATTAGAATTTGAAACCACTAATAAGTCTACACACAAAACACGACTAAATATTTTATGATTTTCTTCACCACAAGTCTTCGCCACATTCTACTATCTAGTCCATTTCGCCCTGTGCTGAACAAGAACCTTCCCCGCTAATCTAATTTTGGTTATTAACTGAAAAAAGCATAATATCACAATGTTCAGGCGGGCTAGTACCTATGGGTTTGCTGGAGGTTTTGATTCATTTCACTACTATCGAAATTGACTCCCAAAAACTTTAAACGTTGTTTGGGCATACCGCTGATTCTTGGTTGCTAGAGCTTCGTTAGTTTTTTTGCAAGCTGTACTGCGACCATGATTTTGTAGTCTTTGTAACTTTCCTATTACTTTAAATGACAAATTATTTATTTATCTATTTACTTTTTAACATTTCTACGGCTTTAAAGCCTTTTACATTAGATTATTTTGATACATTCACAATAAATTAACAAAAATTTGAAAATTTGAGATGGTTGGTAGATCAATCGACGGCTTTCGTACGTAGTAGTTACGGCAAATTGAAAGTCGTGGGTTCCGATCGTTTTCACTTTCAGGACACAACCCATTGGTTATTATGAAAGATGTCGAACATGTATTTGTGTTCACTTTGGAAGTGCCTAGATTCTGAGTCATTAAAAAAATGATACAACAATTAAACAACTTCTTCTTCTTCTTTGCCGGGCCTCGAGTTCGAGGATCCCATAACACTCACCGCCTTTGGTCTATTCTCGAATGTGCGTAAAGACCTAACCTGGATGCGCAGACCCGACTGCACTCCGGACACACGAAGATCTCTCCGCGATCCCTTTCTCTCTGCCGTTGGGCATCTGCTCTGTAGCGGTTTTGCTGCTTCCTTGCCTCTGAGACTCCCCGGGATCGCAAGCAAACATCACGCCAGGCAAGCCTGTCATGAGCCAGCTGTTCCCAATCATCGGGGGCCCCACAGAGCTTAAGGGATTCGCGGAGGTTGTCCTTATAACGTTTTCTTTGACCTCCCACGTGTCGCCTTCCATTGACTTCACCATATAGAAGTCTCTTAGGCAGCTTATGGTCTTCCATCCTAATGACGTGCCCCACCCATCGCAACCTAACTTCCACCATCATATCCTCAATGGATCTACATCCAGACTGCTGGAGTACGGATACGTTAGTGATGTGATCGCTCCAATGCACTCGCAGTACACGTCTCAGGAATCTCTGATGGAATAGCTCGAGTGCTCTCACATGTCTACGGTAGGGAACCCAGGCCTCAGCACCATATAACAGTATAGGCAGCACAACTGCCCTATAGACAGTTAACTTTGTGAGAGGAAAAATGTCTCGGTTATTAAAAACTCTATCACCTATAGCTGAAGAGGCATTCTGAATCCTGGTGTTTATTTGCTCGTCGAGTGATGAGTTGCAGGTGACAGTGCTACCAAGATAAGTGAACCCCGAGACATTTTCCAAACTTTCCTCGTCTATAGTTATATTTACAGGAATTATCATCGATCCATCCATAGGGCATGTAACAACCTTTGTCTTTCCAATGTTCATCTCCAACCCAAACCTTCTGTAAACCTCCGCATATACATTAATAATCGATTGTAAATCTCCGGGAGAGTGAGCAACCAGTGCGCAGTCATCCGCATACTGTAACTCTGTGATATACGTTGAACTAGTTTTACTTTCAGATCGCAGCCTACGAAGGTTGTGCATTCCACCATCCATTCGAAATCTCATCTCAACGCCTCTCGTCTGCAAGTGTCTGTCAATCACCATTAAAAGGGCTGTAAGATACGCGTTAAAAAGTGTAGGCGCCAGAACGCAGCCCTGTCGAACACCGGTGTCACACGGAAAATTATCTGTTTTGATGGTCCCCACCAACACACAACAGTTGTTATCCACATGTATCTGTCTTATAATCTCGACCATTACAGGTGGAACACCAAGCCTTAAAAGCACCATCCACAATAGATCCCTATTTACTGAGTTAAAAGCCTTTGCTAGATCGACAAAGGCAACATACAATTCTCTGTTTTGTTCTCGGCATTTTTCCTGAAGTTATCTAAGCGTGAAGACCATATCTATAGTGCTACGAGCACTCCTAAATACGCACTGTGATTCAGGTGTTATACGATCCAATATCATTGTTAATCTTTTAACTATAATTTTACTTAAGATCTTACCGGCAACAGACAGCAGAGAAATACCTCTGTAATTTCCGCAGGTCAATCTGTCACCCTTTCGCTTATATACATTCACTATTTGCGCCGACTTAAAATTTGTTGGAATAGTCTTACTGCTCCAAATTGTCGCGAACAGCTCGAGAAGCATTTTTAGCACCGCTTCGCCTCCACACTTAAAAATCTCAGCCGGCACCCCATCAGCTCCAGCAGCTTTGTGCTGCTTAAGCTCGTTTATTGCAGTTCTAATTTCTTCTATGGTTGGCTGGGCTTCAAATTCCAAGTATGGTGCATACTGCGGGACTTCATCCAAGACTGTGCGGTCAATAGATCTTGATTGATTCAACAGTTCATTGTAATATTATTTCCATCTTGCCCTTATTTCTGTATCATCCGTAAGAATATCACCATTTTTACTCTTCACAGGCGTAGGACTGCAGTGCTTTGGACCATATACTACTTTTAGTGCCTCAAAGAACTTTCTTTGGTCGTTTCGATCGGCATAGGACTGCATTTCCTCCGCTCTTCTGCGCCACCACTCATTCTTTAATTGCCTTGTAAGTTTTTGAACCTCTGCTTTACTTACTCTGTAGTTGTTTTTGGCAGTAACAGAATCAGGGTTTTGCAAATAGCGGCGAAATGCCTCTCTTTTGAGATTGACCACCGATGAGATCTCACCACCACTATCCAAAAACCAGTCGTGTTGACGACGCTTAAGAGATCCACACGCAACAATCGCTGACTGATAAAGAATATCGTTTATCTTGTCGCAATGAGCATCAATATCCGCACAATTGTTGAAGCCAGCCTGTCCTGACCTATTCTCGATTTCAGAAGTGAGAGCCACCCGGGTTTCTATATTTGTTAGGCCAGATGTATTAATCCTTTTAACTTTTGAGTTAGTCATTCTTCTTTTAGGTCTATATTAAAACGCATTTTGGAGACTAACATTCTATGATCCGTCCAGCAATCTGCACCTCTGAAAACCTTCGTTGTAACACAATCTCTCAAGTCACATTGTCTTGTGATAATAAAGTCAATTTGGTGCCAGTGCTTGGATCTTGGGTGCTGCCATGTATTTTTATATTTATTTTTCATTTGAAAAACTGTATTGGTTATGACCAAGCTATGCTCAGTGCACTTCGTCAGCAGAAGCAGACCATTAGGGTTCATCTTTCCTACGCCATGCCGACCCATTACTCCTTTCCACAGCCTATAGTCTCCACCAATCCGCGAATTAAAGTCCCCCAATATGACAATCTTATCGGTCTTCTTAACAGATGAGATTACATCATCCAGTAAGCCATAAAAATTGTTCTTCTCAGCTTCAGACGATGGCAACGTCGGACCGTATGCACTGATGATACAAACATCCCTCCCATTACTTAACGGAAATTTGAGTGCCATTAAGCGTTCTGAATAGCCGATAGGAGCCTGACTTAGCAAAGGAACAAGAGCCGTCCTGATTGCAAAACCAACGCCGTGGATTCTTGGGGAGTCGAGGGGTTTACCCTTCCAGAAGAACGTGTACTTATTCTTCGTTTCCTCAATCTGTCCGGATTTAGCCAGACGAGTCTCGGAGAGGGCGGCAATGTCAATTCCATATCGGTCGAGTTCCTCTGCAATCATAGCTGATCTTCTCTCAGGGCGTTCGCTATCGTTCCTGTCCATTAATGTTCTTATATTCCATGCTGCCAGGTTCATAAACCTGACATTGTCAGATTTTTGTTTCTTTTTATTATTGTTTCGGCCACATTATGGACATCCCTTGGGTGTGGCTGCCCAAGCAGACGAAAAAATGGCGCAGGGTTATTTTTGGAGCACCTTTTCTAGCTCCCTTCCTCGACTGAGGGGAAGCAGAACGGTTCCTAAATAGGACTGCTTCGTCGCTCATGCCGCTGCCGGATTCCGGTGCCGCACCTTTCCCACCAGAAAACGACCATCGTGCACAAGCCGCTACACATGCAAACTGTCAACTAAGGACTTCCAGCCAGCCAAGCCTGCCCCCACCGCCGACAGTTCATCGCTGCGAGTCTTTGTCTTTACTTCATCAAAGGTGGTGAGTGAAGCTGTGCAATGAGTCAGTTTAAAGTGTATAAATCGCCGCACAACAATAGATACACTTGGCCACCTTCCTGGACGGTATTCAATGGCACACCAAAGTGAGACGATTGGAGTACAGAAAAGTGTTGATGCCATAGATATAGGAAAAGGGAAAGGTGAGTGGTAGGAAAAATTTCTGGATGGAAAAGGAAATGTGGGTTTATGGACTAGGCTGTCGAGGAGTGGAAATAGAAATGGAAAAGACAGCCGTGGACTAGGGCAACTCGGGTGTGTCAAGCCCGTAACTCTTTGGGTTTAGAGTTCCCTGAGTTAGTAACCAACAATATAAGTAAAACAGTCATCCCGGCGTGAATGTAATTCTGCATAATAACAGGACCTAGGTCCTAGACAAGACAAGAGAATTCAAAATATATCTAGATATATCTATATATCTGATATATAAATCTATTTTGATTTTTTTAAATCTTAATTTTAATCAATCCAAGAGAGAAACATTTGAGAGATGCTCATAAATAACTTGACATGAGACTTTGCAATCGCCCATGTCCAGATATTTAATTTTATTCTTCATCACAAGTCCTTGATATGCGGTGGTGTTTTCTGCAATCCACGCGAATCCACGTCACTATTTTTTACCGCAGTGCACAGTGAATAAAACCTTCTCATTACACCTTTGGCCTCTATTGAGACCGACATTAACCTTTCGGGAAACATTTCAGAATAGCATTGGTGCTTTAAGTCATTCACAAAAAAAACCTTTAGTTAAAACAAGGAAAATCTACATAACACAACAACAAAAAACATAATAAATAACAACAACAAAAATAGCTAACAACTCAACAGGTAACTGTTAAAAAAGATAACTAAACAAAAACCAGAAAACACAGCTATATGAAAATGGATGATAATTTTACAGTTGTCATTTGGTTACATGAAAAGTTGAATGTATTGTCTCAAAACAATATATTTTAGTCAAATAAAAAAATTGGCGATGTAGTTGGTACCTACTTTTGTGGTTGAGATACGATCAGTTGCCAGAACTCAGAATATGCAGAATTGCGTGGCATCTATACGTTGGAATTTTACAAATCACCAGATATAAGTGCAAGTTAGTCATCTAGATTTATTAATTCACTATATGACCAAAGTGCACCTTTGTCCAGTTTTTTGTGAGTTAGTGATGCTTGCCTTTTTCTCCAAACAATTCATTGGTTTGTATGGAAACTCCCACTAAAAAATAAACGGAAAAATTTTTTAAGAAAGTTTTCAAGTTGATGGCAAAATTTTACTGAAATATCAAGCTATTTGATTTCGTAAGTGAACATTATATTTTTAGAATCCAATAAATCGACAAGTAACTAAATAATATTTTTACATTATTTAACAATTCAATATAATAAAAATATTCTAAGCCAGCACTCACTTTACCAAAATTCACTTTGGATGATCCCAGATTCATTTGGTTTAAATATTCACACTTTTGTGCGAATCTTGATTCTACGCTGTTTAACGACACCCCCTTTGTAACCCCACTTAGGGGCGTAGGGAGGCAACAATGGCCTTTCACCAAAAAACATAATTTTCCCTCACGCTGCAATGTTCTTAAAGATTTCACGATATTTGGATTGGGACACCATCCCAAAGATCAAAGATCTGATGTTCAATTCTTTTGACAAGAATCCATTGAAAACATAATATTATTAAACTTACATAAATATAGTCATGTTTCATGCAATACCCCATAATAATGAGCTTCCGACGTCAGCCAGCCCATTACAGATTCCAACCGGCCTTTTATAATGTTTGAACTATCGGGCGGTTAGACTAAAATGTTATCGCGAACGCGGAATGCAAAATAAATACCTACATTAGATATTTTAAAATAATTTTAATAGCATAAAACTATAATTATTAATGTCATTATAATCTGCAATTATGAAACAAAGTAGGTATAAATATGACAAATATAAATTAATATACTATTGTGTACAAAGCATGCCCAGATACATAAACTTACAGGCTCTAGTAATGTCCGATGATAGAACATCTTCTGTCCCATCTTTACGAGCAAGTCCGAGAAAAACAGCTAATTCACACCTCTGTTATGGGGTATTAGAGTTGATCTGGTGTCAAAAAATATTATTTAAAAGATAATTATACTCATGCAATCCATGCAATTCACATTTAATAATAGCACAAAATACAGAAAATGTGAAAAACATTATCATCTGTATTTATAATAAAAAGCCATGCCTTTCCCACAAAAATATCAAGAATTATCATAATATTTGGAGGGTTTGTGTATTTACGTAGTGAAAGTTCATTATTATGAATTAAATAACACACAGTTGCACTTTCACAAAATTTATATTGAATCTCGAGCGCTTTCGTCCAACTCACGCAGACATTGTCAAGAGTCTCACTAGTGTTTTGCTTGTAGTAAAACGTTGTTGTTTCTCATAATAGGTCTTGGTGCACCGCGCATCCAAAGGTAAATATAAAAAAAATAAAATAGAAAGAATATAGATATATAGTGGAATAAAAACATACGCACTAAGCGCCAAAAAAGAAATAAACTAGTTGAGTATGAGAAAATGTTCTATAAACTATTGCCAATAACCTAAATATTACACTAAGTCCATATCGATGATCTTAAGGTGTAAAAAAACAGATCCAAAAATCATCGTAGTACGATGTCTATATTGGGGAAAAATCAGTTTTATTAGATTATCTCAAAATGAATATTTTGGCACTTAGTGCGTATTTTATTTCCACTATACTACTTATTTCTCACCAATAACCAATAAAATGTTCACACAGTTAAAATGATAACATAAAATAAAAGCAAAATTTCAGGACATAGACACAGCAAAATCACATAAATAAATGTTAAAATAACAAAGAATTGTAAGATTTTAACAAAGAATTTATTTTTTTAAAACACCATAACTGCATAATAAAAATAAAAAATTAAAAGTGTAGGATTTAAGTAGGTACCCCACATTCCTGAAATACGAAAAAAAATTAATATGTTTTTATTTATTTATTTTTTTGTTAGACGAGCTGGCTTTAAGGATTTTTGGATTTTACTTGATTTCAAACAGATGAACATTACAAGATTTTTCTAACGAACTATAGAACGATGTTTATCACATGAACCAATAATCAAAATAAAAAATTATCGCAATAATTATTTCGTTTAAACCACTACTATGCTACACAGTCAAGGACGGAGAAAGTCCAAAGATCTTTGCTTAAAATTAGTGTTCCTTAAATCATAACTTTTATCAAGTTTGTTTGGTCGCAGCAATCCATATACCCTAGGAAAAGATAAAATTAAAATTATTTAAGCATGCTTCATGCAATACCCCGTATGAATGGGCTCCCGACGTAAGCCCGCCCACTCTAGATTCCAACCGACCTTTTGTAATGTTGGACCTCTCGTGCTGTTAGACCAAATGTTATCGCGAACGCGGAATACAAGATAAATTAAGATACATATTATGTGTACAAAGCAAATAATAAACTTACAGACTTAATAAACTTAATGCCCAGATACATAAACTTACAGGTTCAAGTAATGCCCGATGATAGGAGTCCAAGGAAATGTAACGTACAATATAAGAGCATTTAAATGCCTCTTATGCCCCTACCTCACGCTCCGTCTTACCTGTGGTCTTGCCTGCGCAAGCCTGGCTTGTCAGGTAAGACGGAGCGTGCGGTGTATTGTTTTATACCAACCACACGCTCCGTCTTACCTGACAAGCCAGGCTTGCGCAGGTAAGACCACAGGTAAGACGGAGCGTGTGGTAGGGGCATTAGCCACTGCATTTCAACTCGAATCTCACCTACAAGCGTTGGACCCTGTTACGTTGGCCCATGCTGAAACGGCGGTTACATTCGGTCCCTGTTGACGCTAGGGTCAACAAGCCGAAGAGAGTACGGGGTGCCTTGCATGGCTGTCCAACATGCAGGGCATTTCCTACACCTGATTCCTTTCCTCCTGCCTTCTATGAGCCCTCCCATCCATATTCACCTAGTCCTATCATTCCGGAAGAAGTAAACCTTTCTGGCCAAAAATCCCCAATCCAAGGTGTCATTCGACCCGTGCCGAGGGATGCGTGACTAACGGGTAGGTTAGTAATTAACGGAGGCTCCCTGATACCAGGCAACCTCAGGGTGACTTTTTGCCTTACCCCTACATGGAGGGATATGAAGGGGCGGACTTTTATTTCCCTAGTTCTGGCTATGGAGGATGTACATGGCACCTTTGTAGAGCCGACCTGGTGTGATGGATATAATAGGTACTTCCACATCAGTGGTCAAAGTGGACATAAGTTCACATGATCAAAAGCATTTGTTGCAACCGAGAGATGGGAATCCTGTTGGGACCTATCTTTCAAAAAGAAGATTATGGAGACCTTTTGCGGAGGGCAGGAGCTGGGAAGACGCACTGTCACCCTGCAAGAGGCCTCTGGAGACGTGGCACAATAAGAGGCAGCGCTCTTTACTTAAAAAAAAAAAATGCCCGATGATAGAACATCTTCTGTCCCATCTTTACGAGCAAGTCCGAGAAAATCAGCTAATTCAAACCTCTGGTGTGGGGTATTAGAGTGGAGCTGGTGTCAAAAAAATATTATTTAAAAGATAAAAAATACTCATGCAATTCACATTTATTATAGCACAAAGTGTGAAAAAATTTTCATCTGTATAATAAAAAGCCATGCCTTTCCCACATAAATATTAAGAATTATCATAATTATAAGATATTATAAGATATTATTTTCAAATTATTTAACAATATCAAAAAATATATGTCTTACCCAATAATTGTTGGAATTGTAGATTTATGTAAATAACAAGACTTTGGTATTCGTGGACCACCTAGAATATTTTAACCACTTGATGGTACAGAACAGCGCATGTCCAGATATCATTAAGTCAGTCCTTGAAATCCAGTGAATGCATTAATATGCGGTGGTGTTTTCTGCAGTCCTCGTCTATTTTCGGTCCATTTCCGGTATTATTCCCTTAGTTACACGATTAGATAACTGTATAAAACCAAGTAAGCCAGACTTGAATCATTTAAATCTTTAGACAATATTTATTTGCATTTTACCAATAAAAACTTTCTCAAATGCTACAAGCAACGGTAATTAAAATCAAAGTCTATAAGTAAAATAAAACAAAAGCCCACGAAGGATAATATACCACGTATTTCCCGTCCTATTTCCACAAACCTCGCCTCCCTCAGGATTCGGGAAATCTTAAATTACATTATAGTAATTAAACGGATGGTTTAATGAAAACCGCGAAATTCTATTATAATATAAAAGTAGAATAAGTGATAGATTATCCTTCAACTTCGACCATTATATCAATGATCACTCGTAATAGTCCCAAATGCTAATCATAGGAAGCATAGTGAATACAAGCTTCTCATTACACCTTCGGCCTCTATTGAGACCGACATTAACCTTTGGGGAAACATTTCAGAATCTCATTGGTCCTTTTTGTCATTGACAAAAAAAAAACATAAGAAATAACAATAACAAAAATAGCCAACAACTCAACAGGTAACTGTTAAAAAATTGATAAATTAACAAAAAAACAGAAAACACAGCTATATGAAAATGGGTAGATATTATAGCACTAAAACAACATATTTTAGTCAAATAAAATAATTCACGATGTAGTAGATTATTTTGTGTCTGAGATTCGATCAGTTGCCAGAACTCAGAATATGCAGAATTGCGTGGTATTTATTCGTCGGTAATTTACAAATTACCAGATATAAGTACAAGTTCGTCTTATAGATTTGTTTATTCACTATATGACAAACGGGTACCTATGTCCAGTTTTTTGTGGGTTAGTGATGTTTTCTTCTTCTCCATATTAACTTTACATTGGATTGTGTCGAAAGTCACACTAAAAATTTAAAAAAAAGTTAACTAATAAATACACCATTAAATAAATATTTTCATGTTGATAGTATCTTTATTCCCTTTGGATAAACTCCGATTCATTGGGTTAAAAAATAAATATTCACAGATAACTGATGTTAAATTCAAATATAATAATGTTTCATGTAATACCTACACTATAAGAATATGCTTCTGACGTAAGCCCGCCCACTCTATGTAGATTCTAACCGACCTTTTGTAATGTTGGACCTCTCGGGCGGTTAGACTAAATGTTATCGCAAACGCGGAGTACAAAATAAATACCTACCTACATTATATATTTTAAAATAATTTTACATAACATAAAAGTACAATTATTAAGGTCATTCTAATCTGCAATAATGAAACAAAGTTATAAACATGACAAATATTAATTAAGATATGTGTACAAAGCATGCCCAGATACATAAACTTATAGGTTCAATTATTAATGCCCAAAAGATAAATACTCAGAAAATCCATGCAATTTACACAACACTATTAATTTACGTCCTAACGTAACCCTTACGTAAATCTGCAATTATAAAACAAAATATAGGTCTAAACATGAGAAATACCTATAAGAAAAATAAAAACATTTGCATGTACAAATATTCATTCATATTAATTTTATATATTTAGCTTTTGACAGACCCATTTCGAAAATTCTACAGGAATGGATTTATACAAACAAATTCAAATTCAAATATTTTTGTTGAGAGAATAAAAAACACTCAAAAATTTATCTATACACAATAATAAAATTTATACATTTATATAATTTACCCCCAAAATTGAGCAGAGCTCGTGCTTTGGGGGATAATAAAGCAAGACCCTAGGAAATAAAAAATAAAACACTGAATCAAAATAAGACGCGTCACGGTAACTAAAAAACGGCACAGGAACTATAGACAAATTATAAATACGTCGGAAAACAAATTACCAGACATGCACACCCATCGATTATATAGATTTTTTTATCACTACATAACAAACGGGTACACATTTCCTGATATTTGTGAGTTTTTTTTTTTAAAGAAGGTAAGGTGCTTATGCCCCTTGTTTCACCGCGACCAGAATAGATTTATTGTGACCGTGAGTATTAATGTTAGTGTGAAGTGTAGTTTTATTCTTCTCCATATTCTCATACCATTGTTTCAATTTGATATTTTTCTGACAAGAAAAAAATAACAATAAATACTTAGTTGTTGATAAAAAATTTCATAATATAAAAGTTTTTATGTTGATGGCAAAAATTAAAATTTCAAACGATTTTATTGGATGATATTATTATGTACAAGACACCACCCCATTGACTGAAGAACTTATGTTTAATTTTATTGGAATAAATTATCAACCAGCATACCATTTAGATTTCTGAATCACCAAAAGGTAAATTTTTATTTTACCCATCACTCCGTGTCCCGTCAAAGGTAGGCAGAGAGAACGGACCTCCACTCTTTTCTATCCAAGCATACTTCTTTCGCTTCTTCCACCGACATAACATTTCTCATCACCCTCTCCTATTTCTCTTACTTCTTACCTGGCCTTCTTTGAGGACGGAATCGATGTGTTCGATCCACGTCATTCTTGGTCGGCCTCACTTTCTTACACCTTTCTTTTCAGCCTTATGAATTCTCTTTGTCATTCTGTTTGCATCCATTCTTTCCACATGCCCAAACCATCTCAAGTCATTAACTTTCATCTTTGTCACAACACTTACTTCCATACCACGTTCCTTCCTATTCATATTCTCATTCCTTTCCATATCCAACATGGTTTTTCCACATATTCTTCGTAGAGATCTCATCTCTACTATATTTATACTCCATTCTTCTTTTTTCGTCCATGTCCACGTTTCACATCCATAAATCATTGATGGTAACAGAATTGCGTTATGCACTAGTGTTTTGCTTGTAGTAAAACGTTGTTGTTTCTCATAATAGGTCTTAGTGCACCGCCCATCCAAAGGTAAATAGAAAAGAATAAAATAGAAAGAATATAGATATATAGTGGAATAAAAAAATACGCACTAAGCGCCAAAAATTAAAAAAAAACTAGTTGAGTATGAGAAAATGTTCTATAAACTATTGCCAATAACCGAAATATTGCACTATATATATATATATATATATATATATATATATATATATATATATATATATATATATATATATATATATATATATATATATATATATATATATATATTTATAGTCGTATTGTTAAAAGGCGCAAGTCAAAATTATAAAAACAATTTAAAATCCCTCAGCCAATTCTTGGCGTCGGTCGTCAGCAAATTCAAATCCTCCATCGAGCCAGGAAACATATGTATTGGACAAACATGCACAATATGCTGTATCGTCTGTGTGTCGCTCCCACACTCACATCGGGGACTGTCGGTGTAACCCCATCTGTGGAGTTCGGCCGCACTTCTTCCACAGTCCGTTCTTATACGGTTAAGCACCGTCCATGATCTTCTATCCAGCTCAAAGCCAGCAACCCTATTCGATGGATCTTTAGACACAATATTTATTTGCATTTTACCAATAAAAACGTTCTCAAATGCTACAAGCAACGGTAATTAAAATCAAAGTCTATAAGTAAAATAAAACAAAAGCCCACGAAGGATAATATACCACGTATTTCCCGTCCTATTTCCACAAACCTCGCCTCCCTCAGGATTCGGAAAATCTTAAATTACATTATAGTAATTAAACGGATGGTTTAATGAAAACCGCGAAATTCTATTATAATATAAAAGTAGAATAAGTGACAGATTATCCTTCAACTTCGACCGATTCGATATAATATCAATGATCACTCGTAACATTCCCAAATGCTAATCATAGGAAGCATAGTGAATACAAGCTTCTCATTACATCTTAGGCCTCTATTGAGACCGACATCAACCTTTGGGGAAACATTTCAGAATCTCATTGGTCCTTTTTGTCATTGACAAAAAAAAAACATAAGAAATAACAATAACAAAAATAGCCAACAACTCAACAGGTAACTGTTAAAAAATTGATAAATTAACAAAAAAACAGAAAACACAGCTATATGAAAATGGGTAGATATTATACCACTAAAACAACATATTTTAGTCAAATAAAATAATTCACGATGTAGTACATTATTTTGTGTCTGAGATTCGATCAGTTGCCAGAACTCAGAATATGCAGAATTGCGTGGTATCTATTCGTCGGTAATTTACAAATTACCAGATATAAGTACAAGTTAGTCTTATAGATTTGTTTATTCACTATATGACAAACGGGTACCTATGTCCAGTTTTTTGTGGGTTAGTGATGTTTTCTTCTTCTCCATATTAACTTTACATTGGATTGTGTCGAAAGTCACACTAAAAATTTTAAAAAAAGTTAACTAATAAAAACACCATTAAATAAATATTTTCATGTTGATAGCATCTTTATTCCCTTTGGATAAACTCCGATTCATTGGGTTAAAAAATAAATATTCACAGATAACTGATGTTAAATTCAAATATAATAATGTTTCATGTAATACCTACACTATAAGAATATGCTCCCGACGTAAGCCCGCCCACTCTATGTAGATTCTAACCGACCTTTTGTAATGTTGGACCTCTCGGGCGGTTAGACTAAATGTCATCGCAAACGCGGAGTACAAAATAAATACTTACCTACATTAGATATTTTAAAATAATTTCACATAACATAAAACTACAATTATTAATGTCATTCTAATCTGCAATAATGAAACAAAGTTATAAACTTGACAAATATAAATTAAGATATGTGTACAAAGCATGCCCAGATACATAAACTTATAGGTTCAATTAATGCCCAAAAGATAAATACTCAGAAAATCCATGCAATTTACACAAAAAGCACAAAACTATTAATTTACGTCCTAACGTAACCCTTACGTAAATCTGCAATTATAAAACAAAATATAGGTCTAAACATGAGAAATACCTATAATAAAAATAAAAACATTTGCATGTACAAATATTCATTCATATTAATTTTATATATTTAGCTTTTGACAAACCCATTACGAAAATTCTACAGGAATGGATTTATACAAACAAATTCAAATTCAAATATTTTTATTGAGAGAATAAAAAACACTCAAAAATTTATCTATACACAATAATAAAATTTATACATTTTTTATAGGTATATAATTTACCCCCAAAATTGAGCAGAGCTCGTGCTTTGGGGGATAATAAAACAAGACCCTAGGAAATAAAAAAATTAAACACTGAATCAAAATAAGACGCGTCACGGTAACTAAAAAACGACACAGGAACTATAGACAAATTATAAATACGTCGGAAAACAAATTACCAGACATGCACACCCATCGATTATATAGATTTTTTTATCACTACATAACAAACGGGTACACATTTCCTGATATTCGTGAGTTTTTTTTTTAAAGAAGGTAAGGTGCTGATGCCCCTTGTTTTACCGCGACCAGAATAGATTTATTGTGACCGTGAGTATTAATGTTAGTGTGAAGTGTAGTTTTATTCTTCTCCATATTCTCATACCATTGTTTCAATTTGATATTTTTCTGACAAGAAAAAAATAACAATAAATACTTAGTTGTTGATAAAAAATTTCATAATATAAAAGTTTTTATGTTGATGGCAAAAATTAAAATTTCAAACGATTTTATTGGATGATATTATTATGTACAAGAGACCACCCCATTGACTGAAGAACTTATGTTTAATTTTATTGGAATAAATTATCAACCAGCATACCATTTAGATTTCTGAATCACCAAAAGGTAAATTTTTATTTTACCCATCACTCCGTGTCCCGTCAGGGGTAGGCAGAGAGAACGGACCTCCACTCTTTTCTATCCAAGCATACTTCTTTCGCTTCTTCCACCGACATAACATTTCTCATCACCCTCTCCTATTTCTCTTACTTCTTACCTGGCCTTCTTTGAGGACGGAATCGATGTGTTCGATCCACGTCATTCATGGTCGGCCTCGCTTTCTTACACCTTCATTTCAGCCTTATGAATTCTCTTTGTCATTCTGTCTGCATCCATTCTTTCCACATGTCCAAACCATCTCAACTTATTAACTTTCATCTTTGTCACAACACTTACTTCCATACCACGTTCCTTCCTATTCATATTCTTATTCCTTTCCATATCCAACATGGTTTTTCCACATATTCTTCGTAGAGATCTCATCTCTACTATATTTATACTCCATTCTTCTTTTTTCGTCCATGTCCACGTTTCACATCCATAAATCATTGATGGTAACAGAATTGCGTTATGCACTAGTGTTTTGCTTGTAGTAAAACTTTGTTGTTTCTCATAATAGGTCTTAGTGCACCGCCCATCCAAAGGTAAATAGAAAAGAATAAAATAGAAAGAATATAGATATATAGTGGAATAAAAACATACGCACTAAGCGCCAAAAATTAAAAAAAACTAGTTGAGTATGAGAAAATATTCTATAAACTATTGCCAATAGCCAAAATATTGCACTAAGTCCATATCGATGATCTTAAGGTGTAAAAAAACAAATCCAAAAATCATCGTAGTACTATGTCTATATGGGGGAAAATCAATTTTATTAGATTATCTCAAAATGAATATTTTGGCACTTAGTGCGTATTTTATTTCCACTATACTACTTATTTCTCACCAATAACCAATAAAATGTTCACACAGTTAAAATGATAACATAAAATAAAAGCAAAATTTCAGGACATAGACACAGCAAAATCACATAAATAAATGTTAAAATAACAAAGAATTGTAAGATTTTAACAAAGAATTTATTTTTTTAAAACACCATAACTGCATAATAAAAATAAAAAAGTGTAGGATTTAAGTAGGTACCCCACATTACTGAAATACGAAAGAAAAATTGAACATGTTTTTATTTATTTATTTTTTTGTTAGAAGAGCTGGCTTTAAGGGTTTTTGGATTTTACTTGATTTCAAACAGATGAACATTACAAGATTTTTCTAACGAACTATAGAACGATGTTTATCACATGAACCAATAATCATAATAAAAAATTATCGCAATAATTATTTCGTTTAAACCACTACTATGCTACACAGTCAATGACGGAGAAAGTCCAAAGATCTTTGCTTAAAATTAGTGTTCCTTAAATCATAACTTTTATCAAGTTTGTTTGGTCGCAGCAATCCATATACCCTAGGAAAAGATAAAATTAAAATTATTTAAGCATGCTTCATGCAATACCCCGTATGAATGGGCTCCCGACGTAAGCCCGCCCACTCTAGATTCCAACCGACCTTTTGTAATGTTGGACCTCTCGTGCTGTTAGACTAAAATGTTATCGCGAACGCGGAATACAAGATAAATTAAGATAGGTATATATGTGTACAAAGCATGCCCATACATAAACTTATAGGTTCAAGTAATGTCCGATGATAGGAGTCCAAGGAAATGTAACGTACAATATAAGAGCATTTAAATGCCTCTTAGCCACTGCATTTCAACTCGAATCTCACCTACAAGCGTTGGACCCTGTTACGTTGGCCCATGCTGAAACGGCGGTTACATTCGGTCCCTGTTGACGCTAGGGTCAACAAGCCGAAGAGAGTACGGGGTGCCTTGCATGGCTGTCCAACATGCAGGGCATTTCCTACACCTGATTCCTTTCCTCCTGCTTTCTATGAGCCCTCCCATCCATATTCACCTAGTCCTATCATTCTGGAAGGAGTAAACCTTTCTGGCCAAAAATCCCCAATCCAAGGTGTCATTCGACCCGTGTCGAGGGATGCGTGACTAACGGGTAGGTTAGTAATTAACGGAGGCTCCCTGATACCAGGCAACCTCAGGGTGACTTTTTGCCTTACCCCTACATGGAGGGATATGAAGGGGCGGACTTTTATTTCCCTAGTTCTGGCTATGGAGGATGTACATGGCACCTTTGTAGAGCCGACCTGGTGTGATGGGTATATAATAGGTACTTCCACATCAGTGGTCAAAGTGGACATAAGTTCACATGATCAAAAGCATTTGTTGCAACCGAGAGATGGGAATCCTGTTGGGACCTATCTTTCAAAAAGAAGATTATGGAGATCTTTTGCGGAGGGCAGGAGCTGGGAAGACGCACTGTCACCCTACAAGAGGCCACTGGAGACGTGGCACAATAAGAGGCAGCGCTCCATGAATTCATTGAAGGATGTCACAATAGATCTTATTGGTCGCGGTGACTCAAAGGGCATAATATGGTCCAATGACCTTCTTTACTAAAAAAAAAAAAATGCAAGATGATAGAACATCCTCTGTCCCATCTTTACGAGCAATTCCGAGAAAAACAGCTAATTCACACCTCTGGTATGGGGTATTAGAGTGGAGCTGGTGTCAAAAAAATATTATTTAAAAGATAAAAAATACTCATGCAATTCACATTTATTATAGCACAAAGTGTGAAAAAATTATCATCTGTATTATAAAAAGGCATGCCTTTCCCACATTAATATTAAGAATTATCATAATAATTATGAGATATTATTTTCATATTATTTAACAATATCAAAAAATATATGTCTTACCCAATAATTATAGTTGGAATTGTAGATTTATGTAAATAACAAGACTTGGGTGTTCGTGGACCACCTAGAATATTTTAACCACTTGATGGTACAGAACAGCGCATGTCCAGATATCGATAAGTCAGTCCTTGAAATCCAGTGAATGCATTAATATGCGGTGGTGTTTTCTGCAGTCTTCGTCTATTTTCGGTCCATTTCCGGTATTATTCACTTAGTTACACGATTAGATAACTGTATAAAACTAAGTAAGCCAGACTTGAATCATTTAAATCTTTAGACACAATATTTATTTGCATTTTACCAATAAAAACGTTCTCAAATGCTACAAGCAACGGTAATTAAAATCAAAGTCTATAAGTAAAATAAAACAAAAGCCCACGAAGGATAATATACCACGTATTACCCAAAATAGCCAACAACTCAACAGGTTTAACTGTTAAAAAATTGATAAATTAACAAAAAAACAAAAAACACAGCTATATGAAAATGGGTAGATATTATAGCACTAAAACAACATATTATTTTAGTCAAATAAAATAATTCACGATGTAGTACATTATTTTGTGTCTGAGATTCGATCAGTTGCCAGAACTCAAAATATGCAGAATTGCGTGGTATCTATTCGTCGGTAATTTACAAATTACCAGATATAAGTACAAGTTAGCCATATAGATTTGTTTATTCACTATATGACAAACGGGTACCTATGTCCAGTTTTTTGTGGGTTAGTGATATTTTCTTCTTCTCCATTTTAACTTTACATTGGATTGTGTCGAAAGTCACATTAAAAATTAAAAAAAAAGTTTAAAAAAACACCATTAAATAATTTTTTTCATATTCATAGCAAAATTTTATTGAAATGTCAATATCTTTATTCACTTTGGAAAAACTCCGATTCATTGGGATAAAAAATAAATATTCACAGATAACTGATGTCAAATTCAAATAAGTATAATCATGCTTCATGCAATACCCTATAAGAATAGGCTGCCGATGTAAGCCCGCCTACTCCAGATTCCAACCGACCTTTTGTAATGTTGGACCTCTCGGGCGGTTAGACTAAATGTCATCGCAAACGCGGAGTACAAAATAAATACCTACCTACATTAGATATTTTAAAATAATTTTACATAACATAAAACTACAATTATTAATGTCATTCTAATCTGCAATAATGAAACAAAGTTATAAACATGACAAATATAAATTAAGATATGTGTACAAAGCATGCCCAGATACATAAACTTATAGGTTCAATTAATGCCCAAAAGATAAATACTCAGAAAATCCATGCAATTTACACAAAAAGCACAAAACTATTAATTTACGTCCTAACGTAACCCTTACGTAAATCTACAATTATAAAACAAAATATAGGTCTAAACATGAGAAATACCTATAATAAAAATAAAAACATTTGCATGTACAAATATTCATTCATATTAATTTTATATATTTAGCTTTTGACAGACCCATTACGAAAATTCTACAGGAATGGATTTATACAAACAAATTCAAATTCAAATATTTTTATTGAGAGAATAAAAAACACTCAAATATTTATCTATACACAATAATAAAATTTATACATTTTTTATAGGTATATAATTTACCCCCAAAATTGAGCAGAGCTCGTGCTTTGGGGGATAATAAAGCAAGACCCTAGGAAATAAAAAATAAAACACTGAATCAAAATAAGACGCGTCACGGTAACTAAAAAACGGCACAGGAACTATAGACAAATTATAAATACGTCGGAAAACAAATTACCAGACATGCACACCCATCAATTATATAGATTTTTTTATCACTACATAACAAACGGGTACACATTTCCTGATATTTGTGAGTTTTTTTTTTAAAGAAGAAACCATCTTATTGACTTTCATCTTTGTCACAACACTTACTTCCATACCACGTTCCTTCCTATTCATATTCTCATTCCTTTCCATATCCCAAATGGTTTTTCCACATATTCTTCGTAGAGATCTCATCTCTACTGCATTTATACTCCATTCTTCTTTTTTCGTCCATGTCCACGTTTCACATCCATACATCATTGATGGTAACAGAATTGCGTTATGCACTTATGTTTTTGGTTGTAGTAAATAATATTGTTGTTTCTCATAATAGGTCTTAGTGCACCGCCCACCCAAAGGTAAATAGAAAAGAATATAGATATACTTATTTCTCACAAATCACTAATACAATGTTCACACAGTAAAAATGATATCATAAAATAAAAGCAAAATTTTAATACATAGACACAGCGAAATCACATAAATAAATGTAAAAAATAACAAAGAATTGTAGGATTTAGGCTCAACAAAACCCCATAACCCCGTGCATAATAAAAATAAAAAGTGTAGGATTTAAGTAGGTACCCCACAATCCTGAAACAATCCTGAAATACGAAAGAAAAATTGAACATGTTTTATTGTCGCTTTATTTCAGCTCTAAGAGCTGACGTTAAGGATTTTTGGACTTTACTTGATTTCAAACAGATGAACATTACAAGATTTTTCTAAGGAACTATAGACCGACTAGCTGACCGATCGAACTTCGTCTCGCCTTCAATCAAAAGTCAATAAAATATTTAAAAAAAATCAAAAGTTATGTGGTAATTATGAATCAGTTATTTCAAAAGCACCAAAACTCCCCCGTTCCATACTAACTTTAATATTATATTATTTCATACTATTTTCCATCCATTTTTAGATTTTTTAATAGTTGTTATAATAATATGTTATCCGTAGCGAAGAAGAAATTTTTAAAATTATAGATGTGAACAAATTATAAAAAAGCTTGAAAAGTACCATCAAAAACGATATTTTTAATTTCAATCATTATTATACCACCATCTGTAGAAAAATAGGAAAAACATTGAATGTTTCTATCAAAATATTAATCTACCAGACATCTCCCTATTTCCCCCAACAGATGTCGGTGGCGGTACCGATACCGAACCCGTTCCATACAAATTTTAATATTGTATTTTACATAAGTTCTTATCAGTTTATTCACCTTTTTTTTAAATGAATCTGTGCTCATTCAAAGTGAACACAAATACACTTTTGACATCTTTCACACTAAGCAAATGTTTGTGTCGTGAAAGTGGAAAATGGTCGGCACGGCCGGGATTTGAACCCACGACCTCCGCACGAAACAGTGCGAAAGCCGGCGTCGTTACCGCTGGTCTACCAACCGTTATCCGGAGCGGAGAAGAATCCAATAAATCAAACATTGGAACAATCTGTTAGTGGATCTCGAGTTATAAGTGTTCGCACTAACCCGACTTTCATTTATATTAGAGATGTTATCAATAATTACCCACAAATTATTAGAATAAATTCGAAAATGAAAAAAAAAAACTGTTTTTATAAGCTCTTTTATGGCCAAAATAGGGATTAAGTTACTGAAAAAAACATAATTTCATTTAAAATATTAACGTACCTACATCTAGAATAGATAGATTCTTCAAACATGCGATTATTTTGTTATTCTCAGAAATATTGTCAATGTTTAAATTTTTATGTAGGTACCTAATATGTTTTTGTAAAAGCAACCTCGTTGCGTGGAATCAATAAATAAAAAATAAATAAAAAATTATAACCTAACAAAATCTCTGTAAGTTTACAAAATATTTGTAGAACATACCTAATAAATCTATATTTCAAGTTAAAATAAATACCTACATTTCCAAAATTTTCTCGAATCGAAAATAGAATTCATATTTAAAAAAAAAAAACTCGTTTAAAATAGAGAAAACATCGATGTTTCTATCCGATGCATCGGATAACCTTGATGTACCTATAGTTCCAATACAATGCGCATCGATGTATTACTTTATCTAAGGTTACCTATTATAAGTTGTAAAATTTATTGTATTTTTACGACTTAATAAAATAAATAAATAAAAAAATAAATAAATACCTAGCCAACCGTACTTTGTACATACCTACCTATATCTTTCTCTCAATATAAAGAAAAAATCTTAACATAATACCTGCTTAGAAAAAGAACGACAATTTTATGACGTTTTAATAAAAAACACAAACGATTCTTAGGTCTTATGTACGCTTTTTGGGAAATAAAATCACCCTTTTTACGAACGTAGTTGTTTTACTCAATCTTGTTTTGACATATAAAAGTTGAAATGGGAGCAAAAAACGCAAAAACTAAAAACATTAATGAAAACAGAAATATAGTATCTAGAAAGCCCCTGTTTTCATCTAAACCATCCTTGGGTAACCCTCGACATTTCCAATTTTTTTCATCGAAATCCGTCCAGTAATAAAAGAGGAGTTAGGTAACAAAGAAAACGGCTAGATTTTTATAGAGTAAGATGTTTATCACATGAACCACTAATCAAAATAAAAAATGATTGCAATAATTCGGTTTAAACCACTAAGTTACACAGTCAAGGACGGAGAAAGTCCAAAGATCTTTGCTTAAAATTAGTATTCCTTAAATCATAACTTTTATCAAGTTTGTTTGGTCACAGCAATCCATATAACCTAGGAAAACATAAAATTACAATTATTTATGCATGCTTCATGCAATACCCCGTATGAATGGGCTCCCGACGTAAGCCCGCCCACTCTAGATTCTAACCGACCTTTTGTAATGTTGGACCTCTCGTGCTGTTATCTATCCTATCCTAACCTTCACATTACACCTTAGGCCTCTATTGAGACCGACATTAACCTTTGGGGAAACATTTCAGAATTTCATTGCTGCTTTTTGTCATTGACAAAAAAAAACATAATAAATAACAATAACAAAAATAGCCAACAACTCACAGGTACCTGTTAAAAATTTGATAAATGGACAAAAAACAGACACACAGCTATATAAAAATGGAAAGATATTATAGTCGTTTTTTGGTTACATGAAAAGTTGAATGTTTTGTCCTATAACAACATATTATTTTAGTCAAATAAAAAAAATCGCGATGTAGTAGGTACTTACATTCTTTTGTGTTTGAGATTCGACCAGAACTAAGAATATGCAGAATTGCGTGGCATCTATTCGTCGGAAATTTACAAATGACCAGATATGAGTACAAATTAGTCATATAGATTTTTTTATTCACTATTTGACAAACATGTACCATATCCAGTTTTTTTGTGAGTAAGTGATGTTTTCTTCTTCTCCCTATTAACCTACAATGGATTGTGTCGAGAGTCACACTAAAAATTAAACAAAAAAAAACACCATTAAATAATAATTAATGTTTTCATATTGATGGCATTATTTTATTGAAATGTCAATCTCTTTATTCACCTTGGATAAACTCCGATTCATTGGGTTAAAAATATTCACAAATAACTGATGTCAAATTGTCCATGTCCACGTTTTAGGTACATCCATACATCATTGATGGTAACAGAATTAGTGTTCCTTAAATCATAACGTTTATCAAGTTTGTTTGGTCACAGAAATCCATATAACCTAGAAAAACATAAAATTAAAATTATTTAAGCATGCTTCATGCAATACCCCATATGAATGGGCTCCCGACGTAAACCCGCCCACTCTAGATTCCAACCGACCTTTTGTAATGTTGGACCTCTCGTGCTGTTAGACTAAATATTATCGCGAACGCCGAATACAAGATAAATTAAGATACATGTGTACAAAGCATGCCCAGATACATAAATTTACAGGTTCAAGTAATGCCCGATGATAGAACATCTTCTGTCCCATCTTTACGAGAAAGTCCGAGAAAAACAGCTAATTCACACCTCTGGTATGGGGTATTAGAGTGGAGCTGGTGTCATAAAAATATTATTTAAAAGATAAATACTCATGCATTTCACATTTATTTAATTATAGCAAAAATCGTGAAAAAATATCATCTGTATTCTGTATAATAAAAAGCCATGCCTTTCCCAGATAAATATTAAGAATTATCATAATTATTAGATATTATTTTCAAATTATTTAACAATATCAAAAAATATATATCTTACCCAATAATTGTTGGAATTGTAGATTTATGTAAATAACAAGACATGGGTGTAGGGATTGCAATCCGGTCTCATTTTGAATCCGGCCGGATCCAACCGGATTTTCGTCAATCCGGCCTGATCCGATCGGATCCGACCGGATTGAGCTAACATTGATGAATTAACATTTTTAACAATAATAAAGGCTTAAAATAAAACGGTACGTATATGAAATTAATTTAAATAGGGTATGACTTCTTTTAAATAGTAAAAACTATAAAAATTTAGTTTTTTTTTTAATAAAATTACAAATTAGATTACGTTTTATAAAATTCAAATTGATATTCATCGAAAATAAGTAACATATTTATATAACCTGCTTGATTGATCATGATATACGATGTGCAAACTAAAACCGACAACACGAAAAAGAAAGATACTCAAAAAATCACCAACTCATAGTGGAATAAACCATTCGAGGCAGAGTAAGAAACTCCAGATTCGGAACTTTTGCGATATCGAGAACGTCAGGCAATGGGGTAGAAATAGAAGGCATTATTGGAAAGACCACGTTAACAGAACGGATCCGGTGATTCTGGAAATTACAAGAGGATGAAATCACATCAACCAGCAGACCCTTGTACGAGCACCAAAGAGATGGATGAGCAGTTGGACATGCGCGTCCCAGGAGTAATACCTATAACCGGGAATAATCAGAGACACTCCTATATATTATCAAGAATAAGTCTGAGAAATTATTTCAGTTTTAGCCTTGAATATAACTGCACACACATTGTGATAGACTACCGAACTAATCTAATAAAAAGCAGACAATTATCACAATTATTTTGCTTTTAAAAAGGTTAATATATATTTTATTGGCTAAATTATTGTTTAATATTCTCACCATTTTTCTAACAGGTGTCTTTTCATTCGACAGTCAATATTTTCAATACGATCAGTAAACACTAGCTTTAAAATCCTACCTTGGGCACGAGGAGGCAAAAGCAGCATTCCACTGCGCTCAGTGTTACGCATTTGCCTCCTTTTCTCTTTTTATCTTTATGGGTACCCACAATTTTACCTACAATGACCCTATGAAATTGCTAGGGATACGGGTTCGAGTTCTGTCCATGTTGAGTTTGTTGAAAAATCCTTTGATATGATAAACCGGATCCGATCTCCGGATCCGTCAATTTGCGCCGGATCCGATATGAGCCTTTTGATGCCGGATCCGCCGGAATACCGGATCCGGTTTTCCGGATTGCAATCCCTACATGGGTGTTCGTGGACCAACTAGAATATTTAACCACTAGATGGTACAGAGCAGCGCATGTCCAGATATCATTAAGTCAGTCCTTGAAATCCAGTGAATGCATTAATATGCGGTGGTGTTTTCTGCAGTCTTCGTCTATTTTCGGTCCATTTCCGGTATTATTCACTTAGTTACACGATTAGATAACTGTATAAAACTAAGTAAGCTAGACTTGAATCATTTGAATCTTTAGACACAATATTTATTTGCATTTTACCAATAAAAACGTTCTCAAATGCTACAAGCAACGGTAATTAAAATCAAAGTCTATAAGTAAAATAAAACAAAAGCCCACGAAGGATAATATACCACGTATTTCCCGTCCTATTTCCACAAACCTCGCCTCCCTCAGGATTCGGGAAATCTTAAATTACATTATAGTAATTAAACGGATGGTTTAATGAAAACCTCGAAATTCTATAATAATATAAAAGTAGAATAAGTGACAGATTATCCTTCAACTTCGACCATTAAATCAATGATCACTCGTAACATTCCCAAAAAATGCTAATCATAGGAAGCATAGTGAATACAAGCTCCTCATTACACCTTAGGCCTCTATTGAGACCGACATTAACCTTTCGGGAAACATTTCAGAATTTCATTAGTGCCTTTATAGTCATTGACAAAAAAAACATAAGAAATAACAATAACAAAAATAGCCAACAACTCACAGGTACCTTTTAAAAATTTGATAAATGGACCAAAAACACACATACAGCTATATAAAAATGGAAAGATATTATAGTCGTTTTTTGGTTACATGAAAAGTTGAATGTTTTGTCCTATAACAACATATTATTATAGTCAAATAAAAAAAATCGCGATGTAGTATGTACCTACATTCTTTTGTGTTTGAGATTCGACCAGAACTAAGAATATGCAGAATTGCGTGGCATCAATTCGTCGGAAATTTACAAATGACCAGATATGCGTACAAGTTAGTCATATAGATTTTTTTATTCACTATTTGACAAACGTGTACCATATCCAGTTTTTTGTGAGTTAGTGATGTTTTCTTCTTCTCCATATTAACTTTCCATTGGATTGTTTCGAGAGTCACACTAAAAATTAAACAAAAAAAACACCATTAAATAATAATTAATGTTTTCATATTGATGGCATTATTTTATTGAAATGTCAATCTCTTTATTCACCTTGGATAAACTCCGATTCATTGGGTTAAAAATATTCACAAATAACTGATGTCAAATTGTCCATGTCCACGTTTAAGGTACATCCATACATCATTGATGGTAACAGAATTAGTGTTCCTTAAATCATAACTTTTATCAAGTTTGTTTGGTCGCAGCAATCCATATACCCTAGGAAAAGATAAAATTAAAATTATTTAAGCATGATTCATGCAATACCCCGTATGAATGGGCTCACGACGTAAGCCCGCCCACTCTAGATTCCAACCGACCTTTTGTAATGTTGGACCTCTCGTGCTGTTAGACTAAATGTTATCGCGAACGCGGAATACAAGATAAATTAAGATACATATGTGTACAAAGCATGCCCAGATACATAAATTTACAGGTTCAAGTAATGCCCGATGATAGAACATCTTCTGTCCCATCTTTACGAGAAAGTCCGAGAAAAACAGCTAATTCACACCTCTGGTATGGGGTATTAGAGTGGAGCTGGTGTCAAAAAGTTATTATTTAAAAGATAAATACTCATGCATTTCACATTTATTTAATTATAGCAAAAAGCGTGAAAAAATATCATCTGTATTCTGTATAATAAAAAGCCATGCCTTTCCCAGATAAATATTAAGAATTATCATAATTATTAGATATTATTTTCAAATTATTTAACAATATCAAAAAATATATATCTTACCCAATAATTGTTGGAATTGTAGATTTATGTAAATAACAAGACATGGGTGTTCGTGGACCAACTAGAATATTTAACCACTAGATGGTACAGAGCAGCGCATGTCCAGCCAGTTATCATTAATAATTATATTCTCAGTGAGTGTAGTCCAGTAAATTCCTTCATATGCGGTGGTGTTTTCTGTAGTCTTTGTCATTTCTGGTATTTTTCACTTAAGTAATTACATGATCTGATAACTGTATAAAACTAAGTAAGCTAGACTTGAATCATTTAAATCTTTAGACACAATATTTATTTACATTTTACCAATAAAAACGTTCTCAAATGCTACAAGCAACGGTAATTAAAATCATAATCTATAAGTATAATAAAACTAAAGCCCGCTAAGGATAATATACCACGTATTTCCCGTCCTATTTCCACAAACCTCGCCTCCCTCAGGATTCGGGAAATCTTAAAATACATTAAAGTAATTAAACGGATGGTTTAATGAAAACCGCGAAATTCTATAATAATATAAAAGTAGAATAAGTGACAGATTATCCTTCAACTTCGACTATGAAATCAATGATCACTCGTAACATTCCCAAATGCTAATCATAGGAAGCATAGTGAATACAAGCTTCTCATTACACCTTAGTCCTCTATTGAGACCGACATTAACCTTTGGGGAAACATTTCAGAATTTCATTAGTGCTATTAGTCATTGACAAAAAAAAACATAAGAAATAACAATAACAAAAATAGCCAACAACTCACAGGTACCTGTTAAAAATTTGATAAATGGACAAAAAAGAGAAAACACAGCTATATGAAAATGTGTAGATATTATAGCACTAAAACAATATATTTAAGTCAAATAAAAAATTCACGGTGTAGTACATTATTTTATGTCTGAGATTCGATCAGATGCCAGAACTCAGAATATGCAGAATTGCGTGGTATCTATTCGTCGGTAATTTACAAATTACCAGATATAAGTACAAGTTTGTATTATAGATTTGTTTATTCACTATAATGACAAACGAGTACTTATGTCCAGTTTTTGTGAGTTAGTGATGTTTTCTTCTTCTCCATATTAACTTTCCATTGGATTGTTTCGAAAGTCACACTAAAAATTAAACAAAAAAAAACACCATTAAATAATAATTAATGTTTTCATATTGATGGCATTATTTTATTGAAATGTCAATCTCTTTATTCCCCTTGGATAAACTCCGATTCATTGGGTTAAAAATATTCACAAATAACTGATGTCAAATTGTCCATGTCCACGTTTTAGGTACATCCATACATCATTGATGGTAACAGAATTAGTGTTCCTTAAATCATAACGTTTATCAAGTTTGTTTGGTCACAGAAATCCATATAACCTAGAAAAACATAAAATTAAAATTATTTAAGCATGCTTCATGCAATACCCCATATGAATGGGCTCCCGACGTAAGCCCGCCCACTCTAGATTCCAACCGACCTTTTGTAATGTTGGACCTCTCGTGCTGTTAGACTAAATGTTATCGCGAACGCGGAATACAAGATAAATTAAGATACATATGTGTACAAAGCATGCCCAGATACATAAATTTACAGGTTCAAGTAATGCCCGATGATAGAACATCTTCTGTCCCATCTTTACGAGCAAGTCCGAGAAAAACAGTTAATTCACACCTCTGGTATGGGGTATTAGAGTGGAGCTGGTGTCATAAAAATATTTTTTAAATGATAAATACTCATGCATTTCACATTTATTTAATTATAGCAAAAAGCGTGAAAAAAATATCATCTGTATTCTGTATAATAAAAAGCCATGCCTTTCCCAGATAAATATTAAGAATTATCATAATTATTAGATATTATTTTCAAATTATTTAACAATATCAAAAAATATATATCTTACCCAATAATTGTTGGAATTGTAGATTTATATAAATAACAAGACATGGGTGTTCGTGGACCAACAAGAATATTTAACCACTAGATGGTACAGAGCAGCGCATGTCCAGATATTTTTTTTTTTTTTAATGAATCTGTGCTCACTCAAAGTGAACACAAATACACTCCTTGACTCTTTCACAGTAAGCTACCGAAAGCTTGTGTCGTGAAAGAGGAAGATGGTCGGCACCTGGGATCGAACCACGACGTCCGCAGTACGAAAGCCGACGTTGTAACCGCTGGGTCACCAACCACTTCATGCTTAAATAATTATACATGCTTAAATAATATTATTAAGTCAGTTCTTGAAATCCAGTGAATGCATTAATATGCGGTGGTGTTTTCTGCAGTCTTCGTCTATTTTCGGTCCATTTCCGGTATTATTCACTTAGTTACACGATTAGATAACTGTATAAAACTAAGTATTCTATATAAACTTCTCCATAAGAGGCTCGCAGACTATTTACACCTTTAAAAAATCACTGACGGGAATATAATGCCCTACTCCAAATTTAAAGAGGATCCCCCCTCCCACCTTCCCTAGTTTTTTATGCTGAGTTTTTATTTAGTAATCTTTTACCTACCTATTGAGTTTATTTTAATTTACTGAATGTGTTTTAATTATTGGATTTATTTTAATTTTTAATTTGTTGGATTTATTTTAATGTTTAATTTATTGGATTTATTTTAATTTACTGGATTTATTTAAATTTTTAATTTATACGATTTATTTTAATTATTAATTTATTGTATTTATTTTAGTTTATTGAAGGTATTTTGATTAATTGAATTTATTTAGGATTTATTTTGTATATTTTATTTTATTTGGGTTTAGTTTTATATGAATTTTACCTTTTTTAAATTTCATATCTTTATTTAGTCTCTTAATTGTGTGATCTCTTTTTTCTTTTTTTTTTTTCTTTTCGCGTATCTTGTTCTTGTATTGCTTGTTTGTAATTTGGGTTGGCTGGAAGAGATCCTTCGGGATAAGTCCGCCCTTTGAATCTTTGAATGTTTTGTATGAGTTGATTTTTGATACACAATAAAGCTTTATTTATTTATTTATTATTATTATTAAGCTAGACTTGAATCATTTGAATCTTTAGACACAATATTTATTTGCATTTTACCAATAAAAACGTTCCCAAATGCTACAAGCAACGGTAATTAAAATCAAAATCTATAAGTAAAATAAAACTAAAGCCCACGAAGGATAATATACCACGTATTTCCCGTCCTATTTCCACAAATCTCGCCTCCCTCAGGATTCGGGAAATCTTAAATTACATTATAGTAATTAAACGGATGGTTTAATGAAAACCACGATTCTATAATAATATAAAAGTAGAATAAGTGACAGATTATCCTTCAACTTCGACCATTAGTAGGTAGATATTATAGCACTAAAACAACATATTTTAGTCAAATAAAAAATTCACGGTGTAGTACATTATTTTGTGTCTGAGATTCGATCAGATGCCAGAACTCAGAATATGCAGAATTGCTTGGTATCTATTCGTCGGTAATTTATAATAATATAAAAGTAGAATAAGTGACAGATTATTCTTCAACTTCGACCATTAAATCAATGATCACTCGTAACATTCCCAAATGCTAATCATAGGAAGCATAATGAATACAAGCTTCTCATTACACCTTAGGCCTCTATTGAGACCGACATTAACCTTTGGGGAAACATTTCAGAATTGCATTTTGTGCTTTTAGTCATTGACAAAAAAAAAACATAAGAAATAACAATACCAAAATAGCCAACAACTCAACAGGTAACTGTTAAAAAAATAATAAATGAACAAAAAACAGAAAACACAGCTATATAAAAATGGAAAGATATTATAGTCGTTTTTTGGTTACATGAAAAATTGAATGTTTTGTCCTATAACAACATATTATTTTAGTCAAATAAAAAAATTCGCGATGTAGTAGGTACCTACATTATTTTGTGTCTGAGATTCGATCTGCAGCCCGATTCACGGAAAAGTTTAAGTCTAAGTTTAGTTCGAAGTTCGAACGAAGTTCGATTCAAACTTTTCCGTGAATAGGTACATAGACTGTAGATAGTCGCCGCCTACAATTATTATTACCAGCAGCCCTATTCACGGAAAAGTTTGAATCGAACTTCGTTCGAACTTCGAACAAAACTTAGACTTAAACTTTTCCGTGAATCGGGCTGCAGATGCCAGAACTCAGAATATGCAGAATTGCGTGGTATCTACATATTCGTCGGTAATTTACAAATTACCAGATATAAGTACAAGTATGTAATATAGATTTGTTTATTCACTATATTACAAACGGGTACCTATGTCCAGTTTTTTGTGAGTTAGTGATGTTATCTTCTTCTCCATATCAGCTTTACATTGGATTGTGTCGAAAGTCACACTAAAAATTAAAAAAAAAAAGTTAACAAAAAATCACACTTAAATAAATGTTTTCAAATAAATGGCAAATTTTATTGAAATGTGAATATCGCGAAACTCTATAATAATATAAAAGTAGAATAAGTAACAGATTATCCTTCAACTTAGACTATTAAATCAATGATCACTCGTAACATTCCCAAATGCTAATCATAGGAAGCATAATGAATACAAGCTTCTCATTACACCTTAGGCATCAAATCTATTGAGACCGACATTAACTTTTCGGGAAACATTTCAGAATTTCATTAGTGCCTTTAGTCATTGACAAAAAAAAAACATAAGAAATAACAATAACAAAAATAGCCAACAACTCACAGGTACCTGTTAAAAATTTGATAAATGGACAAAAAAGTGAAAACACAGCTATATGAAAATGGGTAGATATTATAGCACTAAAACAACATATTTTAGCCAAATAAAAAATTCACGGTGTAGTACATTATTTTGTGTCTGAGATTCGATCAGATGCCAGAACTCAGAATATGCAGAATTGCGTGGTATCTATTCGTCGGTAATTTACAAATTACCAGATATAAGTACAAGTTTGTATTATAGATTTGTTTATTCACTATAATGACAAACGAGTACTTATGTCCAGTTTTTGTGAGTTAGTGATGTTTTCTTCTTCTCTATATCAACTTTACATTGGATTGTGTCGAAAGTCACACTAAAAATTTAAAAAAAATTAACAAAAAAGAAACACCATTAAATAAATATTTTCATGTTGATAGCATCTTTATTCCCTTTGGATAAACTCCGATTCATTGGATTAAAAAAAAAATATTCACAGATAACTGATGTTAAATTCAAATATAATCATGTTTCATGTAATACACTATAAGAATATGCTCCCGACGTAAGCCCGCCCACTCTATGTAGATTCCAACCGACCTTTTGTAATGTTGGACCTCTCGGGCGGTTAGACTAAATGTTATCGCAAACGCGGAGTACAAAATAAATACCTACCTACATTAGATATTTTAAAATAATTTTACATAACATAAAACTACAATTATTAATGTCATTATAATCTGCAATTATGAAACAAAGTAGGTATAAATATGACAAATATAAATTTAGATATGTGAACAAAGCATGTCCAGATGCGTATACTTACAGGTTCAATTAATAGAACATCTTCTGTCCCATCTTTACGAGCAAGTCCGAGAAAAACAGCTAATTCACACCTCTGTTATGGGGTATTAGAGTGGAGCTGGTGTCAAAAAAATATTATTTAAAAGATAAATACTCATGCAATTCACATTTATTATAGCACAAAGTGTGAAAAAATTATCATCTGTATAATAAACAGCCATGCCTTTTCCACATAAATAATAAGAATATTCATAATTATAAGATATTATTTTCAAATTATTTAACAATATCAAAAAATATATGTCTTACCCAATAATTGTTGGAATTGTAGATTTATGTAAATAACAAGACTTGGGTGTTCGTGGACCACCTAGAATATTTTAACCACTTGATGGTACAGAACAGCGCATGTCCAGATATCATTAAGTCAGTCCTTGAAATCCAGTGAATGCATTAATATGCGGTGGTGTTTTCTGCAGTCTTCGTCTATTTTCGGTCCATTTCCGGTATTATTCACTTAGTTACACGATTAGATAACTGTATAAAACTAAGTAAGCTAGACTTGAATCATTTGAATCTTTAGACACAATATTTATTTGCATTTTACCAATAAAAACGTT
Source organism: Mystacides longicornis (assembly GCA_963576905.1). NCBI lineage: Eukaryota > Metazoa > Arthropoda > Insecta > Trichoptera > Leptoceridae > Mystacides > Mystacides longicornis. The sequence continues at coordinate 14,290,086 of OY756429.1, read as the reverse complement.
CTCAAATGCTACAAGCAACGGTAATTAAAATCAAAGTCTATAAGTAAAATAAAACAAAAGCCCACGAAGGATAATATACCACGTATTTCCCGTCCTATTTCCACAAACCTCGCCTCCCTCAGGATTCGGGAAATCTTAAATTACATTATAGTAATTAAACGGATGGTTTAATGAAAACCTCGAAATTCTATAATAATATAAAAGTAGAATAAGTGACAGATTATCCTTCAACTTCGACCATTAAATCAATGATCACTCGTAACATTCCCAAAAAATGCTAATCATAGGAAGCATAGTGAATACAAGCTCCTCATTACACCTTAGGCCTCTGTTGAGACCGACATTAACCTTTCGGGAAACATTTCAGAATTTCATTAGTGCCTTTATAGTCATTGACAAAAAAAACATAAGAAATAACAATAACAAAAATAGCCAACAACTCACAGGTACCTTTTAAAAATTTGATAAATGGACCAAAAACACACATACAGCTATATAAAAATGGAAAGATATTATAGTCGTTTTTTGGTTACATGAAAAGTTGAATGTTTTGTCCTATAACAACATATTATTATAGTCAAATAAAAAAAATCGCGATGTAGTATGTACCTACATTCTTTTGTGTTTGAGATTCGACCAGAACTAAGAATATGCAGAATTGCGTGGCATCAATTCGTCGGAAATTTACAAATGACCAGATATGCGTACAAGTTAGTCATATAGATTTTTTTATTCACTATTTGACAAACGTGTACCATATCCAGTTTTTTGTGAGTTAGTGATGTTTTCTTCTTCTCCATATTAACTTTCCATTGGATTGTTTCGAGAGTCACACTAAAAATTAAACAAAAAAAACACCATTAAATAATAATTAATGTTTTCATATTGATGGCATTATTTTATTGAAATGTCAATCTCTTTATTCACCTTGGATAAACTCCGATTCATTGGGTTAAAAATATTCACAAATAACTGATGTCAAATTGTCCATGTCCACGTTTAAGGTACATCCATACATCATTGATGGTAACAGAATTAGTGTTCCTTAAATCATAACTTTTATCAAGTTTGTTTGGTCGCAGCAATCCATATACCCTAGGAAAAGATAAAATTAAAATTATTTAAGCATGCTTCGTGCAATACCCCGTATGAATGGGCTCCCGACGTAAGCCCGCCCACTCTAGATTCCAACCGACCTTTTGTAATGTTGGACCTCTCGTGCTGTTAGACTAAATGTTATCGCGAACGCGGAATACAAGATAAATTAAGATACATATTTGTACAAAGCATGCCCAGATACATAAATTTACAGGTTCAAGTAATGCCCGATGATAGAACATCTTCTGTCCCATCTTTACGAGAAAGTCCGAGAAAAACAGCTAATTCACACCTCTGGTATGGGGTATTAGAGTGGAGCTGGTGTCAAAAAGTTATTATTTAAAAGATAAATACTCATGCATTTCACATTTATTTAATTATAGCAAAAAGCGTGAAAAAATATCATCTGTATTCTGTATAATAAAAAGCCATGCCTTTCCCAGATAAATATTAAGAATTATCATAATTATTAGATATTATTTTCAAATTATTTAACAATATCAAAAAATATATATCTTACCCAATAATTGTTGGAATTGTAGATTTATGTAAATAACAAGACATGGGTGTTCGTGGACCAACTAGAATATTTAACCACTAGATGGTACAGAGCAGCGCATGTCCAGCCAGTTATCATTAATTATATTCTCAGTGAGTGTAGTCCAGTAAATTCCTTCATATGCGGTGGTGTTTTCTGTAGTCTTCGTCATTTCTGGTATTTTTCACTTAAGTAATTACATGATCTGATAACTGTATAAAACTAAGCAAGCCACACTACAATACAATACAATTCTCCCTTTTACACCCCACTCAGGGGCATAGGGAGGCAACAAGAGCTCTCCATTGCGCTCGATCTTGCGCAATGTTTATGACCTCCTCCCACACCATGTCCATGTCCCTCAGCTCTGCTTCGAAGGAGCGGAACACAGTGAGAGAGGGTCTTCCTCGTCTTCGGGACCCTGATGGGAGGAAGAACAGCGCTCTCCTCGGCCAACTGTCATTCGGCATCTTTAACACATGTCCCAGCCAAGTCCATCTCCTCCCCACAATGGTAGAGGTGATGGGCTCACGCTGGGCGCGCCGGCGTATAGCGTCGTTCGTGATGCAGTGGTACCATCTTACACCCAGAATTCTCCTTAGGCACTTCATTTCAAAAGCTGAGACTTTTTGTGCCTGGGCTTTGGTCAGGTGCCAGGACTCACACCCATAGAGGAGAATAGGCAACACACACGCATCAAACAGTTTACATTTCGTCTCGACACTAAACGCCGACGCTTTCCAAATCTTGCTCATGTTGTTAAAGGCGCCCTCTTGCCATACCGATACGTATCGGGAGCTCAACCCCGAGGTCACCAGAGGTGGTAATGGTTGCTCCCAGGTATTTAAATTTATCCACCCGGGAGACCTGGTGACCGACGATGGTTATCGGTAGCTGTTTATCGGGGCAGGCATTACTCGCCATGAGCTCCGTCTTACTGGCATTGACTAGAATCTTTTAAGTCAGTTAATACAATATCAGCTATTTGTATTTTACGATACAAACGTGCTGAAATACTACAAGCAACGAACGGTAAATTGAAATCAAAGCCAATAAGTAAAATAAAACTAAATGCCCACAAAAAATAGGTTTGTGTACCTAAGGAACTTAAAAACGATGTTTGTTTTATAAGATGAAAAATTCAACTTTTATCAAAATAAAAAATATCACAATCTAATTTTGTTTAAAGGATATTAAAGAACTTTAAGTAAAAAAAGTACAATAAAAAAGTGCATAGAGAAAAATTCAAAATTTTGAAATGAAAATTGAATATTTCTTATACCTATATAAGATAATATAATATAAACTATATAATATTTGCCTTGAACACTAACTCACTGACTGACTGATGTCACTAACGCCGCTAGATGGCGCGCCACTCGCAACTAAAGACAAAAAATAATATTGTTTTTCTAATATAATATGGCTGACAGCAGTGACAGCTGACAGTAACATAATAATATTATTATGCCTGGTGGCTGAGCACTTTTTTTTAAAGGTCTCGATGTGGAGAAAAACAATTATTCGGGCTATTTAAAAACTCACATGCAAAGTCAGCCATGAGAAAACAAAATTTGTCAAATCAGGAAACTTTTCCGCACAGCCGGACTTCGCTTTACTAATGCAATGTGAGCAATAAAAAGTTTGCGAACTCAAGAATCACACACACGCGAACTCAGCGGAGAAAAGCCATACGATTGCAACCATTGCGATAAAAAGTTTAATCAATCAATTAATAACTCATGATAAAAGCCATTTAAATGCAAATTTTGTTATAAATAGTTCAAAGTTTGTTATAAAAAAAAATATCAAGTGCTTTAAAGTCTGACACTGAATTCAGCCATAAGAAAGGATAGTTTGTATGAAAAAGTTTACCAAATCAGATCTTTAACTCACAGATGCGATTTCATTGCCAAGAAAACCCTTACTAATGCAATGTGTGTAATAAAAAGTTTAAGTTGTTTTTTTGTATTTTCATAAACAGTTCTATCATCGAGTGCTTTAAAGTTACACAAATAAATTCGGCCATAAGAAAACAAAGTTTGCATGAAAAAGTTTTCCAAAAATCACGAATCTTTAATCCACACACACGTCATAGCGGAGAAAAAGCATACGAATGCCATGTTTTCAATAAAAAGTTTACACACTAAAGTATTTTTTTAAAGATTCTGAATGCAAAGTTTGTAATTAAACGTTTAAGTTGTTTTTGAGTTTTTATAAAGTTGAATCAACCAAGTATTTTAAGTCCACATGTGAATTCAGCTATGAGAAAGTAAAGTTTGCACGAAAAGGCCATAGATGGGTGCCACGGGCGCCTTTAAAAAACTAGTGTTAAATAAACATGTAAGGGTCTGTACAGACCTTAACCTAGAACAACATTTGAATTACCTAAACAAAATTGTTATGTTTTTTTTAAATTACTTACTCATATTCCCTAATAACTCCCTAATAACTTATTCTAGCATGCTTCATGCGTCATGCAAAACCCCATAAGAATGGGCTCTTGACGTAAGCCCGCCCACTCTATGTAGATTGCAACCGACCTTTTGTAATGTTGAACCTCTCGTGCTGTTAGACTAAAAATGTTATCGCGAACGCGGAATACAAAATAAATTGAGATGATAATATGTGTACAAAGCATAATTATACGATATATGTCCAGATACGTAGTATACTTACAGGTTCAATTAATTGCAATAAAAATAATTCTCGATGATAGAACTTTAGCGGAAAAATCCACGTGGTTTGAACGGTTGCCCCATCTTTACAAGCAATTCCGAGAAAAACAGTGACTCTACACCTCTGGTATGTGGTAGTAGAGTAGAACTATTGTCAAAAAATATTAAAAAAAGATCAAAATACTAATACAATCCATACCATTCACATAATAGCACAACATATACAAAAATGTGAAAAAAAATCTCATCTGATGTATTAATAAAAAGATAATAATATGAAAGAAGGTAATATGCGTATTTGTTTGTTAACCAATATTTAAAAAAAAGTATCACAATATGTATAAAATAGTAATTCCTCGTTTAGGATGCGCTGTTACTATCACATATATGTAACTATACCATACTATTCTAAGACAATTTTCACATACTTACTCGTATTAGTATTTTTTTTTTCGTTTTTTTTTCTAAACCTGTTTGCATATTTATGTTGCATTCCTGAATATTTTACAACCTTGGAAAGCTTTACAAAATACCAGATATTCATACTAGAGGGCCACTGAGAATATTCATGTAGGACCACTCAGTAGCAAACTAGCACAAATGCTCTGATTTTTGTGAGCAACTGTAGAATGATGGCTCCGTGTGTTCGTCACCCGTATGATGATGAGAGCAAATAACCAGACTTGTCAAATTGTGCCTGTATAAGATTCTATAAGATCTCAACAGCCCACAAATTGACATGACCAGATACTCAAAATGTATATTTTTTTCTTCTGCATTAATTTGTGCTCACAAATTATGCCGATATGATTTTTCATGTAGTTAGGTTCATCAATTTTATTTATTTTTATTTATTTGTTTCATATCCCCCATGGGTCTCATTCGAGACACTCGGGTTCATAGTTCATATCACAATAACATTATTACAATTACATATGGGGAAAAAAATGACACAGAGAAAAAAAAACAGTTAGGTAATACAATATCATATACCTTCAAACCTTCATCTATCATTATTCAGTACCTATTCTTTTTATTAAATTATGTTTTAAAATTCTGTAAAAAATCGAAGTTCCATATTTTACATAGTAGAGACGGGGTGCCCTGTTGACATTTTAAAATTCAAATTTTAAGAAGCATCTTAATAATATTATATTTATATGTTAGTTGTTCATAGAAGTTTTAGAAAAATTAAAATAAAGTTAAATAAATGAAGTCTTGCATTCAGCCTTTAAAATGAACAAGGATGGAAAGCAAGAACTAGAATGCTGGAACAAGAGAAGAAAAATATAATTCTTCATTATAAAGTAGCTAATCATTCTTGGAGTGTCTGTGGCTACTAGCCAGTAGTACTTACACTTGGCCGTAATCAGAGAGTGAAATGAAAGTAGAATGGTTGATATTGCAATGGATAAGATTCAAAAAAGAAAAACCGTACCATCTCTTTTTTAAGTACAGTAATTTAGAAGATGATTCATTTACCAGCGTGAACATAGAAAAAAGAAGATCGCGACAAACCCCGGGTAATTTGAAACAACTATATCCGAAGGGTAGATTCATTGAGACAGCAAAGTACACAGATTTGCAGAGTTTACTGCCTTTCATTCCACCAGTAAGTATATCATCAATTTTACAAAAATATTAATAGGTACGAGCTCACAAGCACAAGACGATTTATTTGATTATGCAGAATATGACGAAACAAATAAATTTTGGATTTTGACTATGCGACTAACCCTCAGATAATGTTAAGGAATAGTGACAATAATAATTCATCAAATTCAACAAAAGCCTAGTACACATTATTTTCGCTGTTTCTTGAGTTATTAAAGTATTTTATCAAGTTTTATGTAGTACATATACATTTATCTCATTTGTGAATTAAATAATATTGTATTTTTATTAATTTTTGTAATAATAAATAAAATACAAATAATGCACTTTATTGTTTCTTTGATATCTCAAAACCACCTATAAGAGGGATAGGCTTTTGTTGCGCTAAACTGAGCTCAAATTATAATTACATATTTATTTATTTTCAACAATTTACGGCATTATGCCTTTTACATTATTATAAATTAAATGTGAGTGTATACAATTAATATAAAGGAGTACAATAGTTGCAAAAAAAAAAAATTCCTATCCTATATAAAAATTATAAAATGTTAATCACAAGTAGGTATCAAAAGGTTAAACTCAGAGGTTAATGGACAAACAAGTGCAAGACAATAAAAGGGTCTAGTTATTATGTGTGAACATCTCTGGATCTATATTAGTTAGATATTTGTTTCCCATATAATGTATACGAGGCACCACTGTGTGTCTTATGTAGTTTGTACTATGGTTTACTATGTAGAAAGTCTCTTGGTTTCTTGTAAATCGAGTAGGTACCCTAAACATAACATGCTGTACCAGCTCAGGGCTGTCCAATAGATTGTTTACAATTTTATATAAAAATATAAGATCATTTATGACTCTTCTACTTTCAAGTGTTCCTAAGTTTAATATTTTAAGCAAGTGGTCGTAGTTCAATTCATTTCGAGGAATACCCAATTTAAAATTTATAAACCTCAGAAACTTTCGTTGAATGCGTTCTATATTGTTTATATGAATGTTATATTATGTGGGTGACCATATTGCGGAATTATATTCAAGCTGCCCGCGAACGAGCGACTTGTATAGCAGTGCAATCGCGTGAATATTAGGTACTAAAATCACTCACCGTTCGCAGAACAAATCCCAATGTTTGCATTTCCCTACTTGTAACATCGTTAATATGTTTCACGAATGAATGTTCATCATCAAATACTACGCCGAGGTCCCGTATCTCATATACTGTTTCAAGTGTATGGTCTTCCACTCGATAATCAAAATGGATAATTTGCTTGCTTCTAGAAAAAGTAATCTTTTGACATTTTTTGACATTAAGAAACAAACGATTCTCGCGGCACCAGATATTCAATACATCAAGGTTTTCCTGTATTATGTAACAGTCCCGGGTATTTTCTATGTTTCTGAACACCTTCAGATCGTCCGCAAACAAAAGACATTTGACATCTCTCATTTTTGAGACTAAATCATCTATGAATATAATAAAGCGTATGGGAGAGATGGCTGCCTTGCGGTAAGCCACTCGTAGCAACGAAACAATCCTAACTAGTGCCTTTAATATTTACCCGTAGCGTTCGTCCTGTAAGAAAGCTCCCAAGCCATTCTAACAAGACCCCCGATATTCCCAGCGCTGAAAGCTTACTGACAAGGATACCATGGAGCACCTTGTCAAAGGCCAAATATTGCATGTTTTTCTCTCTTTCTGTCGAGCGAGCGAGCATTTTTAGAATATTTCATTGAATCTTGGCGTACAAAACAGAGCAACAGCAGAAAAATCTATTTGTGATTTCGCAAAGAAAACTTTGTAGAATCAGATTTATCGTACGTAGGTACCTAATGAGTAGAGTATTCGCACGCCTTTACCCACTCCAACATGATTTTACAAAAAAAACTTTACAAAAAGCCGGTGTTTCTGTTGATCAAGTAAAACCTATAATCCGAATATAAATTTTCTATATTATATTTTCACTACATTTTGATTAATGTCACTGTGTTGATACCATGAAGATGTAGATAGCAAATAGCCGGACTTGACAAACTGCAGGAGTGGTAGATTCTCCAAAAACTCTAAACACCCCACAGTTTGACATGCCCAGATATTTTGTGAGCGAATCTCCATTGTTCGCGAAGATTGATTCTTTATTCGTGTTAGATTCTTATTCTTTTTGAACTATGATAAAGCAGTATCAGACGTATTAATTAGTTTATTAATATGTAGGTACATAAAGTTATAGGTAAAAATTATGTTGTTTATTTATTTATATGCCTACAAGCTCGTAAGTTAGGTTCTTAAATAACTACCTACTAGGTATACAAGCTGTAGACATGTCCAGATTTTGTTAGAAAATGTTTATTTTTATTATTTTCCGGAATAAATTTTATTATTAGAAAGTTTCCCTACTTAAATACTAGATTTATTTATTTATTTCAGACATCTACTGCAATAGCCTTTAACATGTTAAATAAAATAGACAAAATATTTTTTTTTTAAACATAGTACCTATAATAATATAATAACAAAAATAGATAATGCAAGTTCTCAAAACAGAATAAAATAAAATAAGAATCTTAGACTGGCATGTAGGTTTAGTATTATTTTGATATTATACAATACACTTGTATTAGAAATGGGATTTATCTTGTGTGTGCAGAGATATCACTTTTTAAGAAAAACTGAAAACTAGTTAGAAAATAGTGTTACAAAAAAAGAATTATTTAAAGATTTACTTATATTTTTTATTTTTGAACTACCTATTTATATGTTTTTTATTTTATTTATCAATGTAAACACACAGTCATTTACAAAACATAATTAACTCTTAACAATATACAGTTAGTGGACCAACAAAGAAAGTTTACACGCTCAGTAAGAAAGTTATAGAAACAAATGATTTTGGTGTCTCCATTCTCTTATACAAATTAAAACAAACAAACAAACCATGATCTTATACAAATCGAAACAAAGTAATAAAATCCAAGAAACATACATACACATGCAATGTTCTGCTAAGGGTCAGGATAGGAAAAGGAACAAGGAGGGGGGGTAGGGATGAGTGAATGCTAAGAACCACGATGCAACGATTTTACGAGTAAGTTTTTAAACGTATGTTTAGTTTTGGTGTTAAAAATATCTATTACACTGAAAAACGTATTGTAGTTAGAGGTGGCTCAATAAATGTATGAGTTTGGGCATAATTCGTTGAGCAAGTTGGATGTCTAAAAGTAGGTGTTGTCCGGGTGTGTCTGATGGGGATGATAAAGTTTATTTTAGTCAGTAAGTCAGTTACTGACACAGTCATATTATTAATAATTTTGTAAAGGAATAATGTGTTAGTTATTGTCCTCCGATTTTCTATAAGTTAACAAACTTAATTTTGAAGATAAACATGTATGCATATTGCATATTATATAATATCAATTAATACAAATAAACTACAAGAACATTCACTCCGATCAGGAGACAGAGGCCAAACACTGAAAATCTCTGGCTCGACCAGGAATCGAACCCAGGACCTCCTGATTTGAGTGAAAGCCTCACAAGGCTACCAAGGTCGATCGTCGATCACTTACACTTCATAAAAAACGTGTAAGTACCATAAAAAAAACTCCTTACGCGCTATTCTTCAAGAAGACGAGAAACATCCATACGGTGTTCCGTTCCTTCGAGGCAGAGCTGAGGGATCTAATAATGGTGTAGGAGGAGGCATAAGCATTGCGCAAGATCCTGTGCCCCTGAGTGAAGTGTACGCAAATTGGAGAGTTAATTATTAGTTCCGACCATCTTCCTCTTTCACGACTCAAGCTTTAAGTAGCTTACTGTGAAAGAGTCAAGGAATGTATTTGTGTTCACTTTGAGTGAGCACAGATTCGTTTTTTTTTTTAATTATCATTTAAGTTACCGTCAGTATATTATGTATGTACAAAAAACTAAATTTGTAACCCAAAAATTGTTTGGTTCCCATCAGAAAGATGGGACTTTTTGGCTTTTATAGGCAAGTTCTAGGCAAGGAGTACGAATTCTATCCACTTTTATTCATTCACTGCATCTACTTTCTCAGAATGATAGTGAGTGACGAACCCAGATTGTTACCAAATTCCTGGGAGAACAGAATCCAAGATCCATGTATTAGGAGAGCATTAAAAGCCAAGGGTATGAAAAATGTAACATTTGGTTCACATGTTTTGTCTCGTGTTACCATTTATGGATATGCATGAAGGAGTGAGTTAACGATAATACGACCGTCAAACTTTGTGCCGCGCAGTCACATCAATCTGTATCTCGCCCGGCTTATTAAAATAGGTGCAAATTCTTTTAGCCTTTCTCTGAGTTCTTGTAGTTGAGTCTCCATTCTCCAATAACCATTTACTGTATTAAGGCAAGACCAAAATAAATACCGTACAATCGTAGATACTAATTAGTTCTTATTGAGAAAACTCGAAATGAAAATTTAGAACATCCAACGTATTATTATGACACTAAAAATGAGACATGTGAAAAATAAATGATGAAATAGGTTGCAATGAGATGCTAAACAAAATGTCAGATATAAAATTGAAATCACTACTAGCTCGGCAGCTCACGAAATATTTCAATGAATATCGATCTTTATTCTTAAAAATTGGTTGGTAAAATACTTCAAATATTATCAAATCAATCCATTACATGCTTTTTTACCTATCTGCATGTAAAATTGATATGTGTTTCATATAAAAATCGTGCGCCCATCTAGAAAGATTTCTAGATAGGACTAACAAACAAAAATCTACAGGAAAAAATTCCAATCAAATTATCTAAAAAAAACCGACCTAAGACTCGGTAGCTTATAGTGACATCGGTGCCAACTATTAGTTGTGGGTAGCCTAGATGAGGTGGCCTAGGGGTTCAGTCGCCAACAGAATGTTGGAGGCGGCTAGATACTTGAAGTCGAGGGTTCCCGTCCGATCCTGTACTGACTCTTTTCGATTTATAAATAAATAAATAAATCTTTATTGGACACAAAAATACAGTGTTAATACAATTTTAAAAAACTACCAAAAGGCGGACTTATTGCTGCAAAGCAATGTCTTACAGCCAACCTCACACTTTTTTTTACACTGCTAAATCCGAAATATATTCAAACTTTATTTGTGTGAACCGAGATAAAATAAATAAAGAATTCAATCAATCTGAAATAATTGACACTTTTGTGTCAAAATACTTTTTTGCAATGGTAACATCGCTCATGTGATAAGATAACTTGATGGAAATGTAAGTACAGTACTTGTACATGTACTTAATTAAGTCGAAATCAACAAAGGTAAATAATTGTGTTATTTTGGTAATCAGTTAGTTGAAATAAACATTTACAGTCAGAAATGGCTGAAAAAAGCGTTTTGGGCGCCCAGCCCATTATGAAAATAGGCCATTATACCTTAGGAGCTACATTAGGTGTTGGCACATTCGGAAAAGTTAAAATTGGAGAACATCAATTAACAAAACACAAGGTTGCTGTGAAAATATTAAATAGACAGAAAATAAAATCATTAGATGTTGTTGGCAAGATCAGGAGAGAGATACAGAATTTAAAACTGTTCAGACATCCCCACATCATTAAATTATATCAAGTGATATCCACACCAACTGATATTTTCATGATTATATATATATATAAAGCTTTTCGCGACGCGGAAGCACAATATACAAACAAGTATCAGGTGCCAGTATGGGTTCATCCCTATCCCCAATACTTGCCGATTTGTTCTTACTAGACTTCGAAGAACGAGCACTAAACCAAGCTCAATATAAGCCCACCCTATACAAACGATACGTAGATGACACCTTTGTCATCTGGTCCCACGGAAAAGAAAAATTAGATGAATTCTTAATCTACCAAAACAACCTACATCCAACCGTCAAATTCACGATGGAAATAGAGACCGACTGCCAACTGCCCTTTCTCGACACACTCATTCGCAGAAACCCTGACGGCACTAGGACATAAAATCTACTGAAAAGCAACCTCCACTTCGAGATACCTCCAAGCAGACTCTCATCATCACCCTTCCCAACTGCAAGCGGTCGCCACATCTTTGTTCCACAGGACTGTGTCAGATAACACACAAAGAGAAGATGAAGAGCGCGTTCTTACCAAAATCCTAAAACAAAATGGGTACTCCAACAAACAGCTGAGTGCAGCTAAATCACACGCATCCACCCCTAATCTGTCAACACCACCTAACGACAGGTACCTCGGCACTTGCAATATCCCTTATATCAGAGGCGTATCTGAAAAGATTGGCAGCATACTCAAGAAAAAACATATTCGCCCTGTTTTCTCAGCAAACAAAAAAGTTTGCACAACCTTACCTCTACCTACTGATAAGATCCCTAACGAACACCAAGGTGTATACCAAATCCCTTGCAAAGATTGTCCCAAAGTGTACATAGGCAAAACGAATAGGAAAGTCTCGGTCAGAACCGAAGAACACAAAAATGATGTCAAAAACAAAAAAACCTTCCTCCACCCTCGCGCTACACACAATGACCGAAGGCCACAAAATAGACTTTGAAAATACAACAACACTACATAAAACAAACCGCGAATCACACCGCATACTATACGAAGCAATTAATATCGCAAAAAGACCACATACACTTAATGAACGTGATGAGACTTTAAAAATTTACTCCCCGTACCTCCACATCATAAACCAAATATTGGTGAAACAAGTGATACAGAAAGTCAGGTTCAGTCGGGTGAAGAAACTCGTATGACAGAAACGCCTTCTAGGATGAAAGGAAATCCACTGTCCAAACTTGTCCTTCCCAAGTCCATCAACTTAAAGACAATCTTGCCCGGAGGAAACAAAAACAAGGACAAAGTGTCTCAGGTTGAAGCACAGGAACCATCCACTGCCGTTACCCAACAGGAAGAGGAGAAGCCGCTACAAACAGCTGGGGTTGATCAAGAAAAATCACTCATATATGCTGAGCTTGCATTGCAACCTAATCAAGAAAAGGAATCGGACAAAACTGCAACTTCTGATCGCACTGAATATGCTGAAATTGTCTATGGCAAACAGCCCCTTGAAAACAAACTGGACAAGAAAGAAGAAAAGAAATAATTATCGTTTTTTTTTTTTATTTTGACAATGACATTTTTTTATGTTTACTAGTGGTTGGTACTTGTAAACTAAACAATTGATACAAATTCTAATTCCAATAAATATTATCCAGCTTACAGTTACCATTTAACCTTCAGCATTTAATAAACTCGATAAGTGAAACCAAACATGCAAAACTTTTACAGTACCTACTCTTTCATTTGTTCATTTTCTTGACCTTTCGTATATTCACGGTGGCAGGGGCTTCATTCTTTAAAGTTGACCCTTAAGAGGAATATATTGGGGTTATTAAAATGATGTAATTTAGGATAAATGTCGCTATTGTACTGAAATATAATGTTGATAAGTTTTTGAAAATCTTCTTATTGTATTTAAATACTAATTCGGCTTCAGGCTTTTGTACTTAAAAACTTTTCACTTATTCCCTCAAGATTGGGACTGAGGGTGTAATAAGGCAACTAGTCTTGCGAGCCTGCTTGAGCAATCAACGCGTCAACATAGGACTAATGACGGGCTTTTCAATATATTAAAGAGTATTTTTTTTTTATTTTAATGGGTATTTATATTGGATAAAATACTACCCAACGATTCGATAAAATTCATTAGACTTTTATATGTAAGATTAATTTTTTATTTGTATAACTATGAAATATGTTGTTAGAATTGTTTTAATCTGTAAAATTAGATGAACTCTTGATTTCTATTTATTTATTTTATTAATTATGCCGTGGGGTGGTCGGCTTAGAATAGCACCTCTGCTCTTTTAGCTGGTTTTTCGAGCATCCTGTAAAAGGCAGGTAATCGAAAAATCAGATCGGGGTCGTGGGGTTGACCACCTCACACCCTTAAACTCCAGCGGTCAGAAAAGGCAACAAAATTAAGCCTGGGACGCCTGGGCCCCACCAGGGGGGGGGGTCCAGGCAGCTAGTGTCCCCCCTGTGTTGACCACGGCTCGGAACAGGAGCTTGAAAATCGGGACCCTGAATGTCCGCACTCTGAGGGCGGGCGGGGAGCTTGTTGCTGCCAAGTTGGCGGGAGATTATGGACTGGATATCCTGGGGCTGAGCGAGGCACGCATCCCAGGGACGGGGCAAAGTGACGATGGCAACTATGTCATGCTGCACTCTGGTCACCGAACTGCACGGATGCGTGGCTTCGCTCTACTTTTAAGTAAATATGCCTTCTCTCGCCTTCTTGGTTGGGAACCTGTTTCTGACCGCCTGATGAGTGCGTCCTTCAAGATGACAGGCGAAACACTGACGGTCCTCCTATGCTATGCTCCCACTGAGGATGGGGATGCGGCTGCCAAGGAATGTTTTTATGACAGTCTGGATGCGGTTGTGTCCCATGTCCCAAGGCGCCACCGCTTAATTGTACTGGGGGATTTTAATGCCAAGGTTGGCAGTGACCCCCAGTATGGACCAGGCTTCATGGGTAGGCATGGCATGGGAGTGATAAATGATAATGGAAGCCGTCTGATTGGTTTCGCCACACTCCACGGACTCTTAATAGGGGGAACTCTGTTCCCCCACAAGGATATCCATAAAAATACTTGGACCTCGCCTGACAGGAGAACAAAAAACCAGATTGACCATCTTCTGGTAAGGGCCAGCAACCGAACTGACCTGCGAGATGTCCGCACCTACCGAGGGGCAGACATGGATACTGATCACGAACTCCTTGTGGGCTCGTTGAGATTCAGATTTACCCATTTCCAGCAGGGACCGTCTGCCTCTCGCCCGCTGGACATACGCAGGTTAGAGAGTGCTCAGTGTCGTCATTCGTACGAGGCTGAGTTACGCACCAGGTTTGCCCCCTTGCAGGATTCACACGGAGCTGTTCCGATTGAGACAGCTTGGAATAGCCTCCGTGACGCCGTTATGGAATCCGCACGTTCTTCTGTTGACTATAAGAGCAAAAAGCGGCCAATATGGATGTCCGATGGGTCCTGGAGCCTCATCGAAGATCGCCAGAAGGCTAAGACCCTCAGAGACAGCGAAAAAGACCCTCAAAAACTGGCTGCTTTGGTGTCTGAGTACAGAGAGCTGAGCCGCAAGGTGAAGCACTCTGTACGAACAGATAAGAGAAGACACCTGGACTCTCAGATACGGCGAGCGCAGTCTGCTGCACTCGGAAATGACTCAAGGACACTTTTCGAAATCACCCGGGAGGTCGGGGGCAGGGGTCAAAAAAGACCGGTGACGGCAATACGAGACTCTCGTGGAGCCACTGTCACTGCCCCCGAACTGATTAAAGGGAGATGGAGGGAGTACTTTGAGTCAATATTAAACCGTCCCGAGCCCTCCTCACCTTACAACTTTGAGGAGGAGTTGGCTGGTCTGAATATACCTCAGGCAACTGGGATATGTGAGGACCCGCCGACATACAGTGAGATGGTGCTGGCCGTGATGAGACTTAAGAACAACAAAGCGCCAGGAGACTATGGAATATGGAATTACTCTGCTGAGTGTTCCCGGTAAGGTATTATCTCAGATATTACTACACCGCATTCGGGGGCCTGTCATGGCTGTCCTGAGAGAGCAACAATGCGGCTTTGTACCTGGAAGGTCCTGCACGGACCCAATTTTCTGTGCCAGGTGCATCTTTCAGCAGTGCAAGGAGTTCAACTCTCCAGTCGCTTGTTGCTTCATAGATTTTGAAAAGGCCTTCGACAGCCCACATAGACCATCAATATGGAAAATACTTGCTCTGTATGGTATACCTCCGAAAATAGTTAAAATGGTGCAGTCCCTGTATGAAGACTCCGAGTGTAGCGTGAAAACGCCAGGTGGTCCTAGTGAAGCTTTTAGGATCACCACGGGAGTCAGACAGGGCTGCGTACTAGCTCCCTTTATATTCATAATAGTCATGGACTTCCTGTTGAGAAAGTCCATGCAAGGAGCAAGAGGTATACCGATAACACAGATAGATGGTCTAATGGGCGAACTGTGCGATCTGGAGTACGCGGACGACCTAGCGTTGTTCAGTACGACAGTGGAGGAATTACAGTGCAGTGTTTCAAGACTCTGCGACGAAACAGCACGCCTCGGCCTTCGAGTCAATGCCAGTAAGACGGAGCTCATGGCGAATAATGCCTGCCCCGATAAACAGCTACCGATAACCATCGATGGTCACCAGGTCTCCCGGGTGGATAAATTTAAGTACCTGGGAGCAACCATTACCACCTCTGATGACCTCGGGGCTGAGCTCCCGATACGTATCGGTATGACGAGTGGCGCCTTTAACAACATGACCAAGATTTGGAAAGCGTCGGCGTTTAGTGTCGAGACGAAATGTAAACTGTTTGATGCGTGTGTGTTGCCCATTCTCTTGTATGGGTGTGAGTCCTGGCACCTGACCAAGGCCCAGGCACAAAAAGTCTCAGCCTTTGAGATGAAGTGCCTAAGGAGAATTCTGGGCGTAAGATGGTACCACCGCATCACGAACGACGGTATACGCCGGCGCACCTAGCGTGAGCCCATCACCTCCACCATTGTGGGGAGGAGATGGACTTGGCTGGGACATGTGTTAAGGATGCCGAATGACAGTTGGCCGAGGAGAGCGCTGTTCTTCCTCCCATCAGGGTCCCGAAGACGAGGAAGACCCTCTCACACTGTGTTCCGCTCCTTCGAAGCAGAGCTGAGGGACATGGACATGGTGTGGGAGGAGGTCATAAACATTGCGCAAGATCGAGCGGAATGGAGAGCTCTTGTTGCCTCCCTATGCCTCTAAGTGGGGTCTTAAGGGAGTTTGGATTGGATATATATGTAAATTATTATCAGCTGCTGATTGGTGGAATCCAATCGAAACGTCGGGCGACCAACGGCTCTTTTCAGAGCCAACCTGAGTACACGGAGTACCCAAAACGTTTCACGTACGCTTCGTATATTTCTCTCTGTGACCACCTCTTCACAGAAAAAAAAAAATATATATATATAGGTACGTCTTGTCGGTATGCATCTCCATCAGTTTGTTTTTTTTTTAAATCATATTGCTGCTCTGTATCATAGTGATATTTTCATTCTGTTTTATTATTTTTAATTTTTTAGTTTACTATTGACTTGCTCGTATATTATTTTTTGTGATTGTTGTTCATTTTGCATGCATTTTATTTATTTTAAGTAAGCACCTTATTAGCTGCCAATATGACTTGTGTGTGTGAATATAGACAAAGAGATGCGATTGAAATGTTTCCTGTATAATTGTAAGATTTTTATTTTGTTAAGGACTAAAAAAAAAAACAAAAAATCTATTGTGCTTGTAGTTTAGTTCTGATTATTGTTCAATTTTCATGCATTTTAATTGTTATAATTTATTGTCTTGATTTGATATTATTATATTTATCTGTGATTCTTTGGATGTGAATTTAAAGTTTGTTTTATGTACTTTTATTGTGTTCTGTCATATTTTATCTTATATAACTGTATTATTAATAAACATGTAAATGGCTTTGCCGTATGTAAATAAAATAAATAAATAAATAAATATAATATACACACATTGTAAAATGCTTATGTTTTTTGTATTTTTTTTTTTGAATAAATAGCGAAAAGATTATGTTAAGTAGATTATATTTCTTTACCTATTATAGATAATATGTTTACTACTAACTTTAATTTTCGACGGTGAGCTGACAATACCTGCTCTCTGACAATTTTTGGGAAATGCGTTGTTTGGTTCCATTCGATTCTAAATCGAATTCCGCACGTTCTGACACTATCAGATAAGTGAAAAAATGATTATAACCTAGTGTTAAAAACAATAGCTGCCATATGGGCAGCTAATAAAAAGCATGACAATACCTGCTATCTGTCAGTTTTCCTTGCAAATATATAGGGAAAAAGGCGCTCATTTTTCATTCATTTAATTTTAGGCATTAAAAGAAGCATCAGGTCACTATAATAAAGGAATTGGATATATTGAATATCGATGTTTAATACAAGGAAAACATAAAAAACTGTCTATGATAAAAGTTCATTGACGTATTTCATAAATACCGTATGAAAATATTTTCACTGAAAAAATACTGATAATTATTTTGTAAGTCAAGTATGAAAATAATAACGCAAACGATGATTTTTGATTATGACACATAGGATACAATATTCCAGTTGATCTGGACGCAAGATAAAACTAGAGAATTATAATTATAATCATCAATTCATTTTAATGGATTTACAAGCTGATTAGTCGACACCAACATCGAATGCCACAAAAATTTCGTCCTCAATAATTAAATATGTGAATTGAAATTGTATTTATTATTACGAAAGAAGAATATAAAACAAGAAACAATAATTCTTGACAGAAATATATTTGTATAAAACAATATTCAACATCATTTAATTTAAACTATCTGAAACGATTGGTAGCCTAGAGCTTCCGGGGCCAACTTTCTTACTGTACCGCATTAGAGGTCGTGGGTACAATCGCAGGTGCCATAAAAAAGGTAAACGAAAGTCACATATAAGTTTTGAACAAGATGAAGTAATGAGTTTCTGTTATTCAGCATGTCGTCAACGGAGTAAGAGGACGTTCCAACGAAATACCTACCCTCGGAACTTCATCAGAAATGTGAGATCATGAAATTAACTACCTCACTTCCTTAGTTAGGTTATTGAATATTATATTTAATAGGCACTTATACACAGTTCACTTTTGGAGTCTTTTAGCAAACTGTAATTTGTTGACCTAACTCTTTGAGCGTTTCTCATATTGCCTATAGTTGTGACCGTCAGAATTCTTCTTCGCCTTGTCGTATCTTATGCATGTATAAGTATAGTATGTATTCTTTTAAAAAAATTCAAAATAAAATGGGATATTGTAAATATAGTAGCAAATTTCAGGATTTCCCAAACATATTTACTGGTTAATGTAATGGTTTTCAATGTGCTGAAGGACTCTCTGAAAAAGTCTCTTTGACCTGAATTTGCCATTTCTCGAATTGCTCTTTTTGTGTTATAAATATCAGACCTTGTAATAGAAAGACAACTCGTCCGAAGTAAGTGTTAGGATTAAAGAAACTGACTCTTGTCACAAGGTCTACAATTGTGTCCAGCTTGATCGATTACCCGGAGCACTATTATATTGCAAAAAAAACTTCCTTTAGATTTAAATTCAAATGATTGTACATTAGAGTGGAACACTTTTGTATGAAATTTTTTTTTGTCAAATTTCGATTTGTAATAGTTGTATTATGTTGCCTATTGGCATCAATAATCTACATATAAAATATAAAAATTCTCATACAATAATAAGAGCCCCCGCTTTAACTTCGAATATTTACAAAACGGCAATTTTGGGGCTGTTTTCGCGGTCTACGAAATATTACAGAATTTACTTAAATAGGTTTATTTTATTCAAAAACTAATTCAAACATGGTTGATTAGCTGTTGCTTTCACTATTTCATCAATTTAATAGGCTTTGGCGCTGTGAGAGATGAGCAAAGTGCAAGAGAAAACGGTGGCAGGCAAGGTCCGGTTTATAAATTTGAAATTTTAGTTTCATCAAGTGCAGTGGATGATTATTGTCTTAAAGTGAAAGGTTGCATGTCAATAATTATTTCCACGAGTGTGTAGGAATAGGTGATATATGTTTTTAAGTGTATTAACATGACTTCTACGAGACAAAATTTAAAATGTCCGATACTTGGTTTCATAGCACTTTTGTGCAGACTTAATAGAATAAATCCTACCTACGTATTAAAATGTGATGTAATTTTATAAATGGGTTTGACAAAATGTTATAATAAAAAATAAAATCTGTGTAGAAACTTGTTATGCCTATAGGGCTCGGGAGACAAAAACATGAAAATATTATGCAATACCTATAAGCGAAACAAACAGAAAAAGTTCAAACTACTTCGGTTAGTATACTAAAACCCGTGGGAGGTATTGTGTGAGGAATGCCCTCCCTGACCCCTCTGAGTAATCCTTTCAGAGGCTCTTCTAATGAATTTAATTTAATTGTCACACGACTGTGTAACTTGCAACACAAAACAAGTAAAATTTAAATCCTCATATAATACCAACTTGGGTATGAACAAATATTATGGTTAGTAAACTAGATACTCAAACCTCTACTGCAACCAGCCAATTAATCCAATTTGGTATCACTACACAACAGCGATTATTTATTTAAACACTACTAGCAAATAAACTCAATCACTAGATGTAACTATTACTTAATCTCTACTTGTTTACTTTAATACGTCACTCACTACGCGATTACCATATACCCGACACCCCTCTACGCTTATTTCCAAAAATAAACCGAAATTACACTTTCACCGAATAGCTAATTATTTTACAATAAATCTACATGTACTGTCGAATCAAAACACTACGTCAAAACTCTAAAACAACACAGGCAACCGTTAGTAGCGTAAGTCAATGTGCGTGCAACTACGTATTAGCGTGTTATGAGGGCTCGCCGTGCCATACAGCTATTTTTAAGAAAGCTTCCGAGAGGCGGAGTCAGGACAAGGAGGGGGGGAAAAATGGAGTCAAAGAATGATCTTATTGGTGGAGGCGCCTGTGATGTAGTGTGCGAGGGAGACAGGGTAATTGTTTTTGTGACCACTACAAAATGTCTACGCGCGTGAAACATATAATAAAATAATATAATTATAACATATCTTTCCGTATGAATCTTCATACCTAGTAATCAATAAATCTTTTCTTTATACATGATTTTTCATCTTAACTGATAGGTTAGTATTATGATCTACGTTTTTCATAAACCTTAATTTAATACATTTCTTAATAATAATCTTTTAAAAGCTTAATTCTTAAAATTAATTACAACCTTATGAATATAGGGAAATCTTATATACTAGACATGTTTAATAATTCTCTTAATATTAATTATTATTAATCTTATTACAAATTTTGGCCATTAATCAATTCTATCTTAGTTAATTCTTAACCTACACATAGGTATATTCCATCTTAATTAAGATGCTTATCAGTAATTAAACTAACGTGCCTTAATCAATAATTAATCTAATAGTCTTATAATATCTTATATTACTCCTTAAGCATATGTATCATTTCAAAACAACATTATAATCTCTACACATTATTTATTCAGTATTTAAGTCTTGTTTAAACCATAGTCTATTATAGAACAACAACATACCTACTTATGTTCGTTTACAGTTACAACTACATACCTAGTTTGATAATAATCATAATACCCTCTAAACAATTCTATGTATCATAACAAACATATTTTATTACAAGGGTTTTTTTTTCATTATTCTAATCCGCCAAAACAATACCATGCACCAAAGAGCTACCCTTATCTACGGTGTTTCGAAGCATCCAAAAAAACCCGTTTCACTAGAATATTGTGATTTAAAATTAAACAAAAGACTATGTTAGGGACAAACTGTCGCCGCGTTAACTATGTAAAAACCATATCCATTGTTTCTTATCTTTCGGACCTTTAAGCCTACTCTTTCAACAACAACCTGTGAGACTTCTCAGAACAGATTTTTGAACGCCTCAACCGATCATAACATCCGCCCCCTCTTAAACGTTCAAAATCTGTTATTTAAATAACTGTAAACTAACTTAATGTAACCTTCTAGGGCGCCAATACATTCAATGGTAATAAGTATATAGGATAGCTGTGAATGTATAAGCCAGTTATCCTAGTTTAAATAAAAAAACATCCCACACCACCATTAAATACAATTCTATATATGTTTTAAACGTATTTACCACTACCAACTAAATACTTCTAAGTTCTACCCACAACCTTTTTTGTTTTTTTTTTTGTTTTTGTATTTTTTTGTTTTTTTTTTTTTCTTTTTTTTTTCTTTTTTATAATATATAATTTCTAACTATGTCCTATATTTCTAATATAACTTATTTTACTTCACTACTTAGCCTATATTCCGATCGATAAGAAACTCAAACTTTAATTTAAGGTTCAGTTTCCTGGACCTCTTCCTGTTGAACAGGGGCTAAATTTAATTCGTCTGAATGTACTTTAATAGGTTTTCCTTTACGATCTATCCAGTAAACGTTTCCCCGTCCTACTGGTAATAGAACCGTATAAGGACCGGAGTATTTTGGTGCAAACCCAGCATGAAAACCCGCTACGCGTTTTGAGAGTGGATGTTCTCTCAACATAACCTTCTGTCCAGTGACATAACCAGGGACCTTTCCGTTGGTCTGGGCGTATTTACTTCTATACCGGTCCTGGTTTTGACGAATATTTTTATTTATATCTAATCTATTTGATCTTTCCGGCTTAGTATTTGGGGCTACCGACGACCATTCGCCAGGTCGTTTAATTTCGTAGCCAAATAGAGCTTGGCTTGGAGTCATTCCCGACGCGTCGTTACGTCTTCCCCTAATTGACTCTAAAATTGAGCTTAAGTGCTCATCCCAACGCTTGTGTTCACGCCCTAATAGGTGAACACGGAGCAATTTTTTTAATTCTTGATTTCGGCGTTCTGTTATGTTAGCACGGGGTAGGTAAATCGCTGTGGTCCAATGCTGGCATTGCCACCTATCTATTGCCGAGTTCCAAGACTCGTGACTAAACTGTGGTCCGTTGTCTGAGAGAATAGCCCTAGGATACCCATACCGTGAAAAAATCTCTTTCTCTAACAAACCTACAATCTGTGGTGCTCTCCCCGATCGCATAGGAAATGCTTCTACCCATTTTGTAAACATATCTGTAACTACTAATAAAACCGTATTCCCCTTAGCTGATCTAGGGTATGGGCCCATCAAGTCAATAGCTAAAATCTCAAAAGGATTTTGTGCTACCGATGATCCTAAAGG
Organism: Mystacides longicornis; assembly: GCA_963576905.1. Lineage (NCBI taxonomy): Eukaryota > Metazoa > Arthropoda > Insecta > Trichoptera > Leptoceridae > Mystacides > Mystacides longicornis. The sequence goes on along the minus strand of OY756429.1, from coordinate 14,267,256 downwards.
CGCGCGTGGACGACTTGGTAACGCTCTCGCTTGAGCACAAGTCATACATCTCTTGACAAACCTTTTCGCATCTCTATTTATGCCTGGCCAGATAAAATATCTCCGAGTCGCTCTAAGCGTTTCCCTTTCACCAGGGTGGCCAGCATGCCTACTGTTATGATAAAAATTTAAAACGTGAGGGATCATAAATTTCGGTACAATCAATTTCGGAACTGAATCTCCGCTAACCTGTCTATATAAGTAACCATCAATTAATTTATATATCTCCAACCAATGCCTATCACGGGCATTTGTTGGTGGACTGTCGGCAGAAAGTAAGCTTTCCAAATGGTTTATCATTCGAGACAACCGTAGATCGGTGCGTTGTGCACCACGCACACGATCTGCCAGTTTTCCAGACTGCTGATCTTCAGCGTCCCGAAGATCCAGACCGTTCTCAATGAGCGTCACCTGAGGTAGACCTCTATCTGCTTTCCAGCCCTCCTGGCTAACATTGGGGTACATTCCCCTATCTAACGAATCAATATCTTCAGTGATATTAGATTCGGCCGGATTTCTTGACAAGAAATCAGGTAACTCATTTTTCCTACCTGGGCAGTGTTCTAACGTAAAATTAAACTCCTGTAATAACAATGCCCACCTAGTTAATTTAGCTCTTTCATCTTTAACCCGTTCTAGCCATGTCAACGCCTTGTTATCGGTACGTAGGATGAAATGTGTACCTTCCAAATACTGACGATATTTCTTTATCGCCCAAACAGCCGCGAATGCTTCCTGTTCATTCGAATGCCAGCGTTTTTCTGCATCAGAAAAACGAGCACTAGCGTAAGAGACAATATCACGACCGCCATCAGGTCGCTCGTGATATAGAACGGCGGCAACGCCGAACTTGCTGGCATCTGTTTGCAATACGAATTGCCTCTCGAAGTCTGGCCTGCATAGGGAGAGTGGCCTACTTATAGCAATTTTAATGCTATCCATTGCATTTTGTGCTGAGGCATTCCATTTGAATGGCCTCTTCGTGCTCAACAAATCAGTTAATGGAGCTGCTATCTCTGCAAAACGATAAAGATACTCGCGCAACCAATTCGATAAGCCAAGGAAGGACCTCAACTTCTTTCTTGAAGTAGGCACTGGGAAGTTTGCAATGGAGATTGCATGTAACTTCTGGGGATGGTTACCACTAGCCGAAACTACGTGACCTAAAAATTCTAATTCTGTGGTACCGATCCTGCACTTATCTGAAGCGCACCGCAAATTATATTGCTGTAACCGTTCTAAAACTAATCTCAAATGATACATATGTGAAGCCCAATCTTTAGAATAAACGATCACATCATCGAGATAAACAAGGCAAAAATCGCGTAGATATCCAGCCAAGACCTCTTGACTCATTATCCGTTGAAATGTTCCTGGGGAACCTTTCAAACCAAAGGGCATAACTCGAAATTGATAGCAAGCTCCGTCAGGGGTTGAAAAAGCGGTTAAATGTTTACAATCTTCAGACATTGGGATCTGCCAATATCCTTTCTGTAAATCAAATGACGAGAAATATTTCGCGTTACCTAAATCTTTTAACGTTTCATGAATAATGGGTAAATGTGATGGTTCGTCCTCAGTGACGTCGTTGAGTTTACGATAATCTACACAAAAGCGATATTCATCCTTCCCTCGCTTGGGGACCATAACTACCGGAAAACTATAACATGATCTACTGCTTTCGATCACGCCATCAGCTAGCATGCCTTCCAGCTGGGCCAAGAGATGCTTCTTTTTCTCATCAGAGAGCCTATACGGAGGTAAACGAATCGGGCGTGCATCTTTCAGCTTAATCTCGTGAGGTTGTAGCGGAGCAGGGCCAGAATATGGAAGAAATACCTCTTTAAAATCATTTAAAATACCTATAAGACTCTCTCGGTGTCCTCGAGGTATATCGGATTGCAACTCTGGCAATTCGACATCACACTTCATTTCCCCACGTACCGGTATCAAATGCGTCGTCACTCTTTCTACTCTACCGAAATGAAGGCAACCCCTATGAAAATCTATAACGCACTTTTGTGACGTCATCCACGGCACTCCGAGAATAACATCATCCCTAAGCTTATCTACGACTAAAAACTCACAAATAACCTCTATACCCTGAACTAAAATATTTGTCTCAAGTCTAGCCGTTACCTCCATGTAAGCACCTTGTTCTGCTAAATATAATCTGTCAATATGGGTCTGTTGCTTACGCAAATTTCTAGTTAATCGGCTACATACAATATTATACGAAGACGCAGAGTCCACCAAAGCCGTACATTCTATATTATTAAACGACATTCTAATTCGCGGGAGTAATGGCGTTCCCGAATCTACAATAGCTACACACTGCGGTTCTTCAAAAAATTCTATCGCATCTAAATCTACATCTGATAACCTTTGTCTATCTCTATCGCGTTGTGGACTCTCTACCTCTTCGGAACTTGAACCCAAAAGTCTAAAATTATCGCGCTCAACATCTTTACCCTTACCTTCACGATGTAACCACGCTTGAACCTCGACTGGCCCATCACTACTATCGCCCGTATCTTCCCATATTAGCACTTCATCTAACGTTTCATTATTATTAGGAATCGGTTTAGAAACTATGTTTCTAGACCTGAGCTTCACATCATTATCAAGGACCTTTGCTACAGGTTGAATAGTCGGTCGTAACTCTGATTCAACCTCCCTATGTTCTAATCCGTTTTCTAGTGATTGCCCTGAGACGGCTTTGATCCGGCGTTCCGTCCAGGGCCTTGAGCGTTTAAATTAGCGTTCTGGTTTCCGTTTTGCCTACCCCTGTTTTGATTCCAATTGTTTCTATTCTGTCCTTGCCCGTTTCTATTCCAGTTGTTATTATTCCTTGATTGATTATTGTTAAAATTATTACTATCCTGCCTGTTAAACGTATTTCTATTCCTATCCTGACCATTATCAAAGTTATTCCTTTCCCGTCTATTATTGTTCCTGTTCTGATCATAATTCCTATTGTCCATTCTAAAGTTATTTCTATTTTGATTACCCCTATTTTCAAAATTCGTCGCCTGATTGAAATAATTATTATTTGAGTTTCTAGAGCTATCCGACTGATAATTATTAAACCTTTGCCTATCTGACTGGAAATTTCCCCTATTATTATTACTTCCCTGCCTATGGAACTGTCCGTCGCTATTCCTATTATTAAAACTCCTATCGTTCCTATCCCTAGTCAATGGACAATTCCTCTGTACATGCTGCCCGTTGCAGTTATAACACGAAATGCTACTACGCCTTTGAGGCTGATGTGTCGCTTGTTGTGGCTCATTATTTATTACAGGGTATACTAATTCTGTCGGGAAATCAATTTCAGAGACGCGGTTCTCCAAACTGTCAAACGTAATGTCCTCTTTCGTGAATTCCCTACGCAGAACATTGGTGTAACGTGGCAGCATCAAATTTAATAGGTGAAAAGCAAACTCTGCTGAATAAATAACATCGTTGCCATAAACCCGGTCATAAACTTTCGTCTTTCTACTTAAAAATGAAGAACCAGACTCATTCTCTTGCTGTTTATGTGAGAGTAAATGGCCAGTCAGTGCCAGTCTGTTATTGTCGATCCCATACCTTTGCAACAAAAGAGCGCTGAAGGCCGACCATCTCAGCAACCCATTTCCACGGCTGGTCCACCAGGTCTTGACGTCACCGCGAAGTTTCAGAGCAGCCAACCTGACTTTCTCCGATTCCCTAATGTTCCGAAGAGCAAAGTACTCTTGGCAATCCGCGATAAATGCCTTCGGACATTCTTGAGGTAACCCGCTAAAAAAGAAGTTCTCATTGAGTACTTCATCTCTCACATAAACAATCTGCGGCCTTGTATCAATTCTATCTCTCGTTTCTAATATGTCAGCTGGTGACACATTATGGTCATCATCGTCATGTGACGAAATGGGTGGCGTTTCGTCAACGCCTAACGAACCTGCCGATGCAGCCCCATTCCTCGTGACCACCGCGAAAATAAAGAGTTTACAAACACGTAGTAATAACTCGAACCAATTGAAAATAATCATTTTACTTGTCGATGTGAAATAGGATTTAAACTAATGCAATTGACGGATAGAAAGAAAAATCTGGTTGGATTCTAGTATAAACCGCGTGGTCTCCACGTGTTCAAATATTGGAAAATTCTATAAAATCACTAGAAAATAATAAAAATTGAAGACTCGTCTCAGGGTGAGTTCGTCAATGCTTAATATATAACTAAACACACGTTGGCGCCAAGTTGTTATGCCTATAGGGCTCGGGAGACAAAAACATGAAAATATTATGCAATACCTATAAGCGAAACAAACAGAAAAAGTTCAAACTACTTCGGTTAGTATACTAAAACCCGTGGGAGGTATTGTGTGAGGAATGCCCTCCCTGACCCCTCTGAGTAATCCTTTCAGAGGCTCTTCTAATGAATTTAATTTAATTGTCACACGACTGTGTAACTTGCAACACAAAACAAGTAAAATTTAAATCCTCATATAATACCAACTTGGGTATGAACAAATATTATGGTTAGTAAACTAGATACTCAAACCTCTACTGCAACCAGCCAATTAATCCAATTTGGTATCACTACACAACAGCGATTATTTATTTAAACACTACTAGCAAATAAACTCAATCACTAGATGTAACTATTACTTAATCTCTACTTGTTTACTTTAATACGTCACTCACTACGCGATTACCATATACCCGACACCCCTCTACGCTTATTTCCAAAAATAAACCGAAATTACACTTTCACCGAATAGCTAATTATTTTACAATAAATCTACATGTACTGTCGAATCAAAACACTACGTCAAAACTCTAAAACAACACAGGCAACCGTTAGTAGCGTAAGTCAATGTGCGTGCAACTACGTATTAGCGTGTTATGAGGGCTCGCCGTGCCATACAGCTATTTTTAAGAAAGCTTCCGAGAGGCGGAGTCAGGACAAGGAGGGGGGGAAAAATGGAGTCAAAGAATGATCTTATTGGTGGAGGCGCCTGTGATGTAGTGTGCGAGGGAGACAGGGTAATTGTTTTTGTGACCACTACAAAATGTCTACGCGCGTGAAACATATAATAAAATAATATAATTATAACATATCTTTCCGTATGAATCTTCATACCTAGTAATCAATAAATCTTTTCTTTATACATGATTTTTCATCTTAACTGATAGGTTAGTATTATGATCTACGTTTTTCATAAACCTTAATTTAATACATTTCTTAATAATAATCTTTTAAAAGCTTAATTCTTAAAATTAATTACAACCTTATGAATATAGGGAAATCTTATATACTAGACATGTTTAATAATTCTCTTAATATTAATTATTATTAATCTTATTACAAATTTTGGCCATTAATCAATTCTATCTTAGTTAATTCTTAACCTACACATAGGTATATTCCATCTTAATTAAGATGCTTATCAGTAATTAAACTAACGTGCCTTAATCAATAATTAATCTAATAGTCTTATAATATCTTATATTACTCCTTAAGCATATGTATCATTTCAAAACAACATTATAATCTCTACACATTATTTATTCAGTATTTAAGTCTTGTTTAAACCATAGTCTATTATAGAACAACAACATACCTACTTATGTTCGTTTACAGTTACAACTACATACCTAGTTTGATAATAATCATAATACCCTCTAAACAATTCTATGTATCATAACAAACATATTTTATTACAAGGGTTTTTTTTTCATTATTCTAATCCGCCAAAACAATACCATGCACCAAAGAGCTACCCTTATCTACGGTGTTTCGAAGCATCCAAAAAAACCCGTTTCACTAGAATATTGTGATTTAAAATTAAACAAAAGACTATGTTAGGGACAAACTGTCGCCGCGTTAACTATGTAAAAACCATATCCATTGTTTCTTATCTTTCGGACCTTTAAGCCTACTCTTTCAACAACAACCTGTGAGACTTCTCAGAACAGATTTTTGAACGCCTCAACCGATCATAACAAACTTAAGAAAGTAGAGTAAGAAGCATTCAGAGTCGAAAGTAGAAAGCTTTTTGACAGATCTGCATGTAAACGTAATGATTTTGAAAGATATACTTATTTTAGAGATGAAAAATTGCCAAAAGAGGTACAAATATTTTTAAATGGCAACCAGCGGGTACGAGATAGCTTAAATGTGTTTCTGTTTAATGAATCAGGAGTGCTGGATCCATTTATGAGAGCAGTAGTAATTTCTTGTAAATGTTTTTGGTGTGCGTTGAGATCTGTTGATATTCGTGGAGGTAGATCTTCCATCTTATCAAAATGGACCAACGGCATAGGTAAACAATCGCTTCAATGGCAACTCTTTGATGTGTATGTGAAAAATTATCCATTTCAATGGTCGAGATAGTTTATTTTCCGAAATAACGAACCCAAGCTACACAGAACTTGACTTCTTTATGATCGAAATATGTTCCTCTGGTACAACCACTCTAGGCTTTTGCGATCCTTCAAAAATAGTTTTGGCCGTCTTTTATTTTCTTCCAACGAGGAATTTATATGTGTTAAAACCATCTGCGGTCGACGAACAAGAAGATCCACTTTTTAGCGAGTTTTTAGTAGAAGAAATTTCTTCAGTTCGTGTATTTGAATTATGAAATATTTCTTTGTTTAGAGCACGTAATCTTCTATTCTGCAAACTTTTAACTTTGGATTAGATCAATTATTATTCCTAAATCTATTATTCTTTCAGCCATTTAAAAATATTTGTTCCTCTTTTGTCAATTTTTCATTTCTAAAATAAGTACATCTTACAAATTCATTACATTTATATGCAGATATGTCAAAAACTTTTCTATTTTGGACTCTGAATGCTTCTAACTACTTCTTTAAGTTTCTACACAGATTTTTATTTTTATTATAACATTTTGTCAAACCCATTCATAGAATTACATCACATTTTCATACGTAGGTAGGATTTATTCTATTAACTTTGCACAAAAGTTCTATGAAACCAATTATCGGCCATTTTAACTTTTGTCTCGTAGAAGTCATGTTAATACACTTTAAAACATACATCACCTATTCCTACACACTCTTGGAAATAATAATTGACATGCGACCTTTCACTTTAAGACAATAATCATCCACTGCACTTGATGAAACTAAAATTTCAAATGTATAAATCAGCCCTTGCCGCCCCCTTTTTGTCTTGCACTTTGCTCCTCTCTCACAGCGTCAAAGACTATTAAATTGATGAAATAGTGATAGCAACAGCTAGTCAACCATGTTTAAATTAGTTTTTGAATAAAATAAACCTATTTAAGTAAATTCTGTAATATTTCGTAGACCGCGAAAACAGCCACAAAATTGCCGTTTTTGTAAATATTCGAAGTCAAAGCGGGGGCTCTTACCGTTGTATGGGAATTTTTATATTTTTTATGTAGATTATTGATGCCAATAGGCAACATAATACAACTATTCCAAATCGACATTCGACTAAAAAAAATTTTGTTCCACTCTATTGTACAACAGAACTCATTGAATAATGTAATGACAAATGCATTTTTTAATTCTGCTTTTATGCATAAAATCGATGTATTTAAAAAGTAATGTGATTTAAGAGAGTTGAATTGATAGAAAATTGAAGTTTTATATAGGATTATTAATAACAATAGCTGCTAAGTGACCATTTTTCAGAAAGCAATATTAGCTATGTGCAGTATCCAGTATTTACAGTAATATTTATTACAAAATAGCATTATTCAGATGTTCAAGTACATAAATTTAAGAATATTTGCATCATTACATTTTCGAAAAGTTGAGAAATGCGTAATCCAGGAAGTTTTTTGTCTCTCCTGAAAAATTTGCTAAACTGGACTTAGTAGGTAGGTATTGTAAGCTCACCGTCGTTATATTAATTCCTTACATAAAATCTTTCCTTTATGCAAAAGATGTCAAAAGTGTATTTTTGTGTTCACTTTGGGACTGCACCGACCCAATTTTCTGTGCCAGGTGCATCTTTCAACACAGATTCATTCTTATAAAAAAACAACATTGCTATAAAATCCAACATAAATAGCACTTCAGTGACACTTTCTTGATATACAGCCACCTCTCAAGAATCCCCAACTTCAACAGCCACCGCTTGATGACCAATTAGTGGAACCTATATTTTCATGAAAACCAAAAATCACCTCTTGATGATCTCCGGACACCTTACGTTCCACGAACAGGCTACAATCCACTAGCTTCCACTCTAACATTATGCCATTCGAAATGAACTGTGGCACTAGAAGACTGTTGAATACACTTTTGCCGCTTCTGTAGCACTAAACAACGTTGATGAGTCTCCAAAAGTTGTTTTCCTTTGAATTTTCTTTCATTAAATAAATAAATGAATTAAAGGATGTAAGATGATTTTAAAGTTTGACGATGGTTTCATGTAATTTGTCAATAATAATTATATTACGAAATAAGGTGATGAAATCCCAACTTTACATTGCCTTATGGGTGTAAAGCATGCTCATGCATAGGTACATTAGATGAGAGTCGCATAGCATGCCATGAAAAGATATATGATAAGAAGAAGGGTATTTCAATAAGATACCCCATCAGAAATACTGATATCCTAAGCTGCACACGAGTCAGCGACGTGGGTGATAAAATTGCCAAACTCAAATGGAAGTACACTGGTCATATATCTATTACTTGGAGACGACGAACAGTAGATTACGAGACCAACAGACTGGAGGCAAGAGACTGGCCGTAGAAGTGTAGATAGACAGCTGACGAGGTGGAGTGACGACACCATACGTGCCGTCAGGTCCAGATGGCCAGAGACAGGGAATAGTGACACGAACACGAGCAGGCCTATGTCCTGTAGTGAACGAGCAAAGGTCTAATTTTATAAGGTGACAAAAGAACCAATTGAGTAGATATAAACCCAACATAAGATAAAAAAGGGAATGAAAGTTGAAGGTTAAAGACGTGATGGAAAGGCGAAAGATAGACGAAAGAATGGTAAAACATGGTGTCCATAAGCCTGCTTGAAGCATGAAACCTCCATGAATCTCTTCGTGTAGTAAGAAATCGAACTACAGCTAAGTGATGAACAATGAAAGCTCTTTTTTTGGAAGACCATGAATTCTTAACATAGACGATTATTTTTTTTATTCTTGTGTGAACCAAATTCGACCATAGTAGAAAGCCGAGCTTAATAATGCTCTTAGAGGAAATGTTCCTGGATACTTTGACTTAAAATTGGATCGTTGTTGCTATGTGCCTAATTATTCATTGTTTTGTATTTAAAATACACAATATAATATTGAAATTATAACTGTTTCCTAGTGGTTCGTTCATTAGAATATTGTAATTCAACACCGCCCAAGTCTATAAAATATTTGTGTAATACCGCCCAAGTCAGTTTAAAACCATAATTAACTGAAAAAACATAAATATTAGCAATTAATAGTATTACTCATTCAAAAATATGATAAATTGAATTAAAAAAAATAAATAAACATTTAAATTCACCAAAATAGGCAGTTTTTTCACTATCCTGAAAAGTTGGTAAAAATGACTTGAGCGGTGATGTTCGATAAGCGACGAAATGTATTTTGAGCTAATGTCACATCGATAACACCCTTTTCGATCTATATTCTACTGATTTCATTCCTGGCTATTTTTTTCGTCGTTTTTTTTCTTTCAAAGATTTCAGAGATTCCATACGATACGCGATAGATTAGTGCGATACGCACATTACCTATACTTTATCTTTCAGTTGGGGGAAAACGTTTGAACAAATAAAATTGAAATAGATAAATATATAGGCACCTATCTAATCATAATTTCTGCGATTGATTTTCTTTGAATATTGTGTGTCACTGCCAAGCAAATCTAATCTTATTCGCAAAATATTTAAAAATCTTTAGAGATTTAATATTTAGAGATTTTATGTTTAAGCGTTCCCTCTCTCCGTTATGCTCTCCTAGTACAAATTGTGCATGCGTGAAGGAGGAGACTGCAGAGTGCAAATACGCCTGCTTTGAGTCAGACAAACAAATAATATTGTTTATCTCACTGTCTCTCTCTCTCTAATAGGTAAGTTTTGAGAGCGACAAACTCCTATAAAGACGTTAGATTTAAACTCCAGCGCAGCTGGGCTACCCTCCAGAGATTGTCAAAACTTAGGCCGCTCCCCCTTTCGGGTACGCCCTTGGCGGTGTAGGAAGCCACTAAAAGTTTATTTTTGTAATTTGTTTTTTTCTTGTTTGATGTCACACTATTCTGACAAATAACTAGGTATAATCAGTGATAGAATCTTAACATAATAATTCTGAAAAATTGGTTTAAATTGGTCAATTCTTTCGATGTATCTATACAATAGGCAAACATGCATCACATGTTATGTACTTCCTACTACACCGCCATCTATTGAATTTTTTAAAAAGTAAAGCAATTATAGAGGAATTGTTTTGATTTCAAGCTTATGTCCCATCGAACGTCATCCTTCACCCAAATCATCGTTGATTAGCATAATTCTATAAATTATTAGGTAAAACTAATTAAGTTTTTACATCGTAAATTGCATTTTATCAACAAAATAATTAGACATGTTTTTTTATTTGCTTTTAACCGTATGTCATAGCATCACGCCTAAACGGCTGAACCGATTTCACTAATTCTTTTTTTGTCGTGTTGGCTTTTATCAGTAGAAGGTTCTTATGAGAGAAAAAATTAAGAAAGTTGCGTGGAAAATCTACATAATAATTCAGAAATGTTTTTTTATTTGCTTTTTACTGTATGTCATCGCATCACGCCTAAACGGCTAAACCGATTTCACTAATTCTTTTTTTGTCGTGTTGGCTTTTATCAGGAGAAGGTTATTATGAAAGAAAAAATTAAGAAAGTTGCGTGGTAAATTGGGAAATTAAATAAAACTCGCATTAGCCCCTCCTTCTCTATCTACATAATAATTCAGAAATGTTTTTTTATTTGCTTTTTACCGTATGTCATAGCATCACGCTCAAAATACAAATGCTACGTCAGATATGAATCTGCACAGAGCCGTGCAAAATGCCGGAGAAGGTTCTTTAATAAAATTAGCTGCATTAACTTTAATATATTTAGAGCTATTTGAAAATGTCTATTTTTTAGGATCTTCATACAAAATTTTAATAAACATTAAAAGTGTCATTCTTCTCTCTTTTTATGAATTGTAAAAGTTTCATTCTTCTTTTTGTGTGCTTATGTCAGTTATAGAGGTCTGCAAAGCAATGGGAAGCTAGACTAGAACCTGTTTAATTACCTACCGATCAAGCCTGACATTCGGAATCAAAAACGTAAAGCAAGACGGGTATAAGCTAGTCAATAATAACCATCAGATATATGGTTCTAATTAATTTTAAAATTATTTATTTATTTTATTTATTTTTATTTATTTCAATTCACGGCGTTAGCCATTTACATGTAAACAATTTATAAAACATAAAATAACAACAAAGCTTTGACAGACAGATGGAAGTGTAAAATAATTGTCAGGAATGTAGAATCGCATCGCCAGATGAGGATTCCGGCCGAAAGCGGTTCTACATCCATCGTCATTTAAATAAAATTTAAAATAAATAACAAAGACAAGGACTCATCAAAGTTAAACAATCAAATTCTAAAAATTCGCACAAAAATAAATAAATTAAATAATCATGAGTCAGGAATAAAAAAACAATAAACGTCAGTGATAAATAGAAAATTGTATATAATTAGTCAGTTATATTAATAATAAATCGGGTGATACGAGAAATAATATGAGAATAAGTTAAATTAGGGAAAAGAATATGAAAAAAGTAAGTGTGTCTAGATATAAGCAGGTCAAGTAATCGTGCATTACAGTGCAATAATGATAATGAGCCAGTTAGCAAAAAACATGGTAAGTCGATCAATACATCTAAGTGAGTTAGCGAGTTGCCCATTGTCAAATTTACATCGAATGGAAAAAGTTTACGACGTCAGATTTATATTTGTGGAAACTGTCGGCAACGATATCCGCACACCCATCCACCAAATTACCAAGTCTGTGTAATCGGACCATAGGAGAGTGAAACATGTAGTTATTTCTAGTTTTTTGCTCCAGAAAAAGGCATGTCTGTCTAGTGGATCTAGCGGGAATGCGGAAATGGATAAGTTCAAGCAGTTCTGGGGAGTCTATTGCACCGTTAATTAGCCTATGCAGGTAACTGAGATCGAAAATGTCTCTGCGGCTTCGTAGACTGAGCAGTCTCAGTTCGTTCATTAGGGCCGAGTAGTCAATGTTTTCCAAGAGGATGCCTTTTCTATAATTGACCATTCTCAAAAACTTCCTCTGCACCCTTTCCAAAGCATTAGTGTGAATGGCATAGTTTGGGGACCACACAGTAGAATTGTACTCTAACAGAGGTCTAACCAGGGACACAAACAAGAGTCATTAAGACTGAATCAATCCCAAGTCAGCCGTAAGTCGGAATACGAAGCCCAGAACTCTCATCGCTTTTCCAACAGTTTCCTCAATATGGGTATTAAAAGTAAGATTCTCAGAGAATATAACACCGAGGTCTTTAAGTTTAGTAACACTTTCGAGCACGACGTTGTCAATGGAGTAATTGAAATTGAGAATTGATCTTGTTTTATGAAATCGGATCACTTGACACTTAGAAACGTTTAGGTAAAGTTTGTTTTCGATGCACCAGTTATTAAGACTGTTTAAATTCCCCGGGATAGTGGTGCAGTCCTCTGTATTGTACACAGCCTTAAACAATTTCAAGTCGTCCGCGAAGAGTAAGACCTCTATGTCTCTGAAAATCGTGACTATGTCATTTACAAACAAGTTAAATAATATTGGTCCCAAGTGCGATCCTTGTGAAACGCCACTATATGCATTAAAAGGGTCGGAAGTGCAGTCCCCAATCCTCACTGTCAGCGTTCTTTCCCTGAGGTAGCTTTCCAACCATTGGTGGAAAGTTCCGTCGACTCCATAAGCACGTAGTTTTAATAGTAGCCTGTCATGTGACACCTTGTCAAATGCTTTAGAAAAGTCTGTGTATATGGAGTCGACTTGACCTCGTTTTGACAGGGTATTCATTATGTAATGTTGATAAACAAGTAAGTTAGTGAGCGTGGACTTTTTTTTAACAAAACCGTGTTGTTGGTTGGAAATTATTTTACTAATACACGGGCTTATTTATTTAACTATATTATATTTGTTTTTATTGTAATATGCAAATTGTTTTAACGTGTCTCCTTCTTACATTAAAATTATTAATAACCTACTTTAAGTATAAATAGTTATATCTATTCAATTTTGTATGATTTTTTTTGTCGTAACGTTGTTTTATTTCTCTAATGGGGTTTTATTTATTTTATTCTCGTTTCTTGAAAGATCTTCCCTTCCTATTTTGTTCAACTCTTTGTAGGTAGGAATCTACCTATTATATAATTACTACAATGTTTTGTCGAAATAGCGTTGCTTTTGCATAATAGCCTCTTATCCTATTAACTGCACTCTTTCCAGCAACTATATTATGTAATTACCTAATTTGAGATTTCAGTTGTAAAAAAAGTTAATTTGGTACCTTCAACTAAAATTTTCTGAAAACTGTGATGATTTTCCATTCTTCTTCTGTAAGTGCCCTCTTTTGTATATGGCCCAAATATGAAATCTTGCGAACCTTGATAGTTGAAAGTAACGTTCTGTCAACTCCAGCACGCTATAGAACTTAAGGCATTTTGTTATCATATCTGATTGACCCACATTTGTAGTGATACTATCCTATCACATGTATCTAATGGGAAAAGGGAGGGGGGGGTGAAAAATATGACTTAATTAATAGGCAAGGTTATGAGGGGGGGGGGGGCAGTTTTCTATATAACAGGTGGAAGTTCCTACCATTGACCAACTGATGGTCAAGGATTTGTCTAGTGTACGTAGGGAAGGGAAAGCTGCGTCCCGTGACCGTAACCAACATGCGGCCGTTACACTAATTGTTTCTCCCTTCCCATTGATAGTTTATTCAAATTAGTTTTTGCATAATGACGTGTGATATTGTAGATATTATCTGAGATCTCAACAACCTTTGAACTTAAGGGAATCCTCTATTCTCTTAATTCATCGAATTTCCAATAAAAGGATCTTTATTTATTTATTTATTAATCAATGGCCTTTTAAAGATATTATAGAGATCATCAAAAATACACAAAAATATTAATATTAGGTACAATTCACACATTTTTTTTCCAAAAGCATTACAGTGATAAAAAGTAGGTACATGTCTGACATTTTTTCAGTATAATAGAAGAATACAATAATATGAGAATACATTAATTAATAGACTAATGGATGAAGGTTGCCAGAAAAGTGATTAGAAATCTCAATTTAAATGATACATAAGAAGAGATTTGGAGTACTATAAGTGATTAAACAGGACGATAAGGATATGATATATCTACAGAAGTATTTCAGGTCGCTTAATTAATATGCGTTGAAGAACGTCGAAATAGAGCAAGGTAGGTAGAACAGTTTTATAAATCAACTATGATAGAATATTAGTCAAGTGTGCCAATGAAAAATAATGAAGTAGCGTAAGCAGTCCTAATCAAATTTATCCAAATAACAGGAGTCATTCATTGTCTCGACAAAATAATAAAAACAACAGTCGTTGACTTAGATGGTGCGACGAACAAAACTACAGAAAATCGACAATAACAATGATCGAGCTAAAAACACAGATTACAAGAGTTAATTTAGAAAGGGACAGAGGAAGAATTGGAATATCATACGATGTCTTGGCGAGCGGGACGTGATAAATGTTATAGATAGTTGAAAAACCAAGAAGTAGAAGGCGGTATGGATCTTAAGATTATGAAGAAAACTGTTATTTTGTGGTCAAAATAAATACCTTCTTATTAGGTATATTTCCTACTTTACACGAGACTTGTCTCTATAAGGGGGATACACAAATACTTGTAGTTCATACTCATTTGTTATATCTATGTAAACTGTTATATTGTAGGTACCTATTCAATAAATACCTAAATAAATAAAACAATAGATATGTAAATATTTTGGATCTTAAGATAGATTAAATATCTATTAGTCACGTCTATCTGTAGAAAAATGAACGGTATCGGTAGACCGCGAATAGAACCCGGGACATCTTGATCAGAATTTTGCTCATATACTGCAGTTTATCGGGGTTGTTTGCAAAAAAATGTATGTGCGAATTTTGCATTAGGTAAATATATCAACTTATTAACTTTTTGTTATACCTGAGTATTTATTTTGTGATAGATAACATTAATACCTATACCTATAGTGACAAGTATAAAAAACAATTCTTCTTCTTTATATTCTCAAAGAAAAAGGGATAAACCTCTAATTTTTTTTTAATGGCCCTTTAACCATAAATTTTTCCATTCCAGTCTTTTTTTTTCAATTTTTGAGCACAGACTTATTTAACGAATTGCAGCAAAAACCAATAATTTCCCCATTTTTTATCATCATTCGACATTCAAACGTAGTACTTATAAAAAAACAATAATTTTCGCAGATATGCTTTTTAAATAAATACCAGTGTCCCGCACGACATTATTTAAAAAAAAATTAAAAAATTTTTTTTTTTTGAAGTTCCGCCGATTGTTATGTTGCCGAAATAGTTAACGAATTCGACATTGCTGGGTTATTATATCAGCAAAATTAACAAGATATGAAATTTTTTTTCCAAGCAAGTAAGAACCTACCTAATTCTCATAAAATCAAAAATATCAAATAATGATCTGTTGCATGGACAAAACTAGAAGAATCGCAATTCGCAAAATTCAGAAGAAACAATATTTCAAAAAGAAAATAAATCGCAATTAGGTACATGTACGAAAAAAAAACATAATATTATAAACATAATGTCAGAATTTTCGGTAATAATGAAACACATCATGACAATAAAAATAAAAAACAAGAAACAATAAAATGTATGATATAAACATAAAAATACAACTCAAATGCATTTTCATCATAACTCATAAAATTAAAAAGCACTCACCAATACTTCTTCTTCAGCAGGAAGCTGCAACTTGTTGATAAGGAGAACATGATGACAAGGCAAAAATGTTCATTCGCAAGCAAACAAAAAAACACAATGCAATTAATAAAAGTAAAATAAATTATTTGAAATGTAATTTTTTTTCGCTGCACTATGAATTAAATAATATGTACACACATACTGAAAAAAAAATGTTCAAATAAAATGCACCGCCGGTAAAACAAAAATAGTATAAAAAATAACGAATTAAAAAAAATCCCAAAAAGGGGTTTAAGAATCTAAGAAGTTTGACAACCGACGCGAGTGGTAAGTATATCGAGGTACCTACTCTGTTGATCTTTTGTCGCGAACTGAATGGCGAAGGGATTAATCAGCGCGTATTTATACTTTTTTTAATTGATTGCTCCCTCCACACCACGTGGCGAATTAGCAAACAAGTACCTACTCTCTTTGAATTTTACATTATACAGAGTGTAACTGCTCGGGTAGGTAATTTTAAAGAAACATAGTTTTGAAAAAAAAATGCATTATGCTTCAATGCAAAACCTTGCGTAATTTACCTGATTATTGTTGACTATTTCACAAGCAACACTAATCTGGAGCAGAAAATTGATCAGAATTTAAATTTCAAGAATGTCGTAATACATTGAACCTCAGCAACATTTATGCAACATTCACGCTAATAATAATAACCGCTTATTCGTGTGATAATAGTATTCTTACATTAAAGATCAAATCGTTCGATCATTTTGTATGGAATTTTTTCTAAACTCTCTCGATGATCGTTTCGATATTCAAGCATCGAAAACTGAGCAACTATTTGGCTTAATCATCCCCCTTGTGGATGAAATGACAAAAAGGAGAAAAAAATACAACATTTCTATTGGGATCGAGAATGGAACTTGGAACATTTTAATAGTACCTACCTATTTATTATAATATTGAATGATATTCCCGTAAAACGAATAGTGTAAACATACTTTTTTTTTGTAAGAGGGTTAAGGGACCAAGGTACCCTTTGTGTCACTGCGACCAGATTAGGTATATTGTGACTTCCCTCAATGTTACAACTCGTTATCCAGGCCTATGTGAGCATATAGCTCACAATTAATTTGCCTAGGTGCGAGCAGTCTTACCTTCTCAGCGTTCAGTAGTGGTCCACCGAGTGTACAACTTATGCAGTGTCCTGTTAAGGTCCTCGTCAGGATCCTTATTTGTTTTTTGGAAAGCTTGAGTGCTTCAAAGGTGAACTTCTGCGGGTACCTACCCTTTGATTAGTTCCTTCGCATGTTTCATCCCTGGGTTGTTTGCCCAAATTTCGTAACTTTTGTCTTTGACCCAGTTTTTTAGGCTGGTTCTGAGAGCATTACGTGGTAGTGCGCAGATGGACTCTACATCGATGGGATGGGTAGAAATACTTACCACAATTTGAATTTATCCCACTAGTTTCGCATGCACATATCCTACATGCTCACAGAACAGTAAGAAACCGCGTGTCCCTACGATCTAGCCAGGAAAAAGGTTAAACAAAAACAAAAATGTGGTTAGTAGCCTGGCGGTTACGACTGGAGGTCGTGTGTACGATCCCAGGTGCCGACCATCTTCCTCTTTCATCAACACAAGCTTTAAGTAGCTAACTGTGAAAGAGTCAATGAGTGAGCACAGATTTATTATTTATATATAAAAAAAATTTGAACTTGAATAGAATATTTGTGAAATGTTATTTCGTAAGCTAAGTAGAAAAACAATTACATTTTTTTGGGATTTTAAACGTAAATATATTGGGACAATTTTTTTTTACAATTGTATTTTTTTTAATATGTATAAGTATAGTACTTCCAAAAATGTCTAACTTAGGATATGTAGGTGCAATATAGATGCATATTATAGCTAACAATAGGTAGCTTGTTCCGAAAAAAGAATCCTTAGCCGAAGTAATAAGTGACGTCAATATGATTTAAGCTGGTTCCTTTAGGTTTAGAGAATGATACTACATTTTTTTCATATCCATTGCTCAGATTGAAAGAAATCTTACCTTGTAAAATTTCCTTTCAGCTTTGCAGCTAGCATACGAATACTCTGTATCCTATGTGGGAAACACGGGGTAAATGAGCACAATTAAATGGTGGCAATAGTAGATTATTTTTTGTGATAATATTTGCATACAATCTAATAAAATAATAATTTTCTTATTTCATGTCATTGTCATTCTTTAATAGTTTTATAATTGAATCTCAATTTCATAAACTTTGCTATCTTTCTCCATTTAAAAATTAAAACTCAATATCAAAATAAACATGAAATAAATTTTACAAAAGATTAGTTTTAAAGAAAGGTGTGACAAAGGAAACAGAAGATCAAGCATAGAGATTCGTCCTCTAGAAGGACGAGTTCGGAGGTAGTTACAACAAATTGTAAAAGCTATATTGTTATAAATTCTAAATTGTTAGAAAAAAAGATAAAGATTTAATAATATGTCCGCTAAAAAAGCGAACAGTCCATTTTCTTCTACAAACCCTGGTCCCAGCGAGATTTGTATAAAGATTTAATATATTTATTTTCTAATATGCATTGGCTGCGATTACCCCACACTCCTCCGTCATATTCGGCAGTGGTAACAGTCCTGAACAGAATGAGGCTTCATATTTCTGTCGCCTTTTTTATGATATGCTAAGGCGTCACTCTTGTTTTGATACGGCGACAAATCGAACAGCCTAATAAATGATTATATTCATAATCAACCTTGAATGTCTGCATCAAAAAATTATTCGGCTATAAAATAGGTAGGTATGTGTTCAAACTCAAAAAGGGTTTTAAGCAACAGCATTGAAAAAATATTTTGTACCTAATTGTTTTCTCGACTTAGATTATTTTAGATTCTTCTTACCTAAAATTAGTCAGATCAAACTAAAAAACAACCTAATATACAGTACAACCTCAACAAACGGACTTATTCGAAGTAAAAAACTAATAGCTCAATAATTATAAAATGAGGTTGAGCAAAAATCTAAAATATATCTACCTAATTCTTGAAAACATGCAACTATACACTTACAATACAAAATTAAAAAAAAAAAATACTTTGACTCTTTCACAGTAAGCTAAGTACTCAAAGTTTTGTAGTGAAAGAGAATCGAACCCACGAGCTTCACGACGAAGCATCACGAAAGTTGGCGACGGAAAAACTTCCATATTCAAATAACAGGTTTTTATTTCAATAATATGATTCAATCACCCAAAATCATTCGAGTTCGGGTGGAGGTCATTAAATAAAAAAAATCAATCATCTCCTATTATTTATTATTAAAATATTTGTCTGTTTGAATTCTATGGTTTGTCTGTATCATATTTTTTTTTATCGCGTTGGTATTTTTATTTCATATTTTTTATATTATGCCTTTCAATTATTATGAACCAATTTTTATTTTAGTACATTTATATTATATTATAATTATTATAAAAGCAACACAGTTGCGTAGAGTGTAATAAATAAAATACAAAATAGTAAATGTGGCTGTCTTCGTGAGGTTGGTTTTCTTTTTGGTATTGACGTGATTGTTTTCGGTTATCTTGCTGTTGTTTCAGATTTGAAACATGTTTAATTTTTAATTTACTTTCTTAACATACATTGTCATACCAAAATATCGAACAATAATTTTTTGTCCGAAGTTCATTAAATAGATTCCCGTTGTATAGAGGTTTTACTGTAGCATATTGTATCTGAAATTTCATGGCACCATAGGTGGGTACAATTTCATATCAAATCTGGCGACGTTGTCCATTTTTATGTGTGCTCCGGCTGAAACATGCCATAGGCATTATCTTCAATGGGTCTACAGAGATCGCTTTTGAGTCTGCCCGCTTGTCGCCATCAATCTGCATATTACTTTATTACTAGTTGACCCAACAGACTTTATCTCCAGTCTCAACTCTGAATATTGAATTCGATTTGGTCTAATTCCAATCGGTGATATTTTTTGCTTCATGAATTCTGTCAATTTCCACAATTAAAAAAAAAAGACGCCCTGACAGGCCAAAAAAGAGGTGGATAACTGAGAATCGACTTCTCAAGAGCCTTGGCTCTATTTTTTAGTAACAAATCATCAGGCCTTAATTAAAGAAGAGGTTGAAATTTATGCATTCCATATAAATTTGAGGTTTATTTTATGCCGAATATCATTTATTTCATTGATATATTCCATCGAGCTTTTAAACTAAGTACCTACTATGAATATTGAATTCAAATTTGTGAAAATTTCGACCTAGTAGGTATGCATTTCTTTTTAATTATTTGCAGGTTACTTTCTCTCGATCTCGCCAACTTTCATTTGACGTGATAACTTATACCGTAAATTAAAAATTGAAAAGTTTTTTTTTGTCGTAAGCACTAAGAAAGTTCCCTACGCTAAGTTTCCTTTAATATTCTTACGATCCGCGCAACTTCCCTAAATTTTTTTTCGAAAGAATCTTCTCCTGACAATAGCAAACACAGCATAAAAATAATTAACGAAATAGGTCCAGCCGTTCACTCGTGATGCTGTAACCAGGGGAAACGGGGTTCATTTTTATATAAATAGATTCTCGATTAATAATTATTGCTGCACAGCCACTATAGCCTTACCTAATATGATTAACGGCATCTTATTTCAAAATGAAGCGTAACATCGATGTTCAAAGTCCAAACCTCTTACGTTCGTGCAAACTTGACGATGATTCGTAGGCTTACTCAGAAAAGGTTCTATCTAAAAAAAATATTTAAAAAATTATGAGGATTTGGTTCTATCATAACCATTTTTATCAAATTTCTTGATCCAGGTTTGAAATACTATAAATAGGTAGGTACCTTAAAAACACTTCAAGTGTACTCCTAAGATGGGAAATCTGAAAGCTGAATTAGATGTTTGGGGTTTTTGTTAAATTGTAAAATGAACCATCTAATTGCGAACAAATGATAACGGGCGTTTGGAAAAACATTTTAATCTCGAAAATATACACATTCGAATTTCGATCATTGTAAATATTTCAGATACCTCCATTTTGACACAGGACTAAGAATTAAATAAGATGGAGCCTTATGTGTTGGTATTTTAATTGTTTAGTAAAGTAGTCGGGAATAAAAACCAGTGGCGTGCGATATTTTTTTATTCTCAAATCTAAAGCAAATTTTCTAAAACGTAGTTATTACTATCCAAACTCCCTTAAGGCCCCACTTAGGGGCATAGGGAGGCAACAAGAGCTCTCCATTGCGCTCGATCTTTATTATTATTATAATTTATAAAAGTTATTATTATAATAGGTACTTATATAAAATTTAAGTGTGGTTGGAATCAAAGTGATTTTGTCATCGGTATTCTAATAGCATTATAATTTGGTATATTAAAAACATGTGGTGGATCTACAGTCAAGAGATGGTGTTAGCCTACTGCAAGATTAACTCCGCCTTTTATAGTGGTCTGCCTGAAAGGCGTCTTCTTTTATTGAGAGGCTATTAGGGACATTAGAGACAAAGGAGAAAGTAACACATCCACATCCACAAAGGAGAAAGTAACACATGACTGGAATGAAAATAGTCGAGAAGAAGGAGAATCGGTAGCACGCCATTGCTTTAAACGAATAAACAAAATCGGATTCAGATTGCGTTATGTGAAGAAGGATATTATTTGGGTGGCCAAGAGACGTGCTAGGGCGACCAAGGACAAAATAATGTTATCGTCGCCCGCCAGCCAAATGGCCTATTCATATTTTAATGTGTCTATTGTTTGGACTTTGAACGGGCGAAGGAGCTTGGTGGTGACATTCATAATTTGAATTATTACAACCATACTGACATCTGATACCTGATTTGGTAATATAGACGTTGCTACCACTCCTAAAATCAACCGTCAAAATTCTTCTGTACGAATGATTTTAATATATATAATATAAAAGAAAGTCGGGTTAGTGCGACCACTTATAACTCGAGATTGGCTGAATACATTTTTATGATGCTTGATATATTAGATTCTTCTCCGCTCCGGATAACAGAATACTTATTAAAAGTTTGAAAATTGGATAGCAAATAATATAAAATATACCTAATATTATTAAAGTTAGTATGGATTTACTAACAACAACGCCATCTGTGATAAATTCCATAATAACGCAATTTTTATTTACCATTGAGTTTCAAAATATTAAATTACTTTAGATCTTTCAGAAATTATTGTTTATCATTCAAACATATTATTTTAAACGTATTTTTGTATAAACTACAAATTCGTAATAAATATTAAATCAAAATGCATAGGAAGTACTAAACAGGTCAGAAAGCTAGTTGATATATTATAAAATCTAGTTTTGTTTACATTTTTTGTGAACCTTGGTACAAAGATGCAAGCTGATGACTAGAAAGTATGCTAGAAGCGAAAGATCGCGCGAAAGAAAGTCATTTACTTAGTGTTTAAGAGAGAAAAAAGCAATATTAATATCAGACGACATAGGTACCTTGATCATTGGTATAAAGTAAGTACGATTCTTTACTCAATTATTCTTGATTAAGCGAGATCACCGCTGCGAGTCGTATTGTATGGGAGGTGTTTCTTGAAATAAAGGCGCCACATCTCGTCCGATTTGAAACATAAATGAAATAGGTAGGTAGGTATGTATTTATGTATAAAGTCAACTCGGTGGCAGCATAAAATCGTTACCATACTTTGAATAGGATGTAACCATCACATGATAAAAAAATCACCAAGAACCTTTGCGAAGTAGGGCACCGTAATATAGACTAGGTGACTTTTTGTTGATTATTCGATTAATCAGGCTTGTACCTACTACTCCCAGGTAGACCACCAAAGAGGTGGATAGACAGCTGGGAGTCGACCTCGCAAGATGCAAACCCCACCTCTTAATAACAGGTCTTCAGGTCTAGAATAAGAAGAAGAAAGAGACTTGTACTATCATTTAAGGTAGGTACCCACATAGGTGTGTACCTATATATAAAAAAAAAAAAAAAAAAAAAAAAAAAATAATAATAATAATAATATATATAAAAAAAAAAATAAAAAAAAACTGGTAATATAATATTATAACAAAAAAATGTACCTCTGCTCCATACACAAGTTATATGCTTACAATGGAGCAGTAAATATAATATTATACAAATAGCATTAAGTAATTATTGTATGGTAATATATCTTTATAAAATTGTACTATTATTATTCTTTAAATAAATAAAAAAAAAAAAAAAAAAAAATATAAAACTTAAAACATATTAGAGAAAACGGAAAAAAATGAAAGTATCCAATATTACCACAATAATTATGCCCGTAAGTAACTGCAAGTTATTACTAAATCGAATATGAATGTTGCTGAAAGCGGATGGATGCATTCGGTGCAGGAAATGGAGATGTGTACGTAAAGCTATTCAATATTGGACATGTTATGAGAGAGCAGAAGAAAGAGAAGAAAAAGCAGTATTCAATAGAGAAAGTTACGAGTGTGAAATAGAAGAATAATAATAATAATATTGTTGATAGACTTTGAAACGATTTGTTAGTTCTGTTGTTGTGCTCAAAGCAAACTTCAGTCGAAAAAGTTTAAATAATATTCCAATGGAACCGAAAAACCTCTCTATAAAATAAACTGGGGCATTCAGAAACAAGTTAACGAGAAAGAAGGGGGGAAACAATAATTGAATTGCAATACCACAAGTTTCTGTATTCCTGAATGATTTCTACAAGAAAGGAATAAACTTAAAAACTTAGGTACTGTGTTGAGAGAAAGCGGTTATAAAATAATGTTCTTACAACAAGTCTAGAGTATTATTTTGATGTTATGATGGTAAATCAAATTGTAATGATTTGCCTACTTCTGTTGCTTCAATGGTAACATGAGAAGGTAAATCATACCTCAAAGGTAACAGAAGGTGCAAAAATTTGCAATTTTTTCTAGCTTATTAACATTCAGGTTCAGAAAGGACAGAAAAGGCATTCGCTTAGAGGAAAAATTTGGATAGTTATAAAGAATATAAAGTGAGACTGATCGAAATGTTCTGCGAGAAGGGGTCTTCTTTTTCATTTTCTTCGATGTAGGACGGTAGACTGCAACGTATATATGTCCCTAAAAATCTTCCACTAAATCAAGCGACTATAAAAGCGATAATATAGATAATTCAGTTGGTTGAAACTCTCTAACTCTATACAGGAAATATTTTTTATACTTTTCTTTATACCAATAACAAAAAGCAATCCCACTACAGGGAATATTTTTACTACCCATCACGCCGTTTCCCGAAGGGGGTAGAATATTTTTCATACTTTCATAAACAATTTTCAAATATTGCTATGCATATATTGGCTATTAATAATAAACGCAGGTACCCACCTTGGTTGCCTAGTGCTTAAACGTAAGATCAAAAGGTCAAGGTTACAATTCCCGGTCGGGTCCGAGTTTAACAAATTAATTCTCTTGAAAATTTCTACCCTGGGTTGACCTGATCCAGACTGGAAAATATTGCCCCAGGAAATAAATTGCGCCGATTATTCCGACATCTTTGTAAAAATAAGTGTAAAAGAAAAATTAATGCTGGAATAATTATTTCGTATAAAAATCAAAGGTTATTTATTATACAACTGTTTCTTCGGGAAGAATTTTCAAATGCTCCGTAGGTTTCTACGTGCTAAAGTAAAATTGAAACTCTTTTAGGGACTATATTACTGATTTATAGGGAAAAAAACAGTTATTGACCTCTTTTTATGCCTTTCGTCCGACAGGTTTTGCAGCTTTGTTTCCTTTTCGATGGCTCTACACTCTACAGCCCATATCGAGTCATGGCCTCCAGTAGACTTCCCCTCCAACCTCTTTTGACTTCTGATGCAGCCTTCCAAATGGGAATATTCAATATTCATTATCTGTGCAGCATCTCTCCCGACCTCAATCATCTTAACCAGTTTGCCAGCTTTTCTTCTCCCACCTAACTATCCTTCAAGTATTATTTTTGTTGTGCGCATAATGGCATCCTCTGCACATGCATGGTTTTGCAGCTACAAATGTAAATTTCTTAATGTGACATCTTTGGCAACTTATTATTAAGCATTAATTTCTTATTAGGTTTAAGACCAAAAATAACAATACCTAAACTAAACAGGAGGAAGAATAAGATTATTAAAATGAAAAAAAAAGTTGATACATCGTTTCTGCAAAGTTTATTAACAAAAGGGTTCAGCTACATACATAAGTTATAGAGTACCTATATAATAGCTTACCATAAATTATAGAGTACCTATTATAGCTTTGTACCTCTAAAGCAGCGGTCGTCACACTTTTCTGTTCAAGGGCCGCATTGGACAATGTGAGCTCTCACCGCGGGCCGCATCAAAGGCGCCCCCCCCCTCCCCCACTGGATTGATTGAAAATAATCAAGTAATGTTACTTTTACAGTAAAATTTTAAATCACTTTGGGTTACCATGAAGAAAGTGTGAAAAAATATTTTGACCCCAACCTCCTTTATAAAAATTTAGCAGGCGCACATAGACCGCATACTTGTAAATTAGGTACGAAGGCGTACAAAAAACGGGAATGTAATTGCGCTCGGGAAGGGAGATTGGGGAAAACTACTGTTCGATCCGGTGCCCATTGCAGACATGTCTTGTGAGTTCACGTGCACAATGCTAGTGGACAATGTTTTGTTGCTTTGAGTCCATCGGTTTGTCTGTGAAGTTTTTTTAGTGAAACAACTATTTCCACTTCTGCGAAAAACGTGATGCCCGATTGTTGAGAGCTATCGAGTGCGGCTGTGAAATTAGCTTTGGGCGAGGAAACTGAGAAATATTTATGAAGATGCTTTGGCCTGAATAAAAAAATGGTTTCAATTTTGAAAAACGAAGAAAATTCAATTGAAGACCCACCCCGTTCACCACATCTTTCTAAATAAGTAACGAAAAACGTTGACAAAATCGATGCTCTCTTTTGTAAATACCGTCGCCGATGCATTAAAACACTCGCAAGTTCATGACTTTTTGGAACTCATAAAAGTCTGGTGAAGATGTCTACCACAAACACTCGCAAATTCAATTTTCTATGGAGCTCTGTGGTGAAAATTCTAGAAGATTTTTTTTTTGTTTGCATTATTACCTACTTAATGATATTGTCATTATGGCCCTGAGAGAAACGTGAGTCAATACAGTGCGTAAAGAAACCCTCCGAAGTAGTTCAAAGTAATGAAACCAGGCGAAATTCTCCTTACGACATTATTCTAGGTCTCAAAAGAATTGGTGCTTATTGACAATTTCAAAATAGGCCGAAGTATTACCACAGTAGTATTCGTAAGCACAATGCTTGGTTTTGTAGGAAGCAATTGAACATCATAAAGCAATCGAAATTGACCGCCAATGCCTTACTCCTCGACGACATCGCGCCGATTCGATATTAAGGCTGGTATTCGATACTATGGTTTCCAAAATTTCAATCAACTACCTTAAAGCCTAACTCTTGTACCTACTGACAATTTTCATTCCCGAAACCGAGAAATAAATATTAGAGGAAAGCTGCTATTTTCCGACAATAAGCCGGGTTAAATAAAAAAAAATAAAAGTCCAAGGTGGCCAAAAACAATCAATTTTCAGAGTAAGGTAAAAATTATTTTTGAAGGCTGTTGAAAAGATAAATAAATTGACGGTGGACTGGCTGATGGCGCTGGAGCCAAGCCTGTAGAAGAGGATGGCACTCAGCCCACTACGGGTGAAGATTTTCCGGAAATGCTATAGCATTCGTATACGAAAAGTAAAGAAAGTAATTGGCGTTTTAATATAAAGCGCACTAGGGGTTGAATATGTGTATTGTAATAAAATTATTTCAGATATTTCTGCATTTTCCTTCCATTTTTCTGTCTTTTCTTTCATCCATACCGAGAATACTTTGATATCTCCTCGTATGTACATTGAAAAAAATTGTGTTACCTACGTTATATTATAGATTTTTTATTAGAAATACAAACGTTTTTCATGTAACTTGAGGCATTTCCGTGTTTTCGACACCCATTTTCTATTTAATTAACTTTGTACGCAAAATCGATTTTGGCAAGATTTTTGTCTTTAGAAATCGCTCACCGCGTCGCGGGCCGCACAAAAAACTGCAACGGGCCGCAGTTTGACGACCACGGCTCTAAAGGAATATCAACATTAGTGATCGGGATAATAGTTTGTAAGACGCCGGTAAACGTTAATTCCTTACTTTGCCCATCTTTTTTTGATTTTTTGCTGTTCGGGGTTATTACACAGATAGAAGACCGTAACAAAAGCAATGAAATAAAAACAGCGCTCTTCGGGAAACTTTCGTGTAGGGGATGCTCCGACTTTTCGACAAACATTTTCAATTAGAACTTTTTTTATTTTCCAAGTTGAAATAGTTTAGTAGCGAATGCGAGTTGCAAATTTCTCAAACACCTGGAGAAATATCTCGACTAAATTAAGAAATGTAAGATCTATTGTGTTGGAAAGTACCGGAATCAAATGATTTTTTTAGTACTTAGTAAATTTACGTGTATAATAAACCTACCCATAGGTACACGAGATATTGTACAATGGCCAAAATCAAATTCGGGAAATTTCTTTTATTTCTTTGAGAGCAATTAAACGAAACGACCATAGAACCATAGAGTTGGAAAGTAAAGTAGGTACCTATATTTTCTTGATAGTTGATAGGTAATATGGTCACCAAGAAATAACAACGAGAACTTTCATTGTTCGTTCTTCTTCTTCTTCTTATGGTCGCTCACAATCTGACCTCCAGAGACCGAAGCAATTGGATCGCGTCATCCATCAGTGCGTGCAAGTCCTGTAAGTAGTCCTTCATCAAATGCGTATATGGGGCACTCGTTAATCAAATGGTCGATTGTTTGTGTAATCCCACATGCGCATGCTGGTGAGTTCATCCATCCCCATGTTAGTTGGAAGCGGTGCAGCCAATACATCACATCTGATTGTCACTTGTATTGTTCTATTTTAAAAAATCAGCATAGAGTTGTCTTCGTTTATTGTTCGTAAGATCTTCGATGTTTTGGGAAGAAGGTAGGTAATTGGTCGTATAAATACTTCATTTCAAATAAAAACAAAAGAGTCTTACATCGAATCTTAATGATAAAAATCATATAGAGCGTCATAAATTTTTTATGCGATTTAAAAAAAACTAAAAGATTATTAGTTTGATAAATCGTTTATATAATATTTGAGAATAAAAATAATATAGATATTTTTATTTTCATATATCGCATGACTGCTTTTGAGTTTTGGCTACCAAAATAAGAGATGTAGGTTTGATTTTTTGATTATAAGCTAAGTACCTACCCACACAAATTGTACCTACTATGTTTTGTACATAAGTTGTAACTAATAAATATTCGATCAAACAACAGAATCCTATATCAAAGGGAAAAAACAAGTAAGTAATTTATATTATTCAAAGGCCCCATGAGACAACAGTTAAAGGTATACCTACCTATTATTGATTTCAATAAGAAAATAATATTCTTTCTCTATCTACCTACGACATTTCCGTTTTTTTTTTTAAAGTTAAGCCGATTAATTTCGGAAATAATTTTTTCCTCAACCTTTGAGACAAATGTCATATTATTGAAAAAAAAAAATTTATTGAATAACGTTCCATATTATGTAGTGGAATTTTTGGATCAAAAAAATAATCGATCATTGTTGGCTCAACGATGACTATATAGGTAGGTACACGATAAGTTTTAAACAAGCTAAGCGCACTAGCTGAATAATTGCAGTACCAAACCTCATAAAAATAAAAACACGATAATACTCAATCTTAATTAAATTTAAGAATCTCAATACTATGTATGTGTAAGCAGTTAAAATAAACTGGGTATTACAAATTTGACCCACGTTTTTTCATTTAGGTAGGTACCTACCTACATTATGTATCTTCTTATATATAAAAATGGAGAGCTATTTCCCGATGTCGTCGCATCACGCCTAAACGGCTGAACCGATTTCGCTGATTCTTTTTTTGTCATGTAGGCTTTTATCAGGAGAATGTCCTTTTAGAAGAAAAAAAAATAAGAAAAATGTATGGAAAATTAGAAAATTAAAGAAAACTACTAATACAACCTTATTAGTAGTTTTAACCTTATAATTTCTATTCCATATTTGAAATTTTGACAGAAATTGTCAATTGGTGCGATTGACAGAATGTGGATGGAATTTACATGATTTAAAACGGACGTTTCGGTCGGAATCACATTGGTCAAATGATAATTAATTCATCACCAATTCGAATTTAATTTTCATAGATAGGAACACAGAACAACGTCTGTCGGGAAAGCTAGTAATAGTACAAAAGAGAATATTAAGACTAGTTAGGACGACAATGTGGAGTTAATATAGAGGATTATCATAGTTTAATGAGTGATTCAACAAATAAATATTGTTAAGAATGTGGGCCAAAAAGTGTGTCAAACATAAATCAAGTCAGCTTGTATTCTTGCCTCTTCACAATCAAACAACTCCCTCCTAGCTCTGATAATCCCCTCCACCTAGCTTCGGCGACCCGTTTGACTAGACCGCTCCATCTCATTGGCTGTCTACACAAACTTCTAAAACCAGTTTTCGGTCGTTAATCTTCCTACTCCAAATGCCGCCATCTTTGTCCAATGTATAAACGGCCCGCCTTTGTCTTGGTACTCGCCATTTTATGTAATACCTAGCCATACACTCGCCGTGACTCGCCTTATAGCACTATAATACCTCTAGCTAGAGTATAATGATTAAAACCTTTTAAAATGGCATTAAAATAGTGGGTACATTTTTGTTTACAAGTTGAATAAATAAAAATAATTTTTGTACAAAGAACTAACGAATTAATTCTTATTTCGAACAAATAATATCAGAATTTGATTGGTTTGTGAAGAATGGAAGTGAGGTAAGTCAAAGGGACAAGTAGTAGTGGCATTATAAAAAAATCACCAATAATTGTCTCAATTTTTAGTAATAAATGTATAGTGGAAATAAAATACTCACTAAACGCCAAAAACTTCATTTTGAGATATGTAATCTAATAAAATTGATTTTCCCCCCATACAGACATAGTAGGTACTATGATGATTTTTGGATCTGTTCATTTAAGATTACAAGAACATTTCCTCAAACTTAACTCATTTTTTTCATTTTTGGCGTTTAGTGCGTATTTTATTTTCACTTTACAAATAGTTAGTTAATTTTTTGTCGAAAATCGATTAATCGGATCGGTACCGTCCTTAAACCTCAACAGGTCATAGACGACATAAGAAATAAGTCTGGATCCAATCAAGGAGGGAGGGGCAGATATTGTCACGCAGCTTGAAAGCGCAGCAGGACCGAGCCCAATGGAGATCTCTTGATACCTCCCTATGCTCCTGAGTGGGGTTTAGGCCCCACGAATTGAGTTGGTTGCGTGGACGAGTCTGTGGCGGGCTTGATTTGTTTGGGGCCGACTTTTCTGCTTGATCGCTTCGATCAAGGTAGCGAGTTGATTTCATGCGAATGTATGTAGTTATTTTTTTTATATAGGGGCATGGCCTCTTTTACAAAATATCACAAGGCGGAGCTTTGTTTTTCCAAAAGGCCTGTCTATATTCCTTTTATGTTACCTAACTTTTATGAAAAGATGGCTAGTAAATACCAACTCACAATTTTTATTATTAGTCCTATTTATTTCGAGAAACTTTTGAAAAGGGTAGGTAGAAACCCACATTTATTAAAGCCACATTAGAAAGTAACACCGTTTTTAATAAAAACGTAATTCCTACCCACAAATTATTCAATGGAAAAACCGCATACGTAATTGAAGTAAAGAACTTTTTTATTAAAATAAACATCAAAATAAAAATTTAGAAAAATATATATAATGAAAAAAACTGAAGGTTATAAAATATACTTATTAAAGGATTTCCGAATTAAAAGCTGTGCTTGTAAAACGATTAAATTTATTTTAGGTATGAGGTAAACATCACGAATTCTTCCTAAAAACATGTTATTTTAATTATAATTTCTATTAAAATATTAAATGGTTTTGATACAAAAAAAAGCAATTCCGTAGAATATAGTAGTGAAAATAAACATTTCAGATGATAAAAACTGTTTCAATTTTGAAATACAAACAAGACAAATTATTAGGTATGTAGGTACTTACCTCAGCTGCTATTCAAAATCATCATACGCAAGCTAAAATTCGGAAAATGATAACAGCTGGAATAAAGTAATTTGATACTTTTATGAAACGTTGGTAAAAATAAGTTCTTTTAAACATTATGTATTGATATGTTCTTCTCATGGGTTCTTTATATTTTGAGTTCTTATAAAATCTAGGGCCTAGGGAGTTCGTATATCTCAGTAGTAAAATAACATGACATAGGTAACACGGCCTGTCTAAGAGCGAAGTCGACAGGCTCTTCCATCAAGAAAGAGTTGCACTAATTCAACATAATATAGTCCAACAACATCGATATAAAACCTAAACTCCTCCTTATATAGACCTTCGTATGGATTATTCGCTGTGAGACTTGGTGCCTACCCGAAAGAGATAAAAGGAGACTGGAAGCTTTTGAGATTTGGTCTGCAGGGAGCATATAACAAATTGGGTCCAAAGGGCTCCTGGTCAAAAACCTATTCGAAAGGCGTGGAAGATGGATAGGACACGTTATACGAATCAATGGTCTCCTACATACTCAGAAAGACCACGTCAAGAGACATCTGCTGTTCCTATTATGAGGAACTTAAAAAAACCGCTTCAGGTAGGGCGAAGTTCAGAGAAAGAATCAGAAAAATCCAAGCCATCCTAGCATTGTATCCAGAGAATAAAATGCGTTCTTCTGTAGGTACATACTGATAATTGAACTTGGAGGATCAGATACAACCATGAACTGGAAAACCTTTTCGGCGAACCCAACATAATAAACGGTGGTTGGGGCATGTCCAGCGAATGGAGGATGACAGACCTCCAAGGAAGATCCTTAGTACAAAACCAGAGGGAAGACCAAGGCTGAGGTGGATGGATGGCGTGGAGGAGGATCTCAGGGCAATGGGGGTGACTAACTGAAGGAGGCAGGCGATGGACAGGGGAAAATGGCAGGGAATTCTGGAGGAGGCCGAGGCTCACGATAGGCTGTAGTGCCAATGAAGATGATGATGATGTACATACTTAATTGGTTTTTATAACGATTCTTTTAGAATAACAAATTGTTTTGTATAGGTAATAAGATAGAAGAACCAAGTAGGTACAAAAAAATAGTTTTCCAGTTATTTGAAAATAAATTTATTTCTACTGAATATGTTTATTTCTTTTATAATAAGCGCGTCTATAAAATGATGATCGATCGCAATGTAGGTACAATAATGGATTGCATATGAAATAAGTACAAAATATCGGTCGAAACAGTAAGTATCTAACTATATATCGACTGTAAAGTAAATTATTGTCAACCGGAAGTTAATGAATTGGCTATCGTGCCATGTAGCTTGGTAGCTTGGTGCTTCTAGGTAGGTGTGTTGTGTATGTTGCATAGAAGGTACTATTATTGATGGATAAGTGAGAGATTTGCGTTTTTTATTTATTCGACCTCTGAATAAGTATATCAGATTCTAATCCTGAAATTTGTAAATAGATTTTCATGTTTCCAAAAATGTAGATGTTTTCTCGATAGACGTTGTACAATCTTCACTAAAAATATTGAATTCAAATTGGTATAGTGTTGGTTTGGTACCTGTTTGACCAATATAATTCCTACGGATACATCTGTTTTAAACTATGTTTTCAGGATAGATTTTGACAGTGGCAAAAAAAGAACTACGGTTACGGTCATAATTAGATGAGGATAATTTATTTAGCAATTGCATTGCTGAGGATTATAACCTCGGACTCCTATGTCGACGATACTTCCTCACCGATTAGGAATGCAGAAAGTTGGTTGCTCTCTTGTTCTCAATAATTTCCAACTTTTCTTCTCTATTTTTCATTAATTATCAAATTTCTACTTGTTTCATACATGAGAGTTTTCGACATGTTGAACATGTTGAGAATTCTCATGATTAAGAGTTTCGGAGACAAGCATTACCACCTAATGGCGAACGTTGTTAACGTAAAGTGATCACACTAAGCCAGCCTTCGAAATAACAGTAGAAGACGGTCGTAAGCCCGTAGTGGTTTGTTCCATTTAAAAATCGAACATTAGTAATGAATTTTTAGAGTCGTTAGTTGTTATTTTTCCTTTATGCAGAAAGTGACCGTAGAAAATTTAGGAAGTCAAATCTCGCAAGTAGAGGACATCTTCGATATCTATTGATTTTGATTTATTCACGATTCACGACAAGTTGATACTGTAAATATTGAGCGATCTTCAAATTCAAACCCTACTTGAAAATATAGTAAAATATTCTGGTAAAATAAGATTCTTAAAATTCAGAAGAGAAACCTTGCAATTAAGAAGGTACCTGCTGTAAGCAAGGAGTTTTTCTTAACCGCTTATCATCGTTGTTTATGACGAGAGAGCCAGGTGTTAGGAACAGTTAAAATAAAGGAGTTATAAATTAGACTAGGTGAGTACTTCTCTGCAACCTAAAAGGGATTTAAACATACCTAAGTGTAGATGTACAATATTATCTGCCTGTATTAGGTAATGGACACTATTTCAAATACCATATTCTATGTTTTTAGCAAGAGTGTTAAAATATAACTAATTTTACTAGCAGGAAAAACTGTGAAAGAGTCAAAGAGTGTATTTGTGTTCACTTTGAGTGAGCACAGATTCATTTTGTCAAAAAAAAAAAAAACTGTAGGTCATAGGTAGGCATAAAAAATAAATCGGTTGTTTTATACATCAAAGAGTCCCAATTTTACTTTACAACTTTGGGGAATACAGACATTGTGACATTTCCTCTATCGATTTATCTATCGATGTACAGATGAGTAATCGAGTATATGATATATTTTTATTATTTTTTTTGTAAGATGATTGGTTGGTTACATGATTTGATTTGAATTAGTATTGCCCCAGAACAGACTTTGTCTAGTGGGGCAGTAAATTCCAACAATTATATATTGTTTGTTGTGTAATTGCTAATGGAAATAAATATAAATAAATACATTTTTAAATAATCAAAATGAAACAATTAATTTGTAAAATATTTTGAAAAAGAAACTCTCATTATCATTTCTGGTCCATGCAGACCTGTGCCTGCGAAACTAGTCAGACTATTAAATTAATTGTGGAATAACAAAGTTATTGTTTCATTTCAATAAATCACGTTATTCAAATAATTATTCCACCAAGAATGCACGTTCAATTCGATAATTTTCCGAATAATATTTCCCTAAATGGTGTGATCTGTATGAAAAATAATAA
The DNA here is from genome assembly GCA_963576905.1 of Mystacides longicornis. NCBI lineage: Eukaryota > Metazoa > Arthropoda > Insecta > Trichoptera > Leptoceridae > Mystacides > Mystacides longicornis. Next base: position 14,232,800 of record OY756429.1, on the reverse strand, counting down.
TTCGCGTGGGGTTTAATTGACTCAACGAAAATACCCAGTTACGGTAGGTGTATCTGTATAAACCGGAATTATATCGGTTAAATAGGATGATAAATTTACCATTTTACAAATTCCATCTCGATATTCATAGTAAAGACAGGAAAACGTCTGAAACGGGAAAGCTATAGTTTGCTATAAATAAATTCACACTTTTCTATACAAACGAGTTAGTTTGTCCAGCGGAAATTATTGCCTCGGATAGTTTTTCCAGAAATACAAGTGAAAAAAAAACACACAGGAAGCCTCTGACCGGGACCTCGTGATCTGAAATCCACGCCTTCACCACTAGGCTACCGAGTCGGTGTATTTATAAATGTATATAATCAATAAATAATCAAATTCAATAGAAGTTACATTTCGTTCTCCACTATTCTAAACAACTAAGCCCGGTTGTACAATATGAACAGTAGCTCTAAATGAGAGCGCTGTGCAAATGGAAAATAATATAAACACTGCGTCATTGAATTAGTTTCAGTTAGTAGCGAACGAAAAAAGCTGTTTGACGAGTGTACCATAGGGGCCGCTTATTACAAAATACAAAGAGCGAAGCTACCTCCTCTTATGCAAACTGCATAGATGATCTGTCTACAATTTAATGGTTGAATTGAATTTCAATTAAAGCTACTATAAGATTAGATTTTTTAAAATATAAATTTTAAATAAGGCTGTAATGGTTAGGTATAAAACCTATCACTTACTAAGCTTTCCTTATACAGGTTGTTCTGTGGTTCAACGAAATAAAAAAATTGAATTCGAATGTGTATAATGATAAATTGATTACTTTTTAATCAATGTAATACCGATCGATGCATCTGTTGTAAACCATATGTTTTCTATCTGCAATTTGTCAATCGCACCAACAATAAAAAAGAACAATACTTTTAATACATTTGAATCTTAATGATTTAATTCTAGGAAAGCTGATGTTACAAGAATATGTCAAAGTGCGTGCTTTGTATATTTTACATTTTTACAAAAAAGAAATCAATTTTCATTGTAACAAATAATGTAAATTGAATGCAAGTTCGACCTAGTAAGTAGTTATGCAGTGGGTTCCTAAAGAACGGGCCGTCATCTGACAAGACGGCGCGGCGTCTTTCAAAATTATATGACAATGTTTTTCGTTACTACGGAAACAATATTGACAACGTTCTCAACTGACATATTCACCGCTTTTAAAAGTAGCGGCGTATCCGTAGGAAAACAACCCATTACGGTCGAAAATATAAATTAAGTACCTACCTACCCACCCAAATGCAATGATTCTAATCCTATAAGATAAGGTACGAGTACCTACCTACCTACCTTTTTTTTCTTGTGAGGAGGGGAAAATTCTCATGGACGTTGAATCGGACTCCTGCCCATGGGCAGACCTACCGAATAAAAACCCCTCCACACTGCGACGGAACCGCATTGAAGCATTGCTTCGTCGCAGTGTTGTCTGGTCTATGGCTGTGGTCTGTGGTTGCAGTCTCTTTCATATGCATCTTTAGCCCCCGTGATTATTGAAATCATGCTGCACAGGGTATTCCACGTTTTTTCATCAACAAGGTGATCTGGCTGCACTTCCCTTCCAATATTATTTTATGTATCTTGAATTCTTTGGATGTGAGTTTAAAGTTTGTTTTATGTGCTTTTATTGTGTCTGTCATATTTTATTTTATATACCTGTATAATTGATAAACATGTAAATGGCCTTGCCGTATGTAAATAAATAAATAAATATGTGTCCATGTAGCTTCATATGTACCTGTACCTATAATAATATGAAGATTTCTTGTAACTTTTACTTTTCAAATAGGTAACGACATTTCATTATTTGTCATGTAGCTTTTACTGTTTTTTTTTTTGTTTCTTTTTTTAAGTTAAGAAACAGTTTAAAGAAAAACGAATAAGTCTTTTTATTCAGCATGATATCTATTACAATTTTGGTTATTGTTTATTTTAAGAACTCTTATTATATCGGTAAAAGAAGCGAAGGTTAGAAATAAGAAATGAAACTAATACCTAACTATGACAAAGCTATGCGGGAGATACCTGTTATTGGAGCGCTGGATATTCTATGTGTTTGTTTCATGTTTTTATTTTGTTTGTGTTGTTCAGTGTTCTGTTGGTGTCTCTATGAAATAAATAAATAAAGAGTAGTTGTTCGTTCTCTCTGCCTATCACTTTTGAGACACTGTGTTATAAGATAAAAATAAATATAATTAGGTAGGTACATACTCACCCATTGTTTTCAAAATTACATCTTTTTTCAATCTGCCTACGAACATAAACAATACTTGAAAATTATTATTTTTTTCATATTTTAGCATCTATCAAAACAATTTACAGTTTTTAAATCGTAAATTTGAGTTTGCATATTTTTTTTTAAATTTCAATCATTTTGATCTATTTGAATTGTTAAGAGCTCATTGGTCATTCTCTCCATCATTTCGACGATTCCTTATTCCTCAAGAAGCTAGGTCAGATTTAAAGGAAATTCAAATAGGAGAGGTTGCATGAGAAATTTAGTATCGGTGGCAGCGATTACGCAAACCCGAACTGAGTTCTATCTATAATAGGCAGAAAAAAAGAAAGATGAAAAAATTCTAATCATTAGATACCTATTTTCCACCACAACTCACCCTATTGTAGTTTATATTCTAAATCTTCATAGGTAAGTACCTACTTATATTATAACATAAACTTACCATATAGGTATATAAAGATGTGTGTTATATAATATCTCGACCGGCCCTCGCTATCCTTAACTTGACCGGGCATATTTGGGAAACTCTTTTTGGTATTAGCGCTAGCCTGCTTCCTCATATCCATCGTTGCTTCGTTGCCCCACACATACGAGCCGCTAATCCGCCTCTGTATTATTTATGGTTAATACTACCAAGTACCTGGTTACTTTATTCGTTCTCATTCAAACGGTGCACAAACCACTACCAGTTGAAATTTTTATTGTATATTTCAAGTAACTTTCCCGACAGACGTTGTCCTGTAATAGGTAGGTACTTACTATGAATATTGATTTCAAATTTGTAATTTATACTAAAATATGTTTGAATGTTAAAAAATGGAAGTTAGTGTTGTGACAAAGATAAAAGTTAATAAGTTGAGATGGTTTGGGCGTGTGGAAAGAATGGATGCAAACAGAATGACAAATATAATTCATAAGGCTGAAAGGTGTAAGAAAGTGTGGCCGACCGAGAATGACGTGGATCGAACAGGTCGATTCCGTCCTCAAGAAAGGTCAGGTAAGAAGAAAGAGAAACAGGAGAGGGTGTTTGAGAAATGTTATGTCGGTGCAAGAATCGAAAGAAGTATCCTTGAATAGAAAAGAGTGGAGGTCCTTTCTCTCTGCCCGCCCCCCTACGGGACACGGTGTGATGGGTAAAAAAAAAGTTAAAAAATCATTTCTGAAAGCTTGAAAAAATCCCATAAAAATCTGCGTACCAATATTTTTAATGTCAATGGTTGTAAGGCAGGTAAACAATAATTTTGTTGTTATAGAATTTTTTTTAGATGGCGTTGGCGTCGCACGAAATTCGTTCCATACTAAAATTATTTTTAATATAGGTATTTTATTTTATTTCTTATGCATTTCTCGATATTTAAATGGTTTTTGTGTTATTCGGAGCGGAGAAGAATCCAATAAATCAAATTTCACACTTAGGTACAGCACAATAGCTATAGTTAAGTTATCATCTTAGTTTAAAAATTCAATTTATAGCAGAGTGGGACAGAGCCAGCTTCTGATCCACATGTTTCTACCTGCAGACTTATCGCATGGAAATGTTATGATTTTTTTTTTATTTTATCAATCTGGTCGCGCGAGCAAATCATGCCGCCCTACTAATAGAGGCGCCCGGGGCGGTCCCCTCCCCCCCCCCTTGGTACTACACCACTGCCACCAACTACTTCGTATTCATTTGTGGTTCTTTCATTGAATAATTTATCGGGTGGTAGGTACCTACATATTATTAAAAGTGGCATATCTTTCAAATTATGCAGTACGCTGTACCTACATAGGAAAGCCGTCAACTTATACTATTGGGCTACCAACCACTTCAAATTAATTGTTTGTCATTGATTCGTGGCACGTTGATGAGTCCAGGTTCGCGTGAGTGAGAGTAGACAGGGCCGGCTCTCGCGTGCTGGGAGCTAGAGCCTCACGCATTTTGGCTCACATTATTTATTATGTACGATGGCGTTAATGACCAACTTTCCGCTGCACTAAACGAGAAAAAATACTATCTAACCTCATATGGATAAATTTATTAATCGCTATGTCGGAAAAAGGATGTGAGAATCGAATTATAGCTTTGGTACAAACAATTAATACTGTGATAAATATCTACCCCGATATTCCGCTGCCATTATTTAATAATACAGTGGAACCTCTCATGGCGAGCATAATCCTTCTAGCTCCATAGTCTTGCTCGTTAAGGGAAACACTCGTAATGCGAAACAATTTTAAACATAAAGAAAAAATAACAACTAATGACTCTAACAATTCATTACTAATGTTCGATTTTTAAATGGAACAAACCACTACGGGCTTACGACCGTCTTCTACTGTTATTTCGAAGGCTGTCTTAGTGTGATCACTTTACGTTAACAACGTTCGCCATTAGGTGGTAATTTTTGTCTCCGAAACTCCTAATCATGAGAATTCTCAACATGTTCAACATGTCTCATATATGCAACAAGTAGAAATTTAATAATAAAATGAAAAATAGAGATAAAAGTTGGAAATTGTTGAGAACAAGAGAGCAACCAAATTTAAAGACTGCGACTGCTGTCATGTATTTGGCGCCAGGATATGACTATATCCATTTTTGTTAATGTCTCATATTTGTTGCCTATTGGCTTTGTTGGTGCACAACGTTCTAATTATGTTTATAATTTTAAACATGCCGAAAAATAAATACTTTCTTATATATATATTTTTTTACCCATTACGCCGTTTCCCCTAGGGGGTAGGCAGAGAGTAAGGACTTCCATTCTTTCCTATCAAAACAAACCTGTTTCGCTTCCTCCAAACGCATAATATTCCGCATACATGTTCTTCTAATCCTTTTGTTCCTGACTTGGCCCTCCATCATGTCATTCGAGGTCGGCCTCGTCTGCATGCACCCATTCTTTCAGAGTTGTCATTCTCTCTTCGTTCATTCTCTCTACATGCCGAAATCACCTTAATTTATTCACTTTTATTCTTGTCACTTCGCTAACATCCACTTCACATTCCTTTCTGATATATTTTTTTTTCTAATATGATCATAACTCACCTTATCAATCAGTCTCTTTCCGCATAGATCTTATATTCATATGAATAAAAAATGTATAAACCAAGTTAAGAAGTATACCTACTATATAAATAAAAATATACCTTTACTTATAAATTATCAAGGAGTGCCACAACTTGGAATACACTTTAGATTTGATAAAAAATAATAAAATAGGTGAGACAGAATCATTTTTATAAAAATTAATCCGTTTACTACTAAACTGTCTTAAGACATTTTTGTTTATGCCGACGCTTAAAAAATTGACAAAATTTTTTTACAGCATTTTCCTCGAATAAGTTGGCTTTTTACGTTAAGTAGGTATTGTAGTTTTTTCTTCAGGGGCTTGTCTTAGGTATCTATAGGGACGTTAAAAATTTCAAGTAGGTACTTTGTGTGTAAAAAGAAATTTTTAAAAATAGGTGAACAGGCAAAGCACTTAACTAATACTTAAATAAGGAAGCAAACATTTCTTTCAAACATGTGCTTTGTTCGTTATGCGAATTGCTCGTTATGAGAGGTTTGAGTGTATAGGTACCTGTCTACACACACTTACATATCTATGCACGTTCATATTTCCGAATAATAATGGAAAGGTTGTATTTAAAACAACGCGATTTATTCAATTTCATTTACACCCTAAATACCCACTCGATGATATACATCGTAAATTCATTTACCGCAAAGGTAAATATGTACGTCTACACTATTATTATGATCACTGTACAATACTATCTTTGCATATAAATTTCTTTATCGTGTGTATGCGACAGAAGTAGCTACTTATCCTGAACAGCTAAACTGATTTTTTTTATTTTGTATTATTTGCCTCCCTTGATTTAGTAGGGATGGAAAGTGTGAAAGAGAAATCGAACGTAGGAAAGTGGCTGGTTGCAGGGTGGACGGTGCACTAAGACCTATTACGAGAAACAACAACGTCTCACTACAAGCAAAAAAAAAACTTGGGAACAACGCAATTCTGTTACTATCAATGATGTATCGATGTGAAACGTGGAAAAAAAAGAATGTACTCGTAGTATAAATGCAGTAGAGATTAGACGAGAAATATGTAGAAAGACCCTGCGGGCGGTGTGACATGGAAAGGAATAAGAATATTAGGAAGGAATGTGGTATGGAAGTTAGTGTTGTGACAAAGATGAAAGTCAATAAGATGGTTTAGGCATGTGGAAAGAATGGATGCAAACAGAATGGCAAAGAGAATTTATATGGCTAAGTATAAAGGTGTAAGAAAGCGTGACCGATCAAGTGGATCGAACACACAGCTCAGAAGAAATAGGAGAGGTTGTATAAGAAATGTTATATCGGTTGAAGAAGCGAAAGAAGTGTGCTTGGATATAAAAGAGTGGTGGTCCGTTCTGAGGTGAAAAATGGGTAAAAAAAAAAAACTTAAATTTCCTCTGCGAGATGCTTATGACCTTTGCTGTAATCTCCCTGATCTTCCGCTCCCCGGGAGTGTGGAACATCTGCCCTCCAGCTCAATGGTACGAAGAGTACCTATATTGCTAAAAATCATCAATAGGAGCATTGTTGTATTGTAAGTACGTAATATAGGTATTTCCTTCCGTGGATTAGATTCCGCGCGCATTAATTCCATTTCCTTAATTTAAATACCAAGACACGCGGTAGAAGAGGAACCTGCGCACATCTGTCAACCTGAGAAACATACATTAGATATTATAACCTGAAATAAAGTCAAATACACATGTGTTTGAATTAATTTCAAGGCTGTGTATTTAATCCAGCTTATTAGCGGTTATTTTAACAGCTGAAGATCCTACACGCATACATTAGAGGTGTTTTAAGTAGAGCGGTATGTGACTATAATATATCGCCTGCTGAGAACAATAGTAGCCAAACTCCAAACATTTTTTTCCGGTATCTGGATTCACCAAATATGAAGAAAGGAATGCTTGAGTGGTGAAAGAGGAAGATTTCAGTGGTAACTGCTATATTTAAGCTAAAAACATATTTAATTTTTTTGATATCCAATTTCATAAAGATGCAATCTCAAATAAAATTCAGGTTAAAGTATGTCTTTTATACTTATCTTACCAGTCGTCGTCCTCATTGCTCAGAGTTGTGTTTACCATAAATTCTTTTGCGAACCATTGCTCTCCAGGATGTTCTGTCCGCTGTCAGATGTACGGCTCTATGAAGTAGTGTCGTCGCGTGGATGTTTTGCTTTATTTGGTCGGTCCAACGCATCGGCGCCACTCTAATCTGGTGTCGTAATTGCGTGACATCAATTCTCTCCCAAGCTTCCAGGTGGGATGGCGGAATCCGAGGCGAAGAGAGTCTACATTGGATATGCCTTGGTAGAGCTGGGTTAGCCATGCATTTCGACACCAATGCCAGAGATGAAGTTCTTAGAGTATTTGCGGTAGCACCCCGGCTGGTGCCTGTGAGTTTTTGTATGATGTTGTTACGGCTTTGCACTTTGCCAGCAGTATTCCTTAATTGCTTCTGGTAGGTCAAAGATCTATCCAGGGTAATCCCCAGATATTTAGGATTGAAGTTGTGGTGGAGTTGTTGTGGTTCTGTGAACCATATCGTTCAAGAATGCCAAATAACCAAGTTCGGGGGCACCATGATGGACATTCACAGCTTGTCACCCGAAGCGATTCAATACATGAGCTCTCACGATCTTAACCTTTGACTGTGGCTTTCTCTATAACCATACGATATATATAACGCATCGGCGATCTTCCCCGTAGTCTTGTACCTGACGCTTTTCCAACCATTATCAGCTTTTCAAGGCTGCCCTCTCCTCCTATATGTCCAAAGAACTTAAATATTTTGTTCGAGACAGAGAGACGACAGTCGCACCATGATGTCTATATTCTACTACATAGGTTGTAAAGGAATTATTGCAATACCAACCTGGTCAACGCATCACGCGTAAACGACCAGACCAATGTCGGTAATATTGTTTTGTGTTTTCTATTGTAAAGAGAAGGTCTTTGTGAAAGAAAAAATTAAGAAAGTTGCCTGTAACATAGGAAAATTAATTTAAAAACTCAACGGTGGTTACCTTGTTAGTACTTTTTAAGATATCTGAAACTTTTTTAATTTTGTTACTGGATAAGTAGTTCATAGTTGGTGCGATTTATAGACTTCGCCCCGAATACATCATTTATAATCGATCGGAATTATATTGAGTAATAGATAAAAAAATGTATCATTATATTAGTTGGAATTCAATCTTCATGGTTAAACAAGACAAAGTTTGTCGAGAAAGCAAGTCACTCTTATAAAGACACTCGCTTGACGTTACTCTACCGCTATCATTCGTACGTCACCCAGAGAGTAGCTTTTACCAAGCGTTCTCTCCAACGATAAATATCAAATTAGCGATTGGTCATTTCTACTTGCTATCAGCTTTTTATCATTATTAATGATGATGGAGTTAGGCCACTGTTGATCTCAGTAGACGATATAGTACACAGGGCTCTCCCTTTTTAGAGATGGAAGCACTAATTTTATAGGGGAAGATTGAAATGTAAATTATATTTTGCACAAATTAATTATCATTATAACTACACTTAAGTTTTGTCTAATGGATACTTTCTTGCTTCCTTTTAAGGAGATACCTCTATACCACCTATATATGAGTGTACTAATGGTCACAATAATTCAAAAGAAAGGCAATCAAAAACTACATAACTTTTAATTATCAATTACCTTAGTTTGGATTAGGATTGGATTCTTACCTCTTCTTCTTCTTTTCAGCCTGTATCAGTCCACTCCTGGACTAAGACCTCCTCCAGACTCTTCCACGTCCCCCGATCTGCATACTGCATCGACTGCGAGCCAACGGTTCTTACGATGTCTGTGGACGGCCAGGATTTCGAAATGTAGCCCTAGGGCGCCAGCATAGGCGGCGTTTTGTCAATTTATTCTCTAATCGAGGGACATGACCGGCCCGTCGCCATTTTAACGCTGTTAATTGTCCGACACTCCTGTTCTAGCTCTTATTATGGTATTTCTAATTCTGTTTCGGATCTTTAAAGCCAAGTTATAATTCCTATATGGCTGACAACCATACGAGTATATATATATATATATATATATATATATATATATATATATATATATATATATATATATATATATATATATATATATATATATATATATATATATATATATTATATGGCTAATAAAGTAAAATATTTTCTATGTCTTTAACATATATTATATTAAAAGACATCTTATGCCGTTTTTTTTATTAAATAAATAAATAAATTATTATAAATTTAGGAAATCATATCTTATAACCATCAACATAATATTTTCCAATCCAAATCCAAACTCCCTTTACGCCCCACTTAGGGGCATAGGGAGGCAACAAGAGCTCTCCATTGTGCTCGATCTTGCGCAATGTTTATGACCTCCCCCACACCATGTCCAGATTCCTCAGGTCTGCTTCGAAGGAGCAGAACACAGTATGATAGGGTCTTCCTCGTCTTCGGGACCCTGATGGGAGGAAGAACAGCGCACTCCTCGGCCAACTGTCATTCGGCATCCTTAACACATGTCCAAGCCAAGCCATTGTAGTTTTCACTTTGCAAACCATCGGGTACCAATTTCATCAAACTGGGGACCAGCACATTCAGCAAAAGACTTAGAAGGGCTTACTTTGATACCTTTTGGTTCTGCTTGCATGGTTAAGTGATCAAGCAGGAGCATATATATATATATATATATATATTGGTGAACAGGTAGATACTCTTATGAAGATTATATTATTATTGAAGAATAAATTGCTCTTATAATACAAGCAGATTACTTCTTAAATATACTTATGCGCATTAAGAAGAGAGTCAAAGAAACGGAAAGCGACTTTTAAAGAGACTATCATAAGATTGTGGATTTCTACATAATATTTTATCCGGATATAAAGCATCCGAGTATACCTATGAGTTAAAGAAGCCAACGATTAAATGCGTAGGTGCAGAAGAAAAGATAATAATTATTATTATGTATGTATGATTATATTAAGAGATTTCATCGGGATGATTAAAACCAGAGCTTGTGAAAAACATAAGTATTTTTATAACCTTTAAAAAGCTAGTATGAAAGATCTGTAATCTTTTTTTCAATGTCACCCTTCTGTAGGTACTTATATTTATTTATTAATCAAATATGTTCTACATGCATCTTGAAGTTGGTATAAGGAGAAATCGGTACAATGTGTACTGTACGTAGATTATTACAATCAATCAAGTACGATTACAAAAAGACCAGAATGAATTAAACAAATCAAAGAAAAATCAAACACCGTGATGTATCTAGCAAAAGCATGCACGCAATTAAATTAAGGAAAATAATACATAAGACTCAACACGTCAATAAATTAAAATATGTAATATAAATTAAAATAAAGATCAACAAGGTCAAGTATGATTAGGAGTTTCATCTTTTGTCTTTCGAGGTGCATGTTGTTGTTGTGACCAATCTTGGATTTTCACTTCCATTCATGTTATGCGGCACTCCCCGCTTTCATCGGATTCCACGATGTGTAGGCCATTTTGAGAGATGGTCCTGATGAGACACATTCGCACAATGTCGAAACAATATCTTTTTGACGAATCCAATCGCATATTCTGGTGATGGGCACAGCCTCGTCCCATATGCAAGTGCAGTAACACAGTCTCTGCCGAATTCATCACAGCGTAAAGGAGTAAACCTTCCATCTTCATATATGTATATATATATATGAAATTTGCCGCTTGCTTTCTTGAATAGTCTTTCTCCGTGTTTCATATTTAATTAAGGCAGAGCTTATTAGGGAAGCAAAATAACAGCAGAAGATCAAATTTAAATCTTTTGCAACAATTCATCAATACAAGTTTTTTAAAGGTTGTTAAGCTCTATTCTCACAATTTCTCCGAAATATTTTGGGGTGATTCTGAAGAAGATTATGTACGAAAATCTTTCAAAAACACCCTATTATAAACGAATGAATTTCATAATAATTACATAACAGGTAGGTTGCATTATATTACGGTCATTTTGTTACAAAAATATTTGTAAGTTAATAAACGGTAAACAAATTTAAAGTTATATAACAGATAGATTCTAAATTCAAAAATCACAAATTTGTTCAGGAATAATAGATGGGTAGTCATAAACGGTCCTATTCAGTAAAATATCCATGAATAAATGTACACACAGTGTAAAAATATCGCAGAGGTTTGTGTAGGTACAACAATGGACCTATTATGGCGGTTACCTATCCTGAATATTGAAATGTTTAGGTGCCTACCCACTACGAAAATTGCTATTTGCGGACTCGACATGAAAGATGCGAAATATCCACTATACACGAGCCCATATAGTGGGGCTCGTATACGCAAACACTGTTTATATAACTTTGTACATGTTACAATATTACTAGCAGTAAACCGTATCAGACGCAGACCGCAGATATAGAAAAGAGTACCTAATTACTTAATAAGTTATTATCTTCCCTTGCGGGTCCCAATTAAACTTGACCACGTAAGGGACTGTGAACTATTTGACATAATCTTCCGTAGCAACAAGACGTGATCAAGTCCCTTTGACCCATCTGTTTTCATTGTCATAGAAACGAATATCGGCTTTAATATGAATTATATAAGTTGTATGAAACGCATCCTGCCAACTATTCAACACGAAAACCTCCGTCAATAAAACGAACTTTGTATTTTTACATTTTTTTAATGTGTATACTTCATTGGTGTATAAGTTTAAATGTATATACTTAACTGGTGTGTGTTTCGTAATTGTTTAAGTACTGTCTTATTTTTGTATCAATTTCACTGTCTGTACATTAATGTTAAAATAAAATAAATAAATAAATAAATAATACAATAGGAAAAATGTCACGAGTTTAGTACCTACCTATACGTTGCCGAATCTAGCTGTAGTGGCCTTTAAGAAGAAAGTCAAAAGTCATGCAAATAAAACTGACACTGAGTCTCTTAAAGTTACTGTATGGAGAAATAAACACATCTATATGAAAATTTATAGAACCTGCATAAGATCTATTCTAACATAATATTATGGTAGAGTTAAGAGCCAATACAGCAAGGACGAGATGAAGACTCTCCTCATCTCCGTTGACTCCGATATAAGGAGAACCTGCGATTCTCACAATGTTTTGCGGTGAAGCAGATCTATAAGGCGAATCTGGGGAGATCACTTTGATAGAGCAGCACCTGAGGCAAACCACCCAAGAGGCAGAAATGGAAATTTCCATTCCAGAAAGATGAAGATTCCAGAGAAGACGGAACACAGTTCTAACAGAAGTACATATTTATTTGTTTATTCTCAAAAGACACCAACAGAACAAAGGACAGCACATAAGCATTGCACATACATAAATAATAAACTCATATTTATCTCCTTTGCTCTAATGACAGGTGTCTGTCGCATAGGCATGCCACATTATCTTATAATTACAGGCAGAAGAAGAATTAAAAAAAAACATTTTCAGTAGTCCGATTGGTATTGTCATAATATGTATGAAAAATATTTCATGAAGGGTAATGTAATGATTTCCTAGCAAAACTGACCCACAATTTAACGGTGGTAATTCAGTATCAAATCAATCAAAACTCCCTTTGAACTCCATTTAGGAGCATAGGGAGGCAACAAGAGCTCTCCATTGCGCTCGATCTTGCGCAATGCTTATGACATCCTTCCACACCAAGTCCATTTGATTTGATTGACTTATAGTTCATCCATTTTATTTCAGTGGGCATCTTGTTAAGTGCGGTACCCAAGCTTCACTTAATGACGCTACACACAGGTCTCTTTCGCGCTTTCATTATTTTACTACCGACAGTGAGATGAACATAGAATCCTTTGTACTTGTCTAAAAGAATACTGCGTAATGGTTTGTTTTCCTAGGAATACGGTAAGTACCTACTGCCATAAACAGCGGTGAATACAGATCATTGTCTAAGCACTCTAAGATGTTACCGTATAGCGACAAAAAATATCTTCATAATTTTCAAAGACATATGTCTTGTATGACGACGCCCGCTTCATATAATCCCAGTGCATAGTAATGCTATGGCTGTTTTTTTTTTAGTAAAATTATAGCATTATGTTTGGACAAATGAAAAACGCGTTACGGACGAACTAACCAAAAATGATGAAGAGGGATGTGTGTATGTATAAAACAAGGTTAGTAGGTACGTGTGTATTGTGTAATACGGTAGAGGTCTCTGTGGGGAATTGTTTTAATTTACCCTTTGTCTTTCAACATTTGAGTGAAGTACTCATTGCAATTGCAAAGGTTGAATGTGTAACGGAAGTACCTACCAACTGAAAATAATCCCATTTCCAACGAATGTGGACACATTCAACTGAATAATTCTTTGGTGCGAAATGAAGTATCACTACACTTACGTACGTTGGTTTTGACTCTCAATCTACTGAATTATTATGATTTATATTGCATTGACTACCGCAAGTTTAAACTATTTAACTATTTGACTGTCATTGCACATAATTTTGAATCGCATTATTATTGTGTTCAATATATCATAATTATGACTATTCTGTTTAATATAAATATATTATATTAGTTAAACCGTTGGATCTCCAACAATTCTAACAGGCAACCAGTTCTGTTCAATCTTATAAAATGGGATTCCAATTCCGAGTAGAAAATTCAAGTAAAAATACGATATTCATCCTTTCTTACTTGGTGTAAAAAAATATTAAAAGGAGTCTAGGAAAATTCAACGCGAACAATTCATCGTCAGTACAATTCATACTGTCAAATTGTTTATGACCTTAAAATAAGGTAAGGCTTCAGTTTAGTCACTCCTATAAATTAAAGATGCGGCGATTTTGACATACGCTGGAGTATTACCCTATTCGGGGAGGTGTCCATTTTTAACTACGTTCCAACCTTAACCTAACCTATTCAAATCCTCGAAATCATTAAAAGTGACTAAACCGAAGATTTACCAAAAATAAATACAGAGTTATATACAAAAACCCAGAACCCGGAATCGAATTGCATTCTAAAAGTACCTACTCGCGATGAATTATTGTACCTGCTATGAATTGTACTGACGATTCATTTTTCGCGATGAATCTACCAGCTACTTATTAAAAGAAGATATTTTAGTGTATGTATAATGTATCCAAAAAACATTTTCATTCATCTATATACCTACCTTATATGTAAAAAAGGGTTGGAAAAGGCAATAAGAATAAGCGCAAGTTCGTGGACTATTAAGAGTTCTCGTTTCTTCCCTATGCCCCTTAGTGGGTGTAAAGGGAGAACAGCTATGTAATAATGACATTATGTTATTATGTAATTAATTACATTTTTACTGTAAAATGTGTCAATTAAATGTCCCATAGTTTCCAATGTCAGACGAGATGCCAAAAAATAGGTAAAAGTTTCAAGAAAAACACATTCTGACACGACTGGGAATCGATTCCAGTACCTTAAGATAAAGAAGCTTTCAGCTCAGACAACTAAGCTACTGACCTCGTTATTAAATATGTAATATTATTTGTCATTAAATTAATATACCTACGAGTGTTAAGTACATGAACTTTACAAAAACACTCCGCTGTAGACGGTTGCTTAGTAGGTCAAAAAAATATTCCGGATCACAAACTATAATAATATTTTACTTTAGCTTCTACGGATAAGATCGCGATATTTTGAAGGCTAACGTAGTTATTAGAAAACAGTAAAAGACAGAAGCCCTAAGTTGTCTAATTAAAAACCTTCTTCTTTAAATGAATTGAGAATGAAAATATTGAAAATCGAACATCGTTGACCAAATTCTTTTAATAATACGTGTAGACTACGAATAGTGATTTTTTTTGAACAACTCGAATAGAGTTTATTCCATTAGTAATAATGAGAGCGCCTTCTAAATAATAATAATTATTATGAAAGATGAAAAACAGTGGATGTTTGAATACAGAATCAGCCAATTAATATCCTTAATACCAAGAATAATAATAAGATAATAAATTATTCCGGCACATTTAGAGGCTAAAAGGACATTAGACTAACAATAACAATTATTGAGTCAATACGATTATAGGAATAGGTAGGTGGGCGCTTCATATTATATTATATACGTCACATGTACGCTGGCGTTGCAAAGCAGAATTAGCTCAGGCTATTAAACAAATTTATTGCGAAGAACTGGGTTCCGTGGATTTATATATTATATATATATCCTACCTATATACGAGTAAAAGTATAATTTTCTCTTCTATTATTCGCACGAGTTAAATTAAAAGATTTTTGCGGCAAATAAAACAAGCGAATTTTACATTTAAATTTCAAGCTGTTTTTATTTTTAAAGTAATCCGGCTTTTAATTGACTCGTGTGAACGAAAGTAATTTATTTTTTGCTTTTAAAAAACTAGTAGAATTTGAATCATTCAGTACACGTATACTTATTCTAAGTTTTATAGGAAGGTAGTCACGGAAATAAAGTGAGTATTACACGATACATTTTGTATGGAAAACGTGTATAGGTCCGCCACAAGGATATTTCTAGGAACAAAAGGGATTTTCGCATTCGATACGTATAGGTATACAGGTTTTCCATAAAAATGTATATCTTCTTTACTTCCGATAAAACTTAGAATACGGGTACAGGCCCTGTCCCAATTGAAACGCGTTCGCGCATCCGTGCGTCGAACAATGATCGCGTGGACGCGGTAACAAATTTTTGTCTATCGAATCTGCGTCTGTCCGTCTAACCACTCTAACCCAATTAGAAAATTTTTATACAATGTTCTCAGTTAGAAAGGTCCGTACGTGTTTGAACATCCGACTACGAGCTCGACGCGCGGACGTGCGAACGCTTTCCAATTAGGACATAGGCTAAACATAGCTAAACCTGTAAACACATTGTGTTATGGCGCGTCAGAAGAAAATCGATTTCATATTATTATTTTGTAAGGTAAGAAACAATTTATATGAAGAATATATTGTAGAAAAACTCTGTGGAACATGGAATGGAGTGAGCATTGGAAGGCTATTGTTACATGTGCGATCTGGAGTACACGGACGACCTAGCGTTGTTCAGTTCGACAGTGGAGGAATTACAGCGCCGTGTTTCAAGATTCTGCGACGAAACAGCACGCCTTGGCCTTCGAGTCAATGACAGTAAACGGGAGCTCGTGGAAAATAATGCCCGCCCTAATGAATAGCTACAGTTAAACGCAAGATAGAGCGCAGTGGAGAGCTCTTGTTGCCTCCCCATGCCCCTGAGTGGGGTTCAAAGGGAGTTTGACTCTATAAAATGATATTGATACAGAAATTGAATGGATGCAAACAAAAAATAACAAAGAGAATTTGTAATTTATATTATGAGAATGACGTTGATCGAACACATCGATTTTATTAATAAGGAAGGCCAGGTCAGAAGCCAAAGAAATAGGAAAGGGTGTATGTGAATTGGTATGTCGCTGGAAGAAGCGAAAGATGAATGCTTGGAAGAAAAGAGTGCAGTTCAGTCTGATTTGTTAAAAAATGACATTTTATTGATTAGAATAAAATAATATGATACCTATTTAATACAAATTTAAATGAGAGTAGAATGTTTTTTTTTTTACCCATCACGCCGTGTCCCGTAAGGGGTAGGCAGAGAGAACGGACCTCCACTCTTTTCTATCCACGCATACTTCTTTCGCTTCTTCCACCGACATACCATTTCTCATACAGCTTCACCTATTTCTCTTACTTCTTAATACTTAATTCTTGAAAGATATTATCCACCTTATTTTTTTTCTTGAAATAATCGTAAGAATCTAACATTTTCATACATTATTCTCTTTCTAGTGAATGATTAAGTATACGATTGTATCGTTTCACGTTTGTCTAATAAAAACGATTGATAGTCAGATGTCAATGATACTTTTGATTGTGCAAAAAAGTTTAACATTTGTATTCAAACCTTTTGCTGTCATTCTAAAGTTAGGAAATCTGCTACTTTCATACTATTATAACATTTAGAAAATAATGTTCTAACATTACAACATTCTTTTAGAAGTAAAGAATGTCTTTTAATTGCCAGTGTTCCGAACATATTGGATATAACAAAAAGTATTTGTCTGAAAGTTTTCTTATCAATTGCATAGGGTGAGAAACTAACCAACATTAAATTCTAAGAACTTTCACCCACATCAGTTTTACGATGTAAGAACTACCCAAGTACATTTTTGTTGCAAAAAAAAAATAATAAGTGTAAACTTGTATTGAGGGGTAATATTGTTTACTGAACAGTATCAACCGTTATTTTATTATCATACTAGTTTTATATTTACATTTTTTTTATATTTTTTTATATTTAAAACATTTTTTTTTTGGTGTTTTGCCTATGGTACCTATTGAATTTACTACAGATGGGATTTTATATACGTACCCAATTGCATGTATATAAAATTATGTTGAACTCAGCACTTTTATTACTCATGTCTTTGTTTCTGTGACTAAATAATTGTCTATCTACACATGCACACTTAAATAATGTTGTGGTATGCTACATCTTAATTTTATTTTCTTCTACTCATATATTTTTATTTTATAATTGAATGTACCTGCCACACATTGTATTTTTATGCACTGTTTACATCTTACTATGGTGTTGAGTTTTCTTCTGAAAGAGCCCTTTGTTAAGTAAAATGACTTTTTGTGGAAGTAGATTTGGTATGATTTAACTTAAGAAAATTTGCATACTTCTTTATTGTTGTTGTTATTATTTTTTATTTTGTTTATATAAGCTAGGTATGTCTGCACATATTGTAGTCCTATACATTTTAGCTGTATTTATGGTTTTATTTCTGTATATAAAACTTTTCTATATAACATATACTCTATATAATAAACATATTGTGTCTACCCAAGTATAAAGATGCATATTTACACGATATTCAACATTATCTATGTATTATTGCAGTTTTGTTGGCCTTAAATAGTCTTGCATGAATGTTTGCTATTGTGTACTCTCTTTGCCTATTGTTTTATTCTTTCTGCCTTAAACTGTGTTTGTATTCTATGTGTTATATTGTTTAATTTTCTGTTTCTGCTTTTTGTTATATTCTATTGTTGTCAAAGGCACTTTGTGCCGTATATATTGTTAAAATAAAAAATAAATAAAAATAAAATATCGTCTTGAATGAGCATGATATTTTATTATCATACTAGTTTTATATCGTCTTGAATGAGCATGATATTTTATTATCATACTAGTTTTATATCGTCTTGAATGAGCATGATATTTTATTATCATACTAGTTTTATATCGTCTTGAATGAGCATGATATTTTATTATCATACTAGTTTTATATCGTCTTGAATGAGCATGATATTTTATTATCATACTAGTTTTATATCGTCTTGAATGAGCATGATATTTTGAAAAAGTTTATTAATTTTCAAAATAATATGCCTATCTAAATTTTATTCTAAGGATCGTGTTATTTGATAAATTTATTAGAAAAATGTATTTAACATTACTTCAATAATAGTTATAATAATGGGGTTCAGCGATGATCGAACGTTAAGTCTTCGGTTTATGCATAATGCCATAAGAAAACAAAAATACATAACTGTAACTAATTTTTATTATGTAGATTTATTTTTAGACTCATTATTTAGTAAAAGTTTTTCATCACTAATTAGTTGTAGAGAAATATTTTAGAATAACTTTTTTACAAAATAAAAAAAAAGACTGATTTTTTACTGACAGCTGATATTCCATTATAATATTATTAGGTATCTTTTTCTAATAGAAAAAGAAGGTAATACAAAAGAAAAAACGGTCAAATTGTGCCAAATCCGTCCAACCATTTCAGCCTAAGTTATCCGATGTGGGATGAAGTTCGACGGGCGATAAGTTTGTAATAAAAACAATTCCTCTATAGTTGCATAACTTTTTTAGAAAATCCAAGAGATGGCGGCGTAGTACAATTGTATACCCTTAAAAATATTTAGATAGGTACTCAAACAGTTTAAAACACCCTTATAATATGATGATGGTTTTACCATTGTACAAGATCCTATATTATTGGTATGTATGACGTAATTGGTTGTTATACAGCACGAGCCTCATTAATTAATATGCAAAATAATATTTTTTTACATTTTTAATTAACTCTGCTTAGTTATTTTTGTTTTCATTTGAATAATTTTAATAAATCGATAACCTAGTTGAAATTTTTCATTATGTATGCTAATTTATTTAATAATAATAGAAAATGGCCCTCCGACACCATACGGTCAAAGAGCGCCATTCGGTAGAATCGCGAAGCTGAAGTCTGTTATTAAAATATTGTCTCCTTTGTACATGAAATTGTTGTGAGCGGATGTTAGTGATGTTGTTGGGTATATCGAATTGACAATAGCTTATTATTACTTTTCGATAAAATCGTAGGTATCTCCTTCCAGTGGCGTTCCTATATCTTTGTGCGCCCGAGGACGATATACCCAACTGACCCCAAGCCCAAACGGGTATAATAACTTTTCCACATCAAATATCAATATGAATTTGAAATTATAAATAGGGTATGGAATAACAGCTTAGAGTAAAAAGGTTGTTGTCTTTTTTTTGTTGGTTTTGTGAGTTTAAATATGGAATAGGTATAGATATCACTTTTGATAAAATAAACTTTATTGTACAGGATGTATCAGGCACAAAGAGCGGGTTTATTTCCTTAAGGCAAAATCTGCCAACCAACCAATACTTTTATTCGACAATTTCCCTGTGGCTGGCAAAGAAAGGTTATTCCATCGACATTTCTAGTCCAAAATGTCTTACAAAGTTCTTTTACTTCTGACCCGGAAAGCCCCCCATATTCTCACACCTTTTTTCAGCCCTTTGGAAGTTCAAAATTGTAAGAGTGCTAAAATACTTTTCTATATAAGGGTAAACGTATTCACTTCAATTATATTCAGAATCTTCTCGTAAGTTCTAGCTTTGCCCGACAGACGTTGTCCTGTGATCCTAACAACTATGAATATTTAAAAAGCCCTTTTTTCCTTGGTCATTCCATTACAAGTGCACAACTGAACTAGTGTCGTAAATAAGTTTTTGTTGTGTTTGCTATAGTCAAGAGAGTGTTTTTATGAAAGGAAACATTAAAAAGTCGCTTGAAATATTATAAATTTAAAAAAAAAAACATAGCTTAGATAACTTTCTTAGTGCTTTTAACAGTAAAAACTTTTTTTCAAACTTTAATTGATGTCTGACAAACTGTCAGTTGTTGAGATAATCATAATTGTGTCATATCTATCTATCTAATAGCCCATTAAACCCCACTCAGCATAGGGAGGCAACAAGAGCGCTCCACTGCGCCCAAACCTGGGTAAAGTTAACGGTCACGACAGGAGGGACCAGCTGGCAGTCTGCCAGCTACCCGGTCCCAATTTGATATTTCGATTTCCTGCCTTTAACAGGATGCTAAAAAACCAGCACAAGAAAATCAGGAGTGGTATTCTTAGACGGCAATCCCACGGCCCATATAAACATGGTTTAAAACAGATGCATCGGTCGAACCAATAAAACCAATGCAGAGCTGTACAATATATTATATATCAGGCCCCAAATATATTATATATCAGGCCCCAAATATCTCGACGCACATAAAGCTCCTTAGGTTGAGATGGGCTGGACACGTACAGCGAATGCCCGATTCACGCGTCCCGAAAAGAATCCTAAGTGGACAACATCCAGGAGGAAGGAGACGAGTCGACAGACCTCGGCTCAGGTGGGAAGGGATGCAGCACAGATCATCCATGTGGCGAGTTGGAGGCGAATGCTACGGGAGGGGAAGGCTCGATATGGGCTGTAGCGCCATTGGAGAGAGAGATTCTTAGACGGCAACCCCACGGCCCATATAAACGTGGTTTAAAACAGATGCATCGGTCGGATTAATTTATCATTTTACAAATTCGAATAATAAAGACAGGATAACGTCTGCCGAGAAAGCTAGTAATAAAAAAATTAAGTTTCAAAACTGGGACCCTTTTTTGTTTCCTGATTCCTCCTTTCCGATACGCCTCTGGATACCTCTACAAAGGATTTTCGTACACTTTCGACACAATACAACTTAAGGCAACACGGTATTAATAATATCAAGGATTGTACCGACCGCTACTTCATACCTATTATATTAGTAACGATATCACGGATCGTCTGATGGTTACATACTAAGGTAAATACCTATAGGTACCTACAGTAGGAAACCACACAATATTTTCTTCTTTGTTTATTTCATTTCAGCGAAGAGTAAGTACCTACCTATAATAATAATTATTATTATGAAGAGGCGCTGACTTCATTCCCAATGGCGAACTGAAGTTACACGGCGCGGCGTTATGGTTTTAAAATAATCACAATACCTATAATACCTAAAATAATACTAGCTTTCCCGACAGACGTTGTCCTGTAGTCCTAAGCAGAGGCGGCCCGTTCATATGTGCACTGCGCCCCCAGAAACAAAAATACAAAATTAATCCGATTTAGTTACTAATAACTACCCTCCATACAAATCATTTTTTTAAATAATAGTAGGTATGGCATTATTGGTGTAGTATGCGCTGTCACCACTGATAGGCGCCATTGGCGCTAGCGTAGCTCTTTGAGTGATGCATTTGGATCACAGACAGGGTTGCCAGGTGTTCGGTATTTTTGCTCCATGTTCGGTGTTCGGTATGAAAAAAAAAACCGAACTAAGGTGCGTTTACTCAAAATAATTTTTTTAGGCGAACAACGAATATGTAACAACTAATGACTCTTAACAATTCATTTCTGATGTTCGATTTTTAAATGCAACCAACCACTACTGGCCTACGACCGTCTTCTACTGTTATTTCGAAGGCTGGCTTAGTGTGATCACTTTACGTTAACAACGTTCGCCATTAGGTGGTAATGTTTAAGTCTTCGAAACTCATTATCATTCAATTCTCGACATGCGACTTTTGTCATGTATTTGGCGGCAGGATTGAATTATTAAGATTTATTTACATAGGTATTTTCAGTTTCGTGTGTTAGGAAATGGCGGAATCATTAAGTAAAACCGATTAGATATAAGTGTGTCTTGAATATTATTTCTAGTTCTAAACTTAAACCTTTTTATTTTATTTTTTTTAGAAAAAATAGTAAAGTCGTGAGTAACCATGCAGATACGAGTTGGTGTTTTTTGACACCATCAGATGACACTATAGGAAGCAAACCAACGACCAATACGAATTAAAGTCAGCGTCGGAGCCGCTGGTATACTTACTAATGCACTGGGTTCCTAGGGGGAGAGCGGTCCGTCATAATGTTTTTGGTTACTACGGTATCAATATTGACAATGTTCTAAACCTACATACTCACCGCTGTTTATAGTAGCGCCGTATCCGTAGGAAAACGCACCATAACCGCCTCATCAATTTGTTGCTTCTTTTATGTACGATCTAGTCCTGGAAAACGGCGCGAAAATCCATAAATATTTGAAACGTTGTCTTTTGTGATTTGTGCAAAGCATTTGACACTGTGTATCATAGCTAAATGTATAAAATACACATGGTTGATTAATTGGTAAATTGCACGGAAGATGTTATTATTTTAAAAACGTGTTGGGAATGGGCGTTAATAGGTAAATACTCGGAAAATTTGTTGAACCGTTAACGGGGTGCGGTGCTAATATCGGATTGCCGTCCTTATCTAGATTGTCTCCTTCCGCTTGGAAAATTGCAGACAATTTCCTTCGAGGAATAGTTCCTTGCATTTTAAATTCCCGAATAAAATTTATCTATGGTTTTTTATTTTATTTTCTAAAAACGTTTTCTAATGCACTTATCTTTATTTTAGCTCGGATTATGTCTTGCAAGTTTAATCCCATTAAAATGTTACCTAAGTACTTACCTACAATTTCCATTTTTTACTGAAGCTTTGTGTTATATTATTTTTTTGATTTCATCTTTTTAAGAAACTATTTATTTTGTTCTGCGAACAAAATATTATTATAAGAAATACAAGAAATAAAGATATCCAAATAATAATATTACAAGAAGGGTGTATTTGAAAAATAAAAACAACCATCTTTAAGCGAACACAGATCGTTGCATACGAAACGCAAGGGTGTCTTAAACGGTTTTTCATGAAATCATTTTAGAATGAGGTCTTTAGGTACAATAGCTATGCGGGCGATTCTTGTATTGGATCAAAAAAAATTTTATATTGACTTTATATTGTTGGTGTCTTTGGTGTCTTTTGGTGTCTTAAATAAATAATTAATTAAATATAATCAACTTTTAAATGTTTATACAGTACTTATAGTGTGACAATTGTGTGCCAATTAATAGATTAAGAAGATATCTTTTTGTAAGTGTACAAAATACATTTTTTGACTCTTTCACAGTAAGTTTAGCTTATGTCGTTAAGAAAAAGATAGAGGGTAACCTAGGGTATAACCCACGACCTCCAGTACGAAACAATACGAAAACCGGAGTCTTTACCAAATCCAAAAAATACCCAGAGTAAGTTTGAAAAAGATTATAAAAAAGGTTTTTCTGCCGAATTTATATTGACAAGATTCAGGCACACTTTTAACATAAAAATAGAAGAAAAGTTTCTTTTTACACGAGTGTCTAAGAATCTAGACGGGATATTATTAATAATAATGAATACAAAAAAAAATAAAAAATGTTTTTTTTGTTATTATTCTAAAGAAAATCTTCTTTTAACCCTTTTTTATTAATGAATGTTTAAGAGCCCACATTCTTCTAATACATTGTGTTGTTTTCCTAACGGAGGTTTGCAGACCATCACTCATAATACGAATAAAATATCGAATAAAAGAATACCGTAGATCGACCCGAAATATGTAAGTTTTGAGAGTAATAATATATAATAATAACTTTATTACATCAAAATAAATATGACATGAAAACAATACAAACAAAATCAAAAATCATAATATAATTGTGGAACAAGTTGGAAGCCTAAAATTGAATCGATCTGAAGGGAAAGAAATGAGAAAATTGATTCTATGATAACGCCGACCTCGGTAGCCTGGTGGTATAGGTCCCGGGTCTCAGATTAAACGGGACCGGTTGACTAGAAATTTATTTATTTATATCGGTATAAAAATATAAAATACTTCAGAATCTTATGAAATTATTTGCATTAAGATACTGTGTTGGTACAGCTGATTACGAGGAACTGTTCTCACTGAAAGAGACATCTATCTAACATAATATAAATAAGTTTTGAGAAATAATTATATGTTCAGTTTGAATAAACGTAATTTTCATTTTAAAGCACTGGGACATATCACGTGGGACATTTCACAAGTTAGTAAGAAAGTTAACGTCGAAAATTTTACGACAAATTATTAAAGTTGTTAACTTATGCATAAGATTTATCAAGTTTTCTGATTCATTAATTCACTATATTTTGATACAATGTCTTCAAGGAAGCAACGTCAGTGACAAGAATTTTATTTTACTTTGAAAGTTTCCCGTCGGAGTTAATAATAATAAACTTAACATAGTTGTTTTTGATTTGCTAATAATAAAATGTTGCTTTCTCTATTTAGATTTTCATTACAATCGGATTGAAAAGACTCAAATAAGTTTATTGGCTTTAAAGATTATAAAATAATTGGCAAGAACGTATACATCATGCAATTTTTGGCATAGTTACTGAAAGAGACAAGGTTTCTACATGTGCTTTTCTAGAAGGCGTCACTATTGAACAGGTGAAAGAATTGGTTTTTTGTGGGCATCAGAATATTCCATATAAAAAGTGCAAAGAATTTATAGTGAAATAGTCCCATCACATATTTGAATACTCCAATATTTATATTTAGGTGATAAGGAATTCGATGAAGACTCTTGTGTGGAGTTTACTGCCTTACGGCAGCAAGACATGGACCAAAAGCCAAAGTTAGTCCAGGCGTCTAGCTGCATTAATTGCTATGTGATGCTGCAGACGCATGCTAGGAATCCAATGGCAACACGCGCTGATCAAACTGCAAATAAGAGGTACTCAACGTCAGGTATACCAAGGTTATGGTAACCTTCATATAGACGAGGTGATCGGGTACATGTGGGTTGTCAACAACTTAACTACAAAGGATGTTGAATAAAGGAACGAACGTAACATGATTGGTACGGACCTGAATTTTAGATCGAATAAAATGGGAATTCTTGGCTTAATAGACTCGTTCCATCAATTTTATAGCAAGGATTATTTTGTAAGACAGTTTTTTTTTTTCAAAATCAGTCTATTGTATTCGGTTGGTATATACGATTCGTTTTATTGTCCGCTTCAGTCGACGAGAGAACATTCAACAAGGAAAATGGCGACATACACTTCGGTAGTTTACCTTTAAAATCACAACAGCCTGCTGCACGTAATGCTTCTATAGAATCTATGTATATAGTAGGTATAGGGGCAACCCGTGTTCCTTCGAACATTTCCTATTCTTTATATATTTTTTTCTGCTTTCCGTGAATAGTAAAATATTAATTTTACTAGTGAATTATGGTTTTATGAACCTTAGAGCCTTTATATGGAAATGCTGAAAGTGTTGCTCATCTACATTGTTTGCGGTTGTGGCCATCGTGTATTCTTCCTTGGCCTATTATTGATCCGGGATGACCTATCTTTATCCAGGTGTATGGCTCTGTGAAGTATTATCGTAAATATTTTACTTTACTTGATCGGTCCAGCGCATTGGCTATTTAAAGATCTTGTACCTGGCGCTCTTTCAAGGTTTCCGAGCTCTTTTCGAAAAAACTTCAGTATGTCTGTGTACGAAACAAAGTAACGACAGTCTAACCATTTTTACTATCCTTCATCCTTCTGTCTTTTTTAGATTGAGTAACGCCCTCCGAATACGACGCGTTGCGTTATTTGTGAATCTTCCTCGTGGAAGACGCGCGAACGACACAAGCAGAACGCGCGCAAGTCCGTGTACGAAGCGTAAGCGTAGGACGCGGGGATGACGCAACGCATAAGTCTGCTTGCGTCGTTCGCTCTTCTTCCCCGGGGAAGATTTACGAATAAATGCATCGCATCGTGTGAGGAAGACCTAAAACTGGAGTAAAGGATGTGTATTGGGGTCGTTAAAAATTACAAACTACAAATAAGGACCATAATATCACAAAAAATACTCCACAGTCAACAGGATTACAACTTGCCCCTACCTTTATTATACATCAGCAGAAGAATGTACCTATATAACAGCTTAAATAAGCAGCATACGCTTGCGTTAACCAGATATGCGGTACCATATATTTTAGATAACATCACGCTAGATAGGTTCATTCCACGTACATAGTAGATATCACAATAGATAGGTTCCATCCACGTAGTAGATATAATAGATAGGTTCTACTCGGATAATCTTGTGGAGACAATTTGGCACAGCTGAAAGTAATGGCTATCTATTTTCGATCCATGCTAAGTATACTATCGTAGCATAATATTCTAAACATAAAAAGATTCCAAGGTAGGTAGGTATTATGAAATACAAAGCCACAAGCAAATCTACTCTCAAGTGTTGAAAAAGTCCAAATTCAATTTCTCAAATTCGATTGTCTTGCACTTCTAAAGCTCGCCGTTCACGATCACTCCAAATGGGTGTTATCCATTGTGACAGAATTCTGATGTGAACCATAAGTTTTTTTTCCTATCATAAAAACGAAATGTCATGTATTATGCTCAACACGTATACGCAGACTAGTGGAAGAATAATGAAAAAATAACACAAAGTTGGACCAAGTTTTTAAAAATGATAATTAAGTGACTTCAGAACTTGGATCACGTCCACTCGAGCTTCCCCATTTACGATCCGTTGACTTTTGGACTGACGGATATCCACATCATCCATTTGGTTTTCCCCACCCAGGAGCATATTTGAAAGTGACACGTCGCTTCATTTGGAAGAACGGAGTGATCGTGAATGCCGGACCACAAAGGAATTGGTTTTTTATTTCCCAAATCATTCATTCTTTACGATGATTTGATTAGCATGTTTGTTTAGCTTATGTAGACATCTATGTGTCTACAATTGAAAACAAGATATTCTTCTAATTCTTAATAAAATTATCTCTTCACTGCTAGACGTAGGGCTCTTCGAGAGTTTTCATTTTTTCTCTCTCGCACTTTTACAGTTTAACCCCACGACTAGAATCACGTAAAAACTCATCATTTTGAGGCCTCTTGTTCTCATATTACGATCGCCATTTTGAAAATCTCATTCATTTTAATTTCGCTGTCTCGCCACAATATCTCCAACCCATTTTTGTTTTACGATGCGGTTTGTTATATCTGCAACTTTGGCTTCTGATTCATTTCTTATTTTATCTCTTAAACTCAAAATTTGCTGCTTTATAGACCTTTCGGCTGTAAGTGACATTATTTACATTCCATATGCATATTATTTCGAAGACTCTTCTTTTTAGACTTCTTTTCTTTCTTTTTACACCCGTATGAAGTTGACTTTCTAACACTTTGGTAATTATAGGACATCTTGTTATTACGTCAAGATGACGTCACGTTTAGTTACTCAAGTGTTGATTCAACCCATACAAATTATTATTGTAGACAACACTTCGTGTGACGACATCTTGTTATGACAACACTCGACACTTAGAAATTATACTGTATACTTTGAGTCTTTAATGATGTGGTCTAGTTTTTCGATTAAAGCCGCCAGCGTCTGGGTTGGAAAACAATCGCACGGCGAAGGGATGACCACGTTCTCTGTCTTCTTTATAAGATTATTTTTGATCCCTCCACTCCTCATTCACATTCTTGCACCTGCATGGACTTGCTGTGGTCAGCATCGAACAATCTTCTGTTTATCCCGCCACATAACTCTGGCTAGTACACGGACTCCATCACGGTGAATGGATCAAGATTGTGAATTCAACTCCCACTGCAATGTCGCGTCTGTTCGTCCATTAACTCATTCCGCAGGATTATTGCTGATCGTTATTGTTCTAAGTTTCCCAATGTAAAAAAAAAACAGGCCTAAATCTGCAATTCTTCATAGCAAGACGAGAATCGTCCCCATACCTTCCTACCTATTCCCTTCCAACATCCAGTCCATCCTAACCCTACCTATGTGTATCTCCTCATTTTGTATTTATATATTTATATAATATGTATGTAGGTATTTTTATTCTTTTTGTTTCTTATTTTTTTATTTTAAACATACTTTTGTTTTTTAACATAACTGTAGATTTTTTAGAGTTATAATATGTTGTCTTTGTTTTTACTGTGTTGGCTGGCAGAGATCCTTCGGGATATGTCCGCCCTTTAGAATGTCAAAATTACTGTCGCCACACTGTACTTTTAAACAATAAAGTTATATTTATTTATTTATTAAAGCCCAGCTGAATCCGACTCTTTTTCGAAAAGCCGTAAATATAGGCAACGATTTCCGTGAAGTTCACTGTGACGGCAACGTGCAAACAATAAATTACCTTTTGGTTGATTAAATGAAGCTTTGAAAGTTTTAGGTGTACTAAAGTATTTTGTAACGCTTCAATTGGGAAAGAAATTACACAACTGTATACAGAATATCATCAGTGCTCCGCAACCGTTGGCCGCAGCCAAATTTGATAAAATTGACATGTTTATTTTTTTACGTTTTATTATTTATTTTACCTTCAATCACACACGGCCAGAGGCCATTGAAATATATTTCTTAAACATGTTAAAACATTAATATGTCAATATGAAACACAACGAATCACGCTGACATACCACCGCACCATTCACACATTCCTACAACTGCACGATGAAAAGACATTATATAAGCACCCGCACAATAATAATTTGTGCGTAATGGTTAAATCATTGACAGCCAAAACCATAGAAAACATAAAATATTATACTTAAAACAATAGAACAAACCGTTGTCAGGTTGGTTTCGTCCGCTTGAGATATAAACAAGTAGTCACTCGCACATAAATAAGTAGTCACTCGCACTTCATTGCATTATGCGCTGTGATCAAGTGACAATAATAATTAATAGTGTTGTCACAATAACAATACTGACAAAAAGAAACAAGTACAGAAGTTGGACAATTAATGAGGACAATACAAAAATATATTTAATACATATTTTATTTTATCATATTATGTCTGAAGTTACTGGGTTACTTTTATAATATATAAATCTTCAAATTTGTTGTCGTGAGTAACGTTGTAGAACACAAAAGTTTTTCATTTTTTAAATTATATAATACGAGGTATATTAAGTTTTGGTTATTTGACAAAACAGATTGAATAAAAGTCTGCTAATTTGAAAGATGTTGGATAAAATTATCTAAAGATTAAATTGTTTCAATGTGTGAATATTCAAATATATCTTAAACGGAGTATTATGTACATAAACAGCGCTTTTTGTCAAAATGTTGTTGCCGTTAAACTTAGCCGCCATTAACTTTCAAAATTTCGAAGTTCACGTTTGAAAACTCTTCATAGGTCTAGGGCATTATTCCGTTTAAAAGAATCTCTCGTGTAGGATAAGTTTCAGTTATAGGTACAATAATGCAAAAAAAAACAATATTATCAACAAAACATTTCAATAATAAACTTATACTACACTACAACTACGCAAAACAATACACACGTACATTTTTTTATTACAATGCATTCACACAGTCCTAATTGAAAGGTACATTGGCTTATTATAGTTATTAATTTTGGGTATCAATGTAATAACACAAGTTGGATTTTAGCTTTTTTTATGCCTCGAAATTCTCATAAGAATTTTAGTGTGCCGTAGATGAGAAAAGGTTGCGGAGCACTGCAGGGTACAGTTAGATAATGAGGACGCATCCTTGCATACAGGTAGGTTGTGCGTCTAACGAATTCAATTATTCACCGTAAGCAGGAGCAGGGGTTGCATTGTACGAATAAAGTTTGTTTGTTTTCTCGCTCAAGAAAGTCTTTGTACTAAGAGAATGTTAAATACTGAAGTACTATGGAACAAAGGCAACCTAACCGCTATCATTTAAATAAAGTTTTAATATAGTTTGTTCGCGTAAACTTTGTTAAAATTCGAATTTCAAAGCGGTGTGAATACTTACAATTCAATTATATGACTTCTTCATCAGAAGTGAATAAATAATTCCTTGTTCTAGAATATAAAACTTAACGCGTTAAGTAGGAAGTAGGTAGGTACATATAGGTGTGTATCACAATATCACACTTTTATTATTCAAAAAGCAGAAAAACCTGTCAAAAACATAAAAAGGGTAATTAATTATGGTTTGATTGTTATTTTTCTGAATAGAAAATGTATAATATTATGTTGAACATGTTGAGAATTCTCATGATTAGAGTTTCGGAGACATTACCACCTAATGGCGAACGTTGTTTACGTAAAGTGATCACACTAAGCCAGCCTTCGAAATAACAGTAGAAGACGGTCGTAAGCCCGTAGTGGTTTGTTCCATTTAAAATTCGAACATTAGTAATGAATTGTTAGTCATTTGTTGTTATTTTTTCTTTAGAAAATGTATAACTTTATAATTAGAAGGTAGGTATCTACTTGTTGTACATATAAATTTTAAACTAAGCTGTTTCGGACCTAACTATGTGAAACGGTTTTATAATATAGCTTTGGATGTCTATTTAGAAAGTCAAAATGTACTTACCTTGCGCTCAAAAGGATGAGAAAATATTAGGTTTTCTTTATAAATTGTTATTCTTTCCTTCTTGGAATGACAGAAGATTCAATGGTATATTACCAAATTTGTCGAATGGGCCGATGGTCCTTAATGATCATTAATCGCATCAAGAATTCATTTCTTTGCCGCTCTCCTCGAGTTTGTCATTCCATTAACTGCTCCAACGCCATATTATTAACCAACCTTAGTTTAGCTCTGCAGATTTCTTAAATCTTTCAAAGGATATTCTCATCACTTTCGTAATTGGCTGACTTGGTACAGATATTCCAATTAACATAAGTTTCGTTAAATGGGTTTATTTTAATTTTAGTAACATACAATAGCTATGCGGAAGTTGCATTGTAAACTCAATGTGCTTGTTTTTGTATCATGTTTTGTTTAATTAATGTTTATCAGTGTTCCATTAAACGAAAATAGATAAAAGTGTTCTTTTAGTGTCTCTGATAAATATCACAATAGAGTTTAACTATTGATTGCACAATATCTTCCGGTGTCCACAATATCATTCACAACCACAAAGATTTTTTTTCCTTTTATTCGAAATTGTAGGTTATTAATAGGGTTCGAATCCCTGTGCTGACTATTTCCACTTTCCCAACACAAGCTTTGCTTTATGTGAAAGATCTCGAAAGTGTATGTGTGTTCACTTTGGGTGAGCCCAGATTCATTTACTAAAAAATATATAAATATTTTTAAACAATAAATAAATGTCTTGATTGTTACGAGTAAATATTACACACGTCGTCTCCCTCTCCCTTTTACACCACACTCAGGAGCATATGGGAGGCAATAAGAGCTCTCCATTGCGCTCGATCTTGCGCAATGTTTATGACCTCCTCCCACACCATGTCCAAATCCCTCAGCCCTGCTTCGAAGGAGCGTAACACAGTGTGAGAGGGTCTTCCTCGTCTTCGGAACCCTGTTGGGAGAAACTGTCATTCGGCACCCTTAACACGTGCCCCAGCCATGTCCATCTTCTCTCCACAATGATAGAGGTGAATGGCCCTCACTTATGGGTGAAATTTTTAAATAGGTATTTTTTCTTCAAAGATCCTCAAAATATTTATATATGGCATCTAAAAAACTTTATTAGGTGTATTTTCTCTTTGTGACATGACAAAGAGTCAGCTGAGAAAATCGTGATTCTTGATTCTTCATTATACAATGAATAAAAATAAATTCAGAACGTGTATCACAAGACCGCCGATGTTTGTTTAGTTGTTCGTCCAAACACAGCAAACATCTGCTGAAACTTGAAAATAAGTTTGGGCTAAGAAAATAATTGTATTTTGAAACAAAGAAGTCTTGCATCTCGCTCTGCTAAAAGCGGCTACACTCACACTGCATTCCATCCAAACTCAGTTATTACCTCGCCAAACATAAAAATGATATCTATTGAAGAATATTGTTCCTCTTTCAAGAAAATCTCGCGTTGCCATATTCAAGAGATTTACCTGAGAAATCAATAATGGTAAAACCGTAAAGGTGATAAAGTTGGGATTTATTTTTTCTACTTGGGACATGGAAAGAATTACAATATTTGGAAGGAATGTGTTGTAATACAAAAATAATATTCAATCAATCAAAAAACAATCAATCTATCAATGCCCATTGCCCGTATACGGCATTAGATAAACAAAACAGAGGAATCTAGCAATATCTTCGGATATGGCTGTGGAGTCCAATCCAGGACAGACATATCCTACCACACTCTGGACACGGGTATTCACCTCCGACCGTTGGACCACGTTTTCTTACGTTATCTGTCCCATGACACTCCGCAACGACACCCCTCCATTCCGATCTGTCGGTCACAACAATCTCCCATTCCGACTGCCAACCGACACACGGGTAAAGAAAAGGTTTAAAAAGTCGTGGTCGACCGAGAACGACGTGGATCGGACACATCAATTACGTTCTTAAGATAGACCTCGGTTTAGTTAAAAAACGTAATCGAAAAAGGTGTGCTTGGAAAAAGCATGAAGATCCGATATCTAGTAAGGCTAAGTAGTATCCTTTAGTGACAATGCAACATGTTAAGAAAAAAGTTGGGATTTGGACTTTTCGCAATTATTCATGTTTTTTGTATCTCCAACCCCAAAATTCTTCGATATCTGTGGCGTCTAGAATGAAGTTTCTTTTTGAGTAAAAAATATGATCCTCTTCGATACAATAGTTCGCCATTTCGGAGTAACCAAACA
Source organism: Mystacides longicornis (assembly GCA_963576905.1). Classification (NCBI taxonomy): domain Eukaryota; kingdom Metazoa; phylum Arthropoda; class Insecta; order Trichoptera; family Leptoceridae; genus Mystacides; species Mystacides longicornis. The sequence goes on along the minus strand of OY756429.1, from coordinate 14,199,573 downwards.
AAGAAACAAAGTGATCATATTATTATTATTATGGACCAAAATTATCGATCAACAAGTATTTCTACTAACTTGCAAAATTCTTTAAAAAATCTCTTTCGGTAAAGAGAAAAATAAATCAAAGAAAAAGACGCCCAAGCACATTGTATAAGGTGTTAATATTGAGAGAATGTAAAACTCCCATTCCAGTTACGCAAGCAAAATATGTCACATTTCTGATCTTTCGTATCAATCCCGTAAATAATCATTCACAGAAAATATTAATATTCCCCTTTTGTTTCCATACAAATAGGTACTATTTATCTCCCATCGCATTTTGTGATTTCAATTTTCTCTCAAAAAGAAAATATATACAATAATAATAATATTGTTGTTTTATTTTTTTATAACATTATTTTGACATTTTGTTGTATACACCGACACCAAAGATATAACGTTCAATGTTGGAAAATTTATTCAAGTCACATCGCAAAATGTCTTCAAGAAATCTCGGATACGTACCTACCTACATACTGATGGCATTGTAATATATTCGAAAAAATCTTTCGGGTATAAAAATGTATCTCAGCATGTACCTTTCAAGAATTTCGAATAATAAAAAAGAATAATAATATGTCACTTTATTGACATTATCGATGTTTTGGTTTGGAATGACAACAAATTACCTATGTAGGTACCTACCTAATCATAATAGTTTTATAGTTTTTTTTTTTTTCAAAAATGTGTGTACTGATTGTACCTACTGGCTTATTTTGATTTTAGTGAGTGGTGTTGGACCACGTATGGGGGTTGTTTTAAAATTGTGTAAACTTTGTGGCGCAAACTTAGCGTGCACAATACATTACAAGGCTTATTACGTCTACTCGGATTTGTGACTTTATTTCCGTTCGGTGCTTGTTCGAATACCTACTGCTGAAAATTATAAAATATTCGTTCGGTTTACATAAAAAAAAATAAAATCTAGTCAATAATATTATGTCGGATGTCCGCATTTGACATGTTAATATTGGAAACATTTATAATGGCGGAGTTAAAAATCTTAATATTGGACTACCACAGGGATCAATACTGGGTCCACTTCTATTCAATCTCTTCATCTCGATCTGTCTACAAGAACCTTTTTTCAAGTATGGTTATATGGATGGTGGACTTTTGCACGAAAATACTTGAATTGACTGGCAAACCTAAGAAACTATAAATTCTAGCTTGGAGGTTCGTCCCATTGTGTCCGCTTTTTTTCTGCCTTCTTCCATGTAGAAGATATCTCTATCATGTGTTTATATAAATTTTGAATATTCAGTGTAACGAGCTTAGAAGCAGGTAGGTACCTGAGTACAATTTCTTCATAATATAAAACACAGCACCTTGAATTGAAGCCGAGTGTTTTTCACGAAAACATCCCTTGTACATTTTGCTATTGTAAAAATAATATAAAATGTGAAGGTATTTTTATGGTGATGTCGTGTTATGCGGGTTGTATAAACGGGACGTGTCCTCCGATCCGTTTTAAAGAAACGAGACATGTTGTTGATACTCACTTACTATTTTTGTGAATGTATAGCAATAGCAATATTCTATACCTAAAAGTAAGTACCTACATATCACACTATGTAAGAAGGTACATCTTATGTTTCTTACCTAAATAATGTGACCAATATTAAATAACGTATCAAAATATTTTGCAAGTTACCTTTATAGGAGTACTTTTTAGAACAATTCCTATGTTAAATTTGATTTATACTCAGATAATATAAAAATAATCAAACTCAGTACCTACGGATCCAAGTCTACTTTGGGTCAGTAAACCTAGGCATGATGACGACTTGGCCCTTAATGAAACTGTACTATTTTCTTATAACATCTTTTTTTTATTTACCCTAATGTTTTATTTTTATTACCCCATTAGCAATATAATTATGTGGCGAATACAATCTTATAATTTCAATGGATAAAAATGACAGCAATATCACCGCCATCTACGGAAGAAAATTGTAAGCAAAAGTTCAACACAATCGATCAATAATAATTAATTAGGTGATTCCCCGTTGACAATTTATTATAATCAGAGAGAGAGAGGGTCACAAAAAGGTCATTTTACAGCAAACCCTGTTTCTTTATCTTTCTCTCGCTTAGGTATATCCTAATATTTAATAACTCTTCTCAATGCGTAATATACAATATCATATATTACATATATGGTAATCGGTAGATGCCAAGTACCTGTACTCTTATATATTTATTTATTCTCTTAGTGATATTCTCAATTCTCTTCTTTCTCAAAAATTCTTTCAACATGTCCAAACTATCTCAATTCGTTATATTTGAAGCCATAATATTGTGGTTGGATGTTAAAGATTGCTTCGGCTATAATCCCGCCATTGCCACTTGTTTATACACTATTTTTGTACACTATTTCTAATATGTATAAAGAATAAAATAAATAAATAAATATAACCAACTTGTTATGACAATATCTAGAGATAACATTAGGCTATTCCTTAAATCAGTGTTTCGCTAATCGTGTCCCGCGGAACACTGGTGTACCGTGATCATCAGTTGTTGGTGTTTTGCGAAAAAATGAGACCCAGGTGTTTTTAGAAGCTCATGGTTAAGGTTTGGCTTCTGTGTTCAAATAAAAAGAATGGGTAGTTAAACTTATACATATAATCAGTTGGCAGACAACTGCCGGACATATTCGTTTTAAATGAGTTCAACAGAAAATGCAACACAGGAATTTTCATATTAACGTACCTATCTAAACAAAATTGAAAGTTGGTATAGATCAGGCACGCTATCAATGCCCAATGGTAGGTAGAATGTAGGTTCCTCATGAAATGTTTCCACACGTCATGCCTACCGATTCAGAAAAAAATTGCCGGTTTTGATAATGAAACCCTTGGAGCTATTAGCAGAAAACTGTTAATTTCCTAAGTGTGACCTGCAACCTATGAACTGAGTATGAAATGCTTTCTCGGATACCGTTTCTCTTGGACACCGATCGTACATTAAAACGAAAAAAATCCGAAGAAGAGCCTAAGCCTAAGTATCCCTGCGTTCAAAGCATGCTGTTGCAATTCTATTACCATTGCCACAACCTACTTAAATTGCGATAGGTATAATATACAATAGCCACATGGGTGTTTCTAGGCAGGGGAGATGTTACGGTGCGTTTCGTTGTGAAGGGGGGGGGGTCTAAAAAAATTAATTAGTGTACCTCTGATATTTATTGATTTGGTAGGTGTACCTTGAACACAAAAATCTTGCGGAACACTGCCTTACATTATGATCGAGATAAATTTTAAATAAGTTATGTATCGATTTTTATTTTGTTGCTTTTTGGCCCGATCCTTAGTGGAAATCAGCCCTTAGTGAATAAGTTTTCTTACCTAATTATTGTTGTGTACATTTTATCCCCATGTGTTGAGCACACAACACAACGGACACATAGGTGTATTTTATCTTGTAAGCTCTCTTGTTCCTGAACACTCTCTTTGATTGGTTATAATTTAGTTACTACACATTCCTCGCAATCAACATCTTGAACCCCAAGAGGCGGCTCTTTAATGTTGTACCCTGTGAAAGTGAGTAGCACGTAGAAGTAGCTACCCACTTTGCTACCAGTGGCGTCGCGTCAGATGTTTATTTCATTCTTAATTCTTTGACTCTGAACAATTGTATAAGTATATTATTAATCGCGTTACAAAAATTTCTTTTTTTTGTTAGGTATTTATTTTATAAAACATACTTTTTCATTATTATTATTAAATGCCATCAAGTAGGCATATTGGAGCTGATATTCTTGAAATCCTTCACTTTTGTCTCACACTACAAACTCTCTTGTCCTTCTTAACTATGCCGGTGTTCTCCGTAACAACTAGCTCGGCAGGCAACCTGTAGCCCTAGTATAAGTCAGTTTTCGATGATCGAATATCGAAACGATCATCTTAAGAGTTTCGAAAAATGTTCATCCTAAAATGATCGAATGATTCTATCGTTTGATTTAAGAACACTAATTGCACGCTAATAAGCGCTTATTTGCGTGCAATTAGCTTTCGATAAAACTCGTACTAGCCCCACTGTTCCACTCATCCAAAACTTAATACACGTGATATGCTCACCATAAAGATTGTACCTACCTAAGTATGCTGAATAGGCATACGAGAAATACCTGTTATTGGAACACTGGAGATTCTATGTTTTGGATTCGTGAGTTTTTTGTTTGTTTTGTTCGGTGTTCTTTCGGTTTCTTGGCTTGCAGTTTCTTGTACCAATATTCAATATCTTCCGTTGTCTCTAATAAATAAATACACTGAGCACTCGACATCGGGTGGATTGCCTTTAATAAAAAAAATCAATGAATAAACACGGCTTTCCTTCTTTGAAATATTTTAATGTTGAAATAACAGGAAACGGGGAAGGAATAAAACAATATGAATGGGCTCCGATATTCTCGACTAGATTCGTGTATTCACATCACATTCTTTATAGCTTGACCTACTAGTCGGTCGACGAACGTATTCGAATGACACTATGCTTCCATAATAAAAGTCATGTTTGACTTCATCTGTTTATTTTATCTTCATATAACTTTTTTGTAATTCCCATCTACACATGGTGCCTTATACTTTACACAAATGAAAAAAATATGTGCTTGGCTCCGTCACTGCTGGCTACGCATTAATTATGTATAATTCTCCATTGAAATAAATTATCTTTGTTCTTGAAAAAAAAAACAAATGTTCGCTTATTTTTAAATACAGACACTAATGAGTGGTGATACGTAATCATTAATGAACTTGCAAGACGCTCTCTATTTTTTATCCCTCGGGGAAGGTTTGAATTGAACTTGAACTTAAAACAATCTCAATCCAGTCAAAACAACCGAAGAATTATGTGCACATACGTATAACTATTATTTCAAACCAGGCACCGATCTGTCGACCGAATTTACGTCTGCCCAGTTAGAACACGTTCATATAATGTTATATATTTGAACAGGGCGTCCGCGTTCATTTTATCATCGCAATCGCACGATCGTGCGATCATGCGACCAGCTAGGACAGGGCCTTTAATCTTTATACTTGAATTTATAATGCTCATTAGCTCCCGGATGGATACATTTCAATACCTAGAAGTGGCCATTACCATATCTGGTGACCTCCGGGCCGAGCTCCCGATACGTAGTGTTATGACAAGAAGTGGCGCCTTTAACAACATGACCAAGATAATATGGAACGCTTCGGCGTTGTGTCGAGACGAAATGTAAACTGATGCGTGCGTGTTGCTCATTCTCCTTTATGGGTGTGCTGTCGCCTGACCAAGGCCCATGCATGCATAAAAAGTATCATTAGAATCTAATTGCTGTTAAAAACATAGAAAATATGTTAGTTTACTCATATAATTATAACTTGGCAACCCCACCTGTCATGTGTGGTGGGGAACCTAGTAATTAATGTTGCAATTTATATGTATCAATTTTGAGTGTCAAATAAAAAGTGTTCTTGAATAGACCGATTGCTGTGTTCTTTAATCTTGAAATTCCAACAACTGCTTCATTAGAATCTTGGGTATAAAATGGTACCACCGCATCATGAACGACGCTATACGCCGTCGCATATGTTGTGGAGAGGTGATTTACACGGCTGGGACATTTATATAATATTTATTTACTGCTTACAATAGAGCATTAAGTAATTATTGTGTGGTAGGTAATATATCTATATAAAAATTGGACTATTATTATTCTTTAAATAAAAAAAAATTAAAAAAAGTTGTTAAGGATGCCGAATGACAGTTGGCCAAGGAGAGCGTTGTTCTACCTCCCATCAGGGTCCCGAAGACGGGCAGACCCTCTCATCCCGTGTTCCGTTCCGTGGAAACAGAGCTAAGGGATTTGAACATGTTGTGGGAGGAGGTCATAAGCATTCCGCAGGAATTGGCGCAATGGAGAGCTCTTGTTGCCTCCTTATACTCCTAATGGAGTACGCATGTATGAGTCACGACCATCAGTAGTGAGGAAACAAAGCAGAAGTCAAAATTGAGATAAATATATTTATTTGTTTTATATTGTCCATAGACAATATAATAATATTGTTGATATTGAAACTCTGACGTATATTCGAAAATTGACAACTTCTATGATCAAACGCGGATAGTTTCCATGGTAACTGACATAAATACTATCTATCTGTTGTTTGTTTATTGAAACGCGGATAAGGATAGAATATTAACTGCGGTTAATTGACGGATAGCGTTTAACTGATTACTACGGATAGGTTATTGAAACCGGCCGTAAGTAAGAGTATGTTATAATAAACTTATTATGCTTTCAGAAACACAGGACCATAATCACATCCTGGAGTTCTCAAATATTGGATAGGGAAGACCTTGTTGATGCCACTGACAGGGCCATACATGTGGCCAAAGGTTGAAAATTCTTATACTGATAATCTGGACTCGGGAAGTAAGTAGGTAAATAAAGCTTGTATGGAAAGAGTCTGAAATTGATTAAGGTAAGTTTCCATTCGAGATATTTTATCAATTAAGATTATCTCTCATATAACCATACTACAATATACAGAGTTTTTAAAAGCGTGTGGAAAAAATATGCATATAGTCAATAATACTTTAGTTGAAGTTTAAAGTCTAAGTTGGTCAAATTCAGTAAAAGAACTTGTTAAGCTGTTTCGTAATATACCTAATTATTTCGTAATTCGTAACAAAAGATCTTTCTAATAAGAAAATCGTATATGAATTTTGTATGATAATAAACATAATAATAAAAATAAAATAATAAAACGAATAATAATAAACATCGCTCTTCAAAAAACAACGAGAATCTTTTGCTCTTAAATCTAATACCTACAAAATACTCCACAAGAACGTATGAAATCACTTTTTATTATATACTCAAGTAGTTTGTGATATTTTTCATAATAATAATATCACAAAACACGTTTTTTTTCTAAACTAAATCTCCTTTCTCTGTCAAACCAATAAATAAATCAAAGTTGGGTTGACGAGGGTTCTTCATCGCGTGGTTTTGGGGCCAGCGGACACTTGTACGTTGCGAAAAAACATGCACATACGTTCCCTCGTTAGAAGAAACCCTGTTTTTAACGTTATTTATAACTAGCTGACACCAGTCTTGTTTTACCATCTCTCTAATAAAGCACTCAATGTTTACTACAAAAGTTTACTTCTTTGATGTATTCAAAAAATGCGATAAAATGGTCAACCCTACGATACCAAAGACAATGACAGGTGTGGCAGGACAAGCAGAGCTAATATCCTATATCATATTATTATTATAGTCTCCTGCTTTCATAATAAGACCCTCCCATTCATTCGAACCTAGTTCTATCATTCCAGCAGGAGTAAACCTTTCTGATGCCCAAAATAACATATTAATCCAAAATGTCTCTCGACCCGTGTCGAAGGAGTAGGTTAGTGTTAAGGCAACTTTTGGGTGACTAAAAGCCTTACGTGGGGGTCACTGTACGGACCTCTTAGGCCAAGTTAATTTTCCCTTGGTTCCCTAGCTCTAGCTTTGGCAGATGCACCTGACACCACTGTACACAATATGGACGTGGAGGCGGTCATATTATCAGAAATAGTTGTTACAACTGGGTGATGGGAGTCCTGCTGCCACCTATATTTCGGGGACACCAAAAAGACGATTAAGGAGACTTCTTTCGGAGGGCAAGAGGCGCTGAGACTCTGTTGGAGGATGAAGCACAATAAGAGCAGCGCATGACCGAATTAAAGGATGTCAAAACAGACTTATTTTTGTGACGGTAGCACAGGGGGCGCAATCTTACTTCTGTCCATCTCTATAAAAAAAATATGCGTAATGCTATGACATACGAAAATAAGTGCAAAACTGAAATATTATGTAGATACTACCTGTGTATTATAATTTCATTCACCTACTCTGTTGATTGTTTTTGCAGATGTTTCTATATTATGTAAGTTGGTTTTTTTAGTTAAGGAAAGAGAATTAAACTCATCTCTTTATCAACCAAGAAACGGTCATGGACATCTATGTATCTATAAAGAAGTACGGCACTGTTAATTCGTAAGAATGACCCCTTTGTTTATTTTTTTCCTCTGGATCTTGTAAAACTAGCACAAGATTGGCAAGGCTGCTTTAATGAAGGACCACATAAGAGCAGAGATGTCGTGGTTTTAATTTGAATTATATTTTATTATTGGATAAAAACTTAATAATGAGTGCGTTATACGAGTTTGATTTATCTTATTAGTGTTAAATTAAGAGCATGTTAATATTAGAGTATAATCCATTTGATATTTTAATATCTCTTCTCAATCTTAAATATCCAATATTAAAACGGGTATTTACAAATAATCTAGTTACTAAGTATTTTACTTACTCTTTCACAAATAATGTCCAACGCATGACGATGACATCACCAAACCTCATCTTTTCCCCATAAAATGTTAACTTCCTCTCTTATTCGTTACCCCATATATTTTATCCTAGAACCTTTATTTTTATACCTACTAATTTAACCACAAATCTCATCCAGTCCACAAATTTTACTAGAGTAATCGCATGTTATAACATAAAACAATAATGTTTAAGATACTTTGTGTTTGTTGTTATAAGCCTTTTTCTTGGTAATGAATAACTTCTTTATAATAGAGGTTGCTTGTGATGCCGGTAAAAGAACGATAAAGTCTTTCGAGTGAATTCCTTTTATTCTTCTCGATTTCTATAAGCCCCGGCACACTAACATAACGCGCTGCGAGACTTTCTAACATTAAACAAGTTTATTACGTACAGACGGTCATTTTAACAAGACGTGAACTGTGGGAAATAAAAGTAAGTACGTGCAGCCTGCTGGATTTTACAATATTATTATGAGATATAAGAAAAATAAAACAATATTATGTTCGGATATAGTATTGTGTTGGAGGGGGGGGGGTCGGTCGGACACATCACGAAATGGCAACGGGGGGAGAGGGGTGTCGTGTGAAATTATATCTATTGTATTTTTTTAAAATATTTATTAAAAATTTTATAATAGGTATGGTTTGAACAAAGAAAATGAATAGACAAAATGATCTGATGGGGGAGGGGGGGGGGGGGGTGTGATTCTGAAATTCATGAAGTATCACCAGGGCGAAGAAGGTCTTAAAATTTATTAAAATTACCTCTAGCGACGAGCCTTTATTTATTAGTCAAGTATTTATTTATTTATTAAAATCTCATTTTCTAATATTATTGCCACTACGGATACTTTTATTTAATACGCGGGTAGAGGTCCTGCAAAACTAGTCGCGGTATTAAAGAAATTGTGCAATCAAAAATTAATTGTTTCATTTTAATTACTTTATTTAAATAATAATTCCACCAAGAATTCACGTTTCAATTCGTTAATTCGATTGAAAAAATCTTGATTAATTTTCTTCTTTTCTTTAAACAGAGGTTGTGCTCACAACATCTCTTATACTAAGCAAATGATGCGGTAAAAAAAAAATAATTTTCGTTTGGTATTGAACTTCAAACCCACAAACATTACCTTAGCACACCAATAATTTACCGATCCAAGAGACTACCAATCACTTGCTTAAAAAAATACTACCCCCTATTCCAATTCAAATTAAGTGCACACTAAACTAAAATAAGAACGTTCCTATTTTAGTTAGCCGGATTGGTATTCGAGAAATTTTAGAACGTTCCTATTTGTTCCTAATTAGACTTTAGTTTGAAATTAGTTCATTTTGGTATTCGGATTTCGTATTTAAGTAAATTTTAGTGCGTTTATCTGTCAAAACGTTGTATTGTTACACCTAATTGTATGCGTCTAAAAAGATATCTGATGATATTTTTATGATAAACGTTTTTTTTAACCAAATAATAATTATAAAACAAGTTTATTTTTATTAAAAATATTAAGCATTTCCCCCCAATTTATTATAAGTAATACAAATAATAGCATCAAAAATTATTATCATTGAACACCAATGCAATCATACAGTCGTCTTCGTTACACTTCGGGTTGGTTCGGCAGTTTCCGAAGACCATGTTACTTGGAACTTGCTTGGAACATGGAGCTCGTTTGAATTTGTCTTCTCCCATTGGCTGTCCGCTTGTCAGCATCAACCAATAAGGCGCATGCTCGATCCATAGACAATTATAATTCAAAAAAATATTTATGATGAACTAATATTAGTTTTTAGAACACGGCATAATTCCGAATACGAATTTTAGTTCGAGTGAACTTAATTCTAAATCATTTGGAACGTTCCTAATAAGAACGTTCTAAAATCCGAATAGGGGGTAATATGTACTTATGCCAAAGATACCTTTCTCAAAACTTATCAGCTATTTGGCGTATGTAATATGAAATATATGCTGATGTGTAACCCAGTCCATAATATAGCAAGAAATTAGAATATTTAGAATATGATCTAACAAACGGACGATTCAAAGAAGATAAATATATGAAGTTTGATACAAAACGAATGTTAGAGTTGTTTCTGTTGGAACTGCATTAGATGTTTTGAACTAACTTTATACTACATACAAGATATAATATACAGTATAGATATACAGGGTTATAGAGAAAGGGACGCTATTCTTCAGGTCGTTTTAGATTTGATCCCATAATAATATGGTGTCCCAAACTTAACCGTTATTGAGATATTGACATTTAATAATTTAAAAAAATAAAAAACTACGTTTTTGGTTTTTTATCGATTTATTATACGACGTAGAGCTCCTAGAGTCCTTTTTATGTATCTAATTAAAGGACATGTCAGTTGATAAAAATGATTGCATTTTAGAAATAGCGGCGCCCATAGATAATCGATAAAATAGCCAAAAAATAAAGGATATTTTAAAAAATCTTTAAAAGTCAATATCTCAATAACGGTTATGTTTCGGACACCAGCAGGGTTATTCTCGTAGCGGTCTTATTGCAATGTTATTGAAAAGATATCTTAAAGGGCGGCTCGGATAAGGATTGGACCAATCAGAGAGAAAGGGGGAGTGTCAACGATACGATGTAGCCAATCGTGGAACGATCATGACACTCCCCCTTTCTCTCTGATTGGTCCAATCCTTATCCGAGCCGTCCTTTAAGATATCTTTTCAATGAGATTGCAATAAGACCGCTACGAGAATACGCCCACATATATTATGGGAACAAATCCATCAGTGAAGAATAACGTCCTTTAATATTCCGTACCTACCACGACTTTCCCTGTAACCCTCTATAATAAATACGGGTGCAGTAGGTACCTATATACGCCATTCAAAGCCGAGAATGCATGTAGACATTGACAATTTGAGGTAGGTACATCTACATACTAATTTAAGTAATGGTTTTGACATTTTCTATAGAATCAGAAGACTGAATGCTATTTCGAATTTCGAGACGACAAGACGTTTCCATAAAACAGAAGGCTGAATGATAGTTCCCCACCACACATGACAGGTGGGGTTGCCAAGTGATAAATATATTATTGTTAAGAAAATAAAATATTATAAAGTCTTTAACAGGTATATACTTTGAGGTTCACAATCCAAGTAAAAGTAGATGTTATGCCTTTTGTAGAATGCAGATGCAATTTTTTTTGTAAAGATAATACAATAGAACACTTTTTCAACAATTTGATTTGAAACTTGGTTTTGTCTGGATAAGAAAGAATGGGTAAAACAAAAATTGACCTTCATCATTGGTGCAAATTGATGAAAAAAAACCATTCATTGTCCTACCAAGGTACACTTATATACTCACCTTCTTTGATCATTCTACGATAAAAGCCAACAGTCTGATGGCTCATCATTGCGCTAACTAAATAGGACAATATCCAAACACTTGGTGGTTTCTTAAATGCCTGAAATCATTCACCATCCAGACTTTAACAATTCCTTATCAACTCAGGCTTTACGACGATTTCTTCGGTGGTCCTACATCTTGAAAGCTTTCAGATGTTTCATATTACTAGCTTTGTGGGTCCATGTTTCAATACCATATAAAAAACACTGACCAAACATATAGCAACTGACCACAACAAATATAATATAGGTACCTTCCTACTTTTAATGCTTTCATACTGATGTCTGCCCACGTCACCACCGTACCATACCATGAACGTGCTTAGAAGGTTTCAAGCAAAAAATATTAATTGCATTGAAAAGTATAACACTATGCCCACTAGACCTTTCTTCACCTACCAACACCGTCGCGTGACACTGTCTCTCCATGGTAGATGACAGGACGATCTATTGGGGATTTTGTCATGCTTCGTGGTTTACGGGCATCATACCCGTTGTATACGGGTATCATATAAGTTGCATACGGGTGTCATACAAGTTGCATACAGGTATCATACGCGTTGCATACAGGTATCATACGCGTTGCATACAGGTATCATACGCGTTGCATACAGGTATCATACGCATTGCACACAGGACAGGTGTCATACGCGTTGCATTCCAAGTAGAGTGTATCGTGTTGCTTTTTGTGTCTGACACGGTTATGGTATGGTACGGTGTAGTGGACACTGGAAAAAATGCATTTTTTTTTCAAACTCTGTACTTTCTTTATTGATTGGAATAAATAATATTTTGCTCGTTCATTTGTGTCACTCCGATACGTTTATCACAAAAGGTTTGCGTACGTTCCAAATTAAGCTATATATCAAAATACAATGTGGGTGGGAGGTAGGTATTCAGTGATACGAGGTATTTGATAGGATGAATTAAATCGGTAAATGTACAGATACCTGCGGGTTGTTAAGTAAGTACGCAGGCGTACGAACATAAATAATTATTGTTCTGTAGAAATGCCAATGTGCAAGTTGACACTGGGCCTTCCTGTTAATATCCGTTCAGGGATTCCTTCTTAGAAAATATCGCATATTTGTTTCTATTTTGTATCGACTTAAGTAATTCCTGTTGAAATCCGAAAATGAATTGAAGTTGGATTCCGAATTGAGTGTACAATGTACAAAATTAGTTACTTCTTTCGTCATATTTTTTTTTAATATTTTCGTCATATAGGCTATCGGAATATTTGCACCAACATTTTTTTTTTTTTTTTTTCAAAAATTGAACATTTGAACAATTGTATTTCGATTTATTTTAGTGTAGGAAATCAAATCAGTTATATCGTCTCTTAAAAGGTCCCAATTTTACTTCACCATTTGGATAACTGCGAAAAATTTGACATTTATGCCCCTAGCAACACTTCCTAAAGATCTTTAAAAAACGTATACATGATACCTACTTAGCTTAGATTTTCAACTTTTTAGTTATCGAGAAGAATAAAATCAATCAAACATCTGAAGAATCTGTTCAGCCGATCTCGAGTTATAATTGTTCGCGCTAACCCGACTTTCATTTATATTATAATATAATAATTATATACCTAGACAATTTTAGAGGAGATAGGTAGAGGTTCATTATTATAAATCAATGTTATAATAATTATTATTATAGAAATTTTATCATCGCATTATACTCACTATGTTTTGAGAACCAAAATAAGATAATAAAAACCCAGCCCCTAAGGCCTAAACAATACACACACATAGTACCTATCTAAAATTAAGTGAATATAATTAGAGATACAATAGGATATCCGGCAATTATCCGGTATCCGCCGGCTTAAATGCTATCCGGCCGAATACCAGATAACTAGCACTTATCCGGCCGGATACCGGATAGTAAAAAAAATTTATTTGGATAACTAATTGCTTTATTTAGTAAGTAGCACTTAAGAAGTAGGAACCTACATCCTGAAATCGCAAGAAAATTCTACAACTTAGAAAATTGATACTGCACTTAGGGTAAATTATGGAGAATGAATACGTATTTCTTTATATACCTAGAGTATCAAGCGGCTTCGCGCTCTAGTCATACCTATAGGAAAAAAATGATTATCACACCACACTAATCCAGATTTACTAGTGCGGTTGATGGTTTTTTCGACGATGTTTCCAATGATCCCATAAGTTGCAATATACGCCCATGGATGCATGCACTGAGAAACATACGCCGGATGTCCAGTATTCGGCAGCTTAGTTGGCCAAATATCCGGTAACCGGCGATCCGGCCAAACTGATATCTTAATAAAATTGCTTATATTAAAGAGAGTCCGACCGCAGGGCAATTAAATTTTCACCTGTGTGTAGTAAAATTATTATTATTATTTTATAGTTTTAATTTGTATTAAAATAAGTTCTGCGTTATATCCTTAGTAAGCCTCTTTAATTTAATAATCCTTAGATCTCGCTCTTATAATAATACTAGTGGTGAATATTCCGTAGTGGTTTGAATAAATGCATACTCCATTTATGCCCCCACTAGGGATGAAACATACTTAGTGTCATTAACCTCCTGATTAAATAAATAAAAAAGCATATTTTTATACAAAGGTGTTAGTAGCGACCGCAGATTTTTTACCTACTCATACACACAAAGCTACCCCAAGTAAAGAAGTATCACAGTTCTAACGATGTAGAAAATATTGTATTGATGTTTATTACATAGTTATGTGCCATATATGGAACACTATATGCAGTATGCACTGTAGGGTTAAGTTAAAAATTTGACCCTACAGAAGCACTCAGTCAGCAACTAGAAAACTGGGCTTCTAAGGCCGTTTGGTGATTTAGATAGATCACTTTTTATGTTAACTACGATAGTTCAGGTGATCAAATCCAATTCATCTTCATGTTAATTTTGGCCTTGTGGCATTTAATTCAAGAGCTGCCTCATGCGAGGTCGATTACTCGATTCACAGGTATCCTTCCACCTTTGTAAGCCATCGTCCTTGGGGTTGCCTTCTCCAACTTATATCCTCGACCTCGTATATTTTTCATACCCTCGTGTTTCTTACTCTTTTTATGAGAGTCTCCCCGGCTATGCTCCTAGGATCTTTACTTTCTCAAATATTATCAGCGCAGTCACAGTACGTACTATAGATAGACCCTAGAATCGATCCACTACGTCATGATGGGTCTAATTCAATTCGGTTCCCAACATTAACAGCACAGAAATCTTCAAAAAGTTCATCATAGATTATTTTTCCCCATAGTATAAAACAAGTTTTTAATTCTGATGGGTTTTTTTTTTAATTTACAATCATTGTCTTTCTTTAATATTTCTGAATAACACATGGCAAGCCTTCCATATGTTGTCTCTGGTTGTAGCACAGGAGGAAAATCATAGGAGACTAAATGAATTTAAAAATAAAACTATGTTCTCATAACACACCATACATCGAACTGTAAATTTATGGTAACTTGTCCAATAATTAAACATACACGTTTATTGTTAAATCTGCTTCATATAAAAGTAAAATGAAAGTATGAAGCTAGATGCAAACTGTAAAAAATAAGGCTCTATATAATTTTAATAATAGGTATAGAACTTATACCGGTGTGTAGAAAAAATGATTAAAGTAAAAGAAATCTTCAATGTTCATTTCAAGTAGTGAACATTGATTATAAAGAGTGTCTTTTGATTGATAAGAAATTAAGTCAATTAAAATTATTGTTATCAATGTATTTTATTCTTCCTACAACCAAACGAGATTAAGGCTTTCGTTTTGTTGGAAGTTGAAAATATTTAAATAATTTATTATCTGAGTTTCTTCCGTAGATAAAGCCTAGATCACACAAGGTCGAAGAGCGTATAATCAAGCAACTAAATTACACACTCTTCATCCAAAAATATTGTTCATACTTTTTTTTTCAAATGATGAGTAATCCATTATGAATACCTAGATAGGTATAACACCGGAGACCCATCGGCTAAAATCCCTCATTCTTCTCTGCAGACCCAAACTTAGGTAGGTATATCGTTCATACACTCAGTACCAAGACATCTATTATAATATTATTATTACAATAATATCATTGATTTGCGTTGGTGTGATAACCAATGTACCTACAGTATAAAGTAATAACCAAATAATAATAAAGTCAAACACTAGCGTAACGCCATTTTCATTGCAGCTAATTAACTCTATTGAAACTATTTATAAGGTATTACTATAATCTTTATTTTTTTACCCTGTGTACAAACATAATGTTATGTATCATAGTCTTTTTACCTTATTTTTATCAATGTCGACTGATAATATAGCATGAATGCTTGTGACATCTCCTCTCTAAGACAGGCTATGCCTAGTGGAGGGAGATATGAAAATGTATCTTAATTGATTTTTTTCCAACGAATAAAAGAACTTATTATTATTATTGATCATACAGGGCGCACAGAAGCAAAAAAAAAACAATAAAAATATTTCACAACAATACCTAAGTACATCAGAATACATTTTCTTTATTTATTAATTTACTCATTATTGAGTGATTTCGGGAATACAGTTTTCATTATCAATTTATAATGACAACAAAAATAATCAAATCTATAGAATTATTATTTGTATACTAGCCTACAGCCTCCATTGAGGCTGCCGGTCACTGCGTCCAATCTATAGAATTAAAGAAAACAAAAAATTTATAATGAATTAAAATATCAACAATGAAACACACCTTTTTACTTATGTTTTATACGTTATTAATTTATTTACCAACACATCGTCAAAATAAAACATGTTAAAAATAGAATTCAAACTGATCCCAGACGTGCGACCACAGTTGAAACGTGAATTCGTAAGTAGTTACAGAGCACGGGTGCTTTCAAGCCTACCTACACCGAATTGGAAAGATTGACAACGACCAATGCGTCTACTGCGGCGATAGAGATACATCCATACTTACAATATTCGAATGTAAAAAGTGGGAAGACATAAGAAGCACAACGTGGAAGACAATGGGAATAAATACCATACAAACCGATAAACTGATGGAAACTATGTTGGAGAGTAGCGAAACATGGGCCGCGCTTCATCAAATGATCTGTGGGGCTATTCTCGTACCGCTTGAATTGTAATCTAGTTGAAAATATATCTTAAAGGGCGGTTCGGAAAGGATCGGACCAATCAGAGAGGAAGATGGAGTGTCTACAATAGGATGTAGCCAATCGTGGAACGATCATGACACTCCCCCTTTCTCTCTGATTGGTCCGATCCTTTCCGAACCGCCCTTTAAGATATCTTTTCAACTAGAATGCAATTCGAGCGCTACGATAATAACCCTGCTGTACGATAATGAAGACAAAAGATGCCGACGAAAGGAAGAGAAAGGGTCAACTCAAAACATAAACAACTTACTGCTGTGAAGTAAAGAGGCGCAAAGAGGAGGGTTTTTTTTAGTATGAGGTCTGCACAACGTCCGATGCGGATTTTACCCTCCTCGAAAAAAAATAAAATCCAAAATTTGTTAATTGATGGAATCATTGGTTGTTATATATCATTCGATAAAACCAACGCTTAGCGTCCACCACCATGAACCAGTGACGCGTTTGGGAGGGGGGGGGGGGCGCTACTTGCCCAAAAAATTATAACAAACTGGATCGACTCGACTAAACTGTTTGCTTATCTACTCGACTAAATTTTAAGTATTTACAAATATTTTGATAATAAATAAGCCGCAACTTGCAACTAAATACTCGACCTGTGTGAACTAGGCTTAGGTACGTCGCGGTGGTAACTGTGTAAGTAGCTACTTACCTATCTAGATAATGATATTTACGGGTAGGTATAATCATTTGAAATTGATCGCAGGATATAATCTACCCTCGCTCGAATATTATTTTGAATTTTCTCATCTGTGTTGGTAGGTGGGTAGGTACTTAATAATACTTGGCGGGAATCTCTCTGTGTTTAATGAATAAAACCATAAATCGTTTGAAATTTAGAACGATTACAAAACAAAACTTCATAAAAGTCTCCATTTACAAAAGTTTAATAATACATTTCCCCCAAACAATGTTGTTCTATTTCGAAACATTACCAGTTATTTGTTTGATTTCCTATCGAGGCCGATTCGAAATGCCGCAGGCCAGAAAAATAAGGATTAATCTACCAAAATAGGTAGGTGCATTCGTATCACCGCTTCCTGTGTATAATTTTGCTTTGTATCAAATAATCGAATTTGCAAAAATTCGAAGACCTTCGAAAATTTTAGGAAATAATATAGAAATCCATTTTGAAGATATTATTTTCTAATGGTAACAATAGAAAAGAAGTCTCTGAAACGAGCATGTCACCATAGTGATGGTTACCAAAGATGTAAGCGCGGCAGAACCATCATTCACCAATCTAACTGATGATCTTCAGAACGATCATCCCAAAAAGATAGAAGGATGGTTGGCGGAGGGTTGATTAACAGAAAATTAACAAACCTTATAAAGAGAAATATCGCAGAAGAAAAGTGCATAATTATAAGCCAACAATAATTTGACTTACCAACAATTAATACAGAGGTCTCAGCCCGCTTCACTAAACCAGTATCAAACGGTTGGTATCGCGTATCATACGGGCATATTGGGATCATACAAGTTGCATACGGGCATCATACGAGTTGCATACGGGTAAATAAAAGCCGTCGATACATTTCTGTGGGTAATATCTTGTTGATTTTTCTGTCTAATGCGGTCCTATAACGGTGATGACATCAGAGACCTTACAGGTTATAAGGGGGGAGGGGGGGAGGCGATAAATCAGTATTTTTGTTCTAATGCAATTAATAAACTATCACCGTTGATTTTATATTCGGAAGTTGATATTGTGAGAACTTTACTTACTTCTTGAAAAAATATCCGTTATTCTGATTTTTATTTTACTGTCATGGCGAAAAGCAAAAATTACAAGAAATTGGCGGCATATCATAAAATAAACTGGAACGTTATCGGAGGACGATAAAATGTATCGTAGGCTAAGGAATTCGATAGCCAATCCACGATAATGTGGCCTTTATAACCTGGAGTAAATTTTTGATAAAAATAAAACCATATTGCCATGGCGAAATAACAATAACGTTATTCCATTTTCGTTTACTCATTGCAGAGGGTCACCGCGTGACCCTTGATTTGTGTGGAAGAACATTATGTCATTTGTGTCTACGGTTCTCTTCTTTCTTAGAATCTGTGCTCAACGAAAGTGAACACAAATACTTCAAACATTTTTCACAGATCATCAGTAAGATGGGGGAGGCAAAGAAAAAAATTCTGGTATACACATTTGAGAACAATGGACATCCAGACTCCTTCAAATTGCATTGCTCGGCCAAAGCTATGGAAGATAACTCCCAGACAGACCAACCTTGGATTGGATTTTAAAATGTTTGTTAAAGTAACCAATGGTTGAGTAGACAATGAATAAATAAAAACAGTTTTTGAACTATGTACACTGCAAATCTTGAAAAAAGTCGAGAATTATATGTACATACATCAGATTCTGATACTGCGTATGACCGCGGTATTATTTTAACGCGTGCTTGGGTGTTAAGCACTGGGATCATCTTTCATCAAAATTCCACAACGAAAATTGACATGCAAATTATTGAAGGTATAAAATTGATAAAATAGGTACCTACACATTTCGTAGAATTCATTTAAAAAAATTGATGCTCCAATAATATTTGAAAATATTCAAACTCCAATGACTTTCCCTCAGTACACACAAGCACTTAACATCAAAACGCTAGTAAAATCATTAAGTTGGTAGGTACCTACTTACTATCTACCTTTCTACCTAGGTACAAACTGAAAATTTATTATTGTACTTAGGTACCTACCGAGATAGTTATTGTAATATTCAGGGCCGCCGAGAGGACTTCTGGGGCCCGGGGATATAATTCTTGTGGGGGGCCCTGCCAAGAGCGTGAAAAAAAAAATTCTCCTCGGACTTTGGGCCATTTATAAATGAAGCGGGAAACCGAAAAATATCCTAATTGTATTTGGAACAATGTATTCATCAAAAATAAAAACGAAAACAAAAATGAAAACGTTTACAATTAAAATTACAAAAAAAAGTAAAAAAAACAAATTATTTTTTATAATGCTGCTTTCCGAACCTTGCGCCTAGCAAACAAATTAATTACGTCTTGAAAATCAATTTTCTTAGCCATTTCAGATTCAATCGACAACATTCCTAAATCATTCAATCGGTGTTGTGACATTGTGGATCTCAAAACATCTTTTATCCTTTTTAAAACACTAAGGATCTTATTTTAAAGAAACAAAATATTTAGTTTTTTCCACAATTTTATTCAGCTAACCGGTTTTCAAAGACCGCACGTCTTCTTCGTCAGGCTAGTAGATGTTAACTTACTTAATTCGAAAACCGGTTAGATGAATAAAATTGTGGAAAAAACTAAATATTTTGTTTCTTTAAAATAAGTTCGAAGTATGTTCCACCAAGTAGAAACACTAAAGGATCGTTCTGCTTCAGCAACGGTTACAGGGATCGTACAAAATAATCTTATTGCTATTATTATGTTGGGAAACAATACATCCAGTTTCATTTTTTGGAGTGATAGCAAGCACTTGACTCTTGACGAAACAAAAGATTGCCACATGTGCTTACCATTACTGCAAGATGCGTTTGTGCCGTGTAGACTTTTTTGCAACGGGGGTTCCGAAAGCAATCTTGGCAACGGACACTCTCCAGACGTACCCCACACACACGCACTACAAAAGGAGGAACACAGTTCCTACAAATTGAAATCATGATAGATTTTTTCTCCGGGGCCCCTAGAACCCAGGGGCCCCGGGTATTTTCCCCGCCAACCCCCCCCCCCCTCTTTTCGGGCCTGGTAATATTAGGTATGGATAGGTTATAAAAATAGCCTTATTTTATTTATTTTATCAATTCAATATAGACCCCGTTTCAATACAAAGCGAATAGACGCTTGTTTGAAACGGGGATATAACAATCATATTTGTTACATTAAAGGTATGCTGCATTTTGACATAACATAATATATTTTAAAGTTTTATTTCCCAAACAATGCATCAACCAACTTGACTATAGGTACTTGGTTCAATTGCCCCCCCCCCCCCCCTAGGCCTTGGGCTGGTGACGCCCTTGCGATGAACAAAGTATTATTGATATACCTAGGTAGGTAATATATACATTTTGGAATAATTATTTTAAAAAGGTGTTTTATTATAGAACTGATTATTAACGATTTCGAGAAACCAAATAACGATTGATAAGGTTCTCTGAAAAAATTCTCTCTTCTATAGAAAGTTCTTAAAAACCTGTATATAAATAAATTAATAATAGGTAATTACAATGGCTTATGGACAACGTTGCCCGGGACCTGGACGTGCTGGGTGTGGGAGATCAGTGGGAGTCCATTATGCAGGACAGGACGGCTTGGAGAAACATTGTTCAGGAGGCCAAAACTCTGTCGGAGTTATATGGCCATCGGAAGTAAGTAAGTAATTACAATGTAAGTATAGGTATGCTAGTAGACAAGTAAGTGATATGTTCGCGTAAATAATAAAGCGAAGCTATATTTATTCGAACTGTTCTTTTCTCTTTCCATTTTACAAGTGGGATAGCAAATAGCAACATTTTATTAGATATTATTAAAAAAAAATACCTATTATAAAAAAACTTCGATAATCCTTTGCAGTTGATTAAAGAAGGAACTATGAAAATATTTTGCACGTAAGTATGTACCTACAATCAATGTGTTTCCAATGACGGGTTTAATAACTATTATTATTTAAGATTTTAATTTGAACGGCTCATTACCGACATCTAACGAACAATTTAGTAAGCAAAATGCTTCAGTCATGTTTTCAACAAACCTCTCTTGCTGCGTTGTTATCAACCCATCGAATAGTTATCAACATTTTTCCATAGATGGCGATATGCATCATTCGGATATATTTTCGGGAACATGACTAAAACATATTCGATGTTCAGACTGAAAGATAAACAGAATAATGTACGTTGTAGGTATGTGAAAGTTGACTAGTATACAATAAAATTTAATTTGTGAAAGAAAACAGCATTTATTGCATTTCGCAACGTTCATTTTTTCCTACAGGAAAGTGTTATCCAGTAACTTTTTTTTATTTATTAGCCTTTCACTTATTATTGAGTGACTTAGATCCTGTAAATTCATTAGAAAACAATTTTACCAGTACCTAACCCTTATTCCGATTTTTTCTCACTAATGTACCTATACCTACCTACGAGTTTTCCGAAGTATTCTGTTCATGCACGTTTCCATACAAAATTTTATAAAAGTCATGGAAACTTCGAATAGGGGTACAGGATCGTTCCGCATAAGTCGCGGTTTCGAGGCCTGTGTTCTAGAGTCTAGACCAGCGTGATTGCTGTCTCTCTCATAAATGAAACAGCAATCACGACGGTCTCGCTGTGTTCCCGTCCAAGAATCAATGTCCAACGTAACCTTCTAAGCCTAAGCTATAGGTAAGTACTTTTCCCGCCGAAAATATGCTCGCAATTCGACACCCGCGCATATTACACGGTGTTTTGGATTTACTAAAAATTTTCTTGGATTTTCTGATTCTGAAAAGGTTTTACAAAGTTAATCTCTTCTCTCAGTGTCACTTAGGCTGCAAAAAGGCTCTCATCAGTGTAAAGTGCGTTTTCTGTGCCTTTTTGACTTCCCTTTTTTTGTTAGGTACCTACCAACATTGTTATTTATTAGGTATTTACAATCTCGCTTGTTATTCTTAAGTAGTTAGAGATTCCAGCTAAAATCGATGTTGAAACTATTCGTCGTTTAGGTACCGAAGGAACAACAAAACAGTAAGATAAAACTAGGTATACCTATAAATATTAAACATCCTCAATGAACGGATGACGAATGCACATTATCCCATTGCATAACATGATAGAAGGTAAAGTCATTCGGGTATAATACCTCATACACAACTAGAATGACGTCATAAAAAAGTCATGTAGGTATGTCATGTTTTTGCGCATCTAATACTAACTCTCTTGCGTTACAAATAATATTTAGAGATACGAGCGGTCTGATGGGATTTTTGATTTGAGATGCGAGATAACCAACTCAGCGGGTAAGTACTTACCTATTCAGCATTCATTATCTTCCCACTGAAGATTGGATGCCGGTTGCTTAACTGATGTAAAGTGATCTCACTAAGCCAACCGTCGCATCAGCAATAGTCGTAAGCTAGTAATGGTTCACATTTGTAAATCGAACATTAATATTTTTTATTATTATTCTTTAATGATTGTATTCAATAGTTGGTTCTGTTTTCATACCCTTGTATTTTCTTCATCTCCTATATTATATATTACTAGCTTATACCCGTCATGCTTTACGTTTTTGATTCCGATTGTCAGGCTTGATCGGTAGGTAATTAAACAGGTTCTAGTCTAGCTTCCCATTGCTTTGTAGACCTCTATAACTGACATAAGCACAGAAAAAGAAGAATGACACTTTTACAATTTTTGTTTTACCGACCTCATAATATTATACGAACCTACCGACATAATTTGCAAGTTTTCATAGAGAGAGCCCTATGGTTTGAATCTTAGCTACATTCCCTACACCCTCTAATGTGTGATAATCAATTATTAGGCATTCCACCCATAGAGGGTGATTTGTGCTATGTGTGATAAAGGCAGCTGTCAAACTTCAAAATGGAGGAATCATTTTGCAAATTTTTTCATTAAATCTTTATTTATTGAGAATAATAAGATTTAAATAACGTTTATAAGTATAACAAATCAATCTACAATTATTTAATTACATTTTCATACCGTAATACCAAGATTCCATTCAACGTTTACATGAGTAATTTTGTTCCCAAAAGATGGCTTACTGTCTTTTTGAGAAATTTGTATGAAGATCCCAAAAAATAGAGTTTTTTAAATACCTAGCTCTAAATATATTAAAGTCAATGCAGCAAATTGTATTTAAGAACGGCTCTGCGCAGATTCATATCTGACGTAGCATTTTTATTTTGAGCGTGATGCTCCCATATACGACAGAAAGCAGACAAACATTTCTGAATTATTATGTAGATAATGGTTGAGTAATTTATTCTTAATAATTAATAATAGTATTGTGTAGTAACGAGCGACTTAATTTGCAGTGAACAATATTTAAGAAAAAAATGTCCTTTGATTTCCAGTTCATATTATATTCGCAAAACACAAATGATTTCATGTAAACAACTTGAGGACAGGAAGTTGAACGAAAGGTTGAAGAGGTCGACAATAATTTTCGTGAGGTTGTTTTTGTTTTCTAATTTAAACATAAATTTGATTCATTGTCATCGCAGATATACCTACCTACTTAATGATAAGAATGTGTCGCATTTGAGTAGGAACTATCGCGTTAAGAAACACATAAAATAATTATTATCCACAGTCCACAGTAAGAACTGAAACCACAATGACGCCATCATGACAGCGATATTCAGTCACGTATTCCTTATGAAAGCGATAACCTAAAAGTAATAACTTTGTGATCTTGATCCATATAAAAAAAATAACTCATGTCACTTTCGATTTCATTTGCCTATATAGGCACAGCATAAAAATATTATGTAGAAATTTCAGGTCTGAAAATTGCATCTTGCTTAAATTGTTTGCAAGAGAAACAAGAGAGAGGAATCGGCTAGCATCAAAAATATCTGCATATTCTCCATTCTGTCCGGTACTCCGCAGCTCTCTTCAGTTCTATGTAGGATGCCCAGCACGTCATATCCTTACGCAACTATTCGAGGTACTCCCGACGAAGACGAACCCTGACGAGGAGAGAAATAAATCGACCTGGACACAGGCAAGTGGGGTGCCCAGTACTTGCAAGAAAGTGAACAAATATTACATTAGTGTTATTCTTTTTTAAATGTTTGATTTATTCAAAATTCTCGCGAGAATATTCCGTCCGTCTTTTTCTTCTTGTCGAGTCATAATGTGTGCTTCTGAACATTACATTATTATCACTTGATCTATTGGTAACGCATATTTCCATATAAAATGTTGCTGTTCCGTCAACAGACAAGATACCTACTAACTGAATATCGGGAATAAAATCAATTAATGCGGATGCTGATACTAAAATCGTTGGTGATAACCAGCTAGATTTTTGACCTAACTATGATTGAATTCCGTAAGTTTCGTCAGGTTTCTGTTATATTGTGATTGCATTTTTATTGCTAAAAATTTTCCTAGAAAATTTGAGCATTGCTTTTTTCTTTATGTACCAAATAAAAAGACACCAAAAAAGTACATACCTAATCTACCAGGGAAAAAGTATTACAATGAGGTTTTAAATTTTTTTCACATATTTTTGTTACTATCACAGAAATAAAATTGAAATTATCATCAATGCGAATTTCATTGAACCCCGTTTTATTACACGAATGCATACAAATTTAATTTAAATTTATTTGAAATTTTGTTGTACATTACTTATCTCTATGTGGTCATGATCTTTGCAGAAACATTCATGCCCTTTGCTCCTACAGACAATAAAATGTAACAAACAATGCGAACTCTCTTCTCTTCATTTCCTGCTTTGTTCAATGAAAAAATTGCCTAGGTACATTATATATCTAGTGCTGTTTTAGGTTAAGTGTTAAAAAAACTTGGCTACGTAAGAAGTAAATGTAAATAAGTAAGAAGTAAATACGTAAGATGTAAAATCAACAATGAATATCAGTCAAATTCTTTTGAAGATATATTGATGAAAAAAAAAACAGATGTACAATAATAATTTTACAACGCTACTCGTTAACCTTTAACAGTTTACTTGATGGGGTATTCATACGTGGTTTTTAATCACACTCAAATACAGCCTATTGCAAAATAATAATATTATGTAAGATCGATCCACGCCATTCTCGGCAGAATTTCATCTCTGCCTGGTAAGCGCGTTTCTTTTGAACGTGTCAATAACAGGCACAAAGTTTTACTCAAGTATGAAATGGAGACCCTCAACACATCCCAATTCCTTATAACATTATTTAACAGCACTCCTTAAAATGCCCAAAAAACTTCAACTATTTGACTTTTACATTTTTACCAAGCTTTCAATAGCATATCACTCCAACAGTCTAACGGAACACGCGTGAGACATTATTTTATTCTTCTTCTTTTAATTAATTTCGATATTTTGGCTTATAATTCTTGCTTTTTCCGAGGTCGCGCCTAATTTAAATGCATGGCCATGAACTGCCATTAGAATTTTTACTTTTATTAGAATTCTCAGTGAAATAAAATTCATTTAAAAAAAATGTTTTTTTTTGTTTTTGCACATGAAAGTAGAATATGACATGACTAGTATCGAATGCAGGGGTCCTACAGTAGTTAAGGAGCTAATAAGGGGGTTAGTTGCTAGAGACCACAACGAAGTAAGCTAGCCCTCTGTATGTTGATTCTGTGATGTCTTTGTTATGTTCAGTTTTATGTGTTCCTACTCTGCCAATGTACAGTAAAGTATAAAAATAAGTAAAACAAAAAAATAAAAACAAAAGACAAATAAAAAATAAGCCAAAATTAGACACAAAATTAGTTCGTTAAAATCATACATGTCACAGATAATAATATAATCAACCGTATAAATTATTCAACATTTATGTTTCTATGTATTAACACATGTTATTCGACATCCCCAGCGTGAGCCCATCACTTCTACCATTATGGAGAAAAGATGGACTTGGCTGGGACATGTGTTTAGGATGCCGAATGACAGTTGGCCGAGGAGAGGGCTGTTCTTCCTCCCACCAGGGTCCCGAAGACGTGGAAGACCCTCTCATATCGTGTTCCGCTCCTTCGGAGCATAGCTGAGGAATCAAGACACGGTGTGGGGGAGGTCATAAACATTGCTCAAGTTCGAGCGCAATGTAGAGCTCTTGTTGCCTCCTTATGCCCCTAAGTGGGGCGTAAAGGGATTTTGGATTGGATGTATCTACAGGGCTAGTTTTTTCTCTTGAGAATGTGTTTTTACGAAACTAGTCACGAAATTATCCTTGATTTGCTTTTTTACATATTTTTACTACCTATATCCACATGCAACTTCTCCAAAGCTCTCTATCGCTTTTTCTAGCCCAGCTAAAGCGAATATATTTTCCGAAGAGTTACTAAAATACAACAAAATCATAATAATATAATTAATTATTATTATAATGAATTTCTTTTATATTGTTTAATATGTAGATAATTATTATAATCAGCAATTAATAAAACGAATGTCAACTTTATCAGAAGCGTCATAAAAAAGCAAAATGTGGTGATAAAAGGTAATAAAAGTCGTGTGGACTCGGTGTTTCTTCCTTTTATTTCAAGTTCACGTGCGTACAAAGATAAGTATTGTTCTTCAAACCTACATGGATCTTCCAAATATTTAAAAAATGCTTTTAGAATGAATATTTCATTTAAGATTCTTTACGACAATCTATAATGTTAAACGGATAGTAATTCTGTGGCATATTATACTATAGTCGTGATCATTTTTTATAGAGTACGATACTCGAAGGAATATTGTAGTAAGGTATTAACAAAAGGAAATATTAAAATACATATTATACCTATTTCCACAGTTTTGGATAAAAAATATTTAATACCTACGTCCTAAACAGGTAATATAATTCAGATTATCCAAAATGTTAATGAATATAATAATATGTAGATAAAGCAATGTTTTATTTTATACATTTTATGCAATCGGTTATTTAATACAGATTATATGCAATCGATTATTCAATACAGATTATGCAATCGATTACCTAATACAGATTATGAAATCCGTTATATTATACAGGTTACATAATACAGGTTGTGCAATCGGTTATTTAATACAGATTATGCAATGTGTTACTAAATGCATACTTTGCAATCGGTTATTTAATACAGATTATGCAATCGATTACTCAATACAGATTATGCATTGGATTATTTAATACAGATTATGTAATACATTACTTAATAAAGATTATGTAATATAATATCAAATACAGATTATGCAATCGATTATTTAATACAGATTATGCAATAGATTACTTAATACAGATTATGAAATCGATTATTTGATACAGATTATACAATCGATTATTTAATACAGTTATGCAATCGGTTATGTAATACAGATTATGCAATCGATTATTTAATACAGATTATGCAATCGATTACTTAATACAGATTATGAAATCAGTTATATAATACAGATTACTTAATGCAGGTTGTGCATTCGATTATTTAATACAGATTATGCAATGTGTTACTAAATGCATATTTTGCAATCGGTTATGTAATTAATACAGATTATACAATCGTTTACGTAACACAGATTATGCAATCGATTATTTAATACAATTTATGCAATCGGTTATGTAATATAGATTATGCAATCGGTTACGTAATACAGAATTTATGAAATCGATTATTTAATACAGATTATGCCAACGGTTATTTTTTACATATTATGCATATGCAATCAATTACGTAATACAGATTATGAAATCGGTTAATTCATAAAGGTTATGCAATCTAGTTTATTAAATTCCTTTTTCGTCGATGATTTCGATCTAAGAGTTTATTTGAAAGAATTTCATTAGTTTATGTCAAGGGGAAAAAATGAAATCCTTTCTGTTTGATGTTAGTCATTCATGTGTACATTTTAATTTATTTAAAAAATTTCAACAAATCGGGTGCTATATGTATCAAATCATTCAGAATAAATATTTTTGTATACAAGAACTAGAAAGACAAGAACTACATTTACATATATATATACGTAAACAAATGTCAAAGAGACTTTCCACTATTATAAATTATAATACAATACGATATTTTATACCTAGGTACATGTTTTGTAATAAAATATAAAAATTTCACACGTGGCAGTAATATATTAGGACCAATTATTAGTTCCTTAAAAATTATTGTTTTCCTGATCTTAAATCAGTCATTGAATAGTAAATTTTCAGTGTCATTCGGGTTAATTGACACAAACAAATCGAATTTACATTTACATCTTCCCACGTTCAATGATAATAGTACAAAAATAAACTAGGAACGTACATTTGTACCAATACATTTTGTCAACATACATTGATGAAACTACTAGCATCGGATAGGTAAATCATTATGATAGAAAATGTAGGTATTATTATGTAGGTCTTTTGTTACATCATCGATCGCTACTATACCTAAATTGTAGATGTAGATATGTTTTTTTTTTGTCAACTTGTCAGATTTGAAAACCAATTTGAATTTATAAAAATTTAATTGAACTTTCTATCTTAGGAAAATAACATAAAATATTATTTATTAACGTTCCTAACCCATATCAGTCATTAAAATCTCACATAAGCAATAATAGTAGTAAAGATTTTTTGGGTTTATTTTGTATTTAAATAAATAATGGAACTTTTACCACCATTTCGAGAAACAATAGGAAATGTAAATAACAAAATATTGTTAGTTAGGTAGCTCAGTTTGTCGAATATTATAGCGAAATTAGGGCCCTAGATAATTATTTTTAAGACTTCACTTCACGTCCTTAAATCTCAACTGGTCAGATGAGCACAATGAGCCTCGGACGCCTTCAAGCGCAATGGATAGCTCTTGATGCCTCCCTATGCTCCCGAGTGGGGCTTAGGCCCCCGCATTGCTGGCTGGTTTGGGGGTAGTACGCGGCGGGCTTGATTTTTCGGGGGCCGGCTTTTTGATTTGATTGCTTCGATCGATCTAGGAGGTCGGTTTCGTTCGGGTCGGGTTTACTGGGGATTGGTCCACGTTAAACCACTTGCAATGTGTCTGTGTACACTTATTTTACGCATTTTATTACACATATTATGGGAGCATTCATAATAAATTATACCTAGGTACGTATATGTTGGTAAGAGTGCATACAGTTTGTTTCCTTATTTTTATACACGTAATCAATACAATTTATTGATACATGCGCGCGCTCAATATGTCTTCCAACGTACTCGAATGTATATAAAATAAGCCCTTATTATTATTAACTCTATGCAATTATTGAGATCGCACATCTTTGTATGTAGGTACCTACTATAAACAACTCCATTTAAGATGATTAATTATCACATTACACACATTTAGAATATTCAAAACAATAACATGTGTCATTATTCAGTCAATAATCTTATTCAGGGTTCTAGAATCTAAAATAAACTCGTACCTTAAATTTTCTTCATTTTTGTTGAAAGAAGTTAAAAAAAACTTAATCTGGGGTACGAGTATGACGGTAAAAAGCAGACATCGGTACTCTTGACTCTCGTAAAGGATATACCAGAGTAACTGATAGTAACGGATAGAAAGTAAATTCTATAATAAATTTCGAGTGTGCGAATATGTCGGTAAAAAGTATACCTATAGACACTGACACTATGTATATAGCTACCTATATCTCTATTCCGAATATCACTAACTTATGTAAGTGAAAAAATCACGCAAATTTTCTATGGGCTGCGGAGTCAGTGCGGACCTTTCCGAAGTATTCTGAAGGGGCGCTATATACGTTTCCATAGAAAATTATGTTACTTCTAGTATCCCTATTTTAAATTACTGTCACATTCACGTCAGCATAAAATGTCACGGAAATTTAGATTAGGGGTACTCATAGAACTTTTACGGCGGATGATTTTATAAGTTGCAATAGTTGGACTCTTTTCTAAGAGAGAAAAATGTAAAGATGGACCCGTTTTATGTTAAAAAGATCCATTTAAAATCACGTAAGAGAATATTTGTAAATTCATTACAAAGAAAAACGTCGCGACACGCAACGCCATATTTGGCAATGACATTTTTATAGCCATTGAGCGTATGGACTGATAGACTTATGGGTCAGGCATGGCCACTAACTGCCAACTCTGCAGAATGGCTGATTGCAGAATAAATCCATCGTAAAAAAAGAAAGAGTGTCTTATATGTGTTGCTATATGAATCACGCTCACGGGAATAAATCTTCTTCTTCGCCCTCGCCTTCTTCTTTGTCCCATTATTTGGGGTCGGCTCTCCTTGTCCTGTTGCGCCAAGATTGTCTATCCAACGCCATCCCTGGCTCCACTTCGCATTCCTTGAGGTCTCTGTTGATGCTCGAAAACCACGTAGCGGGCGGTCTGCCTGGTCCTCTGGCTGGAGTTTCAATGTCCATTGCTCTCTGGATCATGTTGTCCTGTGCCTGTGATCGTCTCATAATACGCATGCCCATTGCCCATACCATCTTAGCCTGTTTTCCGTTATCTTTTCGGTTATTTTCGGAAACTTCCTCGGACATGGACATTTCTAACTCTATCAACTCTGGTTATTCCTCCAGCCCACCGAACATCTTCATATCTGCAGTGTGGTGCTTTGTTGGTGTTTCTGTTTTAATGCCCAACATTCTGAGCCATATGTCATTGCGGGTTTGTATACTTGACCCTTTACTCTCACTAGCATTTTTGTATCGGACATTACTCCAGAGAGTATACAAAAATATATGGCAGAATAACTGTTGTCAGATCAGCAAGACAAAAATATAAGCTAAAATAGCTAGTTCAAAAAAAATGGTAAAACTAGAAAAAAAAAATGAATCCGTCGGGAAACAATTCATGTCTGAAGACAGAACGTAGAGTGGAGGAAGTTGGTCAGGGAAATGACCATTGACCATGGCATACCAGGGGCATATGACCTTAGCCAATGCAGTGTGCTGACTGTGCAACCAAGTAGAGCAATATTTTCCTCATTAGCCACGGATGATCGAGTCCAAACTAACGAAGTACGTGTGCACCTTATTTTGCTTAGTAAGAGTTCTGCATTCCTATTAGTGGTTTCATCATACCTTTCTGAGAATCGCCCTAATGCTGTGAGTGTCAATGACACATTATGAATGCAGTTTATCTTTATTTAGTTGTCAATTTGAGTGTTCAGATTGTTCACTCGCCAACTTATGTACTTAAGGTGTTCCGGTGCCAACTATTTTCTTTCTTTTGAAAAACAAGTCGTGCTCCCAAGTCTCCATTTTCTTCCAATTCGATTATTCGCCATTCACTGATCACTATCTATTGCATAAAGCTGTATTAATCAAAATTATTTTTACCTATCACGTCTAAAATCCAAAGAGAGGGCAGGCAGAGAGAATGAGACTCAACTCTTTTTCTAACCAAATATACTTCTTTCGCTTCATGCATTTACATGAAATTTCTCCTATAAACAATAATTCAATCTATAATCCCTGTCTGACCTTATTAAGGGGCAGAGGGAAGCAACAAGAGCCCTCAAACGCGATCAATCTTACGCGTCTTCAATGACCTCCTCCCACACCATGTTCAAATCCCTCAGCTCTGCTTCGGTATAAATCTGTTCTATTTATTTTGTTTTGAATACGGTTTTCCAGGAGAACGGAATCAATGTGTTCCGTTCACGTAATTCTCGATAGACCACACCTTCCTATCTTCCTATCACGTATCTTTTCAGCCTTATATTTTTTTGGTTATTTGGTATTTTTGTACGTGACAATTATTATTTGTATGAAAATAAAAAAAATGTAACAAGTATAACACGTGTTGCATTTTTTTATACTTGCAGATGTGCCATATGCAACTAAAATAAGAGTTATATTAATATCAAGAAAATAAATATATTGGAGAAAAGTACTATGCGCATGCAATAAAGAGTGCATGCAACGTTACATTGGTTACGTTACACCGCGTGTTCACTGTTCAGGTCTGTACAGACCTTAAGAGAATTGAGAAGACATTATAAAGGCGAATGGTTCCATAGTTATCCATAAACCTACTAAACCTGAACAAGTGAATAAGAGTATTGAGAAATTATAGGTGAATGATACAACCATATAGGTATAAAGAAGGCTACTATGCCTAAATAATAAGGGATTAAAAGTATTGAAATTGAAAAGATACATCTGAACTAATGCCCCTACCACACGCTCCGTCTTACCTGTGGTCTTGCCTGCGCAAGCCTGGCTTGTCAGGTAAGACGGAGCGTGCGGTGTACTGTTTTATACCAACCACACGCTCCGTCTTACCTGACAAGCCAGGCTTGCGCAGGCAAGACCACAGGTAAGACGGAGCGTGTGGTAGGGGCATAAGCTACTAAGCCTAAATAAGTGAATAAGATAATTGAGAAGACATTATAATATAGTCGAATGGTACCACAGTTACACAGAAAGGGTCCAAAGTGAATAAGAGAGTTAAGAAGACATAATACAACCCAGGCTCTCACGTATCCAATAATCGTTGTACCTAAATAAATATCACTTAATAAACTATTCGATCCGTCAATCGTGATGCAGTTTCACATTGAATTGCGTAATAAAGTAGTTTAAGGTATGTAGGAACATAATTAATTATGATTACAGTCTTTAAAGAGACTAATAATAACTGTATATAGACACGGAGTAATGTTATGGTTTCGTCTATACATGATATTATGAAAATATTATTTGTAGTTACTCCATTAGGTATTAAAAGACCTTCGTC
This sequence comes from Mystacides longicornis, assembly GCA_963576905.1. Taxonomy (NCBI): domain Eukaryota; kingdom Metazoa; phylum Arthropoda; class Insecta; order Trichoptera; family Leptoceridae; genus Mystacides; species Mystacides longicornis. Next base: position 14,166,218 of record OY756429.1, on the reverse strand, counting down.
TTAATTTTCCTGTGGTCTGAGCTGTCGATTTTACTGCCATTCCGTAGCAATCTTTGATGGTAGACAGTTGACTGTTATATTTGTTCGATCCAGGTGTCGAAAATAAGCAAACGGCAATGGTGACCATCCGAAACGTGAGTTTAACTTCAATTAATCATTGTATTATATTTTGACAAATGATTTCAATATCGTTGTTACACTTTCACTACAAATTCAATGAGCTCGAGCGCTATCGTTAATCTCGTGTTGACAGTTTAGAAATATTAAATCTTCTTCTTGATATAGGACAGAGTCCTGTTTTTTCTCGAATATATTATTATTCCTGGGACGCGGGCCTCCAGCTGGCCCTCCATCTTTTTGGTCCAGGGGGTCTGCGGGTTGATGGAATTTCTTCTGTCGCTATCTTTCCCACTCTCACCGAACCTGCTCTATTGACGCGATCTCTCCAGTAGCGTCTTTTGTTTCTTCCCCGTGCATTGCACGATATTAAGTAAAAATTTAAAAAATCTAAGGTTAATAATGGTATTTGGATATACAAAGGCATTGGTTACTTCGATTAGTGTGGATATGTGAGTACTTGTATTATTATTTTTTATAAAACTACTTTAGTTATCTTGAGATCTGGACTTGGACAATTTCGCGATGTTTCTTAGTTTCTTCAGGGTTCCTAGATAAAGTTTTCAGTTTCTAGGACAGACGATATAATTGTTGAAATGATGCTCCTGTTCAATACAATGATTCTTCTTTTGATGGTAACCAGACAAGTCTCTATAATGCTATTTGATTCGCCGACGTACTCAGCGTTATGCATTGGGTTCCCTTTACGGTGACATTTGTAAAGTTCCGTACCCGTATTATTCTCTCCGTTTTTTTTTAATAACAAACGTCAATTTGTGTGCTATGTCGGAACGTAAAAATGAACGATCTTGATTTTGCTTTAGTTATTTGTTTGGAGGATGACTATCGAATAATGAATATCGTATGGGAGAGGACAAATTATATAAATCTCGTAGCACAGAAGGTGCCTTTTTTATCATGTCCCCTTCACGCCACCGACCGTTCTTAATCTGTATTTTTCCATATTATTTATTTATAACATTAAAGATAGCTACATGATTACGTACGAAATCTAGTAAAATTTCGTCATCTTCACTTCTCCAGATGGAGTTGGAACTCATTTTGTGCAGCCCAACAAAGAAACTAAAAGCAAGAATAGATATTTTTTAATAAATAAAATAATTTAGTGCTATCGATGAAAGCGCTCACGAATCATCTGACACTGACAAGACGGCGTCCATTTTTTGATATAACGACAATGTTTTTTGTAACTACGGTAATAAAATAAACAACGTTCTACTGACGCCGTACTCTGGAACGTCGCAATCATAGGAAAACAACCCATTACATTAGACACTGGGTTCCTAGGGAGCGGCGAGTCGTCTGACAAGAAATTGTCAGACGACTAAAAAAAACATTGTCTTTGAAAATTGCGACAATGTTTTTTGTCTCCAAGGTAGCAACCACAAAAACACTGTTCTAGACTGACACATTCACCATTGTTCTAGCAGTACCGTATTCTAAACAAAACAGATCATAACAGTGCCTAGTTGTACTTTTGTACATCGCTTAACCATAAAAAAATAATAAAAAATATGTGCACCTTAGGTACTTTTGATCCTTTTATAAGATGAGAACCTCACATTATATCCCTAAAGTCATATACCTGGTAAATCTTATTGGTGCAATTTTCATGTCTTGTAAATGTAGATTTCAGATAGACAGATAATCGTTGATGAATCTCTCGTAAAAATCATTGTATAATGCAATATTAAAACCATTATTTCTTTTAATAATTTCATCTGTTTAATTTTAAACAAAAGAAAATTATTTTAATGACAATAATCTCTGCGAGTATTGAAGTACTTAGGCACCTTCCATGCGTTATTGTGTTATTTGTTTACTAGGTATTTTGATGTCGTCAATAGAACCAGTTTCATAATAATATTATGTATGTATTATTACGATTTAAAATAATTTTAGATTAATCTGATTTATTTACCAAACAAACGTATTTATTTTATAAATATTGTATACTTAACAACTTTCTTATTATTCTTAAGATTTTGATTAGCTTTATTCAACAAACGGATACCCGGCTGTGCTTTACTAATAGGTATTGTTTAACATGATCGCCGTAATAACCACAGATGATATAAATTTTTGATGAGAATGACAGATCAGTGTTTTTTTTAAATCTTGGATAAAAGCGGGTAAAATAAGTTCAAATGATCATGTTCCCATTATTATTTTTCGAATGAGATCGGTTTAGGGTACGTCAGTTGGAAGAAAAAGAAGAATGTCGCTTTCAATATTCATGAAAAGAGAGAAGAAGAGAAAAAATCAACACTCCTGTCATGGCGTACCTTGTATTTTATTATTTTCCTGTGAAAATCTTTATAAAATAAGAATTATATGAGTTCTATTTATATTTTTTGTATTTTAAATCAAACTTCGATCCTTTTTATACAATTTCATACCGTAATGCTACATTTCTACACAAAATTTACACGTATAATTTTACTTTTAAAACATGCCTGTCTCATTAATTGAAATTTTTGTATGAAGATTTTAAATTTTTAGAAATTTGTAAATATCAATAAATATTAAAAAGAAATTTAAAAAATGACACCTAATCAATTCTTTATACTAAAAAAAGTACACGTGATTTCTAGGGGGAGGGGGGGTATTCTGAAACATCGCCAAATATCACCAGGGGGGAGGGGGGGTCTAAAAAGTTGCAAAAAAACATCACGTGATTAATGGACGCCCCCCAACATACGAAAATAAATACATACATAACTGAATTATTATGTAGATTAAAAATATCTCTCCACAAACATTTATATCAACTTTTCGTTGCAAAAATAATATTTAGACTGGATTGGCGTTGTCTTTTCTTCAAGTATTATAAAATCTCGACATTCACTAAATGTGAAAGATCCGGATAGTAGCGCTGAGGGATTATAGCCTCTATTGGCTTTTATTTACTAATCACGCCGTGTCCCTTAAGGGGTAGGCAGAGAGAACGGACCTCTATTCTATCCAAACATACTTCTTTCGACATAACATTTCTCATACGCCCTCTCCTATTACTCTTACTTCTTACCTGGTCTTCCTTGAGAACGGAATCGATGTGTTCGATCCACGTCGTTCTCGATCTGCCACGCTTTCTTACACCTTTTCTTTCAGCCTTATGAAAATATTGGCTTGGGAAAGGACTTTATCCTCCATTTTTTCACCGTCTCCCTTACAACCGAATATCTCCTTGTTGGGAGTTGTATCCATACTATCTAACTTTAAATGTTCTTAGTTTCAAAATTCATCAATAAAAATGTTTACATTGTCAAAAGGACTTAAGAGCTCCATTTTGCTGTACTTGAAGAGATTTTGTGGGGAATGATTTTAATAGATGAATCGAACCATTTCACACCAAAATCTTACGTTATGGAGGATATATAAGTTCATAAGGACACAACGTTGTAACGAATTATGGGTGTAATGTATGTATGTAACATTACCTTTACATAGTTGATTGTTCATAATAAGATATTGAATTGGTCGTGTCTGACGACATACGTATGGTGTAAAATATCTTTGATATTGCGTTGGCAGTGTTGTTCTCACTCTCAACACCCTTCAGCGCTAGTATCAAGAAAACAACAAGTGTGTGACCATAGAGGTCGAGGGTAATAAAAATCAGTGAAAACAATAATGGCCACGTCGAGTGTATATAAGGTGACGCCGATATCGCTTCGTGTTGAAAAGAGTTTCGACGGGGTCCTCGTTGTTTGTCGCTGTAGTACCGGCCCAACCAGAGTGTTCGATCTAAAACTCCTAGTGATTTTTCAAAATCGTTCTTTTGTGAACATACAAACTTCAAAATGATGGGACCAACGGCTATAATCAATAATGGAGTATCTGAAAATTTCCAACCGCAAAATTCTCCACCTGATAAGGTAATTAAGATAATAATTCATCTTTTCGACCGTAACTATACTCGATGGAACATTTATTTTGGAACATATTTTAATGATACAAAACACTTTATGACTATCACATGGGCAAAGGTATCTTTAAATAAATGAGAAAGCGACAGTGATAATAATTCCAGTCTACGCCCTTATATTACGGCAGAGCCATGGTATATTTGTGTTCAACTCAGACAATATCTTCCCCTAATTTTATACCCATCACGCTGGGGTAGGCACCCAGTCTTTTTTAATTTCGCTTCTTCCAACTCATACAATTTCTAACATAACCTCTCCTTTTTTTGTTTCTGACCTCGCCTTCCTTGAGGACGGAATCTTCTGACGGAATTTGTGTTCTCGGTCGACCAAATCTTCTTACACCTTCCCTTGCAGCCTTATAAATTCTCTTTGTCATTCTGCTTGCATCCATTCTTTTATCGTGCCAAACCATTTCAACTTATTAACTTTCATCTTTGTAGTAAGGCTAACTTTCATTCCACAATTCTTTATCATATTATTATTCTAATGTTTTTCCACATATTCTTCGTAGAACTGTTATCAGCTCTTCTGCATTTATACTACTTTTTAATCCATATCCACGTTTCACAGTCATATATTATTGATGGTTAGAGAATTTGGCAAATTTTGCACTAGTATTTTTAGCTTGTAGTCATACTTGGTTGTTTCACAAAATAGGTGTCGTCGCCTCTTCTACAATATGCTGAAGTAGCATATGTACCTCCTAATTGTCAATGGGTGTGATTGACAGAATGCGAATGGAATATACATGGTTTAAAACAGACGCATCGTTCGGAATAATAATAGTAATAATAATATAACACTTTTCTATACAAAGGTGTCAGTATAGCCGGCGGATTTTTTCCAGTCAACCGGTCCCGTCCAATCTGACACAGGCAAACCCCAGGTAGAAATTTCAAGTGAAAAAACTCTGACCCGACCGGGAATCGAACCCGGGACCTCGGATCTGAAGTCCACGCCAGTACAACTAGGCTACCGAGGTCGGAACCACAATGGTCAAATAATACCTAATCAATTCATCACCATACAAATTTGAATTCAATATTCATAGTTAGGAGCACAGGACAACGTCTGTCGGCAAAGCTAGTATTCAATATTATTTATCAGATTACATGCAAAGTTATTTGGTAAAGATAAAGTGTTAAAAATTTATGTGAAATATTTCAACGGTTTGTACGCACGTATAAAGTGATTATCTTATTGATATACGAATGCGAATGAAATGTTATATGATTTATCTCTATACTGTAAACAATCACATGAAATGTTAGTAGTAATAATAAACATTAAGAGCCCCCTTTAGAGGGTTAAGGATCGATATTTCATATGATATGAATTACGATAGTTGGTTGGATAGTTCAATATTTTTTACGAAATATTCGACAGACATTCGAAAACCGGGAACACGTCTGTATGACATGGCTTGAAAATGCCGACTGAGGGTGTATATTTGAATGTTTGTATTTTTTTTATGCTCACTCAAAGTGAACACAAAAATACTCTCTGAACACTTTTGAAAACTATCTGAACTATTATTTTATTCAAAAGTTGATAAGTAATTGAAGGGTTTTCGTATTTATAGCCCCAAAAACGCCCCTAATTTAGATTATAATATAAAATGTGTTTTTTTTTATAAACGAATATATCGTCGTCCCAATTCTATAGGGAGACAAGTCAAAAATTATCAAATTTGAGTTTTTGATACAGAACGATTCCAAATGATGGTCTGCTTCTATTTCTTTAGAGAGATAAGTCAAATTTGTCCTAAATATTTTTTTATAAAAGATGTCTTTTCATGGAATTATTTAAAAAAAATTGAACATTCAGTTCAATAAGAAGACAACTCAAATGTCTCACTCAAGAACTGTCAATGATTAACTTTCATTCTAGTTCTATAGGCGGACATCTTAGATGTCCGCCTATAGAACCGCCAACAACTGAAAAGATCTAGTTCTATAGTGAGACAACTCAAAAGTTTCCTTGAAAAGAACCATTCTATCAATAATAAAATCATGAATATTAATTTTAAACATAATAAAAGACTTGACAAAACAGTACTTGATACATTTCTAAATTCATAAGCTCTTAGATTGCAATTTTTGACACTTACTATATAGTAGTTTCTATCCATAATTAAAACTTTTTTTATATGAAACGCCGGATCTAGTAATTTATATCTATGATATTAAACAACATATTAAGGTCTCTAGTATAGGTTTAGTTGATAAATCAAAAGTAATATTGATTATATTCTTCATTATTTCATGTTTTACAATCCCCAATTTTCTGTTAAAAAAAACGTAAATCCACCTATTACAGTTAATATTAAGGTTCCAGATTACAGTGAATATTAATGACTGGTTGACTCCTCTGCAAGATTAAGATATTTTTGGATATTTATTTTATTAGGTACATGAAAAACTTATACCTATTGGTATTTGAAAATTAGCACAAGATATTGGTTATACTATGAGTAAATAAAATTTATCGAATCTTTAATGTCATCATCATCAATTTGCCGTGGGGTTGTCGGGTAAGAATAGCACCTTTACTCTTTTTGCTGGTTTTTCGAGCATCCTGTAAGAGGCAGGAAATCGAAAAATCAGATCGGGACCGTGGGGTTGACCACCTCACGTCCTTAAAACAATCGGTCAGAAAAGGCAACAGAATTAAGCCTCGGACGCCTTGACCCCATCAGGTGGGCCTTTGTTGACCACGGCTTGATTTTGGAACAAGAGCTTAAAAGTCGGGACTCTGAATTTCCGCACTCTGAGGGCGGGCGGGGAGCTTGTTGCTGCCAAGTTGGCGGGAGATTATGGACTAGATCCTGAGACTGAGTGAGGCACGCATCCCAGGCTCGGGGCAGAGTGATGCTGGCAATTATGTCATACTTCACTCTGGCCACCGGACTGCACGGATGCGTGGCGTTGCTCTACTTTTAAGTAAATATGCCTTCTCTCGCCTTCTTGGTTGGGAACCTGTTTCTGACCGCCTAATGAGTGCGTCCTTTAAGATGAGTGGCGAAACACTGACGGTCCTTCCATGCTATGCTCCCACTGAGGATGGGGACGCAGTTGTGTCCCATGTTCCGAGGCGCCATCGCCTAATAGTTGTGGGGGACTTTAATGCCAAGGTTGGCAACGACCCCCAGAATGGACCAGGCGTCATGGGAAAGCATTGCTTAGGAGTGATGAACGATAACGGAAGCCGTCTCATTGGTTTCGCCATGCTCCATGGACTCTTAATAGGGGGAACTCTCTTCCCCCACAAGGATATCCATAAATACACCTGGACCTCGCCCGACAGAAGAACGAAAAACCAGATAGATCATCTCCTGGTAAGGGCTTGCAACCAAACTGACCTGCGGGATGTCCGCACCTACCGGGGAGCAGACATGGACACGGAGTGTTCCCGGTAAGGTATTATCTCAGATATTACTACACCGCATTCGGGGGCCTGTCATGGCTGTCCTGAGAGAGCAACAATGCGGCTTTGTACCTGGAAGATCCTGCACGGACCCAATTTTCTGTGCTAGGTGCGTCTTTCAGCAGTGCAAAGAGTTTAACCCTCCAGTCGCTTGTTGCTTTATAGATTTTGAAAAGGCCTTCGACAGCCCACATAGACCATCAATATGGGAAATTCTTGCTCTGTATGGTATACCTCCGAAAATAGTTAAAATGGTGCAGTCAGATCACCACGGGAGTCAGACAGGGCTGCGTACTGGCTCCTTTCATATTCATAATAGTCATGGACTTCCTGTTGAGAAAGTCCATGCAAGGAGCAAGAGGTATACCGATAACACAGAGAGATGGTCTAATGGGCGAACTGTGCGATCTGGAGTACGCGGACGACCTAGCGTTGTTCAGTACGACATTGGAGGAATTACAGCGTAGTGTTTGTTTCAAGACTCTGCGACGAAGCAGCACAACTTGGTCTTCGAGTCAACGCCAGTAAGATGGAGTTCATGAAGAGTAATGCTTGCCTAGATAAACAGCTACCGATAACCATCGACGGTCACCAGGTCTCCCGGGTGGATAAATTTAAATACCTGGGAGCAACCATTACCACCTCTGGTGAGCTCGGGGCTGAGCTCCCGATACGTATCGGAATGGCAAGTGGCGTCTTTAAAAACATGACCAAGATTTGGAAAGCGTCGGCGTTTAGTGTCGAGACGAAATGTAAACTGTTTGTGCGTGTGTGTTCCCCATTATCTTGGCAACACACACGCATCAAACAGTTGGGTGTGAGTCCTGGCACCTGACCAAAGCCCAGGCACAAAAAGTCTCAGCCTTTGAAATGAAGTTCCTAAGGAGAATTCTGCGCGTAAGATGGTACCACCGCATCACAAACGACGCTATACGCCGGCGCACCCAGCTTGAGCCCATCACCTCTACACTTGTGGGGAGGAGATGTACTTGGCTGGGACATGTGTTAAGGATGCGTAAAGTAGGGCTTATTTCAACTAAGTAGATCAACATTGAATTAAAAAAGCTGACAAGCAGCGGGATGACGAATTGCTTAACCGTCATTTAAAGATTATTAACCTTTCTCTGCAATATTTTTACTTATTATCGGTATGTGTGTAAGGAATAATTGTAAATTGCTGTTTGATTTCACCTATTTTATTCTAATTTGCTGTGGATTTGTTTGTAAATAATTGCTCTAACCATTTAAGTTTTTTTTTAATTGCCCCATACACAAGTTTCTAACTTCAAATGGGGCATATAAAATTGACTTTTTCATTTGATATATTTGTTGATGTACCTATATGTTTTGTACTTGTATATATTTTTTAACTAATAAATAAAAAAAAAATAAAAAAAAAATATAAAACTTCTTACATTAAATTTTCGACCGTTAAAAAAATCCAACCCACTATTATGAACACAGAATACGTACTAATAATCACTACTAATTCACAAAAAGTTCAAGTTTATATAGAGACAAATCAAATGTCTCCGTATAGAATTAGAAAAATTTACGGGTGACAGATTATCGTTAAAATTAAGTCAAAATACCTTTGTATTTTTAAATATTTAGATATTTATAAAACATTTTAATAAACTCAATTTATGTTTTTTATAAAAGTAACAATATTTCTCGCAACATGGCAAGATAATATACAAAATTTATTTATTTTCTTTAAAGATATCAAAGAAATACTTTGTTCAAAATCTTCAAATGCGTTTTACTCAAAATGGACTTTTTCGACTTGTCTCCGTATAGTATTGGGACGTCGATATATTATCAACAACACTGATGACGACTATTACTGTTCGATTTTTAAATGGTATGAACAAACCAGTACGGGCATACGACCGTATTTTACTGTTATTTCGAAGATTTGCTTAGTGTGATCACTCAACGTTAAAAACGTTCGACCTTAGGTGGTAATTCAAATCCCCGATAATTATGAGAATTTTCAACATGTGGAAAAATCCCATGCCCGAGCAGGACTCGAACCTGCGTCCCTCGTCGTCCCATGCAGAGACGGTAACCACTGGGCCAACTGCCTTTTTATATAGGTACGAATGTTATGAACCTATAATGAGTTTTTTAAAGTTAATAGCTAGTATTGGTAATTAATATTTGTTATATCTTTGTTATATCTTATATATATGTTATAATATAATTATATATATTTTTCAAAGGAAAATATTAATGGCATCAGCGAGTTTTGAGATGAGATTAATAGCCCCAAACTTGTTGAACATTTTACAACTTTCACTTAAGGGGGGCCTTAAGAACTATTAAGAAGCCGCCCTGCTGCGTTGCGTTGTATGGCTTTCGGAAATCGCACATGCGACTGCGTGCGACATTCTATGATAGCGCCATGGTGAGGATATAATATTATTGTTCAAGCAATGCGGTAGTTTGATTGTGAACTTCTAGAACTTTAGAATGACCGCAATGGTCTTTCATTCTTTTTCTTCTTCTCTTCATAGATCCTGCGAATCTGTTTGTGCCGCCGTTTCAGCCTCAGGGTTGCCTTGAAAAGCGACAGTTTTTCTTTCAATTAGTTAGATATATTTTCCAAAAAGAATTCAGTGAAAAAAAAATCCAAAAAGTTGATACCTATAATGCAAATACCGTCGTCTTCTTGGTCAAATCAAACAGAATATAAAATAGAATATTTGACAGATTTTGTTCTAAAAGTATGGCCGCTTTATTAGAAGACTCCTTTAACAGAAACTTTTTATTCCTTATTCTTTTTCCTGAAATAAAGGGATGTTGGAATTTAATCCGTTCTTAAACGTGGCTCCTGATGGTACTTATGCGTTGAAGTTTGATGGCTACTCCTGTTCCTTACATCATTAGGTACAAAATAATTTTTCAGCATACTGGACATACTTCTTGAGCATATAAATTAGCTCAGTCTCACTTCTAAAACCTTCGTAATTTCTTATAACAGTAGGGCTATTCTCGTAATCAATCGCTTTTAAAAATCACTTAACGATAAGATTAAGACACGATCGCAAGCAGTATAGTATTCACAAAACTATCGGAATCTAATCTTAAATCCTATCTTGAACTGAATCATTTTCATACTGATATTTCAAACATAACGATTTTTTAAGATATCTACTAGATATCTTGTTATGTGAATACCAATCCGCCATTTTATGATTGTCAATCAAGATAAGAGCGTATTAAGACCGCTACGAGAATAAGGGCACAGTTTTGTTGCACTTCGTTCTGATAAACTATTTGCAATACGGGCTGCATAATAATAAAACAACAAAAAAGTTCTTTAAAATCAGGAACATCTCTCGAGAAATCATAAAGACTCTTTCTATATAAAATATCGCTAAAAGAGATTCCTTCATAATATTATATTAAAATATGGCCATTTGCATTGGTGTAATAGTTTTTCTGGTGTTCCGCTGGCAAACCCATCAACAAAGCAAAGATCATTGAAATCACTCGAGCCGTCCTAAAACTAACTGCCACTATACAATTATCTGCTTTTCTTCTATTTTCGGGCATCTAGAAAAAAATCATATATGAACAGCACCCGAGGGACCTACTATAAATATTGTTGAAGACTACGGTAGCACTATTACGAATTTGAAACTATTTTTAAAGGCAGTTTGTTGGAATTTCGTCCAATAAAAAACATTGTCATTCAGATATCAATGATGGATGTGTGACAAGAGGGTGTGATCCGACTTTAATTGCGCAAATAATAACAAATTCGTATACATTTTGGTGATTATTTCCAGAAAACGGTGTATAGTCTTATCTGTCAAGTAGGTAATCTTAGTTTTAAGTTAAATAAAGAAACTAATTATTGAGAACGAAAAAACACTTGTCTTATACTACAAAAATTATTTTATTGGAGATCGAAAATGTTAAATGTTCGAAAATTAAATTAATTAGAACAAAATATGTAATTTCAGCCGAAGCTGATGATTGGGGGAAATTACATCAAGGAGGGTAGAGATTCTTCCCAAAGCACGTGTATTATATTCTCACCCAAAGACGAAGATGAGGCCGGCACCTTGGCAAAATCTTTGGAGATATTCTGTCGCCACAAGATCAACCTGAGCCACATAGAGTCCAGACCTTCGACGAGATTCGATTCTGGATATGAGTTCATGGTGGAGTGCGCCCACGTCAACGGCGATTTTGACGCCGCTTTAGAAGAGTTGGAAAGCAATACGGGATACTGCGGCATCATTTCGAGGAACTACAAGGATGAAAAGGGTAAAAAATTTACATTTCGTTTATCATTTCTGTATATGTTAGGTTGCATTTACACCGAACGAACATAGAACCGAATCTAGTAACATACCATTTTCTTTTATGGTATGTTTGATATATTGGACACCATGAAAACAATAATAAACAATAAGAACTCATTAATGGGCGATGACAGATTGGATTCCATATCAACGATCATGAAAATGTATTCTATTTCTAGCTCTGGCAATAGGTTCGTTCAGTGTAAATGCACCCTTAGAAAAGTCCAGAACAAAAAATACTTACACATATCCCATGCAGGTACCTACCGTAATAATTCGATTGTTTGGGCCGAATGTGGTATTTAGGGCTTTGGCTATTTTTTCATACTATCTACATACGTAGGTACGTACCACAAATATATACGGTTTGTTTATATAAATGTTACTTGAGGGCAAAAATATTCGAAATTCAAAACCAATCAAATTTAAGTAGGTACGCACCTATGTAACTACTCTAATAAATCTCTAAAGCTAGCAAAATCATCTTCAAATTCTGTGAACTGTAAGAACTCAAAGCAAACGCAAAGAACTCGTTAATATAATGTTAAGTGCGCGTACTGCAGATTACATCATCATGATGAAATACTCAAGTATATTAAAAATATTTAGCCCAATAATTAATTAATGTCATTGTCAAAAAACCAATGATCCAAAAAACGATTTAACAATGCCGCTATTAAATTCAATTACGATGTGATACTCTGATATTTTGTTTAGTATACTATTATTCGGGATTGATGAAATGTGACCATTTTTGAACAGCAACAAACTATTGGTGCATAGGTACTTAAAGAATAGCTTCATCTCTTTTCATAATGCTACTAAATTAATACGGAGAGAGATCGCAGAATATTTTGCACAACATTTTATACAATTCATTAACAATATAATTTCTTTATTTTTGTAATGTTCTTGTACTTGATGTTCATTAGTACGAACTTGAAACAAACTTGATCTTTTACAAAATGAATGTAATAATAACAAGCGCTTTCGTCTAACTCTTATAGACATTATCAAAAGGCAATTAAGAAAATGTAAACACTTAACAATATTTTAATAAAGTGATAATTTCTATGATTTAGACAAATCTGTTACATGTATAAGTATATATAATATGCTACAAAGTTTCATTATTTTATGCCAACAACAATGCAGTTCTTCAATTATATATATATTTTTTTATAAAATGCTATACAATTGTGTGAAAATGTGTTGATAAAAAACTATGCGACTGTTTTTTACAACACCACCTATAATAAGGCCTTAGTGCTCCGTCACATCGTGAGGCCCACCGTTCGCTTGTCTATATCTGTATGTACTTACCTGTACACTATGATATCTGTCTACACGCCGGCGGCCGCGACGCGAGAGGCCAAAAATGGCCGCCAGCACTAAGGCCTTCTTATATAGGTGGTGTTGGTTTTTTATTGAATTCGTATATAATATTTTTTTAGAAATTAAATATTCCCCTTTCATAAAAATGTTAAGGCATATGAGTAAAAGCTATAATTATTACAATATTTTGCTTCAAGAAGTTTTCTACATTTCTAGACATCAAAATATTCGTATTAATAATTTAAACTGGATAAAGTGTCTTATGCGGTGTTCAGACGGGGCGATGTAAGGCCAGACGATTTCGCTTGCATAAAAAAATATCGCTCGGTCGCCCATTGATCGTCTGATGTGTTCACACGAGTCCACCGACATACATTCAATCTGTCAGGTGCGCTGATAGTTTTAAAAATGGCGGACGTCGAGGTAAAAGTCGCGGAGTAATTGGGATTAGTTGAAAATATTGTTTTAGACGATATAAGGAGACTCCTAATTGAGGAAAAATAAAAAAAACGCAGATATTGGGTGCGGAATTGGATTCTAAGGAGAAATAAATTTAGAGCAGTGCTGTCAACAACTGTCAAGAAACAGAACATACGGACGCCGCGCCAATCTGCGCATGCGTGCATCGTTCCACCAGATACAAAAGTTGAAAGGCGTTCAACTTGAGGCGATATCGCTTTCAACCATTTTTATCGCTTCAGATTTATCGACAATCTGTTCACACGGTTCAACTGGCTGACGATATTTTATGCGGTGTTCAGACGGGGCGAATATCGCCAGGACACCAAAATATCGCCAGCTACCTCGACGTCCGCCATTTTTAAAACAATCAGCGCACCTGACAGATTGAATGTATGTCGGTGGACTCGTGTGAACACATCAGACGATCAATGGGCGACCGAACGATATTTTTTTTATGCAAGCGAAATCGTCTGGCCTTATATCGCCCCGTGTGAACACCGCATTAGTGTCCTGGCGATATTCGCCTCGTCTGAACACCGCATTAGGTAAGCCAGGGCGCACGATCTGTATAACGCCACTGGTTTAAAGATACGTCTTAATAATTACTATCAAAAGCATGTACCTTTTCAATTTTATAGCTGTGATAAGAATAAAAAAATAAATAGCTAAATACGTAGTTTAAATCGTAAAAAAAATCTAGACTCAACCGACTGTGATGGAAGTAATTCGATAACCTCGTCATTTAATAGTGTGGAACTGTGTGAAGATATCAGTCAGTGTAAATCAGGTCGTGGCAATAAAAAGCTTTGCAACTGTGTCCCAATTCCGAGGTTCATTTAGTAAATGAAGACTTTGAATATTGAAATAATACGACATTCCTCTCATTTCCTAAGATCGAAATTTGTTTGGTGTTCCCTCAAGCGAAATTTCTTTATTCTGGTTAACATTAATGCAGCATTTTTCATTTTTAATATGCTCAAATTGTGTTATTATTTTTGCGAAATTTTTATAAATTTGTGTGCTGCATGTATTGATTTCGAAATGACAAAAAGCTACCAGTTTTTGACACTTGTTTATAATGAATAAACGTACCATCTGTAGAGTCAACATCCCTTTAAGAAGTATTCAATACCTATATTTAAATGTTTTTTTTTTGTCAACGATACATCACCATACCCCCCTACTAGTCCAGTATTGGAAATAGCTCTAGCTCTCTTCCCGATTTCTCTGCTAGTTGTCAATTTGAGCTACTTTTCGTGGATTCCATATAAAGGCCTTAGTTGTGTTCTATCTGATTTTCAATGGCTTTATTGATTTTTTTTCTCATTATAATGCTTTGCTGCGATATGTCTTAGTTTTATTTCACCATATTTGTTCAGCATGTCCTGGTCAAACAATATTAATCCATACTAGTGTTTCCCAAAATTAATCAAGATTTAAATTATATAAAATCAGAGTTTTGATTTTCTTAACGAGTTTTTGTAACATCGCAAAATACATAGGATAGGTTACACAATAAAATTACACATACAAAAAATATCCTCCAACATACGCTCTCTTTTGTTAATCTTTTCCGTAGATTTTTGCAAAATTGTGATTCAATTATCCATCAATGCTGACGTTTTAAGAAACCTCGAACTTTGAATAACTCCATAAAAAGAAGTTTATTGTTAAATCACATCATCAAGGAGATTGTTTTTCGACTATTCCAACCACATTTTGTACAAAATATTCTAACTTTGGTCATTTTTATTAACTCAAAGCTTCAAACTATCAGCTGTCCAATGATATCAAACAAGGTTGAGAACACTTGCCTTTATAAATGGCGGCGAATTCAAATGTTGCGTAACCTAACAGAACTATCTGACATCCGTTTCAAGTCCAATGAGTTATGTTGCTTTTTGAGATATAAAAGAAGAATGTTAAATTATGAATCGTTTCTTTCAGCTGCCGTTCCATGGTTCCCCAGGCGCATCAGAGAATTGGATAGGTTCGCCAACCAAATTCTTTCATATGGATCAGAATTAAACGCGGATCATCCTGGATTTTCTGATCCCGTTTATCGCAAAAGAAGAAAGTATTTCGCTGATATAGCCTACCACTACAAACATGGTCAGCCTCTACCTAGAGTGGACTACACACAAGCAGAAATAGAAACTTGGGGGAAAGTGTTCAAGCAACTGACTACTCTGTATCCGACACACGCGTGCAAAGAGCATAACCACGTATTCCCTCTGTTAATTGAGAATTGTGGCTACAGAGAGGACAACATCCCTCAGCTTGAAGATGTATCCAACTTTTTGAAAGGTATGTTTGCAGCGCTATTTTCAAATTCTAAAAAGCCCACTCAAAGTTCAAAGTCTTCTGTATACTTACCTACCATCGGAGAAATAATGGTATTACTTCTGACAATTTAAAATATCTATGAAAGCAAATGAGTAGATGTATATTATATTATACAACTGACAAAAAAGGGACATTCAACAGATAGACGGCACACGTAATTTTAATATAAAAAGCCCGAGCCAATAGAGGTGTCGGCCCTCAGCCCTATTATCTGTCATCTGACAGATTCATTTTGTGTTAAGAATTACACTTCTATGGCTAAGATTTAATATAAATAAATCTTTTTTTTTCAGATTGCACAGGCTTTACTCTTCGCCCAGTAGCTGGTCTGCTGTCATCCCGAGATTTCCTGGCCGGTCTAGCATTCAGAGTCTTCCACTCCACGCAATATATCCGTCATTCAAGCATGCCACTTTACACACCAGAGCCTGATGTTTGTCACGAACTTCTAGGACATGCTCCCTTATTTGCTGATCCCGCATTTGCCCAGTTTTCACAAGAAATCGGTCTAGCTTCTCTTGGGGCACCAGACGACTACATAGAAAAATTAGCCACGGTAAGTTCATGAACGGCTAATTTTTCATTTTTTGTATTATCTTATCTAAGTATCTTTTTCTAAATAATACTTTGATTTCAGTGTTTTTGGTTTACTGTTGAGTTTGGTCTGTGTGATCAAGATGGAAAAGTCAAGGCATTTGGAGCTGGACTCTTGTCATCCTACGGAGAATTACAATACTGTCTTTCAGACAAACCAGAAGTGAGACCATTCGACCCAATGAAGACCAGCTTGCAAAAATATCCCATAACTGAATATCAGCCAATTTACTATGTTGCAGATAGCTTCGAAGACGCAAAAGAAAAAATGAAGTAAGCAGGTTCTGTGCCTTGTAAATGAAAATACTTGTATGAGCATTTATTCTTCTGGTAGTGAGTGCCTTGTCAAGTCTCCCAACGTTGGTGATGACTCTGGTGAATATTTCGGGAGCCTGAGCGTCTACTTCTCCTAATATCCCGGTTCAGGTTCGAACATTTTGCAAACACGGTATCTGACTTCTATCAATCCGTTAACATTGTTTATTTTGCCTCCGGTCCAACAAATTTCATCTGTTTTGTTTTGCTAATATTCACATGGAGCAGAATTTCCTCTTCAGCCATATCCAAATTATCAAATTTAATAGTTCTTGGAGTCAGTCTTATAGCTGTCTACCAGGATAACAGTAGTATCAGCAAACAGTTGTGACAATCCAAGTTTAATTTTCGCTGTTGGAAGTTTTTGATGAAATTATGGTATTTGCTACCCATTCCATCAACTTCAACTCCTTCCTTATGACTCATCCTATAAAAGGCCTTCTCTTAGTCTATATGAAACATTAGATTATAAGAATCAAAAGTTTTCAGTTAACTCGAGACATAATTTTTATCAATCAACTTTTCCTAAGGGTAAATCAGACCAGCCATCAAGAATAGTTTATTAGCACCTTTTTTTAATGAATCTGTGCTCACTCAAAGTGAACACAAATACACTCATTGACTCTTTCACAGTAATCTACTTAAACTTAAAGCTTGTGTCGTGAAAGAGGAAGATGGTCGGCACCTGGGATCGAACCTACGTCCTCCGCACGAAACGGTGCGAAAGCCGGCGTCGTAGCCGCCAGACCACCAACCACTTCATAAAAGCCACATCATTTGTACATAAAAGGGTTGTTTTAAATGATATTTGTGGATAAAAACCCCTGTGCCGATTGTATTTGATGTCGTGATGTTGATCCCTGTTCTAAACAACTTATGCACTATTTTTTGTCAACGAATCTCACAACTGTCTATCCTCCATTACATTATATAGAATCAATTATCTAATTTCAATTTCAGGAAATACGCCGAGATGATTCCCAGAGACTTTGGCGTACGCTACAATCCGTACACTCAAACAGTGGAAATTTTGGATTCAAAGCCACAAATACAGAACCTTATACAAGACGTGCAGCAAGATATGCAAGTGCTGCTGCATGCAATGAGAAAGCTTTAGATTATTCACTCATATTATATTTTTAGTATTGAAATATAAAATTATTATAAGTAAACTATCCTACTACAATATATTAATCTTAATTATTAACTACTTAAAGTAGTAAAAAATAGTATGTCCAACACAACAATGTATATAATACGTATATGGAAACAGTTTTTATCGGACAAAACCGGCCTAACCCACTCATCCACAAATTTATTTATTTATCCTATTGTGTTGCGCATATACATTCCATTTAGCGGGTTTATTCTGAGCAAGTATCTTTACTCATCAATTTTTATTCAGGTCAATGTTTAAAATATGTACTCAATATTATAATACGTCATATAGAGACATTCAGTAGAAAAAAATCCGTATTCACTTCAAGACTACAATCAGAAAAAATAGTAGGTACATCTGGCATGATGTTCTATTCAGACCCTGACGAAATAAAAAAAATCTCAAATTCATTTCTAAAGCCGCGTACTCACTTGAGCCGCGAGTACGAGCAATTGTATCAATATTATCAAAAGGACAAGTTTGTGCGTGATTCGCAAATCGAACACGAACGTCCTTTTAAAAATATTGATGCAACAGCTCTCGTCCGCGAACTAGGGTTTAAATGAGTAGTTACCTATCCTTTTATTAATTTCCCAAATTATTATTTTTTACAATACAGTATAACTGATTGATAATGGTTTCCGAGTCATGTTTTCAAATTATTTCTCTTGCGACGTGTTTATGCAAGCGAATTCCTCATAATTTTACCGAATTATTTGGAAAGGTTTATTTTTTTCACGTTTGTATTCGATGAACTATACGTATTACTTTATTCATAACAGTTTTTTCATCAAATATTGTCAGTCATCGCCACTGGACTAAATAGTAAGAGACTGTACGTCTAAATATATCATGCTCTTTAACTCCTATGTGTAGCATCTGACATCGCCTTGTTTGTTGCTATAAACAGTAACAGCCTGACATGCAATTTACCTACACCTGATCAGGGAGCACCAGACATTGCATAAATATTATCAAAAGGACGCATACGCGTTCAGCTCGAATTTAATTTGCGTACCACTTATACACTTCGCCTTTTTCGATGCAACAGCTAGTGCTCGCGGCACAGGTCAGTACGCGGCTTAGCAAAATAGAAACGAATATTGAACAACTTGAGATGAGTATCAAACTTTAAAGAGAGAATATTATAATTTTAAGGAATAGAATATTAAATTAGTTTAAGTATGAAATACGTTAAATTATCTATGTATTATATTATTTGAATATTTAAATTATATTTTTTATTTTTAATAAAACATTATTCTTGGCGATTATGTAATCGTTTTTAATACTATTATAAAAAAAATGTAAAATATTAAAAACATAATAAATACATTCATGTGATTTGTTTATGATGATAATTCTTTCCTCACCATATAAAATTTGTTTGATATTTCACATATTTCGCAACAGATGAAGCTGATGATTATAATATTGTCGGTATACATTTTTCAAGTGGGTGAGATTCCAAGCCAGGCTCGATGATTCCATTATGGAGAAAATTTATTTGGAATGCAAGAGTCTTCTCCAAGGGATCAGAAAATTTTGATGCGTGTTGGCTATACAAGTACGGTTCTTACAATAATATGGAAAAACTTCACCTTGTTTAAAGCCAAGGCCTGTCATTATCGCCTGTTTCTTTGATACTTATAACGACTTTTTGTAAAAAAGTGTGAAGATCCAGAGTGTTTTCGCTATTTCTTCCTATTTCATACATTTTCTTAGTTTGAAAGATACAAAAAAGTTTATACGTGTAAAAATACCTACTTCTTACTGAAATATTACTTGTTTCATTGAAGATTCAACAAAATGTGTAAATTAGAAGTCATATTAACCCTATTTTGTGCTTCTTTGTGAAGAAACTTTTCTATCTTGCTTCCTTTTTTTGTGCCATATCAGGTCCATAGTCCAAACGTTGGCGTTCACTGTGACCAATCTTTCCTTTCCTGGGATATTCTGAACTTTTTATTTATTTTATTTTATTTTATTTTATATATTTTATAAAGTTATAAAATTAATTTTTATTCTATAACTTAATTTTACTTTTTACAATAATCAAATATTTAATTTAACATAAATATCATCTGAATTTCATAATACTAACTTATAACTAATTTACTTACTTCTTATAACTAATTCTAGGTATATAATTACTATCTAATACAACATATTTACACTTCAAAGATTTAAAAATTAATGACGAAGTCTTACAAAGTTATAAGTATTACAAAGTTTGAAGAATTTAATAATTACCTTTTACATATATCACACAAAGCCTGCGAAAAGAGGATAGTGTTCGAGCTTCCTTCAGGTTCACAGGAAGATCGTTATAGAGTTTGATTCCTTTATAGAATAAACTATTCGACGTTCCCGTCAACCTTACTTTTGGTACTCTGATATCTCCTCCCCTTCTCGTAGGGTATCTGTGATACTCATGATTATACGCTAGATTCTGTCCCAGGTTCCTTGGAAGAATACCCTTTACAATTTTATATATAAAAATTAATGTATTAAGATATATTTTTTGTTTAGCTGTCATAAAGTTTAATTTTTCTAGCATAAATTTAATCCTTAAATATCTATTATAACCTAAAATTCCGCGCATCGATCTATTCAAAATTACTTGTAATCTATTTAAATGAGCTTCATTATTTAAAAACAGCAATGTAGAACAATAATTTATATGAGGCAATATGATAGTGTTTACAACAAGTTTTCTGGTACTTAAATCTAATTTTTTTCTTATTCTCAGGAAGAAACTAGTTTTTTTACTAATTTTTTATAACATGTTCAACATTTGACTTAAAATCCAATTTATTGTCTATAATAACACCTAGGTACTTCATTTCATTAACGAATTCAATTTCTTTTCCATATATACTTAGTGCCACTACCGTGTCCTCTGCATATTTACCGATTATCATCGCTTTTGTCTTACATGTATTTAATTTAAGTTTATTTTTATTAAACCACTCAGCCACGATATTAAGCTCACGTTGGATTGTACGTAAACCGTCACTAACGTTATCGCTTATCACATAAATCAAAGTATCATCTGCGAATAGTTTGATTCCACACATTTGTAAACACTTCTCTATATCATTCATATATATTATAAAAAGTAATGGTCCCAGTACTGAGCCTTGTGGAACTCCTAATGAAACCTCAAGTTCATCAGACATTGTATTTCCCACCTTAGTTTTTTGTGTTCTTGCACTCAGATATTGTGTGAACCATTTTTCTTCATTTTCTTTAATTCCGTATTTGCGTAATTTTGTTATTAAAAGAGATCGATCTATTGTCTCGAATGCTCTTTTTAAGTCCAGGAACACAGCAATTATTACTTTCTTCTTGTCAATATTTGTTTTCCAGGTGTCAATAATACTATTTAGAGCTGTTTCACACGAAAAATTATTCCTAAATCCTGATTGTTCTGTCGATAATATTTTATTTTTTTCCACATAATCGCATAATTGGTCTCTTACAATACATTCAAGGATTTGCTCATATTTTGGCAAGCAGTTTATTGGTCGAAATTCATCAAACCTTTTGGCATCTGTGATTTTTGGTATCGGGACGATTGTAGACGTTTTCCAAGTGTTGGGAAATAGTCCATGTCTCAGGGAGTTATTGATTAGACTAACTAAAAATTCACCGGTTATTTCTAACGAATCGTTGATGATTTTAACAGTAATACCATCGTGTGACGGTTTGTTTCTAATTTTATTGAGTATTTTTTTCAGGTATTCCAAGTTGATTAATTTGAATTTAAAGACAGTCGTGTGTTGTTCAATGCTTAGGCTCATGTTTTGATTAATAATTATGCTCTTGTGAATATCTTCCACACTAGATAAGAAATTTTGATTGAATTTCCGAGCAATATTCAGCTCATTCTCTTCAACACTGTTGGGAAATTCAACTATTCTTATGTTGGATTTTTCATTTGTTTGAATTACATTTTTTATTGCACTCCACATTTTTCTCGGGTCATCTTTATTTGTTTCTATTGATTTCATTATATATTTTCTCTTTTCAGTTTTTAATTGTTTGTTATATATGTTTCTAATTTGTTTGTGTTGTTGCCATATGGCATTATCCTGAGATATTTGAAATGCTTTATACAGATTATCACGTTTTATGCGGAGTGTGTTTAGATCAGGGTTGAACCATTTACATGATGTACTTCTATAAGTATGTGTTTTTAACGGCATTATAATATCGACACATTTTTTAAAGTTTGATATAAACTTTTCACCATCTTTATTTATATCTCCTTCATGACACCAATTCATAGTTTCTAAGTTATTACACAATATCTCTTTGCTATACACTTTAGTGTTCCGGCAAGTAAAGGTTTTGTGTAGGCGTTCTTTTTTATTGTCCTTAATTTCCACTCTTATTGTTTCGTGATCTGATATTTTAAAATATTCGGACACATTCACATTTAAATTAAAATCATTCGATATCACCAAGTCAATTAGGGTTTTTGAAGTTTCACTTATTCTCGTATATTCATTTACGAGTTGTTTTAAACCAAGGCTATGAATAATGTTTTTTAACCGAATGTTGTATGCTGAACTAGATCGAAAATCAATATTGAAATCTCCAAATATGTAAAATAGGCTATCATATTTTATGATTTTTTCTACATATCTTTCAAAAAAATCTAAAAATTTGGTATGGTTTTGATTTGGTGAATGATATAAAACAGAATATATTCCTGATCTAAACCCTTTACTGACCTTAATTGTTAGGATCCAAGTATTCCTTTCATCCAATACGTCTTTAATGATAATTTTATATGTAACGTCATTTTGTACGAGAATCATCACTCCCCCGGTATGTCTGCTGATAGAGTCGCATCTAACTGTCGTGTAACCTGAGAAAGTAACCTCACTCTCAGCTATATCTTCGCTAACACACGTCTCACACAATAACACTAGTTTTGGTTTTAGTTTATTTAGTTCGATTTCTACTTCGTCATAGTGAGCTACGATGCTCGATACATTCATATTATATATAACTTACTGTTCCACAGTATGGAAACCAGTCCATTCTCTTATATTAAACAGTCAGGACATCTGCCTTCTTCCAGCCACTCTGCGACCCTCGCCTTTCCCTTCAAAATTAGATGAATTAGCCGATATTTCTCTCCACTCGTGATTTGTACCAGAAATTTTGCAAACTTGCGACAAGAGTTCAAGCACTGCCCAGGTCGGTCCAAGATAAGCAAAAAAGTTCACCCTCACATCATTCAAAGCAAGGAAAGTTTTGTCATTCCAACCTCTATCTTCCTCTTCATGATGAGCTGAATCATTTAATATTTTCATACATTATGTGAAGGACAAACGGAGCATAATGCATTTCAATTAAGTTACTGATTCTCAGGTTTTATGAGCTCATCGCAAAACTTCTGTACTAAAGGTCATGTTGTTCCACGATATTATATTTAGCATACCATCTTGCAATGGACAAGCTTTGTTAGGTTGGTTCTTTATTTATCATCCTAACTGACTTAAATCATAAAAAATCTTTTCATTATAGGAGAACCATATAGCTTAATAAAATATGCGAAGTTACTTGTTCAAAGGTTTTTATGATGTTTAAGCAACAAAATATTCATAGTTCTGAAAATGGTCACTAGAATCTAGATATAATTAAAACATTGTACACCAACAAAGCCATAGGTACTCGTAACAAAGATGAGACATTCACAAAAATGGATACTACCTATATTAATATTTTGGCGCCAAATATATGACAGCAGTCTCAGTCTTTAAATTTGGTTGCACTCTGTAAAAGACGGTTGTTAGGCCTTAATGATTTGTTCCATTTAAAAATCGAAATTCAGTAATGAATCGTTAGGGTCAGTAGTTGTTACATATCCGAAAATATAATTGGTAGATTATTATTATGTGTGAAAATTTGATATGTAGCATTACTAATGAACCAGTCTTTAAATAAAAACAATCGATCATAATAAAATGTATATAGATTCCATAGGAAATTAATATTTTTCATAATAATGAAGGTACGCAAAAGAATCATTTATTTACGTTTTGACTTACTCAATTTTAATTGAAATTCATGAGAGCGTGTGGAACTTTGATGATTATCTTCATGTGACCGAATTAACAGCGAACTATTTCTGCCATCTCACGTAGGTCAGTTGTCACTGTTGTTGTCAGTTGTACCTAAGTTGGTTAAAAAGAATTAATAACAGAAATAGGAAAAAGACAATATCGGATATCACAGTGATACCTAGGCATTGAACTCTCTAACCAGTACGATCTTGAAAACGAAGTTAGAAATCAGGCAAACAAAGCAGCAGCTATAGACGAATGCCTGTAAGACATTGTGTGGGAAAATAAGTTTAAGTTTGAGGAAAAAGAGTAAAGTGCATATCTTCAAGACATATGTATATACTGTCTTGATATACGCAATTGAAACTCTGGCTAATAATACCTCCAGAACGGAGTCTATTCTCCATACAACTGACATGAGGACTATTCGCTCCATCGCGGGTATGTGCAATGTAGACGACGTCGTGAGATGGGGAAGAATGATACCTACGAAGACACTACTTGAAGGATCATGTCTACAGAATGGGAAACTACCGAATAGCCAGGTGGAAGACCGTCAGCAAACCGCCCAAGAGATGGCAGGACAGCTGGTAGTCGATGTCCGCGCAAGGAGTATCCGACCAAAACAGATCGTAAGATCTAGACGAAGAATAAGTAGAAGAAGACAGCAATGTCTTCTGATAATCTTTCCAACACTGGATAAAGCAGGAAGAACTTCCTTATTTATTTTATTTATAAAAATATACGGCGAAAAACGCCAATTAAAATGTTACATACTTATAATAATTACAAAAAAAAATACAAAAATACAATATAAGGAAATTTTACGTCCATATTTTTTACATCTTAGTCATTTTGAATAAAATTCACATCGATCATTAAACGAACAGTGGCTCAACAATAATACAACAACAATCAAAATCAAATTGACAACACAATAATTAATAAATATTTCCCAGCTCTCTCCATAAAACCATAACAAAAAAAACAACGATACATCTCAAAATGATACGTGTGTTGGTTTAGGATTTTGCACAATGAAAATGTGACATTGGTGAATCGATTTTCGAGTCTTGGCGGTTGGTTTGTTGATTTATGATGGTGTCGAGTTTTATATATATATATATATATATATATATATATATATATATATATATATATATATATATATATCGCAAACTCGACACCATCATAAATCAACAAACCAACCGCCAAGACTCGAAAATCGATTCCCCAATGTCAGTTAATCATTCTGTTTCAAGTAATTTAATATGTCATTTTTAAACACTTGGAGACTGTCAGCAAATATATCAGTCCGATCACCCACCAGGTTTCCCAGTCTGTGAATCCTCACAAGAGGTGAGTAGTATAGGTAATTGCTTCGAGTATGAGTCTCATGAAATGTCAAAGCGGTTCTAGTGGGCCTAACAGGAACCTTAAACTGAATACACTCTACCAGACTGGGGGAATCTATGGTCCTGTTCAGGAGATTGTGCAAGAAGCAGAGATCAAACATTGTTCTTCTGCTCTGCAAACTAAGAAGGCCGAGCTCGCTCATCAGGCCGGCATAGTCAATGTTCTCTATTGGGATACCCTTTTTGTAATAGCCTGTCATGGGACACTTTGTCAAACGCTTTCGAAAAGTCTGTGTATACGGAGTCGACTTGCCCCTCCTTGAAATAATATTTTATTTTTATTTTTTTTTTTTATTTTTTTTTTTATTCAAACAAACTTACAGTCATTAAATAAAATATTACAAAGTTCATTGAATATTCATTATATTATAGTGCTGATAAATTAACAAATTAGTGAGTGTAGATCTTTTAGGTGTAAAACCATGTTGTTGAACTGTTATTATCCCATCCTATCCAAATAAATCCTTTCCTTCTTATGTTTTCCAAATTTGAATCCACTGCGATTGACCCTGCGCGACCTGGTAGCCGAATAAACTGTTTAGCGAACATTTTAATCGCGGAACTGGGTATCTTCTATTCTTTAATTGGGATTCCTATCCTATTAATTCTCCTCACTCTGTTAACTTCTGCAAATGGTCCCTGTCGTCTCATCCTATATATTATCATTGCTGCAGGTCAAACCATTGTAGAATCTTGGCGGTTGGGGGTGTGTGACTGAGTTAGTATGTACCTCAGGGCCCCCACATGCCCGGTGCTACCGATGCTACGGCAACGGGGCCCGTGGGCCAAGGGGGCCCGCAAGGACGGGGGAATAAATTAAAAAGTAGAACTATAGAAATCATAGAAATAAAACCAAAATACAGTCACTAGGACTAGATTTATGTGAATCAATGCTTATAATTTAAAACATGGTGATTAATTTTGAGACGGTACGAAGTGTGCATGGTCAGCTCGGTAATACATAAAATATAACCATGGTTCGTAATGTATGGTTTATAATGTAACCACCAATTTCCTACGACAGTTATTATTTTATATGTGTGAATAATCAGGGCCGTCGCGTGGATTTTAGGCGCCCAAGGCGAGGCATCAATCAGCGCCCTCCCCCCCCCTTGTAAATTTTTTTATTCCAGTTTTAGTTCGGGAGGATGATACTCTAGCTCTTTAGAGCCACTCCATTATCCACCAACTATGGACCCGCCGTGTTTCGTGTTGGTACATTATTTATAAAATAACTAGTTTTTGAAAGGCACCCACTAACTCAATACCGTTTTTAAATCAAATGAATTAAGAGAGGTGTCAGAGAACGAACTAATCTTTGTGTTAAGATAAAACGCTCAAACCCACTTATTCATCGTCTACCTCATCTCACAGCCTGCATCCACCTAGTTAAACAATAGCCTATGCCATGTCCTATTTTAACATATTATATTCCGCGAAGCGCATGAGACAGAATAAAATTAATTTATAGTATTGCCTCAGAACAGACCTGCGTCTAGTGAGGCAATAAATTCCATTATGTATTGTGTTGATTTGTAATTGAAATGTATATTATGTTGTTGGAATGATATAATATAATAATATAATAATAATAATAATAATATGATTTGGAAAAAAACATCTTTTTGCATAAAAAACAAATAAACTTTTTATTACAAACTTGGCATTCGAATGGCTTTTATCAGTTTTATCCGCGATGATTTAGCATATGGGTGTTTATTAAACTTTTTATTGAAAATATTGCATTCGTATTGCTTTTTTCCGCTATGAAGTCGCTCGTTCCCTGGATTGGCGCCGTCTCTTAGCCAAAATTTCCTGTTGCTCGCTCGGTTGCAATGAAAATCAAGGATGAAATGAAAATAAAATTTGGTTAGAGTTTTTTTAAAAATTGACTAACTTTTTATTGCAAATATTATATTCCTTTGACTTTTCTCAGCTATTAGTTCGCATGTGAATTCCTGGACTGTACTACAAACAAAATAGAATATGTTTTACCGACGGCGGCGCCCCTCGTATCGCGGCGCCCAAGGCGACCGCCTCGGTCGCCCCACCCACGCGACGGCCCTGTGAATAATCAAGCAAACAAAAATATTTAAGATTTTATTTGTTCAATTATGTTTTTACCAGTATTTAAAATAAATGAAATGAAATGAAAAATAATTGTAATAAAAGTTAAAAAATGTATATTGTAAAAAAGGGTCGAAAATTCTTTTTTTGGTAGTGAGAGGGGGGCCCGGGGCCCATCATGACTTTTAGCAACGGGGCCCAGGAAATAATGTGGGGGGCCTGATGTACCTACATAAATCAAATGCAGCATGCACTATTCTTAGGGATAAATCAGTATGATAAGCACCTTCGTATGTAATATCTGTATATAAAAATGGATCCCTTATCTCATTGGTCACAGCATCGCGCGTGAATGTCAAGACCAATTTCGCTAATTATTTCTTACTTGTGTTTGCTGTTTGCTGTTACCAGGAGATTTTAAAAGCAAAATACAAGAAACAAGCTTAGAACGTTAGATAATTAAAAAAAAAAACTTAAAGTAGGTACCTAACCTTCCTAGTGGTTTTGACGATATAAACTTTTCTATTTTTAATTTCAATTGGCATTGGACACAATGGTATAATAAGAAAGGTTTCATATTTTATCAATGATTGGCTGTAGGTATTTCGTTCAATTTTGTTTAAATTTGCACTGTAGACTAATTATTTTACTTGCACTAAAATTTCTACATAATCAAATATTTTGTGCGCAATCTACCATAATAAATCATATTGTGTAGCATCGCATTACGCATAAATCGCAGAGTTTAATTTCGATTTTAATCATAATAAATTAGCACTTTTTTACGTATATAAAGGTGTCAGTATAGACGGCGGAACTTTTTGTCTGAGGCAACGTTCTCCAGTCAACCGGTCCGGTCCAATCTGAGACATGAACATATTAATTATAGTTGTAGTAATGCTGGTAGAAACTATTCTTAGAACGTTGTGCACCAACAAAGCCAATAGGCAATAAATATGAGACAGTAACAAAAATGGATATAGGTAGTCACCTAAATTTCTACTTGTTGCATACATGGGATTTTTCGACATGTTGAACATGTTGAGAATTCTCATGATTAGGAGTTTCGGAGACAAACATTACCACCTAATGGCGAACGTTGTTAACGTAAAGTGATGAATGAAATAACAGTAGAAGACGGTCGTATGCCCGTAGTGGTTTGTTCCATTTAAAAATCGAACATTAGTAATGAATTGTTAGAGTCATTAGTTGTTATTTTTTCTTTATTCTCTCGAACATAGGTATTTAAAGTTTTTAATAAATTTCTGGATTTTCACAGAAAAATTTCAGCAAATGAGTAAAATAAATCATCTTTGGAAGAAGTAAAGCGTGACGGATATCAGCTAGTTTAATAATATAAAATACAGCTTTTAGGTATCTCAATGCTATGTTCATCTTTAATACATATATCGTTGTAAAAACGTGTGTGACGCATATGTTTCTAATATCGTCTGCTAAGGACACTCAAGTACCTACACAAAAAAATTAACATGGTCCCATAATACACTTTTATTGTTCTCTATATTTATACATTTGTAAGTGTATTAACGCTACTATGTATGTCATGAATCTGTTGTGAGGCAAGACCCATACAAAGTTATGGAATTTCTGATGATGATTCTTACAATTTTGTTTGAAGTAGCGCGT
The DNA here is from genome assembly GCA_963576905.1 of Mystacides longicornis. Classification (NCBI taxonomy): domain Eukaryota; kingdom Metazoa; phylum Arthropoda; class Insecta; order Trichoptera; family Leptoceridae; genus Mystacides; species Mystacides longicornis. The sequence goes on along the minus strand of OY756429.1, from coordinate 14,136,983 downwards.
TGAATAGATTTCTAACAAACGTATGCCATATAGAAATAACTTTTTGATGCATACCTACATTAGCAATAAGTGTTCGATTTTTAAGAGATTAATCTTTATACAAATTTGAAATACTAAGGACTTACGACCGTCTTCTACTGCTGTTTCGAAGGTTGGCTTATTTTTAATCACTCATCGTGTATAGGTAACAAAAAAAAAAACTTGCAAAATTAGTCCACCCGTTTATGAAACACGCGTTCTAATTTTAAAATTACCTACTTGTGTTTAACAGAAACTGTCAGTTTTTTATAGTTGGTGCGGTTGATGAAATGCGGTTGGAAAACGAGGGTATAAAACAGATGCATGGATTATAATTACATTGGTTAAAAGGTAATCAATGTATCATAAGGTATACAAATTCGAAATTGTAGTTCGGACTACAGGACAACGTCCGTTGTGTGGAAAGGTTGTACATTCATTCGGGTCTAACTACATATTTCGTAAATTACGAATTGAGAGTGTGGGTCCGCTTACGGTATAACGTTAAAGCCTCGTCAAAGTATACGAAATTGAAGCTCTTTTGTTCCATTTTAGGTCTTATCGTTACACTTTTGTCCAATAAAAACACCTGTCAGATGACAATTATTGTGGGTGTGTGCATGGTAAGCGGGTGTGACTCATATTATTTATTTGCTCAAAAAGGTTCAAATTCTTATATTTTTTTGTTCATTCTCTCCAGAAAATAGAGTATACGTTGATGAGCTGGCAAATATAAACAGAAAACAAGAAACGTTGTCAAGTTTCTGTGAATAAGTTTAGTATCAGCATACGATCAAGTATACGATCTCCAATTCGATACTTATGACCATTGGTAGTAAATGAGTCATTATTCTATGTGAGTCTTAAAATTTATTTAGTTCAGCTTTGGTTCTGTATAACATTATTTTTACTAAGGAACAAAGAAGCGTTTGCAATAAAGGACCATTTCTACTTGGTTAAGTAGCAGGTTACTATGTGAATCAAAAGTTAGTGTCCACTTCTGTTAAATTTCCATAATATGTCCAAATTATTAATATACCTACCTACCTACTTACCTACTAATAGAATTCATACATCACTCTGGAAATTATGTTTTTTATTCTTCTCCTTTTTGGCATTTCATCCACAAGGAGGATGGTTTTGCCATGGAAAATATCTATCAGGTTTTAAAAAAATATTTTCGAAATCTTTTTTTCTTCTTTTTTTCACAATACCTACTTGAGGAATCCTTTAGGTCCAACGCATCAATCAGTGGTTAGATAAATTTATTCTACAGAAAAGTCTTTGAGATATTATACATTACCTAGACGACAAACAACTGGGCAGAAATTAAAAAAAGAGAGCAACCAAATTTAAAACACTGCGACTGCTGTCATGTATTTGGCGCCAGGATATGACTATATCCATTTTTGCAAATGTCTCATATTTATTGCCTATTGGCTTTGTTGGTGCACAACGTTCTAATTATGTCTAGGTTCTTGTGACCATTTTTCAAGACTAGATCTTAAAGAATATGTAACAACTACTGACTAACAATTCTTTACTTCTTTTTCTTTGAGTCACAATCCTAGGATTGGTCTGCACCAAGCATGCTGACTCTTCTTCTCCACTCCTCCCTGTCACTGGCCAACCTTTTCATTTCTTGGTAGGTGCTACAGCGCATGTCCCCGATCACCTGTTCTATGTAGTTATCCCTGGGGTGGCCTCTGTGGTTATCATTACTAATGTTCATAATTTTATGTTAAATCATTGTAAAACTTCAAGTTCTAGAATGATATTATAAATTACAATAAATATGAATCAAATTGAAAAAACATCAGAACCTAAACTTAAATATCTGGTACAATACAGATTACCTACTAGTCAAAACATGACGTCATCAGCTGACATCAAATCTGGCACAAAAAAAGCTATAATGCATAGAAATTCCCATCAAAATCAATAGATTTCAGTAGGTATAGCGATACTGTAATCTTCTTGATATCCTTGTATAGGATAGTTTTCAATTGATGCGGCTGTAAGATTCTTTCCATCACATTATCCACAACATACCTAATTCATCGTATAGATGGCTATCAAGAACTTTTATTAGAGAGGCTATTTCACATCACGCCCCGACTCTTGTTACCTTTCTTTACGTAAGGCTATATTGCAAATTTATTATTGTTGAATGAACTAGCTATGCACTTTTTTGTAGTCTTTGGGTACGATTTGTTTTGTATATGTGTTTCAAAGTCAGTATTATAGAAAATATGTTATTATACAGAGTGGCTATGTCTGCCCTAAATTTCGCGGGTTTTTTTTTTCCAACAAAAAATATTCCTTGAAAAAGTGGTTATTCCTACAATTTTTTGCGACTTCTATGGTTTGCAAAAAATAAGCGCGTACGTAGACTGTACCTACTTGTTATAATATACTGTCGTTTGACTTATGTGACGTTTTGTTAGCAAATGTGCAATGTGTTTTCAAGTCGCTTCTAGGTTTTAATTTCTGAATATAAAGAGTCAGGTGGTCATAAGAGACATTTGCTGAATCACCGAATAATTATAGTCATGTTGATTAACCAGACAATTAAAAAAAAATGGAGGAAAAACTCATAGAAAAAGTTTTTAATAATTAGGGTTAATACACTATCACAATAGGATTGTTTTCTTCGATATCCCATTAGAATGCAATCAATAATTTCTAGGAATTTTAGATAATTATTGTTTTCTGTAAAGACTGTCTAAGAGTGCTGCAATCCCCACCACCGCACGTCTTCCCGAGGAACGAGTTCTGTGCAACACGTCGTGATACAGCACTGTGCCTGTCTTCAGCCGGGAATATCATCATTCGACTCTGGTGCATTAGTTCGACCGGTCATATCATCGGAAGGTCGGATCTAATCGCTCTCACTGTTCAAAGTTTCAACTTCTAAGTTTCAATATAATTATTCAAAATCATATACGCTTATTCTTAAAAGACGTTTTGGTTATATAAGTATAAAAATGCTTAGCAATACGGCAAAGTTTATGTTAGTGTTATCTTTTATTGTGTGTTTATTTATTGGGAATTCTTCATCCCATTGTCCGAAAAACTGCCTTTGTGATAAAAGTTCGGTAAGATGTATGAATATCCATATGGAGAATATACCGCTTATACCAGCAGCTACCAGCGTCCTGTAAGTATCCTTGAATTCTATTACTATTATTACTTTACTATTATTTCTACTTATTTACTATTATTTTTTACTTTTATTTTTTTTTATAAATTAAATAAATCTAAAGGAATTTTCACTTAGTAAATCATTAAGAGATTATGCAGTATCTTATAGACACTTTATTTTACTTAATTACCTATTATAAATTAGATTCAAATTTCTAGGGAAAAATACCTTTATTTTTCTGGTGCTATCTTAATTCCAAGCTTGAGTTGGCACCTGTAAGCCAATTCACAAAAAATGTTTAAGTATAGAACTAGTAAAATTTTTAAAAATTAAGGGCCCCTAAGTTATTAAGTTAAGTTCGAACTAAACTTTTTCGTGAATATAAGGGAGCAAAATAATACGATATTTCTGATCTTCTAAAGACCGCTTATGTATTCAACTTAGTTCTCATTTATTATTATACTTTGTACCTAAATATTTTTTTTTATAACATTATTTTATTTTTGAGTATAAAATTTATAGGTAGGTACTATAAGAATCTCACTATTTAATAGTGATGCCTCAAATCAGTTATGTAAATAAGAAATTAACCGGTAGCTACTCGTACCTCAAACGATTCATTTTCTTTTATTGAATTATTGGTCTCACTTGCTTATATTTTCTTGAAATGTATCTCGCGTAGGTACACGGCTTACTGAAATGTATCTTTATGCCCACGCAAAAATAATTAGTAGGTAATAACAACGTGTGTCTAGTATAAGGAAGACGGTCGGTTGATTAGGGTACAAATCCAGGAATTAACCATAGTGCGAACCCAAAAAAATCGTCAACTGAATCTTTGTGCTACCAATTATTTATATCTAGGTGTATGGTCACAAACTTTTCAATAAGAAGTAATTGCATCTAGGGTTGAAATATTGTCTTACATTGTTCGAATGTCCAGAGAATACTGTAAGACCTGTAGGCTTAGACAAATTCAAATTAGCGATCGACTACAAACAAATTCTTCGACAATGTAGAGTAGAAAGAAAATTAACCGTCCACATTTTATATAAGTGTCATTGTTTGGTTAAAATAATTGTTTATATGTTCCAGTGGACAGGTGATTTTTTCGCACTATACATTGGCGAAATCTTCGTTTGTAGTCGAACGCCAATTTGAATTTGTCTACGGGGGCTGCAGTTCATTTCGTATGGGTATTTGTTAGTGATGTTAATAAATCCGGCAGCTAGCCATTTTCTTCTTCAACCCCACAATCTTTTCGAGTTCATATCAATCCTTTATCTCTCTTATTCCGTACAATCCTGTCGCAGGTCAATCTCTGTATCTCCACAAGGGGTGAATGTTTTTTTGCGCGCGTAGTAATCATGTATAGGATCAAATTGGAAACACATTCATTGTTTTAAACTTAAAGTTAATTTCAAGATATTAAAATAAACATTATCCACCAATAGGTTATAACTTTGTTTTAAAAACTGCAATTCATTTATATATAAATTAATGCATGTGTATGTTAATAACATTTAATCATACTTAAAAGTAATGATTCAGATAAAAGGTATAATCCATGGTAAACATTCTCGTAATGTTTAGCTATTCCAAACAGAACAATAGACATTTCGTCGGAATTCTGGTGTGCGCCCGCGGCCGTTTCCATGAAACCTTACGTAAACTGAAATGTTCGTTTGACACATTGCACGTCATATTATCTTATTGGCACACATTTGGAAGATTCACAAATCTAGTATAACTTGAAGCAAAATCTGTCGGACGACAGTCATATAAAAGGGTCATTAATAATTATTTTATCTTACCATAATAATTCGGTAAAATTTGATAATGATGGACTTCTATTCTTTCAATAACATATAGAATATCGTAACGTATATCACGTGTGATTTATTAACTACAACACCGCCATCTCTTGGATTTTTTTAAAAGTTCCACATCTAAAGAGGAATTTATCGTTTTTATTACAAACTTATGACCCATCGAACTTTATCCCGCACCCGAATCAACAATAATCATTATATGCATAATGATTTGAATTATAAGCTTATTTTATTTCAGTTTTTATGTCATAATCCAAATCCAAACTCCCTTTAGACCCCACTTAGGGGCATAGGGAGGCAACAAGAGCTCTCCATTGCGCTCGATCTTGCAAAATGTTTATGACCTCCTACCACACCATGTCCATATCCCTCAGCTCTGCTTCGAAGGAGCGGAACACAGTATGAGAGGGTCTTCCTCGTCTCCGGGACCCTGATGGGAGGAAGAACAGCGCTCTCCTCGGCCAACTGTCATTCGGCATCCTCAACACATGTCCCAGCCAAGTCCATCTCCTCCACATAATAGTAGAGGTGATGGGCTCACGCTGGGTGCGCCGGCGTATAGCGTCGTTCGTGATGCGGTGGTACCATCTTATACCCAAAATTCTCCTGAGGCACTTCGTTTCGAATGCAGGCACTTTTTGTGCCTGGGCCAAAGTCAGGTGCCAGGACTCACACCCATAAAGGAGAATGGGCAACACACACGCATCAAACAGTTTACATTTCGTCTCGACACTAAACGCCGACGCCTTCCATAGCTTGGTCATGTTGTTGAAGGCGCCACTTGCCATACCGATACGTATCGGGAGCTCAGCCCCGAGGTCACCAGTGGTGGTAATGGTTGCTCCCAGGTACTTGAATTTATACACCCGGTAGACCTGGTGACCATCGATGGTTATCGGTAGCTGTTTATCGGGGCAGGCATTATTCGCCATGAGCTCCGTTTTACTGTCTATTGACTCGAAGGCCGAGGCGCGCTGTTTCGTCGCAGAGTCTTGAAACACTGCGCTGTAATTCCTCCACTGATCAACGCATGTCATAAACTGTATTTAATTCATGGAATAACTCAAAATTATTTTTTCATTCTGGATTATGTCGAAGTTCGACGGGCGGGTCAGCTAGTTGTCCAATAAATCAGTGTTATACCTAATACCATCATCAGCCTTCACTCGTCCAGTATTGGACATAGGCTCCTTTCCCGACTTCCACGATTCTCCGTCTCTTGTCATTCTATGCCATTTGCCGGCCACTCTCCTAATATCGTCAGACCACCTCAGCTGTGGTCTACCTGGGTTTCTAGGACCAAGTCTTGGTATCCACTCCAGGGTGTCTCCACATCTGGCCGGCACAGTTCCACTTTGGTGACGCTTTTTTATGAGTAACTTTGGTCCTTTCTCTAATCCATTAATTTCGCTTCCTGTCTCGCAGACTAATGTTTAACATCCTTCTCTCCATCGTTCGTTGTGTTACTTATTGGAGTTTTTGTATTGACCGTTTCGTAAAGGTGGTAGTTTCAAAACCATACGTCAATACTGAAAAGATGCACATATCAAATACCTTTTTATTGAGTTGGTTGGCGAATCGTTTGGACTTGAGTATATAGGACAGTTTACCAAAAGCAACCCGAGCCAAGGCTCTTCTGCGTTCAATTTCTGCTTCCTGACAGTCTCTACCAAGTTTGACCGAGGTATATTTAGGAGTCTACTCTTACAATAACCTCGTTCTCTATCATTAGTGGTCTAGCAAGGCTGTTCTGAGGTGCTCATAAATTTGTTTATGATTTATTCATTTTTAGTCCTACTGAACGCGAAGCATTGCTGAGATCTTTTATTCCAATAATTATTCTTAATAACTTTTCGCATAAAACAACGATATCGTCTCCAAATCTCAAAACAGAAATTATTCATCTATCTATACTAATTCCCCGGTTTGTAAGGTCGAGTTATTTTTTTTTGTTTAAAGATTTACTCGAGTGCGACTGTGAAAAATTTGAGACAGATATTATCTCCTCTTTTGATTAAAGCCAATAATTATTCATTTTACCGTATAGGTACTTATATATTCCGGTAAAGTAAAATTGAGACCAAGGTTATTCTTCCCGTAATAAACCTTTGAACTTATTACATATTTTTTATCGATTTACCTAATACTATTTCCCACGCAGATCATTATTTGTGTCAAAACGGAAGAACAATATCCATAAGTGTAAAAAAAATATTTTCTGTAGTTGGATTGATTTTGTTATAGGTGTGTTTGAAAAAATTTCTGGTGTGGTTGGAGTGTTTCCACGAAAAAACCGAGCTACGAAGGGACCGTTCAAATTTTACGCAATGCAATTTTTCGACATCCCCCCACCCCTCCCCCCCAGATGTACAGTAACGTTTTTTTGCCCCTCTTCCCATTCTCTAAACGTAACCTAACACCCATATATTACAATTATGTTTGCCTAAAAATCTCAATTAATTAATTAATTTATTTTATTAATTTTATAAAGTTACTTTGTTACGGCCCCGGAAATACATAGTAACATTTTTACTAGAACCCCCCTCCCTTAATTGCGTAACGTGATACTTGAACAGCCCCGCACGAACTTACCAATTATTATATGGGACTCGAGTATTTGCTTAGTGTGACATCTTTCACACTAAGCAAATGCTTGTGTCGTGAAAGTGGAAATGGTCGGCACCGCCGGTATTCGAACCCACGACCTCCGATACGATTGATACCACTGGACTACCAACCACCTCAAATATCACGAACGTCTACAATTACGTCTACGTCTACAAAAACAACGTTTTAAAATCACAAGTCATTTTTTTTTCTTTTTTAATTTCGATTTTTCTAAGGGAGTTACTCCAATTAAGTTTAATATACTTGGCATACAAACCACAGGAAAAACTTCCCCAACTAATAAGCTTTCCGAAAAGGTATAAATGTTTTCCACTTTCTGTCTCAATCAGTAGGGCTATTCTCTTAATCAATCGCTTTTAAAAATCACATAAAAATCACTTAACGATAAGATTAAGACACGATCGCAAGCAGTCGTATTCACAAAACTATCGGAATCTAATCATAATCCTATCTTGAACTGGATCATTTTCATACTGATATTTCAAACATAACGATTTTTTAAGATATCTACTAGATATCTTGTTTTGTGAATACCATTCCGCCATTTTATGATTTTCAATCAATCAAGATAAGAGCGTATTAAGACCGCTACGAGAATAAGGGCCCAGGATCTTGAAAATCCTCTCATTTCGTTGCTTCGAGGCAAATTCGATGGACATAGTTCATATACTTAATCCCACTTAGGGGCAGAGGGAAGAAACAAGGCCCTCCAATGGGATCGATCTTGTTCGACTTTAGTGACCTCCTCCCACACAATTTCCAAATCTTTCAGCTCCACTTGGAAGAAACGGAATACGGTATGAGAGGGTCATTCCCTAAACTCTGATAGGAGAAAGAAAAGCGATCGCATTGGACATGGTGTAGGAGGAGGTAATTGATATTGTGCAAGACTCAATGCTGAGGAGAATGCATGTAGTCTCCATATACCCTTAAATGGGGCTACAAAGGGACAATTTATTGCATCGAATTATTTTATTCAACGTAAAGATCTTGTCTTGAAACCGTCATGAGAATCTGTAAAGATTTATAATGTTGAACATCCATTCGTCATAAATGATTACTTCAACAGATGGAGTTTTTTTGTGATGTAGTTTTACCCAAGCCAGGTCAGGACTTGACAAGAGGATATTAATATACATACATATATTTCATTTCGTTTTTTATTTTATTTAGTTCATTATCACGGATGTAGTAAAGATTAGAGCTCTAGGAAAAATATATGTGCAGAGACTCTATGTGACATAATATCTTAGACCACCATCAGTTTAGTTCGCCATTAATTATCATTATTACATGCCATATCTCATCACTTAGGTTGCGATGGGTACATCGTTTACATGTTGGAAAAAATTTGTACCTTTCAAATAATTATCAAATTATGTCTTTCAAATCCCACTCGTCCAATAAATAAGCAATCTTCAATCGTTATGTCATGGATCGTTACGTAACTCAGCATTTACACATTAACCCTGCAATAATCAAACGAAACAAGAGCTGATTTTCGAAAAAAAAGGCTTTTCTCTTCGCCAAACCAGCTAAGATATCATTCTCGAAGAAAGAAACCATCTTCTCACGAAAACTTGTCAAAGTCTGCCAAATTTTGGGGATATAAGGCCCGAAATTACAATGCAGGCTTAAGGTCCGCCTCAACGTTAAGGAGCACATAAAGATTCGCTTATCAAAATTATGCGAATCACAATGTCTCTTTAGCACGAATTCGCGGCTTATCCTACTCATTATTATTATTATCGTGTCGAAACCAGTAAAACCAATTAAACTGATCTCCAGTACTGCGCAAAATGCACAGCGCGTGGAGATTCGTCAAAAATATCCTCCATAGTGCATGGAGGATATTTTTCCTACTCGTGAAGTTAAGGGATACCCTGGGGTGTCCTCAACAGCGTAAAACTCGCTTAACTCAGTTATTTTTTTTTTTATAGATTTTTTCGTAACCCTTTATTTGATTATTTGACCACTACATTGGCCGCTATAATACACTGTTCGCTCTGTTTGAAAATAACCACTTAAACTACTTTTGTTGGTTATGTTTATTATTGAATATTTCACTTTCTATATCTGCATCTCAATTTAGTTAAATAATCAAAGCAAAGGTAACGAAAAAATCCAAGTCAGAATCAAATAGCGAACATAAAACCAAAACAACAACAATAGCGCGCGTCCCGGTGAACATGACAGATGTGGAGCATAATGCATAGACAAAACCACGATAAGACTAAAAGGGCTACCAACTTAACCATATCTACGGCTTAGTCAAGCCACGGTCGAATTTTGATTAAAATTCTCTTGAGAACAGTAAGCTCCACTTAACTATTAAGCTTCCTCAATAAAGCTATACAGGATAAGCTACATATTGTAATTTTGGCCCTAAGAAACCTATCATCCACAACGCTTACTATCATCATTGTCTTCATCGTCACAGCAGTCAGTGATCTTTCATAGCTGCCTTCAAGGAGCTTCTCTATCTTGATCAGTCATTGGGTGCCAACTTGCAGTTATGCTGCCCTAGAATCCGCCAGTCTGCGACAACGTCATCCAACCATAGTTGTTATGCTCTTCGGAAAGTTCTTCCGCCAATTGGGTAATTAAAGTTCAACACCCTTTTAGGTAGTTGCAGATCCTTCATACGGAGTAAGGGAACAAGACAGTGCAGTGGAATTAATATTTTATGGATACGATGATGTTCTGGTAGAGATCAGTCTGGTGTTTCATTTTGTACGTTATGTCTGGTTCGTATATACTGCGTATGATTTTTAAACTTCCTTATTCATCATTATATTGATGATCTTGAAAGCCCTAAGTGAGCCTTGTCTGAATTCAGGGGTCTCCTTCCCCCGTTGCTTTGGTTCTCTAGCTCCTAATATTAGCTGTACATAGTTTCATCTACGCTATTCATCCATCGCATCCTTATGATCTTCGTCGACCCTGTGCAACAGAATGTCAGGTGTTTTATTGGGCTATGGGTTCTCCCGTATTATGTAGCCAGCCAATCTCAAGAAAGGGCTGATAAAATCAGCCTCATTTTTGAATCGACGACCCCGTTGTATATTTTATTGACCCATAGATCTTTCAAAGGTTATTGATATGGATATCTCAGTCTGTTAGGTTGTTACCCTGGTTTCGAAGGCATATTATTATTATGTGAGAACTGAGTATCGACGTCGTGTATATTAGGGCTTTGGCGTCTTATATGAAAAGCTAAGCGAACACACACTTCACACTTCCAATATTATGTTCTCTGATTTTTCAACCTCGTGCATATTATAACGTAAAATACTTTTGGAAGAGCTTGAAAAGTTCAATAATTATTGTAGCGGCGTTTTGTGTATGTAGTTCATCCAATATATAAAATACATCTGAGACTAAATAAAAAACTACCTATGGAATGCGTTCCCCATTGGTACTATTTGTGGAGTAGGTACCTACTCTGAAGCAGCGCATAAACGGTGGTGGCGCTATGCGCATCCGATGTTATTATTGTGAGATAATCCAGCTATCAATAAATTCTTGGAATCCTCCGATACTTTATTAATAATAAAATAATACGGCAATTAATATTTTCACCAGACCAAAAATAAAAGTGGTCCAACCTTTGTTTTATTTTTATGTCGATACACACTGTCAGATTCTCACCAACTGCGTTTACCCGGAACATTAATTTTATTTTTATTTATGAGATTTATTTCATTTTATTTGTATTCTTTTACAAGTAAGTGTTAATCTGGACCATATATATCTATACCTAAAGGTATTGAATATTATATTATTATTGTATACCTGTATAATATGATAACGAATCCAAGTGCCCCGGTTAGGGACTACGGAAAACAAGAAAAATAAATAAATATGCACAGACATGATATACTACCATATAATATTGTAAGTGAAACATAGTTACATACCTACAATTAAGATATGCTTGACACTTGTGAGATCTTACATCCAACCAATTATAGAATCGAGATAAAACAAGACAATAGTAAACAATTACCTCACCCCACACCATGTCCAAAACCCGCAGCTCTGCTTCGTCGTCTTCGGGAGTTCGATAAGAGAAAAAAACATCCTTAACACTGTCCCTGCCAAGTCTAACTCTTCTATGTTATTATAATAATGGTAGAAGCGATGATTCCGCGCCATGTTTATTAAACCCCTCTTTAATAACCTGTTCAGAAGATCTAATATCAAGGTAAATTACATAGATGATGCTTTTTTTTTTTTTTTCTTAGGGGATATTTTGCGCTCCGACCTGAATTGGTCTATTGTGCTTCTAATAAAAATAGATGATGCTTAGAGATAGAACATGAAATGTCGATATCAGGAAGACCTATGAATCCGAAGACAACGTACGATGAGGCAGAGATAATATGAGAAAATTCTAGAGAGACCACGTTAGACAATGGATGTATCCAGAATACCACACAAAGCGGCAAACGAAAATCCCTGGAAGACTACCGAAAAGATCGACAGACAGCTGGACGAATAATATTATGATTTTAAACAAGAAGATGAGGTCAAAACGAAAGGTCATTGACATTCCGCAAGATCAACGGATTGAAGGGCTGTTTCTTCTTACTTGCTTCCCTAAGTGGAGTAATTAAGATAGTATTATATACATCAAAGAATTATCCGTTTTTTAAACATGTAGTTTTATGAGAGTACCTAAGTAACGTTATGGAATAGAATACGGGATACTAAATGATTGTTTCATAGAAACTGTAACCTAATGAATTATTGTAATTATTTACGGTCGTCTCCAGCTAGACGGTCAAATGGCTGGTATAAAATTAAATACTGCAGACGCACAACACACTCTTATTAATAAATTTAAACGTTGAACCGGCAATCACACATGATTTATCCAAGTCTATGAGTTCGGCTCCAGTTAAATTGAGGCGCGTCTAATAAAATTAACAACCGTATCAACTAAGGTTACCCGCAATTTATCAAAAGATTTAACAATAGGTCGTATTGATGAGTACCTACTTCCATTAATACACTTCATCACGGATCTATGTCATCCTCCTATAATATTAATAGGTACATATTCCTTTACTATAATACGTCACCATGTTATTATAATAATATGAACATATTATCAAACCCGTCACCAATGAAATTGAAGTACTAGTACGTACTAGAATAGAAATTCGGAACAAAACACTCGAAATTATCTGTCACTGTTTTTGGTAATATGGTGAAGGAACGTTGAGGGAAAGGAATAGCGTCACTTTAAAAACAGATCCTTTCAAGAAGAACTAAGAAGGAAGGGAAGGGGAGATAGAGTACTATATTACTATCACTAATAACCTTACGGACCAAGGGATTTCTTGGTCGATATAACCCCTGAAAAACCAAAACATGCTAAATATTGTAAAAATGCCATTTAACTAAATATGATGTTTTGCATCAAATGTAGGTACGTTCTATAAAATACCTATAGGGAAATTTTTTTGGAATCGAATCGTAAGACCAAAATAGAAGAAAATTACTAAAGGCCTACCTATACACATCTGAAAACAAGCAGTTATTATTATTTGTGTATAGGCATTAAAATTATATCTGAGCGTGAATATACCTATCACTAGAATTTGGCAGTTCGAATTATCAAAATATCACATTAGAAATTCGATTGTTTTTGTTATTTTGCTATCCTTCATGTTGCGCTTAGTAATAAATTTAAACATCAAGAAATAAAGAATCAAGAACATTACGATTGAACAATGACTTAATATTATGTAATATGGTGTGGTTGAGTAGCCCAGAGGTATCAGTCGACGGCTTTCGTATGTACAGCGTACTGAAGATTGTATAGGTTCGAATCTCCGTGCCGACCATTTTCCACTTGCACAACACTATCTTTGCTTTATGTTAAAGACTAGGTATCCCGACAGACACAAATCTGCGTACCAATATTTTTAATGTCAATGGTTGTCAGGTAAACAATAATTTTGAGACTTTTTCATAGATGGCGGTGGTGTCGCAGGAAAACCATTCCATACTAACTTTAATATTATATTTTATATTATTTCATAATATGCATTTTTTCAACTTTATAATGGTTATTCTGTTATCCGAAGCGGAGAAGAATCCAATGAATCAAACATCGGAAGAATCTGTTCAACCGATCTCGAGTTATAAGTGTTCGCACTAACCCGACTTTATTTTATATTAGAGATATCGAAAATGTATTTTCTATCACTTTGGATGAACCCATTCATTTTTGTTTAAAAAAATGACATAATTTTTTGTCATTTTTGTTCGGAATACCAGTTTTTCTAGTACGTAGTACAATCAATGTTAATTCCTTGTAGTTTTTCGATAGTATAACAGATTACAATGTGTTTTTAAACGAACTTCTTAATATAATAATCTGTTTAATATTTGTTTCAGTGACTTACGTTTAAATAAAATCCGAGATATAACACCCGGAGTATTCGGCAATCTGAAACAACTGGACGCGCTTCTTCTAAACAACAATAAACTGGTGACAATAAAGAGCGGCTCTTTCAAAGGACTGAAAAAGTTAACATACCTTTCACTCTACAGAAACAAGATTAATACGCTTCAAGAAGGTGCTTTCGAAGGCTTGACTGAACTGCAACAACTGTAAGTATAGCAAGCTCTTGGAACAGTGTTCATGTTTTTTTTTCCTTTACTTTCATTTGCTTTTCGATGTTTATTTTTTCAAAATTGTACTGTTTTATTTTTACCCACTCTTCTTTGTACCTAGCTGAGGATGCTGATATCTCCATAAATAAATACCCCATCATGTTTCCATAAAACGATATTTTTTTACATAGTCGTCCTGGTACCTTAACCTAACGATTTTATGTACATATATGTGATTAATATTGTTCTATGATGTATCATACATTTTGTATTATTCTCGTAGGTACTCTTATTATGTACGAGCTATACCTACATATTAAACATTTATTTTAGTAGTATATTTGTGTCCTATATGCAGTTACTATAATATTGATTTATTATAATATTATGTGTTTAATTTACTCGTTGATTATTTACATATTTTTTAAAGAAAGAATAACAACTAATGACTCTAACAATTCATTACTAATGTTCGATTTTTAAATGGAACAAACCACTACGGGCTTACGACCGTCTTCTACTGTTATTTCGAAGGCTGGCTTAGTGTGATCACTTTACGTTAACAACGTTCGCCATTAGGTGGTAATGTTTGTCTCCGAAACTCCTAATCATGAGAATTCTCAACATGTTCAACATGTCGAAAAATCTCATGTATGCTTTCTTCCAAATTGAAATCTTGTAGATCAGCATTGCTGAAATATTTATAGGTACTCGTGTTGAGTACATTCTACGTCTACCTTTTTGTTTTTAAATTGCCTACCTATACTGTTTGAATGTTCATTTGCTTATTGTTTGTTTTTTTTTTAATAAATAAAATTAACATATTTTGAAAATAAATGTTATATTACTTAACCCCCGATGTCAAACAATATCTTTTAACTGTTGAAAGCACTGATAGAATAATTTCAAAAGAAATAGTTCAACATATTTAACGAGGAGAGACAGGATCTGGGAGACCTTATTGAAATATATTTCCTTGTATGCTATTTCTGAGAGATGCTACCAGCTATGTTTACTATTAACACTAATGTGCATCTGAGGACACCAGCTGAAATTGTCAACAAGATACTACTCAAATCCCCTGAAACACTTCTCGGCCAATGACTTTCAAGAATATACTAGATTAATACAAATTAGCCGAGACTTGGGGGACAAAACTGTGAAAGCTGCCTACCCAATAAGATAAATACTATTTATTATTGAATTTTTATAATACTGTGTAAGTATCGTATTTCTATATACATTCACATATTGAGTGAGAAATGTCCTTTCCAAAATAGGACTACCAAAAAGAACTATTTGAAATATAAAATACTATGTTAATTGAGAATTCTCATGATTAGGAGTTTCGGAGACAAACATTACCACCTAATAGTTGTTAACGTAAAGTGATCACACTAAGCCAGCCTTCGAAATAACAGTAGAAGACGGTCGTAAGCCCGTAGTGGTTTGTTCCATTTAAAAATCGAACATTAGTAATGAATTGTTAGAGTCATTAGTTGTTATTTTTTCTTTAAGATCTAGTCCTGAAAAGGTCACAAGAATCTAAACATAATTAGAACGTTGTGTACATATTTTTTATTTTATTTTTAAAATCAATTTTTTATTAAAGTATTATTTCTTTTATTTCAATCAGGTACGTTAATAGTTAAAGATTTATTTTCTAGTTAAGAAATGTTTTCAATATTTTTTATTAGATTCTTCTTTACTTAGATTATGTCAATTATTATTTTATTTTATTTGCATTCTATTTTCATTGAAGTACGTATCTTAAAATGTTAATGATAACTATCCCCCTTCTAAAACAAGCTAAGCCTAGTGGAGGGAGTGTAAAGTTTTTCTTTTTCTATTTGTATCAATCATTTATTTTTTTAATGAAAATATTTTTATAATAATTATTATCATATTAAGGAAATTATTCTTCTATTTATTTTGTTAACAAAATAGCGAAATGGTTTCTTCATATTTGTGACTTCTTTTTACTTTCTTGTGACATTAATATTTCTTTTTACTTTGTTAGAAATATATAAGGCAGCGATATAATAATATCATGCTACTAAAATTTTTCCATCGCAAATGTATGTACGAATTTCCAAAATCAACTCTCTGGTGACAGCATATAACCTTATCCATTAGAACATTACTTTTTCTACATATCCTTGCAGACAGCTGCTCCTCTTTTGAGGAAAAGTCTGCATTTGTTTTTCTTTCCATTCTTCTGAAATCACAAAAATCCTCCCATATTTTGGGAAGTCTTCCATATGAGCTCAACATTTGAATGTGACTCCTTCACATTCATCTTATGCCTCGCAAATCCGGATGTAACTAACACAATCGTTCAGAAATTTATTTCAATGTGTTCATTTCTGAATTTCTCAGGATTCCTTTGCTCTTAAGCGTATCTACAATTCTTTCAACACCCTATAATATCTTATACAGGTATGACTACACAAGTAACCTAACAATGGATTTATCAATATTATTTCAGGTACCTCCACTACAATAGTTTAGAATTTCTCAGTGATGACATTTTTGAAGGTCTTACTTCGTTGGAGAGATTGTAAGTATAACCTGCCGAAAGATATACCTTATAGCACTTGACTAGATCCTGTTACGTCAATGATCCCCACTTATTACCCCTAACGTTCGCTAAGGCCTCCCTGCCCTAGAGGCATGAAACTGTTCCCCCAATGGTACGAATCCTAGTCCATCCCTTTACATTGTCTTCTCTCACACCACGAATCCCCTCGATTATTTTTTTCTCTACCTACAGGCCACTTCAGTTATTCCTGCCTTTAATGATCTTATCTTATCTTATCGCCTCTAGATACGTTTCCAAGATATGAGATCTTTCGAAACTTTATATTCATTAGTAATTCTCTATCAATATTTTTTTACTCCTTTTTACAAACGAATTTCTGATTATTTCCGTCCAAGAGATACGCAACATTTTTCGTTGAAACCACGTCTCAAAAGCTTGTTGAAAATGTTACTATTCGTATGTTTGGAAAAAGAATCCAAAAGTATACACACGTATTTTCTAAAGATGCTACCAAAATCTCTTGTGTAAACTAAGACAGATCATTGTGTCGTTTTTTTACCTTTGTTTGCCAAGATTCTATAGAATGATCTTAGAATGAAGATTCCTTCTCTTTTCACAATTTTTCATAATATGCAATATCAGTCTTAAAATCAGACATATTGCTCTATCGGCTATAGAAATAAAGAAAGAGCAATGGACATTCGTGATCTTAACATGTCTAAAATAGGTGCCCCAGGATTGTAATTTTTGTTTTCATTCTTCCTCATTGATTTATTTTGCTTGCATTCACACCAAAGATAAAATAGTGCTCAATTATAATAGCTCTGGCTTATTGTTCATTTAGTCAAATGTCTGGACCCACTTTAGCGTAAGAGGAATTATAATTTACGATAATGATCTTACAAGGCGTAGGTATGCCCAAAAAGGTTTTGAACCACTGCATGTACTGTGACGGGTCTTGCCTAAGCTGTTTTGATTTAGTTTAAATTTTTCAGAAATTATATAAGTACCTATATAGGTATAAAGTTACCTAGGTATAATTATTATCTCGTCTTGTTTTAGATTTTTACATAACAACAAGATCAAAAGAATTTTACCTGGAACCTTCAACGGCCTGCCAAATCTGAAGAGACTCAGACTAGATGGAAATGCTATAGTATGTGACTGCTCGGTTACCTGGTTGATAGATATGTTGTCCCAAAGCAAAGGCATGCAAGCTGCAGCCACCTGCAGTTCTCCTGACGACATGAGAGGAGAGTCTTTAATAAATATGAACAAAAATGATTTGCATTGCTGTAAGTTTTTACAAATAACACTGCAAACAGCTGTCTGTATCTCCAAGATCTGTATCTTGGCTTATTTTTCTACAGTAAATGACTGAATTGAGTCACATTTTTCGGGTACTGATATAATTTACTATACAACCTTGGATTCAAGCACCAATTGAATTATCTTCAGTTTTTAAATCATCATTATTATCAGCCTTCACTCGTCAAATATTGGACATGGGCCTCTCTTTCCAACTTCCACGATTCTCTGTCTCCTGCCATTCTGCGCCATTGATTTCCGCCATCTCTCCTAATATCGTCAGACCACCTCACCTGTGATCTACCCAGATTTCTATGATCTGGCTTCATCAATGGTTAATTTAATTATTTTTGAAACCATTCCGGGCCCACGCCTTCTTTAACGTCTGCTTTGAGCGTGACCTCAAATACACTTTCGTCATTTTTTACACGAAGTCCCAAAAAAATGATCTCGTAGAAAAGCAGAATGTCAGTATCAGGGGTCGAACCACGACCATCAGTGTAAAATTTGCCCAACTGATCCGCTTGAATACTAATTAGATACTAATAATACATTATTAAAACTTACGACCTGTCCAGCGTGTACCAAATTTTACATCAGATATAATATCTCTTAAGTATTGAAATTATCGATTCCGATTTCACCATCTTTGTTCTTTTTCTACAGCACTCCCGATTATTCAAGTGGGGCCTGAAGACGTTATTGTAGATTTTGGATCGTCTGCAGTCCTAACTTGCAAAGTTGCTGGAGATCCTTTACCAGAAGTCATATGGATGAAAGATTCCAATGAAATCCCATTTAATGATGAACGTTATCAGATGTTAGATGATGGCAGCTTGAAAATAGAACACTCCAACGAAAACGACGAAGGGACTTTCGAGTGCCTGGCTAAAAATCCCATGGGAGAAATCAAATCCAAAGAGGTCACAATGAAACTGATCAATTTTCCAGAGAATGTAGAAGGTATTCTAAAATATATTATTTATTTGAATGTAACCTATAGTCTTCATCTATCTATATATTATATTTTATGTGATCAATAACAAAAAAAAACTTTTTAGGTCCACCAAGATTCACAGCTGTACCCAGAGACACTTTCGTAAAGATTGGTCAATCAAGTGTAGTCATGCCTTGCGCTGTTGATGGCAATCCAAAACCACATGTTACGTGGTATCATAAAAACAACAGGATGGTGCTTTCAAAAAATATACAGCTCGTCAACAGAACAAGCCTCTTCATCAAGAATATCACTGCAGAAAATTTGGGAGAGTACAAATGTGAATCAGAAAATATTCATGGAAAGGTTCATGCCATAGCGATGATACACTCTCTGTGTAAGAATCTTCTTATTGAATGTATTTATGCTTAAGAATTCAACCTTAGGAAAAAGTATTAAAAATATTATTTCGTTTGATTTCAGCTGCACCAGCAATAACCATAACGAAGAATCCACCTACAGAAGATTATGGTAGAACGTTCAACCTCTCATGTGAAACCTTTGGTTATCCCAAGCCTACAGTTACTTGGTATAAGGATGGAGTAGTTTTGTCAGTGAGCTCTCGTCTCTTCGTCAATCAAAACAACGTCATTATATATTCTTTCGAAGATTCTGATGCTGGAACTTACCTTTGTAGAGCAGAAAATTCAGAAGGCTATACTGAAAAAAGTGTCAATCTCACTGTAACAAAGTACAAACTAGTTGCTCCACATTTGACCTTGAAACCATTTGATATGGAAGTTTTTGAAGGAGCATTTATTGAATTTCCTTGCAGAGGGGATGGAAATCCTAAGCCCCAAATTTCATGGACTAAAGATGGCACGCGATTATTTGTTACAGACCGTCACAAGATATCGTCTGCAGGAAGTCTATATATTTCCAACTCAACTGTCCTAGACAGTGGAAGATATGAGTGTTCGGCATTCAGCAACAGCGGAAGAGCAACAGCATCTGCATTTCTAACTATTAAAGTATTAAATACACTGAACTCAAGACCTGGAGACAAATATATCAAAGTGGCGTTCTTTGAAGCAACAAAAGAAGTGGATTTAGCTATTAACAATACTGTCGATTTACTATTTAACGCAAGCAGGAATCATACAAATCAAAATATTGGTGAACTTTACCGTCTCATTCGATATCCGAATTCAGCCGAAAGAGAATTGATTAGAGCTGGTGAAATTTATGAACGAACCTTGTCTAATATACGGCATCATGTGAACAAAGGGAAAACAGTTAATATAACTAATGACTTCAACTACGAAGACCTTCTGTCTCCAGAACATTTGTCACTAATCGCTCAATGGTCGGGATGTATTGCACATCGACGAAGAAGTAATTGTTCAAATATGTGTTTCCATTCCAAATATAGAACGATGGATGGAACTTGTAACAATTTCAAAAATCCGACCTGGGGTGCCTCTAATACTGGATTTAGGAGAATTTTGAAACCTATCTACGAAAACGGGTTCAACCAACCTGTTGGTTGGAATAAAGAAATAAAATATAATGGTTTCAAACTTCCCAGTGCGAGGTTAGTGTCTTCGAAACTGATTACTACGAAAAAGATAACACCAGATCCAAAGATTACCCATATGGTAATGCAGTGGGGCCAGTTTTTAGATCATGATTTAGATCATGCTACTCCCTCCGTAAGTTCCCAAAGTTGGGATGGCATAGACTGCAAAAGAACATGCAAATATGCTGCTCCATGTTTTCCCATTGAAGTGCCTTCTGATGATCCGAGAGTTGAAAATAGAAAATGTATGGATTTCACTAGATCAAGTTCTGTATGCGGTTCTGGAATGACATCTATTTTCTATGCCAAAGTTCAACATCGTGAGCAAATAAACCAGCTAACATCTTATATTGATGCTTCGCAAGTGTATGGATTTTCTGAGGAAGTGGCAAACGAAATCCGAGAACTGACATCTAATAATGGCCTTTTAAGAGACGGACCAACTTTTCCTGGAAAGAAACCTCTCTTGCCATATTCTTCAGGAGCACATGCAATGGATTGTCGTAAAGGTGCATTAGAAGAGCATGTGAAATGTTTTCTTGCAGGGGATATTCGTGCTAATGAACAAGTAGGATTATTGGCAATGCATACTTTGTGGCAACGTGAACACAACCGAATTGCCAATAAATTGAAAATGTATAACCCGCATTGGGGAAGTGACATTATCTTTCATGAATCTAGAAAACTTGTAGGAGCTCAAATGCAACATATAACCTACACCCATTGGTTGCCTATTATTCTGGGTGAAGGAGGCATGGAGAAGTTGGGAAAGTATGAAAAATATGACCCATCAACAAATCCAACCATTTCAAACGTGTTTGCTACGGCAGCGCTGCGTTTTGGTCATTCTCTGATTAACCCCGTATTACACAGGTATGACGGTCTCCATGAAGAAATTTCTGAAGGTCATTTGCCGTTACATAAAGCCTTTTTTTCTTCTTGGAGAGTTGTTGAAGAAGGCGGTATTGATCCCTTGTTGAGAGGATTTTTTATAACACCAGCCAAGCAGAAAATGGCTGATGAAAATCTTAACTCAGAACTCACAGAAAAGCTTTTTAAAGTAGCTCACGCAGTCGCTTTGGACTTGGCTGCTATGAATATTCAACGTTCAAGAGATCACGCGATTCCGTCTTACACGGAGTGGAGAAAAGTTTGTAACATGAGCGAAGTTAATTCCTTTGATGATCTGAAAAATGAAATTTCTGACAAATCAGTAAGAAGGAAGCTAGAAAAGTTATATGGGTCAGTTCACAACATTGATGTGTGGGTAGGAGGCATATTGGAAGATGTCGTTAAAGGTGGGAAAGTTGGTCCTCTTTTCCAATGCCTGTTGGTAGAACAATTCCGAAGGCTAAGGGACGGCGATAGATTTTGGTATGAAAATCCAGATGTTTTCCAAAATAAACAATTGAATCAAATAAAAAAATCCACTTTGGCGAGAATAATCTGCGATAACAGTGACGCCATAGATGTTATTTCCGACGATGTTTTCATCCTAGCCGAACACCAAGATGGATTTTTCGATTGTTTGGATATTGATGAAGTAGATTTGAGAATGTGGGCAGATTGTACTGATTGTGAAAGTGGTTTTTGCAGTTCAACAGTTGATGATTCGATCAGAAATAGACGATCGATTTTGATGAGTTCCCAAGAAGACATTCCCTATTCTCCAGTCTCACGAGAGTACATCGATGATCTTCGTTCAAGATTAACAGCTCTAAATGAAGAAATATTAAAACTTGAAGAAAGATTATCGAAAAAAATGGCAAACTGTAGCTTAGATCATTGTGATAAAATTCCTCAATGAGGCAATTTACATCGTAATTGAAAATGAAGAAAGAGAATTGATTTTGATACATGTACATATATTTTAAAAGTATCAACTTTACGAATTCTACTTCATAGTCATCTCCTTTTCTTCGTTTTTAAAATTCATATTTATCAAGATTAGCCTCATGTAACATTAACATTTATTTTTCATCTGTTTGGTTAAAAGGGTCCAAGACCAATATCTTACCTTTACCAATTGCTTGGGCCACATACGTAGAACAACTTAAATCAATGAGGTGATTGACTTTATTATTATGACACTAGTTGTTTTTCATTACCTTACTATGAAAATATCCTAACAGTTTTCTCAAGGTGTGTTTTTTGTGTGAAATGGAAACACCAGAATTATTTTCATTTAATCTTATAATGGTTACCTTGTGTAGTATTATTTTTGTTTATAAATAATTGTTAGTAATTAATTTAGTACTTATACATATAGTTTTACACCCACTACATAAAGTCTTGTATTTTTGTACACAAATAATGCGGTGCTATAAAAAAGTACAATCGGAAATAATTAATTGATGTAGAAGTATTTTATGTATATGAAAAGAAACAGTGGATCAATTAACAAGGCTAGTGATCAAAATTTATTAAACAGACGTCGAGATTGTGCATAAATACAATTACTATATGGATGGGTTTAATCTTATTTTTTATACATACGTCGTTACAATTCAGAATTTTTTATCGTTTATTTGTGTTCTTTACAATTTAGTTAAAAATATTGATATGTAATAGAGATATTACTTATAAATATAATAATTTAAGTTTATAAAAAATAAAGTTTAACATCTATTATATACCTAACCTACATTTTAGTTTTTTTTTTCTTTTATATTTTTTTCTTTTTCCTAATATGTGTGTCAATTGTCACAGTTCTTTTCTCTAAAATGGATAAACCAATATAACATAATTTGATTTATTGGTTTTGTATATTTCTCCGACATTAGTCCCTTTGGTGGCTTAGATATGACATTTAACACATACAATGGTCAAACTATGTACTATTATGTGCAATAGACAAAGTAATTCAATACAGACATGTACAAAAAGTACTAAGAGATCATCTAATGGAAATAAAATATGAAATATAGTGCAGTTTGATGTAAGTATAAAGAGTCAACCGGAACATTGTCAGATTTTGCATGTAGGTATGCCGGGAGCACGTAAAAGTTGTAGTTGCACATCAACCAGCAGACCCTTGGGCGAGCACGAAAGAGATGGATAGGCAGTTGGATATTCGCGTCCCAGGACAAAAGCCCATATCCGGGAATAATCAGGGGCACTCCTATATCGGATTGTAAAATAATAGGCTGGTATGGCCTACGCTTTCGGAGGACGTGCACGAGCCAACTTAGTCCGCGATTAAGGATGACTGAAGTAACCAAGGGCTGTAATTTTCTTTCTCGGACAGAGTCATTAATTACAAAATCATACCGTCTGATTCCCAAAATGCTTTTATAGTTTACCAAATATATATTTTATTGTTTAATGCTCTCACCATTTTTCTTTTTTTTTTTTAAGAAAATGAATCTGTGCTCACTCGAAGTGAACACAAATACACTTAACATCTTTCACACTAACCAAAGGGTTGTGTCGTGAAAGCGGAAATGGTCGGCACGGCCGGGATTCGAACCTACGAACTCCAATACGCTGTACGTACGAAAGTCGCCGATTGATACCACTGGACTACCAACCACCTCGAACTGATGTCTTTTCATTCGATAATCAATAGTATCAATATAATCAGTCAACATTTCCTTTAAATCTCCACCTTGGGCACAGAAAGGCAAAGGTATTCCACTGCTCTCAATGTTACGAATTTGCCGCCTATTCTCTGATTATCTTTATCGGTACCCAAAATTATATCTAAAATGACCCTGCGGAATTGCTAGGGATACGGGTTCGAGTGCCGTCCATGTTGAAAATCTCTTTATATGATTAACCGGATCCGATCTCGTTGATTTTTGCCGGATCCGATATAAGTATTTTGATGCCGGATCTGCCGGAATACCGGATCCGGTTTTCAAGATTGCAATCCCTACCTGGGACGCGAATGTCCAACTGCCTATCCATATCTTTCGTGCTCGTCCAAGGGTCTGCTGGTTGATGTGATTTCATCCTCACCGGATCCGTTCTGTTGACGTGATCTTTCCAGTTATGCCTTCTATTTTTACCCCATTGCCTGACGTTCTCGAATATCGCAGAAGCTCTGATTCCGGAGTTTCTAACTCTGCCTCTATGGTTTATTCCATAATGGGTTGGTGAGTTTTCGAGGATCTTTCTTTTTCGTGGTGTCGGTTCTGGTTTACACTTCGTAAATCATGATCAATCAAGCAGGTCATATAAATCTGATTCGTGCGATCCGTTTTATAGTTCGATCCCAGGTGCAGACCATCTTCCTCTTTTATGACACAAGCTTCAAGTAGCTTACTGTGAAAAAGGGTAGAGAGAGAAAAAAAAAATTCTTTTGAAACTAAAAAATGTAATGTTTTTACCATTTAAAAGTAGTCATACCCTAATTAAATTAATTTCCTATACATCCCGTTTAGTTTTTAACCTTCAATATAGTTAAAAATGTTAATCAATGAAGGTAAGTTCAATCTGGTCGGATCCGATCGGATCCGGCCGAATTGACGAAAAACCGGTTGGATCCGGCCGGATTCAAAATGAGACCGGATTGCAATCCATATGCGCAAGATCGAGCGAATTATTGCCTTCCCGTTCTCACAAATGGAGAATAGAATAATATTTAACCAAAACAACGGCATATTGTGAAACAATGATTTTTATTTTCAATTCATACTCAAACACATAGGTACATATATTATTTCGGTTAACACATAGATTTTTTTTTGTAAACACATAATATTTATGTTAAGATATAGATATATTTTCTATTAACACATATTTTTCTGTAAACACATATATTCTTTAATCAACACATTTTTAATTACCTACCTACTTGTAAACTTATCTATATTTTATTAGTATAAAAATCTGCACTAGCCCCTCGGGCAAAACTAAGTTTTTTGTTGTTGGTATACCAATTAATTAATATTTACACAGTAGGACCAGATAAGTTTCATAGGCAAATGTTTTACATTGTCAAAGGAGACTTAGACTATTAAGTACATTTGTTATGGAAACTATATCTTGAATTAGCAATAAAAAATATTTTTTTCTTAATATTTCCGACTAGAAGTTCAACACGTTCAGTTCGTCAAACTTAATACACTTTCATAAATTTTATTTATCCAATTAAATTGAATTAAATCGTTGTTGCACACAAAATATGAGCCATTTGTTAATTTTAATGCACGCGAAATTAGGCAACGGAATGTTGAAAACGAAAATATTTTATTCAAAAAGTTGTACTCAATTTGGGTGCGTTAAAATTAACACAATGACGTGATTTTATGTACCTACTTACTATACGGACTAGATTCGGAATTTGGAATGAAATTTCAAACATTTACGTCACATTAATAGGAGTTAAAAGGGTCCTGGAATTGCCAGGCAAGTGCCCTTTCATTCTTAGTGAATATAATAATAAAGGGTCTTATTCATTCGATTCATATCTGTCTTTTTCCATATTTCTGTTCAAAAGGATTGTTACAAACGAGATAGCAAATACAACATATTTTTTTCTAAAGACTTTTGAAAAACGTATCAAGTATGTATATAAATAAAAGATAAACTAAAAATTTGAGAATCAATGACCTTTTATCAAACACATACAGGCGAATCGCTGGTCCTTCTACTCAAGGCCACATTGTATGAAATGCTGCATCTAGTAGGTACATACCAACGGAGTGCATATTTTTATATTGTTTGGTACGTGCAGTCATGCAACGACGATATATTTCAAATTTTGTTTAAGAAAATGGTTATATATATATATATATGTAGTTCGTGCTTTTGATTCTTTAACACAACCTGAGTATCATTCCTTGTTGGTTTAATTTTTTTTTATATAACTCTTAATCCTACATCCTTTTACGACGAAAATATGAATATTATGTGAAACGAGGTACATAATATTATGTATATGATATTTATTTTACAAATGCTATTCTACTTTACTAAAAAAATAGAACTTGTACACTGACTGCAAGTACAAGTACAAGAATAGAAACTATAAATACTCACAAGCTCTTATTCACACGCTTTCTGAGTCCTCTCTCCATGAGCAAAACATCCACAAGTTTTTTTCAGATCGATGCCACCCGGAGGAAGAGAACACACTAAAGTAAGTGAGAAACTCACGGGTTTTTTATGGGCTGGGGAGTTTTCCGAATCATTATGTGAGGGCGCTATACACGTTTACATATAAAATTTGTTACTTTACGCCAGCGTAAATTTCACGGAAACTAGTAGGGGTACAGGTTTTTTTATCCCTCAAACTTCTACCTACTTGAAAAGTTGTAAAGAATTGGCATTAATTTGCTTTTTTGTTTTTATCTAATAACTAGGTAATTAATTCTAGGATGTAGGAGATTTTTTTTACCTATAATAAAGCTTTATTCGATTATTTATTTTGTGGAATTCGTTGTAGTTAGCCTATTTAAAAAAAAGTAATAGCTTACAAAACGTTGCGTTGTTTGGTAGCTTTTCTTCGGAGATTAAGGATTCCAATCACACTACAAATGGAAATCAACTATTACAAGTGCCAAGCCTCCGTCCACCGCTGATACTCTCGTCAATGAAGAGCGTTTTTCTGAAGTATAATTACTCCATAAAAAAAGTCATGTCAAATGCAATGGTTTCCTAGAAAAGCGGACCCGCAATTAAACGGCATCATACATAGTAAATATCAATTTTATTTCAGTGGGCGTCTTCTTTACTGCGGTGTCCGATCTACGATGAATAACACTAGAGATAAGACTTATACTGTCTCTTTCGCGCTTTCATTATTTTACTACCGGTAGTAAAAGAGATATATTATAATCATTATACCTGCACTACACTACTCGCGAAGTTCCTTGACGAAGTATTCGGGAAACTTGACCGAAGTACGTTCTACTTTGCGAGGAACACACTCGTTCTACTTTGCGACGAACTCATTTGTCATTTGTCTGCCAACGCTCGTACGCAACGCGTCATGGATAATCTTCAAGTGACAACAAAAACCGACAACAAACGGAGGTCGCCCGAGGCGAAGTGCCTCTCCACACTATCGTATTCGCCTATCGTCGATCAACTTCGCGAGTAGTGTAGTGCAGGTATTAGAATGCTTTTTAGTTGACTCAAAGCATTCCTACTGCGTTCCTCATGTTACGGCCGCTTTTCTTTTCTAGGGAAACATAGCATAAAGGATGTAGAAAGCCAATGGCTCGAGGTGATCTTCACTTATATACATGTCCTAGGTACAATAATAATTGATCCTCTTCAAAATATATCCAAAATGAGTATTCCTTAACAGTCTTAAAACATTGGTCAAATTGCTCACAATACTCATCAAAAAGTCACGTCTAATATTAGACCTATAGATCAAATCGAGATGCAACAATTACGTTCAAATATTGTATCATTACCTTTAGTTATGATTTTATTTACATTGAAAGATGACTACTTAGTTGATACCTATCGAATCACACGAACATTATAGATTAGGCAGAAAAACATTTTCTGTGTGCATGCAGTTATGAACTGAATGGTTGAAGATTCCTCAAAATATGGATTTTGTGTAAATATGATTTATAGTATGTCATAAAACGTATTTAAACTAAATAATATGTAATTTTCATTTACATAGATTCTCTAAATGAAGTTTTTATGTAGGTACGGTGAAAGGGAACGGGTAAAATATCTAGCACAATAATTAATTTCAACCTATTTGGAGTAGAGTGATACCTGGAGGTATGATTTTATACCCCTTGAACCGTTAGGTTGCTTGTATTTTAAATCGTTAGTGAGTTTTAAAAATTCGCATGCTCGTATCTCAAAATTCTTGACTCAAGGAACTCGTATCTCGAGGTATCACTGTACAGGGAAATTTTCATCATTGGTATCTAATATAGGAGACGTAAGACTCAGTCTCATTATTATGTACCCTTACCTCAGTTTGAAAAGATTCTTACTAATATTTTTATCAAAATGAGTTTTTGATGGTTTGATAAAAAAGTAAGTTATTATATTTTCAAAGTTAGGCTAAGTTTAAGATGTTATTTTATCAAAATAAAAAAAATAAAAAATATTAAAAGAAACTGTAAATACTTTCTTAATTAAAGCTGAACATTTATCACAGATCTCGTAACATGCAAACATTTTGCACCACAAGTCTATAATATGTCTTTAAATCAGTACAATCTGTACCCAAAGAGCACTTTAGACTAGAAAGGGTTGTCAAGAGATTCTGTACCCGTTTAAGCTTAATAACTTTTCTTGAAACCCCGTGCTGCCTAGGTAACAGACAATTTAAAACATCATCATTACATAAATCTTAGAATCTAAGCTCTTCATTCTTAAATAAACATAATATACATTAACTATTCACAATAATAACAAATTTCTATAATTTTTTTATTGTAGTAATAATTAATTCTAATATATTTTTGAAAACTTCATATATGGTTGATGGGTGCATGGTTTCTTTTTCTTTTTACATTAAGTAGTATTGCCTCAGCACAGACTCTCGTCTAGTGAGGTAATAAACCCTTTATACAAATTATATATATATATACACACATGTAAAATGCTTATGTTTTTTTGTATTTTTTGGGAATAAAATAAATAAAATAAATAAATAAATAAATAAATAAAGTACTAGCATTCCCGACTGACGTGGTCCTGTCTTTGCATGAATATTGAATACGAATTATCATAATGATAATTAATTTCCTATTTAAACATCCGTTTTAAACTATATAACAGGACATATTCTGAAAATCGCACCCACTGACAGTTTATGAAACGTCAATCAAAAGTCAAAAATAGAAAAGTGTGTGATGTCAAAAGTACTAAAAAGGTAACTTTAGTTAAGTTTTCTTAAATATTTCTAATTTTCCGCGCTATTTTTTTTTTCTCTTTAATAAGAACCTTCATCTAACCTATATACAAAAAAAAAACAAAACCTTTAATTAGCGAGATTTGTCCAGCAGAACGCGCGTGATGCGATGACCAAGAAAAATAAGTGTCCATTTTTATATATTACATAGAATTGTTTTATGTAGGTATCACAATGTCACACTGAGGACTGATCTTTTTTGTATAGATTTCCTTAAGTATTAGCCAAACAAATTATCATTCGACTAGAGATTTGTTTGATTCATATTCTGGGTTTCGACGAATAACAATATGTACTTGTAAACGCAGGTAGCCCTCAGAATAGGGAGTGGATAGGACTGTATTTAGATGAGGGATATAAAGTGTGACCTACCTGGTGTGCTGGATACGGATGTCTTCAGACCGGCCGGTTCTGTAATTTTTCTTCTGCAATCTCTATTAATAGTTTTTCACCAAAAAACACAATTTTGTTCATCAACACGAATCACACGGTACTCTTTCCAAACAACAGTATGACAACCAAAAAATAATAACAAATAACAACAAAAGTTCAATTTTCTAAAACACGCGTAACAATTTTAAAATAGACAATTTAATGTTCCAAATAAATTTGTAGATCACACAGTAGGACAGAGGTAGGAACTGGGAAAAGGAGGGCTTCTGCGTCTACAATACTTATACAATAGATTATAGGTCTACATCAGGGGCACGAGTCGTGTGCAATAAAATGAACGCTTCAACCAGTGTTCCCATGGTAACAGCGTATTAACGAAAGCTTCTTACGTTGTTACCATGGTAACGTGGTCCATAAAACCCCTCCCCCTGAATAAAATGAAGTTCAAGGGACACTTTTCCCCCCTTCTGCCGAAAATCACATACATACCTAATTTTATATTTTATGAACAAATAAAATAAAAACTAAAATAACGCGTACCTAGGTATATATTCACTCCCCACATTTTATATTTTTATCGAACCCTTCCCCGCCATCTACCTCACTTGATTAATGAATGAGATTATTTTTCAGTTTCTATTCTGTCCAAATTGTGATCTAAAGTTTGGACCATGGCTACTTATAAAATAGATATTATATAAAAATAATTATCTATACCTACGATTAACTATGGTACATAGATTAATCATCTATTATTTATAGATACATATAAATTGTTACGATATACAAAAATACATTCATGTCAAGGGAATTTTCGTCTATCGATTCATTTATAAAATTGGTCGCTTCAGTTTGTAATACAAAAACCGGCCAGCAGGGGTATTCACGAAAAAGTTTAGTTCGAACTAAACTTAATTATTTTGTTAAGGTGTCTTATTACGCTAAAACATCATCATGCTTACGTAAATCAGACAAAAAATAAAAATGACAAAAGGGGTTTTCGGTGCTAAGCACACAAAGTTCAAATAATATCTATATATATACCTATGTATTTCACTAGTTCTAAACTAAAACTTTTTCGTGGATTACCATGATGGTAAGCACAAAGATTTTAAGGATATGTTCGTACCTATAGTTTCTATTTTATTTTAAATATCATCTCTAAAATATTTATACACACAGACATTTATTTTTATAATACACAATAAACTATAGGTACCTACATTTATTTAAATGCAGTAAAATAATCTATATTTGATATTTACATCGACAATCTACATACAAGTAGTTGTCCCAGAAAGTATGACTAAGCGACAGTCGAGATATAGAGCACCTTTGGGGCTATATAAAAACTTCAGTACGTACTAGGAATAATACGATACTTTTATGTTTTCGAGTTGATATGTGATTCTTATTATTAAATCGACTAATTGTGAATTCTACCTAGTTATCTAATTAAGTCGTCCCATAATAATTTATTGTTTTTGTAACTTCAAGGTACCTACCTATACTATTCAGCTATAAAAGAAAAGAAAAAACTATATACCTACCTACCCAACCCAAAAATTGGTGGATCTGTAATCATTAATGTCCTGTAAGTCAGAGTTTGACAATAAATACTAAATAACTCGAAAACCATAAAAAAATCACAAAACTAGCCCCAGTGAAACCTACTCTATATTTGAACTTTCGCTTAGTCATACTTTCTGGGACACCCTGTATTGTTTCCTGTCATTTTTACACAATATGACATATGTTTAAAGATATTTTTATAAATAGAACTACATTTAATAATTATTGTATCCAAAGTACAAACACGAGTCATAACTCATTTTCGGGAGGTAACATACACGCATGTATGTATACCATTATACTTTTTAAACACGTATGTATTTGGAGTGTGTTTCTATTGAATAACGTTTATATATTTTATTATTATGTACATAACAAACTATACAAATCTTTCACTAACAGTAAATAACTGAATATAAGTATTTATTTTAGAAAATATCAACCATGTTTAATATTGTATACGAATTAAATTTTTTAAAGATTTAATAAAATTAACTATAGAATATAATATAAAAAATAACAAACTCGATGTAATCGGAATTTTTCCGTTAATTTCGCAATAACGTTATCAACAATATTGAAATCACAATCTTAAATTTAAATATAGGCAGGGACATAAATGTCAAAAAACAATACCAAAAATGCAAAAAAGAATGTGAAATCACTTTGAAATTTTCCTTGAAAAGCAAAAAAATATTTAATTATTTTTTAATAAAGGTAGGTACCTACCTACATGTTTTGAATATGTGACTTTTCGAAAATGTAGGTAGGTACCTATATCTATTGTAAAAACAAAATCGACGTTTATTATTATGTATTGTTTTACCGTTAATGAATCTTAAAATGAGCAAATTTTGACATTACCAGATTAGCTCATATTTTTTATAGATCTTAATTATGAATAACGTTCTTAATAAAACTCAGGATCATCTCAAGTTCAATGCTTATGTATGTATAGATCAGTCTTAGAATCAGTACTTCTTCGATAGATTTTCATCAAAACAATCACCATAATGATCATTTTGAAACAATCACCAAAATGATCAGTTGGAAACAATCACCAAAATGGTCAGTTTGTAACAATCACCAAAATGATCAGTTGGAAACAATCACCAAAATGGTCAGTTTGTAACAATCACCAAAATGATCAGTTGGAAACAATCACCATAATGATCAGTTTGAAACAATCACCAAAACGATCAGTTGGAAACAATCACCAAAATGGTCAGTTTGTAACAATCACCAAAATGATCAGTTGGAAACAATCACCACAATGATCAGTTTAAGTATAAACAAAATTGTATGATCTATTTCAACAATATGGGCGAGAAAAAGTAACAAAATTCCTACTCTATGAAAAGTTACCGGAAGTTAACACGCTTTGTATTTTCTTGTCGTTTTTTGGCACTAACTTCATAATAAAGATAAAATGTCTAATGACAATTATTATTTTAAATAAATTTTACAGCTTAAAATGAAACAATTAACTATCTACTCAATTCTTATAAAATCCTCTCAATTTTGTTGTCCTGAAGTTGAAAAAGCATGCCCTCGTCTCAGAAAAGCCCTGAAAAAAAAGTCAACAAATTACTATAATTTTCCTTTGTTTTATATAATTTTACTTTGTTTCAATGTGATCTAACAAAATAATGTTTGTTTTTATTTAAATTTCTGAAATCCAAATGATGCCAATCGTCGACAAGTCCGAAGAATTTGACCACCTAAATGACGAACGTTGTTAAAATAAGTGATCAATATAATAATTGTACATCGCCTAGCCTCGGTCGTTAATGCAGTGGGTTCCTAGGGAACGGTCCGTCGTCTGACAAGACGGCGTCTTTCAAAATTATATGACAATGTTTTTCGTTACTACGGAAACAATATTGACAACGTTCTCAACTGACATATTCACCGCTTTAAGTAGCGGCGTATCCGTAGGAAAACAAACCATAACACCAGCCTTTCCGACTTATTTATTTTGTGTTTAATTATTCATTTCGATTATTTGTAACATGTATTTGATTCAATAAATTAAGTCAGTATTTTACCACGCGTTCATTCTATCCTCATACAAACCTTCCGATTAACTTCTACAACTACAGCATCTGAGCACCCCGCTCTGCTGTCTGGTGTCTGAGCCGTCCGGCTCCACCATATACTCAGCGTGTGTGGAGTCTATGCTGAAAGGGAGTAACTCTCAATTACTCCAGCTAGTTATATATCCTGGGAACTACCCCAGAACCAAAAAGAACCACAACACGTCACACTTACGGGCGATAACAGTTCTGATGACATGTGACCATATCAACGATAAAAAAAATTACTAAAAAATGCATTTATTTTCTGATAATTTTCAATTTGACCACCCAGAGCTTACGATCATCTTCTACTGATGCTCCGATAGCTGACTTTGTGTGATCACTTAACGTTAACAAGAGTCGCTATTATAATATTTATGGTTTCAATATTTCCCATAATGGGAGTCTTCGATATGTCAAGCCCACATTCCTGGCTGTATATGGGAAGACGCTAGCCATTTGAACAGTAAAGCGGTTCGATGCTTATTACTTAAACCTTAGGTACCTATGTAATTCGTTTATTTTTAGTTAGGTTGGCAATTATTTTGTTATTAATAGTAGTAATACTGAGACATCTGTTGGAGTTTTGCAAAAACATTTTATCAGCCAAATCGGTAACTACTGATAATAGTTGGCGTCAATACTTAATATTAATATCTTGTCCTGAAAAATCTCAACGATATAAAAATGTACCCACCTGCTGGCTGAAGGTGGTGGGTAGCTTGTTCCACGAGTATCGGCACTTAGAAATTTGTTCTTCGAGTTATGCGGCATTAGTTTATTCGAAGAGTGCTGAGGAGAGAGCTTCGATACATTACAAGAGTTCTGGGACTTTCTGAACCTGAAATTGTCAACAAAACATTCTGAAAATATATTATTATACGTACTTATACCTGTAATTTAATGGTCACCATATTTCCACGTTTCGTTTTGAGCAAGAACACCGGCTTTTAGTTTCGAGACGAAAACTGTAAATTGTTTGAAATGTGTGTACCCAATTTTTCAATGTGGATCATTTTCATTTACAAAATAGCCTTCTAACTTATGTGATACCATCTTTATTATTCTTATATTTTGTCATCAAACACCAAAGAGTAGCAACGTCAAAAAGAAAAATGAAGAACTTTTGGAGACTCTTGAGAGCAACATTCAAACCATTTCAAGGCGTATGGAGCGGCCGCCGGCGTGGGGTAAATCAATTAATTAATGTGCCGGAGAACGCTATCAAATGGCAATCGTCCACGTTGTCTTGGACTCTGAAGATGTTCTCCACCATAGCATGTAGGTATTTTTGTTCTGACCTCATCGGCCGTAGCTTTAAAGAATAATATTCGATAGAGTGCAACCCCGCATCACTTATGAATCTATACGCTAGACCGTCACTGGCCGAATGGCTCTATTGTAATGGAGCTAAGGTTGGCATGGTTAAAATGGGTAATCGGCTACTGACCTACAGTAAAAACTAAATCCTGAGCTACACTTTTGTCTTTCTGGTTGGTCTATATACACCA
Organism: Mystacides longicornis; assembly: GCA_963576905.1. Classification (NCBI taxonomy): domain Eukaryota; kingdom Metazoa; phylum Arthropoda; class Insecta; order Trichoptera; family Leptoceridae; genus Mystacides; species Mystacides longicornis. The sequence goes on along the minus strand of OY756429.1, from coordinate 14,101,968 downwards.
AGCGTGATAACTCCGTTCCTCCTCTTCCCATGTGTCTTAACTCTTGACAGCCTCTTCAGCTATTCCAAGATGCTACTCAATCACTTTCACACATTGTGGTAGTTACCCTCAATCCTTACTTCGACGATAGCAAAGAGCAGGCCTGGATATCCGATATTATGATCTGTTGTTGGCAAACTGTTTTTAAGAGAAGACTTCTTATTATATTGATTTTGCATCAATACTCAATGAGAAAACTAGGCTAGAAAAGGTTTATTTATAAGAGATTCTGACCTCAACCCGTTTAAAATCTTTTGCTCTACTTGAATTTTAGATATTCGTAGAAGAAAAAATATATACTTACGTGGTTGTAAAGTTTCCAGATTGTGAATTCAAATCCGGCATACTTCGCCTAAAATCAGGCGGTTCAATTATTATTGTGTTCACTTTTATTTGATGCTTGGGCACTGGGGTGGAAGATGGATGCACAGTTCTGGTCACAATAGGCATAGGAGTCTTGGAGCAATGCGCCACAGGTTCGAATGAAGTCACCGCTTGATTTGCAACGTAATTCTTCAAAATGTTTGTAGCCTGCGTAATGACCTGAATCAAAATATTACCTATATTAGTGAGCTTTTTAACATTAGCCTCTAAAACCAGCTAAATAAAATTTGCGGGGTAATTTTCCATGAATAGTATTTGTTTTTAAGACAACTCGTGGAAAAGAAAAGTTATGGGAGAATTTGCTCCTAAAAGCCCGCCCTTCAAAGTTTCTGGAAAAATATAATTTTAGCAAGAAAATATTTTTTTTAACAAAAGCTATCGGGTGCTGAGTAAAAAGATATTATGAGAACCACTAACGAACTATTCTAATAAAAAAATCATCGTAAAATTAATAGATTAGCCGCGGTTGTGTATTTTAGTCTGACTTCCGGATTTTATTCAAAATTCACAAAAACGTCAATAACTTTTGAATCACTCAATATCGCTGAACATTATATAGGGGTTAAATCGATAGGTATTGAGATGCTTTACTTGCCTGCTTCGGGCTGTTATTATGTAAAATAGGCCTGAACTTACAAAAGGATTCCTATTATCATTGAGGACATCGTACAGAATTGATGCGGTTGCGTCGTCTTCACTACTCAAAGAAATAGTTCTCCTCCCGGCGGACGTGTTACCACTGCAGCCGGCAGTTTCCCAGTCGTTGCACTCGTAAGAATTGCTGAAAAAATAATGCGATTAGTTTCATCAATCAATGGACTCTATGTCAGTGTAACAATACATCTTACATACATACCTGTGACAGTAGTGAATTGATGATGAAAACGATTGAGAACGGACTAAACAGGGACGTACTGGAACTGATCTTATTCCTGAAATACAAAACTTAGTTATTCAGAGGAACTTGCATCAAGATTTTTTGGGATATTAATGGCGAGAATTTTATTAATTAAAAAACATTATTTATTTGAATATGTCAGAACACGGACTGATTACTTGACAAACGCCGCCTTCCCAACGATTCCCTGCGGGTTACACATACATATTCTATATTAATAATGGATCGTGAGTTCTACTGTTTTAAAGTAGGTACACACATATACCCCATAAAGGTAACACATCAGTTTTGTCAATTTTGAGAATACACGATCTTTAGAGACCTACAGCAATTAGTAGCTGGCTACTGCCCAGGTAGTAACTAAAAATGTAGTAACAAAGTATGTAATAAAAAAATTACGCGCCGGTGATAGAAAATTGATATAAACAAGAAGTTTGAATTAGTTCAACCTATTTCTGTAGACAAGTAGGTACTTTAGCTACCTCCCTATATCCATCATATATTGTACGCGTCGAAAAGAAATAATAATTATTATAATAGCCTGATGGGTGACTTCTACTATAAATTTATTAGCCTAAAAATATGCCTGTTGTACCTTCTAAATCCTCTTCTTCATTGCATACAGTCTGGCAGAGGACTTATGTCTTACCAACAGCCAGCAGAAGTGTTTCAGTATTCAGGCTTAGACGTATTACACAATGCAGTCCAAAGATGCAACACCCTATCTCACAACCAACAACAATCATCTTTAAATAATATATTTGCAACTCCAGCCATTTTCAACAAACTTGAACGTTTCCGATTGTTAAAGGCGTTTGGGTTCATTAAAATGTTCCATTACAATTTGTAAGATATTTCAAATTCCTTTACCAGGATCTGGTGGTATATCTCCATCCTTTGGAGAGTCCGCACCTTGCACTAGAATACATAAACGCTTCTTGGCAGCAAATTTCACAGACGGCATCATTGCTTCGATTGGTTCCAGGAGAGACACATCTTCCATAGTTGAATTTTGTTTCAGCTTGTGTTTTTTCTAGAAACAAATTTGGTTTACACAAAAGGGATTTAACTTTATATAAAAGAATTAATTATACTTTAATTCCTGAGAATTAAATTAAGCCATTTAAGCTAACAAATAAACAACTTTGAATAAATTCGTATTTATACCTTTAAGCGTTCTCTTTCTGAGGAATGGATGCTTGGAGAATCCACGTCATAGAATTCGAACCGAGGATCTTCTTTCATCAGAGGCAGCATTTCCATCACTGCTTGTGCTTCCAGCATACCAAACATCCAATCCTGTACATATAACCAATCATAACATTCAGTTTTATCCCATTGGAATCAAAAGGTTTATATCTAAAAAATGTGATAACCCCATAATATACCATGTTACATCGGTAGTGGATAACCCGATCCAGGGAGGTAGAGAACCTCAATACCTATCGATGTAACCCCCATATATGTTCAGCGATATTGGGTGGTTCAAAAGTAAATTTTGAATAAAAACCGGATTTTAATAAAAATGTACAAAAACATAATAATTTTTGAACCACCCAATATCACTGAAAATACACGGGAGTTTAATCGATAGGTCTTCTACCTCCTTGCATCGGGTTATCCACTACCAATCGATGTAACAACGTGATAGAAAATATTCAAAGGATTTTTACAGCTTACTTTTAGAGTGGGGCTAGATTGAGATTCCTTAGAGTTAATATCATACAATGTAAAAAATCCATAAGCAGTGGATGTTGAGTCGACCATGATGACTATAATGGACGCCAACTCTTTATATTCATCGGAATGATGGTACTGTGGGTTGATCACCATATTGGTTATTTTAAACTTGGATCTGGAAGAAAAAATATTGATTCCTAAAGTTTATTCCATAACCTCAATTTGAAAAGATTCTAACTGACGTTATGTACCAAAGATCAGTTTCCAAAAACTCGTATTTGCTAAAAAAATCTTAGTTGTTATGCATATTTTTTTTAAACAATAGAAGTAAAAGATGCAGAAATACCATAAAAATATTCATGTAGGAATAAAAATCGCCTCATTGTTCATACAATTCAAATTTTCTTATATATACATAGATTGTTACCAGACAAGTATGAAATTAAAACTCAAGTCATTTAATTAAATTTAACGCTAAAAGTTTGTAAAACAGAGTATAATAAAAAAATAGTTTTAATCTGTTCTCATCCATTTGTTTTGAATCGTGTCCTCCAGAAGATCGACAAACGAGAAACTACCATCGAAACTTCCGATCAAAATCATTGAATTATACCTTCATTGAAAGGTCACTTAGTGTAAGCGACAATAACCCCAATTTATCGGGAGAGTGTTTTTTATGTTTAAAAAAAATGTTGACGTTTTGCTATTTTTAAGTGGATTAAAAAATATAGCGAATCCTTGTTATGAATATTTTCATTATTTTTTTAATCGCTTTCGCCTTTCATGTTATTGGAAGTGTACGAACGTACGAATTTTGTCGATTAAAAGTTGCGTAGTTTCGAATCCCAGTGCGACCATTTCCACTTTCACAGAACTCAATTCGGTCGCTTACAATAATATCAAACGGGTCGCATATTATTTGGTCGGTTACGTTAAATTTTCACTATGTCAAAACTTGACGAATAAATTATATTTAGGTATAACTTATCTAATAATTTGAATATAGGTACACATGATAGTCAAATACATAGATTGAGAATATCTTTTGGAGTCGCTTGTTATAAAATGGTCTTTTTCAACAAAAGTGTCGCTTATGCTAAAAAAAATCATGTTTCAGGTTCCGAATATTCCATGTAAATGAAGCGACGTCTTTTTAGTTGCCTTTAAGCTTAGTACACAACGCTACGGTACATTATTTTCCATAAAAAGTCCTTGCATTTTCAAATAATATACCTCTTTTCTAAAGTTTGTTCTTCTGAAGCGATCCGCTTGTCAATAATAATAAAATTGAAAAAAATTAACAATTTGGAAAGAAACAATAACTGTTGAAATAAACAAAGCATAATATGTCATTTTTTTGTTTAAATTTTATGCGTGACACTTTTGTAGTTCTATTACATATTCATTGTCAAATCAGGAAATTCGCATGGCTGTTTATATTAGATTCTTTTTAATAAATCTTACCGAATGACTTTAAAGAGTCCCTTTTTCCCTTTGCATGGTGTCATTATTAATAAGAAATCTGTGAGTAGAACTGCCCGTACCTCCATCTGAAAACAATTAAATTTATTACTATTTAAGATTCAAACACGACCTTTTCTTTCAAACTTATTTCAATTGTTTGAACAATATGGAAATTTTCGAAAATATTGTTCCTCTCGTTTCAATGTATTGGGAACCAATCTCATCAATGAAACTCGGATTGTAGGGAAAAAGGCTGACAAACACATTTAACTCGGGTTAAAAATATAGCCTTTAAGATTTCAATAATATTTTACTACTTCTCTATTATGTACTAATAATATTCAATATTAATATAATATAATGTTAATAAGAAACCTTTTCTTTTCCTTCCTTGAACTTAACATCGCCATTCAATATTATACTGCGGTGATACTCCACTCCGTTGACTACAATAGGATCTTTGAGTCGTAGTTGATTATACGCCTTTAAATACATTTCCACGAACTCATCTCTGGGTACCTAAACGTTAAAACAAACAGAGTATTTTATTTTAAGTAAACACATTCTTTAAGTCTACATTGGAAGTAATTATTCTTATGTTGCAGCTCACCGATAAGAATCGGCAAATTTAAGCTTTAATGCGCGTGGCTACGCAGTGTACTTATCCATAATATAATAATTTTTCTTTGTTGGTCCACTAACTGTCTATTGTTAAGAGTTAATAATATGTTTTGTAAATGACTGTTTGTTTACATTGATAAATAAAAAAAATAATAATAATAATTCAGTTATGTATGTATTTATTTATTTCCGATGTTGGCACATCACACATAAACCGCAAACTTCACATTCGATATTTTTTTCGTAGCTCCTTGCTGTTATTTTTCGGGGAATTTTAAATATATATTTTTTTTTCGTTTCTTCGAAAAAAATTAAATTATTCATAAACTTACAGTTTTATCTAGTACTATTTGATACGTGGCTATCTTATGAAAGTAAAATTACTCAAAAATAATTTAAAGAATCGTAGTGGTACGATATACAAATTTAAAAAAAACAATTTTCATATTTGATTTGAAATAAAATAAAATTAAATTAAAATAAAGTTTTATAATTATCTAAATAATATTTTTCATATAAGAAATATGAAAAATATTAATCAAGATAATTAAAAAAAAAATAAAAAAATAAAATACATTTATAAAAAACCGTGTTGTCTAGGTTGGTAGTACGAGTCCACGCGAAAACTTGTAACGTTGCTTATTTGTTAGCCCAGTAGTACTGATAGACGCAAACCTGTCTTGCTGATAATATCTGTGTATTTTTTTTTTCAAATAATTTTAGATCAAAAGTAAAGATTACTATATACAAACGAAATCAAACCTAAAACCTCACCAGTGCATCGTAGGAGTCGATGATTCCCTCGAGTTGATTTATACCATTAACATCCTCTAAATATTTTATATGACAATCTAAATTGAAAGTAAATCTCCTGCAGACCGTGTAAAGCTTTTTGATCATATGTTTTTCCGGTTGAACTTTAATGACCTTGTATATAGCATTGAGTAAAATGCCGTATTTCGTTAGGCGCTGCATAGGTTTAATCAGTAAGTCAGCAAGTCTTAGCCTGTTGAAAAAAGTTAAGTTTGTTTAGTTGATGCTGTGAGTAGATACATAAATATGAGAAAAAATTCAAATCAAAATGTGTGAAAACGTTTATGTTTTCCACTTCTCATTATGTCAGAGAGATGAGAAGTATTAAAATTTGACAGCCGCGGGGTGTGCATCAATGCAGGGCAGTTTTTACACAGCTTGCAAATATTAATACACCAAAACAAAAATGAATATTTTTACTAATATTTTATAATTATTTTAAATGTCTAAATGGGTTTCGTTTATAAATGAAATGATACCTTTTACATTGCTTTTGTGATTCACACCAGGTGATGAATGCTAGAAATGTTGAACTTTCTTCCAAAAGTTGTTTGAAATAAACCTGGCTACTCGATTGATTCGCAACGTATGAGCGATAAGAATGGAATATATCATCGAAATTCAGGAAACCTTCCAGCATATCAATAATATTGAATCTGGAAAAAATAAGGTATTGGAGTTAAATTTCATTTCTGTAACTATACATACATAGAGGAAAATTTCACTAATAGATGTTAGAAAACTCACCAATAGATTATTTAGCCTATTCATTTATCGCACTATGTGGTTTCAACAGAGGTACCTACCTACCGTGGCGGAGAGAACGGATTTCTACTATTTTCTATTCATACAATTCTATACCTTCTTCTACCGACAAAACATTTCTCAACCACCCTCTCTGATTTCTTTCACTGTGTTTCCTTCAGAATGTTCGATCCAAATCTTTTGATCGACCACGTTTTCATTTATCTTTCAGCCTTATTTTTATCCTATTTACATCTATTCACTCAACATGCTCAAATAATCACAGTCATTTCATTTCTCCTACGTATAACATTTTTACTACATTCCTCTTTTTTGTTCATATCCACTTCTTACATCATTGATGATAACAGGGTTGTAATATGCGCAGAGAGATTAATACAAAAATAATCAAATAATACATTACTATTTATAAAAGTTGCTTTCTTTTTTAATGGAATCTTAAACAATATCGACGACAATGAATTCAACAATAGGTATCTCAAAACTTCCATCACATCTAGGTACGATATTCCCACATAAGCTTTAAGTGCAAAAGTCATCACGGAAATTGTCTTGTGTATTTCTATATCGACACAATTATTGTAAAATTGCTTCATATTTACCTGTAAAAGAACCTGAAACGATAATCACTACAATTATTAAAGGTAGAATGCCTAGTTTTAGTAGATTTATTAGAGAATAATATAAGGATTTTCTTCACAAGGTTACCTTTGGCACAGGGTCCCTGCATTTGATAGCAGAGGATGGAAAGATGTTTCCCATAGAACTACATTGCTCTGCATCACTTCGACGATGTTCAAGAAGAGACGGGGAATATTCAACTCTTTCATCACGTTTTGGCTTTGCACGTGTGTAGCAACTGCCATGAACAACTAAAATGTCATATCAAATTCATGAGATTCGCTAGTATGCGAAGTTGCAGTTGCAGAAAATATAAATTTGGACCAATTTATTAAGACATATCGAGAGCAAAGTGAATACCTGTAATGACCACCCCAGAGAAGTAGCCGATTACCCTAAAGATGTCATTGATAAAATAAAAAGGATAATATGAGAATCTACAGCCAGTTTAGTATAGATATATAATGACCTATTCTCGACATGGTTTGGAACCGAAGGCTGATACACTGTCAATATAAAGAAAATGCTACGAATAACAGATATGAAAACACCCCTTGATACAGCTTCTAAAACTTTACGTGTGCGTTTACCCCAAACGAACATAGAGCCGAATCTAGAATCAGAGCATACTTTCTTTTATGGTTGATATTGGAGACCATGGAATCAATTAACACGTATGAACTTATTAATGGGCGACGGCAGATTAGTGTCCTAATCAAAGATCACGAAAATATACTCTACTTACAGCTCTGGTTCTATGCTCCTTTCGTATAAGCGCCCACTTACTCAATCACGCAAAGTTTTAGAAGCTATATTAAGCAGTGTTATGATAGGTCTACTAAGGATGTAGTCAAAGAGAGACGTCAAAGACAGCGATATTATCACATATGTGCATGTGGAAAGATAACCATATAAAGGATACCACATCTAGGATGCCACTCCCTAAAACCCCAAACACTGGAAAAGAGAACTGAAATTGAACAAACTTATTCTAAATATTGAGAAACACGACAAACTCTTCCTTTGGATCATACACTGTTTCACCGCCGTCAAATGGCGTACCTACTGTTGAAACCATTATAAATGCAACGCAACGGTTTTTTGCATAAGTCAACTATGTCCGTAGATCAAAGCCGATCTTTGATAGAATCATTGCTGTCATTATTTTTTCTCAATACTTTAGATCAATTATTATCTAGTATTCCGGTAAATTTTTATACAAGTTTTTTTTATTCGATTATGCTCATTCAAATCAATCATAAAGAAATTTACAGGAAGGAATAATACGCGGATGACTTGGCGTTTTCCAGAACATGCCTACAGTGGAGTAGATAAATGATTCAGCATATTTTATACTAAAGAGTTTTTATCCAGACACTAAGTGGTGATTTTTTTTGTTAGATACTAATAAAGCATAAAGAACTGCTTGATTGTATGTTGGGAAAAGATATACATACTTACATCGATTATGGTCCTTATATTCTCAATGTATTCAGCTTCCGTAGAAATCAGCTCGTATATGGTTCTTTGAACAATCTCTTCTTCCCGGCTAAAAACTGCAAGAAATTTCATTGTGAGGATATTGTGTTTTATTTAAGTAATAGTCGAATATATCAAAAATATTGAGCTCTTACTTTCTGGTTTGAACAATCTTTCAAAGGGGGCGTTGGCTATGTTTCTTATTATAATACTGGTCTTTTCTGAAGCGTATATAACTTGTTTATCTGGTGGAAGTGTTGGCAGATCGTGAATAGAAATATTATTGAGAATGGCAGCAAGATTATCAATGTTAATAGTGTTGTCCTTTAAATAAAGACAAAAAAAACAATTATTTCTTCTCTGTTTTAAATATCGGTTATGTTTTCTAGAAAATAATTGACTTTTTCACAAATCGTTTTGATTTTAGCAAAATGGATCGTATTTACTCCTAAACTTTTAAAGCCTGAAATCATGAATCATACTATCAGTTTCTCATAAAATTGTGGCTGACAGCCGGTTTCATAAAAAATAAAGGAGACTTTAAGTTTCCTATAAAAAATAATGCGTTTAATAACAACAAAATTGCACTTTATGTTTAAGCACCGTTATTGGGACTTAAAGTCGACTTTTGTTGTAGTGTAGTTCAATCATTTGCCACCGCAGTTCATAGGAAATTTCGTGGCGCTCTCTCTCTCTCTGTCACAAATGATGAACATTTGTATACGGTGACACTGGACAAAAATGACTAAAATAGAGTGGAAAACATGACAAAACGGGGTGAATATTATTGTTTACAGATTTTGTTAACTAATTCATAAACCATAATAATAAAATAACACAAATAACGGCACTGTGATGCATTATTGAGAAATTAAATTTATATACTAACAGTAATTAACAACGTTTGTTTTCCACAGATATCATGGTTACACCAACACCACCTATATAAGAAGGCCTTAGTGTTGGCGGCCATTTTTGGCCTCTCGCGTCACGGACGCCGGCGTGTAGACAGATATCATAGTGTACATGTAAGTACATACAGATATAGACAAGCGAACGGTGGGCCTCCCGATGTGACGCAGCACTAAGGCCTTCTTATATAGGTGGTGTTGGTTACACTAGCGACTGTTTCCAACTTTCAAATATTTATTTGAAATTCCAAACATTGGCGGTATTAGGTATTTTTTATGAATCGTGTCAACTTAAAGGAGACTTTTAATTTGAATATTTAATTAGCTAATGTGTTCTAGCCGCTTTTTGTAAACCGGCTGCGGCTGTTGATTAATTATTTCTTAACGAACCTTTGATTTAAATATGTTGGTCCATCTTAATTTGTGGCTCAAGGGCGTCTTCACCATATCCTTTTGAGGGCATATAGGTCTACTCCTACTCCTAGGTGAGATTGTGGGTTTTGAAAAATGCTAGAAATACAAATATTAAAAACATGGTTAAACTGTATAAAAAAATATACATTAAATGCTTTAAAAATACCTTCTATACGAGTATATTTATTTACCTTGGCTGCAAACTGCTCAAACTCTCTTAGTACTCCAATATCTAAACAGAGAAATATAAGAGATGTCAATTTCTATCTACAAATTGAGCACTAAAATGTTGATGGGTAGTTTAACAAATTTTGCAAAACGTAAGTAAGATATATGTATATTTATTCGATATTTTTATTAATCAATGTATATTTATTCGATATTAATAAAAATATAATTATTGTAGGAATAGAAGTCATGTAAGAGGCAAAGTCAGCATTTCTTCTAAATATTATTCACTCTGAGTTAGAAGAAATTCGAATAATATGATTTATACGTCACTCTCCTCAGACGTATATCTTTTTTTTTAAATAGACATTTATAAAGTCTTTTGCCTATTTTTTTTTACCTTCCTCGTCCATCCATAGCCTCTGGTAGTATTTTATTTTAATCCGTATGCACTTAACATAGTTTATTATAATATCTACGTCTTCAAAGTAATTATCATACAATTTATTTATTTACCATATTATTAAGTCTCTTTTACTCACACTATTATTTTTATATGATCATTTACCAAGCAAAATATCTACGTCTTCTTTACAGAAGTAGGTACTAGCTGCCTTATACCTTATAGAAGGAATTATTTACCATGTAAAGTGATTCGTTTCGACCCCAAGGTTCCGGTATCCACCGAGTCAATCGTGTGCAACTGTAATGACCCGTTGATTCGTGCTGAATAGTCGTTCACTGCAAAAATTCCTAAATCATTTGCTGTTTCAAATACGGTTTCCACTGCGTCCCTGTAATATAAATAGCTTCATATTTTATTTCATTCATGATACAGTTCTATAGTAGGTAATAGAATACCTAAAGACAATTTCGCACTAAAGACGTAACTTTATTAAAAACAAAACAGAGTAAGCTACCTATAATATATCGCAATGTCCGAATACCATAATATTATTTCCACACTACACCCTAAGTTTAATGAAAATAGTTTAAAATCTACATCCAACAGGAACGGTATCGAATGCTTTCATAAAGTCTGTTAGCCTTGTGGTTATTTAAACATTGTTAATAGCAATTTTTTCACAAGTGTGAATCAATCATGTTGATATTGATAAACATTTATGAAATGACATTCTTGAAATATTTTGTTTACTATAATCTATAGGCACTCTTATTAAAATTTTTTGTGTAGGTCATATGGACCCTGCCCTGTAATTTAAGATTCAAAGAATTATATTGATAGGTACTAACCTTAGAGAAATATTTCCTATAGCTGGAATAAACACCGTATTCATGAATTTTCTTCTTTCAAACGAACGATCGTCAAATGATTGGAATCCTACAAAATCAGCTGGACGAGAAAATTTGAAAAAATCTTGTAGCGAGCACTGTGGAAAAAAAATTTAATATTTCATTCAATATTGAAACGACAACATTATTAATACGTAGAACATTTTACAGTAACATTTCGGTATAGGGAGCTAGCTATCGGGAAAGAGTTGTCTGTTTGATCCCAAATTTTGTAAAGTACTTAAACAAAATAAGTAGGTATTAACCGATAGTTCTGCCCAGAACAGATTTATCTAGCGGGGTAGTAAATTCCATCAAACCCAACATAGATTAAAGTTCTTTATACCAACGTGTATAATAATATTAATTAATTATTTATTTGTGTTACATATGTACAGAGACTTCATATAATTAATTATTATTTGGAATAAAACTCATTACATTTCAAATACTTAAATAGGAAATCCCGTAATAAATGTATTACCCGCTTAAATGCGGTTATGATGATGATAGCCGCTAAAAATAATTTTTGAAGTACCCGCGGCGATATTTGAATTTAAGCATGCATAATACAATATATTAACATTAGGTATTTATTTTATAACATTTGACTAGCAAGCTTATTCACGAAAAGTTTTATAAACATGTCAAATAGGTATTTGAAACCTAAATATGAAAACACTCGTTTATGGCCCTTGAGTTCTCAGCGAGTACTTAACTTAATTATTGTAGAATGAAATTAAATAGTTTACTTTTACTTTTGGGTGGAGGTACAAAAAAGGGAAAATACGAATGGAGATCAGATCACACGAATAAAGGTTTAGAAATATAAAAATAAACGTACCTCACTATGTGCATAACGCATTCCGCTTTCCTTATACCTGACGAAGACTGATCGCCTTTTAGTTGGACCTGGACGGTATGCTATTCCTCCTAAAAAGATAAATGAAACTTCCAAATTGGCTAATTCCATTTGTATGTTATAGGTTCTAACAACATAGATTTAGTTGTGTTGTGAATCAGTGCCATACCGTATAAACAGCGTTTGATGAATACTCTGCGGTAATCATTAAGTAAACTTACTCGTGAAATTAGCAGCTGTGATGTCAGGCATGGAGGCGTTCCAAGCTATGACCTTCACGGGTTGCATGCTGGTTATCATTTGCCCAAATAAATGATTATTAAGTTTCCGCATTCTTTTAGAAATTGTTCCGCCCAGAGTGTTCAAGCTTCTTGATCGTATCTGTAAATAAAGGTACATTTTTATTAAAAAAAAAAAGCTTCCTTTAATGTATTAATTTGGACTGATTTTTTCTGAAATTTACATGAGGTTGTATAAAAATAGTCACGCCCGATTTTATAAATAGCTGTTGTTCAAATTTCGGTTAAATTTTACTGACGGAACTAACCGACCGCCTCAGTGTCAGTTAGCCATTCGTCAACTGATAGTGTTTGTTTGACGGTTCTCTGTTTTCGTGCTTATATTAACTGTTGAGCAATTTCTTCTTCTAGTGATGATTCTTGTCGTCCATTATCGCACTTTCGTGGATCGATACTAAACTATTGATCGATCGGTATGGACCGAAGAACGACAGGTCCTAACGCAAGAGTTTAAAGTTAAGCTGGAAGTAAGAGAGCCATGGAAAGCTGGAAGCCGACTTATATATTATAACAATGACCCAAAATGAGAGCGATGATAGAGCCCGTAACAGAAAAAATTCAAATAAATTAGATTCCACTACTGGACGGGAAGTATCAACATCCACGATTGTACCGTTGAAGTTGGGATGAAGAGGAAGTATTTTAAGATGATAGGTCTGCATTTTGGGCAGGATTCCGGCTGAACGTCCAATGGATATTTTCCCCTCCTCCAAAAGACAAAGATTATAAAAAGTTGTCAAAGCGGTTCTTAAATATTTTTTTTTACAGAACCTCCAACCTCCATAGCTAGCGACTTGGGAACTGACAGTACAGAAATACAAATTTTACCATATTTTTCAATTCAAAATTATTGCATGTTTTGTGCCTACCTTAACCTACACAATGACAATGAGCCTACGCTATTATAATGATAGGGATTGATATTATAATGTTTTGCTTGATGCAGTTCGTTGCCACAATAATATGACTGTCATGAAAAGAAAAGAATAAAGGTAGGGGTGGATCGTTGAAGTTTGCATGTTTATGTTTCACTATGTTTGTATTTTTAATACTTAATTGTTTTTTTCATTTTTATGCAGTATCATGAGACGGTTATTGTACTAACCTAGCTTTGCATTACAGCTATACGATGTGATATTGTGATTGTAATTGCTCAAAAAAATTAATAAAACACAAAATATATGAATTGAATAACATTCAAGTGTAATATGTAGACCCAAATATTAAAAATAACACATCTGAAGACGGGTTCTCAAATCTATGATCATGAGCATTACTTTTCATAGTGTCGAAAACAGCAAAAAAGCTAAGTAGAGACTTACACCATCGGTTATTGTTTTCATTTTTTCCGCTAGTTGGCGGTGTAGCTCACGTCCATCAAGTTTCTCTTGTTGGTAATAGGGGAGTGTGGTGATCATTATTCAGTGCAAAAAGACTGGTGTCTATAAACTATGTTTTCATTGCACAGATGTAGGAACTGACTTTTGGAAACCGTTTCTCAAACTTATGTGCCGATACCGATCCATCATTCCAAATTTTCTGAAAATGTAAAAGAAACTTCCACCTGACACAAGTTCGCCGCTGTGGTATAATTGTTAATAGAATTAGTTTCTAAAAATATCTCATCATTCAGTTTTGTAAACAAACTTTTTTCGTACCTTTCCTTTAGGCCTTTTTGGGAACAATAATATACCTTCTATTGAATTAATAATATACATACCTACTATTGAACCATTTTGTACGTGCTACATAGTGTAAGCGGCTTCTCCTTATAAAACACTATCTACATAATAATTCAGAAATGTTTGTCTGCTTTCTATCGTATATGGGAGCATCACGCCAGATATTAATATGCCCAGAGCCGTACAAAATGCTGGAGAAGGTTCTTAAATTGAATTTGCTGCATTAACTTTAATATATTTAGAGCTATTTAAAAAACTCTATTTTTTAGGAACTTCATACAAATTTCTCAAAAAGACAGTAAGCTTTCTTTTGGAAACAAAATTACTCATGTAAACGTTGAATGGAATCTTGGTATTACGGTATGAAAATGTAATAAAATAATTGTAGATTGATTTGTTATACATATAAATGTTATTCAAATCTTATTATTCTCAATAAATAAAGATTTAATGAAAAAATTTGCAAAATGTTTCCTCCATTTTGAAGTTTGGCAGCGGCTTTTATACTCATAGCACAAATCATCCTCTATGGGTGGAATGCCTAATTAATTATCACACATTAGAGGGTGTAGTGAGTGTAGCTAAGATTCAAACCATAGAGCTCTCTCTATGAAAACTTGCAAATTATGTCGGTAGGTTCGTATAATATTATGAGGTCGGTAAAACAAAAATTGTAAAAGTGTCATTCTTCTTTTTCTGTGCTTATGTCAGTTATAGAGGTCTGTTAAGCAATGGAAAGCTAGACTAGAACCTGTTTAATTACCTACCGATCAAGCCTGACAATCGGAATAAAAAATGTAAAGCAAGACGGGTATAAGCTAGTAGGGTAATAAAACAATGTAGTCTGTCACCGTTGCAATGGTTTTTGCTCAATAAAAGGTTGTTATATTTTCAAATGGACCTACACTTTCTCGAATAGGCAATTAAGACCTTTTTCAAATGTCTCTTGAAACTAAATCTTATATTATAACAATTGTTTAATTACTCTCTCGCTTTCGTTCAAAACAAAAAAATTTGAAAGACGCAAGATAATGAAACCGTTCTAATAAATTTAGCTCCGCCCCGAATAAATAATACCTACCCTTTCTCGTATTCACAACAAAAGAGTTATTATTTCTAATTAAGGATATTTAAGTACGGTGATTTTTTTACGTTGTCTCTACTTTCTCGTCCCCTCGACATTGGCGGCTCTTATGCACCTCCGCACCTACGCATAATATTTTGAAAAGTTTGTTCCGAATTCCACCGTATCTAGTACTTTGTATATTAAAATCATTGGTTTAAAGACGATTTGAAATCAAGTAGGAATTCGCCGGTTGAGTATAGAAAGTGTCATATTGTCCAGAAAACTTTTTTAAATGATTGATAGGTATGTGAGAGAGCAACCTCAGATATAAAAATCATATGAAAATTTTATGGTCAATGCTGGTGGTTTAAAAAATAGCTTACCGAAAAATGTGAAAATGGCGGATTCACCACAAAAAACAGCCTCATCGACGCCGCCAAAAATTGTCCCCTTACCAGACCATCTATTTCTCTTTCTATCCCATCTAGTGTTTCAGCTGACGCTGCCCTATTAAAACCATTTCTTGCCCATATATTTTCCTGATGATTTTGTTCATCAGGCATGTTCTTTCTTGTAGATTCATTTGATTTATCTTTAGATTTTTGTTTCCAAAACCTTTTCGTTTTCTCTTCAAATGAATTTTGTTTTACATCATATTTACTAGTCAATTTAGGCGATTTCCTGTTCACGATTTCACCAATATCTGAATCTTTCGAAGAAATTTGTGCTAACGAATCACTAGAAGTTTCCCAATCGTACTTGCCTTTACTTTCTGATTTGCTGTCTTTACGTTCTTTTGATCTTTTAAATAACGAAAATCCATACCGCTTACTGGACGATCGTAATTCGCTTGTTTTTAAAGATTTTTCAGGCGTTTTAGATGTCGGCGAAGCTTTCAATTTATCACCTTCCGCAACAACAGTATTATTATTTTCTATTGTTGTTCTTAGAAATTTTTCGTTTCGTGCTTCTCTGTCATATTCTTCAGAGCAATGGGGTCTTGCGTGCAAACTTTTATTTCTTCGATAACACTCCTCGGTAGATTTAGATTTTTCAGTAACAGTTTTTTTAATTGATTTGACAATACTTGGTGAGTTAGTTTTAGAATCTGCGTCTTCTTCACTCTTTTTCATAAAACTCGCCCATTGTGGAATTTTTTTCTGAGCAAGCCCCAATAGTGCCGAAGGTGATCGCGATCTTTTCTTTTCCTGCACGAAACTACTCAATGATTGACGAACTTTATCTTCAATAATCTTGGACATGGCTTTTGTTAACGAAAATCTGCTACTTTTTTCGGTATTGCTATCAGCAAGATTCCTTTTCGTTATCGGTTCATTTTCACTCGGGGTGATTTTGAAATTACTGTTAATCGTTGATTTTCCAGGTGATGATATATTGGAAGCAACTGGTGATATTAACTCTGACTGATCACTGTTTTCAAAATCCTTAACGAGGAAATCGCGAGAACTGTATTCGCTCCAATCCATTTCAGGAGTGAGCTTATCTCTATCAATAGGTTCGGCTTCACTCTCAATTCTTCTAAATCTAGACAACATTTTCTTTTGAATTGTTATTTCCGGTATTATTCTATCGGGACATGAAGATTCTGGTGAATGAACAATTTTCGGTGGAAACTGAATGTTGGGATCTGGTAATGTGTAAACTTTACTTTTTGAACACGAAGGAATTTGCTCGTCTACAGCGATTTTAGTAAGCGTTGATTTGAAAAGCGGATGCGTTATGTTCATGATTGGTTTCTTCATTTCCATATTATTTTCACTGCATACTAGCGAACAATTTGTTTTTGTAGAACCCTGAAGAAAATCATTATTTACTAATACCGATCTAGATGGTGTCGTCCAATCTGTCAGATACGCCTCACTCGAAGAAGTTTGGGTGTTTTTGCCACCAGAAAATGTGCCGAAATCATCCGTCAAGGACGATCGGCGTATGAGTGTTGTCTTTAATTTGGATTTTTTCGTTGATTTTTCTGGAGAAGTATTATCTTCCGGTTCTTGCTCATACGAACTGGGATGACGCTGCAACATTTGAGTTCTGCGTAATTTCCCAGATTCATATGTGATCATCCCTTTATTGTCTTTAGCTGCCATTTTTATGTTTTCTTACATACTCTTTGTTGAACTGGCTCGTATTGTATGGAATAACAGTGATGAGACCGTGAGATGTTCTCTGCTACGTCTGAAATAAAAGAAAATACAAATTAAAATTAATATTTTTACACGTCTACTATCATGGGAATGGGACATGTGTTAAGGATGCAGAATGACAGCTGGCCAAGAAGAGCTCTGTTCTTCTAAAAAATGAGTAGTAAGTATTAATCACGTCCAAAATGACATGTCAGTTCTTGGGAAAAGGTACCTAACTACTATAAAAAGACCAAAAATGACAGTTAGCTGAAAATGTTTCGTGCAACTTTTTCTTTTTTTTTCTTTCATAAGACCCTTCTCCTCGTAATAGAAAAAAGAATATCCAAATTACTTAGTCCAGCTCCTCATGCCCTTACTAATCGAAAAAGAGGTCCATTTTAATTTATCGATTCAACATAATAAAGGCATTGTTAAATAATTTCCGCATTCCAAAGAAGACAGTACCATTTTACTTTTAATAATTTCAATATAATAATTGTGTGAATATGGGGAAAAACGTGATTTTTTAGTAATCTGCGTATGTACATAATACCTATCTACATGAAACACGACATTGATGGAGTGGTCAGTTATACCTAACCCTACGCTATCCATCACAAAACGGATCCGGAAAATGCCGAGTTTTATGTAAATATTTAGTTTACAAAAGCAGCTTCGTTGCATACACACATGCAGTAGACTAAAACAATATTGTGTAAGTACAAGCAATATAAATTAAATATTATTTCGTTGTCCACTATTGTGTGGATCAAATAGAAAAGCCATCAAGAGCATAGATTAATCAATCATACAGTTTGCTAACCGTATTAACTAACAGTTTGCTACCGTATTCTAAAATGTATACCTAAATAGAATCGCAAATCGCAAAAAAACACCACTTATTACTCCGTGAACACAACCATAGATTCCTCATGAAATTTTCAAATTCGAAGTCGTCTCAGAAAAACAAAAAAATCGCAAATAACACATATTAGGGTGTGTACACACCTGAACAATCGCGGTAACGTTGCAAGCAACGTTGCATTGGTTACGTGACCACGCGTGTTCAGATGTGTACAAGCCATTAGACTGCAAACGGACCGTATTATCACGCCCATTTTCCTCGCTGGCCATACCAGACGTCACTTAGGCCACGGCTAGCTCACTTACCGTGCCAGCGAGGTCATGGGTCGGTAATCAACAAATTATCTACCAGATATTCAGAGGGTACCTCCTCTCTCTCTCTCTCTCCAACAAAGGGGTAGCTTATAATTCTTTCAACAGAGTCAAGGGGTACCTATGCAAACTCCCAAGAAAGCTATCACTCAATTTATTTATTGAACAAAATTTAAAATAAAATAAAAAATATAAAAACTGGTTCGTGAATCAAACAAATAAAAAAACATATCACTAAACAATAAAAAACAGTAAAATGAAAAATAAATGGGAAATAATAAAGAAGTGGTTGGTGACCCAGCGGTTACAACGCCGGTTTTCGTACTGCGGACGTCGTGGTTCGATCCCAGGTGCCGACCATCTTCCTCTTTCACGACACAAGCTTTCAGTAGCTTACTGTGAAAGAGTCAACGAGTGTATTTGTGTTCACTTTGAGTGAGCACAGATTCATTTTTAAAAAAAAAAAAAAAAATAATAATAATAAACAAAAAAACTAAATGAAAACCCGATAAATTAATATCTCCAATCCAATCCAAAATCCCTTAAGACCCAACTTAGGGGCATAGGGAGGAAACAAGAGCTCTCCATTGCGCTCGATCTTGCGCAATGTTTATGACCTACTCCCACACCATGTCCAGATTCCTCAGCTCTGCTTCTCTGTCATTCGGCATTCTTAACACATGTCCCAGCCAAGTCCATCTCCTCCACATAATAGTAGAAGTGATGGGCTCACGCTGGGTGCGCCCATCTACTTGGATATTAGTATTCAATGGCAAAATTTGCGATAGCAATTGAAATAAAACTAGGTATATAACCAGACAATTTTATTTTGATTTAATAATCCTAGATACGTAGTAGTTCTGTATCCTTACTATACGTTTTCGACGATCGAATATAGAATCGATCACCGAAACAGTTTCGAAAAAGATTCCATACAAAATTTTTGAACGATTCGATCGTTTGATTTTAGAACACAATTTGCACGTGCAAAGCTTTTGATAAAACTCTTACTAGCTCCACTCTTGTAGAAGTGAGATGCACTAAAACCGTTGCATGAATATACTTGTAAAGAAACGAATTTCAAGAAAGATCGCAACCTATAAAAATGAGATCTAAAAAATAAAATCGCAATAATTACTAGATCACTCGTTCAAATTAGCCGCAATTTTTACTCCAGTCATTAGAACATATTATTGTTTAAAAATACAGAGAGATTATGAGTTATTAATCTAAATATATAAAATGTTTTTGCTTAGTAAAGAAATATGGTTGTATTTTAAAAAATTACAAACTTTATACCCATAAGCAGAGAGTAACAGTATAGTATAACAACATTTTCAGAACATCGACGGGATTATCGCCGTTGCGTTGCATCAAATACCTGTATCCTTGCCGTCAACAAAGCACAGATATGGGTAACTTGCGGCTTACAATAGCGTTTTTAATTAATTTTAAATTTTTACAAAGGAAGGATCTAATCTCAATTCGCTAGTGTTTCATCCCAGTATGCCTTTTACCCAGTTGTTCCATAGAAACACTGAGGAAACTGTTGAACTGTCCTTCAAAGAAAAAAATCAGTAAGGAAATATCTAGAATTAAGTGCTCAGGGATATCAGTTGACGGCCTTCGTATACGCACAGCATACAGAAGGTACAGTTCCGGTGCAGACCATTCCTAATTTCACGACACAGCCCTTTAATTAACGTGAAAGATGTCAAAAGTGTATTTTTCGTTCGCTTTGAGAGATTCATAAAAAAACAGCAATGTCAAAAAAACAAAAACGTCAACATTATCCACCGAATGACAGTTTTGTCGTGGTAGTAAAGTTTTTTTCGATGAAGAAAAAACCAAACAGAACGTCATAAAAGAAAACGAAAAAAACTCAATTTTTATGTTTGACATTGTTGCACTAAGAAAAATGTTTTGGGAGTGATTTCTTTACATTAATTTATGTTGAATCAGATAAACGAACGAGTGTTTCAATTAAAAAAAAAAGATCTTCTACCCCTTACTGGAATATTGAAAAATAGATTATAAAATTTCAATTGTCAATTCACTATCGACATCAAAATATTCTCCTAACACCTTGTATCTAACTCATAAAGTATAAATCTGTATATTGGTTCAACGGTAGAATCGATATGAAAAGCGTAGGGTATGGCATAAATATCTGTGTAATTTTTCGGAATATAGATTCTGATATCAGCCAAAGATGTAGAATTATAGTTGAACTTAATAAAAAATATATTTTTATTCATGCGTACGTACCTATAACGGTAGAAGTGATGGGCTCACGCTGGGGGCGCTGACATATTGTGTCGTTCGTGATTCAGTGGTACCATCTTATACCCAAAATTCTCCTGAGGCACTTCGTTTCGAATGCAGATACTTTTTGTGTATCCACTTTGCTTTCACGTAAATATTTTGGAGTTACGTCGCACCATTTGGACGGATGGGGTGATCGTGAAAGGCGAGCTTTAGTTTTATTTTATACGCAGTAAAGATTTTATTTATTTTATTTTCTTTTCAGTATAACTGTCACATCATTCACTTTCATTGTAGGCAAATAATTAATACCTTTCTTATTTACCATCTTAATTTCGTTTGACAAATAAAATGCTTTGAATTTTTAGTGTGATCGTGGTAAGCAAAAAAATCTGTTTTTTTTACCTATCTATATATTAATACGTGAAAGAGAAATTTTGTGACCATTTTTACGAAAATCGCGTGGATGGAGGAGTATGAAATTTCGCACATTTATAGTAAGGAGTGGCGAATGCTAATATTTTTTTTAATCATAGGTACCTACATAAAAAATAAATTAAATAAAAAAAAACATTACGAACACTAAACTGTAATGTGATGTATTTTATACTCACACACACTTCGATGTATTTTACATTGACACATACGCATATATTATTTTGTTTATCCGTGGTCTAATTGAGAATAGATTAATATTGTTTCTCTTGAAGTAATAATAATAGAAAAAACTTTGCACTAATCAACATATCAAATTTCACGTATCCATGTCGTTGTTTTTGAAAGAAAATTTTGAAATAGCACTCGCTCAGTGTTTGACAATGGAACCTTAATAATGTTCAAACTTATAATTTAAATAAGATATGGTCGAATTTCGAGAATTGGTCGACCACTAGTTCAAATAAGTTACCTCGTGTCTTATGATAATATAAACAAAATTCATGGAATTTTCCAGATATAAACCTGTCAGAAAGGCATACTTGATGGTGAGGACACATCATACCCCATGACTGGATAAACAAAAGGACAAATCCCTTGATCAACCGAGACTACCTTCCTACCTACAGTAAAAATGCGTGTATGTTCTTCTATCTATAAGGAACTCAATCTTTAATATTTATGAGAACGTTAACAATAACGTTTCAAATCATTGCCAGGTCTTATCTAACAAATCGTCGCCTTTTTCTGAGGATCGTGGCCATCGTGAATTCTTTCTCAAACCATTCTTGTTGTCTTTTAGTAACTGTTTATAAAACGCAATCATAGGTGTATAATATATTATACTTTAGGCGTCGGCGTTTAGTGTCGAGACGAAATGTAAACTGTTTGATGCGTGTGTGTTGCCCATTCTTCTGTATGGGTGTGAGTCCTGGCACCTGACTAAAGCCCAGGCACAAAAAGTATCTGCATTCGAAACGAAGTGCCTCAGGAGAATTTTGGGTATAAGATGGTACCACCGCATCACGAACGACACAACGTCGGCGCACCCAGCGCGGGCCATGACTTCCACCATTACGGAGAAGAGATGGGCATGGCTGGGACATGTGTTGAGGATGCCGAATAATAGTTGGCCGAGGAGAGCAAGACCCTCTCATAACGTGTCCCAAAATGGACTTGGTGTGGTAGGAGGTCATAAGCATTGCGCAAGATCGAGCGCAATGGAGAGCTCTTGTTGCCTCCCTATTCTCCTGTGATTTGTATTGGTAACCATTAAAACTGTTACCTGCTTTACAATCGATACTCTAAACCAGTGCTTCCCAAACTTTTGATTTCGCGTACCACACACGAAATAATAAATCAGTAGCACCACTGAACCACTGAACTGTAACCGTTAAAAAAAACCTTCAAAATGGTAAAGTAATAAAAACTGCATCAACTGTATCACAACATTATCATTTATTAATTATTATAGGAAAAAAATACAATACCAAGTCTTAGTGGGAAAATGGTGCAGCATTTTCGAGACTAGATAGGAAATATCTGGCTCAGTTGTACCTGATTTTAAGCGCAAATTGGGGTCTACGTTAAGCTTATTACATACGATAGTTGCTTTTTATTATTTATTTATTTATCGTATAGTCATAATATGTACATCACGTGTTTACAAGTGGATACAATACAGAAAATTATATTAAAATATATTACAAACAAACTGTGATGCCTTGCAGTTTATTGTCTCTGTATGTGATGTACGCCAGGAGATTGATGATGTTAATAATTGTCTGGCGACCTAAAGTACTAGTTCATTATAGAGATAAATTTATTGATTTTTATTATCAACATAGCAAAAATTACGCTCTCACAGAGATACATGGTTGTAAATGGAATCAGAAACAGTAATGCTTTTCTAAACAGCGATGGATATTCATTTTTAGCTTTCAGCCAAACTTCACACAGCTCTACTTTGTTGAATTTCGCTTGCAAACCTCCATCGCAAGATAGTTCTATCAGAGATTCCTTTTCACTCATACTTAAATTTTCACCAACACTAGATCCTAAACGAATGGGTTCCTTATCCAATTGAACTCCGAATAATCTTTTTTTAAATATTCTTGCGAACCACCTTAATAATATATAGTACCACATTTACGGAATCACTGCTCTAAACTTTCCATAATAAAGTAATAAATCTTAGTCTCGTCGTGCCTCACTCTTACGTATGGAAAAATAATGAAACAAAACATTTGAAATATCTCAGTACTATTATATTTTTATACAAAATGAAGATTATTTAATGAATTAAGTAAGTCGTTCAATTTATTATCTCTAAATACAGGACTTAAGTGAGACACATTTCAGAACTTGCGAGACTATTATTTATAACTTCATATTATAACTAGCTGACCCGCTCGACGAACTAACCCAGAATAAAAAAAACTAATTTTGACTTATGACATGAATTAAATACAGTTTATGACATAAAAACTAAATTAAATTCAACTTATAATTTATTGCATTATGAAATTCGTCGGGTCATAAGTTTGTATTAAAAACAATTTTTCTATACCTACTTGCGGAACATTAAAAAAAATCCAAGAGATGGCGGTGTAGTAGGAAATAAGTCACATGTGAAGCGTGTTACATTATTGTACCTATATGTTGTTGGATGAATAGACTACATTAAACCCAAATTTTACCGAATTATTATGGTAAGTTATAGAACCACATAGCAAAAAAGCCTCTTATCACATAAGTACTTATGTTACAAGAATTATTTAACGTGGAAGTATTGAGAATATAATATTTCTAATAGAGTTTACCACTCGGGATTCGCGCATAATATGTATTATATCCCCATAAGGCCAAAGCCAAGTTTCTAATCTGTTGAACTTCCCACTAAGGTGTTGGATAGTTTCTTGCTCACAAGTTTTGTTTCACAGGATAAAATGAATAAAAAAATCATTGATAAAAAAAGTTCGATATAAGCCGAACTTGTGAACTTTATCCAAACTTTTTCGAACAAACTTTTGAAAATCATACAAAAATAATGGGAGGTTTTCTGGGGAGCTTCCGACAAGACACACTAGGTGGCAGCGCTTCTAATCAGATCTAACGTCAAATTATGACAGCTATCAAACATACCATCTAGCATTGACTGATGAATATTATGCTAATATATTATCTCCTCTCTTTTTTGTTTTCTCAATTTATCGTTTTAATAAAATTATTGATGATTGCAAAAGTGGCTTTTTCTAGGAGGTAAACCATAGTGTGTCCTTTTACACCACACACAAACAAAAGCACTAGGTATGTATTTGTCTTCAAGGGTGGATTTCTTGCTGTTCTTTGAGAATAAATCTCAGTGGTGCTGTTCTGTATCTTCTTGTTTTATTGCTTTCTATTACGGCATTTTTTCATTTGTATTTAGGCAGGTATATAAAAAATAAAATAAGATAAACAATTATTTTATTTGTAATAGTATGTAAAAATAAATGTACAATGATTATTCTAAACAACTTGTAAGTTATCTTATTATAATAATATATATAAGTTGTTTAATTTGAAATAAACTAGAATGATATATATTTTTTTCATTTTTAATGCAACACAAAATATAAACAATTTTTTTAAAGTATTTATTTACGAAAGACAAAATCGACCATAACACACACACATTCATATAATTGAGGTGATAATCGTCAAACGTTAATTTGACCAGTGTTGCCAACGCCGTTTTTCAAACGCAAAGTAGACCAACTGAAAATTTAATATGCGGTCATTCCGAAATTTTAGTATCCGAAGAGAGGTGGGAGTTCACTAAAAAAGGTCATTTAGTATCCGGAAAGGTGAAAATTCGCTAAAAGGGAAGTAACCCAAGTGGCTACCTGTCGCCTTTTATATTTTTTCGTCGCCTATTCTCGTTCCAAATAGTCCAAATGGCAGTGAATCGCCCCCTTTAGCAACACTGAATTTGACAACAGACCGGATTAGCAAGGGCGCCTCTGGTGGTACAAAATGGAAAAAAACATCCCATTACTATCTACTTAGGTACCTTCTTTATTTTCGAAGCAACGGTCAAGACAAAATGTTAATGTTAGTGGTTTAAGAGAATAGGAGAAGTAGTAAGATAAACATAATATCTAAATCTACTATAGCAGCGGATATTATTAATTGTCAAAAGAAAACCATGGTCTTACCGATGAAAATTATTATCGAGATGAAAAATATCTCTCGTAGTTGGATAAATTTTATCATTTGTATGAAATCAAATATCTGAAATGTGAAATTCGTTTCAACGAAAATAAAGAACTTCCCAATTATAGGATTATAAGCTTTCTCGACAGATTTTTTCCTGTGCATGCTCCTAACTATGAATATTGAATTTGAGTCTGTATAATGATAAATTATTTACCTTTTAACCAATGTCATTCCGATCCATGCACCTGTTTTAAACCATATTATATTTTACAACCTCATTCTGTCAATTGCATACCAACCATCAAACAACTGATAGTTCCTGTCAAACCCACTTTAATTTCAAAATAAGAATAATATTTCTTAAAGTTTTCTAGAATTTTCTTGTTTTTCGCAACTGTCTTAATTTTATATTTCATAATATTTTATATTTTGACAATAGTAAAAACGGCAAAAAACAATAAACATAATTGGTCCAGCCGAGCCGTGCACGCGTTATGCCTTGCCCAACTAAAAGAGGGCTCTATTTTTATAAAATATACCTAGTAAAGGTCAGTTTAAAGTGTTTTCTTTAAAAAAAAATTCTGCATAAAATCTTATCGAGGGCAGTAAAGATCGTCATCAAAGGTTACTCATTAAATATCAATAAAGTATAATCCTTGTAATATGAAGTGGTTGGTAGACCAGTGGTATCAGTCGAAGACTTTCGTACGTACAGCGTATTGGAGGTCGTGGGTTCGAATCCCGGTGCCGACCATTTCAACTTTCACAACACAAGCTTTGCTTTATGTGAAAGATGTCGAAAGTGTGTTTGTGTTCACTTTGGGTGAGCACAGATTCATTTAAAAAAATACTGTATATCTGTAGCTAAAAAAAGCAATAACATCAAAATTATAATATGGAGGTAATTTTTTCTAACCATTATTTTAAAAAAATTTACGTAGTATTTGCGTAAATAAATATAGTACGGTACTTTTAACTACAACATCAATAATACCTACGAAAAATATAAGAAATCAGAAACAAACCTGCAGATAATAACAATGGTAAAAATGATAAAAAACAAAACAAGATAAAAACATATAGACTTTAAAAAAATATATGAAAATATAAAGTAGATATATAATATGTAAATTGATAAGGGGAATATCTAAATTTCGTGATATAAAAAAGTGATAAATGGGGGAAGAAACAAAACAGAACACATTCGCATTGTTATACAGTGGTACCTTTTAAGAAATTTATACTGAAAATATTCCTATGAGGCTAGCCATCTTTTATATCATTTCCTTTTTTACAAATCAAAATGAATGGGTTAAAGTTGATTATTGATAAGTATAAAAAATTAACAGCCATTGCATTTCACCTCGGCTCTCACTTACAAGTAAGCGGTGGACCCTGTTAACGTTGGCCTTGGATGGCTGTCCAACATGCAAGGCATATTATGTTACACCTGAATCCTATCCTCCGGCCTTTTATGATCCCTCACACCCATACTCACCTAGTGACCTAGTCCTATCTTTCCGAAAGCAGTGCCCGAAAATACCTAATCAAGGTGTCATTATTTCGACCCTTGCCGAAAGATAATTAGACTAACGGAGGCTCCCTGATACCAGGCAACCTCAGGGTGAATTTTGTCTTACCCCTAAATGCAAGGAGTTATAGCGGCGGACTTTTATTTCCCAAGCTCTGGTTATGGAGGATGTGCCTGCCACCTCTGTAGAACTTACTTCCGCATCAGTGGTCAAAAGGGGACATAAAGTCACATGACCAAAAGCAATAATTATTGCAACCGAGAGATATTATAGGAATCTTGTTGGTACCTATGTTTCGAGGGCATCAAAAAGAAGATTAAAGAGACTTCTTGCAGAGGGCAGAAGCCGGGAACTCTGCAAGAGGCCTCTGGAGACGGGGCACAATAAGAGTCAGCGCTCCATTAATGAATTGAAGGATATCATAATATCCAATTTGGTCGCGGTGACACAAGGAGCATAATATTATGGTCTCTCGACCTTCTTTATAAAAAAAAGTTTTAACGAAAAACTCAGCATTGCTAAAAATATTAGTTAGAACCTTTTCAAAGTAAGGCTATACAAAGTAGCAAAGGGTGCGTGATTGCCCCCATCCACCGTTTTTATCCTCATTCAAATGAATTGTGAGCTTTAATGCTTAAATTATTGGGTGATATCAAGAGCGCTATCTTTTCGTCGTTTAACCGGCGTGAACAAATATTTGACACACATAACTACCTACCTACTAACATCATACTCGTACACAATATATACGACTGAACTGTAAGGGTTGAGGAAATTAACACTAATAGAACAAACAATGAAATGGAGGATTATGGGCAGTATAAAAGTATATCTTGTTCCTCTCGATTTCAAATCTTGCATGGGTTACCTTGCATGGATCTCCAGTAGATCAGTGGATCAGAAATCAATCCAATCCAAACTCCCTTTAGACCCCACATAGGGGCATAGGGAGGCAACAAGAGCTCTCCATTGCGCTCGATTATGCGCAACGGTAATAACCTCCTCCCACACCATGTCCAGATTCCTCAGCTCTGCTTCGAAGGAGCGGAACACAGTATGAGAGATACTTTTTGTGCCTGGGCCAAAGTCAGGTGCCAGGACTCACACCCATACAGGAGAATGGGCAACACACACGCATCAAACAGTTAACATTTCGTCTCGACACTAAACGCCGACTCCTTCCATATCTTGGCCATGTTGTTGAAGGCGCCACTTGCCATACCGATACGTATCGGGAGCTCAGCCCCGGCCCCGAGGTCACCAGTGGTGGTAATGATTGCTCCCAGGTACTTGAATTTATCCACCCGGGAGACCTGGTGACCATCGATGGTTATCGGTAGCTGTTTATCGGGGCAGAAATCAATAATTCTTAAAAAAAAAAATAGCTTTTGGAATGTGTTTATAAAATGTGTTTATAAAAATGGAGTCCCATTTTCGGTGGACATCTCAACTCGCTCAAACGGCTATACCAATTTCGCTTATTCTGTGTTGCCGTGTTTGTTTTTTGTCAAGATAAGGTTCTTATGAAATATAAACTTAAGAAAGATGCAATATTAAAATTTTTAGAAAACTTAAAGTACCTATGTAACCTTCTTATTACTCATTTCAAAATAATTCAATTCTAATTTCGAAATAAAATTGGCTTTTAACAAAAACTGTCGTTTGGTAGTTGGTGCGGATGGAAAATATATACTTTAAAACATAATAATTCGGATGGAAAATATATACTTTAAAACATAATAATTCGGATGGAAAATATATACTTTAAAACATAATAATTCGGATGGAAAATATATACTTTAAAACATAATAATTCGGATGGAAAACATATACTTTAAAACATAATAATTCGGATGGAAAATATATACTTCTTTAAAACATAATAATTCGGATGGAATATATATACTTAAAAACATAATAATTCGGATGGGAAATATATACTTTAAAACATAATAATTCGGATGGAAAATATATACTTTAAAACAGATGCATCGGTAGGAATTACATTGGTTAAAAGGTAACGAATTTATCATTATTCGTATTGAATATTCACAGCTTTTTAGGACCACAGAACGTTTGTCGGGAAAGCTAGAATAATAGTTAGGTACTTATGTTTTTGATTGGTTACGATTCTCAATATACAACTCAGGTAAGTATCTTAATCTCTCATGTGGACGTCTGCGCCATCTATTGATTTTAGGGAATGAATTTTCTCCGGTCACTTGGGACCGCTCATAACAGAACAGCAGAGTGAACGTCCAGCTTTAAGGAGATCGAGGTTCAAATCGCCGTACACTACAGCTGGTAGAAATAAACCTTGTTAAGTATAAGTACGTAAAAGCGATCACAACATAGGGTGGAAATAGGTAGAAAGCAGATTCCGACCCGTGCCGACCGGCGCAAAGAAAAATGTCATTGGTTCATTGCATTTTTTAAATGGGCATGCCGGAAAGCGGGTTCATTCAAATGCATAGAAATATAGAATCGGCTTTCTACGTTTTTTTTTCACCCATAGGCTAAGTTCACGTGACTCTATTTGTATGAGTATGCACGATGATATTCACATTTATTATATGTATAGCCAACCAATTTTTACATTAAAGGAGTACCCATCTAACAAAAATAGGCTGTTTATAGAGAAAAACTGTGACTTAAGTAAGAATATCTTATTTTCGTCGCTGGCGCTCAACAGCTGATGATTCACAATAATATTTTAACACGATAGTCTAATTCCCTGTCATATAGGTATGCCAATCCAGTAGAATAATAGAAGGAACATTTTTGTCTCAGAATTCTGTTTGTTCGCGTGATTAGCTACCTTTCATAAAGCCTCCTTTACTCATACAAGTATCATGACGTCTACTCGTTTAACAAAACCTCATTGACAATATACTTTAAAACGTAGATCGTCTCCCCAAAAAAATACTTCACTTAAAAACACTTTATTTTCTCACTAGTCAGCTGTTTATAATATATACCTACACCTCTTACGAATATTATGTATACGAGTAGGTATGTATTATTTATTAATTTGATAATTGAAGTGTGCTTGTTTATTCACTTATAGTGAAAGCATTCATTTCAACAGATTAAAACAATGTTGCGCTTTCACGATTAATTCAATGCCCTCGAGCGCCTGCGTCAATCGCGCGTTGACAATACCAAGAGACTCATGATAATGTTACCGCGAGATTGACGCAAGCGCTCGAGCTAGTCTAATTTATCGTAAAGTGCAACTATGTTGATTTAATCTGCCAACAATTTGACGCTATTGTTAAATTGATTAGTGTTGTTGATTTTAAAGGGTGATTTATTTTAAATTTGGAACAATACGGAGTTATAGCTGTCTTCTACTGATTTTTCAAAATATAGTTTAGTGCGATCTCTCAATGTTTACAACGTTCGCCTTTTCGGTGGCCAAATCAAAATATCTCTTGCCTACTATAGTATTTGAATCAGCATTCTGGCCGTCTCAAGCAATGATGATATCCACTGGGCCTTCGTAAAAGGTAATTTATATGAAAAATTTACGTTTATATGTAGAATGTAGGTTGTTACGACATTATGTATATTTATAGAGTAACAGGTACTTTTATAATATGAATAATGTACGTAGTAACTACATTATGTTTACCTATTTATAGAGTAATAGGTACGTTTATATGAAGAATTTACATTATGTATATTTAAAGAGTTCAACCGTCACCATGTTACGGACTTCTTCGTTCAATCTTACTATTGTAAAATGATATTAAATAACTTTAAGGTGTTGTCTACACAAAGCTAACAACAGAACTGAGCGGAACCTCTGCGGGGTATGAGTGTGTATCCATCCGTTTCAAATAACAGAACTCACGCACAACTACATATATGGCACCAAATGTGTGAGGAGGTGTCTGTATCGCCTCGATCGGGGAGGCGGCGTTAGTCGATCAGTCAGTGTTCTGCGATATTTTTTACAGATTCTGCATTTCTTTACGTTGTTGATAATGATAGTCAAGAACGAGCAATGACATTTAATGTAAATCATGATATTCGAGAGAAATGAATAATTTGCACATTTAATTGAAAATAGCTACCTAGTTATAAATAATAAAATGCGAGTAAGCAAACAAGTTGCAAAGATCAGCGATAAATAAAACTGAACATACAGCAGCCCGATTCACGGAAAAGTTTAAGTCTAAGTTTAGTTCGAAGTTCGAACGAAGTTCGATTCAAACTTTTGTGAATAGGGCTGCTGGTAATAATAATTATTGTAGGCGGCGACTATCTACAGTCTATGTACCTATTCACGGAGGGTTTGAATCGAACTTCGTTCGAACTTCGAACTAAACTTAGACTTAAACTTTTCCGTGAATCGGGCTGCAGTTTGCGGCTTAAGCGTGATGCGATGAAATAAGAAGTACCTACATAAATTATTAAATATAGAAAATCTAGTAGGTACCTACATATTATGTAGAGAGCCAGTCAAATAAGAAACTCAAAGCTCATAAATATGACCTTGCCGAATATCTACAAATATATTATAAGAAAATGTCACAAGTATGTTCAACGTGTGTGTGAGAAAACGTTAGCCAATTAACGGCCAATTAAATGTGGTGGGAGTTAGCGTTAGACAAATTACGCCCGCTTATTTATTAACACCTCAAACTAAAGGTATTTATGAATGGTATCTAAAAAAAAGCCCAGACTACCCAACGCGTTAATACCACATAAGAAATAATTAATTCTATAAATACTATGACATAGGCGCCTGGTTTTTGTGGTAGCTTTTTTTACGTTTTTCGGTCAATTCAAAGAAATGAAATCTCCTAAGAAGGTATGTAAAGGATGCTGTCCTGATTTTAAGGCCATTAGAAGAGAACCAGTGGCTTATAGACACGAATCCTTCGAGGAATTGCTCTCTTTATATGGCATCTGGGAAATCTTTTCGCTTGCGCAATATGATGTAGCAACGCCTTTTTCGCAATAAGGCTGCCGAATTCGCAATACATTGATTCGCAAATAGCCCTGATCATTATGGTTCCAATACCAGTTACTGAGGACAACGTTGATTTTTTACCTTGGTCATAGGGAACAAAATACAAAAATGGTTACTATGAAAACTATCGAAACTTGCTCATATAGGTAGAAATTCACATCACAAAGCCCAGACAGATTCCGACTAAAAAATATGCAATACACTCGCCATAGCAGACCTAATGCTTATAACTTTGCAGCTAAGGTGTGTAATAAGTTGATAAATTTAATTGCATTCTTAGAGACGGTTTAGTACCGCCAAAAATACGAACCAACCAAAAATATATAAAATTTGTTAACTGCTTTAGGTAAATAACTCTGAACTGATTGAATTATTTGATAGAGGAATATCAAATCGCATAAAAGAAAATACTTCGAACTACCTTACCGACTGCGAAGAATCTTAACTAAAAAAAAAAGAAAAATGCCTTCATGATTTTATGACCGGAGCGCGAATGGTACGCGGTACCTACATAGTTTATTTAGATGTCTAACCCTTACTTTACTAAGGTGGATAAAATATGTCATGAAATTACATACTGAGAATATTTTAAGAGCGTTCTTACATAGTGTTATTCAATTTATTTGTTCAGCAAGAAAAAAGGCATCAAAAAATTTCAATCAATCAATCAGTACCTACTCCCTCTCTGACACCGCTTAGAGGCATGCGATGCAAAAAGAGCACTCCACCAAACTCCTCGATGACCTCCTCCCACGCCTTGTCCAAATCCCTCAACTCTGCTTCGAAGGAACGAAATACGATGTGGGAGAGTCTTCCTCGTCTTCGGGACCCTAATGGAAGGAAAAACAATAATCTCCTCGCCCAACTGACAAAATAATTCAATAAGCATTCAACATTTCAATTATATGTCACAAATATATACCTAACTATAACTTGTCTGTCTTTTTTAATAAATATCTTCTTCTTCTTCTTCTTCTTTCTATAGATCCTGGGGATCTGTTTGTGCCGCCGCCTGTTCCTCCTGTGATGTCGACTGCCAGCTGTCTCTCCATCTCTTTGGGGGTCTGCCTGGGAGTCTGCGTCCTTCGGGGTTTCCTTGGAGGGCGATACGTGGAAGTCTGTCTTCTGACATTCTGTTTACATGTTCATTCCAGTATCGCCTTCGTCGTCGTCCCCACCTCACTATGTCTTCCGTCTTACACGTGCTCCGGATATCAACATTTCTAACACGGTCACGCAGCGTGTTTCCAGTTATAGATCGGAGGGTCTTCATCTCCGAAGTTCGCAGCCGAGATTTTGTTCTGGAAGTATCAGCCCTTGCCTCAACTCCATAAGTGGCTATTGGTCGAACACATGTTTTATATATTTTCATCTTGCTTTCAATCCTCATGTGTTTGTTCCTCCACACTGGATTCCTAAGGCATCCGGATATAGCTGCAGCCTTATTAATCTGTTTGAGGGTTTCGTTGTAAAGATCTCCTTTGCTGCTAATTTCAACTCCAAGATACTTAAATTCCATCACTTGTTCAATGGGCTTATTATCCACGACAAGTTTGCATCTTACTGGATTTTTTGATATTGTGATACTTTTCGTTTTGTCGGTGGATATTTCCATGTTGTAATTTTTTGATGCTAAGTGAAACTTAAAAAGCATTCTTTGGAGGTCGTCTTCAGATTCTGCCATTATAACGGCATCATCAGCGTAGCAGACAATGCTGATTCTTTTCCCTCCCAGCCTGTAGCCCAGATTCATATTGGCTACCTCTTTTATCAATTCGTCCATTATGAGATTGAAAAGGAATGGGCTGAGACTATCTCCTTGTCTGATTCCCACCGGAGTAGGAACTGAGTCAGTGAGTTCTCCGTTATCTTTGATCTTAGTGTAGCTATTGGTGTTCAGATCCTTGATGATTCTTACAATATTAGATGGTACTTGTTTTGCTATTAGAATTTTTATAACGTCCTCTAATCTAACTCTGTCGAATGCTTTGGTTAGATCTATGAAGCAGAGATAGGCTGTTTTGTTAAACTCAATTGCTTTTTCAACAGTTTGTTTGACAACAAAGATAGCGTCTGTTGATGATCTATTATTTCTAAATCCCTGTTGTTCCTCTCTATTAGTGAGTTGTCTTTCCAATTTATTTTTGATAATGGCAGTTGTGAGTTTCAAAGCACAGCTAAATATCAATAAAGACAAATTCGAATTGTTGTCAGAAATCATGCTTTTGTGACAACGAAAAACACATGTCTAAGGGTGACAAAAACAGCTGTCGTGTGGATTGGCCTAGCAAGAGTGATGTAAATCATACATTAGATTAAGTCTCTCTTTCTGGAAAGATGACTAAAAAAAAAGCTGCTAACCTAGGGTAGTCCAGGACTCATAGTATATTATAACAGCCTTTTCGTGTAAAACATATCTTTGCATAAAAATTCATAATTTTACGATTAAAATGAATTTATCCTTGGAATTATTATAGAAACTTTAAAATGATAATGGCTATTGGAGCTTTTATTGTCTGCTTTAGAACTACATATTCAATATTAATCGGTACTTTAAGGGGGACCCACTGAAGTTACGGACCTCAAATTTTACGTGCTTGTGTAGGAGCATAAGACCAACCCGTATACCAAATTTTATGAAAATCGAAGAAATTTTTTTTTCTTTTTTAGCCCTTTTTCTAGAACAAGTGAAATTTTCTTTGGATACTTTAAGAGGGTTCCCCTGAAAGTACAGATCTCAACATTTTACTGACTCATCTAAATCGAGGGGCTAACCATTCTACCAAATTTCAATCAAATCAGATAAGAATTACTATGAGTTATGGGTGCGCACACATTTTTGGTGTACGCGTACGGGTACGGATACGCGGAAATTTAAAAAAAAATGCATTTTTGAATCTACACCCTCGAAAACGTCGAGAAAATTAATTTCAGCGAAATCTATTTTTTTTTTTTTGAAATTCGATCACAAGACTCATGTATATTCCATATACTATGAGTAAAATGAGTTGAGTATGAGGAAATGTTCTATAAGCCATTGCCAATAGCCTTAATATTGCACTTAGTCCATATCGATGATCTAAAGGCGTAAAAAAACATATCCAAAAATCAGTTTTATTAGATTATCTCAAAATGAATTTTTTGGCACTTAGTGCGTATTTTATTTCCACTATACTCTTTTTATCGATTTAGACAAGATAAGTATGAGTTTAAAAAAAAAACACTTCTCTAGGGGGTGAATTTTACTGACAGGCTTTGTAGTTACACGCCCTAAATATTGACAGGAATCTTGCGAACTTAAGTTAAAAATCAATAGTTATGTGATATAGTTGAATTTAGAAACGAATTATAAAGCAATTGATATAATAAAGGTGGGAATACGTTATTTTAGTTTGAAAATTCCAAGTATTTTTTGTATTAACATATAAATCACATTAACTATAGTCAATTTATATAGTCAATATAATATACGACATGCATTAAAATTATATTTTCTACAACTGGTTAGAGAATTCTTCTTCTTCTTCGATGGCGCAACAGCTCAAATCGAGCCTTGGCCTCCTGTAGACAACGCCTCCAACTCCTCCTGTCCTCCGCTGCGGTCCGCCAATCCGTCACCTGCAGGAGTTGTGCCGCAGCCGGTTAGAGAATTTCCAGTTGAAAATATCCTTTCCGGATTAACCCGAGTTGACTGTGTGTATAAGGTAATTTCAAAGTAAAAATGTGCACTACATGTTTTTACATGATCGGAAAAAAAATCTTCTTGGTTTCTGGGTATTGGGATAGAAAATCACCGTAATGGTTCGATTTTAAGCTCATAAATTTATTACATGTAACCGTATTATTCAATATTATTATTCTACTGACAATTTCTATAAATGACTAGCTGATCACACGGGCGTTCTCCTTTCTTAACTATAAATATTGAATTGCTGAACAGTGTACACGGATAGCACAGAATGTTTTCGTACAAATGAAATTCTGCTACTATATTACTGTATTGAAATCTACGCAACCATTGGTTGCTTTCGGATCGGCTGTTCTAATTCATTGAAAGTTTTTTTCGATAACGTTGTGATCTTTCCAATGAAACTATCACTTATTTAAGATTTTTATTATCCCAAAATATTTTCAACCGCTTAGCGGTCACATTCAGTGGCTGAGTGAGTGGATACTGCGGATGGCCGCGTTGCAGTTGAAAGTATTTTGGCATAAGGAATGATATTGCAAAGGTGATTTTATTTAAATTCATTATAATCTGTTTTCTTTTGCTTTTTATCAAATAAAATCTGCTCTCATTTGCTATACCTAAGCACAAATACTAAAAATAACAGTTTTTCCAGATAATCTTGGTTAGGTGCCGCGTCATAAGGGTATCGTATGCATAATAAGATGGGCGACGAACATGCAAGAAATTTAATTTCAATGAACCTGAGTCATTCTTTGCATTCCTCAAAATGCAAAATATCAACGAACATCTGGTTCAGGAGCTATTTGAGTGACAGAATTCAGCGAGTGAGATTAAATGGCGCATACAGCAAAGCGGAGTTTGTTAGGTTTGGGGTACCGCAAGGTAGTGTGTTGGGGCCCATACTCTTCCTGATATTCATTAATGATCTCTGCGATTTGAAGATAAACGGAAGAATCATTACATTTGCCGATGATACGACGGTATTATTCTCGGGTGATTCGTGGATTAAGGCAAGAAAGGCAGGAGAGGAGGGTATGAGACATGTAAGAAATTGGCTTGACAAGAACCTCCTGACTCTGAATGTTAATAAGACAAACTTTGTGACCTTTAGTCTCACTAGGGTCGGACAGCCAGTGGACTTTGATCGTCTGACGCTTCACAGGGGAAGTTGTGTGTCCACCTCCTGTAACTGTGAGATTGTAGAGAGAAGACAGGACGTCAAGTATTTGGGAGTATACATCGATTGTGGGCTCAAATGGGAACAGCACATTGATAAACAAGTAAAAAAGCTCAGAAGCTTCATGTACATATACAGGAGTCTTCGAGGGGTACTAGACAGAGACACTATGCGGCAGGTATATTTTTCCCTTACCCAGTCACTGATATGCTACGGCATAGAGGCTTGGGGAGGTTGTGCTGCGTTTGTGCACGAGAGAATAGCAAAGACACAGAGATTGATTATTAAAGTAATAATGCGTAAGCCGATCCGATTTCCGACTCTGGAATTATTTGAGAGCTTTCCAGTTCTGAGCGTCAGACAATTGTTTGTTAAGAGTATACTGTGTAAGTACCATATTAATTTAGCAAAGCACATGAGATCCCAACAGACCCGTCTTACAAGAAGCTCGGAAAGTCAAAACTATGTTGTGCCATTGTTTCGAACCACCAATGGACAGAGACAGTATGCTTTTTTTGCGCCTAAGATATTTAATGACTTGCCTCCCACCATTAAATCAATTAAAAAGGATGAGCAGTTTAAGAGTGCCATCAAGGCATATGTTCGTCAACCAGGGATGGTGGCTAGGTATTTCCCTTAGGAACACTTATGTATGTGTGTATGCGTGTGTGTAGATGTTATTTGTGTTTTACGTATACTGTGTTTTCGATTTTTATTCTTATTTTATTTTGCTGCTATAAGATTTGACATGATTGTATGACTGATTTAAGTTGTGACTATACGCTAACAGAATATTTTGATTTACTTATAACAATAATGGAGAAGCAATTCACAAAATGTAATGAGTTTATTTTTAGATGATTGATGTTTTTTACCACTGATTTTATTGATAATTGTTGAACTCTTACTAAAATTATGCTGAAATAATCGAGGAAAAAGGAATCTATTTGTGTGTATGTACATGTGTGTTTATTGTTTGAGTAGGTGTATTTCAATTATTTATTTTATTATTATATATTTACTTATTATTTTTAACCTTTTAAACCTTATATTTTACTATTTTTACCTTTTTTAACTTTACTTATACTGTTTTTACCTTTTTAAACTTTACTTGTTTTAATCCTAGATTGACTGAATTTTGTTTATTTATACTACATGTACCTATGTGTAACTCCTCTCCTAGACAGGCTAAGCCTAGTGGAGGGAGACATGAATGTTCATCTACCATTGTACACTATATTCAATGAATAAAAATATATTTATTATTATTATTATCTAAAATGAACACTAACCAAATTTTTTGATTTATATTCAGGGTCAACACACACTCCATGACCCTATAGTTAACGCCTATAATAGAAAAAACCGTAAAGAATCTACTGTTCCTAAGCAGGAAAACCTTATCACCACTTCAAGATCTCTAACGGGGCACTAAAAATCCTGGACTCTGAAATGTGCAGGATGTGTAGAGTCACTTTTGACCCCAATGATTATTCTTTGTGAATACCTTTAATTTAAATGATGCATAGTAGGAAAAAATAGTTTTGATGTGCTCAGAAATTCCATAAAAATAGTACTATGTACCTATTTATTTTATACAGAAGGCTGAACTGAGCGACGAATTCTAAATATAAGGCTAGTCACAATAGTTCCATAATGGGACGGAAGAAGCTGAACAAACAGTAAAAAAGCTATTCCTTATAATTGTCTCCGATTAGATTTTCGGGATTCGATTGTCATATATTGTACGGGACTAGAAAAATTTACTCTAGCGATAAATTCCACCGTCTATAATAATGACACCTTTGTATAGAAAAGAGTTGATGGATAAACGTGTTAAATTAATGTTCAATGAAATAGTTAGCCAACTATGTATATTATTATACATTGTGTAAAATATGTGTGAGAAAGTTTTCGTAACCTTTCACTATTCACTCCATATTGGCTACAATACAATTTAGCATTTTCGTGAAAAATCGATTGTTTACGACCACGATGTCGACTAATACCATTATGCCAGAGAGTGAGGGGCGCTCTGGAAACAGCCCCGCGTGCAAGGGGGTGTGCGGGAAAGGTTATAATGTAGATTACGTAACTTATACCTGATGTCAAGAATGAATTTCCTTCTTTAGCTACACTTTGATTCTGTCGGCTCTCTTCGG
Source organism: Mystacides longicornis (assembly GCA_963576905.1). Classification (NCBI taxonomy): domain Eukaryota; kingdom Metazoa; phylum Arthropoda; class Insecta; order Trichoptera; family Leptoceridae; genus Mystacides; species Mystacides longicornis. The sequence continues at coordinate 14,062,743 of OY756429.1, read as the reverse complement.
GCGCTCCATGTGTAGGGTAGGGGAACGTGGGCTATAAAATAACAACTTTGTGCTTTGCCTTCTGCTACGGAAAATAAATTAATCACAAAAGTAATTGGTGTGAATTTGCCGATTAACAATCACGTAGGTACTTATTAAACTGTTGAATGTTAATTTAGGTAGGCGAATAAGTTTTATTTAACAGACGACAAATCTTTTAATATATTTTCTTATTGATGTGCCCACTCTGTCTCAAATACAATAAGTAGGGGAGACCAGCCTAAGTTGGCGATGTTAAGGGATTTGTAAGATATCACCTTTAATGGAATATTTATTTAAATAAAATAGTTTGCTATATTATAGATAATACATTTGCCTACAATAATACAAGCATTAATTTTTACTAAAACATAAGGATTTATAGAAAAATTGTATTTAGAAAACATCCTCAAATTCGTCATCTTACCCGTATGCCGGGTAAGATGACTATAAGTATGCATAGGGAAAGTTGACGAATTGTATCATAGTATGGGTTCTGTCTTACAACTCTAGAGTAAATTAAAAAGATAAAGGAATAAAACATTTTTATTGTATTTAAAAACGAATTGATACATAATATCAAACATATGTACCTAAATCATTTAAAAAAATCAACATGAAATAAAGAAAAAAATAAAATAGAAATTAACACATTAAAATGAAAAACCAACTTAAAAATAAAAATTTAACGTTTATTCACATGAATCACACTTAAATTCCCCTTCTCCTTCGTAGTTACTGCACTTTTCGTGCCACCAGGATTTGCAAATCTTGCACTGTAACCAATCTTCAGCTGGAGGTTCTTCATAAACCTCCAAACATAGTGGACATCGAATTACAACAAATTACGACAAATTCATTTTTTCTGAGCTCAAGCGTTTTAGAAAATCTTTTTCTTTTCACAAAAGTTTCGAATTTTATTCAAGGAGTTTTGTGACTTGTTTCTTGGACAATATTTAGCCCAGTGGCTAGTGTCTTCGAACAGGACAGCTAAGGATGCGGGTTCGAATCCAAATCAGCTGATTTGGCTGACAAAAAAAATATGTCGAATACACTGAAAGGGAACTTCGGGTTTTGATTTTGATCATCTACATGGCATAATTTCGTAACGTAACTGAACACACTATTGCAATGATTCAGATCATGCAGGCGTCTTGTTTACTGCTGTATCCAAGCTACGCGCAATGACACTACTTTTTTGATGCCAGAAGTGAAAGAGATAAACAACATTATTATGTAATTCCTTAGGCTTTCACGACCGGCCATGATTATTGATGATCTAGTTTTTTTTGGGAGTAGGTCGTGGTCAGGGGCGTGTATGATCGGCGATCATACACGCCCCTGACCACGACCTACTCCCAAAAAAACTAGATCATCTACATAATATTTTAGTCCGTTTATATTTTTGAAGGCGCATCAATCGTAGAAAACAGACGATAAGGTCAGATATTAATATGCCCAGAGCCGTACATAATGCTGGAGAAGGTTCTTAAATACAATTTGCTGCATAAACTTTAATATATTTAGAGCTATTTAAAAAACTCTATTTTTTTAGGAACTTCATACAAATTTCTCAAAAAAGACAGTAAGCCATCTTTTGGAAACAAAATTACTCATGTAAAAGTTGAATGGAATCTTGGTACTACGGTGTGAAAATGTAATAAAATAATTGTAGATTGATTTGTTATACATATAAATGTTATTCAAATCTTATTATTCTCCATAAATAAAGATTTAATGAATAAATTTGCAAAATGATTCCTCCATTTGACAGATAGCGCAAATCACCCTCTATGGGTGGAGAGCCTAATTAATTATCAAACATTAGAGAATGTAGCTAAGATTCAAACCACAGAGTTATCTCTTTTCTCTATGAAAACTTGCAAATTATGTCGGTAGGTTCGTATAATATTATAAGGTCGGTAAAAAAGTCATTCTCCTTTTCCTGGGCTTATGTCAGTTATAGAGGTCTGTTAAGCAATAGGAAGCTAGACTAGAACCTGTTTAATTACTTACCGATCAAGCGTGACATTCGGAATCAAAAACGTAAAGCAAGACGGGTATTAGCTAGTTTTATAATATTGTGTGTTTCATAATCTGTTGACTTTTCATTATTATTGTTTTTATATTGCTTAATTATAAAACTGTGAAACACGAATTTATTTTCACTTTTTATATTTACCCGTCCCTTTCTTTACCAAGCCACCCTCCGTAGCTTAGCAAAACAAATCAAGGTAGGTAGGTACTATTTCACAAAATTGATGTCCTAGATTTTTTTATTTGTTTGTTCTGAAACAACATGCACATTTCATAGAAAATTACCCGTATCGACAGGGCAGGTTGCTACCACTACATTAACACAATGATAATAAATAAATAAACACTTTATTGGATAAAAAATATATTACCCAATTGGCGGGCTTAGGCAATTTCTTCCAACCAACCAATTGAGAAGAATCTTTCCATTGTTGCTTGTAATCATACAAAATAAACAAGTAGGTAGGTCCTACATAATACCTACATACAAAATAAACAAGTAGGTAGGTCCTACATAATACCTACATACAAAATAAACAAGTAGGTAGGTCCTACATAATACCTACATACAAAATAAACAAGTAGGTAGGTCCTACATAATACCTACATACAAAATAAACAAGTAGGTAGGTCCTACATAATACCTACATACAAAATAAAACATGTGTACGTATGAACGTACGAAAAATGATTTGTACGTATAAGGTCTAATCTCCTCAATACAAAAGTGACCCTCATTCAGAAAACAAAAAAAATAGGCCATAATACCTTTATATTGAACAAGTGCATCACCAAATTTTAATGTTATTTTCTACGAGAAAAAAGTTAAACTTGGCATCAAACAGAATTTTCACTTTACTTTGACAAAAACATCAGCAAAAAAACACCTTCCAGGCATCATGATGTGATGCCATTCCATACCTAGATCTCATTTTGACCTTGTGCAATTTCAATTGCGTGCGAGTAAAAGATATGAAAAAGAATAAAAACTAGTCAATAATATTATTATGCTTTGTCTAAAAAATATCTCAAATAATACTGGGTTGGCAATGTTATGGCCGCTTTTCTAGAGAAATTATTGTTGAAATTTGTAAATATATTTTTTAATGATATAATGATATTATTAAAATATACTTATGACATCCTATATTTATTATTTAATTATAGCTTTAAAAAAGTTGGTTATATAAACCTATGTATGTATGTACGTATATTTTTTACTTATTTCAATGTGTGAATAACAAAAGCGCATAAAAAATTAATAAGTAAAATTTAATATACCCTAAACTTAATTGCAATGTAATAACAACCTATAGACTTTTCCCCGCTTGTTCTCAAATAAGCTAAACTTAGAATAGTAGCTTTACACATTTGATTATTAGGTATAATAACTACATTTTTACCCACTTCGGTAACCTATTTTCTAAGGCGCCAAGTTGGCAAGAGGCACCGGCGCTATTTTACATGTGTTTTCACCTGATGTTGGAACGCCATCTCAGATTGGACCTTATTATCTTGAACAAAAAGTTTCGCCGAATATATCTTACAAAATTTTTAACCATGCGCAATATCGCTTTAATATCGCAAGTGTGCACATACGGCCGAAATTAAAATCTGCTGCTTATCCCGGAGCTTTGCTGATGAGGCTTAAAAGTAAAATGGAGCTTACCGCTCACACGAGATTTTCAATCAAAATGCGACTGCGGCTTGGCTAAGCCATAGAATGGTTGTGTTGGTAGCCCTACTTGTCTTTTTTCGTGGTTTAATCTATGTATTAAGCTCCACATCTGTCATTTTCATGAGGACACGCGCCTTTATTCATGTTGTCGTTTTGGTTTTATGCTAGCTCTTGGATTTTTTTCATTACCGATAGAAACAACCTGTAAGCAACAGCGATCAAAAAGCGTACATTATAATGGCGTGATTATAATAATATGAAATTTTAAATGTCAGTTTGACAATATTGTAACTTGTGGCGCCTCCTGGTTCATACATTTTATTTCAGTGGGCGTCTTGTTTACTTCGGTATTCAAGCTACGCTAGTTGACACTATACGTCAAGATTACACTGTCTCTTTCCCGCTTGAATTATTTTACTGTCGGCAGTAAAAGAGATTCTAGAGATCGTCTTAAAGAATACTGCGTTCACAGTGTTACGACCGCTTTTCTAGGAAAACAATGCATAAGAGATTTTAAACAATCTGCGATGTACCTTACCACATCTCGAAAACCTCGAGTCTGTTCTTTGTGTTGACCTCCACATTCCAAGTCTGACAGCCATACAGCAGTACGGACCACACATAGATTTTTACCATTCCCTGTTAGAGAAAAGAATTTTCATCTTTTTAAATGCAGCTTTTGCTGCCTCTGTTCTGTTAATTCAATCATTATATCGAAATCATTTGATTGACTCGTCTCGACTATTATCAATGGTCGAGCTTCGCGTGCACGCTAGGCATACCCGCAATGTGCAGTCTTTCAGACTGACTTTCAGACAATCATACCACCAACTATTCCTTCTATGCGCCCATGCTGAGGATTCTTAGGGGGGGGCAATGGCCTCGGCGAAATAGATATATTAATTTGCTACAAGTTTGTACCAATTTAAAAAAAAATGCTAAAGGATAGGAGCAGCTAGGAACTATGTATTTTGTACAATGTTCACCTTCAATGATGTTACGATGCGATAATGTTTCCTTCTATCTTATTGATATTGACCCCATGTTACAATATTCCATTTATTGAATTTTATTTCTCACTGTTTGTTTTGTGTCTCTTGTTTATATTTGATTTATTTTCTCTTGGTGTTTGCTTCTTGGCATCACCAATTATTGTATTTTTTTAAATGTTTTTAAAAGTGTTTGTAAAATCAACCGCTGGTTGCAGAGACAATAAATAAATAGATTTTTTTTTTTTTTTTTGTAAAGAAGGTCAAAGGACCATATGCCCTTTGAGTCACCGCGACCAATAAGATCTATTGTGACATCCTTCAATGAATTCGTGGAGCGCTGCCTCTTATTGTGCCACGTCTCCAGAGGCCTCTTGCAGAGTGACAGTGCCTCTTCCCGGCTCCTGCCCTCCGCAAAAGGTCTCTTTAATCTTCTTTTTGAAAGATAGGTCCCAACAGGATTCCCATCTCTCTGTTGCAACAAATTATTTTGATCATGTGAACTTATGTCCACTTTGACCACTGATGTGGAAGTACCTATTATATCCATCACACCAGTGGGCCTAGACAAAATCGCATTTGGCGATCGACTACAAACGAACTTTACGCCAATGGGTCAATTTGGTAGACAAAACCACATAATGACAGTTCATTAGAAACGATATTTCGATTTCGCTTCCATGACGTCACGATTTCTTTCGACGCTCGACGACGCCATACATTTTGTACGTTCTTCGTAGACAAACACATTTATTTTGACACTTTGGCGAAATCTTCGACAAATCGCCGCCATCTTTGCGACGATAAGAATTATTTGTAGAAAAATAATATGTTGTTTTTTCAGCATTCGAGACATATTTATTAAATTATTTTAAATTGAAAATATGTAATAATATATAATTTATATTTTATACTTCCATTTATCGACGCTTTATTAAAAAAAATAACGTCAGTTTGTATTTTTTTGGCATTTACTATATACTTAGTAGTTTTAATCCACAACTAGCTGACCCATCGAACTTCATTCTGGCTTATAATCATGAAATGAATTTCAAAGAACTCGTCGTGAATCATCAATAACATATTGTTGGATAAAATCAGGTTTATCAGGTTTTTTTCCCAAAAAATAGCGAACCAATGTTCCCACTTGGTATCTGAAAAGAATGAAAGTTCACCATAAAAAAGTGATTCTCAAGATTTGGTATCTCCAGAAAGATGAAAATTCAGTAAATAAAGAAAAACGTTATTCCGAAAATTTCGGAAAGGACTGGTTGGAAAATTACTTGGAAAAATATACCGTAAAATTTTCTTCATACCGAACGCCGAACATGGTTCTAAAATATCGAAAAAATTCGGTAAAATGCCGAACACCTGGCAACCCTGATTAAGAGATGAAAGATGTCAACGGTGTACTTATTTATATTCACTTAATTTTAATTTTTATAAATATAACATTCCTGACATAATATGCACCATTGTCGAGAGTCACCATAGATTTTTATATATAAATACTTTCATTTCGCATAGAATTTGTTTATCAGCGAACGCTTTGTTTCCTTGACAATATTAGAAAACGAGTAAATTATTATCGCCACGACGAAATCTTCGAAAACGAAGTACAGTTTCGTAGACAAACAGACTTCGTTATCTACTTTCGAATTTTTCTCTTTGGCGATGCATCGGCAGCGTCAATTCGACACATTACGTCAGACAGCGTCGTTTTTCTGAATGTTTTTTTGATTCTTACGTTGGTACCACTCGCGTTGCCGAGCTACTATTTGTTTGTTTACAAAATTTTGTATGAAATGTCATCTTCATACAAAACAAACGTAGATTCAATATTTTTTTTATAATTGAAGTATAAACTTATCAGTGATTTATATGTAATCTTACAATGAACCATTTTTTCAGAAGTAAGACGGTTAGTGTTTGGATTTTTATTTAAATTGATATTGTTGAAAATTCCGTTCAATATGAAAAATAATTTCGATATGACGAAAACAACCAGAAAAATTATGTATTTTTACAAAAACAATGTCACTACTGCTAAAAAATCGTTAAAAATAAAATGTATTATTTTTTTAGAATTTTTTACGTGGTGCATTGAAATGCTAAATGAAACAATCAATAAAATCGGGACATCCAAAGACAACGGATAAATTTGAATTTATTAAACATTTCCACTTCCAATGTCCGTCAGAATTGAGCCAGATCAAGGTTGTAAGCATTTTCTGTACAATAATATTTTCTTCTTATTTTGCAGATCAGTCAATACCACATCCATGTGCTCTTCTGTGATCATTTTATTTATTTCAAATTCAATATGTACAATATTAGTAAACACAACACAATAATAAAGCTATAGAACATTATCTAATTGTTTTATTTATTTATTGATTCTTTACTGTACATTAATAAGCATAAGAAACAATATATCTGTGCATCCAAGAGGTTTTCGAAGAAGGTCTAGAAGCTTTTCAGATTTTGATAGGGCTAACAACAAGTTTGCGACAGTGGAAAACCGTAGCTTGCAATTATAATAAGGTAGGAATAGAAGGGAATATGAATGGAAAATGGCGCACCTGGATATTTAGCGAAAACAACTATAGACATTTACGCAATTTAATACACACATAGGTATGCTATCAACATCTTTCAAGAAAATAACAGATGTTCTTGTGAAACAAAATAGAGAACAGTATCATAAATGGATTAGTTGTTGCTAGTTCATTTATTAATCATTTTACAACTGTTTTGATTTTCAAGAACATTAATTATTATCTCTTAAGTGTCGCTTTTAAAAGAATTAGTAAAGTGTTCATTGTTCCTCCTACATGTTCTGTTTGTGAACTTCTATCTTTAGCTCTTTGGAATAGAACAGGGTTCCACCTATAAAGAGTTGATGGACCGTGGCGAAAGCAATCAGACGGCTTCCGTTATTATGTATTACCCCATGACGCCTGGTCCATACTGGGGGTCGTCAGGACCGTCAGTGTTTCGCCTGTCATCTTGAAGGACGCACTCATCAGGCGGTCAGAAACAGGTTCTCAATCAAGAAGGCGAGTGAAGGCATATTTACTTAAAAGTAGAGCGACACCACGCATCCGTGCAGTTCGGTGACCAGAGTGCAGCATGACAAAGTTGCCAGCATCTCTCTGCCCCGCCCTAGGTTGCATGTCTAGCTCAGCCCCAGGATGCCCAGTCCATAGTCTCCCACCAACTTGGCAGCAACAAGCTCCCCGGCCGCCCTAAAGTGCGGAGTGCGGATATTCAGGGCTCCGATCATTACGCCCTTGTTCTTTAAACGATCCGGGGTCATTTCTGGGGGAAACGAGCTACCTGAACCCCCCCCCCCCCTGGTGGGGTCCAGGCAATGGGGTGGGATTTCTGAACAATGGGGTGTATAATGTATTACCTTTATTTTATTGTAAAACATAAGTAAAATGTTAGTAAATATTTTATTTTATAAAATTTCCTTTCAAAGTGTCGAATTTTTAACAAACGAATTATTTTTCTTCGTTATCTACAAAGATTTCTTATCGTCAAAAAAATGGCGGCGAAGTCGAAAAATTCGACAAATATTGACGAAGAATTCGCCGATCTGTCAAAATTAAATGGGTTTGTCTACGCATTACATATATGATTTCATAATTTATATGGCGTCGGCGCGCGTCGAAAAATATGGGTAGGCATGAGATATCGTTTCTAACGAATTGATTAGTCTATGATTCGTGATAAGTAGGGCCAGGATTAATATGTAAATACATCTTATTATTTTTTCCATATTTCATGGTTAAGTCCATATTTCACAAAAATATCACAACCGTCCATATTTAATGAATTTTTTCACAATCTCACAATATAAAAACACTAGAAAATCCTTCAACATCGGTAAATGAAAACCTGAAGATTATATTGCTAGTGCGGTGGTACCGAAGACCTAAATCATTTATTTATTTGAATATCCAATAATAATTCCTGACAGGTTCCCATCATTGTTTTTTTTCGAATCCGATCTATACTTTGCCACAACAGTAAGCAGCGACAGTCATCGCCTTGTCGTTTGCCAGGACAAAGTATTGCAGGCAACAACTTCCCCCATCAATGGGCCCATTATTGAATGATCTAAGATGCCGCGTAGAATTCCGATCTAATATTTATATTCTTCTATCAACCGACAATATACAATCCTTCTTAAAATTTTATTATCATGCATTAAAGCCAATATTAAAATAAATAGTTATGCATCTTATTCTATATGTATTTTTCTAAATCTAACTTTAATAAAATATAAACACAGCAATTACTATAAACAAAGATATTGATATTATTTTGTCATAATTAATATACAAGAGATCATGGCATGAACACCCTATTTTTTAGGAGTAATAGGCTAAATTAAAGAAGAAGAAGAAGAATATAATGACATATCGACCATAGATCAACGACAATAAATGAAAAGGCTGCCAACGTAACAATTAAAAATCATAGATAAAAACGACGCTGTCTGACGTCATGTGTCGAATCGACGCTTTGCGTCTTATCGCCACGGCGATATAGAAACGAAGTGTGTTTGTCTACGAAACCGTTCTTCGTTATCGAAGAATTCGCCTTGTCGATTCGAATTAACGATTCGCTTTCTAATGTGTTTTGTCTAGGCCCACATGTCGGCTCTACAAAGGTGCCATGTACATCCTCCATAGCCAGAACTAGGGAAATAAAAGTCCGCCCCTACAGATCCCTGCATGTAGGGGTAAGGCAAAAAGTCACCCTGAGGTTGCCTGGTATCAGGGAGCCTCCGTTAGTTACTAACCTACCCGTTAGTCACGCATCCCTCGGCACGGGTCGAATGACACCTTGGATTGGGGATTTTTGGGCAGAAAGGTTTACTCCTTCCGGAATGATAGGACTAGGTGAATATGGATGGGAGGGCTCATAGAAGGCAGGAGGAAAGGAATCAGGTGTAGGAAATGCCCTGCATGTTGGACAGCCATGCAAGGCACCCCGTACTCTCTTCGGCTTGTTGACCCTAGCATCCACAGGGACCGAATGTAACCGCCGTTTCAGCCTGGGCCAACGTAACAGGGTCCTCCACTTGTAGGTGAGAGTCGAGTTGAAATGCAGTGGCTGAGAGGCATTAAATGCTCTTTTATTGCGCGTAACATTTCCTTGGACCCCAAATAAATAGATACTTGTAGAATAGATAGGTAATCCTTAACACACACACACACACACACATTCTTCCTTTAAGGACCCCCGCACACCGCAAGCCAGCCCGGAGGAGACCAATCCGCAGCAAACCCGACCCGCACGAAACCGACCTCCTAGCTCGATAGAAGCAATCAAACGAAAAAGCCGGCCCCGGACAAATCAAGCCCGCCGCGAATTACCCCCAAACCAACCAGCAATGCGGGGGCCTAAGCCCCACTCGGGAGCATAGGGAGGCATCAAGAGCTCTCCATTGCGCTTGAAGGCGTTCGAGGCTCTTTGTGCCTTTTCTGACCAGTTGAGATTTAAGGACGTGAAGTGGTCAACCTCACGGTAATCCTTAAACACTGTGAAAATTGTTGATGTAAGTATATCGTATTTGTATAAGAATTGGAGAGATCCTAAAGTGATATTTATCTAAAAATCATATTTTTTAAAACATTTTGCTTTTGTATTGAAACTACACTCGCTCAACAAAAATTTTTGCTTTACAATACTCAATGTTACTCTTTCTTCTGGTAGGTACCTACCTTACCTATTATCAGCGCAACCCCGGCATCTTTATAGCCTATCGTTAGTTTACAGGAATGTATACATACATACAGGCGAGGCGTACAATAAGCGCGAAGCGAAGGGATATGATATGCTTGATATTAATAAGAAGAAAAAAAATTCTCTGCTTTTCACGATTTCAAAGAAATGTGAAATGTGTGAATAGCTACAGCCATTAGATTGTTTGTGATGATATTCGCATATGTTTTTATTTAAGCCCATGTCAAACATTGAGTCGGTATCTACTTTGTTTCAAAGAATGACGGATTTTATTAAGAGCATTATCACTTTGAAAATAATGGATACTTATCGAGTGTATCGAATAGTACAATGTGATGCTAGAATTGTTTGATTTATTAGTAATCAATTGAATTGTTATGATCTCCAGAGAGGAACTCTGGTAAATTCATGGACTTGGGAGCAACGCAGTTGATGGCCCCACGTAAGGGCATCAGTACGGGCGAACCCTTACCGTATGATTTATGAAATGGTTGGTATCACCAGGTGTAGAAAAACCTGCATAGATGGGGCAACCTCTCTGCAGAAAAAACAGAATGTGAGTGTGGTGACTTTCAAGACAACAATCACCTCCAGACATGCCCGCCTTGTAAGTTGCAAAATCTTATCAAGAACCCTTTCATACGTCGACAGACCACCCTTTCTGAGGCCTACCAACACTTTTACGCCCAGTTTTCGGACGCCATACTTTGTGGTCCATCTGATGTCGGTTACTAAACTCTTCTCTGTCATATCCACACGTTCATCTTCCAATCATTCATTCTTCTCTACTCCTTGTGTCACATTATTTTTTATGTAATTTTATTTTAGTGATTACAAGCACGTGGATACGATAGAAGACCAGGGCTGTTGATGTGGTGGACAGGGTTGCCACCCTGAAGTGGGGATGGGCGGGCCATGTGGCCAGGTGCCCGGACGACAGATGGACCAAAAGAGTAGTGGAGTGGAAGTCTAGACAAGTCAGAAGAAATGTCGGCAGGCCAGATGGGCGGACGACATCGCGAAGATTGCAGGCCGCACATGGATGAGGGAGGGGCAGGACAGGATTGATTGGAAGGAGAAGGGGGAGGCCTATGTTCAGCAATGGACGGAGACAGGCTGACGAAGAACCAGAAGATTACAAAGGTTTCACAGCCATAAGTAACCACGGGAAGAAATCAAACATTAGTTGGAGTTATTTAGAGACTTCAGGGTATACAACGGTTTACCGAACGCTGTCTATGTTAGACCTTGCCTTGTATCTATTCCTGATTCTTGTTTTTATTTTCTTAGCTTGATGAATGATGATATTCAAAATTTAAGGAATTTTCGTACTTATAACGAATTATATCTTCGGTCTCTCGAATTTCGTTGTATCAGAATTTGATCAGAATAAATTCAAACAGCATCATCTGATCCAAAAATAATACGATAATTTGTGGTATAAAAATTGGCGTTTGAGTAGACCAGCTTTTGAAAACCCCTCACTATTTTAAGCTACATCTTTCGCTCGCCAACCAGTAAGCGAGTTTTTCTATTAAAAACCAACCTTCTATATAGGATGATGTAGATTAAACTTAGATACAATACACAAACAGATCTCATTTACCAATGGAACTCGGAAGAATATTATTATTTTTATTTTATTTTTAATCCCTAAAAGCAAAGGAGAATATACCTACATTGTATTTAACAATAGACCAACTATAGTTAGTTGAAAATGTATATACCTATAATATTACTCCTAAATTTATTTAGCATTGCCTTTTCAATCCCAATATTTTAATGAATGTGGTCAAAACCTAACTTAACATCACTCCATCCATCCAAATGGAGTGATGACACTCCGAAAATTGACCGTGAGTGGGGAAAACCAAATGGATGATGTTTAATGATAGGATGAGTCGGATATTCATTAGTCCAAAATTCAATCGCGTCAAGCCATTAGTCATTAGTCCATCACTCCAAACGGATTGTCAATGGGGGAACTCGGGTGGCGTGGTCCAAGGCGTCTCGTCACTTGATTGTCAGTGTTAAAAACTTTGGTCAACTTCGTGACATTTTGTCATCATCCTTCCACCAGGGTACACGTGTTGCTTTTTAAATTTTAATAATAGCAAAAAATGTGTAGGTATTCTAATCCAATCCAAACTCTTATTACGCCCCACTCAGGGGCATAGGGAGACAAAAAGAGCTCTCCATTGCGCTCGATCTTGTGCAATGTTTATGACCTCCTCCCACACCATGTCCATATTCTTCAGCTCTGCTTCGAAGGAGCGAAACACAGTATAAGAAGGTCTTCCTCGTCTTCGGGACTCTGATGGGAGGAAGAACATCGCTCTTCTCGGCTAACTGTCATTCGGCATCCTTAACACATGTCCAACCCAACTCTATCTCCTCTCCATAATGGTAGAAGTGATGGACTCACGCTGGTTGCGCCGGTGTATAGCGTTCGTGATGCGGTGGTACCATCTTACACCCAAAATTCTCTTTAAATGATAAACGTTTTAAATGATATTTGGGAGTTATTGTTTTAGAACGTGTTGGAGCAAAAAAGTCGATTTGTTAAAAAAGTGGAGTTATTTCGTTGGCGGATTAAGCCGTCGATAGGTACTTATTAAAGTTGTGAAATTTCGTTAATTCTGACATGTTCACCGCTGTTTATAGTAGCGGCGTATCCGTGGGAAAACAACCCATAAGTGTGTCAAATATCATTGTTGTTGTATGGAGTGAAAGGTAGGATCCTCGAAATTTACAAAACGAAATCAGTGCTCATGAAAATATGATATACCCACTACCTTTTTATACGGTTACTTATTTTCGAATAGTTATCGATTTGCATACATCAAGTAGGTATAATGGTTGTAAAAGCTTTAAGTAAAAAAAAAACTGAATAACCACCTAAGTGATAAGGAGAAATATTCAAGTAGACAAAAGATAAAATAGTTCGATTATCATTAGTTATTTTTACTTATAAAGCTTCCTATGTTTAAACTATTGAGTGCAGACGATGTTATCTGAAATCCAGAAATTATTAAACGATGTCAGTGGATGTTTAATAGTACTGAAGAAGAACAATATTTTGGAATGTATGTTTTTAGATAAGGAATTTTCTTACTAGTGGTGAAAAATCACAAGCTGATGCTACTGGGAACTTATTTTAAATCAATAAAATTCAAATAAATCGGATTATTACGTGATTCGGTCGTTAACTCCTCCACGTAGGTATAATATTTACAGAGTAATGTCGACTGCTTCTCTTACCCCAAAAAACTCTAGCCAGCCTTCGAAAATAATAACAGTAAAAGACGGTCGTAAGTAAAATGGTCACAAGAATCAAGACATAATTAGAACGTTGTGCACCAACAAAGCCAATAGGCAATAAAGATGAAACATTTACAAAAATGGATATATTCATATCCTAACGCTAACGCAGTCTTCAAATTTGGTTTCTCTCTCGTTCTCAATAATTTCCATCTTTTATCTCTATATCTCATTAATTATTAAATATCTACTTGTTGTATACATGGGATTTTTCGACATGTTGAACATGTCGAGAATTCTCATGATTAGGATTTTCGGAGACTTAAACATTACCACCTAATGGCGAACGTTGTTAACGTAAATTAGTGATCACACTAAGCCAGCCGTCGAAATAACAGTAGAAGACGGTCGTAAGCCCGGAGTGGTTTGTTCCATTTGAAAATCGAACATCAGTAATGAATTGTTAGTCATTAGTTGTTACATAATATTCACTAGGTAAGAGGAACTATTGGACTAAGCTGGCGAATTATCATTTTTTGGCTAAGTATTATTATTGAGAATATCTTAAAAAGTGAATCAAATATGGAAAGCCAACACACATATATGATGCGTTTGTCAAATCCACAAAAGGATATTACACTTACTAGCAAGAACTGAAAATATAAATAAAAAAGTTAACTATGTCTCTCTTATGGATAAATTTAAATACCTGGGAGCAACCATTACCACCTCTGGTGACCTCGGGGCTGAGCTCCCGATACGTATCGGTATGGCAAGTAGTGGCACCTTTAACAACATGACCAAGATTTGGAAAGCGTCGGCGTTTAGTGTCGAGACGAAATGTAAACTGTTTGATGCGTGTGTGTTGCCCATTCTCCTCTATGGGTGTGAGTCCTGGCACCTGACCAAAGCCCAGGCACAAAAAGTCTCAGCTTTTGAAATGAAGTGCCTAAGGAGAATTCTGGGTGTAAGATGGTACCACCGCATCACGAACGACGCTATACGCCGGCGCACCCAGCGTGGGCCCATCACCTCTACCATTGTGGGGAGGAGATGGACTTGGCTGGGACATGTGTTAAGGATGCCGAATGACAGTTGGCCGAGGAGAGCGCTGTTCTTCCTCCCATCAGGGTCCCGAAGACGAGGAAGACCCTCTCACACTGTGTTCCGCTCCTTCGAAGCAGAGCTGAGGGACATGGACATGGTGTGGGAGGAGGTCATAAACATTGCGCAAGATCGAGCGCAATGGAGAGCTCTTGTTGCCTCCCTATGCCCCTGAGTGGGGTGTAAAAGGGAGAATTGATTGATTGATTGATGTCTCTCTTACCCCGCCTGACCTTAGAGATATAAAGTTAGGCAGGCACCACAACGGAAATTTTGCTTCCTAAACAGTTTTTATAACACCTTTCGTACAATTTGTTTGCATTAAATTATAATAATAAGCAATATCGCCTGATTATTTACATTGTAATTGCCTTCTTATTACAATATTTATGTTATATTGTTTCTCATAATATAATTTATGCTGTAAATTGGTTTCTTTTACGCTTTAAAAATGAAATAGAGCGGTAGTTCGTAGCGTCTTGGCAGCACCTACACTTCAGCTTAAGGTGCGGTCATAACGTTTTAATAAAAATAGACGGAAAACTTCCATTACTTACTGGAGCTCTATAATATAAAATTAATTTGATATTTTTATAGTCTCGTTATATTGAGGATTTAGCTCGATAGTTTTAATAATTTTAAGCGTCGTGTCATTAAATACACGTGAGAAAGAGCCATATTGAATTTACTGTTTACGACGTCTCCTTTTAATAAGGCTAAAGGGCAAACAAATCACTTTATGATAGTTGTATTGTTTGCTACTGCAGCACGTCATTATTGCACGACCCGTAAAAATATTATCAAAAGGCTTTAAACAAAAGAATTGAAATTAGCTTAGTCATACTTTCCGGAACATTCTGTGTAATAAACTATTCTATTTTTGAATTTAAATTGAGGTTTAATATAGCTGTCAGTTGTTATTTGATACTTGATAGTTGATGTGACTGACAGAATTTTCCCTGTAAACCTCGTTTAAGACACATGCATCGATCGGAATTATATTAGTGTGGTAATTTATTTAGCAGTATATACCTACCAATAATTTGAATTCATTTTTCATACTAAAAACAGGATAACATCTGTCAGTGAGGCTAGTAATATATAAAAGTCAGTAAAAAAATTAAATTAAAAATTGTTTTTTTTTTATTTGGATTTAGAATAAAATACATACCTACTATTACATATATTGTACTTTTCGCCTTCTACTTTGGTTGTAAAGTTTGAAAACAAAGTCAGACATAATCAGCCCTATATTTCTTTTTACCCACCCCTTTCAACCCTGCTTCAAAGGAACGGAAACAATACGGGAGGGTCTTCCACCACGACTTCGTAACCTTGATGGAAGATAACAGTACCCCTATTCTCAGTTTCCGTGGCATTTGCGCCGACGTGATTTAACAAAATTTTGTATGGCAACGTGTATAGCGCCCCCTACTTAATACTTCGGAAAGCTCCGCAACCCATAAAATTTTCCCGTAAGTTTCTCATTTACGTTCGTGAGAAAAATTCAGAATAGGGGTACAGCGCTCTCCTCGGCCAACTGTCATTGCACCTTATCTTCACTGTGGTAAAGATAATGGGAAAGCGTCGTATACATTGAGGCATAACGCGAAAAATCTAAGGGAAATATTTTAAAATATATTAACTCATTGAATGCCGACTTGGTAATATTCCGTAGCTATAGTATTTACATTAGATGCCAACTACGGAACTTTGCGTAATACTTTCATTATATGAATTGCTTTTAATAATAAGGAGTCTAAGGCTCTTAGAATCTGCTTTTATAGATAGATTGGCATCCTAAATATCTGCATCTTCTGCGGTTTCAATCCTACGGATTGTTTTGCAGCAGTGATCTGCATCTAATTTTCCATTTCGTCCGGTCCCCCGCAGCCCTCTTTAGCTCTATGTAGGATGCGCATCCCATATCCTCATCTCTACATAATAATTCAGTTATGTATTTACTTATGTGGAAGCATCACGCTCAAAATACAAATGCTACGTCAGATATGAATCTGCGCAGAGCCGTGTAAAATGCCGGAGAAGGTTCTTAAATACAATTTGCTGCATTAACTTTAAGCTATTTATTAGCTATTTAATAAATTCTATTTTTTTAGGATCTTCATACAAATTTCTCAAAAAGACAGTAGGCCGTCTTTTGGAAACAAAATTACTCATGTAAACGTTGAATGGAATCTTGGTATTACGGTATGAAAATGTAATAAAATGATTGTAGATTGATTTGTTATACATAAAAATGTTATTCAAATCTTATTATTCTCACTAAACAAAGATTTAATGAAAAAATTTGCAAAATAATTCCTCCATTTTGAAGTTTGACAGCTGACTTTATCACACATAGCACAAATCACCCTCTATGGGTGGAATGCCTAATTAATTATCACACATAGAGGGTGTAGGGAATGTAGCTAAGATTCAAACCATAGAGAGAGTAAAACTTGCAAATTATGTAGGTAGGTTCGTATGAGGTGGGTAAAACAGCTGCCTTCATCATTAGTCAATCACCTAAAATTTGTACCATTCCACACATAGAGGGATGTAGCAAAGATTCAAACCATAGAGAGAGTGAAACTTGCAAATTATGTAGGTAGGTTCGTATAATATTGTTATTAAAAGTATCATTCTTCTCTCTTTTTATGAATTGTAAAAGTGTCATTCTTCTTTTTCTGTGCTTATGTCAGTTATAGAGGTCTGTTAAGCAATAGGAAGCTAGACTAGAACCTGTTTAATTACCTACAGATCAAGCCTGACAATCAGAATCAAAAACGTAAAGCAAGACGGGTATAAGCTAGTATAATAATAATTGTTCGAGGTACTCTCGACGCGGACGCCCCCTACCATTCGTACCCCCAGTCATGCCCTCTATTATAAGAGATTGTCGTGGCCTTATTTATAATATCCTAAATATAAATACCTTTTTTGAACTAAAATATAAAAAAATATATAGGATTCTCAACGCCAAATCAATAATGAAACAAAAGAAACATCAGAACTTTTATTCTGAAATGACAAACAGACGATTGAGTTGAATCTTATCCCGGCCGTGTCGACCATTTTCCGCTTTCACGACACAAGCATTTTGCTTACTGTGAAAGATGTCAAAAGTGTATTTGTGTTCACTTCTGGTGAGCACAGATTCATTTTTCTTAAAAAAAAAATTGTCACTGGACTTTTGACATTTCTATAATATTCTGAAAATATTTGTATAGTGGAAATAAAATACGCACTAAACGCCAAAAACTTCATTTTGAGATAATCCAATAAAACTGATTTTTCCCCCATACAGACATAGTACTATGATGATTTTTGGATCTGTTTTTTTACGCCTGTAGATCATCGATATGGACTTAGTGCAATATTTAGGCTATTGAAAATGGTTTATAGAACATTTCCTCATACTCAACTCTTTTTTTTTCATTTTTGGCGTTTAGTGCGTATTTTATTTCCACTATACATTTTATCCAACACTTTAATTGCGTAACTACTGGCAACCGATTAAGTTCTAAGCAAAAGCATATATTCTGCAATGACAAAAAGATGATGGATTGCCTCGTATCCAATAGTTGTTGCGTCTTTTGACAGTTCTACCTATTGTGAGTGCATTTTATTCAACACAACAGTTGTGTAACTACTGGCAACCAATCGAGTTCTACGCAAGAGCTTTTTTGGTGTTGTTTCAATTAAAGTTCATACACACATTGTCATGTAGCAAATATATGTGCGAGTACGAGTTGCGCAGTAAAAATTGCAGGTGATAAGTGAGTGCATGTCCACTTCTGTGAACTGAGAGTTGGTGCGAATCCAAAGTTGCACTACCCATTTCAATGTGTTGTTAATTTTCTTTTCTCTTCACCGGGGCAGCACTGCGAACAGGATACCCGCACGTATGCTGCAAATATGGGGAAGGAGGGCGGAGAAGGTACTCGCAAAAATAGAACCCGCTTCTATCACTGTTAAGTTCACTCGCAACTCGAAGTTCTGTCCTCACATGCTTATAACACTTGTAACTCGCACCCGCACACGCAATCGCAGATACTACCTACTTAACGATGTGTACGCCGCCCTTATGATCCGTTGTTTATGTTGACACGATGATATTTTGTAGACAACAATATTCTATTTGTCACGCGGGAATGGCGCAGTGATCTATTGTACATAGATAACGTTATAGTTCCGAAATTAGCCACCGTGAGACAAAAATTATTGCGCGGGCTATAAACTTTTTGACAGCGCTTCTGACAGCGCATTTGACAGGACTGTTGTGTTTTTCCATAGAAATACCATAAGCAACTCAATGCTCGTTCAGTTTAACCGTCTCATTGCTTATTGAATAGACCATTGTTGATAATATTATTGTAAATTTATATTAAGTAGCTACTTACTTATCTATGATATATTATTTAATATATTTTATAATTGTTTGAAAATGGAATTATTTTGTTTGTAGCATTGTTGTATGAAAAATATTCATTGATTGAAGAATAAAATGATTGTTACACTGCAAATATCTGGTTTCCTTTATTAATTATTTAATAAACGGCCACGTGGATTTTGACGTTTGCGGGGCGGCATGAAAAAAAATAGAGTTGGTATGAGTGTGTTTATCGGGTCACGGATAGAGTGAATCTACAGCTGATGTTACGAGTCAATTAGAGTATGAGATCTGTATGAGCCGTAATGATCTGTTAGTTTGTACACGAATTTAATAGAATGACCGTTTGTAGTTACACACTTACACAGAGATCCATGTTTTTTTTTTCGAGATTACCGGCGACTCGTTCAATTAGGAACGAATTGTGCCGGTGTTAAGAGATTCATATTCTAATATTAGGATATTTTATTGCTGGAAAATATCACGAAATTTTGTATTGAATAATATTACAAACATATTACACTAATTATGTCAAAATTCAAGAAAAAAAGGAATTATATAATATATTTACCATATTTACTTTTTAATATTTTAATTTTTTTACACATAAAATTTTAATTCTGCTTGATAGGTTATCTTTAGGTAATTAGTTTATTCCAGCTAGATCTTTTACACAGTACTCCTTGAGCCGTGTATATTATCGGAAACAGCTTAACCTGGGGCCTTACTCTGCATTTAGATCGCAATGAATATTCAATAGACCATTAAAGGGTGTCGTCAGTTGACATTTTGCTGGCTCTCACCGCTTCTCTTAGGAACATGAAGTTAGAGGAATGGTAATATTTTATTTTAATGAATTCTGCGCAAAAACAACGTTGCTTTTACAAATAAATAAACACTATAGGATAAAATACTACCCAATTGGCGGGCTTATTGCCTTAGGAAATTTCTTACAACCAGCCAAAATATAATAAAAGTATCCTAAGTAATTCTATATCAATCAAATCAAATATCCTTTTGAACTCCACATAGGAGCATAGGGAGGCAACAAGAGCTCTCCATTGCGCTCGATCTTGCGCAATGCTTATGACCTCCTCCCACACCAAGTCCATAAGTAATTCTATATTAGATAAAAAAAAATGTAAAAGAAAAAGAAGAAACTTCCAAGACACGAGAACTAATCACAGCCTAATAAAGAAAATACCAAGTTTAAGACAAATAAAATCATAAAAAAATAAAATAACTACGGTAGTTATAATTAAATAATCATCAAATGTAACAATGAGATGTGTCTTGAACTGACCAAAGTGAGCCGGATTACTATGATTCGCGCAATTCGGGTCGCTATGCAAAGTGATTTGTTACCCATCACTATGGTTTATGTATAAGCGGTGTGTGTGCCGCCATGGCCGCCATTGTGCCGGCCGGTAAACGTCAGATGACGTCATCCTTTAATGGTCTATTGTGATTATCAAGCACCAATGAAGCACCATTTTATTTGTCACTTGGGAATAACGCAGTGATCTTTTGTACGTAGATAACGTATGTAGTTCCGAAATTGGCCACCGCGAGCCAAAAAGGATTGCGCCGGCTATACACTTTTTGGCAGGGCTGTTGGGATTTGACCATAAAAATACAATAACAAATCATTGGCTCGTTCATAATAAACATTTTATCAACTATTGGGTTGTGATTGCCAAGAAATCAATTGCAATCATTGATTGCGTTTAGTTGGAACGTGAATTTGAGAATAGCATTTAATATATGTCACTTAAAGTAGTTCTCAAAGAAACGACGAACGAAATGAGTGCAGGAAGGGCATCAGTAACGATTGTAGAATATGGGTAGGTACGCAATATAACGAACTTGATACGAATGCAATAGTTTTCCAGAAACGCGGACCCGATATTCAACGGCCCTAATTCTTGCCTAATTCATAGTAAAATGTAATTTCATTTCAGTGGGTGTCTTGTTTACTGCAATATCCAAGCTACGCGCAATGAGACTAGAGATATGGCCTACGCTGTCTTGTTTTCACTTTCATTATTTTACTGCCCGCAGTGAAAGAGATAAATATAGAATGCTTTCTACTTGTCTCGAAGAATACTGCGTTCGTAAGGTTACGAGCTTATCTTTTCTTGGAAAACAAAGCATTACCGATACGACATCATAATATTATTTCGCTGGATCTTGTTCTTATGGAATATTGCGTATATTTAGTATCGGTGATACCAACAGTAATTAACTTTGTATGGCGGCCACACACTTTGTTGTATAAAAACACCTTGACATTCAGTGCTTAGGTAGATTTTTATCGTAAATTTATAATCAGCCCTTGAATAATTATTTTATAGCGTTTCTCTGTTCAATTTGAGTATACAGCTCCTATTCATTGAATATTTAACATGAATCTTTCTCACTTAAACGTGCTTTTTTCAAGATACAGTGCAACCTCTATAACGAACGATTTGCATAGCGAGCTACCTATATAAAATGTGAAAATTTTGCTCACGTAACGAACGCAATTCGAGTTTTAAAGAGAGGAAAGTCCCGCTTCTATATTATTTACTTGTGCGCCGCAAAATCCACGCCAGTGGATAAAGATTGTGTTTAATCTTCATTCCGCTCACTTTATTCCAAATTTGTATAGACCATTAAAGGATGACGTCATCTCACGTTTACTGGGCGGCACAATGGCGGCCATGGCAGCACACACACACACACATCACATGCATAAACCATAGTGATGTGTAACAAACTTCTTTGCATAGCGACCCGAACTGCACGAATCAACAGTGATCCGAATCAGTTATCCGGCTGACTTTTGTCAGTTTTGTGATACTTTCCAGCAATTCTTCTTCTTCAGCCCGTCTCCGTCCATTGCTGAACACAGGCAATAAAACACTATATTCTTTTTCTTGTAAAATATAGACATTTCGTATTATTCGTATTAATTATTAGCACATTAAATATTTTATTCCATATTTATCATCTATTTTTCTCAGTCATAATAATTGTTTTTATAACTTTATTTATCATACCTATATTTTATTGTCATCTGCAAATTGATTTTTGAGTCTCATTTGATGATTTTTTAATTATAGTTTTTTTATTTTTTTTTTATGATTATATATTTTGTCTTAACTTTGGTATTTTCTTTATTGAGCTGTGATTTCTTTACCGGCACAAAATGTTTCTAATTGAACGAGTCGCCGGTAATCTCGATAAAAAAAATATGGATCTCTGTATATGTATAAGTACAAACGGTCATTCTATTTAATTCGTGTACAAAAAGATCATTACGACTCACACAGATCTCACACTCTAATTGACTCGTAACATCTGTAGATACACTCTATCTGTGACCGGATAAACACACTCATACCAACTCTAAATTTTTTCATGCCACCCCGCAATCTTCAAAATCCACGTGGCCGTTAATGGTCTATTCAGGTATGAGGTAGGTACCTTCTCGAAATAATTTATATGCACACTGTACATTCCTAATTGTCTACCATATTTTTTATTCCCTTTTTATCAAACCCAAATTGAATTCCAAGGTGTATCAAGTTATCCTCGACAGTTTTATGTAGAGTATAGAATAATAGAAATTATAAAATTCGTACTTTTCATATGGGTAAAATTGCTTCGCATTACGAGTAAGACGATCTGTAACGAATTATACTCGTTATAAGAGACACAGTATTTCGCAAAATCTGTGTGTATTCGTTATGCAAATCTATACAACTATATTATGCAATATTACAAACTCGTCAAAAATAGTTTTAATTTACTCCTCCATACGATTCACAGGTGGCACAGGGGTATATTATGCAATATTACAAACTCGTCAAAAATAGTTTTAATTTACTCCTCCATACGATTCACAGGTGGCACAGGGGTCACTGTCAACTTTGTTGAGAATTTGACTTTTTAAGGCCTTCGATATGGTGACATACACTCAATAACAGCGTTGAAATCAATAAATGGTTCTACCAAACAATAAAATTGACAAGTATAAGCCTTTATTTTCATAACTATGGGTGCAGGATAGAGCAAGTGGCTCGTTTTAAACACCTTGGATGCTGGCTTTAGAGTTTGAATGAGTGGAGATCGGACTCTGAATTCCTTCCCAAGTCTCACTGATTCATTCCACATAGGGTAAGCAGTATAGTAACTGGCCACTTAAGGACTCAAACATGTATATTATGAATACTACGAATAAGGTTTAAAATTGCATAATTTCGAACATGATTAAAAACACAGTAACTTTATTTTTATTTTATTGTATTTATTTATTCCAACAAATATATTATACAATTCAAATTACAAAAACAATATTACACATACCTAATGGAATTTATTAATTCTGTTCTGAGGCAATACTATAAATCAATTTTATTCTGTTTCATGCGCTTATCTTGTTGACAATTAATTCTACTCTGTTGACGACATGTTAAATGAAGCAGTATGCAACATTTAACATTGATATCTAATATAGTTTTCTTGGCAACAAATTGTATGTAGGTAAATGGCTTATTGTATAATATTTTTGTGATTCTTATTTTTTTTTATATGCTTGACGAAATGCCATTCTGGACCCTTTATATCTAGAATGGCATTGAATATAAAACTATTATTATTTTATCATTGTTACTTAATTGTTAAGTATATGTACAGTATTATTGTACAATAACGAATCCAAGTGCGCCAGACGGGGCCTATGAATAATAAGAAAAATAAATAAATATAGATTCGAGGAGCCAGGAACATATATTGTCTCTGTGCAAATGTGGTTCTTAATTTTGGTGGTTGGAGTAGGTATATGTCTATTTCGTGTGTCTGCTTTGAGTATGAACTGTGGAATGTATGGCGCAGGATTTTTGTGTAAGTGTTGGGCAATTGTTCTGATATACAGTTGCCTGACATCAAGAACTTCGATCTCTTTAAAAAGTTGCTCAGATGAATATCTAAATGGCTTCCTACACATTACCCTCAACAGAGACTTTTGTGCTATTTTCAGTGGGTACAGGTTTGTCTTGGCAAGCACTCCTCAACTAATGATCCCATATGACAACACTGATTGGCCCATTGCATAATAAATTGTTTTCAATATCTTGATGTCAAATATGTCTCTTAAATTTCGAAATACATAAGTTAGTTGTCTTATTTTTTTAGTGAAGATCTCAATATGGTCCGTCCATCGCAAGTGATTGTCACACCTAGGTATTTCTAGTTGGTTACTCTTACTAATTTCGGACAAGAATACGCATCAGTGCTATGACTATATGTGTTTCAAGGTCGTTTGGCTGCCGTCTATCATCTTTACTAAACGTAATATATTTTGTCTTACTTACATTTAATGTAAGCAAGTTGCTGTCAACTGGCCCCCTTGACCAGTTACTGACTGGCCACCCCTCAGTATCATTTTAAAAATCTATTAGTTCATCCCTAATTTCTATGAATATTGTAGAAAGTCTGCTTTACGAAATAAAATAATACCTAATGCCTGCAAAAAACTAACAAAAATCAACTATAGACGAGACACGCACCCTACATTACAGAGTATGGTCCGGGAAATGCTTTCAGAGGGCAATCTTCAACAACATGTTTTATAAGGCGGTTGGTAGCCCAGCAGTTCATTCGACGGCTTTCTTACTTTCAGCGTGCTACTTTACTTTCCGAGCCCGGACTTCAAACTTTGCTACTCCAGTATGCAGAGATTGATCACCTTGTCTTGCCTCTCCACCCTACAAGTCACCTGCCTCGACTGGCACGTCAACAAGTTCAAGTCGTCTTGCAGCTTCCCACAGTCACAGATCACGTCCTCATCCTCAAGGAAGCCCCACATTCGCTGGTTGACCCTGCATCTGGTTACCCCCTCTCTGAGTCCATTCAAAGTTTTCCAGGTAAGAAAGTTAAGGCTGTGCGCGGTGTTATTGCCCTCTGCAAATTCTGTTTTTTATCACGCCGTGTCTCGTAAGGAGTAAGCAGAGAGAACGGACTTGCACTCTTTTCTATCCAAGCATACTTCTTTTTTTTTTTTTTTTGAAAGAGGGTTAAGGGACCAGGGTACTCTTTGTGTCACTGCGACCAGGATAGGAATATTGTGTCTTCCCTCAATGTTACAGCTCGTTGTCCAGGCCTATGTGAGTCATGTAGCTCACAATTTGCCTAGGTGCGAGCAGTCTTACCTTCTCAGCGTTCAATAGTGGCCCACCGAGGATATGACTTCTTTTGTGAGCGAGTGCTTCACAACTGCAGAGGATGTGAATTGGTGTTTCGTAGTCCTCTGAGCAGAATCTGCAGATTGGAGTGTCTGAGAGTCCTATTATGGACATATGCTTGCGCAGTCTGCAGTGTCCTGTTAAGGTCCTCGTCAGGATCCTTATTTGTTTTTTGGAAAGCTTGAGTGCTTCAAAGGTGACCTTCTGCGAGTACCCTGTGATTAGTTCCTTCGCATATTTCATCCCTGAGTTGTTTGCCCAAATTTCGTAACTTTTGTCTTTGACCCAGTTCTATAGGCTGGTTCTGAGGACATTCATCTTTGTCACAACACTAACATCCATACCAAATTCTTCCCTAATATTCTCATTCCTTACCTATATTCTTCGTAGAGTTTTTTCGTTAATAGATCATTGATGGTTACATTATTGCGTAATGCATTAGTTTTTTGTAGTGAAACGTTGTTGTTTCTCATAATAGGTCTTATTGTACCGCTCATCCTGCTACCAGCCACTTTCCTACGTTCGATTTCTTTTTCACACTTTCCATCCCTGCTAAACACACTTCCTTAATACACAAACACAGATTCACTTGCTCAAGACACCAATTATTTTCTATGTTTATTTTATTATGAAACGATTTTCGTCTTTTATAGATGAAGGATGTATTGTTTTAATCTAATGTAGAGTACAATAACATGTTTGACATGAATCATATTTGAAATGTGCAAGCATTTGAAACAATAAGAAAGGAAAACCGAACAAAAATGATACGAGATATAATAAATAAAAGAGGTGCGAAAAAAAACATGTTTTGATGAGATTTGGAAGAAGGATACCTGAAGTAATACAATGGTCTGTCACCTGTCATGGTGGTTTACTATCCATTATTAAAAGCTTTCTTTACTTTGTCACGTAGCCTTCCGTACCTAGGTACATAATACCTCTAATATAATATGTATATAAGGTTTACCTAATAAGCCCACTCGATGAATAAAATATGTAAACATAATAATATTATGTATCTACATATTATCCTCTACCGTCTAGCCGAACTTGATAGACTCGATAGTAGTATAGACTTGGGTTTCAGATCAAGAGGTCCCGGGTCCGATTCCCGGTCGGGTCAGTGTTTTTTTTACTTGAAATTTCTCCCCGGGGTTGACCAGATTGGAAGGAAACGTTTGACTTGATAAAATTGCCTCAGTCAATATGTTCCTCCGGCTATGCTTACATCTTTATATAGATACATATTTGTTTATTTATTTATTACTAGCTTATACCCGTCTTGCTTTACGTTTTTGATTCCGATTGTCAGGCTTGATCGGTTAAAGGCAATTAAACAGGTTCTAGTCTAGCTTCCCATTGCTTTGTAGACCTCTATAACTGACATAAGCACAGAAAAAGAAGAATGACACTTTTAATGTTTATTAAAATTTTGTATGAAGATCCTAAAAAATAGGGTTTTTAAATAGCTCTAAATATATTAAAGTTTATGCAGCAAATTGTATTAAAGAACTTTCTCCGGCATTTTGCACGGCTCTGTGCAGATTCATATCTGACGTAGCATTTGTATTTTGAGCGTGATGCTATGACATACGGTAAAAAGCAAAATAAATAAAAAAACATTTCTGAATTATTATGTAGATAGAGAAGGAGGGACTAATGCGAGTTTTATTTAATTTCCCAATTTACCACGCAACTTTCTTAATTTTTTCTTTCATAAGAACCTTCTACTGATAAAAGCCAACACGACAAAAAAAAGAATTAGTGAAATCGGTTCAGCCGTTTAGGCGTGATGCTCACATATACGGTAAAGCAACGACAAAAGGCAAATAAAAAAACATTTCTGAATTATTATATGGATAATCTACGTAACGTTTGTCAAGAATCACGATTTTAATTGGTGAGTTACTCATAAAACCGGCTTGTATCTATGAAAAATAGAATAACTGTGAAAGACATGTGAGTCAAATTCGTAGTGTGGTGATATATTCTCTACACCTACCCCACAATTGACATTTAATAGAATGCTTGAAATACTTGTAGTGAACTATAAGCTCATAATACAATGCTGCGTCTGGCACAAATCGTCCCTCTAGGGATGGGATGCCATAAACATAATAATAATGCTGCCCTTATGCTTTGCAACGACAAAAGTAAAAACTGTAACGCAACGTCTTTTCTCTGGTCATAATCCTATGAATAGTTGGCAGCAATGTTTACCACTCTTTCTCTCCAGCTATATCTATAGATTCCTTATATTTAAAAAAAACTATTCAAGTAGGTGCATAATTGAAATAATAAAATATCCTGTATATGAAATATTGACTACAGGTACTTATTTCATTTCCATATCTGGATATATCAAACTCAAAATAATCGCCGCAAATTGTTGAAAGAGTTCTGCATCTAACTTGACATCAATGGTTGGTGTGTTATAACGTCAGGTTGCAAGTAACAACATCTAGTAGATTATTACAGAGCGGATAAAAATCAACTTGATTATGCAAATAAACTCACCTTCATAGTTTAACAATACTCTCTATTTTGGTGGTTCAACTTAGCCCATAGTAGGATTCGAAACCTACTGAGATACTCACTTGACGTCAATAGACGTTGTATTATTATTATGTTATTTATCGGTGAAAAATTATGTGGCAATTAGGCAAAACTATTTAGTGTCATTTTGAGAAAGGCATTGGAATCAAAACAAAACTACACCACTACAATATAATTTTAAAAAATATATGAAGTTACCTATAAGGAAATTTTCAATGGATCAATGCAGGTATATCAATATCAAATCTAGGTATTTCTTCTTATCCTTATTGATAAATTCCATTCTCTATTAAAATTTAAAAAAAATTGAACCAAAATGTACATAGGAAAGAAATTCAAATGTAAGTTATTGCCTTCTGAAAAATGTCAAGTTGTTCAACGTAGAACCATTTAAATAGTAATATTATTTATGGGTATGAATAAATGAATGAAAGAATTTTTGTTTATTTTTTGTCCAATCATTATTTAATTCATAAAACATAAAATCAACAATTGAAACATAATATGTATAATCTCAAAGTTTTTTGTTAGATCTAGCAGAGTAAAAAAATATTCTCTTAAACAAATGGAAACCAGAAAAGATATTCCGACCCACCGTTATAAAAAAAACTATTAGTTATTCACTTCTTAACCCAAAAGTATTAGGTATATCATTTTTATTCCATAACCGAAATAAAAAAATTAAAGTTTAATTAAATCTGATGCTAGAACACAGAAATCCATACAATAACCTAGAATCCCGACTCGCGTTCAAAAGTGAAGCCTAAATATTGCAACTTTTGACAGTTTGGTTCCCAAAAGAATGTGGTACAGCGTATATTTATTCAGTAGTTTTCTCGTGTTTTTTACAATAAAACATATTTTTACATTGAAATAAGTGAAATTAGATCATTTTTAAGTTTCTTTATAAATGTACTGTCAAAATTGCTGGCCAAATCGGCTTCACTTTTTTACTACGAAGAATATATGAAAATCTATGTGCTAGAAACACACTATTGTGTCAGCTTGTGTTGTGTCGAGCCAGAAGCATTATCATTTTTATATTTATTTATTTTCTGTCAAAATTAAGCATTGCTCACCATTACAGAGTAATCCTTTGCGGTAATAGTGGTTAATAATATGGTTTAAGATACATTTAGGCTCTATATGAAGCTGATATGCTTCTAACGGGTTGAGAACTTATTTATAGTGATATGTGGTAAAATTGATAAAATCGCTGGCATCCGCAAGACACTGTTATTGATTATGGTCAATCTTCTTTACATCCCATAAGCAGCCATTGAATATTTTTTCAATATAATTGTTTCCCTTCTCAAATGGGAAATTTAAATGAGCTCTCTAACATGGATCTGCAATATAAAGTTTCTGATTTTAAAATACACATAAAGAAATCCAAGAAACATAATTAATGAAATTCTTACATAGGTAGCTTACCATTTTGGTATATTTACAATATTATTATATTGTCTTGCAAAAATTAAACCTTTGAATTTCTTTGTTAGAAATGCACTTTTATCAATCAATTTGATCCTTAGAAGTATGTACTTAATTGCTATGTCAAAAAGGTGGGATGAAAGCAATTAGTCTCGTTGAAAACACGTTTGCCTCAGGAACCTGAAAAAAATATCAACAAAATAAATTAATTTTGTGATTTCGGTAACACACTAATTCCCGCCTTATAACATTATAACCTTATAATTGTTTTAGCAACGCATAAATGTTTTAAGTTACGGCATAGGCTTACAGATATTTTAATCAATTTGACTTACCAGTTTTATTTTCATTAAACTCAATTGAAAATAAGGTAATT
The DNA here is from genome assembly GCA_963576905.1 of Mystacides longicornis. NCBI lineage: Eukaryota > Metazoa > Arthropoda > Insecta > Trichoptera > Leptoceridae > Mystacides > Mystacides longicornis. The sequence continues at coordinate 14,032,907 of OY756429.1, read as the reverse complement.
ATATTTTTCATAATCGACGATATCAATCCGAACCTTTTGTTTGACAACAAAATATGACGTATAGTGAAGTATTAACCATCCATGGATAACCAAAGATAATAATATAATTCAACACAGTTAGGTACTATTAAATTATTTTATGATGTATATTTTTGATTTACTTATATAATGGTCTCTTAAAATATTTAGACTTATTAAAAAAAAAATTTTTCACACAAAAAACCACTTTAAATGTGAAGAAGAATTATTAAAAAAATCATTCTTATTTTGTTTTCATATTATGAAGCTAAGACAAAAAATTACATATTAAAAAGTTCGTCTATGGTAACCTACTGTCAATTATTGTTATTCTGACAGCCAAACAAAAACAACAGGAATTCTATTTTTAAAAATTTTGTAAGTTTTTTAATATGTTGAAATATTTTTGTAAGTAGGTACCTAAGCTATATTTAATTATTAAGATTTTTACCTATCATGAAGTTTTTAGTTGTGAATTGTAAAAATATGGGTATATAAAATATGATACTTTGAAATTGCTGTCCCTCCTGTAACTAAACTTTAGACAGATTTTGATGTTTGTTTTGTAATATTGTTTTCTAGGCATGGAGTTGCAGTCTATCTGAAATAATAATACCTGATACATTATGCAGTCTAAATGGATTTAATGAAGATCTTAAAAAGGTATAAAAGCTACACTTTTAAACAAATAATACTATGAAAGATTCCAAATGAAGGTTTTATGCAGAGCATATCATATCAAATATGTATCTAGCAGTTGATTGTTTTATTCTAATTTGAAGTTCATAAGTAGTTTGATATACTTTCTAAATCCTTAATATTGATTCTAATCAAATTCTCATAACATGTATTTTTAAAACAAATCCCTGAAAAAGCAAAATTTTCTAATGTCGTCTTATATATTTGCAACCATGGCCATGTAATCACTGTATTTTGCTTTCATATATTAATAGAATTGGTTTTTTTTAGGTCAGAACACTCAGAACCTTGCAGGGATTTTGGATATATCAAGAAATATTTACCGAATGCTTCAACATACAACATGCTGTGTTTTTTAAAATATTACCCACCTTGTTTTGTGATGAATATAACATTAAATAAAATAAATTAAAGGTAAGAGAACATAAGTTTGCATTTATCTACATAAGAAATTTGAGTTCGATACAGTTTTGTGAATACATATTGTGGATAAATCAAGTGAATTTTACTTTACCAAAATACCTACATATCTGATTCTTTTCCAAAATAAACAGGAAGTATTACTTAATTATTATGATGTGTGTAAAACCAAATATATTTTTTGACTATAAACATACACACATACCTGACAAATCCATTATAATCTTGTAAAATAGGAACGTCATCACTTCCTGTCAGATTGGCTTTCTTTCAACGTTCTGTTTTACCGACCAAATCTACTAAAGAATATTCATACTCATTTCAATTTTCAAATATCATTTTTTCTCTAAAATCTTTATGAAAGAACAATTTTTAGATTGAAATGTATTATGAATTTAATTTAATGTATCTTTATTATTTTTTACCAACATTTAATATGATTTTATCAGGTATGTAGCTACATAATTACTCATCTATCTGGCTACGACAGTTTGACACAAAATGTGGCCATAAATTTTTTAAAATATGTCAAATAACAAAATGGAGGAAATATTTTTCCAAAATCTTTCTTTAAATCTTTATTTATTGAGAATAATAAGATTTGAATAACATTTATATGTATAACATATCAATCTCCAATTATTTTATTACATTTTCATACCGTAATACCAAGATTCCATTCAACGTTTACATGAGTAATTTTGTTTCCAAAAGATGGCATCTGTCTTTTTTGAAAACGTTGTATGAAGATCCTAAAAAAATAAGAGTTTTTTAAATAGCTTTAAATATATCAAAGCTCATGTGGTTAAATATATTTAAGAACGCTCTCTGGCATTTTGCACGGCTCTGGGCATATTAATATCTGATCTTTATATATGTTTTCTACGATTGATGATGTTTCAAAAATATAAATAAACGGACTAAAATATTATGTAGATTATCACATACATTCTAACAATAAGTAACATTCTAACAGAAAAAATAATAGATTGATATAAATTTTGTTGATAGTTTCGGCCGAGGTGCTTGGAATAGTAGTCCATTTTCACTGGTGTAAAAATAAAACGAGTCTTCACTTTGTGCTACTAGAATTTTGCACAAGAAGACTCGATTTATTTTTACATCTGTGAAGAGATGTTAAACTCAACGCACCATAAAAACGTGGATTTCCTTTATTGCATGTAATGTACCTAACCAATTCATATTTGAATTAAAAAATTAAGGGCGGTTAATGGTAGGTACCTATACCCTTTTTATTATCATATTTATAATTACTAGTGGTCGACCAGTGCTCGAAATTCGACCATAATTAATTTAAATTATAAATTTGATGGGAGGAAGAACAGCGCTCTCCTCGACCAACTGTCATTCGGCATCCTTAACACATGTCCCAGCCAAGTCCATCTCCTCCACAAAATAGTAGAGGTGACGGGCTATCACTGGGTGCGCCGACGTATAGCGTCGTACGTGATGCGGTGGTACCATCTTATACCCAAAATTCTCCTGAGGCACTTCGTTTCGAATGCAGATACTTTTTGTGCCTGGGCCAAAGTCAGATGCCAGGACTCACACCCTTACAGGAAAATGGACAACACACACGCATCATCAAACAGTTTATATTTCGTCTGGACACTAAACGCCGACGCCTTCCATATCTTGGTCATGTTGTTGAAGACGCCACTTGCCATACCGATACGTATCGGGAGCTCAGCCCCGAGATCACCAGTGGTGGTAATGGATGCTCCCAGGTAGTTAAATTTATCCACCCGGGAGACCTGGTGACCATCGATGGTTATCGGTAGCTGTTTATCGGGGCAGGCATTATTCTCCATGAGCTCCGTCTTACTGGCATTGACTCGAAGGCCGAGGCGTGCTGTTTCGTCGCAGAGTTTTGAAACACTGCGCTGTAATTCCTCCATTGTCGCACTGATCAACACTAGGTCACCCGCGTACTCCAGATCGCACAGTTCGCCCATTAGACCATATCTCTGTGTTATCGGTATACCTCTTGCTCCTTGCATAGACTTTTTCAGCAGGAAGTCCATGATAATAATGAATATGAAAGGAGCTAGTACGCAGCCTTATCTGACTCCCGTGGTAATCCTAAAAGCTTCAGTGGGACCACCTGGCTTTTTCACGCTACACTCGGAGTCTTCATACAGGGACTGCACCATTTTAACTATTTTCGGAGGTATACCATACAGAGCAAGTATTTTCCATATTGATGGTCTATGTGGGCTGTCGAAGGCCTTTTCAAAATCTATAAAGCAACAAGCGACTGGAGAGTTAAAACTCTTTGCACTGCTGAAAGATGCACCTGGCACAGAAAATTGGGTCCGTGCAGGACTTGCCAAGTACAAAGCCGCATTGTTGCTCTCTCAGGACAGCCATGACAGGCCCCCGAATCCGGTGTAGTAATATCTCAGATAATACCTTACCGGGATCAATCAGTAGAGTAATTCCACGGTAGTTTCCGCATTCAAGGGGGTCCCCCTTTTTAAATATTGCGACGATGGATCCATTCCGCCAACCTTTTAAGCACCTCTCCTCTTCCCACGCCATTTTAAATATATCGAGAAGTGGTTGGCCAAGGGTGTCTATGCCTTGTTTGAGGAGCTCTGCGTGGATTCCTTCATCTTCTGGCGCTTTGTTGTTCTTCAATCTCATCACGGCCAGCACCATCTCGCTGTGGGTCGGCGGATCTTCACATATCCCAATAGCCTGAGGTATATCTGAATATACCAACCCGCCAACTCCTCCTCAAAGTTGTAAGGTAAGGAGGGTTCGGGGCGGTTCAATATTGACTCAAAGTACTCCCTCCATCTCCCTTTAATCAGTTCGGGGGCAGTGAAAGTGGCTCCACGAGAGTCTCGTATTGCCGTCACGGGTCTTTTTTGACCACTGCCCCCGACCTCCCTGGTGATTTCGAAGGGGTCCTTGAGTCACTACCGAGTGCAGCAGATTGTGCTCGCCGTATCTGAGAGTCCAGGTGTCTTCTTTTATCTGTTCGTGCAGAGTGCTTCACCTTGCGGCTCAGCTCCCTGTACTCAGACACCAAAGCGACCAATTTTTAGGGTCTTTTTCGCTGTCTCTGAGGGTCTTAGCCTTCTAGCGATCTTCAATGAGACTCCAGGACCCATCAGACATCTATATTGGCCTCTTTTTATTCTTATAGCCGACAGAAGAACGTGCGGATTCCATAACCGCATCACGAAAGCTAGTCCAGGCTGACTCAATTGGGGCAGCTCTGGGTGAATCCTGCATGGGGGCAAACCTTCTGCGTAACTCATCTCGTACGTGTGACGACACTGAGCACTCTCTAACCTGAGTATGTCCAGCGGGCGAGGGGCAGACGGTTCCTGCTGGAAATGGGTGAATCTGAATCTCAACGAACCCACAAGGAGCTCGTGATCAGTATCCATGTCTGCCCATCGGTTGGTGCGGAAATCTCGCAGGTCAGTTCGGTTGCTGGCCCTTAGCAGAAGATGGTGAATCTGGTTTTTGTTCTGTCAGGCGAGGTCCAAGTATATTTAGGGATATCCTTGTGGGGGAACAGGGTTCCCCCTATTAAGAGTCCATGGAGCGTGGCGAAACCAATGAGACGGCTTCCGTTATCATTCATCACTCCTAAGCCATGCTTACCCATGACGCCTGGTCCATTCTGGGGGTCGTTGCCAACCTTGGCATTAAAGTCCCCCAGAACTATTAGGCGATGGCGCCTCGGAACATGGAACACAACTGCATCCAGACTGTCATAGAAACAGTCCTTAGCAGCCGCGTCCCCATCCTCAGTGGGAGCATAGCATAGAAGGACCGTCAGTGTTTCGCCACTCATCTTAAAGGACGCACTCATCAGGCGGTCAGAAACAGGTTCCCAACCAAGAAGGCGAGAGAAAGCTTATTTACTTAAAAGTAGAGCGACGCCACGCATCCGTGCAGTCCGGTGGCCAGAGTGAAGCATGACATAATTGCCAGCGTCACTCTGCCCCGAGCCTGGGATGCATGCCTAACTCAGTCCATAATCTCCCGCCAACTTGGCAGCAACAAGTTCCCCGCCCGCCCTCAGAGTGCGGACATTCAGAGTCCCAATTTTCAAGCTCTTGTTCCTTAATCAAGCCGTGGTCAATACAGGGGGGACACCAGCTGCCTGAACCCCCCCCCCTCCCTGATGGGGTCCAGGCGTCCGAGGCTTAATTCTGTTGCCATTTCTGACCGATTGTTTTAAGGACATGAGGTGGTAAACCCCATGGCCCCGATCTGTTTTTTCGATTTCCTGCCTCTTACAAGATGCTCGAAAAACCATCAAAAAGAGCAGAGGTACTATTCTAAGCCGGCAACCCCATGGCCAAGAGCTCCCTTTTATACCCGTCTTTATTGTGTAGGATAAGGATTTCTTACACATATAAGGGATTTTATGTAGAAAATACCACATTGTGTTCGATATACCAAAGTAAAACCGCACAGAGTTTCCTGCGGAAGAAAGTTATTTTTAACATTATTATTTTTTCTATCATAAAACCTTTTCTTTTCTCGTACATTGTTTATAAATTAACCCGTACTCTTTGTATCTTGATGGGGAGTTTATAGTGTGGGAAGATTCAAGTGCAAATCAATGTGCTGCTGTCAAGTGTATGATTGAAGGCAACGCCATGAGGAGTGACGTCACATTACATTAACAAATCTATACCTATAAAAGGCAAACATGTGTATATGTCCGTTATGATAATTTTGTAAACTCGATCAAGCGAAATGAATGAATATCTTATATGCAAAAATTTCGTCTTAAGTTTAAATAAAAGATTAAGATAAATTAGGTAAACAGTAACATTTAACAAGATCTTAGCTTTAAGTCTTTCACTATCAATGCCGGCACTGTTTTCTTAATCGGCAGACATGACGTTTGGAGACATTTCATAAGGTACCATCATTGACAGCGTACTTGATGATATACATATATACACTAACTTAGCGCGAAAGCTTTCAATTTTGTCCAGGAGACGTTAAAATATTAGAATTCCTGAATGAGCGAATGTGTCCGGCAGATAAAAAAGTTTTACCACCCATTCTTTTCCTTTGAACACAGAAGACAAATCTGAATCACGAGCCTCTAAAAATATTTGGGTCTCAATTTTGCGCGGAACACCAGTGTGCCGCGGCACACCGTTTGCGGAACACTGGCTTAGCGGTTACAGCTCCGACTTTCGTACTGTTTCGTGCGTAGGTCGTGGGTTCGCTCCCAGGTGCCGAGCATCTTCCTCTTTCACGAAACAAGCTTACTGAAGAATGTATTTTGATTGAGCATAGATACATTTAAAAAAAAGAATGACTAACAAAAAATATCGCAATATCATCTAAACATTTTTGCCTATCATTTAAACCTTTCATTTAAGTAAGTATCGATGAAACACAATGTATAATAGTATGTGCATATTGCGTATTATCAAGTTTATTTCAATAAAACATTTCAAATTTCAATTTCATCTGTCATATTTACGGCTATCCGGTCAATCATATGAATTATTTAGTGTAGTGATACACGTCGGGTATCAGCTTGTTATAATTAGATAATATTGCATAGTTTCCAGTGTAGCTGTAAACTAACCATGTCAGAAGCGAAAGATGAAAATATTAAACGTTATAATTAACATTTAGAGTAAGATGTTGTGAAGCTTGCATATCCATGACAAATTTCAAATTGCACTAAAACTCACTGATACTGGAATATTCAGCCTTGTAAGAAGGTTTATTTCTACATCTATATAGGTAGATATATACGTGAAGGAAAAACTTTGTGACTATTTTTACGAAAATTGCGCGGACGGAGGAGTATGAAATTTCGCACACTTATAGTTTATATAGGGAAAGGGTGGCGAATGCTAATATTTTATATCATTTTACATAAAAAGGCTAAATAAATAAAAAAAACACCACGCACACTACTGTAATGTTATGTATTTCATACTAACACGCACTTCGATATATTTGATACAGATTTATTTTTTATCTGTGGTCAAATTGAGAATAGATAAATATTTTTTGTATTAAATAACCATAGAATAAACTTAGAACATATCAACATTTCAAATTTGACATATCCATAACATACCTATCTATGTACAATAGCTATGCGGGAAATACCTGTTATTGGAGCGCTGGATATTCTATGTGTTTGTTTCATGTTTTTATTTTGTTTGTGTTGTTCAGTGTTCTGTTGGTGTCTATATGAAATAAATAAATAAATAAATATCCATTTCATTATTTTTTAAAGAAATCGCTCAATTTTTGACAAAGTAATTTTAAAGCTGTGTACTCACCTGCGCCGCGCTTGGTAACTATACCTTGGTTCAAATGTGTACGCGTGTTCGCAACAAACATTGGTACGCGACGGACCAAATTGGTTCGCAACGAACAGTAACACCGTGTAACCAAACAGATACCTACAACGTTCCAATTTTATACACATACAAATATTCTACGACAAAAAAAGATTGATCATAGGAATTTTTCACAAGAAGCATGCATAATAATATATATTTTTTAATGACCATAGGATGTCGGTGACCAGTTTCGATAAAATTTTAGTTACAAGATATGTCAGTGAAGTAAAAATAATTCACATATCCAAGATGTTAATTTTTTCATGTTTTTCGATTGAGCTATAGCTCAAATCAAGCCATGGCCTTTGTAGATATCTCCTCTAACTCCTGCTGTCCTCCGCTCCCGTTTGCCAATCCGTCACCTACAGAAGTTGTGCCGCATGTTTCCTAACGTCGTCTTCTCATCTAATCTTAGGTCTTCCAACTCAAAAACCCAACCAGACCAAATGCCTCGGAGAAGTACTAAAAACCGGATTATTCAAACTCGACTTGAGAATTGGAACTAGTAAAAATACTTTTCCGATCATATTATAATAATAATAAAAAAAATACAATACAATAAATACAACAAATACATATAATAATAAATACATAGGTAGTCAATATCTATGAACGTTTCAAGGATGTTCAAAAAATCCCATGATATTGGCGGACAACCAGGGTGCATTCATGGGATATCCCGTACTGTCTGGATAAAGATTCAAAGGGCAGAATTATCCCAAGGGATCCAGCAAACACAATATGTACCTACTATTCGACCGAGTACCGAGTTCACCAAAATTAGTCCAAGTAAAATATACGTGTAGGTACTTGTACGTAATGAATACAACATAGAGATTGTATAATGGGCGAAATGTGCGATCTGGAGTACCGGACGACCGTTTAGAACGACAGTTCTGTTAAAGAATTACAGTGGTGTTTCAAAACTGTGATGAAACAGCACGCCTCGGCCTTCGAGTCAACATCAGTAAGACGGAGGTCATGGCGAATAATGCCTGCCCCGATAAACAACTACCGATAACCATAGATGGTCACCAGGTCTACCGGGTGGATACATTTAAGTACCTGGGTGCAACCAATACCACCTCTCGTGACCTGAACTCCCGATACGTATCGGCATTGCAAGTGACGCCTTTAACAACATGACCAAAATATGATAAGCGTCGGCGTTAAGTGTCGAGACGAAATGTAAACTATTTGATGCGTGTGTGTTGCCCATCCTGCTGTATGCGTGTGAGCCCTGTCACCTGACCAATCCCAGGCACAAAAAGTATCAGCTTTTGAAGTGAAGTCTCAGGAGAATTTTGGGTATAAGATGGTATCACTGCATCACCAACGACACTATACACCGGCGCACCCAGCGTGAGCCCATCACTTCTACCATTATGGGGAGGAGATGGAATTGTCTGGTACATATGCTAAGGAAGCCGAATGACAGTTGGCCGAGGAGAGCGATGTTATTCCTCAAATCCGGGTCCCGAAGACGCGGAAGACCCTCTCATGCTATATTGCGCTCTTTCGAAGCAGAGCTGAGGAATCTCGACATGGTGTGTGAGGCGGTCATAAACATTGCGCAAGATCGAGCGCAATGGAGAGCTCCTGTTGCCTCCCTACACTAAGTGTTTGGATTAGATTTTGGATCATTAGGTCGCTCCATCAAGGTTTTCTGGCCTTTTTTCATCCATATTGCTTATCATAAAATAAACTAAATAATGAAGATTTATTCAATAAATATACATATCAATATTATGAAATGAAATTTACTTTTAATTTTAGTTTTACCTTAAACATAAATCATATTTTTCAGTTATCACGGATAATTTTACAATATTTTGTTCTTTGGTTCGCGCCAGGAACCATCATTGTCAGTTCGCTACACATCACAATTTTCAATTTTAAAAGTTGCATGGAGTAGTTTAAAACATTTCCCTGTAAAAAAAATCATAACTATTAAATAAAACATTACCTCATCATCCCTAATCGAATTCCCTGGCGTGACTAAAAGATATATCCCTATAATAGGAGATAGGAAGGCTGAAGCTATCAATAATTGTTTTTTTTTCCTAATATTGAGTAAGTTGGTAAACTTTCAGGCAAACATTAACCCCAATCAATCAATTTCTACCTTAACAACCCCACTTAAACGCAAAGAGAGGCCACGAGATCCCTCTACCACTCTCAATCTTATAGACATTGATGTCATTGATCCCTCCCTATATCTGTTCCCTGATCTGAATTGAATAAGAGCATTCTCTTTGATCTTGTGGATTCATTACCATTGAAAATTCAATGCACATTTTTCAATGAAATTTGATTCTTAATCATCCTTGAATCACCTTTATTACACACACAAAAGTTAGAATAAAATCAATAATTATTATTATCTAGATACACCATTTTACTATTTTTTCTCATTCCACTGTTTCTTTGTTACACCAGGATGTTTTTGAAAAAAATAGATTCAGAAGTACTGGTTGAAAATGAATTTCATTCAAGAACTTCATTTAAGATAAATTTAATAATTATTAAAATAATATTATTAAAAGATTGTCATCGAATGATATTAAAAAGATAATTACAAATATTTTTAACTCTGTATGTTAAATGAAATTTCATGTTTGCTGTTTTCTTTTGCAGTTTGTCTATGTTATCAAACATGCATCGTCAGTTTGTCAATTATTATTTCACTACTTTTATAAACTTGATGCAAGTGCAAGTAATAAGTTGAAAAAGTTTTATCGCAATCTGATCAACGGATTGGCAGCGTATAAATACGAACTAACAAAAAATATTGATTTCTATTCATAAGATATAATAAATAAGAACCATTAGTTTGACCCATCTTTCAAATCGTGCGTATCTTTAATCTATAGGCATTGGGAAAGGTAACTGATTCTTATATTATAATACATATTCGATTACCTAAGTTATATGGGAAATATTAAAACAACCATTATAAAAAGGTAAACACATCATTCAAAACCGGTGCCGTGGTGCTTCGAAACATTTAAAATGTGTACCCAGCTGCTAGCTGCTGTCAGTTGATTCTAGTTGATGCAGTTGTTGGAATGTACCTTGTAAACAGGTACCCCTTGTTTAAATAGGTAATTAATTAATCATTATAGACATTCGTCCCTTTGATGCGTGCATTTTACCAGTGTTATTATATGGATGCGAATCCTGGCATCTGACGTAGTCTCAACGGAAGATCATTAGTGTTGAGAACAGATTTTTGCGACAGATTTTGGGGATTAGGTGGTACCACTGTCTCAAATGAGACCGTACGCACCAGAACAGCACAACAGCCAATCGCCTCAGCAATCCAGAATCGTAGATTGAGTTGGCATGACCATGTTCTCTGCATGTTCATCGAGAGTCTTGATTACGCAAGCCTTTTCTACAATCCGGATGGGACAAGAAGGCAAGGCAGGCCAAAATCAACAAACAAGTGGGCATTCACTGCGGTCTTACTAGAGGCTGGACTAAGCTGGGATGAAGATATAAGGCGCAGAATAGAGATGCTTGGAGGAACTTTATGGCGTTCACACGCTCACAACTGGGTGCAAACGTGGATTAAGTGATGTACTTTCGAATTCAATACTCATAGTTGTGACAGGGACAACGTCTGTTGGGAAAGCTAGTCTAAAATATTTATGAATTACTTGTAATTCAATTCATATTATTCTATTTGCTATTAAATTCATTTAACAAAAAAGGAACATATCTATTCATTTATTGATTACTTAATAATGACAGATTAAGAATAACAAAGACAGTAAGGAGAGATAGTTGGCTATGCGCAGCGACAAGAGCTCATGTAACTGATGCGGCTCCAGAAAATGTAGACAAAAAGACAAAAGAAGCAAATAAAATTGTTTTCATAACATTTGACTTATGCAGTCGTTCCATGCTTAATAAAATAGCTTATAACTGTACTTTTGTTTTATTTTTAGCTTCAACAATTTGAGCTGGAGTATATTCAGTCAAATTTGAAAGAATCGCAGTTGTTCATTTATTATTAAGTTATTTATTTTTTGTTTAAAAAAATTAACATAAAAATTATGTCTACGGAAACGAATCGGTTTTATTCCACACGCGAACATATTTTAACATGAACCAACAGCAAAAGCAAACCCAATTAAACGAATAAAAAAGTTTCCCTCCCCGAAACATAGAGCGGATCGATGAACATTCGCGTTTTTTACCTACCCTCCGAGATACATAGTACACTAAGATACTTTATCAAACTAGAACGAACGACCCAAAGATTTAACACCCCCTGACCTATTATAAGGGTTGAATGTAACACTGGTTTTTGCCCTTGTAGTCAAGAGACTGAAATTATTATATCCATTATCTAAGAACCTATCTATTAGGGCGTTATTTTTAACGAAGGTGTGGATAGGCTTAAACCGTTGTTATTTTCAGATAATTAAAACGTATTGCCTACAGCTGTCATTTTAAACAGTTGAATTACGAACTTACATTATTTGATACGATTTGATACACATTTAACTTCTCAACAACTACTATCAAAATGCAAAAAATAGTATGAATCATGTTCGGTTTGTTTCGCAAGATAAAGAATTATGATTCACCATTAGATAATCAGACTACATTCTGAGACGAACATTACCACCTAATGGCGAACGTTGTTAACGTAAAGTGATCACACTAAGCCAGCCTTCGAAATTACAGTAGAAGACGGTCGTAAGCCCGTAGTGGTTTGTTCCATTTAAAAATCGAACATTAGCAATGAATTATTGTTAGTCATTAGTTGTTATTTTTTTATTTAAGACTGCATGCTATCCCATAAACATAGTATTAGAATACATTCATCAACATTTAAACGCCGTCTATACTTTTTTCCTCTCATCAGGGTCTCAAATACGTGGAAGACCGTGTTCCGTTCCTTCGAGGCAAAGCTGAGGGAGTTGCACATAATGTGAGAGGAGGTTATAATAATTGCGCAATGGAGAGCTCTTATCGCCTCCGTATATGAAATTGTATTGTATTGCATAGTACCTAGGTAAAAACTGTATACTTTTTTTTTTTTAAAGGATATGAAAAAAAAACAAATGTCAGTATTCTAAAAGTTAATTATTACCTATTGTTATCGTAGCAATCTCTCTAATACATCCAAAACGAATAAAACATTTAAAAAAAAATGAAGATAATTACGTATTAATATGTATGCTTCAGTAGCAATGACTCATTTTTAACCATTCCTAAAGATGTAATAAAAAATGTTAATACAAAGACAATTTTTTTTTGTATCATGAAACTATACTCACTCAAAGTGAACACACATACACTCATCGACTCTATCAGAGTAAGCTTCTTAAAGCTTGTGTCGTGAAAGAGGAAGATGGTCACCACTAGGGATCGAACCCATGATATCCGCATGAAACAGTACGAAGGCCAACATCGTAACCGCAAAGCTACCGACCATCACTATTACAAAATCAAACGTTATGAGTTTTTACTCATAACGCTTTTACTCATTCGATTATCAGTTTTTTTTTTCAATTATTTCGTACAGCTATGAGCAGTTTCGTTTGTATGGACGTTAATTTTTTTTTACTTATCACACCGTGTCCCTTAAGCGGTAGACAGAGAGAACGGACCTCCACTCTTTTCTATCCAAGCACACTTCTTTCGCTTCTTCCACCGACATAACATTTCTCATAATATAATACAATTATTTACAACATAATATAATTATTTATATATAATTACTAACATAATATATGTATTTATTTAGTTTAGAAGCTTTGAGGCATTCATTTGCTTTTTGACTCAAAGTATTTATTTGCTTGCATCAAGAACAGTTCCCCTCCTTCTACTTATTTTATTGTTGTATACTTTTTAAGACCATCACGTTTTCTTGCTGTAACTATGGTCATGAAAAAAAAAACCAAATCAGTTGTCGAAGTGGCGTCGTAATATGCTCCTTAACAACCCATTGACCACTCGCGTAAACACTCTGTAACGATTGTAAAAGTTGCTCAAAGAATTTCAGAAGCAATTAGTGAATACAAAGTCGATTCAAAATGCGGCAAAGAATTTTAACGAACAGTTACGTTAAATTAAGTGTAATACAGCCCTGAAAATCAGATGAGGACACAATGCAGATCTCCAAAGCGCTGAACCTACAAAATAAGTAAGTCATGAAGTAGAGAGATATATGAATTCCTGAATATCTATGGTTAGCACTAGACTTAAAAAATTGCCATATTCCGCAGTCGGTGGTAGACGAGGACAAAATCTGGTGAGGTACACTGACAAAAAATATTATTAGAGAACTTTTTTAGATGCGCAGAACCGAATATTGGTGTCTTCATTCAATGGTCACGTGTTTGAAGATAAATTATCAATAATAATTCATTTTACATCCATCCACAAGCACAAGACAACACAACTTAATCCATCCTTTAACTAATTATATGATTAAAACTTAAAATTTCTCTGTTTTAACGCTAAAATTTTAAAAATAAATGACCTAGTGTCACAAACCGCTTCCGAGAAACGTCACAGTTTGTATGAGTTTAACAGCAGTCACGTGGTATGTACTTTTTGGTACCACTTTGTCTAGTATCACGTTATTTCTCCTCTGAGGTGAGGTATGCTGTAAGGTACCTACCTATGTATTATTAGTAAATACTGCTGGACCTTCTATAATATTATCGTATGTTCCAAAAACATCACACAAAAAGTAGCATATTGATTAAAAAAAGGAAACATTGGTTAGGCAGCTTTCCCAATCTGTGCGTCGCATGTGCTTGATTGGATTGGTGTGAAAAATTTCCTATACGAAACATAATTACTAAAGTACATGCCGATTCTTTATTTGCGGATATATTGATAAAAAATATACGAATTTGAAACTATGTGCGCAATTAAAGGCAGGTCGTTGCACTTTCGTCCAATAAAAACAATTGTCAGTTGGATATCTGTGATAAGCGGGTGTAACCGCTTTACCCTCTGCAAAAAAAGTTTCAAATTCGTATTCTTTTTTGGTAATTCTCTTCAGAAATAGTTCATACTTAATAACACGTTCAAAAGAAAAACATAACCAACACTTAAAATCATTATTTTTGGTTAAATTATACAAAATTGTAAAATTTAAAAGAGCCTATTTACTACTTTTTATCCGATGTCAAGAGTTCGTCAAACAAAAAGTCAGTTAGTAAATCAAAAAAAAATCAATGTCGATTAAAATTGAAACAAAACTAACAGCTGAAAATTTAACTGTTACTTACTACTAAAAAAAATATCCTTCACTGTACCTGCCCACTTGTTTTAATTTTTTACCAGATTTAATTTATTTAAATACATAATTCAGAAAATTTGTCGCCGCCTTAAATATCCCTTGCCTACTTTTTTTTTGTTCGGTCTCCACCAAAATTGTGATACAAAAAGGGTACCTACAGAAAATAAAAAGTTTAGGAACTTCTGGGTCAGGAGTTAAAAATAGAAAAAGAGTACGTGAAAGTTTATGAATGAAATAACAAATCGGATACACGCTTTATGAAGAATATTATTTAGCGCTTTGCGGCCGAAATCGACCCTTACCGGTACAGAATATTTACAACTTACCTAACCATAGAGGTTGTTTACCTGACTTGCAATCCATAGACAACCGTATTTTGTGACGGTACTTAATGGATCAATACAAATGTAGATTTTTTATTACTAAACTTTTGAATTGATTGTGCTTGTTTGACACTTTAATACTACTTAAATTAGTTTCTACCCATAATGACAAATATATCAAAAACTTTTTTATAAGACGTACTGATTGAAATTCATTTGAACTTCTGAAACCTTCTGATTGATAGCAATAATAGCTTTTTCGTGATACTTAGAAATAAAATGAATATTCATTAAAAAATGTGGTTTATACTTAACAATATTGCAATACGCATTGCTGGTTGGTTTGGGGGTAATTCGCGGCGGGCTTGATTATTCCGGGGCCGGCTTTTTGGTTTGATTGCTTCGATCGAGCTAGGAGGTCGGTTTCGTGCGGGTCGGGTTTGCTGCGGATTGGTCTCCTCCGGACTGGCTTGCAGTGTGCGGGGGGCCTTAAAGTGAGAATGTGTGTGTGTGTGTGTGTGTGTGTGTGTGTGTGTGTGCGTTTGTTTTCCTAATATTGTGAGGACCTGAACTTGACAAATATACTGGTTGTGGGGACGAAGCCGTTTACGGGGACGTCCCCGCAATATACAACCCATATCTTCAAAGGTACGTATCGAATCCTCGTGATCTGATTGGTCGGCTGGCAAAATCTCAGCGAATTTTGTTGAGGACCCCAAAATCAGTATTTTTGTCGAAAAAAACTTACACAAACCAAAAATGAAGTTCGGAGTGTATCCACCACGTGGCGCCACCAGCCCAATTAGTGTATAATTACGCACGCTTACTCCAAAGTGGGGACTCTAAATCAAAGTCCCCACGTTATATGGAACTGGTACGATATCATTACACTATGTAATAAGATTTGACAACGTCGCATATTTCAACTATTCTTTTGTCATACTAAATAGAAAACAGAATTGATAACAAGAGGCTATACACCCTTGTTCGCAGCTAGAGTAAAGTGGGGACCTATACATCATCATCATCGATTCGATTTGTTCGATTGGTCTGCAATAAGCTTAGTTCCTTTTCTCCACTCTTCTCTATGTCTTTTTTATAAATAAAACTAAATAATAAAATTGATTTTATTAAAATATAAAATTAATAAAACTATTTTTCTAGTTTTCCTTTAATATATAATTAATGGAATATAAAACAATTTGTAAAAATAAAAATAATGGTAATTAATGGTAACCAATTTGTAAACATAAAAAATCACATCGTTATTGATTAATTGAGGCACATTAAAAATAGACATGTTAAAATAAATGATATTATATTATGTATTATTTAAATATAAAATTAGCCAAAACAGATTTTCTAGTTTTCCCTTGATTAAATTAATGGAATATAACACAATTTTTAAACATAAAAAAATCACATCGTCATTGACTGATTGAGGCACATTAAAAATAGGCATGTTAAAATAAATGATAATATATTATGTATTATTTAAATATAAAATTAGCCAAAACAGATTTTCTAGTTTTCCCTTGATTAAATTAATGGAGTATAACACAATTTGTAAACATAAAAAAAAATCACATCGTCATTGATTGATTGAGTCACATTAAAAATAGGCATGTTAAAATAAAACTAAGTGATAATATATGTATTTTTTAAATATAAAATTAAACAAAACCGTTTTTCTAGTTTTCCATTGATGGAATATACCTAACACAATTTGTAAACATAAAAAAACAGATCGTCATTGATTGATTGAGACACATTAAAAATCCAATCCAATCCAAACTCCGTTTAGACCCCACTTAGGAGCATAGGGAGGCAACAAGAGCTCTCTATTGCGCTCGATCTTGCGCAACGTTAATGACCTCCTCCCACACCATGTCCAGATTCCTCAGCTCTGCCTCGAAGGAGCGGAACACAGTATGAGAGGGTCTTCCTCGTCTCCGGGACCCTGATGGGAGGAAGAACAGCGCTCTCCTCGGCCAACTGTCAACGGCCAACACATGTCCCAGCCAAGTCCATCTCCTCCACATAATAGTAGAGGTGATGGGCTCACGCTGGGTGCGCCGGCGTATAGCGTCGTTCGTGATGCGGTGGTACCATCTTATACCCAAAATTCTCCTGAGGCACTTCGTTTCGAATGCAGATACTTTTTGTGCAATTTATGTAATTCCTCCACTGTCGTACTGAACAACGCTAGGTCGTCCGCGTACTCCAGATCGCACAGTTCGCCCATTAGACCACCTCTCTGTGTTATCGGTAAATCACATTAAAAATAGGCATGATAAAATAAAACTAAATAATAATATAGGTATTATTAAAATATATAACTAGTTTTCTCTTATTATTAATTAAAAAAATATATGGTATTTTTTAGCATTTTTTTAAATTATGTTATAAACGTAATTTTTTTTATATCAATCCAGCGTCTTATACTTAAATCTTTTTAGTTTTTGAGACATTCTTCACATTAAAAATAAATAAAAATATAACACTTTTCTATACAAAGGTGTCAGTATAGCCGGCGGAACTTATTGCCTGAGGCAATTTTTTCCAGTCAACCGGTCCCGTCAAATCTGAGACAGGGAAACCCCGTGAAAAAACACTTAGAAAACTCTGACCTGACCGGGAATCGAACCCAGGACCTCGGATCTGAAGTCCACGCTAGTACAACTAGGCTACCGAGCTGTTTATTCGGTCCTTTTTTTCTAAGCCAGAACACAGCCATATTTTGTCTGTTCATTGCGTCTTTTGCCGCTGGCGTCCGCGGAAATCTTTGGATTTTTTTATTTCTTTGGATTTTGGTGTTTTTGGTTTATGGATATCAATATTCATGGTTTCTATCTCTGCTTTGTTAGATCTAGAGCTATCGAACTGAAATTAATAATTTTTAATAATAAAAAAGATGTTTGTGCATAATAGTTATAGGTATTTAAAATACGCTGTGCAACATAGAGGCGATCATTCATTTTGGGCCAATTTCTAAAAGTACCGGTCAACACAAATAAAACAAATAATGTATGGAGACTTAATGATCAACTGTTTGGATTTAAGAGATACCAAATCCAAACAATTGATACATAATGCAATCCTGATTCCATCCATGATGGTAGTGAAACTTGGACATGGATGAAAAATCTGGAAGTTTGAATAAATGCTGTGGAAATGAGATCACTGCGTAGGATATGCGGAAAGAGACTGATTGCTGATTGATAAGGTGATGAATGATAAAATTAGAAAGGAATGTGGAGTGGATGTTATCATAGTGACTAGAATGAAAATGAATAAATTAATGTGGTTTGGGCATGTAGAATGACTAAAAGGATATACTTATAAATCTGAAAGAATGGATGCACGCAGACGAGGTCGACCTTGAATGACATGGTCCGACCATATCGGTGCAGTCTTGCAGGAGGGCCAAGTCAGGAGCAAAGAAATAGAAGAGCATGTATGCGGAATGTTATGCGTTTGGAGGAAGCGAAAGAGGTTTGTTTGGATAGGAAAGAATGGAAGTCCGTTCTCTCTGCCTACCCCCTTCGGGAAACGGCGTGATGGGTAAAAAAAAAAGAGTTAATGATCTCCTTTGATTATGTAATTTTATATAGGCCATCTATATCCACTGAGATAAAAATATACTTACATTATGTTTTCCTTTGTAATAACTCATTTTAACTCTATAAAAGCAACACAATTTATTAATTATTATTGTAGCTAATACGAACGGTGCGACCACAACACGTCCGAGCCATAACCAACGCGACGCGACGTTGCCAATGTCACTCGGGGTGTAAAAACTATATACAAATTAATACGTAAAGCGGGGACTTAGTGTAAAACACGTACGTATTTTAAATAACGTGAGGACGGTCCTCACAATCAGCTATGTCCTCATAAGCCGTATTTTTGTCCAAAACTTTGATTGCTTATATCTCTGTCTCACGAGTGTGTTTAAAAATGTCGAATAGAAGTTCATGTTGGAAAGAGATAGGGAAACGTTAAAAATGAGCTTACACTCTCTTCAATCAACTAGAAAGGTGGGTCCCCACAATGATGATTTTTGTAAAGGTCCGCATTTTACTCTAAAAACAAACAAGGGTGTGTGTGAGGGTGTGTCTGCGTTTGTTTTCCTAATATTGTGAGGACCTGAACTTGACAAATATACTGGTTGTGGGGACGAAGCCGTTTACGGGGACGTCCCCGCAATATACAACCCATATCTTCAAAGGTACGTATCGAATCCTCGTGATCTTATTGGTCGGCTGGCAAAATCTCAGCGAATTTTGTTGAGGACCCCAAAATCAGTATTTTTGTCGAAAAAAACTTACACAAACCAAAAATGAAGTTCGGAGTGTATCCACCACGTGGCGCCACCAGCCCAATTAGTGTATACTTACGCACACTTACTCCAAAGTGGGGACTCTAAATCAAAGTCCCCACGTTATATGGAACTGGTACGATATCATTACACTATGTAATAAGATTTGACAACGTCGCATATTTCAACTATTCTTTTGTCATACTAAATAGAAAACAGAATTGATAACAAGAGGCTATACACCCTTGTTCGCAGCTAGAGTAAAGTGGGGACCTATATTATCCATCATCATCATCATCGATTCGATTCGTTCGATTGGTCTGCAATTAGCTTAGTTCCTTTTCTCCACTCTTCTCTATGTCTTTTTATAAATAAAACTAAATACCTAATAAAATTGATTTTATTAAAATATAAAATTAATAAAACTATTTTTCTAGTTTTCCTTTAATATATAATTAATTGAATTTAAAACAATTTGTAAAAATAAAAATAATGGTAATTAATGGTAACCAATTTGTAAACATAAAAAATCACATCGTTATTGATTAATTGAGGCACATTAAAAATAGACATGTTAAAATAAATGATAATATATTATGTATTATTTAAATATAAAATTAGCCAAAACAGTTTTTCTAGTTTTCCCTTGATTAAATTAATGGAGTATAACACAATTTGTAAACATAAAAAATCACATCGTCATTGACTGATTGGCCATTGCCGGAAAAAAAGAAGAAGAAGAAGAAGAGGCACATTAAAATAGGCATGTTAAAATAAATGATAATATATTATGTATTATTTAAATATAAAATTAGCCAAAACTGTTTTTCTAGTTTTCCCTTGATTAAATTAATGGAGTATAACACAATTTGTAAACATAAAAAAAATCACATCGTCATTGATTGATTGAGTCACATTAAAAATAGGCATGTTAAAATAAAACTAATTGATAATATATGTATTTTTTAAATATAAAATTAAACAAAACCGTTTTTCTAGTTTTCCATTGATGGAATATACCTAACACAATTTGTAAGCATAAAAAAACAGATCGTCATTGATTGATTGAGACACATTAAAAATAGGCATGATAAAATAAAACTAAATAATAATTTAGGTATTATTAAAATATATAACACTAGTTTTCTCTTATTATTAATTAAAAAAATATATAATAATTAAAAAATATATAATTATGTTTAGATTCTTGTGACCTTTTCAGGACTAGATCTAGTCCTGAAAAGGTCACAAGAATCTAAACATAATTAGAACGTTGTGCACCAACAAAGCCAATAGGCAATAAATATGAGACAGTTACAAAAATGGATATAGTCATATCCTGGCGCCAAATATATGACAGCAGTCGCAGTCTTTAAATTTGGTTGCTCTCTTGTTCTCAATAATTTCCAACTTTTCTTCTCTATTTTTCATTAATTATTAAATTTCTACTTGTTTCATACATGAGAGTTTTCGACATGTTGAACATGTTGAGAATTCTCATGATTAAGAGTTTCGGAGACAAACATTACCACCTAATGGCGAACGTTGTTAACGTAAAGTGATCACACTAAGCCAGCCTTCGAAATAACAGTAGAAGACGGTCGTAAGCCCGTAGTGGTTTGTTCCATTTAAAAATCGAACATTAGTAATAAATTTTTAGAGTCGTTAGTTGTTATTTTTTCTTTAAAAAATATATGTTATTTTTAAGCATTTTTTTAAATTATGTTATAAACGTATTTTTTTTATATCAATCCAGCGTCTTCTACTTAAATCTTTTTAGGTTTTGAGACATTCTTCACATTAAAAATAAATAAAAATATAACACAGCAACCATTACCACCGCTGGTGACCTCGGGGCTGAGCTCCCGATACGTATCGGTATGGCAAGTGGCGCCTTCAACAACATGACCAAAATATGGAAGGCGTCGGCGTTTAGTGTCGAGACGAAATGTAAACTGTTTAATGCATGTGTGTTGCCCATTCTCCTTTATGGCACCTGACCAAGGCCCAGGCACAAAAAGTCTCATCATTTGAAATGAAGTGCCTAAGGAGAATTCTGGGCGTAAGATGGTACCACCGCATCACGAACGACGCTATACGCCGGCGCACCCAGCGTGAGCCCATCACCTCTACCATTGTGGGGAGGAGATGGACTTGGCTGGGACATGTGTTAAGGATGCCGAATGACAGGTAGCCGAGGAGAGCGCTGTTCTTCCTCCCATCAGGGTCCCGAAGACGAGGAAGAACCTCTCACACTGTGTTCCGCTCCTTCGAAGCAGAGCTGAGGGACATGGACATGGTGTGGGAGGAGGTCATAAACATTGCGCAAGATCGAGCGCAATGGAGAGCTCTTGTTGCCTCCCTATGCCCCTGAGTGGGGTGGAAAAGGGAGAATTGATTGATTGATTGATTGATAACACTTTTCTATACAAAGGTGTCAGTATAGCCGGCGGAACTTATTGCCTGAGGCAATTTTTTCCAGTCAACCGGTCCCGTCCAATCTGAGACAAGGAAACCCCGGGTAGAAATTTCAACAACAACACTTAGAAAACTCTGACCCGACCGGGAATCGAACCCGAGACCTCGGATCTGAAGTCCACGCTAGTACAACTAGGCTACCGAGCTGTTTATTCGGTCCTTTTTTTCTAAGCCAGAACACAGCCATTTGTCTGTTCATTGCGTCTTTTGCCGCTGGTGTCCGCGGAAATCTTTGGAATTTTTTATTTCTTTGGATTTTGGTGTTTTTGGGTTATGGATCAATATTCATGGTTTCTATCTCTGCTTTGTTAGATCTAGAGCTATCGAACTGAAATTAATAATTTTTAATAATAAAAAAGATGTTTGTGCATAATAGTTATATTTAAAATACGCTGTGCAACATAGAGGCGAACATTCATTTTGGGCCAATTTCTAAAAGTACCGGTCAACAAAAATAAAACAAATAATGTATGGAGACCGATTAAGATTCGCAAGACTTCGTATTTTGGTCACATAATGAGAGGTGAAAAATACAAGGTTCTGCAACTCGTCATAAAGGGGAAAATAGAGGGCCGCAGAGTAGTCGGTAGAAAACAACTCTCCTGGCTCCGAAACATTCGTCAGTGGACCGGACTGAGAACTGTGGGGGATTTGTTCAGAGCGGCTGAAGATAGGGAGGCTTTCTCTCAGGTGGTCGTCGACGTCGGGGGGACCCGATAGGACACCGAAAGAAGAAGAAGAAATCCAAACAATTGATGCATAATGCTATCCTGATTCCATCCATGATGTATGGTAGTGAAACTTGGACATGGATGAAAAATCTGGAAGTTTGAATAAATGCTGTGGAAATTAGATCACTGCGTAGGATATGCGGAAAGAGACTGATTGATAAGGTGAGGAATGATAAAATTAGAAAGGAATGTGGAGTGGATGTTATCATAGTGACTAGAATGAAAGTGAATAAATTAATGTGGTTTGGGCATGTAGAATGACTAAAAGGATATACTTATAAATCTGAAAGAATGGGTGCACGCAGACGAGGTCGACCTTGAATGACATGGTCCGACCATCCAATCCAATCCAAACTCCCTTTAGACCCCACTTAGGGGCATAGGGAGGCAACAAGAGCTCTCCATTGCGCTCGATCTTGCGCAACGTTAATGACCTCCTCCCACACCATGTCCAGATTCCTCAGCTCTGCCTCGAAGGAGCGGAACACAGTATGAGAGGGTCTTCCTCGTCTCCGGGACCCTGATGGGAGGAAGAACAGCGTCCGACCATATCGATGCAATTTTACAGGAGGGCCAAGTCAGGAGCAAAGAAATAGAAGAGCATGTATGCGGAATGTTATGCGTTTGGAGGAAGCGAAAGTGGTTTGTTTGGATAGGAAAGAATGGAAGTCCGTTCTCTCTGCCTACCCCCTTCGGGAAACGGCGTGATGGGTAAAAAAAAAGACTTAATGATCTCCTTTGATTATGTAATTGTATATAGGCCATCTATATCCACTGAGATAAAAATATACTTACATTATGTTTTCCTTTGTAATAACTCATTTTAACTCTATAAAAGCAACACAATTTATTAATTATTGTAGCTAATAATATGAACGGTGCGACCACAACAAGTCCGAACCATAACCAAGGCGACGCGACGTTGCCAATGTCACTCGGGGTGTAAAAACTATATACAAATTAATACGTAAAGCGGGGACTTAGTGTAAAACACGTACGTATTTTAAATAACGTGAGGACGGTCCTCACAATCAGCTATGTCCTCATAAGCCGTATTTTTGTCCAAAACTTTGATTGCTTATATCTCTGTCTCACGAGTGTGTTTAAAAATGTCGAATAGAAGTTCATGTTGGAAAGAGATAGGGAAACGCTAAAAATGAGTTTACACTCTCTTCAATCAACTAGAAAGGTGGGTCCCCACAATGATGATTTTTGTAAAGGTCCGCATTTTACTCTAGAAACAAACAAGGGTGTGTGTGTGTGTGTGTGTGTGTATATTTGTATACTTGACAATAATACAGAACAATAAAAATTACAATCAATCAATGAAGCCCAGTAAACAATAAATAACAATAATACAAAGCCTTTATTGATAAAAAAACACAAATATAAAAAAATCATGCTTACAAATAATTATTAACAACTAAAATATATACTTAAATAAGATACCTCCCGAAAATGAGTATGACTTGTGCTTCGGGAGGGAGAACAATGTATATTTAGTTCCCAAAGTGGTGTACTTTTTTCACAACTTTAAGTTTTAGGGCTAAAGGTAGATAACTGAAAAAAACTCTAAAAACTTAAATAACTCGAAAACCCCCTGTTAATCGAAACAAAATTGTTTCAAATTTGCTATAGAATAACATATTGTCTTGAATGTCTTGAATGATTTTTGATTTTGTTTGTGTTGTTTTCATGTCATATTTATTTTGATGTAATAAAGTTATTATTATTATTCCAAATCATTTATTCATTAAATCAAAATATATCATATGAAGTATACATCATTGTAAAAAAAATTAATAAAAATAAATTAAAATTAAATACAATGCTATATACTAAATATAAAAATATCGGTATTATCTCTCATGATACATCACGATGTAATGTAATCATGAGAGATCTTCGAACTACAGAGAAAGGAACCTTCTTAACATCCTACATGAGGACAACAGAACTGCCTTTTGGATGGCATATCTGAGACCACAACAGATGCCAAGTTTCCCTAGATTGTCTTTAAGAGACTTAGGAATAACTCCATTCGTCGATATCACTATAGGTATTATGTGGGTGGTTGGTGTATGCCACATATCCTTGATTTCGTGAGCAAGATCAAGATATTTAATTATCTTATCCTGCTCGGCTTTTTTCAAATTTTCGTCATACGGTATAGTGATATCCACGAGATACGTTATCCCGTTCCTACGATCAACCAATACAATGTCCGGACGATTTGCGTTAATCGTTCGGTCAGTTTGTATTGGTATATCCCAATACAACTTTGTATTACTGTTTTGCATTACCGAAATTGGGGTGTACCTATAATAAGGTATGTACTTCAAGATCGAGCAAACCATATTTCAAGGCAAGTTTTTGATGAACTATTTTAGCCACATCGTTATGTCTGTGCAAATACTCAGAACCACACAGGAGAGAACACCCAGACAAAATATGTCTGAGTGTTTCTCCTGTTTGGCCACATGCACGACATTTATCAATTATATCAGGTGTTTTAATAATATATTTTTTATAATTATTAGTGACGATGATCTGGTCTTGTATTGCACAGACAAAACCTTCTGTTTCGCTAAATAGTTCACCAAACCTCAACCATCCAGTCGAATCTTCAAGACTTACATGTGATGAATTTAAAGTTTCGAAGAATCGACCGTGGAGAGACTTGCCTTTCCATATATCAACCCGATCTTGTACCCCAATTATCGGTGGTGAAACAGGATTTGATAAATTTAAGGGCGTGTACTTCAAATCACACGCAATGAGGTCTTCATAACCCAATTTATTCCTTGATGAGATAAAGTAAGATTGGAGGAGGTTTATCTCTTTGTTATTCATGTTTTTGATGTTTAACATGCCTCTACCACCAATCTTCCTTGGTAAATATAATCTCATCAAGGAACATCTTGGATGATGCATCCTATATTGTGTGAGCAAACTACGTACCTTTAAATCCATCTTGTCTAGTTCCGTTTGGTTCCACTTAATGATTCCAAAAGAATACAAAATTTTCGGTACAACCCATGAATTAATGGCCATAATTTTATTTCTCCCGGAGAGAAAACTTTTCAAAACTTTTTTTAATCGTTTAATAAATTCATTTTTAATGCTATTTTTAATAATTTTGTGGTCAAAAACTAGATTTTGTTGAAAGCCAAGATATTTGTAATTTTGATCATCTAAAAGAGGAATGTCTGTAACAGATGAAGAACTATTTTGATGATTGTTTCGGATTATTCCTTTTTGAACATTAATTTTTGCACATTTTTCTAAGCCAAATTCCATTTTTATATCATCACTAAATTTTTTTGTAATTTTGATTAATTTTTCTAATTCAACTAAATTTTTACCAAATAATTTTAAATCGTCCATATAAAGTAAATGACTAAATTTAATACCAGACCTTTTTAATTCATAGCCACAATTTGAGGATTCCAATAATTTACTCAGTGGATTTAGAGCTAAGCAGAACCAAAGCGGACTTAGACTATCTCCTTGAAAAATACCTCTATTGATATGGATTGAATCGGTAATATATTTTCCAGAAGGTTGAGAAACAGATATTTTTGTTCTCCATTTTGACATCAAAAATTTTAGAAATTCTACGAGTTCGTTGTTAATTTTATATATTTCCAAAACTTTTATTAGCCAAGAATGTGGGACTGAATCATATGCTTTTTTGTAATCAATCCATGCCATAGAGATATTTTTCTTTTTGTGTTTCACCTGCTCACAAATAATACTGTCTATTAAGAGCAATTCCTTTGTCCCACGAGATCCCATTTTACATCCATTTTGTCTGACAGATAAAATATCATTTTCAATTAAGTATGAATGAATTTTGTTTGAAATTATAGATGTCAAAAGTTTATAAATTGTTGGTAGGCATGTAATTGGTCTAAAGTTATTTGGAGTTGAAGCATTATTGATTTTTGGGATCACGTGGGTTAATCCTTCTGTTAAGAATTCTGGAAAGTTCAAATTTTCAATTGCAGATTGAAACTGTCTTGCCAATATTATATGTGAATTTGTAAATTTTTTAATCCAAAAGTTTTGTAGCCCATCTTTTCCCGGAGATTTCCAATTTTGTATTTTTTTTAATGCAGTTTTAACGTCAATCAAATTTATACTAAAATTTTGCATTTCTGGATGTTCAGAATTAATTTCTTCTAACCAATCACTATTAGTGTTATGGGATATAGAATTCGACCAAAGATTTTTCCAAAAAGTTTCCATATCATCTTTATTAGGTAAATTATCTGTTTTGAAATTTGAATCTTCCAGATTGGTAAAACATTTTTTTTGATTAAAGGAGAAGAGATGGTTCTGTTTTTTCCTTTGAACCCTTTCTTTAAATCTTCTTATCCGTTTAGCTAACGCCAAGACTCGTTGTTTAAAAAAGTCAATTTTTTCTATTATTTTTAAATTAAAGTTATCAATTGAATATATATTTTCGATATCAAAAATTTTCTCAACAAACAATTTTAATCTTGGTCTATGGTTTCCAGAATTAAATGATGTAAGTTTTCCAATTATTGAGCGAAATTTAGTTATTCTATTTTCTATTCTTTTTTGCCAACGGGGGGTACTTGAATGGTCAATGATGTTTTGATTTCGACTTCGATTAAATTTAATATTAGCCATATTTATGCAAGTAGCCGCTGCACAATAAAGAATAGAATGAACGTCTTGTAAATTTTGACAGGAGTTTAAATCATCTAAAATAATATTATTAACACGACAAATAATTTTTTCAATAATTGGAAAACTTTTGAATTTTGGCAATAAAGGTCGAAGAAAGGGTTCTTGATTACGAAACAACAAAAGCATCTCTTCATATTTGCTCTTAATAGAGTCATAATCAGGGATATTGAAATATTCAAAGTTCTCGTTTGAAGCATCATTAGAATTTATAATATTTATATTATGAATGTCATCAGAGCTTGTGTTGTGATGATTAAGTTGTGAATTTATGTCCAAAATTGTGTTATGATGGTTCATCGGAGAACTTAAATATTCCGATCTAAGAACGTCTAGTTCAGATTCCGATAATAATTTGTTTCTAATTATTACCCGAACCTGATCGGACAATCTTTGGGTACTAACATTTATCGTGGGCTCCAGAAGAAGCCATTCCTGGGACAGCCTTTGTCTGTAGCCAGTCAAGAAACTGCCCCCCTCTGTAGCTCGGTTGTACGCCCGGATGACATTTTTATTCATTTCTCTCGTCCATCTCATCCTGCGGCGTACTTGACCACCTGCAGCGGGGCCTGCTGAACTACGAGGGTTCACTCGGCCCAAGCATGCAGGTGTCGATGGTGGTGTCCGATCTTCTTCCATCACAAACAATAATTAACAGTTAGTTTGGCATTATACATTTTCTTCTTTTTTTATTTTTTTTATAAAAGTTCTTGTTTTCCATTTTATTTGACTGATCCAAAAATAAATAAACCATGAAAAATATTTCAAAAATTGTTTTTTTCACAAAACAGTTCCGTTGTCAAGTTAATTTTTATTTTCCAAAACACTGATAATAAATTTTCGTTTTTCCAAAGCGTAGAGTTTTATAAAAGTAGAGTTTTTATAGCACAAATTATAAAACAAATAGTAAAAAACACTTTTTTAATAATCTTGAAGATAAATTGTAAAAAATAACTATAAAAAAATATTTTTGAAAGATGGAGATCTTTTATGTAATGTATGATGTCAAACCGTTGCTAGGTGTATATTATTATTATTTCAAATCATTTATTCATCAAATCACAATATATCATATGAAGTATACATCATTGTAAAAAAAATTAATAAAAATAAATTAAAATTAAATACAATGCTATATACAAAATATAAAAATATCGGTATTATCTCTCATGATACATCACGATGTAATGTAATCATGAGAGATCTTCGAACTACAGAGAAAGGAACCTTCTTAACATCCTACATGAGGACAACAGAACTGCCTTTTGGATGGCATATCTGAGACCACAACAGATGCCAAGTTTCCCTAGATTGTCTTTAAGAGACTTAGGAATAACTCCATTCGTCGATATCACTATAGGTATTATGTGCGTGGTTGGTGTATGCCACATATCCTTGATTTCGTGAGCAAGATCAAGATATTTAATTATCTTATCTTGCTCGGCTTTTTTCAAATTTTCGTCATACGGTATAGTGATATCCACGAGATACGTTATCCCGTTCCTACGATCAACCAATACAATGTCCGGACGATTTGCGTTAATCGTTCGGTCAGTTTGTATTGGTATATCCCAATACAACTTTGTATTACTGTTTTGCATTACCGAAATTGGGGTGTACCTATAATAAGGTACTTCAAGATCGAGCAAACCATATTTCAAGGCAAGTTTTTGATGAACTATTTTAGCCACATCGTTATGTCTGTGCAGATACTCAGAACCACACAGGAGAGAACACCCAGACAAAATATGTCTGAGTGTTTCTCCTGTTTGGCCACATGCACGACATTTATCAATTATATCAGGTGCTTTAATAATATATTTTTTATAATTATTAGTGACGATGACCTGGTCTTGTATTGCACAGACAAAACCTTCTGTTTCGCTAAATAGTTCACCAAACCTCAACCATCCAGTCGAATCTTCAAGACTTACATGTGATGAATTTAAAGTGTCGAAGAATCGACCGTGGAGAGACTTGCCTTTCCATATATCAACCCGATCTTGTACCCCAATTATCGGTGGTGAAACAGGATTTGATAAATTTAAGGGCGTGTACTTCAAATCACACGCAATGAGGTCTTCATAACCCAATTTATTCCTTGATGAGATAAAGTAAGATTGGAGGAGGTTTATCTCTTTGTTATTCATGTTTTTGATGTTTAACATGCCTCTACCACCAATCTTCCTTGGTAAATATAATCTCATCAAGGAACATCTTGGATGATGCATCCTATATTGTGTGAGCAAACCACGTACCCTTAAATCCATCTTGTCTAGTTCCGTTTGGTTCCACTTAATGATTCCAAAAGAATACAAAATTTTCGGTACAACCCATGAATTAATGGCCATAATTTTATTTCTCCCGGAGAGAAAACTTTTCAAAACTTTTTTTAATCGTTTAATAAATTCATTTTTAATGTTATTTTTAATAATTTTGTGGTCAAAAACTAGATTTTGTTGAAAGCCAAGATATTTGTAATTTTGATTATCTAAAAGAGGAATGTTTGTAACAGATGAAGAACTATTTTGAAGATTGTTTCGGATTATTCCTTTTTGAACATTAATTTTTGCACATTTTTCTAAGCCAAATTCCATTTTTATATCATCACTAAATTTTTTTGTAATTTTGATTAATTTTTCTAATTCAACTAAATTTTTACCAAATAATTTTAAATCGTCCATATAAAGTAAATGACTAAATTTAATACCAGACCTTTTTAATTCATAGCCACAATTTGAGGATTCCAATAATTTACTCAGTGGATTTAGAGCTAAGCAGAACCAAAGCGGACTTAGACTATCTCCTTGAAAAATACCTCTATTGATATAGATTGAATCGGTAACATATTTTCCAGAAGGTTGAGAAACAGAAATTTTTGTTCTCCATTTTGACATCAAAAATTTTAGAAATTCTACGAGTTCGTTGTTAATTTTATATATTTCCAAAACTTTTATTAGCCAAGAATGTGGGACTGAATCATATGCTTTTTTGTAATCAATCCATGCCATAGAGATATTTTTCTTTTTGTGTTTCACCTGCTCACAAATAATACTGTCTATTAAGAGCAATTCCTTTGTCCCACGAGATCCCATTTTACATCCATTTTGTCTGACAGATAAAATATCATTTTCAATTAAGTATGAATGAATTTTGTTTGAAATTATAGATGTCAAAAGTTTATAAATTGTTGGTAGGCATGTAATTGGTCTAAAGTTATTTGGAGTTGAAGCATTATTGATTTTTGGGATCACGTGGGTTAATCCTTCTGTTAAGAATTCTGGAAAGTTCAAATTTTCAATTGCAGATTGAAACTGTCTTGCCAATATTATATGTGAATTTGTAAATTTTTTAATCCAAAAGTTTTGTAGCCCATCTTTTCCCGGAGATTTCCAATTTTGTATTTTTTTAATGCAGTTTTAACGTCAATCAAATTTATACTAAAATTTTGCATTTCTGGATGTTCAGAATTAATTTCTTCTAACCAATCACTATTAGTGTTATGGGATATAGAATTCGACCAAAGATTTTTCCAAAAAGTTTCCATATCATCTTTATTAGGTAAATTATCTGTTTTGAAATTTGAATCTTCCAGATTGATAAAACATTTTTTTTGATTAAAGGAGAAGAGATGGTTCTGTTTTTTCCTTTGAACCCTTTCTTTAAATCTTCTAATCCGTTTAGCTAACGCCAAGACTCGTTGTTTAAAAAAGTCAATTTTTTCTATTATTTTTAAATTAAAGTTATCAATTGAATATATATTTTCGATATCAAAAATTTTCTCAACAAATAATTTTAATCTTGGTCTATGGTTTCCAGAATTAAATGATGTAAGTTTTCCAATTATTGAACGAAATTTAGTAATTCTATTTTCTATTCTTTTTTGCCAACGGGGGGTACTTGAATGCTCAATGATGTTTTGATTTCGATTAATTATTATTATTATTATTATTAATATTATTTTTAGGAATGTATCGAATAACCAGTCACCCTATATAAATGAATATGTGCACACTCAAAGTGAACATAATGTAACACTCTTTGACTCCTTCACAATAAGCTACTGAAAGCTTGTGTCGTGAAAGAGGAAGATGGTCGGCACCTGGATTCGTCGATCCATCGACCTCCGCACGAAACAGTACGAAAGGCGGCGTCGGAACCGCCATCTATTCATAATTTTTTCTTTCAAATTTACTCACCACATGCATGAAGTGGAAAATTTATTATAATGACATTATAGTTTTAAGCCATCGAGAGTGTGTTGGGATTCTTTTTGTGATCCAAATGATTTTATATTGTTTCCAATGTGGGCCAAAAAATCAAAAGGTTGTACACCCTTATTACAAGACTTTTATTGATGTGTATGTCATTAGTTTCCTAAGTTTTGATGTTGAAATAATATTACCTATTTGTTTCTTGAAAAATGAGAAATTCGATATGATCTCAAAACTACCGTTTCTACGGCAACGATGGCGAATATCAACCGATTAATAACGTAGGGAGTTTTTCACATCAAATCTGCACACAAAGGATTTTGTTCAAAGTGATTTATTACCTTGTCACCATAGTGTAGTGGAAGTTTTAAATAAGCTGCAGCATGAGGTATTTTTCTAAGAGCAATAATGATTTGAACTTCATGTTCCATATTATTTGAAAACTATGGCTTAACCGTGTCAATGTGATGGACTTCGTCACCAGTTACCTTGTTTTTTATGGCGGCAGAAAATCATCGTGGGCTCAATACTAAAACTTGACAACTCAAATTTTGGCGTTTTTGAGTTAAAAGATAGTAGTCAGATAGTTTGTTTTAAAGATCGAAGGGTACTGAACGCTTAATGTGGAAAAAAGCCAAAACAAATGAGAGAGACAGCAATCGTGACGGTCTCGCCATGACACAGTCTAAATATGTAGTCTGGATTTTTCGTCCGTTAAACCGTGCCTTGATTTGATTCGGTGCATAAATGATGGTTATTAGTTATTACCTAAAGTTCTTGTCTACACAAAAGTGGTGAGTATTAATTTTGTAAACCACTATTTATGCAAGTTTCCTTAATAAGTTCACTTTTCAACTATCGTGGCAAAAGTTTATATAGCACCCTTTATAATAGCATTTTCTCGTTACCAGGGTGGTTTCCAGCCACTAATAGATGTAGGAACCTAAAGTTCTTGCCTACACAAAACTGACAACTAATTGACGCAGACTTATATGGTATAGGTTTTCAAACCAAAGAACTCACGCACCACTACATACGTAGATGTGTGTACCTTTGTATGGTCCGCGGGTATTGATAGCTTCGTGTAGGCGTTAATCGATCAGTCAGTCAGTCAAGAAAACAAATGACTTCGTCCTCACGGCTCATGACCCTCAGTTACAAGGAAACGGAGGAGATATGGAGGGATTAAATAAACACAACATTATAATAATACGTTCAATGTTATATTTTTGTAGAGTATTGTTATCGGAGAATGCGGCGATAACCATTGGGTATTTCCCTTGATCTTGAAGCAGTTTAACAAGGTAGGTACACAGCGTTTTTTTTTTATAACAATTAACATCCAACACTTACCTGCTTACATTTCATATAATATTAAAGTTGTCAAATTTGATATCCTGTGAGGGAATAAATACGAAAAGATCCTCAACCGTATTTTTTAACTGGTACGATCTGAGATAGAAATTTCTGACTACAAAATTCTTAGATATTCTCTAAAATACTCAATCACCTTAATTGTAACAAGGAACGCAGCGAACCATATACCCGGTGTAATATCGGTAGTGGATAATCCAAAGCAGGGAGATAGAGGACCTCAATAACTATCGATTTATGTCTATTATATCAGCGATATTGGGTGGCTCAAAAGATATTTCCGTTTTTTGTGATTGTAGACATTAGACTCTACGATCATGATTTTTTTCTGAGAATAGCTAAATAGTGGTCCTTTTGTTACATAGTATATTTTTTTCTACGAATAATCTTAGGGCCGATCTTATAAACGAGAGAGCAAATATCCGTAAGTTTATCCATGGTTTACTAAAAAATTGTCGTACTGAAATTTGAATAACGAATTTTTTTTAAGACGAAAAAACGAGCAAATAGATCATATTTCGGTTTATTTGGTTTGACTTTTAACTAAGGGATGTTTATAAGACCGGCCCTTAAAAAACTACTACCTTATACCATTTAGTAATGGTACCTGCGTACCTATATCATGTTTATACATCACTTCCTCGATCACATAGCAAGTACACTCCCAACACTCTTTTTAATAATGAACAAACATTATTAAAGAAAATATCTCTAATGCAAACAAACATGTATGTACATATAAAGAAGAACATGTATGAGATCCAATGAATAGACAACATCGACTGATTCCGCAGCACTATGTTGTAGTTTTACAAGGATCGGTAGAGTTATGAGAATAACTACTTTAATAAGTAAATTCCAGTAGTATTAATATGGCACTGATGGAAAGAATTCCCATTGTTATGGACAGAGTCGGCTCAAATAAGCAATAACTCGCGGTGGATTTTTTCTTTCTTTCTTACATCAGCTAAGTAACAACACGACATTTTGACTGTCTGGATTTTATATTGCAGCGTAAACCCAATGAGTAGAATAGAAGCCTTCCTTCGAAATGTGGATTCATAGACGGATGCAAACTCGAAATTCCTGATCAGATCTGGTGTTAACCGTGGGCTTCTCTTGACTAAGATGCGTAACATCCTATATCTGATTCATGTGCTGGGGGGTGATAAATGCACCTTACTCCAACTTATTATGAAGGGGAAAATAAATAAGAGAAAATGGGTTGGAAGAAGGTAAATGTTTTAGATACCTACTGTTACTGTTTTAGATAATGTTACTGTTTTAGATACTGTTACTGCTTTAGATACAGTTACTGCTGCGATGGAAAGAATGATCAAATTATAACAAAGACAGCTGATGAGTCAAAGCAACGGCATCTTACGGACCGTTTGGGCAGAGTGTATGGGAATGACCAGACGTTTTGTCAGACCAGAGACATAAGTGGCGTGAACATTAGGAGGCCTATGTCCTGCAATGAACGATGGGCTAGTCCAATATAAAATGCCCGTTAACGTACTAAGAATTTTTAAATAGATCATTTTTATTATAGGCATCATTGGATGGTCAAATATTTTACACCTAAAGTGCGATGACTTTACGTCGAATGTTTTTTTAACACACACCACACTTTCGTTAACAGAACGCTCTGAAGACGCCTGTGAACCTTTTTTATAATAGTCATCGATTTAATGATGGCAATATGTAATGTGGATGCATACTCTACTTTCAAGCTTTGAGTATTTGTTCGTTTGGTATAAATGTACCTTAAGGCGTCAGTAAAGAGTAAAAAGTTATTTTACAAAAAAGAATTAAGATCTCCGATTCTGACAATGCTTTAAAGTCTTAATTTCTAGTAAGGAAAATAGAATAAAATTATACAAATTTATAAGAAAGTAAACTTTGCAGTATTACTATAGGTTTTCGAAATATATTTTCGGCCGACTATTACAAATAATGTGTTTGAAGACGAATAAAATGATTTTCATCTTGTCTGTGTATATGGGTACCTTATGAGTTGTGGTTGTGACTATTTTTTATGGGTATTTTCTGACAAATTTTTAATATTTTCATCGATAAAAATAAGATATTGGTTAAAATATTGGTTTCCTATGGTACGGTCACCATAAAAGATATCCTACAAACAAATTGAGAACGGGAACCTTTGTTTATTTTAAACTAGCTTTCCCGACAGACGTTGTCCTGTGGTTCTAGCCCGAAGTGGCCCGTTAATATGTACATGATGTGCACTGCGCCCCCGTTAAACAATACAAAATTAATTCGATTGAGATAAGCTAATAAAATAATAACATTAAACTATTTCTGAAACAACTTGAGAAAAATACGCTCGCGCACACACCCTACCTCGCCGATAATATTGTTGACTTTGTATGAAAATTTTCTAAAACTATCGAAACGGTGCGGTGGAGTAAGTGGGATGGGCTACTGTAAGAGCGTATGCGAGAATGAGAGGGAACCACATGCGATGTCGTGGGCGCGTCCCATTAAACTTTCCATACAAACTTAATTATTGTATTTTTACATCATTTGTTATCCATTTTTTTAACTTTTTATTAGTTATTCTGTTATCCGGAGCGGAGAAGAATCCAATAAATCAAACATCAGAAGAATCTGTTGAGCCAATCTCGAGTTATAAGTGTTCGCACTAACCCGACTTTAATTTATATAGTAGATATAGTTTTTTAAAGTAGGTACAACCAGACACCCAAGGGTGCATTTCATTTGCTGAAATTGCAACTATGTATATGTACAAACACCAACTATGTATTCTTAAAACCCGTGTCTAATCGATACATTTATGGTATAAACTAAGTCCTCCCGTTGCCCACATTTCCACCCCGTACATAGATACCACCTCTGTTGATATTAAGTGGTCATGTGTTGCGACAGTTTGAATACAAGAATTGTGTAATAGCAACTATTAGATTAATGGTCGGGATGTTGACTTTATTGGCAACATTGTCCGGCTTACAATAGTGTGTGACTAACCTACTGATACACACACGTCTATCACAATGAAAGAATATGGTTTGAGCTCTTTTCACATTGACCAAACCATAACAATGCTATGATAACATCTCTTTCAAAAACATAATAAACTAAATAAACGTAAACAAAGAATTGGGAAGGTGCTATTCTAAAAAGTTCGTACGCGATATCGAAAATATAATCTCATCTAGCCAGAGCTAGAGTCTAGAGCAGCGATGCACAAACTGCGGCCCGCGAACCGCATTCGGACCTTTGTTAGTTAATCTGCAGCCCGCCGACGATATTGGAAATATTGGCTAAAATATTGGAAAATCAAAAGAATATTAATTACTTTTTTAGCTTTTCGAAGGATTATTAATAAAAACTGTTTATTAGTTACTTTTTTGTTTTTTTTTTTGTGAAATATCGAATCGTAAGTAACAATATTTCTTGATTTTTTTTTAAACTTTTCAATTGTTAGTAATAAAAATGGGGCATGGGGCACCTTCCACTCTTGTTCAGGTTTATTACTCGTCGTACCAAGCACATAATATATCAATTTCGATATGGATAAGCCAGGAACCAGTAAAAAACGCAAGGTTAAAGATGAAAATCGGCAGTTTAAAGATATTTGGACCGAGAAATACTTTTTTTATTTCATCGCCTAATAATAAATAATCTATAAGAATTCAACATCTTGAATGCATGGAGCACTGAGTGGCTCGAATGCATGGCGGAGTCACCTGTGAATCTTCTACCTTGCATCACTGAAACACCGCCTGGATTCAATCTGCCAAGAAAGACATGGTCTGCTTTAAACAGAATCAGAACTGGCCGTGGCATGTGCGCCGATTTCGCTCACAAAATAAATGTGGATGGCGGGAGTCTTCCGAGTGCGACTGCGTAGCTGACAGGCAGATCAGCCACATTGTATCGAGCACACGAGGGTATTCTCTCCAACTTCGCCACACTGATAGACAGAGCAATAAACTACATTCGAGAGCCAGATTTGATCATCTGACAAGCAGGAAAATTTCCCCTGCGCCCCAATTCTTTTGACTATATAACAAAAAATATACTTATTAAATTGTTTTGAATTAGGTTATTGTTATTAACTGCCCATACGCTAAAAAATAAGAGGGGTTGCCAGGTACAAGTACCTATGTATTTAAAGTAGGTATGTACAGTAGTTGAGCGTGTGTCGATATGCATAAAAAAGAGTATAGATACTAATTTATGCTCATCTCCCCTTTTATCTTAGAAATAATTTGTTTCTATTTTTTTTTAATTTTCTGCAAATGTTTATTTGTTGTTGGTATATGTTTAATCAATTAATGTTAACCCAACTAATCAACTTCAAAATTCATAAGATTTCGGACACACATTCCCAATTAATTATTTTACATTCTAATGATCCTACCTAACAATATTATTAGGTATATCTATAATAATAATAATAATTGTCAGCTATTAGAATCCTCTCCCACAACCGTTGCACCATAATTGTCTTCTCTTTGATTTTGTTATTTTATATTAGTCTCTTGACAATGTCTGCATGAGTTGGACGAAATCGCTCGAGATTCAATATATATTTTGTGAGTGTGTTATTTAATTCATGAAAGCCATAATGCTTAAAAAAAACATCACCAAGTTGTGTTCGTTTTATGAAAAAAGAATACAAATAGTGTAGAATAGTTACAAAATGAAATAAACCTACCCTTTTACCATCTTTAATAATATACGGACGATAACGTTCTCAGTGTGAATGACACATCTATACCTATCCTATACATAATACGTTAGTGAATAGCAGAGCAAATCATCGAACCTATTATTGACACTTTTCTTTGGAACACAATTTTTGTTTATCACACTGTCTTCCTGCAAAAACTCTAAAGTTCCTAAATTTTGTGGTACCCACCCATACCAAATCGGTCTATTATCCTCCATTCCATGAGACATCCCAGACCAACCATAAGGTATAATGAAATCTTGTAATAATTTATGTTTACGTTAATACCAATACGTTAGTGCAAGGGAGAGACACAGTAGCGTTCGATTTCCCGTAAAAGAATGCGAGACGGAAAATTATTTTTTTATTGGTTGTATATTATTTGCGTGAATGGGCAATTTGTGAATATAAAAAAATTCAAGTAAATAATAAAATAATAATATTATTCTAATGATATTACTCTCATTTGAACGTGTGTGTTTGAATTTCAAATGTAACGCATTCACTATTGGCAAAGGGTCTTAAAAGGTCTAAGGCAAATAAGTACATTCATTTATTTTGAATTACATTGCTACTAAGCATCCATGATCGGTCCCTCACAGGATATTTACTCTCTTCTTCATACTTAAAATATCTTGAGAATTTTTTGACCGCTGTACGATTATTCTTTTATTTTTATTTCAGATCTATTTGAAAATATAGTAGGTATAATATTAAAATAGAGCACATTGAAATGTGATATTCTTCGTTTATTAAAACTATGCTGACCTGTTCTTCAGAACTATTTCTCCTGTGATGTTCCCCAACTGTCTTTCCATCTTTTATATGAGGTCTTCAGCAATGTCTAAGCCGTGTACCTACTGGTTGTGTAATGCTACATATATAAGGGAGACTGGTGTTGTCTTTTATAATTTGATTTGTTTTATGGGAAATTACTTTAAAAAAGCTTTGCTTAATGTGAAAGATGTCGAAAGTTTATTGGTGCGTAAACTTTGGGTGAATCCAGATTCAT
This sequence comes from Mystacides longicornis, assembly GCA_963576905.1. NCBI lineage: Eukaryota > Metazoa > Arthropoda > Insecta > Trichoptera > Leptoceridae > Mystacides > Mystacides longicornis. The sequence goes on along the minus strand of OY756429.1, from coordinate 13,994,228 downwards.
TTTTATAAAATAAATATATACCTACCTATAAAGGAGATTTTTTTAAAGATAACCTGATGGGTATGATTTTGAAAATAGGTAAATGCGTTTTTAGCAAAGTCTTAAAAACTACCGGTATCTCGGGAGAGGTTATTCCACACCTTAATTAGACCTGAAACTGAGAACACTTTACCTAAATAATTTGGAGTATTTGAGAGATTTTGTTCGTCAAGTTTATTATCGGATCGAGAAATTGATCTTCAGAATCAATCATCAATCGATCAATTTATTGTTTATGTTCTGTAAGGTTCATAAACTTGAGATAAATTCTGGAGCCATGTTATGCCATTGCCTCATTCGCTTTCGGCGGCATCTGATGATATCTTCCGCTTCACATATCTCTCGCAATTTCGTATTCCTAGCATGGTACTTGCCAACTACACATCATAGTGTCTTTATCTCGGATGTTTTGTGTATCTTTTTGGTTTCATTTTAATCGACTGTTAGGTGTCTTTAAACAACCTTGCCGCAATTTCGTAATTTTATCGATTTTTCGTCTGTTTTCAAATAACTCTCTTAAGTACATAGTAAGCGGTAAAATTAAAAAAAAATACATACCTAGGTACATGTTAGGATGATAGCCGCAAATCTCTGAAAGATTTAATTTATTTTATTTTATTTATTTATTTATTTATTCATACACAATATTACAGTGATAACAAATGGAAATGCCGCCCAAATAGGCCTGTACTAGGGCATACATCTTAACGGTTCATTTAAAAGAATATTAAAAGGAACATACAAACACGAAGCACAGCACAACCACCAACTCAATTACGTACAGTCCACAAACAAAGCATAGCCCCACAATCACAACACCCTTCGGCCCAATAAGAAACATAATATTATGAAGGCATTGTACGATGGAAATAAAAACAAATTTCGTACTGTATGGTCATGTACCTACAGCGAATGAGCACAGTCTTTATTTCGCACTTCATACAGAACCAAACTGACAGGGCTCATCTAAGTGGAAGTCGAATTCAACCTCATAAAAAGTGAAAGATCATATTATATTCTACGGCCGTTGATGTTTCTTTGAAACAAAAACAGAAATAAACAAAATTTCCTATAATCCGTCTCAGTTTGAGAAGAATAATTATTAAAGATGGAAATTCCGCATGTCACCCACCAAAAGAACACAGAATGAACATGAAACAAAAATATTCAATAATTATTATATAATATAATTGGTTAGGTTCCTTCCTAACTTGATATTTTCGTTGAAATACTCTAGCTAATATTTTTCACACACTTTTTTCATACGGTAAATATTTTTAATACCTTTATTTTTCGTTATTTTATTGCTATGACGTTGCTATAACAAAATAAATACAATGAACTTTGCAGTAGGTACTACAATAACTTTTTAGTCCGAAATATATTATCGGCCGACTATGCACTGGGTTCCTAGGGAGCGGCCGTAGCGGCAGCTTACGACATTATTCTCTCTGTTTTTTTTTTAACTAAAAAAATCTATTAAAAATTCGTCATCTTTACTTCTCCAGATGCAGTTGGAACTCATTTTGCGCATAGCCCAACAAAGAAACTAAAAGCAAGAATAGATATTTTAATAAATAAAATAATTCAGTGCTATCAATGTCTGCTGTTTGATGCGTGTATGTTGCCCATTCTCCTGTATGGGTGTGAGTCCTGGCACCTGACCAAAGCCCAGGCACAAAAAGTATCTGCATTCGAAACGAAGTGCCTCAGGAGAATTTTGGTTATAAGACTGTACTACCGCATCACGAACGACGCTATACGCCGGCGCACCCTTCGAGGACCTGTCACCTCTACCATTGTGGAGAAGAGATGGACTTGGCTGGGGCATGTGTTAAGGATGCCGAATGACAGTTGGCCGAGGAGAGCGCTCTTCTTCCTCCCATTAGCGTGCCGAGTACAAGGAGGACCCTCTCACACTGTGTTCCGGGCCTTCGAAGCAGAGCTGAGAGATTTGGACATGATGTGGAAGTAGGTCATAAACATTGCGCAAGATCGAGCCAATGCAGAGCCCTTGTTGCCTCCCTATGCTCCTGAGTGGGGTGTAAAAAGGAGAATTGATTGATTGAATAATTACAAATTCAACATCAGGGAGGATTCTAAAAACAGATGGGAAAACATATCGAACCGTATGTTTAATTAAACAATATAATTTATATTATTAATGGAATACAGCTCTGCAATTATGCACAATGCATCGCGATCAAACTATTGTCTATCAGTAGCAGTTCCTGTATGCATATTTCAAGTGAAGAATCGAGTAGAAGGCACTTTTCTGCATGTATATTATACCTCAAGCAATTGACCTTTCATGTGAAACTCCTTATGGATACGGTAAGAAGGCACATTGGTAGGTACTTACCTGCAACTTGAAGTCCTTTTAGTTCTTACCCACATAAACAGGGTATTTGGTAGAACGCTGGACATACTTAAAAATTAAAAAAAAAAAAAACCTCAAGTGAACTAAGTTTCAAATAGTAACATCAATCAGCGTGAGAGAAAAAAGGGAGTATAAAATATTCACAAAACGTACAAAGTCACTTCCAAGAACATTTAACCGTGGAGAAGATCAAAATAATAATTATTAGTTCCACATTATATATATATATATATATATATATATAAATTCGCCACGATATGCGATATACAAAAACTCAATGCCATAATAATAATTATGAAGTTTCCTCCTAAACTATTCGGCCAAATTCACAAAACAAATATTCCAAACCTCTCCGTTTCGCCTTGTTATTCATTTCCCAATTCAGTATACTTAATATAGTGCGTATCTAAATACGTTTCATTGTTTGATAGCTTCAACTTGTTCATCAGAAACTTTATTAAACTTTGAATCTACATAATATTTTAGTCCGTTTATTTATATATATTTTTGTAACAGCATCAATCATAGAAAACAAACGTAAAGGTCAGATATTAATATGCGAAAAGCCGTGCAAAGTTCCAGAGAGCGTTCTTAAATACACTTTGATGTATATAAGTTAATATATTTAGAGCTATTTAAAAAACTCTATTTTTTTAGGATCTTCATACAAAGTTTTCAAAAAAGACAGATGCCATCTTTTGGAAACAAAATTACTCATGTAAACGTTGAATGGAATCTTGGTATTACGGTATGAAAATGTAATAAAATAATTGGAGATTGATTTGTTATACATATAAATGTTATTCAAATCTTATTATTCTCAATAAACAAAGATTTAATGAAAAAATTTGCAAAATAATCCTCCATTTTGAAATCTGACACATTTTAGCAAATTTATGGCCACAGTTTTTTTTCAAACTGTCGTAGACAATGTAATAGATAAGTAATTATGTAGGTACCTGAGAAAATTATATTCTAATGTAGATAAGTATTAAATAATTTAGCAACAATTGTTGAATCATTTTATATTCCTGAAATATAAATAATGTTTAAATCTTAAAATCATTGTTGAAAAAGATAAATCTTAAAATCATCGTTGAAATTGGTATGAACATTCCATAGACAAACTGGCCGGTAACAGTGATAAATTAGATCATAAGGTACAGTGAACTTGACAGAATTGTTGAGAGAAAGAAATAAAATTGTTGACAATAATTGAGAATCTTTAAATTAATGTCTTCGGGATTTTAATCAGTTTAATAAAACATTTGTTTTATCCACATAATATTTGTATTCCAATTAATCACACTCAACAACGGTATTATATTGTATCTAAATTAGTATGTAAATAAACTCAAAACCACTTTAGCATAATTACCTTCAATTCGTTAAAAAAAATATTCATAGGGTGTCGTATACTTAATCATCGTGTTAAAAGAAGTATTCTTCAAAGACAGCGGCCAGTAAGAGGTTTGATTGGAAGCCTTTCTTGACGACCTTCCAAGGTTTGTAACAAATCATTCATCCTAGAAAAAATACAACATTATTATGATACGACATATAATATCATTCCATCTTCCACATAATTTACATTATGTAATATCATGTAGGTACATTAATTAAAGTTATAGTAGGTATATAATACATCTATAAGTAGCCAAAATCAACACTCTTTTTATAACAGAGATTTTTTTGAAGTATTTAAATGAATAAGATCACAATGAAATCAATAAGAAAATCAATCAGAAAACAGACGTTAAGGTCAGATATTAATATGCGAAAAGCCGCGCAAAATTCCGTAGAGCGTTCTTAAATACTCTTTGATATATTAACTTTAATATATTTAGCGCTATTTAAAAAACTTTATTTTTTTAAGATCTTCATACAAATTTTTCAAAAAAGACAGTAAGCCATCTTTTGGAAACAAAATTACTCATGTAAACGTAGAATGGAATCTTGGTATTACTGTATGAAAATGTAATAAAATAATTGGAGATTGATTTGTTATACATATAAATGTTATTCAAATCTTATTATTCTCAATAAATAAAGATTTAATGAAAGATTTTGGAAAAATATTTCCTCCATTTTGAATATTGACACATTTTAAAAAATTTATGGCCACAGTTTTTTTTCAAACTGTCGTAGCCAGATAGATGAGTAATTATGTGGGTACCAGATAAAATCATATTAAATATTAAAGAAAATGTATTAAATATTAAAGAAAATATAATAAAGCTAAGGTAATAAAATATATTAATGAAGATTTAATTTGAAATTTGTATGAACATCCATAATAGCAAGAATTGGATGGTAAAACAGTTTGCGTAGTGTGTACTTACCCACATCTAAATCTCAAAATATTACCAGAATATGAATTCACGAAACTGTATCGAGCTCAAAATTCTTATGTAGATAAATGCAAACTTATATTCTCTTACCTTTTACTTATTTTATTTAATGTTACATTCATCACAAAACAAGGTGGGTAATATTTTTGGCAGCGTTTCTTGACATATCCAAAATCCTTGCAAGGTTCTGACCTAGAAAAAAACATAATTCATTTAATATATGAAAGCAAAATAAAGTGATTACATGGTTGCAAATATATAAGACAAGATTAGAAAATTTTGCATTTTTCAGGGATTTGTTTTAAAAATACACATTGTGAGAATTTGATTAGAATCAATATTAAGGATTTAGAAAGTATATCAAACTTTTAAGAACTTCATATTATATTAAAGTGTAGTATTTATACCTTTTAAAGATCTTCATAAAATCCATTTAGACTGCATAATGAACCATATTTGATATATGCTCTGCATAAAACCTTCATTTGGAATCTTTCATTATTTGTTTAAAAGTGTAGCTTTTATACCTTTTTAAGATCTTCATTAAATCCATTTAGACTGCATAATGTATCAGGTATTATTATTTCAGATAGACTGCAACTCCATGCCTAGAAAACAATATTACAAAACATCAAAATCTGTCAAAGTTTAGTTACAGGAGAGACAGCAATTTCAAAGTATCATATTTTATATACCCATATTTTTACAATTCACAACTAAAAACTTCATGATAGGTAAAAATCTTAATAATTAAATATAGCTTAGGTACCTACTTACAAAAATATTTCAATATATTAAAAAACTTACAAAATTTTTGAAAATAGAATTCCTGTTGTTTTTGTTTGGCTGTCAGAATAACAATAATTGACAGTAGGTTACCATAGACGAACTTTTTAATATGTAATTTTTTGTCTTAGCTTCATAATATGAAAACAAAATAAGAATGATTTTTTTAATAATTCTTCTTCACATTTAAAGTGGTTTTTTGTGTGTTAAATTTTTTTTTAATAAGTCGAAATATTTTAAGAGACCATTATATAAGTAAATCAAAAATATACATCATAAAATAATTTAATAGTACCTAACTGTGTTGAATTATATTATTATCTTTGGTTATCCATGGATGGTTGATACTTCACTATACCAATACGTCATATTTTGTTGTCAAACAAAAGGTTCGGATCGATATCGTCGATTATGAAAAATATAATTACCTTATTTTCAATTGAGTTAAATGAAAATAAAACTGGTAAGTCATCAATTGATTAAAATATCTGTAAGCCTATGCCGTAACTTAAAACATTTATGAGTTGCTAAAACAATTGCAGAATAGTAAAGTTATGTTATAAGGCGGGAATTAGTGTCTTACCGAAATCACAAAATTAATTTATTTTGTTGATATTTTTTTCAGGTTCCTGAGGCAAACGTGTTTTCAACGAGACTAATTGCTTTCATCCCACCTTTTTGACATAGCAGTACATACTTCTAAGGATCAAATTGATTGATAAAAGTGCATTTCTAACAAAGAAACTCATTGGTTTAATTTTTGCAAGACAATATGGTAAGCTACCTATGTAAGAATTTCATTAATTATGTTTCTTGGATTTCTTTATGTGTATTTTAAATCAGAAACTTTATATTGCAGATCCATGTTAGAGAACTCATTCAAATTTCCCATTTAGTTGAGAAGGGAAACAATTATATTGAAAAAATATTCAATGGCTGCTTATGGGATGTAAAGAAGATTGACCATAATCAATAACAGTGTCTTGCGGATGCCAGCGATTTTATCAATTTTACCACATATCACTATAAATAAGTTCTCAACCCGTTAGAAGCATATCAGCTTCATATAGAGCCTAAATGTATCTTAAACCATATTATTAACCACTATTACCGCAAAGGATTACTCTGTAATGGTGAGCAATGCTTAATTTTGACAGAAAATAAATAAATAAATATAAAAACGATAATGCTTCTGGCTCGACACAACACAAGCTGACACAATAGTGTGTTTCTAGCACATAGATTTTCATATATTCTTCGTAGTAAAAAGTGAAGCCGATTTGGCCGGCAATTTTGACAGTACATTTATAAAGAAACTTAAAAATGATCTAATTTCACTTATTTCAACGTAAAAATATGTTTTATTGTAAAAAACACGAGAAAACTACTGAATAAATATACGCTGTACCACATTCTTTTGGGAACCAAACTGTCAAAAGTTGCAATATTTAGGCTTCACTTTTGAACGCGAGTCGGGATTCTAGGTTATTGTATGGATTTCTGTGTTCTAGCATCAGATTTAAACTTTAAATTTTTTATTTCGGTTATGGAATAAAAATGATATAATACTTTTGGGTTAAGAAGTGAATAACTAATAGTTTTTTTTATAACGGTGGGTCGGAATATCTTTTCTGGTTTCCATTTGTTTAAGAGAATATTTTTTTACTCTGCTAGATCTAACAAAAAACTTTGAGATTATACATATTATGTTTCAATTGTTGATTTTATGTTTTATGAATTAAATAATGATTGGACAAAAAATAAACAAAAATTCTTTCATTCATTTATTCATACCCATAAATAATACTACTATTTAAATGGTTCTACGTTGAACAACTTGACATTTTTCAGAAGGCAATAACTTACATTTGAATTTGTTTCCTATGTACATTTTGGTTCAATTTTTTTATATTTTTAATAGATAATGGCATTTATCAATAAGGATAAGAAGAAATACCTAGATTTGGTATTGATATACCTGCATTGATCCATTGAAAATTTCCTTATATGTAACTTCATATATTTTTTTAAATTATATTGTATTGGTGTAGTTTTGTTTTGATTCCAATGCCTTTCTCAAAATGACACTAAATAGTTTTGCCTAATTGCCACATAATTTTTTACCTATAAATAACATAATAATAATACAACGTCTATTGACGTCAAGTGAGTATCTCAGTAGGTTTCGAATCCTACTATGGGCTAAGTTGAACCACCAAAATAGAGAGTATTGTTAAACTATGAAGGTGAGTTTATTTGCATAATCAAGTTGATTTTTATCCGCTCTGTAATAATCTACTAGATGTTGTTACTTGCAACTTGACGTTATAACACACCAACCATTGATGTCAAGTTAGATGCAGAACTCTTCAACAATTTGCGGCGATTATTTTGAGTTTGATATATCCAGATATGGAAATGAAATAAGTACCTGTAGTCAATATTTCATATACAGGATATTTTATTATTTCAATTATGCACCTACTTGAATAGTTTTTTTTAAATATAAGGAATCTATAGATATAGCTGGAGAGAAAGAGTGGTAAACATTGCTGCCAACTATTCCTAGGATTATGACCAGAGAAAAGACGTTGCGTTACAGTTTTTACTTTTGTCGTTGCAAAGCATAAGGGCAGCATTGTTATTATTATGTTTATGGCATCCCATACCTAGAGGGACGATTTGTGCCAGACGCAGCATTGTATTATGAGCTTATAGTTCACTACAAGTATTTCAAGCATTCTATTAAATGTCAATTGTGGGGTAGGTGTAGACTGTAGAGAATATATCACCACACTACGAATTTGACTCACATGTCTCTCACAGTTATTCTATTTTTCATAGATACAAGCCGGTTTTATGAGTAACTCACCAATTAAAATTGTGATTCATGACAAACGTTACGTAGATTATCTCTATATAATAATTTAGAAATGTTTTTTTATTTGCCTTTGACAATACTTTAACCGTATATGTGAACATCACGCTCAAAATACAAATGCTAAGATAGATATTAATATGCCCAGAGCAGTATAAAATGCTGGAGAAGGTTCTTAAATACAATTTGCTGCATTAACTTTAATATATTTAGAGCTATTTAAAAAAACTGTACTTTTTAGGATCTTCATACAAATTTCTCAAAAAGACTTTTGGTTGGAAACAAAATTACTCATGTAAACGTTGAATGGGATCTTGGTATTACGGTATGAAAATGTAATAAAATAATTGTAGATTGATTTGTTATACATATAAATGTTATTAAAAGCTTATTATTCTCAATAAATAAAGATTTAATGAAAAAAATTGCAGTTTGACAGATACAAATCACCCTCTATGGGTGGGTTGCCCAATTAATATCAAAGCAGGCAATGTATGTAGCTAAGATTCAAACCACAGAGCTATCTCTCTCTGTATGAAAACTTGCAAATTATGTCGGTAGGTTCGTATAATATTTTTTTTATTATTATAGACCTCCAAAAAAAATAAAATATTATACGAACCTACCGACATAATCAGTATATTTATATTATCTGTGGACATAATTTGCAAGTTTTCATAGAGAGAGCTCTGTGGTTTGAATAGGTTCGTATAATATTATGAGGTCGGTAAAACAAAAATTGTAAAAGTGTCATTCTTCTTTTTCTGTGCTTATGTCAGTTAAAGTGGTATGTTAAGCAATGGGATGCTAGACTAGAATCTGTTTAATTACCTACCGATCAAGCCTGACAATCGGAATCAAAAACGTAAAGCAAGACGGGTATAAGCTAGTAGAAAATAAATTAAATATTTTAAATAAATAACTTGGAAATACAAGTTATTAATAATTTAATTTCACATCCAAATATGAAAATTCCTTTGATATTGTTAACTTCCCTGCTAATAATAGTTCAAAACAAGCTTTCCCGACAAACTTTGTCCGGTCTTTACTGAATATTTGAATCGAATTTGTATCATGATAAATAAGATAGGTAACTATATTTAACCAAACTGTTTGATGCGTGTGTGTTGCCCATTCTCCTGTATATGGGTAAGAACACGTAGAAAGCCGATTCCGATCCGCACCGACCGGCGCAAAGAATGTTACTATGCATTTGAATGGGGATACCCACAGAGAAAGCAGGAACCCGCTTTCCGACATGCCCATTTAAATGCATTGAAACCATAGACAACAATCTATGAGCCGGTCGGCACGGGTCGGAATCCGCTTTCTACGTGTTCTTAGCCAACGGGTGTGAGTCCTGGTACCTGACCAAAGCCCAGGCACAAAAAATCTCAGCTTTCGAAATGAAGTGCCTCAGGAGAATTTTGGGTGTAAGATGGTACCACCGCATCACGAACGATGCTATACAACGGCGCACCCAGCGTGAGCCCATCACTTCTACCATTATAAGGAGGAGATGGACTTGGCTGGGACATGTCGTGTTAAGAATGCCGAACGATAGTTGGCCGAGGAGAGCGCTGTTCTTCCTCCCATCAGGGTCCCGAAGGAAGACCCTCTCGTACTGTGTTCCGCTCCTTCGAAACAGAGCTGAGGGATTTGGAGAGATCTTGTAACCCCCTATGACACTAAGTGTGGCGTAAAGGGAGTTTGGATTGGATTGTACCTATATTTAACCAATATATTTCTAACCGATGCATTTTTCAAACTGAAACAGTTCACATTCTAAAAAAAATGCACCAGCTATCAATCAACTGTCAACGTCATCCTAAATTCAAATATAGAAAAGTTTATTGTCAAAAGTACTATGTACGTTAATAAAAAAATATATTTAGATATATATTCTAAAAAAAAATTAAGTAGGGAATTTGGTCAATCAGTTCACGGGTGATGTGATATCCAAGGGAAATAGGGCCCCATTTTAATAATATATAGGTAGGTATGCAAGTATAGATTTATTTGAAAGTTCTCACCTAGATGCTGAGATTATTAAGGAGAAGTCTATTTTCGTTTGAACAATCGAATATTTCAACAAATCCCATGGGCAATCCATGGTCAAAATTGTTCACAGAAATATTTGTGAATAACTTCTTAGTGAGATCTTCTACTAAAAGTTATTTCATTGATATTTCGGTGATGTTTTATAATAACTAAAATAACGGGACATCTAAACAGATTTAAAACATTCTTCATAATTTCATTGCTATTATTAGGCTTACTTTATTAGGATGTAATTCAAATGATTCCTTAAAGTTGATATTTTTACCTCTCAACTTCAAAATTAGTTATTTCTTTTCTTACGCCTATTTAAAATGTTTCACAAACCATTGAAACTGAATATTATTTACAAAATGCAGTAAATAAATAATTGGAAGTTAAAATTGTTTCAGTAACAAAAAGATAACTATAAAACCAAACAATATTTAGACTTTTTCGTAAAGTCTATTGTTTAGTTTTAGTTTTTTTAAATGTCCTACCATTGAATGTTTATGTTGAAAAAAAAATCGCCACTAAAGTTCGATTCTAAATATGGTCCTTCGAACCGGATAGTATTCTGGGTGTTTTATAATAACAATAATATGGGGAGGCCGAGACCCACAGAGGGTTATAATAAGTAGGTAGCATTACTCTTGTGTTTATGTATGCATACATTAAATTATACGTATACTTCGTACCTGGAAAAAGATCATGGTGAACAGGTGAAGTTACAAAATTACATCAACTTTTGCAGAAATATTCTCATCACATAGTTATGCAGTAGGGAAGAAATGGTTTTCTATCGACAAGGCTAGTAATAACTTTGATGGAAGACTTGCATAGATTTAATTTCGATACGAATGAAATATTACAATATTATTATGTTACACTAGCTGATGATACCCTTCTTGGTTTTACGTGGTCGATTTGGAAAGCCAGGCTTCATCAACAGCTTATTAAACAGCATCTAGTCTAGCTTCCCGTTGCTGTTCAAAAAAAGGCAAAAAATAACTTTACAAATACTTACTACTTATAATTTTTGTTGAACTAATTACCAACCGAACTTGAGGTAAAGAGTATATGATTCATGAGTATGTAATTAGTTTGTTTTAAAAATATAGCTAACTGTGTTAAATGAAATGTTACTATTTAGATGATAAAAATAGACATTTCTTAAAAGCATTAAATATATTAGTTTAGTTGCAGTAAACTATATCTAACATCAGTTGGAAGAGTTTTGCAAGGTTCTACGTAGAAAGAAATATTACTTTAGGTTTGGGTTTTAGACCTGATGCTATGACATAAGAAAATACATAACAGTATTAATTATTATGTAGATAGTGGAACTTCACAATGCTTATACATCATTAAATAATGTCAGTAGGTCAACTGAGCGTTCTTAGATCGGAAAAAATAATTTCTTGCTTAAGCAGCTCCACGAGTTAGCAATAGCTAAAGCTTTAAGATTAAACACTGACCCAGTGATTCACAAACTGTGAATCATTGTGTCAGTACGACCTGATTGGGAAAATATACCTAGGACCTCCACTCTTTTCTATCCAAGCATACTTCTTTCGCTTCTTCCTCCGACATAAAATTGCTAATACACCCTCTCCTATTTCTCTTACTTCTTACCTGGCCTTCCTTGAGGACGGAATCGATGTGTTCGATCCACATCATTCTCGGTCGGCCACGATTTCTTACACTTTCCTTTCAGCCTTATGAATTATCTTTGTCATTATATTTGCATCCATTCTTTCCACATTCCCAAAACATCTCAACTTATGGATAATAATAATAATAATACTAAGATAACTTATATTAAGAGCGCCGTTTTGTGGCCTAGAGGTCACCTCAAGGGCGCTGTACTAACTATACAAATGTAGGATGGATGGTATGTCATATAGGATGTTAGGTCATATGAGAAAAAAAACTATTGTTGCAACTGGGAGATGGGAATGCTATTCTATCTTTCGGAAGATTCGCAAGAAGTCTCCTTATAGAAAGGAGAAGGAAGGAGATTTCTTGCTGAGGCGAGTTGGTTTAGAGCAACGATGCACAAACCGCGGCCCGCGGGCCGCATGCGGCCTTTTGTCAGTTTATCTGGGGCCCGCCGATGATATTGGAAAATCAAAAGAATATTAATTACTTTTGTAGCTTTTCGAAGGATTATTAAAAAAAACTGTTTATTAGCAGAGCTGGGCGGTACTCGAGTACAAGTACTCGTAGATTGTACTCTGAGTACTTTTGGTGTACTCGGTACTCAGTCCACGAGTAATTTCTCAAATCTGTACTTGTACTTGTATTCGACGCGTTTTTTGTGCTTAACAAGTACACGAGTACATTTTATGTCCTCGAGTACGTTAAACCTACTACGCTGCGTAGTTCATATGTATTTTTTAGGTGTCGTGGTAATATGAAATGGTAAAGTGCGGATGTATGGTTCTCGTTTTTAATTCTAGAGTATTGGTGATGTAATTTTTTTAAAACCCATAGGTATATATTAATTGAATTGGTTATTTCAAAAACTAAATAAGGGGGCGTTCAAGTATTACGTAACGCATTTTTTGCAGATTTTTGACCCCCCCTCCCCCCCATGTAACGCGCCGTAATGTTTTTCTGTACCCCCCCTCCCCCCCCTAAATGTTACGTAACACCCAAGAGACTATTTTTTTACTGAACTCTCGTAAAAAAATAAAAGGGTTTCAAAGGGTTCCTTTGCTAACTTCGGAGAAAAAAAAATACTATTTATATGTTCCATAAATTTATCTTTATTTTTTCTTTTGCTGTTTTCCAAATTTTGGCATAGCTGCGTTGGCAAGTCCAGTTGATGATGTAAATCCCCCCTTTTGACCACTAACGAATGCTGACAACGAAAATAAAATAAAAATGACGTAAGTATAATACAGTCGAGGGATTCCCCGTAAAAAATAAAAGATTTGCTAACTTGGGAGGGCGAAATAAAAATTACATACAATGCAGTCGAGGGACTCCCCGTAAGACTTAAACGAAAAAGGTTCCTTTTTTCGCAGAGCGAAAAATTCTTACGCTTAGGGTGAAAACACGTAGAAAGCCGATTCCGACCGGCGCAAAGAATGTTGTCTATGGTTTCAATGCATTTTTTTTCCATTCTTACACATAGAATCTAGACCCTTTTATTGTCTTGCACTTGTTTGTCCATTAACCTCTGAGTTTAAGCTTTGATACTTATGATTAACATTTTATAATTTTTTTGTTTTTTTTTTGTAATTTTTTATATTGTATCATGATGAGAAGTATATGTGCATATGTTTTTTAGCAACTATTGTACTCCTTTATATTAATTGTATACACTCACATTTAATCTATAATAATGTAAAAGGCATAATGCCGTAAATTGTTGAAATAAATAAAAATAAATAAATGGGCATGCCGGAAAGCAGGTTTCTGCTTTTGCTGTGCGTATCCCCATTCAACTGCATAGAAACATTCTTTGCGCCGGTCGGCGCGGGTCGGATTCGGCATTCTACGTGTTTCCACCAAAAGCTTTAACATCGGAGAACAAAATAAAAATGACGTACGGTACAATCGAGGGACTTCCCGTAAAACATTGTCGAAAAGGGTTCCTTTGCTAACTTCGGAGAAAAAAAATGATGTACAGTACAATCGAGGGACTTCCCGTAAAACATAAACGAAAAGGGTGCCCAACTTCGGAGAAAAAAAAAACAAAAATGACGTACAGTACAATCGAGGGATTCCCCGTAAAACATAAACGAAAAGGATTGCCCAACTTGGAAGATTTATTTCCCAATTTTTTTATTTAAGAAAAAAAATACCGTTACGTAACGAGTTGTTCAAACCCCCCCTCCCGCCCTCGTAACGCACAGTAACGTTTTGCAAGACCCCCCCTCCCCCCCAAATTGCGTTACGTAATACTTGAACGCCCCCTAAGTCATTATTTTTTCATAAGGAGTTTTTTGATGGAATTGTCATTTTTATGGTGTGTAGTCTGAAATCTAACTCTGCTATTGTTTTTAACGTAAAAACTGAAGTATCTTATGTACTTGAAAAAAAAACCCTTGTTTATAAAGATTTCAAAGTCAATTAAATTGATACTCCCAAAATATTTGTTTTGTTAGTTCTAGTTCTGTATTTTTTTTAAGGAATACCAAACTACTTATGGAGGTCACCTTTGATGTATTGTGTCTTATGAAAAAAAAATTGCGTCTATTAATCAGGTAGATTGATTGAAAATAGTCAAATAACGTTACTTTTATTTTAAAACATGCACCTAGTGTTGGCACAAATGAAGTGATAAAAGTGTGAAAAATATTTTGCCCCTCCTTAGAAGTTTTTTTACGGGTACCCATCATACAATACCTTGTACGATGCTTATAATATGTTTTGGCCCCATGACTGAATCACGTGCATAGAGGATGCGCGTGATATTTTCATGTGTTGACCCCATGGTTGAAACATGCGGAGGGCAAATAATAAATAAATAATAAATAAATAACACTCTTCTATACATAGGTGTCAGTATAGCCGGCGGAACTTAATGCTTGAAGCATTGTCTACCAGTCAACCGGTCCCGTCCAATCTGAGACAGGATTCCAACCCCGAGTAGAAATTTCAAGTGAAAAAACACATTGAAAATTTCTGACCCGACCGGGAATCGAACCCGGGACCTCTTGATCTGTAGTCGGAGCCTTTGCCACTAGGCTACCGAGGTCGGCACTATAAAGGTTTATATATAGAACTCTTTGGGTTTATACAAGATTTGGCGTTTCATTAATCACTAATGTACTCGGTACTTGTACTCGGTACTTTGTACTCGAGTACTTCTCACTGAGTACTTGTACTCAATACTCGAGTACATTTGTGCGTAGTACTTGTACTTAGTACTCGAGTATTTTTTGCCTGTACTCGGAACAGCTCTGTTTATTAGTTACTTTTTTGGTTACTTGTGTGAAATATTGACTGTGGAAATGGTAAGTAACAATATTTCTTGACTTTTTTTGAAACTTTTGAATTGTTAGTAATAAAAATGCATCATGCATCATCACCTACATTCCACTTTCTTGTTCAGGTTTACTACGTACCTATTCTTCTCTTAGTACCAAGCACATATATCAATTTCGATATGGATAATCCAGGAACTAGTAAAAAACGCAAGGTTAGAGATGTAAATCGGCAGTTTCAAGATATTTGGACCGAGAAATACTTTTGTGTTTCATCGCGAAATAATATTGTGTGTTTGATATGCAACAGCTCTATTGCCATTCCAAAGGAATATAATGTGAACCTACTTTTACAAAATTAACCGGTGATACACGAAATCAAAAAATATAAACTTTTAGTGCGGCCCGTCCTTAGCTCATATCTTCCCCAGTGGCCCCTGCTCCCTGTAAGTCTGTGCATCCCTGGTTTAGAGGCACTGGCACTCCAATAAGACGCAACGCTCCATGCATGTGTGAATTGAAGGATGTACTAGATTACAGTGTTCGTCAATCTTTTTGTGTTCAAGGTACAACTACCAAATCAAGAAATTTCAGAGGTACACCAATGTTTTTTTTTATTTTGACCATCTTCCATCAATGAAATGAACCGTAACATTTCCCCTAACCCTCCCTCCCCATTCCCTAAACACCCATTTTGCTACTATATATACCTACCCACCGCAATTCGCATAAGTAGGTTATGGTGAATGGTAATAGAATTACAGCAGCATGCTTTGAACACAGGAATACTTAGTCTCTTCTTCGGTTTTTTTAAATTTTAATGTCCGATCAGTGTCCAAGAGAAATTGTATCCGAGAAAGCATGTCATACCCAGACCATAGGCTGCAGATCACACTAAGGAAATTAAAAGATTTCTGGTAATAGCTCCAAAGGTTTCATAATCAAACCGGCACCTTTTTTTCTGGATCGGTAGGCATGAGGCAACTTAGCGCGATAGATTTCAATTAATACTCTAGATACCTACGTTAAAATATTATAATTCCTGTCTTACATATTCTGATGATTTGAAAATTTACAAAGCTATCAATAATCTAGGCGACTGCAGGGTATTACAGAAGAATTTGAAAGCCTTTCACGATTGGTGCCTGGAAAATAACCTTTAACTTAACACAAATAAATGCCAAGTAATGAGATTTTACCGAATTAAGCAACGCATAATTTATGAATACGAGTTGAATAGTACAGCATTGAGATCGGTCGATGAGGTTCGTGATCTTGGAGTAACATTCGATTGTAAATTAAGCTTTATTCCACACATTGACAATATCTCCGGAAGGGCATTGAGACTTTTCGGTTTCATTCTGAGGATCTGTAGGCCATTTTCGAATATAAGTACTCTTAGGACATTATATATGTCCTTAATACGTAGTGTTTTGAGTATGGGTCCTCGGTTTGGTGCCCGGATTTCGAGGTTCATAGGAATAAGATTGACAAGGTTGAGCGAAAATTTCTTAGGCATATAAACTACAGACTTGGAATAGCATATGAAGACATCGATTACGACTGCCTATACGAAAGCCTTAGGCTTCAAAAAAATGGCGATAGAAGAGTGCTGTCAGATTTAATGACGTTATATAAAATTATACATGGGCAAATAGACTGCCCCGAAATTTTGTCCAAAATAAATTTCCATGTGCCAGTAAGAACAACGAGGCAGTCATACCCTTTTTACGTAGGAGAATCTACAACAAGGTATAATAATTATAACTCAAGCTAAATAGACTGCAACGCTTAGGAAACCAATATGCTCATGTAATCGACATACACTATACAGTGCCAGCTACCCCTCTTATAAATCTGGTATTAAAAAAGCTCTGCCTCCTGACTTGTGATGGCTATCAATTCAATTCAATTTCAATCCTTTTGCTAATTTTATTCATATTATTTACTAATTTATTTTATTAATATTAACTTTTTATTATTTTTTTTCTATTTTTAGTCATTATTAACTTTTTTTCACTATATTTTTGAAATTTTATAATATTATTGACTTATTTTATTGAGATTAGACCGCTTGTTGTCGGTGACACTTTGCTTTTATTAATTTTATCATTATTATTATTAATGTTTGTTTTTTTGCCATTTTGTTCTGTTTTATAGATCCCAAATTCTGGACATAATCATTGTTTTTTCTCTGACTCCTTTGTTTGACTGACTTTATTGGAAATATTTATTATTGTTATTTAACATTTTTCCGATCTTATTAAGTATATGTACCTACTCAATACATGCATTTTTTTAAAATACTTGTTGTTATATCAAATTTATGTAGGTGCACTATGTACATTATTTATATACTTTTGTTTTGTTGCTGTTGTATTGTATATATATATTTTTTTTCTCAAAGGCATTTGCCGTATATTGAGGATAAATAAATAAATATTCTGTTGAACTTACCTATTTGATTGAGCAAATATTATATCCGGCAGTTTGTACAAGTTTTACTACCCATTCTTTTCTTTTGAACACATTAAGCCAAAACTGAATCAAGAGCCTTGAAAAACTCTTGGGTCTCATTTTTTCGCGGCACACCAACTGATGACCACGGTACACCCCTTTAAGCCTTCCCGCACACCGCAAGCCAACCGGAGGAGACAAATCCGCAGCAAACCCGACCCGCATGAAACCAACATTGGTCGCGGTGACATATTATTGATCCTATGATTGATACTAAGGGTGCATTTAAACCAAACGAATATAGTACCAGAGCTGGAAGAAGAGTAATTCATGGTCTACAACATCAACCATAAAAAAATATGCTCTGTTTCTAGATTCAGCTCTATGTTCATTTGGTGTAAATACACACTAATAAAATTTTGAATTAAACTATCTTCTCTGTCATTAATTAAACTATCTTCTCGTTCGTTTGTCAGATAATACGACACAAGGCCTAAGGATTTGCCTTATATTTTATACATACATACATACATACTCCCTTTAAGGCTCCCCGCACACCGCAAGCCAACCTGGAGGAGACAAATCCGCATGAAACCAACCCTCTAGCCTGATCGAAGCAATCAAATCCAAAAGCCGGCTCCACACAAATCAAGCCCGCCACAGATCCCCCCCAAACCAACCCGCAATGCGGGAGGCCTGAACCCTACTTAGGGGCATAGGGAGGCATCAAGAGCTCTCCACTGCGCTCGAAGGCGACTGAGGCCTATGGTGCGTTTTTTGACCGGTTGAGGTTTAAAACGACGTGAGGTGGTCAACCTCACGGTCGCGATCTGATTTTTCGATTTCCTGTCTCTTACAGGATGCTCGAAAAACCAGCAAAAAGAGCAGAGGTGCTATTCTTAGCCGACAACCCCACGGCCATTATATTTTATAAATTTTATAGGTAACCATAATAAACCAAATACGGTATGAAAGGATAGATAGGTACGTGACAATATAATAGTATGAAGTTCCTTTTATACAAAAGACTTCATATAAAGAATTAACGTTGAAGTAGGTACCTATTGAACTGAAGTGTGTTAAAGTTGGTGGTGCAATCCATGCGACAGCTAGTACCAACACACAGACTTACGCTCCGTACCAATATTAAATGCTGTTTATTGGTAATTTGTTTTCAGAGTTATCATGGCCGGCATGTTTATTAGGGTTTCGCAAATACTGAATTCCCGCGTAAACTTTACAAATAACACAAATGAGCGTGGTTTCAATGTGTTCACGTCTCAAAGTGTTGCCCGATGTAAGGGCAGACTTAACATACAATATACGAGTGCTCTATGTAGGTAGGTACTTAATATAAATGTGTATAAACGAATTTTAGTTAATAATAAAAGATAAAGATCATATTGTTTTGCTCAACAACATATTATTTTATCGAAGCTTGTTTTTTTTTTCATTTAATATTTTGAATTTCGCTATCAAGAACAATGTAAACTTTGTACAAGCCTATGCTAATCTAGGTACTTTATTTCAAGTCAATCACAAGCAAAAAAGTTACGATATTTTTTTTTATAACTAACTCCTGTTTTGAATTGTTTATTTTTCTTTTTTTCCTCGCAATTTTTCCGAGTGCCTAATATGAAATAGTCGCCAAATATGAGATAGGTAGGTTTTGGCGAAACTAATCACCGCAGCCATTTGGCACTAGGTACTGTCGCTAGATGACGCTTGGCAGCAGACCGAAACACGTGTTAGTACTGTTAGTAGCTCCCGGTTCGAAGCGAATGTAGGTTGTGTGCTCGAGTTTATTTACGAAACCACAAAACCAACTTTTTGACATTAAATGTTTACGAGGTATGTTACAACTTTATAATTATTACACAAAATGATTTCAATTTACAGTCGTTGTATCAATTATATGATGCATTTTGCAGTTTTGTTACATTCTCTTTGCCAAAAAATAATAGGCAGAAATTTAGTTGAATGAAGATGATTCCCTAATATGAGACACGCAGGGGCTCCTAAATGAGATATCTCATATTTGGATATATATAAATATATGACTATTAAAAAATATCTTATTCTAGATCCCGCCGATCAAAAGAAAGTCCTGGGTCCACGATGCCATATAGGGGCCGTGAATGCGGTGCGAAGAAAGCATATGGACTATTTTAAAAGCCTCAAAATATGTCGGCGTTCCTAAGGGTACCCTGGAACGTTATGTCAAGAAACATGATAATGCAGAAGTTCTTGTGAAAATTCGTTTGGGAAGACCTCCAGCTTTGCCTGACAATTTAGATGCAGCGCTAGGAAAATATTGTGAGGAATTGGACCAAAGATTTAATGGGTTACGTCTGAAGGACATTAAGCAAATGGCTTTTCAATTGGCAATTATAAATAATCTTAAATACCTCTTCAGCTTGACTAAAGCATCTGCTGGTAAAAAGTGGCTACGTGGGTTTATGAGCAGACATCCTGATCTGTCAATTAGAACACCATAAGCATCAGTTTCTGCTGCAAGGGTAAAAGGTTTCAATCCAGTTCATTCATTCATTAGTGCAATAATTTACATTTTATGGCCATAGGTAAATAAAAATATTTCCCGACCTCGAAAGAAATTTTATCAAAAATCTGCGTACCAATGTTTTAAAACTCAATGGTTGTCGAGAAAATATATTGTGTTGTTATAGAAATTTTCATAGACGGCGTTGCCGTTGAATAAAATCCGTTCCATACTATCTTTAATATTATTTGCTATCTATTTTCCGATTTTTCAATAATTATTCTGTTATCCGGGGTGGAAAAAATCTAATAAACTAAGCATCATAAAAATCTGTTCAGCTGATCTTGAGTTATAAGTAGTGTTCGCACTAACCCGACTTTCTTTTATATTATAGATATTAAAAATGCACTTAAATAATATAATATCTTATGCTAAAACGGCGCCGCACCCGGCGCAGGCCCATCACTTCCACCATTGTAGAGAGAGGAGGTGCATGGACTTGGCTAGGAGATGTCTTAAGGATGCCGAATGACAGTTGGCCGAGGAGAGCGCTGTTCTTCGTTCCATCAGGGTTTCGAAGACGAGGAAGACCCTCTCATACCGTGTTCCGCTCTTTCGAAGCCAAGCTGAAGGATTTGAAAATGGTGTGGGGAGAGGTCGTAAACATTGCGCAAGATCGAATGCATTGTTGTGACCTCCCTAGGCCCCTGTGTGGAGTTCAAAGAGATAAAGAATGTTAAAACTGCATACAATTACTTAGGTTCTTTTCATTTATAATTTCCTTTATAAAACTTAATTTCGTTATTCTATTATCATTCTTTCTACCCAGGGGCACTCGCCATTTCAACTTGTTAACTTCCATTTGTATTACCACATAATCCTTCAGGGATATTTTTTTTAGTGGCGTCAAGAAATGCTATGACAAACAAAAACATATTAGATTAAGTATATAATTATTATCTTTACAGTAAGTAAGTACAAGAATAAGATAGGTATAATCCAAATCAACAATTAATTGAATTGGATATTGATGTATATCACAGGATAGGAAAAAATAGCCCATACACAAAAATCACATTTTTGGTAGTTGTAAAAGGCTATTGAAATCATTATTTTTTTTCCGTCAGTAAAAAACCGTTTTCGAAGAATAAGAAAAATAAATAACCCATTGAATTGTTCCTGCCTATTTTTCCAAGTATACGGCGTACCTATATTATGAATATAAATGGCAGTATTTCTTTGAATTCATTAAAGTGAGTAATTTAAAAAAGATAGATCAAGGGAAAAAGAACGCCGGGGGCTAAAAGAAAAAGAAAAATGTCATGGTCCTGAATTGTTTATGATCGGGCTAGCTCCACTCAAAAGAAGTCGACCTCAAAGTCTTAAATGTAAAATCTTCCGGGAACACAAAACGCAAATTAATTTTTCATAGGTGTTATAACCGATTCAAGAGATCCATAACACAATATAGTACTAAGAAGACACCATACTTTTTCTTCATCTTGTTCCTGATAAAAGACTTGTTTATTCTTAAATTGAATATTCCTGGGACGCAGATGTTTTTTTGGCGGACATCCAAGGGACTTGCTGGTTGATGGTGTTTCATTTCTCTTTGAATCAGTTTTATTGACATGATCTCTCCAGTGATTTCTTCTACTTCTTCTCCATCTCTCGACGCTGTTTCTCCGAATTTCAGAGAGTATAATATTATTATACCTACTCGTATCGTTGATCATTTGACGTTAATTCGTTCTCGTGGTATCGATTCTGCCCCCGTAGACAAAATTCAAATTAACGTTCGACTACAAACGAAGATTTCGCCAATTATAGTGCGAAAAAATTAACTGTCTACTGGAACATATAAACATTTTTTTAAACCAAACAATGACACTTATATAAAAATATAAAAAGTGGACAGTTAATTTTCTTCCTACTCTACATTGTCGAAGAATTCATTTTTTGTAGTCGATCGCCAAATGCATTTTGTCTAGGCCTACTGGGTAGTGAGTACGTAACTTTTGCTATAGCACGACTAACCACACTTCAATCTAACTACACATAACCACGACTTAACTACATTAGTAGTTAGCGCGAGTACGTAAAGCGATAACGCAATGTAGTTAAGTTTTATGCCGGAAATAGTAAGGTTTGCCAATATCTAACACAAAAAAAATGTTTTTTTCATTGTATTTTTAAAGTTCACCGCGATTTGCCGATAATTTGGAACAGCGGTCGGAAGAAAGAGTAGTGGACGGACACTGCCGAATATTTTAAAGTCACGCGGAGAGAGAAAAAAGCTTGTGGCGGCCATTATTCTTTGACATTTTTCATCAAATATATAAAAAAAATTATGATTTGTGAAATTTTAAATTGTAAATACACTTGGTAATTTCTGATAGTCCGTGAATACTCTCTATAGATTTTTTATGTCAATTATTATTTTTGTATGTCTTTATTGTTCGTAAAATATTTGCGTGCGAGAAATAAAGAAAGAATTTATTTTTATTTCCATGTTCAAAATCGTGTATTGTTTTCCCTTTCGTTTTTTTTTACAAACTTGAGTTGTTCCAATCGGCTGACTTCAAAAGTCTTCAAATACCTTGGCAATAATCAATCCCAAAAAAAAATATTAACCTAGTTTTATAAGTATTACGGTATTAGTATTTTATTAAAAAATATTTAATTTGGGAAATAAAAAAAAAAATGAAGTTAATAAAAAATAGTCTTGATGCTTTTTTTCAGTAAATGAAATATTTAAAACAAAGGATACAAAAATAATAACAAAGCACACAACTTTGACAGCTCTAAGCCACATTTAAACAGCCTAACTACTGCTAACTACACTGGAACGCGACCCGAAAGATGCTGTTATAATAACCACGTTGAAACGCACATCTAACTACATTTGTAGTTAAGTCGGACGTTACGTACTCGCGCTAACTACACTAGGCAGTAGTTAGTTGTGCTATTATAGCCCTTACGTACCCACCCCCCTGGTTTCCACGCCGTATGTCATGGTCGATCTTAACAGGTCATATAAATGTTCGTTAAAAATTAATTCGTAAGCAGAGATCATCCAATCCGTGGATATCAAAACACTCAATAGTTCATGACTTTGTGGAGCACGTTAAAAAGTCTGGTGAAGGATGGGTACCTACCACAAATCTTCACACTACAGCAGTAACAAACGCGAATTGAATTTTCTATGGAGAGTTTGGAGCTCTGTGGTGAAAATTCTAGACGTTTTATTTGTTCGTATTATTACTGGGAACGAAAACTGATTTTGTCATTATGCCTCTGAGAGAAACGTGAGTCAATACAGCGCGTAAAGAAATCCCTCCGAAGTAGCTCAAAGTCATGAAACCAGTCGAAAATCTCCTTACGACATTTTAGGGCTCGAAAGAGTTTGTGCTTATTGACTATTTCAATATAGGCCAAAGTATTACCGCAGTAGCCTTCGCAAGAACAATACATGGTTTTGTAGGAAGCAATTGAAGAAATCGTCATGGAAAATTGACGGCCAATGCCTTCTCCTCGATGACAACGCGCCGATTCGATTGGCGCGCGTTGCTAAGGCTAGTATTCGATACTAGGGTGTCCAAAATTTCAATCAACTACCTTAAAGCCTAGCTCTGGTACCTGCCGACAATTTTCGTTCCCGAAACAGAGAACTGAATATTATTACTGGAAAGCTTTTATCCGACGATGAAGAGTTTAGGTGGCCAAAAACAATTATTTTTCTTAGGGTTTTATAAAGCGCATTAGGGTTAAAAAAGACTATATATTATGTAGAATAGTTAAATTATATATTTTCCATACCGAGTCGTCTTTTCTTTCACCCATACCGAGAATACTTTGAACTCTCATTGTATGTTAATTGAAAAAAAGTAGTGATACCTACCTACGTTATATTAAATATTTTTATTAGAAATACAAACGTTATTCATGTAACTTTATAATTTAATATTATGAATTTTAGGTATTTCCGTGTTTCCGATCCCCGTTATTAACTTTGTCGATTTTGGCAAGATTTGTTTTTTGAAATCGCTCGCCGCAAGCGGGCCGCAATGACAACCAAGGGGTTAGAGTGTTAGACCCTCGATGTAGATGAGTCAGTAAAATGTTGAGATCTGTACCTTCAGGGGAACCCTCTTAAAGTATCCAAAGAAAATTTCACTTGTTCTAGAAAAAAGGCTAAAATAGGGGAAAAAAAATTTCTTCGCTTTTCATAAAATTTGGTATACGGGTTGGTCTTATGCTCCTACACAAGCACGTAAAATTTGAGGTCCGTAACTTCAGTGGGTCCCCCTTAAAGTACCGATTAATATTGAATATTATGTAGTTCTAAAGCAGATAATAAAAAGCTCCAATAGTCGATATCATTTTAAATTTTCTATAATAATTCCAAGGATAAATTCATTTTAATCGTAAAATTATGAATTTTTATGCAAAGATATGTTTTTCACGAAAAGGCTGTTATAATACTATGAGTTCTGGGCTACCCTAGGTTAGCGGCTTTTTCTTTGTTGTGTCACTCATGCCGAATATCTGTGAGTACTCCTTCGATCTTAGCATAGTCCCATAAGCTCTACAAGATTACGCTAATCGAACCGCTGTCAAAGATTTTTTTTATGGCAAGCAGGTCTTTATTACCATATTATAATATTATCTCACCTGTCTACTATACCTACTTTCTTCTACAAATCATAAGAGAAGAGTATGTACACTAGGCTGGGCCGTTCTAGTATGGAAGTTTAAAAAGTGCTTCTAATCTTAATGTAATAGTGATAATTTGTTGCCTTATGATGTATTATAACTATCTACAAAATTTCATGACAAAAAAATAAGATCTTCTGTCTCCGAATCGACCTTGAAGTTTTGTATGGGACGAAAATATCCCATACTAACTGATATTTTTATAATAATCATGTAAAATGATTCCGGTCTTGTTTTTTTATTCACTTTTTTTTATTATATGGCCAGCAATTCAAGAACATACTTCTATTTATTTAATAACACAAAAATAATAAATAAAACTTTCAAATTTTTTATGTAAAACAAGTATATAAAATTATGTTATTTTGCGGTGATTGTTTTTGATAAATTGGGTTTGATATCTTTTTTACTCGTTGCTTTCTAAGCTTTTACATAATATTTTATTGATAAATTTCTCCGTTAAGTTGGTGAGGCTTCTTTAACAATTTCACAGATCGTCACACTCCTTGGATATGACAAGAAAAATTCAGGAAACTGTATTTATTCATCTTCGCCATTGTATGTAATGAATGCCGTAAGATCTTCGTCGGATACTTGTCGATTGGTGTTTCTGTTACATTTTGCTGTCTATCTATAACTAAGTTCTTGTAAAAGGATGCTTCAAAATTTACTTTCGATACTTCAAGGATCAAAAATGCGTTTTTTTGGGTGATTCGAGCTTTCACTATCCAGCGAGCGGTTCATTCTCTTACTTCATAGTGTATTTTGAGCGAGATAGCTTTTTCTTTTAGTAATTACAGATTATAACAGATTTGATAATCTGATAAATATATGGATAAGAAATTAAACTTCCATAGGTAACTGGATCAGTTGCGAGGTAAGTTGGTGCACAGACATTAACAATAAAGATAAGTTAAAGTCATCAAACTTTCTGAAAGAAGCGCAGTCGCAGAATCCTATGAGCTTAGTTTAGCGATTATTACATGGATTATTCCTGGAGCTCAGTTGCCTAAATCATTAGAAAATGTTCTTGTTGGTATGACTATACCAATTTGGAATAAATATAATAATTATATGATCAATTATTGATCTTTTCGTAGATCTTGAAATTATAAAATAGTAGTTTCTCTTGTAATCAAACATATCAATTGTTTTTTATTTTATTTTTCCAGTTGTTTTCCAATTTGGTCAGAATGCGTATGATGACTTGAGAAAGCACTATCAACACATTATTATACAAAAACCTAAATATATTGTTACTTGCAGTTTTTTTCTAGATTATCGGCGACTCATTCAATTGGGATTATTTGTGGTTTGCAATAAGCAAAATATTCATTCTAATGGTTTTATTAGTATTTTCTCCTGCAAACTAATTATTCAATCATGTTTTCCGGTATTTACCTACACTTTTTTTCATTACATCAGACGATAAGTAAAATATCCAATGAAATGTTGCTTTT
The DNA here is from genome assembly GCA_963576905.1 of Mystacides longicornis. Lineage (NCBI taxonomy): Eukaryota > Metazoa > Arthropoda > Insecta > Trichoptera > Leptoceridae > Mystacides > Mystacides longicornis. Next base: position 13,967,684 of record OY756429.1, on the reverse strand, counting down.
TGAAAAGAAATCTGTAATCGATCTCTCTATCGGTTTCGGTGTTCCAAATTTTCCATCAATTTAGAATCAGTTTCCTTTAACACTCTCTTAATTATTGTTCATCTGTATTTTTGTCCACTTTTTCTAATCACTATCCTAAAATTTTGGCTTTACGGCCATCAAAATACAAAACTGGTATTTTTAACCCTTTTCTCATTTCATGCGATTTTCTCTTGTTTATTGCGGCGCTTTATATACTTTGTTGCTATCTTAAATTGTATTATTATGCTTTATAGCATACAGAACTAATTATTCCATCATTTTTATGACATACAATCTTAAAAAATATTATGTTAAACATATTTTTACTTTCTTTATACCTGCTTCAAAATAGGACAAATTTAACAATTTCTTGAAACTTTGAGCTCAATTCGGAGACAGAAGATATCTTTCGAATTGAAAAATATTTTGCATACGTATTTAAAACAGCATTTAGCACTAAAATATAACTATTACGTTAGCAATAGAGGGAAAAAAGGAAATCGGCCCACACTAATGTACACTGTATACCTACCTATTTTTTATTGCGAATGCGAATACTGTTTTATGGTTTGCTGCATGAGATTTTTTATCTCAATAGCATCTCTCTCTCTCTCCTTGTTCATGGTTACCATGCATTATTTTAGCCTATTTCGTAATATTTCTATACTAACATATTATTTTAGTATGAAAAAGTAACGATTTTTTTAAAATGCGTTTTTGTGTTAATTTTTTTATTAACCATAGTCAAACTCATACCTATAAATAAAAATGTAATTCAGACCGATTTCAATTTACCTAAAGAAACCATTAGTGGATTAATTGATTGAACGATCAATATTTTTTTAAGTACTTACTTATTTGTCCCTTATTATTTGTCTCTTTGGTTAGGCACATTTAATTTATTAGATCCTATATTATTTTGAGCTCTCTTACGAACAGCTATAGTGGATAACCCGAAGCAGGCAGGTAGAGGACCTCAAAATCAATCGATTTAACCCCCATGTATGTTAAGCGATATTGGGTGGTTCAAAAGTTAACATTCACAAAAACAAAAATAACTTTTGAACCACCCAATATCGCTGAACAAACATAGCGCATAGCGGTAAAATCGATAGGTATTAAGGTCCTCTACCTCCGTGCATCGGGTTATCCAATACCGCTGTTACACCGTGTAAATAACCTACATAATATATTTTGAAATACACACTTAGATAGGGACTTAATAAAACTAGTGGCACTGTTCTATTAAAAATGCATTAAATAATTCAAAAGTTGATGCTTTTGTTTCACAAAAAAACGACGGCGAAGTGGATAACTAAAAAAGCGCTAGGTAGGTAGGTACATGATGGTAGGTATCCCTCTTCAATTTAATGTTGAAAAATGCCAAAATATATCGTTACCTCACTTTGAAAAGGTTCTAACTAGCATTCTATTCAAAGTTAGTTATTGTACGGAACCATTCCATATCCAAAATTAATTTGTTAAAAAAATGTTAGTTAGAACCTTTTCAAAGTGGGGTAACGATGTGTCTAAAGTAAATCAAATTCCCGGAACACCGCCAGCATTCTTTCTACCTGGTCTTTTTTATTTTTATTTATCACTTATTTTATATTCCACGGTAGCACGAAGGGAAACATAAAAGATTCATCTTACTCTAGAGAGATTGGGAAATCTATGAAAGTAGGTACCTTCTTGTATATAGGTATGTATGTGGGTTACGTAAACCAATCTGTTTGCTTCTAATTAGGAATAAAGAACGTAATTTTACGTTATAAACGATATTGGTGGATGTTTCACATAATGAGTCGGGATATTGGAAATCACATAATGAGTCGGGTCGGGATATTGGAATTCAAACATAATGACCAGTGAACTCTAAGTACTGCGTAATAGAATAGACATCTCATTCATGCGTTTGATTAAAAAGAACAAGGTGGAAAGTGACAACAGCTCATTCGAATATTATATTCGCTCCGCCTTATATATTCGCTTCAAGAAGGGTCACTTAAGAGTAATTAAGTAGTAGGTATTTACTAATTAAAACTATTTATGATTACTTTTTTAAGTGGTCACTATTATTGCTTCCCCATGCACAACGTCCCTTAACCTTATAAATAAAAACAGGGACAGAAAAATTCAATTTACAAAGTGTTTTGTTCCGAATGTCTATTCTAGTACGTAGTACTACTAATTTCATTGGTAACGACCAATATTGTAGACGACAGTTGAATCTTAGTATAGGAGAGATGGAATGTGGCAAGAAACCACGAATGGATACACGAGTTTGTCGTGGGGTTGGCCTGTCTCAGATTCGACGGCACCATTTCACTGGACGATTATATTATTGCCTCGGGTAATAGTTTCGCCAACTTATCTGCCCTCCGCAACTCGGATCGGGAATATAGGTCTACATGTGTTATTTTTTTAATCAAGCCACACCATCTAGCAGATGGTGCCCTTTCTCAGCTTTTTTGTAAGGAATCTTCCCTGTTTATGTAATTCTTTTCCAAGTTAGATTGTCCCTTATGGCGATGTGATTGAATAATCCTAACACTTGCTGATTATAAACCACATAAGCTCATAGTAACATAGAAACTATTTTAAACTTGATAAAATATGAAGCAAAATATATAATTTATGAAACATCCTTATAACGATTTATTGTATACATCGTGTGAAATATTAAAGTTTGCCCATAATTTGTGTATATATCATCTATCGGCTCCACCCGTATACCTCATGCGTTCATATATTATGTATGTAATCTAATAGTGGAAATATAAGGCCATTATCTTAAAGTGTGTCGTGTGTTAGGTTAACTTTGGGAATTTCCCGAACTAATAAATTTAGTCGCGTGAGGGATATTCTCTGCTCCGAAGTAGACCACGGGGAATACTGTACCATAACAGTGACATTATTAAAATTAACGAATTGAACGTGCATTCTTGGTGGAATTATTTAAATAAAATAATTTAAATGAAACAATTGATTTGTTATTCCAATATAGTGGAATAACAAATCAATTGTTTCATTTAAATTATTTTAGTGACATTATTATCATTCACACTTATATAGGTAACTTGTGGCTAGTTATCTGATTAATATTGGACCCGTAATAGGCCTGCCCACTAACAGCCCTATAACCTATAATTGATGATTGACTGAATTTGCATTTTCTGCGGAGGCTTTTTTTAGAACCTGAAAAAAAATTACATGAATACCGATGAAAAAAAATACGCTGTAACGCCCGAGAATAATTAAATCGTAGTGTTTCTCTCTTCTCACAGTTCACCGCGTGTATTCACTCACACTGTCTGAACTGACTCAACATTCTGCCGCCTCCACCCGAGGACGTCGAGATTTGCTATCTCTTTCGCATGCAATCACGACGGTCTCGCACCACTTCTATTATAGAACAATGACCTCATAGGCGCCTTCCCACTTGAATTTCAGCCAGAACTGGTCTAAAGGTTGTTCCTATGGTTGGAGCCCATAGACCACTCGCCTAGCACTTCATCGATGGATCATCTTCTTCCTTTTCCTCTTATGGTCGCTCACAATTCACAACACACCCTCAGACACCGAAGCCATTGGATCGCATCATCCGTCAGTGCGTACAATTCCATGAGTGCCTAATTGAATGAGTACATGAGACACTCGTTTATAAGATGGTCGATTGCTTGTGTCATCCCTCATACGCATGATGGTTAGTCCATGCATCTATCCCCATTTACGCAGGTTTGAAGCTGTGTCGCGGTGTAACGCAAATCACATCTTATTCGGTTGACTCTACACCATATTATTTTTCTGGGTCGTGTTGAACCAGGATATAGAACACAAATAGGTAATTTTTTGCGTATTTGAAACTCAGCGACATAACCGCTTTACCACAAATCACTATAAGAACGGAATTAATTACTGATAAATGTATATCTTCGACCGCAACTGACGTTGGTAGTCCAGTGGTATCAATTGCCGGCTTTCATGCGCACAGCGTATTGGAGGTCGTAGGTTCGAATCCCGGCCGTGCCGACCATTTCCACGTGAATGAAATATGTTAAAAGTGTATTTTATAATTTTTCAAAAAAAAAAAAACTACATACCAACTATTTGAATAATATTTTGAACAAAAATCGAGACATACAAAATGAATTTTTCTACAAATTCTATTTCGCTCACCACAGACAGTATGTCGAGACTTATTGTCTTCCGACTATTTAACTATTATATTAATATAATAAATAAAATATACTTCATTAGCTCCCATTCTGAATTAATTATTTTACTTATTTGAAACATGTGAATTATGCAATATTGTTTTGCCATGTTTTGTATGACGACATCATCCACCAATAGCGTCTCTCCATGATGTCGTCACTCGACCACCTCTTAAAATTTAAAACGTAGGTACCTACATAATTTTGTCGTGAAAGAATGGTATATATTAGAAACTGTTAGATTGCGACCCTCAAAAGGTATAGAGTAGAATTTCATCAGTATATTAACAGCGGTGTCGTAACATGGGCATCTTTAACCGCATATAAAATCGAGCTCTTAAAGAAACACTTACCGTTTTTTTTACGATTAGTGTATTATAGATTAAGTAGTTTCTATCCATAATCATAAATAAGAGAAAATATATATTTAGGTGTTTTTTTTAATAGATAGTTAAGTATATATTTTTATTAACTATACGGAAACACCCATTTTTTTTCAATATATTTTTATGGAGTGCGCTGTTCTTCCTCCCATCAGGTTCCCGAAGACGAGGAAGACCCTCTCATACTGTGTTCCGCTCCTTCGAAGCAGAGCTGAGGAATCTGGACATGGTGTGGGAGGAGGTCATAAACATTGCTCAAGATCGAGCGCAATGGAGAGCTCTTTTTGCCTCCCTATGTCCCTCAGTGGGGCCTTAAGGGAGTTTGGATTTGGGATTCGGTTATTTTTATGTAGGTATACTGTTAGTAAGGCTCTGATTTTTTTCCAAGAATATTTCGCAAACTTTAAAGGGTTACATTCACTTGAAGAAAGTTGATAACAAAGTAAATAAAAGAACTGCTATCAATAAAATATTACCCTGATCTTTTATTGGATATTTACTATCTACAAGTAAATACATAAAATATATCAATAAAACATTATATAACAACAAGAATACTTAGAGATAATTTTATGTTTTCAGGCATCTTTGAGGTATCATTTAACTACTTATCCATAATAATAATGTTAAATGTTTTTTTAGATATTGTTGGCTTAGCGATTATTTAGAAGTTTATATATTATCTTGGGTAAATAACCAGAGACGGACGAACAGCAGACATCAAAAGCATAATGCACCACACAGTCCACAAAAAGTCTAAAACTTTCCCGACATTCATTGAATCATTTTTAATGTACCTAGTTGATAAGATAAGATATCAAGGGTTTGCAATTTTTTGACATACTTATTCCTTAAATGGTATATTTTAGGGCGTTTATTTACCGACATTTGGCGAAAAATGATAACACTAAGCCAGCTTTTAAAACAGTAGTAGAAGACAGTTTTAAAATTCGCTATTAAAAACCTAACATGATTAGTTTAATGTTACATACCATCATGTAGCAAAATGACTAAAATCTTAATAATGGCCTTCCACAGGGCGCAATGTCGGCTCCAGTAATATTTTTTTTTAACATAACAATTTACATACCTATCTGTCAAATAATGTTGATATTTTTGTACAATTATTATTGTCAGGATGTGCCCTGTTAAAATAGTTTGAATCAGATGTTATCAGTCAGAATTTAATTTGTTAAATTAATGTATCTATTAATTTATCTATATTATAAAAAAAATCGGGTTGGTGCAAACACTTTTAACTCGAGATCGGCTGAACAGATTTTTATCATTTTTTTTGTTTATTGGATCCTTCTCTGCTCCGGATAACAGAATAACTACCTAATAAAAAATCTAAAAATGAATACCTATCAAATAATAATAATAAAGTTAGTATGAGTAATTAATTTTCTTACAACAACGCCATCTGTGAAAATTCTATAGAAACACAATTTTTATTTACTTGACAACCATTGAGATTAAAAATATTGCCACGCAGATTGTTGTTAGTTTTTTTAAAGTTTTTTATTCTAATTTGTTAACATTGAAGCGCATTTTTATGAATTAAAACGTGAAAAGTGAAAAAATGTAATTTGGAATTCAAATTGTCGTTAAACTTAAAAACTCTCAGTTGTTTAATAGTTGGTGCGATTGACAGAATTCGGATGGAAAAAAATGTGGTTTCAAACAGATGCATAGGACGGAATGACATTGCTTAAAAGTCATTTTTATCTTTTTTTTTAATTCTTATTCAATATATTTTATCGAATATATAGCAACTAATGACTCTAACAATTCATTACTGATGTTCGCTTTTCAAATGGAACAAACCACTACGGGCATACGACCGTCTTCTACTGTTATTTCGAAGGCTGGCTTAGTGTGATCACTTTGCGTTAACAACGTTCGCCAACAGGTGATAATATTTAAGTCTCCGAAACTCCTAATCATGAGAATTCTCGACATGTTGAACATGTCGAAAAATCCCATGTTTACAACAAGTAGATATTTAAAAATTAATGAAATATACAATAGAGATAAAAGTTGGAAATTATTGAGAACAAGAGAGCAACCAAATTTAAGACTGCGACTGCTGTCATGTATTTGGCGCCAGGATATGAATAAGTATATTTTATAGTTAGACCACAGGACAACGTCTGTCGGGAAAGCCAGTGTATCATAAAAACTGGAATTCAATATTCACGAGACAGGACAATTCTAGTATCTACTTATATGTATAAATAGAAAAATTAATTTCAAAAGGCTCTTATACGAAAAGTTATAATTTAAATGAAAATCACTGACAGTAAATATTTCATAAATGATTTTTTCATAACTTTATTCAAAGGTAGTCTTTTTTTTTGTTTTTATTAAGTGTATCCTTCTTCAGTGTGATCGACTTTAAAATTTCTATTCTTCTTTCTTCATTGAGTTGGAGCAAACTTCCGGCTACTCGTATTATAAACGATCGATATATTATTATTATCTACGTCCTTAATATGAAAATCACGAGAAGTTTCAGTTTAAAAAGAAGTAGTAAGCGTTTAACGATAATGGGTAAGGTTCTTATTAACATTTGTAGCAAGAATGAGTAAGAACTTTTTCAAAGTTCTAAGTCGGAGTTATACGGCCATCGGAAGTAAGTAAGTCACTAGCTTTCATGACAGACGTTGTTCTGTAGTCCTTGCTACGAATATTGATTTCCAATTTGTAGGTAATTTATGCAAAAATACGTTTAAAACATTTTTTGCTTGAAAGCTTGAAAAAAATTCTCTAAATAATCTGCGTGCCAGTGTTTTGAAACTCTGGTTGTCAGGTAGGTAAATAAAAAATCGTGTTGTTAAGGAAATTTCATAGATGGCGCTGGCGTCGCAAGAAATCCGTTCCATAGTAACTTTAATATATTATATTTTATAATATTTATAAAATCCATTTTATCAACTTTTTACTATTGATATAATATATAGTTATTCTGTTATACGAATAGGAGAAGAATATAATAAATCATATATACGATAAATCAAACATCGGAAGGATCAGTTCAGCCGATCTCGAGCACTAACCCGACTTTCATTTATATTATAAGATAATAAGATATTATATACTAGCTTTCCCTACAGGCGTTGTCCTGTCTTTACTATATGACAATGGTACCTATTCGAATTTGTAAAATTATGAATGGATTACCTATTGAACCAATATTTTTGACCGATGGACATGTTTTAAACAATGTTCTGACAATCGCACCAACCATCAAAGGCACCATGCAAGAAGGTAACGTATCGCATTTTTCTTCATTTATTTCATTCATAAGAAACTTTACCTTACAATGAACTTCACCTGCAGCCCGATTCACGGAAAAGTTTAAGTCTAAGTTTAGTTCGAAGTTCGATTCAAACTTTTCCGTGAATAGGGCTGCTGGTAATAATAATTGTAGGCGGCGACTATCTACAGTCTATGTACCTATTCACGGAGGGTTTGAATCGAACTTCGTTCGAACTTCGAACTAAACTTAGACTTAAACTTTTCCGTGAATCGGGCTGCTGAACTGGTGGAAAAATTTCAACGTAATTAAGTTTTTTAATGTAAACTTCTTAGTGTTTTTGACATATTAAAACATTCAATGGGGTTTAAGTACCACCCATACGTACCTACATACGCCACCGCGCATGTCAACTTTTTAGTTGCGACGTTTTAATATTAACTTATACGATTTTTATATCTGGGTCACGTTTTACGGGGAGAAAAATATCGCATGTCCTAATTGATTTTGAAAAGAAAGATAGAGGGTCGCAGGGGGGCTGGTAGGAGGCAGATCTCTTGGCTGCGCAACATAAGAGAGTGGACCGGGATTGGAACGGTGGAGGAGCTATTCCGGACGGCGCGGGATAGAGAGGGCTTCGCCAGAGTGATCGCCAACGTCGGGGGGACCTGACAGGGCACATAAAAGAAGAAGATACGAAACAGTTATTAACGCCTAGTTCATGTATAGGTACTTAGTTTCACTTTTGGCCCTTTTATATTTTATGACTTTTTTCTCTCATTATATATTTCATTTCGTAAAATCGTGAGCCCGCTAAGTAAAAAGAGCACTTCTATATTAACGCCTATAGTTCATGTATATGTACTTAGTCTCACTTTTACCCCTTTTGTATTCTATAACTATTATCTCCCACTCTATATTTCATTATGTAAAATGTAATTCTTGTTTTATATTAAACTAACTTTTTTTTTGTTTTATATAGAATCATCAGTTTTAAACATTTGAAAATAGAAACAGTAGTCTCCAAAAACCAGTTCATGTTTGAATTATAAATTTTGTGATAGAACTATTATGCAATTCTCTTTCATTTTTATTTTAACTAAAATAGAGTTACTAATGCGCGGTGGGCCTTAAAGGATTAAAATAATAATTCTATTTCAATATTCAGAGAGAACGTATAGTATCGGCAAAGCAAATGTTCCATTTTATATCATGAATTAACCATTCACTTAAAAGCCTGTAAGTACATAGTTTATTCTCCAATAACAGCGATGCCTCAACGCCTGTCATGTCAGCCAGATAGTAGATAGGTATACCTACTTAGTACCTACGTATATTTATCGATTATATTATTAATTTCCAAATGAGGTATAAAACATTTTGATATAAAATATTTGTAAACTTAATAAACTGTCTTAAAAATATGTATTTAATTGATATTTCTGTCACTTAAATGTAAGTAAATATTTTATTTATTTATTTCCTTTAACAAAAACATTAAAAAACAACTACATAACATAACCTCAAACTTAACATTAAGTAAAAAAAAAAAAACTACAATATTAATGCACTAAGTAAAAGAAATCATCCAGTAGACCATAAAATTGGGTAAGCCAAATGTGGCTTACGCTTATTTTGTAATAAACTTCAGTTTAAAAAAATGCATGAAATTTTCTGATTCTGATTATTATGCTAGGTATGCGTGTTTATTAGGCCTAATGAATAACCTTAAAGAAAATTGATTATGAATAATAATTCTAATTAACTACATTAGTAGGGGTTTCACATTTCAATTGTTTCGTGTTTCTGTGTAGGTAGGTACATAATATTATAACGTGAATACCTATGTCCTAATAATAAACCAAAAACCGTAATTTAAGTCAATCCTGATTCAGCGTTCTTTCGGGCAGTGGTGTACGCGGGTTGGTACAGTGAAATTCAAAAGGATTCAGAGCATGAAAAACCTAATGTGAAATTGTGAATTTGAGCACATAATAATATTATCTTACGTTATAGTACCTACCAGAACACTGAACGACTAACGCTATGACGTCATACCTATTCGCGATCCACAAATACAAACATCGATGTAGTGGTACGATATATCTGTTGTTTGAAGCGGGCGGATACACGCACAATAGGTACTCCGCTAGCAGAGAAGTGAATTAATGCACGAAATTCGAATTAGGAGTTCTTTATGTCTAAGTATATTCCTAGTATGAAAATGGAGAGTATAATGCGCGCGTGATAGACTAGACCAATTTCGCTAATTCTTTCTTTGTTGTGTTTCCTCAAGAAATGAAATTCCAATGAAAGAAAAAAATTAAATAAGTCGCGCGGAACATTAGAAAATTTAAAAAAAAACTTAACATAGGTAAACCTTATTAGTACCTACTTACCTACTTTTGACAATATTAAGTATAATTTTCGTTTTTTTTCTTTACTGACGTTTGACAAACTGTCGGTTGATCTACATAATAATTCAGTAATGTATGTATATTTATTTATTTATTTTGTTTCACTCCAATTGTATATTGGAACATCACGCTAAAACCGTAGGTTCTGCGTTGGATTTTTTTCTTCACAGTTTTTCGCAAATACAATTGTGGTAATCTGAGATACAAAAATATTTACATTTCATTAAATTTATTTTAAGTTATTAATTAATTTCTAAAATTATGAAATATTCATAGAAAAATTTCAATAAACACGGATAGCCATCTTTTGAAAACAAAATTACTCTTGTAAATATTACACGGAATCGGAGTAATGCGGTATGAAAATGTATTAAAAAAGTGAAGATTGATTTGAAACACAAAAAATGTATGTACAAGTCTTATATATATATAGAAACAACGTAACTATAAGTAGGTAGGTAGGTACCTATAGTTTACATTCATACAGTTTTAGGAATCGAGTTAACAAAATCGCATTTAGTCTGAGTTTTGATGCAATGCGCGCGTAACTGGCCGACTATTTTTTCTTCTTTTTTAATAAAAATATTGAAAGCGTCATTTTTCTTTTTCCTTTTTCACGTATTTAGCAGTGTCTCTTAATTTTCCTTTTCTTCTCTTTTTTCATAAATATTAAGAACAACATTCTTCTTTTACCTTTTCGCGTATTTGGCAGTGTCTTAATTTTTCCTTTTTTTCTCCTTTTTATTGAAAACGATAGCATGCTTCGATGATTTTTCTGTATGAAACAAAGATAATATATAGACTCCTGAGCAGGGGAAATCTAGATAAAAACCTGTTCAATAACCTACTGCTCAAGTCTGACTATCCGAATCAACAATTTAAAGCGAGACGGGTATCAGCTAGTTTATAATAATTGGTACGATTGTCTGAATGTGCCGTGTTAACATCGCTTAAAACAGCTGATGTATCGAAGAAAAAATTTGTGGCCATTTTTACTACAATTACGCGGACGGAGGAGTATGAAATTTCACATACTTACAGTGTATATGGAGAAGTAGTGGCAAAATAAATGCTAATATATTTTTTTTAATTATGTATAAAAAATACATTGCAAACACTACTTTAATGTTATGTATTTGATACTCACACACACTTCGATGTATTTGACATCGACACAGACCCATATATTTTTTGTTTATCTGTGCTCGAATTGAGAATAGATTAATATTGTTTGTCTTTAATAATTTAAAAAAAAAACTTTTTACATAACACATATCAAATTTGACGCATCCATGTCATTGTTTTTTAAATAAAATTGTGAAATAGCGCTCGCTCAGTCTTTAAAAATGGAACCTTTACATATAATGTTCAAACTTATAATCTTAATAAGTCATGGTCGAATTTAAAGCACTGGTCGACCACTAGTATTGATTAAATAGGTCATTAATTTAATCATACAATTTCGGATTTAACTTTTATAATAAAGGCAGGACAACGTATGTCGGGAAAGCTAGGAGGTACTTATACTATAGGTTTAAAACTAGTCAAATAATTGAAACTTAAGGATGATTCGCACCTAAACACTAATTTATGATTCTGTGAATCCTTTAATATTCGAGACTGAAATTTACGTTTTATTATAGAATGAACTTTAATTAAATAGTTAAAGTAGTTTAGGATGCTTTTCAAGTAATTTTGTTTTTTCTGGAACGTCTCTCGAAATTTTCTCCACCCATAACTCAAAAAAATCAATATTTATAAAAACATAAGATGCGGAAAAAGCTAAGATTAATCTTCATTATAATTGGAATTTGTCTAATTTTTACATAAACATGATTTTTTTAGCGTTATAGATTGTCCACGGCAGCGTAGCGTATGTAGCGCGTATACTCGTAATTTGCCGCATGGAATACGATTAATTGCAGCTGCACAGTGTACAAACAACACACAATGGGACTGTGTCCACGGTGTAGGATACATGCATCCGTATTACATGTTATACGTCTGGGCGTACACTGGCGTACAGTTAGTGAATCCATCTGTTTATTTTTGGTCAGATAGCAGAAAAGTATCTTTGTTTATAGAGGAATGCTATTAATTATTGTGATTTATCATTTTAAATATGAAAAATATACATCCAATCCAATCCAAACTCCCTTTAGACCCCACTTAGGGGCATAGGGAGGCAACAAGAGCTCTCCATTGCGCTCGATCCTGCGCAACGTTAATGTTCAAGCTCTTGTTAGAGCGAGCCGTGGTCAACACAGGGGGGGACACTAGCTGCCTGGACCCCCCCCTGGTGGGGCCCAGGCGTCCGAGCCTTAATTTTGTTGCCTTTTCTGACCGCTTGGATTTAAGGGTGTGCGGTGGTCAACCCCACGACCCCGATCTGATTTTTCGATTACCTGCCTCTTACAGGATGCTCGAAAAACCAGCAAAAAGAACAGAGGTGCTATTCTAAGCCGACAACCCCACGGCAAAATATACAAATTACTTAAAATTGTTTTTTTTTTATGGAAAATGTATGGATACAGTACGAATGGAGTACGCGTCGTGAACAGAGGCGGTCCGTTCATCAATTGAGTTAAACAAACTAATGAAATAATATAATCATTTACATATTTCTAAAACAACATCCATCATTTTTTCATTCGTATTCAAACCCAGGCGAACAACGCGAAAATATGCGCGCGCAGACATTCCACCTATAAAGTTCCGCCTCTTCGTGTGCATTTTTTAAAATGCCCGTGTATTTGGTAGAAAACCAAGCAAACAATAAAAAAAGAAAAGAACATTGCTTGGAGTATTTAGTCTAATTAATAGTTTCTCTTGTATTTACAATGGTTTCTAAAAATACGTTTACCATAGATTTCATACAAAACAATCGAGTTTAATTTGAATCAAAAATTCATTTTGAAAGACCCGTATTTAGATATTACTTAGTCTTGAAAAAAAAAAGTCGTAAAGAAAACTATCAAATTGCACATCTTCAGGCTAGTTGTTGATTATCCATTGAGCTAACATCATCGAGTCTGAAAGTTGGGGGCACTTTCGATCATTTTTATCGTTTGGTGTCTATGTTACGGAAAAGAAAGTAAAATAAATAGAATTGTATGCGAGGTCTTTAGTATAGAATAACAGCGAATTTTTAATTGTTTGTGAAAATGTGTAAGAAAAATCTTCTTGCTATGAAGAAAAATCGCAGTAGGTAGGTACATTGTTTGCACTCCCTATGACTTGGGACACGAGCCACCTCTGGTCGTGGACACACTTCAGAACGCCAGGCTGCAAATGCTGCAAGGCGTACTTTGGCGCGTCGCGTACGCTACGCTGCCATGGACAGTCAGCCATAAGTAGGCATAAGTGTCAAGGGCGTCGCCAAGGGGGGGGGGGCAGGGGAGGGCAGCTGCAAAAGAGATCCAAAAAGTGTACCAACTGCAAAGCGATAAATCCTAAAAACTCTCTATGAATTGGTTAAATCCCCCCCCCCCCTGGACCTTGGGCTGGCGACACCCTTGATAAGTGCAGTTCGAACTAAATATTTCGCGAATACCCCGGCTGACCATTGTAAGGGTGTCCGTTAATTCAACGGATTACACAAAATCGTTGGTATCGTCAAATTCAAAATGTTTTCTATGAGTGAATAAGTACTTACCAAAAGGTAATTTGAAATGTTAAAAAAGTACGTCATGATTAATCTAACTTTAGACTGGCAAAGAAGAGCTTTCAATATATAATTTATCATTCTCGCGGTCCACGTAACTCGGATGGAACCTCATTTAAAATGCTTAATGAAATAAAATAAGAGTTTCAACATTACCGAGCTTCAATATTTAATGTTGTCTCAGAACTAATCGTTGTTAACAAACCTTCAAGTTATTCATGAACTACACCAAAATTCCATTACAATATAAGAATAACCGTGAGCCTTGATTTATGTCACGATACTTAAAAGGCTATTTATCGTAAGCGACACTTTTGGCGAAATTGACATTTTGATAGCCACCTACGCTAAAAAATATTCTCCGTCGATGTATCTGATTCCCACGTGAAAATTCTAATTAATCGAAAAGTTATAACAAAAAATTCATTTTATCGTAAGGGACAACTTGCTGAAAATTTAGCGTAAGCGACCATAATATTCGGGCCACTATAACGATAGCTGATGAAAATATTATGGGACGTCCATTTATGGGATTTTTTTTCAATTTGTTCGACGCCCCCCTCCCCCTCGTGACGTTTCAGAATCCCCCCCCCCCCGCCGAAATTTGCGTGTACTTTTTATATACAAAGAATTATGAAATAAAAAATAATAATAAAGAATTATGAACTTTATTCCCCCACAAGGATATCCATAAATACACATGGACCTCGCCCGACAGAAGAATGAAAAACCAGATTGACCATCTCCTGGTAAGGGCCAGCAACCGAACTGACCTGCGGGATGTCCGCACCTACCGGGGAGCAGACATGGATACAGATCACGAACTCCTTGTGGGTTCGTTGAGACTGAAATTCAACCATTTCCATCAAAGACCGTCTGCTTCTCGCCTGCTGGACATTCGCAGGTTAGAGAGTGCTCAGTGTCGTCACACGTACGAGGCTGAGTTACGCACCAGGTTTGCCCCCTTACAGGATTCACCTAGAGCTGTCCCAATGGAGACAGCCTGGACCAGCTTTCGAGACGCGGTTATGGAATCCGCACGTTCTTCTGTCGGTTATAAAAACAAAAAGAGGCCAATATGGATGTCTGATGGGTCCTGGAGCCTCATCGAAGATCGCCAGAAGGCTAAGACCCTCAGAGACGGTGAAAGAGACCCCCAAAAACTGGCTGCTTTGGTGTCTGAGTACAGGGAGCTGAGCCGTAAGGTAAAGCACTCTGTACGAACAGATAAAAGAAGACATCTTGACTCTCAGATACGGCAGGCACAGTCCGCTGCACTCGGAAATGACTCAAGGACACTTTTTGAAATCACCCGGGAGGTCGGGGGTAAGGGTCAGAAAAGACCCGTGACGGCAATACGAGATTCTCGTGGAGCCACTGTCACTGCCCCCGAAGTGATTAAAGGGAGATGGAGGGAGTACTTTGAGTCAATAATGAACCGCCCCGAGCCCTCCTCACCTTACAACTTTGAGGAGGAGTTGGAGGATCTGAATATACCTCAGGCAACTGGGATATGTGAAGATCCACCGACCCACAGCGAGATTGTGCTGGCCGTGATGAGATTAAAGAATAACAAAGCGCCAGGAGACGATGGAATCCACGCAGAGCTCCTCAAACAAGGCATAGACACCCTTGGCCAACCACTTTTAGATATATTTAAAATGGCGTGGGAAGAGGAGAGGTGCCCAAAAGATTGGCGGAATGGATCCATCGTCGCAATATTCAAAAAGGGGGACCCCCTTGAATGCGGAAACTACCGTGGAATTACTCTACTGAGTGTTCCCGGTAAGGTATTATCTCAGATATTACTACACCGCATTCGGGGGCCTGTCATGGCTGTCCTGAGAGAGCAACAATGCGGCTTTGTACCTGGAAGGTCCTGCACCGACCCAATTTTCTGTGCCAGGTGCATCTTTCAGCAGTGCAAAGAGTTTAACTCTCCAGTCGCTTGTTGCTTCATAGATTTTGAAAAGGCCTTCGACAGCCCACATAGACCATCAATATGGAAAATACTTGCTCTGTATGGTATACCTCCGAAAATAGTTAAAATGGTGCAGTCCCTGTATGAAAACTCCGAGTGTAGCGTGAAAACGCCAGGTGGTCCTACTGAAGCTTTTAGGATCACCACAGGAGTCAGACAGGGCTGCGTACTAGCTCCTTTTATATTTATAATAGTCATGGACTTCCTGTTGAGAAAGTCCATGCAAGGAGCAAGAGGTATACCGATAACACAGAGAGATGGTCTAATGGGCGAACTGTGCGATCTGGAGTACGCGGACGACCTAGCGTTGTTCAGTACGACAGTGGAGGAATTACAGCGCAGTGTTTCAAGACTCTGCAACGAAACAGCACGCCTCGGCCTCCGAGTCAATGCCAGTAAGACGGAGCTCATGGCGAATAATGCCTGCCCCGATAAACAGCTACCGATAACCATCGATGGTCACCAGGTCTCCCGGGTGGATAAATTTAAGTACCTGGGAGCAACCATTACCACCACTGGTGACCTCGGGGCTGAGCTCCCGATACGTATCGGTATGGCAAGTGGCGCCTTCAACAACATGACCAAGATATGGAAGGCGTCGGCGTTTAGTGTCGAGACGAAATGTAAACTGTTTGATGCGTGTGTGTTGCCCATTCTCCTTTATGGGTGTGAGTCCTGGCACCTGACCAAGGCCCAGGCACAAAAAGTCTCAGCATTTGATATGAAGTGCCTAAGGAGAATTCTGGGTGTAAGATGGTACCACCGCATCACGAACGACGCTATACGCCGGCGCACCCAGCGTGAGCCCATCACCTCTACCATTGTGGGGAGGAGATGGACTTGGCTGGGACATGTGTTAAGGATGCCGAATGACAGTTGGCCAAGGAGAGCGCTGTTCTTCCTCCCATCAGGGTCCCGAAGACGAGGAAGACCCTCTCACACTGTGTTCCGCTCCTTCGAAGCAGAGCTGAGGGACATGAACATGGTGTGGGAGGAGGTCATTAGCATTGCGCAAGATCGAGCGCAATGGAGAGCTCTTGTTGCCTCCCTATGCTCCTAAGTAGAGTTTAAAGGGAGATTTGTTGTTTTTGTTGTATTAATCGTAAATAACGTTATTAATCTTATTTAATAACGTTATTTACGATTAATAACTGCTTTAACATTTTTTAATTTAAGCCGTTATTCCCACCTCTATATGAGACCCGTTTGGAATATTGATAGCGACCAAATTGAGCCTTGAACCTTAAAAAGTGTGCACTACATTGCTGTCAATTACGATAACTTACAAAGTGATTCTTATTGAATTTTTTACCTGCAACAACTGAATTATTTTTTTCATTATTATTTTATAGTAAAGTGTGTGGTAGTTATGTATTTTTATTTGTCCTCAAAGTGATTTCTAATGGATTTAAGTAAATTATACGAAAAAAATATTTTTTTATACTTATAAGTGACTAAAGTGGAAATCGTCGCTTTCGTTAAATAATATACTACGGATTAAGATTTTTTGATCAGTAGATTGCTGGAAAACTCGTGATGTATCTTGACGAAATCAAAGTGATGGTAAATCAATAATTTATTTTGTTTATTTTTTAATTTAATTTAAAGAACCTACAGCCATAATGCTTTTGCAACAACACTACTCTTGGTTAATCAAATGGTTGTATTTTTGCATAATAAATTAACAAACAATCAAAGTATTCACGAAATCTGAGAATAGCATATTAAGAAAATGCGATAAAAGAAGAAAAAAGAAAAATAATAATGCAAATGTACATAAAAATGCTCCTACTTATAGACATGACCATGTGAAAAAAATTTATTGTATTTTTATTTTGATGTTAGAGAAATTCATATCGTACTATATATAAGTAGTGTTTTTTTTTTATTATAATAAATGAAGAAAAAAAATACTTAAGTATATAGAGTACGATATGAATTTATCTAACATCAAAACTAAAATAAATGTGTTAATTCTGTAAATAACAATCTAAGGTTTACATATTAAATTATTGATATGCAACTATTTTTGCCAGCATATAGGTATAATATACGTAATAAAAATGAAAACTACATTTGATATTTAAAGTTTTATAATAGGTCTCATCTAACCCATGATTCATACATGTAAATCTCATAGCGTAACCGACGCGGAGGTACATTTCGGTGAGTTAATTAGTCCGGCAAAATTATCGCAAGCGACATAAGTACCAGAAAGCATGTTTATTTATATAAGAATCATTAACACATCGATTTGGTATATTTTTAATGAATATGTGGCAAACCTCAAGCATCCTAGATTTTTTTTAAATTTTTTAAACAAAAAAAACCTCTCCTGTAAAAATGAGTTTTTGTCGCTTACGCTAATTGGCCTTTCAAGTGTCGGTCAAATAAAATATGGATATCCACATGTTTTATTCGCCACAGTAACCGGCCACTTGTATTTATATGTAGGCGGATATATTATTATTATCTAGATTCCTTTTAAATTTAGCTTCCCTGGGACCACAACAGGAGAGTGTAGGTACCTATGTGTGAAACTTCTCAGGAATACACCTATATTATGAAATATTTAAAAAGTAACATTTTGTACGAGGAATAACAATTTAATGAAAGTGTTTTTTTTTCAATCTATTAAAATAGCCCAGAACAATGGCTGATTCTCGAATATGGACCCTTTCCAGAAGAGTTCCACGCGGACAATAATACGTCCACACATCTATGTAGTGGTGCGTGAGTTCTGTTGTTCGAAACGAGCGGATACACACGCATTACTCATCAGTTCTTTTGTCAGTTTTGCGTCGAAAAGAACTTTAGGTAATATCTATATATTAATACATGATGGAAAAACTATGTGACGATTTTTACGAAAATTGCGCAGACGCAGGAGTATGAAATTTCGCACACTCATACTTTATATAGAGGTGGAGTGGCGCATGGTAATTTTTTTTTTAATTATGCATAACAAAAGATTGAATCAATTAAAAAAACATTACAAACACTACTGTAATGTTATGTATTTGATACTAACACACACTTCCACAGACTACTTATAAAAACAAGAACATCAACGTCATAGAAACAAATGTAAAGTGAAAAGCCCCTCATAACGGGCGCAGAAAGCTTTTTGAAGGCGGTATATTCAAATGGAAGGTGGAGCTGGAAATGGCGGGATATACATTGAGAACAGATTTATATTGTTTGTCTTTAATAGAAAAAACTTTGTACATATCAACATTTTAATTTTGGCGTATCCAAAAAACCATTTTAACTACTGGAAATGTTTTTCATACAAATGAATCGTCTATAATAAGTAGACAGTGTGTTTTGACAGTAATAACAGATATCAGCGGGAAATATTATATCGACGAAATATGTGCATGGTATCTTTTTGATCAGAGACTACATCATACAGCTGGAGAGAAATGTCAAATTTCCGTAGTCTCCAAGGTGGTAAAGTAACATTCGGAAACTTTAAAGCAGTACCTATTCCAAAACCTTTTCTCGCCTACGGCACACAAAATTCTTCTTAAAATTTCCATAACTGCCAACTATTCGGTAGATCTGCCGATTTTGCACCTTGTCTTCCTATTCATCAACGTGACCCATACATCTATACCTACTATTTTGGAAGTTATCAGTATGAAAATTGGATTTTATTTGATCAACCCAAAATGAGTATCTGAAACACTTAACTATCCGAGTGCCCTTTCTTTGCAACAAATTCATGAATATGACAATTTTATGCTTATAAATATTGCTACCTACTTCCTAATTTTAATTTTACCGATGTACCAATTTCTACCAAATTTTGGCAGATTATCTACTTAATTTATAAAACTTGGGTTAGCAACACTGCCTGTAGGTGTAGGTGTTAATTCGGACACTTTTTATACCTAGGTACCTATCAGGGGTAGCCAAACTTATATGCGTCAGGAACTCCTTTTTAATGGAATTATGCCCAAGATCGACTTTTTATACGTACCTATATAAATGTCAAGAACTTTTAAACTTTTCATGACGTATTATCTTTCAAATTAGCTCGTTTTCATTTAATTTGATTTGTCAGATTAGTATAAATGAATATTGCGTTCTACAACACACGTGCTAGTAAATATAATATGTCAAAAGCAATAGGTACAACATATGCCACAAAGTTCAGAAAAAATAAAGACAAGGGGATAAATCACAAGTGTTCCGCGGCACACAGAGTACTGCTTTAAGGGACGTTGTAACCGATTTACAGGACAATCGAGCAATCGATGACCATTTTATATGCCTGTCATCCGACAAGCTTTGCATACATATTATATTGTACCTATAGGTATCTACATAATAGTATTAAAATCTAGGGGAACAGTGGATTCCATGAAGCCAGATTTATTTGCAAAACTGTAAATTTCATCTTCTTCGTGGAAATCAATGTTCACTCAAATTTATAGAATAGATACCTATATACTATATAGGAATCGAAAATAGGGAAAATATGTACCTTACTGTCCATATTCTTCAATTATTATTTTTCAATTTTCGGTGAGGTGAGGCTTGCTACCCACCATGTCGTGTCAAAAAGTGAAGGCGCAAAGAGGAGAGCAGAATGGACGAGTGTAGGTTTGGTGTGTGGAATATCAGGGGAAGCATGGATGCTAAAATTAACGAAGTTATTGATGGAAAGGAATGAAAATATTAGGAAGGAATGTGGTATGGAAGTAAGTGTTGTGACAAAGATGAAAGTTAATAAGTTGAGATGGTTTGGGCATGTGAAAAGAAAGGATGCAGAATGACAAAGAGAATTCATTCAAAGGAAAGGTGTAAGAAAGCGTGGGCGACCGAGAATGACGTGGATCGAACATATCTATTCCGTCCTCAAGGAAGGCCAGGTATAAGAAGTAAGAGGGTGTTATGTCAGTGGAAGAAGCGAAAGAAGTATGCTTGGATAAAAAAGAGTGGAGGTCCGTTCTCTCCGCCTACCCCTTACAGGACACGGAGTGATGGGTAATTCTTTCGATTTTTCAATTTTCAATAATACACATTGTTGGGGATTATTATGCAATTATGATTGCTTATACGCATTAAGCTACGGCTACACTATGGCCCATGCTGGTCCAGGATGGCCAAATAGGGGCACTGGCCAAGCATTGGCAAGTAGCAACATTTTGCCAAATATACTTGTACACCTGGCTACACTATTGGCCCAACTCTGACAGCTCGCACGAGGCTAGAATGTTACACAATGTTTCTATCACTGATTTATTGATTAATTCTTGCTTTCATTCATCATTTTACATTCTAATCTCCAATTATTCACTGTATACTCCTATCTGAGTGGGGAATTTCAAGAGAGTTTATCTCCCTGGGCAAAAAGGATACTTTAATATAATTTCCAATTCACAAATATACATAATAAAAACATTCATAATTTTATTAAACATTACCTTCAATTTTTATTGATTTTTATTGTTTTGCAATAGGTATATATTTACCTAGATCTTACAGGTTGATTTGGACTTTAACATAAATGAAAATAAAAGATATTGATAAAAAGAAACAAGAATCATGGGTACATTACATACACACTCGAGTGGTTTAAATAAAGCATCAAACACCGTCTTTGCCGTTTGCGTTTTTCATTATTTTTAATAACAGAAAAGCAGATGCCGCATGTATCACTGTATAGGATGCTGCAATTAATGCCATAATAATATGATATTACCATTGTCAACTTTCATTATTTTATCAGGATTATAAAAAAAAATGTACAAAACACTATGAAAATAACAACATGAAAGACATGACAGCTGTCAACATTGTTCCAATATTGGTGAATACTTGCGAACTCGATCGACAAGTAAACAAGTAACGGCCAATATCAAATATTTGGCGATATTGGTCATTGGTGGAGCGGCCACACTATTTGCCCATGATGGGCCAGAGCCTCTATTTGGCCAGCATGGCCCATAGTCTAGCCGTGGCTTATGAGATTATCCTTATAAGTAAAAGGTGATGGAGAATTCTATCATCTTATGACGATTAAGATACCTGTTATGTATTGGATCACTGAATGTTAGTTATCCTCAGACTAAACACGCATTTCTATCCTCTCCTATGCCAAGATATTAACCGCTGGGCAAAATTGTGAAAAAAAAGTTAGTGAGCTATTTTAATTGTATAGGCAGAATCATATAAATTAAATAATAGCAAAATTGAAAAATAATTGATGTTAATGTTGATAAACAAAAAGCACTAGCAGCAAAACCTGTCGGACTACAGGCATATAGGGAAGGGTCATTCATAGTTTGATTGTCCTATAAATCTGTTATATCGTTCAATTTTGGGAGTAAAATGTATAAATTTTATTATTGTGTATATGTATTATAGTGTTTTTTTATCCTCTCAATAAAAATATTTGAATTTGAATTTATTTGAACTTATAGGGGTCCAAATTTTCTCTTGTTCTCAATAATCTCCAACTTTTATCTCTATATTTCATAAATTATTAAATATCTACTTGTTGCATACATGGGATTTTTCGACATGTTGAAAATGTCGAGAATTCTCATGATTAAGAGTTTCGGAGACTTAAACATTACCACCTCATGGCGAACGTTGTTAACGTAAAGTGATCACACTAAACCAGCCTTCGAAATAACTGTAGAAGACGGTCGCAAGCCCGTAGTGGTTTGTTCCATTTAAAAATCGAACATCAGTACGAATTGTTAGAGTCATTAGTTGTTACATATTCTTTTCTTTACCACATTTAGAACTGAAGACAATTGGACATTTCTACCCGTAGGTTGTATGTAGGAACCTCTCATCAAGTAGGTAGGTATCATAATATATTAGTATGTATTTCGTCGATATAATATTTCCCGCGGACACCTGTCATTATTGTCATTTTTCACAACTTTCGACACACAAATGAATAACAAAATAAATATGAAAAAATATTACGTGTAGTTGAGTTAGAGTGTTTCATCGAAAATATTGAGTTACTGATGAACTTACAATATTGAGTTACTGATGAACTTACAATAAGCTTGTTATTACAAAACTCGCATACTGGATACCTACTGTATTTTTGTTTATGATAAAATTGGCATTACTACGTGACCCGTTCCCTATCTGTTTATTGATTGTTGAATTGATGTTATACGACTCTATGCATATTAGACTAATGATATAATAAATGTTTTGTTCATTAAAACAAAATAGGGAACAAACGGGGGCATAATGAAAATGGGATATTAGTCAAAATAATATAATGCCGCCATTTATAAAATAAAATCCACCATTTCACAAAGTGTAGTCCTAATGACGAGATGAATAGGTAATTGGAACAAGCCAAATAGTCCAATGGTAAACGCCTCAGCCACGGACAAAGTCCTGCCGGAGACTAAGGATTATTCAATAGGATGGACGTGCCAAATTTCATTTAATAAAAGCTCCCACTTAATGGCGAACATCTTTAATGCAAAATGATTACACAATCCCATCCTTGCAAAGAGCAGAAGAAAATAATGGTCAAAATTTCATTGTAGTTATTAAGAACTACCTCATAGGTACCTACAATTTCAAATATTCACCAAGTACTTAGGTATAACTTTTAACTATCCATGTATATATTTAAGTAAAATAAAATTTAAATTTAAATAAAAAAAAAAAATTAAATAAAATATGTTTATGTCCGTTAAAGACTTTGAAACCATCTCAACGCTGTGGCCCAAACTGTGGCCGAAAGGTTACGTAGCGAGGTTGGTAAATTATAACTTTTGCGTTTTGCGCATCACCTTTCTTTTATTTTGACCGCTTTGACTGGTACGAAAACAATTAGAAACCCTGGCCATCCACAGCTTCGATGGAGGGACGACATCGTAAGAACCGTTGGCTCGTAGTGGATGCAGACGTGGAAGAGTCTGGAGGAGGCGTATGTCCAGTGGTGGACTGATACAGGCTGAGAAGGAAGGAAGGAAGGGCTGGTATGAAGATGGCATGTAACATAAAAACAGCAATCTTTCATTCACTCCTTTTAGCTCATTTATTTTTTAGCGTAGTATAACAAACTTCAGATTTCTACTAGTATCCAAAAAAATGCAACTATCAACTCGATAAAAAAGTTATTTTTATTCTCAAATGTCCTAAAATACCTAGTTTCTTATCCCTTAAAGCTTTGCATCGGGCTTGAAACCTCCCTGAAAATTGTAATGAACATGGACGTATATGCCATTGACTATCTGATAAATCTAGCTAATGCTTTCCGTGCATTTATTTGCTTATCGGCACACGGAAGTATTGATGAGCAAATTATGGTACTTACCTACTTGTCTACAGGAATCATCATGTATTTTTATCACCTTCACTTTTCAGTGATTATGGAGTATGGGCAAAGAGTAGATTTAAATTCGAATGCTATGGCCACGTATACCTTCATCGAATAAATTTCAAATTTATGAAGAATAGAAAATGTTCGATTATAATTTGAATATAGAACAGTGTTTTTCATTGATAAAATACCTACTTAAAATATTTGAATCACCCAATATTGGCATCAAGGTGAGGAAGAATTTGATCAGGACTCTTGTCTGGGGTATATTGCTTTATGGCAGTGAAACATGGACTGTAAGCCTGAGCGAATCCGGTCGTCTTGCAGCGTTTGAAATGTGTTGTTACAGACGTATGTAAGGGAACCATTGGTCGGAGCATATCACGAATGATGAGGTACTGAGTAGAGCCGGGGAAAAACGTAGCTCATAAAAAGAGTTGCCCAACAACGCGACAAATGGATAGGCCATAACATCAGGCAACCGGGGTCTGGTCTTTACCATTGTCAAAGGAGTGATTGAGGGCAGAAATCATAGAGGCCACCTCAGAGATAATTATATAGACCAGGTGATTGGAGACATGCGCTGCAGCACCTACCGGGAGATGAAGAGGCTGATCGGCGACAGAGAGGAATGGAGGAATGGAGTCGGCATGCTTGCTGCAGACCAATCTTAGGATTGTAACTCAAAAGAAGAAGAAAATACTTAGCTTAAAAATGAGTTATCTACTTATCTTTTAATATTATAAATAATTAAGTATGTGCCTACATATTTTATAAAATCATCATAAAATTAATATTATTTTGTTACGACTAATATTCGAGGTATTGTATTAAACGTATAACATCAACTTTTGACCACGTATCGTAAAATATGGATGCGATTCTTGTGAATGTAGGTAGGTACGCTCAATTTATGTTTTAATCATCACATAATATATGAATACCTACTATTATTGAACCATTAGGGCTTACGACCTTAATAGTTGATCACTTTATGTATTCAACACTCACAATTAGTTTTCTTTATGAATAACTAGCTTATACCCGTCTTGCTTTACGTTTTTGATTCCGATTGTCTGGCTTGATCGGTAGGTAATTAAACAGGTTCTAGTCTAGCTTCCCATTGCTTTGTAGACCTCTATAACTGACATAAGCACAGAAAAAGAAGAATGACACTTTAATGTTTATTAAAATTTTGTATGAAGATCCTAAAAAATAGGGTTTTTTAAATAGCTCTAAATATATTAAAGTTTTTTTTTAATGCGGCAAATTGTATTAAAAAACCTTCTCCGGCATTTTGCACGGCTCTGTGCAGATTCATATCTGACGTAGCATTTGTATTTTGAGCGTGATGCTATGACATACGGTAAAAAGCAAAATAAAAAAACATTTCTGAATTATTATTTAGATAGAGAGCGAGTTTTATTTAATTTCTCAATTTACCACGCAGCTTTCTTAATTTTTTATTTCATAAGAACCTTCTACTGATAAAAGCCAACACGACAAAAAAAGAATTAGTGAAATCGGTTCAGCCGTTTAGGCGTGATGTTCACATATACGATAGAAAGCAGACAAACATTTCTGAATTATTATATAGATAATGAACGCAAATACGCTTTCCAAAGATATCAACAATTTTCACAGAAAGTAGCTAAAGCTTGTATTGTACAGGAGACCATGCTTCAGGCATCGGGTCATCAGGTACCTACCTACCTAAATTCTGAACATGTATTGAAATTAAATACATACTAACATTACTTACCTCTAACGTTTTTATCAGAGAAATATACTTATAATATACCTACCTATTAGCAGAAAAACCTGCTAGGTACATATGTATATTTATAAATTTTCCGTTCAAAAATATGTATGTAAATAAAAATATGTACCTACTACGAAAAATTGCAAACGTTGAATTCGATCGAAGCGCCACTTTGTTTATATTTTTGAGATTTTTCAGCGCAACATCATGCCATTGTCAAAACAAACTTTATATACCAACATTAAAACGAATTATTTTCTGATTTCTTAAAATATAAATGAATGCATTGAGCTATTAAAAAAAAAAGTTTGTAGCCAGTTGGAAAGTTAGTTAAAAATCAATTATAAGATTTTTATTGTACAAATATGAATAAAATGTACATAAATAATTGGTTATCAAATAACTTTAATTTAACTTTATGATGTACCGTGGTACATTGTTAGATAATTTTGTAGGTAAGTACCTACTTAATTAGTTTGTAAGTAAATTGTCTATTGAAAGCTATCTAAATATAAAACATAGATATCCAACAAGTTGTCGGCCAATGCATCATCGATAACTTGATGCACAAAATTTGATCCATTTTTTCAAGTCCCGAATTACTAGACTCGCGCATTATTTTGATTAATTCGATTTTTTAAGACATGCAATCTTTTATTCGATAGAAAAAAAAATTAATTCGCATGAAAACAATAATACAAGAATAAATAAATTTTGTAGAAATAAAATTAAATTAATTTAATTAATAACAAAACTTACCGTTAGGTGCTTTCAAAAAGTTTCAAGTTGGTTGGTTGGTTGTAAACACGCGACGCATAAAAAGTTTTAACGAAAAATCTGAAACAACAGCGAACACTTTTGTTAAAATATTTTTGAATGATTATGTTCTTTTCAAAACAGCTGATAAAAAACGCGGCAGTTTCAAAATTCGCGATTTATGTATTAGGAACAGACAATAAATAAATCTCAATTCGATGAAGAATGTTGAAAAAATCCGAAATATTCGGAATACGTCCAGTTCAATAAGATCGAATCAGCAAACTAAGCGCGCCAAATAAAGGTTTTACTAAGGGGTTAGTGAAAATTCTCCAATATACGGAGGGTAGTTTGTATGTCGGTGCGCATGACCCAAAAGTTACCGGGGAAAGCACAGTAATTTTGAAGTGCTTCTTACAAATAAACAGCTATTCAATATCTCAATATAGACGACAAACCCCACACTAGTTTGGATTTCAATCAACAAGAGATTTATATAATCTTTATTTACTTAGGTACATATTTTTGAAGAACAATACCATATTCCGCGTTTCTAAAGCACTGTTACGCGCTTTGTGAAACGGTAATAAACTTATTAGGTAGGTACACTCACTTTTTTTTTCAGAACTACATAAATAATAACCATTTGTAACTATTTTTATAAATAGGGTGGAAATCAGTAGTTAATATACTTACTTAGAATAAAATTAAACCTAAGTATGAAACCTTATCTTTATACCTGAATCATAAATACAGTGGCGTACCGTGGGTAATCGCCTGATTTGGCGCCCCTCTCCCCCATAATGTATACAAATGGCAAAAATTGACCAAAAGTTACATACATTTATTTCAAAATAAAGTACCTAGTAAAAAAGTAAGGACATGAAAAAGCAAAAAAAATTAAGAAAATAAATCTGAAAACTGAAGGTCGTGGGTTCGAATCCCGGTGCCGACCATTTTCAATTTCACAATACAAAACTAAAAATTCTGATTATGCCAATCTGGACGTGTTTAATACAGCGCAAATTTTGCCGCCCTCCTAATAGAGACGCCCGGGGTGGTCCGCCCATCTGCCCCCCTTCTCCCACCTCCATCGGTACGCTACTGTGTGTGTTTATATAGAATTAAACATATCCTTGTTTCATAATGTTATCATACTGTTGTAAGTATTTTATTTTATCCAGTGTTAATAATTTGATTTTAATGTTTTATTTTGTTTTACAAACAGTGCAATAATGATTGTTATAATATATTATTATTAACTTAAATATTAAACTTATATTTTAAACTGTTTATTTTATATTGATTATGGTTTTATAGAGTCATTTCATTATTTGCTGTGTTTTTTTTAATGTTATTTGTTACAATTGCTTGCGACACATTCAATCTTGTACATATTTTGTTATTCTCGGTAATATTGTCAATGTTTAAATTTTATATACCTCATGTTTTGTAAAAGCAACATTGTTGCGTGGAATCAATAAATAAATAAATAAAAAATCAAGTGTTTGTATGTCTGTATTTATATAAAGGTAGGTAGGTACTATTATAACTAAGTTGTTTTTTCTAGAAAACAAAACAAAAAATAATATTAGTTATCTATTATTAAAAAATACATAATAAATCAATAGATGCTGGGTTCTGCTGCGTTTCATAGATTTATACTCAACTTATTTGTAAGCATTAATAAATCTTTAATTCATTTTTTTTTTGTTCACTTAAAAACGCACAGGAGATTTTCTGCCTCAGAAGTAAAATAACATGGACTGCCGGTCTAAGAGCGAAGTCGACATCCGCATCTATCAAACAAGAGTTGCACTAAAGTAAATAAGTAAAAAATAATAGAGTCTAACAATATCGACTTAAAACTTATACTCCTCCTTATAAGGACCTACATACGTATGGAGTATCTTGATGTACGAGTGATGTGAGACTTGGTGCCTATCCGAAAGAGATTAAAGGAGACAGCAACCTTTGAGAAAGCAAATAACAAATGAAGAGGTTTTCCAAAGGGGAACGAAATCACAGGAAGAAGGCCAATCCAAATCCAAACTCCCTTAAGACCCCACTTAGGGGCATGGGGAGGCAACAATAGCTCTCCATTGCGCTCGATCTTGCGCAATGTTTATGACCTTCTCCCACACCATGTCCAGATTCCTCAGCTTTGCTTCGAAGGAGCGGAACGCAGTATGAGAGGGTCTTCCTCGTCCTCGGGACCCTGATGGGAGGAAGAATAGCGCTCTCCTCGGCCAACTGTCATTCGGCATCCTTAACACATGTCCCCAGTCCCAGCAAAGTCCATCTCCTCCATATAATAGTAGAGGTGATGGGCTCACGCTGGGTGCGCCGGCGTATAGCGTCGTTCGTGATGCGGTGGTACCATCTTATACCCAAAATTCTCCTGAGGCACTTCGTTTCGAATGCAGATACTTTTTGTGCCTGGGCCAGAGTCAGGTGCCAGGACTCACACCCATACAGGAGAATGGGCAACACACACGCATCAAACAGTTTACATTTCGTCTCGACAATAAACACCGATGCCTTCCATATCTTGGTCATGTTGTTGAAGGCGCCACTTCCCATACTGATGCTATCGGGAGCTCAGCCCCGAGGTCACCAGTGGTGGTAATGGTTGTTCCCAGGTACTTAAATTTATCCACCCGGGAGACCTGGTGACCATCGATGGTTATCGGTAGCTGTTTATCGGGGTAGGCATTACTCGCCATGAGCTCCGTCTTACTGGCATTGACTCGAAGGCCAAGGCGTGCTGTTTCATCGCAGAGTCTTGAAACACTACGCTGTAATTCCTCCACTGTCGTACTGAGCAACGCTAGGTCGTCCGCGTACTCCAGATCGCACAGTTTGCCCATTAGACCATCTCTCTGAGTTATTGGTATACCTCTTGCTCCTTGCATGGACTTTCTCAAGAGGAAGTCCAAAACAATAATAAATATAAATGGAGCCAGTACGTCAGGCAAGTTCCAAGTATATTTAAGGATATCCTTGTGGGGGAACGGGGTTACCCCTATTAAGAGTCCATGGAGTGTGGCGAAACCAATCAGACGGCTTCCATTATCATTTATCACTCCCATGCCATGCCTACCCATGACGCCTGGTCCATACTGGGGGTCACTGCCAACCTTGGCATTAAAATCCCCCAGTACTATAAAGCGGTGGCGCCTTGGGACATG
This sequence comes from Mystacides longicornis, assembly GCA_963576905.1. Lineage (NCBI taxonomy): Eukaryota > Metazoa > Arthropoda > Insecta > Trichoptera > Leptoceridae > Mystacides > Mystacides longicornis. The sequence continues at coordinate 13,937,713 of OY756429.1, read as the reverse complement.
GGACACAACTGCATCCAGACTGTCATAAAACAGTCCTTGGCAGCCGCATCCCCATCCTCGGTGGGAGCATAGCATAGGAGGACCGTCAGTGTTTCGCCTGTCATCTTGAAGGACGCACTCATCAGGCGGTCAGAAACAGGTTCCCAACCAAGAAGGCGAGAGAAGCCATATTTACTTAAAAGTAGAGCGACAGTTCGGTGACCAGAGTGCAGCAGAGTGATGCGTGCCTCGCTCAGCCCCAGGCGTCCGAGGCATAATTTTGTTGCCTTTTCTGACCGCGTGAGTTTTAGGGCGTGAGGTGGTCAACCCCACGGCCCCGATCAGATTTTTCGATTACCTGCCTCTTACAGGATGTTCGCATGCCATGCCAGCAAAAAGAACAGAGGTGCTATTCTAAGCCGACAGCCCCACGTCAAGAGGGCACCTGCCCAAAATCCTGTCTGAAAGGCTTGAAAGATGTTAAACGAAATACAGGTCTCGTACATACCATCATTGATGGGGTGACCGAGAGAAGAAACTGCCGAGAAAGGCCACGTCAAGAACACCTGCAAGCAGTGCTGCCACCTGACAACGGGTTTCGCGACGTTTGTCTGGGCGAAACCAAAAATGTCCGGGTCAAATAAGTTTTTTTAACGACCTTTTTTTAGCGATTTTTCACCTTTCCGCATCGACCTTTTTTTAGTGAACTGTCAACTTTCCGGATACCAAATTCTCGGAATGACCTTTATTTAAAGCGGTGTCCGGGTCAAAATTTTTACCAAGGTGGAACACTGCTGCAAGACGTGTAGGTAATGACATGTCATGTCTTGCACAAAAATCAAAGCTCGTTTTAATATGGAAGTGGTCGGCACCGGGATTCTAACCGATGACCTTCAGTACGCTACCGCTAGGCTACCAATCACTTCAAATGCCACCAAAGACCGGAGACGAATCCGCAGTAAACCTGACCCGCATTAAACCAACTCCCTAGCCCGATCGAAGCGATCAAACCAAAAAGTCGACCCCACACAAATGAAGCCCGCCGCGGAACCTCCCCCAAACCACCTCCTTTGCGCAGTGGCGTACCAAGGGGGGGGCGGAGGGGCGGACCGCCCGGGCGCCTCTATTGAGAGGGCGGTAAAATCTGCTTATACTACATACACGACCGGATTGATAAAATCAGAATTTTAATTTATACCTACCAAAAATAACATGTAATTTCTGGTTAAGGTCTTAAAAAAACAATTGCTGTGAATCCGCAGGTAGAACAATGGGATGTTTTTTTTTCCTTTTTGTGCCTCTAGAGGCGCCCTTGCTAATCCGGTCTATTGTCAAATTCAGTGTTGACAACGGGGGCGATTTACTTCTTCTTCTTCTTATGGTCGCTCACAATCTAACCTCCAAAATATCATTCTAGTTTATTTCAAATTAAACAACTTATATAGGTATTATTATACATGATAACTTTCAATAGGTTTAGAGTAATCATTGTACATTTTTTACATACTATTACAAATAAAATTGTCCATCTATTTTTATTAATTTTATTAACAACTTCTTAGCAACTCAATCAACAACTTCTTAGCAACACAATGGAAAACAAACTTCCCAACGTTGGCATCACTGAAAAAAACATCTCTACGTTGGCAGCACTGAATTTGACAATAGACCTGATTAGAAGTTCTGCCACCTAGTGTGTATTGTCGGAAGCTCCCCAGAAAACTTCCCATTATTATTTGTGTCAGAAGTTAAGTATACCTCTGTCCCACTCTGTCCTAAAATTGAATTTTTGTACTATATTATTGTTGTGCTGTAAATTAATATAAATATGCAAACTTTTTTATTTTGAAATATTTTTTTTCAATTTATAAAATATCATTGCTTAACATAATAAGAAACAAAAAATTCACATAAATTTTAATTATGATAGATAGCTGATTAATAAATTAATGAATTCTACGCAACAGGTTGCTTTTACAAAACATATAAGTGTCGCTTAAGTAAATATATCTACTATATATAAATAGATATAGATCAAATGGAACAGTTAGAAACAAAAATCAATTTTCAGATGACAAAAATATGGGTTTGATAAATAAAATTATAAAAAACAATTATTATGACCGAGAAGAATCATTGATAATATTATAATGGAAAAAAAAATATTTTAATGTGTAGGTACTTAATTATAAGATATTAATAATTATTAATACGAACAATACAAAATTTCTGTATTTTACAAGAAAAATAATATATAATAGTGTTTTATTCCTGGAAAGTATCACAAAACTGACTAAAGTGAACTAGACAACCGATTCCGATCACTATTGATTCGGGCAGTTCGGGTCGCTATGCAAAATAATTTGTTACCCATCACTATGGTTTATGGATGTGTGGTGTGTGTGTGTCGCCATGGCAGCCGTTGTCCCTCCAGCCAATGTCAGATGACGTCATCCTTTAATGGTCTATGCTAAAATGAAGAAGAAGAAGATGTAACAATAACTTGGAGGAATTATTATATATGGAGAGATTGACAGCTGAATTTTGTACGAGAGCAAGTGATGCCACTAGAGGGGGTGTGAGGAAATACTGGCGGCCATCTTGGTTGCACCATATTTCAACAATTCGTATGGAATAATTGAAAATATATATCAGAACTTCGAATAGTTTGAAATATCTTGTGTATTTGACTTAAATTAATCATCTCTTCAGTTTTAGGAAGGATTTGAAATAAAGTTCACCAAATAAAACCAACATAACATTAAATCATCAATTTAATATGAAAAAAAAACTGTAATTAAACTTTAAAAGAGTAATAATATGTCTACTCGTAAACGTAGTTATTAAAACAAAACACTAAAAAAGAGATCCAGCAACATATTCGTTAAAACAGAGAATATGTTCCCGTAAGTTCCATTAAGATGGCGTCGTAATTCATTTTTCCCCCCGACCCCGCGGCTTCAAAAATTTTATCAATGAATCCATCCATAACCATAGATTCATCCAAGAACAATAAAAACTTTTGTCTATGACTCTTTACCATAGACTAAGTGACGTTTGCTATGCATAGAATCAAAGATAATATAAATATACTGCATAGAATGATTTTAAAAAGTTGTTGTCTACTACTTTCAGTTGACGTTTAGTTTAGTTTTTGAACGTTTACGTCAATTTCGTAGAAATACAATAATAAATACGTATTAAAAATGAAAATTACCATTTAAAGATTGTGTTAATGACTTTTTATACTTCGATATGTTTCGAAAAATTGAATCCTATGTAACGCCAATAATTTTGAGTCATGTTGACAAATATGTCAAAAATTTTAAATCGGAAGACACTCAGGTAAATTACTTTAACATAACTTTTGTTTTGAATATCTCGTCTGCTTAGTAAAATTCTGTATTTTTCGTGGACCTAGCATCGATGTTCAGAGTATTGCTAATCTCTATGAAATCGTAATGAAAATCTAACTCGAATGATAAGGTTGTGCATAGTAGGTACAACGCCAGCAAATGGCATATATGAACTGATATTGTTTAATTGCTGTGAAAATATGACGCAATTAAACGTTGTTATATTCACTATCTGTTAAAAGAAACAATACGTACAGCAGATGTAGCTATTTCATTACTAAATTTTAGGTTATGTGATAGTGTCATGTATGAAATATCAAATTATTGAAAATTTACCCCATTTGTCATATATTCCACTATCAATTCATAATATAAATCAGACTTGTCACACAAAAATAGAGTAGGTATGTACCTATTTATTTCACAGATATTGTGTAAGAAGTGTTTATTAGTAGTACAAACACCATTCAATAAAAAAAATTCAAATGGTATAAAGCTAGATATTTGTGTGCCTCATTAGAGATGTCTCATTACGTTGCTTCTATTTTTGTCAAAATTCTTCAAAGAAGTATATTTTATTGTAAAAACGGGATATTATTGGGTCTGAATCCGTAAATTGTTCTGTCCCCAGCAGTCTCTGCCTTAACACCTTTCTGTTGTTAGCCAGCCTCTTCATATCTGCATATGAGCTACATTGCATGTCTCCAATCACCTGTTGTTCTATGTTACTGTTTCAACCTCTGAAATCGCCGCCCTCGATCATTCCTTCTACAACGTTACAAAGCAGGGGCGTGCCTAGGGTTATCTGGGCACGCATGCAAATTATTTTCAAGTCTGTAAAAGAATAGTAGGTACCTACACCTATTTGAAGGAACTCCGAAAATTAAGTTAATCTCTCTATTATACCACTTTAATTTACCGAGCATGGTAGCCTAGTTGTACTGGCGTGGACTTCAAATCATGAAGTCCCGGATTCGATTCCCGGTCGGATCAGAGTTTTTAAAAGTGTTTTTTCACTTGAAATTTCTACCCGGGGTTGGCCTGTCTAAGATTGGACGGACCGGTTAATGGAAAAAATTGCCTCAGGCCATAAGCTCCGCCGGCTATACTGACACCATTGTATAGAAAATGTTACACTATCACGATTAAAAAACACAGATTTCAATTATAATTTACTTATACCTACCCGAGTTCCAAACGCCGACATTTCTTTAAAAATGATTTTATGACTCTTTAATAGAAATTTGATCTTTTTGAATACCTTAACCATAAATCACTCATTTGTGAGTGGAAATGCATAAAAAAAAGAAAAAGAATACCTTAACTATATTTTTTTTCTCTAACGCAATAATTATTGATAACTCTGACATACGAACAATAATAATATGTGTTTGCGTGTTTCTCATATAAGTATGAATTCGTTTTAATGATCAAAACGCACGTTCTGCTGAAGCGCTTGCTGCTGGTATGGTAACGCTTAATATTTTAGTTGATGAAATCTTACAGTTGGAAAACATTAAATGATTTTAAATGTAAGATCTGGAGATGTATACAGAGATATCAATTGATTTTAAAGTTTTTAACACTCATGTTTTATGGTTAAAAAAGAACTTCAGGTAATTAAAAAAAAGGCGGGTAATATCACCCTAAAATGAAATAATAAAAAATATGGTTAAGAAATCAGTAGAGTAAATAAATAAAGAATGGCCTGTTTTAAATGATGTCCAATGTCAGCGATCTCCTGATGCACAATTTTCACTAAAGGTTCACAGAAAACTATAATTATATCAAAAAGGAAGTCTATGAAACCACAAAGCAGTTTAAGTATATCATGCACAATATTACGCAATTTTAATTTCTTATTATTTTTAACAACACCACAAAAATATGTCAACAAAGATTTAATGAGCTAACCTCAAAAAGAAAACATTGCATCAGCTGTAACATCGATACGGTCAAAATATTACGTCCAATAATAATTTTATTATAAAGCACCTGCGTGAAATTAGCCCTAAGTGAGAAATCAACCAATGAATCATTCCAATTAATCTTGTAAAGCCCGGCCTCTATGGACTTACAATTTTTTCATATAAAAATGAATTATTGAGGCCTAACCATAGGGAGTTGTGTATAATTTCTCTAGGAAATGTTGAGACTTATGTGTTGGAAAGAGTACGCTACATAAAGCCCGGTAAAAGCCAAATAGGTGCGAGTAGCACACTGTTGCGGTACCTATGCAATTCATTGTAGTCGCTTTTTGCATACGTACGGCCGCGGCGTACCTATGTAGATTGTAGATACTTACTTCTATTGTACTTTAGTACGAAATACAGGCGGCGCGAAATTTGAATTTTGTGTGGGTTAATTATTATCGTTTCTAATCAGTTTTTTGTGTTAATAGAAAATAAATCTTATGTCATTATCATTGATTTCGCTACGCATGCCAGGCTTTTGGGCTTATATGGTGGTACCGCCCCTGTTACAAAGCATCCCTGGGTGCCAGAATTTGTGGCCTATCCAAGTTGTCCTCTGTTGTGGAATTCCTTTTATGGAGTTACCTTGTTTCTCTGACCCTGCTCAGCACCTCATCACTGGTAATGTGCTTATCTGTAGCACCACTCCTCAAATACAGACAAGACGCCATACAGCTCCACACTCCAGGCAAGAGAATTGATCAAATTTTTCGAAATATTTTCATCTTTTGTTAAATACGACTCTTGCCTGATGGTTTCTGCTCTTTATGCCTGCTGGGAGCTTTTGAACGTCTTACTTGAATCTGAAAATGTTAGTCTTCCAAAACAATTCTGTTGATTCCTATATTAATTCTTACCGACCTCGTTGTACTGGCGTGGACTTCAGATCCGAGGTCCCGGGTTCGATTCCCGGTCGGGTCAGAGTTTTTCACTTGCAATTTCTACCCGGGGTTGGCCTGTCTCAGATTGGACGGAACCGGTTGACTGGAAAAAATTGCCTCAGGCAATAAGTTCCGCCGGCTATACTGACATCTTTGTATAGAAAAGTGTTATACCTGTTATATTAATTCTTACATTGTGAATAGTGTTTAACCCACCAGCAAACAGATATTCCTTGTAGGATTCACTTACATCAGCACAAACCACAAAATACTTGTTTGCTAGAACAATACAGACAAAATTAATTGCTGAGCAGCATAACCGTTGAAAAGTTATCTTGAGAAGAAAACGTTATTTTGAAAAGGATTATGTGCTTCCTTCTAGGTGTCTTTATGGAGTGGTGCAGTTGTTCTACATAATATGGAATTAAAACCAAATGTCATACAAGATGAATTCAATTTGCCATTTTACCTATCTTCAGGATACATACATGAACTCTGCATTCACGTGCCATGGATGAAAATAATGTCAGAACCAATCATGATCACCATCAACACTATAGGTAATGTTCATCAAAATCATTTGGCATTTTCAGATTCATTTTATTTCTAGCAACAGTGTTTGGTGTTTAACGTCGAGACAAAATGTAAACTGTTAGATGCGTGTGTGTTGCCCATTTTCCTGTATGGGTGAATTCCACCACCCAACCAGAGCCCAGGCACAAAAAGTCTCCACCTTCAAAAAATATTATTAGTATTAGGTGGTACCACCGCATCATGAATGACGCTACACTCCTACACCCCCAGCTTCTTCCATTATGGAGAGGAGATGGACTTTGTTGGGACAAGGATGCTGAATGTTAGTTCTTGAAGAGAGGGCTATTCTTCCTCCTATCAAGGCTCTGTAGACGTGGAAGACCCCTTCACACCGTGATCTAGTGTCCATCTATCTAGCCCATCCCATATTTATCCCACATACAAAATGCCCCAGAGATTATGGACATCAATATATTTCGGCACCCCTGTGTTGCGATCAGCTCTTCTCAGTACCTGTGAATTACTGACTAAATCTGTTCAATCTGAAGCATTCTTCTGCTTAGCCATATCTCAAATGCTTCCGACCCGCTTATAGTATATACTTTATGCAACAATAATTTTTTACTGTGCTCGATCTTTCTTATGCACTCTCATATACTACTCCCAAACTATGTAATGGAAATATACTGTAGTTGTGTTTTCCTTTTTTTTTGTCAATGATTTTGGGTTTAATTAAAGTGAACACAAATACACTTTTGACATCATCAGATAGCAATGCTTGGATTGGAAAAGAGGAAGACAGTCAGCCCCAGTAATTATGATTTGACCCATAGACCTTCAATACGAAACTTTGCGATGGAACCTCTAGTCTAGTAACCAATTCTAAAAAAAAAATTTTTATTATTTTATTATTAAATCAATATAGACCCCGTTTCTAAAGCGAAAAGATGCTTCAGTGAAAAGAATGTATAAATTTAATTGTTTTGTTTCTTTTTAGAATGTGTACTAACTCTAAAGACTGACTCAACGACTGAAAAAACACCAAGTAAAAACAGGTAATACAAAAAATTTTCACATTTCATTACAATGTCAAAATGTTTTTTTTTAATTGCATATATTCTTGATAAATTTATCATACATTACATAAGTGGTTATTATTTATGAGATGGTTTTTCAATATTTGAAAAAACTTTGGGACTTATGACCCTATTTTTACCTCTTGTGCGTTGTTGGAGGCAGGATTAAACCAGCCTATGTAAAAATATCAATTACCTAAATGAATAAAAATATTTACACTTCTCTATACAAACAGCCGGCGGAACTTATTGCCAGAGGCAATTTTTTCCAGTCAACCAGTGCCATTCAATCTCAGACAGGCCAATCCTGGATAGAAATTTCAAGTAAAAAACACTTTGAAAAACTCTAACCTACCGGGAATCGGAGGTCTAAACTAGGCTACCGAGGTCGGCCACAGACTACTGTCAAATTCAATCTTTCGCACATATCTTCATAAGCGACATCTATTGAAGAGTTTGAGAAATTATTAAGCTACCTGGATTTTATTACTTGATTTCATCTGAAGATGGGTCTCTAGTAGGCATTTGGCATAATTTATTAATTAACAATGAAATGACTTTTGGACTTGATTTAATTTTGGTATTGGTTGGTAATCTCACTCAATTCACACCAAGCTTTTTTCTTTTCAGCAACAAACAAGAGGCACCACCGGGCTACATTCAATCTTTAGTAAACCGTATTGTAAACAATATTTCATTTCGATGCAACAATCTCATTCTGAAATATGTTGAAGAAGATATTGTTCTATCGCTGAATATTAAACATTTATATTTAGATAGTGTTAATGGTAATTGGGAACCAACTTTCACAGGTAACTTATTTTAGTTTTATTTTAATGATTTATTCTAAACTTTGTCATCCATCGCAAGATCTTTAGGTCACAGTGGGTGTTGGAAGGGCATAGTGATAAATTTTATGGAATATTGCATTGCTGATGGCCATATTGGTGATGGCACGTACATAATATTATCCCTTGGTTGTCCCTTTTTTTGGTGGCCTCACATTCTGGTATATAAAACTAACTTGGCATTCAATGGGTTAATTACTTTTGATAATTTTCAGATATATCTTTGGAAGATTTGCATTTGAGAAAGCTTATTAATCTTAGTGACCTCACTCTATGTCTTGACAAAAGAAATGCAGCTGGTAAAATAGAAACTTATCTAGAGCCACTGTTATATCGCTGTGAATTAAAAATGAAGTAGGTGTATTTTTATAATTCATTATTTTTAATCTCATTCCATTGAAAATTTCTTACATCAAACCATGAAAATACTTAATTTGTTTTAAATTGTCATTTGGTCACTTAAAACATTTGAATTCATTTGTTTTTAGATACTAATGATTCACTGTTTTTAGGTTAGATAGTGCATACTCAGGACTATTACAAAAAATTCCTCTGTACATCAGATGTCATTTGAGCAGTCCAAAGTAAGTTGAGTTCGTGTTTATTTCAATTACTTTTCACCAATATGTTATTCTATACCTGCACAACAAGGTTTCTAAAAAGAAACCTTGTTGTGCAGGACCCCTATTCTGTATCAAGTGTAGGGTAGTCACTTGAAAAAAGTGACTATTAGGCAATACATTTTGTATGAAAAACGTCTATATGCGATTCCTGCATTCGATACGTATAGATGTTTTTCATACAAAATGTATCGCCTAATAGTAACTTTTTTACAAGTGACTACCCTACACTTGCTACAGAATAGGGGTACAGGTATGAGGGAACTGAAAAAGAGTGAAAGAGTGTATTTGTGTTCACTTTGAGTGAGCACAGAATTCACACACAATTTGATTTAAATGATATGATTTTTTTACAGAATAGAAATAAGTATCTCACATCAACAAATTCCAATGATAAAACGAATAGCCGCTTTGATTTTGGCTTTAAAAAAGAAACATATTCAAATTATTCATCAAGTGGATTCCAAAACAGATGTTGCAGGTGGATCCTCGGATTTATCAAACACAGAAAATTCAGAAAACGGTAGGAATACAATAAAATTTATGCTTATCATTATCATAATTAAAATGGTATGCACCTACTTATTTTGTCTTTTAGTTTCAGAAACTGTCGAGGACTCTTGGAGCAGTTGGGCCATGTCGTTTATGACTCCTATTTATTCTTCAGATGATGAAGACTTGACAAATAATAAAATGGATCCAAAATTTCTGCTCGGTATAGATTTGAAAAGTGTCTCAGTAGTGTTTAAGGTAATGTGCAACCAAATAATTATAAACTTTTACTGTCTTCAAATCTCACAGGATGACTGCCGATGATGATGATGATGAAATATCATTGGAATATTTCAGGAATGGCAACCCCATATTTTGAAGATTTTTTTGTTTTATTATCAACTGGGGTTCATATCCATTCATAACGTATTGTACCCAGATTTCTAGTGATTTTTTCACAAAACAAATGATCATGTTATTATCTTCTATGTTCACAATACTGTGATTGGTTGGCAGCAATGTTGACTACTCTTTCCAATCCACCCTATCTATAGCACTTCTTTTATGTTCCTCATAGCAAAAACAGTGCATATCAAGATAAATGTCATTACAGCTATACCTTGAAATCTTCTGTAGCCAAAATCTGAAAAGCTAATAGTCTCCTTTTATCTTTTTGGATAGAAACCAAGTTACACAGCCATATATCAAGACACTCCATACAATATAGTCAAATTTGAAAAATATGTATTATATTAGTGCTCTGTGTAATATTATCGTAAAAATTAACTTTACATTTTTTTTTATAAATGTGGTATTTTTAGATCCCAGACAATTTCCCAAACACCACTTCATTAATAACCACCAAGAAAACTAAACAAATATCTACAGCCAAACTCGTTCTCTCTTCTGTTAATTTTGAGATGTCCTCTCATTTACAAAGGTTTTGTTTACGTGGTGGATTTAATAAAATTGAGGTTTATCCTGAAAACTTTTGCATTTGTGGTGTTATGGATGGGCAAATACTAAAGGTATCTATTCGTTTTGACATTTAAAGTTATCAATTTGTATAGAATTTTTAACATTTAATTAGAAATAATAATAAATAATAAGTTGATAAAAACTATGAAATAAGTAAGTAAGTATAAGTAGGATTTTTTTTGACATTGTGTTTTTTTAGAAACACCATTATGGATTTAAATTTCTGGAATCAACTTCAGATATTGAAGCAGCCGCAAATAAAACTTGGCCAATTGAATATAATGAAGATTGTGTCATAAATGATATGAGTGATGTAGATATGTTAGAGATATGTCCTGCTTTTGCTTTGAATTACACTTATATACTAACATTACCAGATGATTTTGATGAATTATCAAAAGAAATAACTCACGATTTGGAATACAGGTATATACCCTTAATTCTTATAATTGTTTTTTCTTAAAGTGAACAGGACTGGAAGAAATTGTATTATCAGACATATTTAAACATTTAACAGTCCTCTTGAGTCTTTGTGCTTCTACATATTTTATTAAAATAAGTAAAAAATTAGTAGGTACATAGTACAAACTAAAGAGCCGAGTTTCTATTTTACGTCTGAAAAATGTTCTACAACCAGATGCTATAGGTCTTAGCTATTAATGTTTTTTTATCTGTTCTTTAATATCATGAATATATTTTAGCCCAAATATTTGTAAACTTTTTCTATGATCATTCATCTGCCCTTTCAATAAGTTAACCAAATTGTTTCAGCAATTTCAAAGAATCAACATCTGTTAGTATGGCTTGTGGTCCAATGACCTGGTATCCTTCAACTGGACTGATTCATAGAATATCTGTGATAAAATCTGCCTTAGCTATGTATGATTATTCACCCTACTACACTCCAAAACCATGTAAGTCATTTGATTTCGGTATTCAAACTTTTAAATTATTAAAGGTTATAGGTATTTTTGTTTTCATCTTTACTATAATATGTTGATACTTTAATTGTTGTATTTTGACTTTTCCAGTATTAAAGAAGTCTGAATTACCTCCACCAACCACTGATGACTATGATACATTTGTGGAGTACATCCCAAAATTTTCTTTTAGACTCTATGCATTAGAACAAAAGTTAATTTTAAGTGTTTGGGATCATCCAGACCTAGGTGATATTAAAAATCCCATGCCTGCATCAAATGTTTCTAGTTTTTCCACTCACAAAGTGAGTATTTTTATTCCTTAAGTATTTTGTTGTAATAGGTTGGGGAAAAAGTTTCTTCGCATTTTTTAAGAAAATTCAAAACATTTTTTAATATAGTTTATTTAAATTTAACTAAAGTATGTATGTACCATTTTGTTCGATAACCTTTCGCCATCTTGTAGGTAGGGACATGATCCCATTGGAATAAAAAAATTGGGACTTCTCATCAAAATACCGCGACAAGTGGATATGGCAGTCCTCTCGTGATGTTAACCTAACATTGCCTAAAGTATTCTGAAGAGACCGAAACAGGTGGAAATCTGAAGGTGCAAGGTCAGGACTATACTGCGGATGCCTTAACACCTCCCAGCCAAACTCTCTTAATTTTTGCTGAGTGGCTATAGATGTGTGAGGTCTAGCGTTATCATGATGAAACACCACACCTCTTCTGTTGATCAATTCCGGTCGCTTTCTCTCAGCTTTTTTTTGTACCCAGCTTTTTTCAAATGCGCCAAAACTGTTTTGTGATCAATTCCCAGTTCTTCAGCTACGTCGTAACTACTGATATGTCGATCTTGCTCCACTTTTTCAAAAGTGACATCCATTTTATCCGTAATAGGGCGACCAGAGCGAGGTGCATCTTTGACATCAAAATTTCCGGATTGAAAACGCTTAAACCAAATTTGTGCTACTCTCACAGACACTGCACTAGGTCCATAAACATCGCAAAAAATTTTCGCGGCTTGCGTTGCTTTTTTACCTTTTTTGTAGTAAAATTTTAAAATGTATCGAATTTCTTCATTAGATTCACTCATCTTGACAGTACGAAAAACAAATGAAAATCACACATTTGCCTAATTTGAATTTGGAATTATGTTCTTTAAAATTTTAACTTTCAATGATACCAAAACCAGCCAGATACAAATACTACAGCCAAAGAGATTTTATTACAAGTTCATACATACTATAATGTGAAAAGACTTTTTCCCCAACCTATTATTTATGTCTATCTTCGTGATATATTATGTTATTGACACAAGATTCAATTGATTTGTTAGCTAGAATAAGGGCACATTACTGAAATTTTTTCTTCAGATTGGTGAATTTTTTTATACAAATTGTAATTATAATTGCAATTAATAAAATAATAATAATAAAAATAATAATTATAATTGCAAGGTTCAGTGACGATTTTAATGTCAAGTCTGCAGTTTATGCATGATGTAATAATATAAGAAAATAAGCATAAAGTAACTGTATTATTATGCAGGTTTCACTACCACGTGTGTATTTTTTTTTTTCAGAAAACGATCCAGAGTGAACCTCCATCATCTACCTACTACAAACTATTACAGCAGACCATCCCACATCTTTTGTTTAATGCAAGCAGCATTGAAATTACTTTAAATCAGCCACTCTATCCTATAAGGTATCTTGTTCAATTCATTATCTTCTAATTTTTATAGTATTGTCTATTCAAAATTGCACATAACTCATTCGCATCCCCAGAGTTATGTGCCTGAGGACTTTAGGGGCCAGCCTTTGGTCCTCCGTGTTGAAAAATTGTATCACAAAGCTTTTTAGCATGATCCCTTAGAACCAGCCAAATAAAATTTTGCAGGACTTATTCTCCATGAATAGTAATAGTTTTTAAGATAACTCGTAGAAAAAAAGGTTATGCTAAAATTCACTCCTAGAGGAAAAATTTAGCTCTAAAGAAAAGTATTTTTTTTAACAAAATCCTATCGGGTGCTAACTTTCAAAGGTATCACATAACATTAGGACAACTATTATACTTTTCTCAGAAAATAAAATTCATGGTCGTAAAATCAATAGTTAGCCACAGTTGTGTATTTTAGTCTGAATTCCGGATTTTATTAATAACTCACAAAAACGTAAATAGCTTTTGAACCACCCAATATCGCTGAACATGCAGGGGGGGTCAATCAAATCGATAGGTATTAAGGTCCTCTAACCTCCCTGCTTCGGGTCATCCACTATCGCTGTTACACCGTGTTTAAAAACATTTCATGTATGTAACACAATGTTCAAATTTTGTTTTAAATTTGATCACCTAATTTTGACAGTTTGACCAACTGAATGGAGACCTTAAGCGATCACACTGAAACCTTCAAAACAGCAGTAGAAGAATATCAAATATAAAAAAATTTACATTTAAAATAAACACCAATTGAAATGATTTCATCAATCAGTTGGTTTTACATTTCATATAATTGTTTTCGAGCTGTTCATTTTTTTACTTTTTTTCCAGAATAACCTATGTCACTTGTCAATTACCAGATGCACCGCCTGCAATGTTCGAAGCTTGTCACAATTTTTATAACATAAAATTTAACAATTTAAGATGTTCACTATCACAAACAGTTCAGGTATTTTTTCTTCTATTATAAAGAAATTTCTAAAGTTATTCATGTTTACTTTAAGAATAGTCCAGTGCATTAGAAGTCTTTATATTTCATGACTTCTCCATTAAAGTATTCTGCAGCAAATTTTCATGATACATTCCCAAGTATTGTATTAAAATTAATAATAATGGATGCCAATGACACTGTACGCTTATCTATGGGTTAAAGAATTTAAAAATTAAGTTTAATCTTTTGATAAGGGAACTTAAGTAAAACTTTGAGTGCTGGGTTGTAGGTATATTATGTTAATGATACAAAACTAGAATTGGTAATCTTAGAGATGACTGTTTCAAGAATTCAAAATACATGATTTTTTCTTGTTATGACAATTTCAGGACTCCTTGAAATCTAATGAAGTTGACCAAGGCAATACGAGGAACAAAAACTTATCTTTGCCAGTATTAAATGAATGTACATTTCATTTATTTGTAAAAAAATTAATCCTTCCCGAGTATTGGAGTGATAACAATGAAATTATAACAAGTGATGTTTCTTTAAATATTGGTAATTAAATTCACTATAAACTTATTACATATCTTACTTGCTTTATCTATGCATTATATTTTGTGAATGGGTGTGAGTCCTGGCACCTGACTAAAGCCCAGGCACAAAAAAAACTCCACTTTCGAAACAAAGTGCCTCAGGAGAATTTTGGTTATAAAATGGTATAACGAATGACGCTATTCGCCAATGCACCCAGCGTAGGCCCACCGCTTCTAACATTATGGAGAGGAGATGGATTTGGCTGGGACATGTGTTAAGATGCCGAATGACAGTTGGCCGAGGAGAGCTCTGTTCTTCCTCTCATCAGGGTCCTGAAAGCGAGGAAGATCCTCTCATACAGTGTTCCACTCTTAAGAAACAGAGCTGAGGTATTTGGACATGGTGTGGGAAGAGGTCATAAACAAGATAGAGCACAACGGAGAGCTCTTGCTGCCTCCCTATGTTCCTTAGTGGGGTGTAAAGGGAGTTTAGATTTAGATTTAACTATATTTTGCCTATATATGTACAATAAGTAATTAATGGTTGATTTTTTTGTTGTACATACATAATTTAATCATTAAAAATAAAAAAACCCAAATCATTTTGGGCATATATGTAAGTACCTACTATAAATTCAAAGCCATGTTCTCAATTTTATCAGTCAAATTATTTAATGTAGGTATTTTTTTTCTTTTTAATTATTTAGAGCAGTATAGACCTAGTTCTAAAGAGCTTACATAATATATGCATAATTTGTGATTTTCATATTATTTTTTACTCTTTTCAGATAACATTTCTTTGTGTGGAACTATGCCCAAGTTTATGACAATTTATAACATTTTGTTTGGATATTTAAATACAAATCATAAAAGTAATAAAATAAATGAACTTGTTACATCTTCTTTACTACAAGACATTACATGTAACGGTTTGTATAATTTTTATATTGTATTTGTTCTTGAAGTAGGTAATTTTTAAAAGAAAATTACGAGCTACAGACAAACAGCCCAATTATACAGGGTGACTGGTAATTCGATACATTCCTTATAAGGGGTTATACTAGAGCTAATTTGCCAAAAAAATTCCCATTAACCAGGGGTCAAATTCCAGTGGTTTTCAAGTTATTTAGCTTTTTTTTGGGGTTAATTTAGAGCAAATTTGCAACAATTTTGTTCCCATTAACCAGGGGTCAAATGCAAGTGGTTTTCGAGTTATTTCACTTTTTATTAGAGTTTTTTTTCCAATTTTCCACCTTATGACCTAAAACTGAAAATTGTGAACAAAGTACTCCATTTTGGAAACTAAAAATACATTTTTTAATAGCTAAAGAATAAAAGAATAGTTGATGTAAAAAATCAGGAAGAAAATTTCTTAAACCTCAGATATACAACGTTATAAAATCACAAGTCAGTGTTTTTTCATTTTTAATTTTTCTAAGAGAGTTACTCCAAAAAAGTATAATACATTTGGCGTACAAACCACAGGAAAAACTTCCCCAATTAATAAGCTTTCCGAAAACATATGAATGTTTTCCATTTTAAAATAAATCGTATTAAATGATCAGAAAGCGCGGAATCAGTTCAACGTCGCCATACTAATACTGGAAGACCTAGTGTTAGTGATCGTAACGAAGCATAGCTTTGATTTTCATTCTTGTTGTAGTAGCGTCTGTATGAAAACGCCTACGTCTTCATAGCACCATCTGATCGTCGAGTAAGGATTATTTTCCAAAACTGTAGTAAAATTTTTTACTGTTTTCTTTGAAGTTTTTCATGTAGTTTGTACACCAAATGTATTATACTTTTTTGGAGTAACTCCCTCAGAAAAATCCAAATTAAAAATGAAAAAAAAACCGACATTTGATTTTAAAACGTTGTATTTCTGAGGTTTTTCAAATTTTCTTCCCGATTTTTTACTTTAATCATTCCTTTATTCTTTACCTATTAGAAAAATGTATTTTAGTTTCCAAAACGGAGTACTTTGTCCACAATTTTCAGTTTTATGTCAAACGGTGGAAAATTGAAAAAAACTCTAAAAAGTGAAATAACTCGAAAACCACTGGCATTTGACCCCTGGTTAATGGGAACAAAATTGTTGCAAATTTGCTCTAAATTAACCCCTCTCAAGGAATGTATCGAGTTACCAGTCACCCTGTATGACGGGACTAGTCTTATATTTGCCTCTAA
This sequence comes from Mystacides longicornis, assembly GCA_963576905.1. Classification (NCBI taxonomy): domain Eukaryota; kingdom Metazoa; phylum Arthropoda; class Insecta; order Trichoptera; family Leptoceridae; genus Mystacides; species Mystacides longicornis. Next base: position 13,920,677 of record OY756429.1, on the reverse strand, counting down.
ATAAAACTTCCCTGTACATATGAATTGTATATGTGCATGTGTTTCAATCATATTATTGTAAGATTTACTATTATACCTTTATTCACCTACTGACCTCTGTAGCCTAGTTGTACTGGCGTGGACTTCAGATCACGAGGTCCCAGGTTCGATTCCCGGTCGGGTCAGATAAGTGTTTTATCACTTGAAATTTCTACCCGGGGTTGGCCTGTCTCAGATTGGGCGGGACCGTTTGACTGGAAAAAATTGTCTCAGCCAATAAGCTCCGCCGGCTATACTGACACCTTTGTGCAGAAAAGTGTTATATTATTATTCACTTTTGTGTCATTACATTTTTTCTTAATTATGTCATTGATTTGTACAATTAAGCTAGTTATAGTTTTGATTGAGATGAAATAACTTGAAGCTACAATATTTAAAATCGATTCTTACTTATTTATTATACACTTTATATTTGTTTTAGAAATGGTACACATGGAAATTATTTTCGATGGAATTCTAATCAGAATAGTTAACCTGCCAGATACATCAACTTATAGATTAGTTATAAATAGTACAAAGGCTTTTGCAATTAAACCTAATGATGGTTTGTATATTTATTAAATTTATGTTGCTACAAATGAAATTATAGGTATTTCATTTTAAAGATATGAATGGTCAAATCATCGCACCAATTTTAAGTTTTGAAAATTATTTTTGACTTATTAAATTTGGATACCTTTTTCAAAAGTCTCTAGATAGTAACAATAATTTCATTGTTTTATTGCTATCTCGCTTCCACCAATCATTAAAAACAACAATATGGAAAGAGAGAGGAAACAACATATAAAGACACAATGAAAGTGTACTTGCTGGCATTTCATTATTTTTAATTAAGAGACTATCTGTGGTGATTTTTTGACAATGTCACTACTTTTACTTCCCCTCAACATCTCTTCACTTCCTTTACCTCATAATCAAAAATGTGATATAATATTTTGAAAATGATTTTCTGAATGCCCTATTAGTTTTATTGCTTTTTATGTACATAAGCTTAAGTATTAAAATTATTGTTTGTGTTATAGTAACGTCATCAGGGGAAACAGTTTGGATATTATCTACTCAGGACACAAATAAATTGCAAAGGTGATTAAAAAAAAACTGATTTATATAATTTAAAATTATTTTCTTAACCTTTTAATCATTATAATAATAATTGTTTTTTTTTTAGCGGGCCTTTTATTAAACTGGTTTACCAAAATTCCCCAAGTGAAACATACGCCTCTTTTCTAACTGCAAAAGTCGAAGAGTGTTCTCTTATTTTTGATCCTATTTTGTACCAATTTATATCATATAAGAAATCTTTTAAGGAAACGGATTCGTCTTTACATAAAGGTATATTAATTTTATTTCTAAGATGAAACATGTTGTAATAAATTGATGGTTGATTAATTGATATATTTTTTATAGAAAAATCACCCACACCTAAACGCACCTCGTGTGAAAGATCTCATAAACGTTCTGTGGACGAATCTACTGTAAGTTTAACTCTATTGTTATTAAGTAGGTAAGTTTTTTTTTTTACCCATCACGCCGTTTCCCGAAGGGGGTAGGCAGAGAGTATGGATTTCCATTCTTTCCTATCTAAACAAACCTCTTTCGCTTCTTCCAAACGCATGACATTCCATTTACATGCTCTTCTATTCCTTTTGCTCCTGAGTTGGCCCTCCTCTAAGACTGAACCGATATAGTCAGCCTTGTAGGTAGGTTCTAGAATGTATTTCAAATTAAAGTAGATAGGTTCTAGAATGTATTTCACCTCAAAGAAATTAGTAGCCCAATTGGCGACATGTCGCCTTTTAGATTTTTTCGTCGCCGATTATCGTTCCAAATCGCCCACGTTGGCAACACGAATTTGACATTAGACCAGGTTAGCAAGGGCGCCTCTGGTGGCACAAAAAGGAAAAAAACATCCCATTAAATTTACACATACCTATACCTATGCATTTTAATTTTAGGTACATCAAGGCAGTAAAAGCTCTCACAAGTACACAAGCTTACAGTCTCAATCTGATAGAGAAAAAGATTTCGTTCACAGTACACATTCTACACCGCACCCAAATATTGATCCTGTAGATAATGCTGAGGTAAATATAAATAGATATTCATAGAAATATTTTATATTTTTATGCTTTTTTCTAATTTCTATATGGTACTAGCTTTTCCAACAGACGTTGTCCTGTCTTTACTATGAACATTGAATTCATATTTGTACATAAATGTATAAATTAATAATTAATGTAATTCGGACATCAGATTTAAACAGTGTTTACCAACCATACCAGGATAATCGCACAAACTATCAAAATTTGACAGGTGTCGCAAAGAAAAAAAAATTATATTGTAAAAAATTACTAAGAATGTTACCTACGTTAAGTTTGTAGTTTCATCAAAAGTATCTCCTGACAATATCAAACACAGTTAAAAATAATTAGCTAAATTGGTCTATTACATATATTTTTTTTTCCGAAATATATTTTCGATCGACTATGCGACCATCGTCAGCGGAGAGTTTATTAGTATTTAATAAACTCTCCGCTGACGATGGTCGCATAGTCGATCGAAAATATATTTCGGAAAAAAAAAAATATATGTAATACTGCAAAGTTATTTTTATTTATAAACATTTATAATGTCTAAGTATTACAAAGTTGAAAATAATGTGTTTGAAGAATTAAATTGGTCTAACGAGTGGGAAGGAAAATAGGGCTCCATATAATCTTTGCAATATGAACCATAAAATTTATTTAATGTACCCCATTATGTTTTTTAAAAGCTCTTTCATTTCAATGTTTAATGACACTGTAAGTTGTGAATGAGGAAATTATTGACACAGAAGACTAAGACAGTCAGCGAATGAACCGTTAGACCACCAATCACTGCTAATTGATATTATTTTGTTTTACTTGGTGATACTGTTTATAACCAATGTGTATTTTTTTTTATTTTTTAGATTACTTATTCAAATGTATGCGACCAGAACAAAAAAGCTGAAGCTATAGCAAATTTAATTGATGGTTACAAAAAATTAGCCCTTTCTATAGAAATTGAGTCATTTTCAATATATTTGCCAACAAAACCAATATCAGCCCTTAACTATCAAACTATTGATGACGCAGTCAGGGCTAATGTACTACTGGACAAATTTTGTTATCTTGAGAGTATTTTAGTTATCAGGTGGTCATTGAGTGTACATAATATTTTTGATACATAGGTATATGGTAATATTTTTATTTATTTATCCATTTTGTTTTGTTTTAGATTGTCTAATACACTTATAAAAAGTTCAGCTCTTAAAAAACACTTATTAGAGTACTGTGTTCATGGATTGCCATCTAGAATCCCTTCTGCCATATGGGATAAAGGTCAGTATAGTTTTATATAAAAAAAAAGAATAAAAAAGACGAAGAAAAAATCCAAAAATATAATATACCTACATTAATTATTTGTATTACAGGAATGGTTTCGTATCCATGGCAAATTAGCATATCCGAATTGAATAGCTTCACTTTATCAAGAGCTTCTGGCAATGAAGTAAGCTTGAAATATATTTTGAAGCCAGTAACATCAAACATTGTTGTCAGCTTATCAACTAAATATAATGAAGAACCTAAAAAAGAGATTCCAGTAAGTAAAAATTTGAGATATTATGATATATTTTCTTTATAACTTTACGTAGCACAGAGCAATTTTCTTTTAAAAAATAAACTTTTCTATGTGTGTAAACATATGACGCTTAATATGGAGCTATTTCAATGATCTCATCTTCAAAATTAGAAGAAAAAAAACATTTTAGATTCATTAAGCTATCACATCCTTTGTCCCCATAGTTATACAATAGCATGTGCATATTGAATGTAGTAAATCAAATTTTGCACTGTTCTCGTTTGTTTTGGTGGTGAATATCTCGACAAGAAAAGAGATAGACCCAAAGTTAAAGGTTTTTATTTGTAGAATACATTATGAAGTTAAATAAAATATGCAGAAAAGGTTATCTAATTTAAAATGTAAGGACCAAAAACATAAAAAACAATTTTTTTTTCAAAATATTTTTTTTTATACTTTTTATAAAATTTCCGTTAATATCTTAAATTTCATAAAATAATCAATTTCAAATAAGTAATAGATGTAAAATTTACTAAAAATTACTTCATATTTTACATTTTAGACTCGTGATATGCAGCAGGAACAGCATCCCAGTAAATGCCAAGGGTAAGATTTTACAACCCTTTTACTTTTTATGGATTTGAACAAACACATTTGCACTTTCAAAATACATATTTAAGCCTAAGCTTTCTAAACCCAGTGGATGAATGAACCCCCTCACTTTGCGACTAAAGCTACCAACATAACATACTCTCCGTGTTACCCTGCTTAGGGGCAGAGGGAGGCAGCAAGAGCCCTCTACCGTGCTCGATCTTAACAGAAAAGTACCAAATTCCTCAGTTCTGCCTTGAAAAAACAGTGCTCTCCTCAGCCAACTGTTATTCGACATTTTTAACACATGTGCCAGCTTTTTCCACCTCCTCTCCATAAAGGAAAAAGTGATAGACCTACGCCTTGTGCGCCGGCGTATATCGTTGTTCTTGTTGCGGTGGTACCATTTTATATGTACACAAAATTCTTCTTTGGATACTTTTTGAACCTGGGCTTCTATCAGGTACCAGAAGGTACTCACCAATAGGGAAGAATGAGCAACACACTCATGAGACATTTCATCTTGACTTTAAATGCCAATGCTTTCCACATTTTTGAGTTTGCTGTTAAAGCTGCCACAGCTGAGGTCACCTGTGGTAGTAATTATTGTTCCCAAGTATTAAATTTATCCAGCCGGGAGACCTAAGATACGTAATAGATTATAAATCTAATTTTGAATTGTTCTATACATAGTTCTTAATATAATTATCCAATTCCAGGTGTATTAGCTGCAAGAAATCACCTAAAGAAAACTTGATGGTAACCTCTCCAACTACATCACAGGTTCTTAAACAATTTTTTTTTTATTGTGTGAGTCTACTTCTGTATCAATAACAATAAAATTGTTTTTTGCAGTCAAGCCTTTTAACTTCATTGGGAGTTATTGTGCATATAGACACCGGATGGATAATGATGTCACTAAACAAACAACAGGTAAAAGTTTTATTAATATTTTTTGCACTATTGTATAATTAATATCCATAAAAGACAAAAAATGTTTCTATGCCAGTTATAGACTCGGAAACTATCCAACTGTTGTGCTCCAAAACGGTTTTATTATAAAGATAACAAAGCAGATATGGTTTAAGATCACTATCCATGTAAAACGCAAAAAAATGTTTCTACCTATGTCCAACATAGACACCATCCAACCGTCGTACAATAAACCGGTCTCATTTGAAAGATAATAATGCGAACATGGTTTTAAACCTCCGCATTTGTTGAAGACCTTGCAAACAAACACTGATCTGTCATTCTCATAAGAAAAGTTGTATCATTTGTGATTATTGCATTGATCAAACAATTATTATAGTGCCTCTGCCGGGTATCTGCTTGTTTACTATAAACAGGTTTGTTCAATTTTTTTTTAAAATCTATTTTGCAGATTACAACAATATCCCTTTTGGCTCATGGACTAACGGAGCTCTCTTCCACCTTGTGTGAAAACAAAGAGACAGATTCATCTCAAAAACCAGCCAGTGCTCCATCCGCCACTGTGGATGTGGGTGAACAAAAATCCTTGGAAAATATTAGCAATACTAGTGATGTGCAATCTACCAATGCAACAAAGTAAGTTTTTGATTATTTGCCGTCTCTTTCTTTTAATAAATAACATATTTCTTTTTTTTTTGATCTACATAGTGTCATTTTGATATACTTATTCAAATCATTAAGTTTGAGTCATTCAATTTTTTTAATAACACATTCCTACTCAAAAGGAGTGACAATTTTCGATGTTTAAGTGTAACAAAAAATTAAACTTGTTATACAGGATGACTAGGGGTTATACTAGGGCAAATTTGAAACAATTTTGTTCCCATTAACCAGGGTTTGCTACATTGATTCCCAGGCTCGGTTAATCCTTGTCTATGGGTAGATGGGGCTATAATACTGGTGTCGAGGAAATGACTAAGAATGCAATTTATGGTAAAAATATAAAATTTATTTAATTACCTAAATAATCAAAATTAAGGCAAATTTAAAACTTAAAATTAAAAACACATTAAACTAACATTATAAATTATTGTCCAAATGATAATTATTATGCACGATAACAGTCCATATTACTATAATTATATAAGAGAAGAGGAATAATCGTTGGGTCTTCACCCCATTATTTAGCCACTTTACACTTCAGAAAAAAACGAACTTCTTTGTGACGTAACCCATAGCGATCTGTCCGGACCTGCGCGTCATCGCTGCCCTGAGCCAAGCTTCCTACCCCCGCGCATCCTTGTGACCTCCACACCTATTGATCTTCAGGGTGGCAGGTAGATGCGATATTGGGGCTGCAGATGTTTTAGCAGACGAAAAATATTGTTACAGGTTGTTCACAATTTTCAGATTTAAGTCAAAAGATGGATAATTGAAAAAAAAATTATAAAGTTAAATAACTCGAAAACCACTGGCGTTTGACCCCTGGTTAATGGAAACAAAATTGTTTTAAATTTGCCCTAGTAATACCCCTTTCAGGGAATGTATCGAATTACCAGTCACCCTGTATATCACTATCCTTTGTGCTTAAAAACCAAAATTAAATTGATGAAACTATGAGGACTCCGCTTGTATGAACCCTTCACTACCAGTAGGTAGCAGTAGCTTACCCAGAAAAGCAAAAGGAATCATTTTGTTTTGAAACCACATTAATATGAAAACCCATTCAGCATATTATAGAACAGTCCTTAAATGACAATAGTCAGTGGGTCGAAACCGTCATACAAAGCACTTTTTGTATGGATGGCGACAGGTTTTAGTTACCAACATTGAAAAACAAAAATAATATCATGAATTGCAAACTTGTTGTTGCGACGCGACTGTTTATGTTTGAAAAACATCAAACTAAACTGAAATCTTAACGCCATTTTTAGCGGTCTGTTGTGTTATTGTATTATTTTCGAAGAGAATACAAAACCTACGGATTGAGTATTGAGGTCATTTTGTTGATATTCAAAGATAATCATAATGCGCAAAAGGTGTGTCATTTGTCATAAAAGTGATGAGAAAAATACCAATTGTGATGTTTATTTTTTTGACTTTTGTGATGATTTTTTTTATCACTTTTTTCAAAAATTTCAAATATTATGAATTAAAAATATGTGTACAACAAATATTATGTATTAAAACTTTTGTCAAAAGTGTTATAAATATCTAGTAGGTGTATAGATACTCTTGTGTAAATTTTTGTAAAACTGCAATAAAGCTATCATTAAATTAAATACTTTTTTTTTATCCAATGACTTATGAGAAATTTAAAATTGCTTGGGTATTGGGTATGACCATGACTGCCCGCTGTCACCGAGCTGTCAAGTACCAGAAAGGCAACATCACTATAATAAAAATTTTGTTTCAATGTTGGCTAAACAAACCAGTCAGTACATTTTTTTCATCTATGGAGTTGCGTCTCTTATCCGCAAGGTATTATATTCTCTTTGACAATAGTTTTCTTGTTCATACTAGGAATTTCTTTTAATTAAAGTACCTATGTTAATGGGAAATAGATTAAGTTATAATATTCCTTTTTTTTCTAATTAATATTTTTTTTTAAGAATTCAAAAAGGATTCAGCTATGAAGATAGTGGGATCAATGAAGAAAGTATTGCAGTTGAGGGTAAGAATATAAAAAAAAATCTAATTTAAAAGCAAGTACTTAACACTTTTTTAAACGATATTCAATAAGATTGTGATATTAATTCAAATAAATTTTCAGCTCCTGCTGTCCAAAGTAGCTCAGTTTTGGTTACATTCTGGGTACAACTGACTGTCTCTCGATTTACACTTAAATGCTATGCTATTGCCGTCAGATGTGATGAATTATCTATAAAAAGTTGTATGAAACAGTTTAATGTTCCCAAATTTAAATTGGTATTTGAAATTGAAGATATAATGGCAAGTTTTGACATGCATCCTGAGTATATAAAATTGAAATGCAAAATGGTGACAGCCAGCTTGAAGTATTTCAAAAGGTATGTTTCTATTGTGATTTATGATCAATGTAATGTAAGAGCTAGTAATATAATAACATTCTTTCTTGACGGTCGATATTGACACCAAGCAAACAACATCGAGCAAGAGCTAACACCAAGAACTAAAATTAATGTGCGATGACAGATTGAGTGTTCCAGAGTTCTAGTTCTTCTGGACCATAGAGACAAATGGATTCATAAATTTATCCCAGACATTGAACCATGGATTGCGTATACTGCACACAGAGGAATACCGCCAAGCACACCATCTTCAAGTGTGGTAGGTGGGAACTCGAAAGAAACGCAGAGTGGCGATTAATAAACAGGCAAGTCCAACCAGACGAGCTTATTAAAGTCATACTGGAAGGAAGAGAGGCATGTGAAGCAGGAAGCCAGCTAATAAACAATATAATGACCCTGAAAGAGAGGGATAAAAGGGCCCGAAAAGACTGAACTCTTAAAAAATAAATATGAAGCAATATCTACAGATAGTACCGCTGCAGTGGGGATGAAGAGGAGGGTTTTTTAGTCGGTAGGTCTGCCTGCATACAGGATTCCGGCACAACGTCCAATCCTCAAAAAAAAAAGAGTTCTAGTTCTTGCTCGTTGTTGTTTGCTCGGTATCAATATAAACAATCATGAAATAATGCTCTATTTCTAGCTCTTGCTCTATCTTTGGTTGGTGTAAACGCAAAATTAAGGTATTTTAAAAAATGTACCTCAAACAGAGTTTCATCACCCTGCGTGTTAAATAGTGTTTTTTCTATTTTCTGACCTTGGTAGTGCCAATTTCTGAACTCAGGCTCATTTCCTAGTTGCATTCTCATAATTTTCTAGTTGTTTTTTCATTTAGCCGGAATTAGCATCACATATCAATTTGGACTAAAAAAAACTTGACATCATGTTCATTCATTTTAGGAAATGGAATCATATAATCTTTAACATTATTTTCAGAGATCCCAATTTATTTACATGGATTTTAGGAGAAAATAATGGAGTAGTATTGCGTGGTAGAGAAAATGATGAACCCCTTAACCAAAATGAAGAAACATCATTCATTTTCATAACCCTTACATTCGCAAGGTAAATTATCTACAATCAATCTTTTGGTATAATTTTTAATAACCCACCTGATGTAGTTTGCTTGAAAAAAAATTATATCACCTCTTTCTTTGTGAGTAAATTTAGTTGAAAATTCTTGTTTATTTTCTTAGAAAGCCTTATTCATTTACTGCTAGATGATAACACCTCAAATAAATCTCCTGAAATTTCTAAACAGAACTGAACATTTTAGCATGTTATTTAATGGCGTTCTATGTCTATAATTACACAATATTAAGTACAAATGGTGCAATTTTTTCTGAACTAAATCAAAATCAGATGGGTTTTTACTTGAGCAAGTTACATATAGATACATATTGGAAAAGCCAAATTTATTGTTAATTATTGTTGTCATTGCCTCTTTAAAGGTCAAAAGAGCATGTATTTGCCAAGACTTGTATAGAAATGGCATATCCCATTTCCATGACAATTTGGCTCTTCTCACCTGTCAAACTGCCGAACCCGTACCTAGACTATTGAAGGATTCTAGAGGATTGAAATTTCTTGTTTTTTAGCACAAATTAAATCTATTTCTTTTTCATTTTTTCAGAAGTTCTAGTGTACATAACAAATGGAATGAAACTGGAAAGAAGATTGCAAAGAAATTTGATGTATGCATAATAGTGATCTGTCTTAACTGAATTAGTGGATATTATTATCCCCACTGTAATTGTACTAATTACTACTAATTTGTTTCAGACTGACGTAGGTGAATTTATATGGGAAATTGAAGTATCCGTTCAATCTTTGGATATAATACTAATTCAGGAGTGCATTCAGGCTTTTATGGTTACTTTTAATCCTGCCTTTTGTGGTGTACAATGTGACAGCAATTCAACTGATAATAGTTGTGAAGAAAAAGATTCATCCATTATATTTTCAAGGTAATTTTTTTGATAAATTCTACTAATTATTTATTCAACAAAAATACTGGGTTACGGACGAACTTCCCATTTACATATAGGAGTATAAACTTGAAGCGGGTGGTAGTGTAGCGGTTCAGTCGCCGACATTCAACTTAAAATTAGTATATTCGATTCCTGGTGCTGACCATTTTACTCTTCATAGAGACAAGCTTTGTGTCAAAAGTATATTTACGTCTTCAGTTTGGGTGAGCCCAGATTCATTAAAAAAAAAACATTAAGTATGGCTCATTATTCTTATTTTTATTATTGCAGGCCTGAAATGTGGAATGCGGCAGTATTTCCTTTATGTTATTTTACAAGTCGTCAAGTACGAGTTTTTGTGCCATCAATCCACAAGAACAACAGTAATAACCATGATGTAATTATTTTAGAAGTGAGTTTTTAATTCTCTATAACCTTAAATCACCATTCCAATTATTATTTAGCTTGTTTTAAACATTCATTAATTTTCCATATTAATTTTGATAGAAAAGTTTGTTGTCTTAAATTTCTAAATGAAAATTAGAAAATGTACCATTTTAACTAGGATGGCCATTGTAGACTTTTGTCTTTTTCCATCACAAAGAGAATCTATCTCCATTCTTTCTTATGTTCACTTTATCTCCCTCTTCTTATGCTTATGATATACTTACATTTTCTTTTATAACTTTCCCTTTTGCTTATAATTAAACCTAAAAATATTAACTATTAAAAATAATAATAAAAAATTCAGTTACAGATAAGTATATATTTTTTCAGATAAACAAACTCTGGATATCCCCTACGGCTGAAAATCCAATATGCAGGTACACTTTAAACTTTTCTAATATTTGTCTCAAATTGGTCAGTGGTACCAAATTAGTGCTGCCGGCTCTACTATCACCTTTGTATAGGAAATCATCATTAAAATTTATTCTCATTTGTTTTAGGCGCACACTACGTCCAGATTTGTATGAGCTGGCTGCTCGAGAATCTTGGTTAGGCTTACCTGGAGGACCATTGGAAGATCGACAGACTCAGCTCGCTCTAAAAGGCATTTCAGTGTATACTTGTCAATTGAAAAATATTGCACAAATGGAGGTATGATCTTTTGATTATACTGAATAAGCCCGAATTTAACTCAACTCCGAAATTTTCATAGCAATATTTAGAAAAAAAAAACAATTAATTCATAAAACAGTTCAAATATTGTAAAATTCAATTGGGGTTCAATGTCTTTATTTAGGTACCTATGTAATTATAAGTAATAACACAAATTTCAATAAATCCATGTAATGTGAAATAAAATCAATTTACTGTAAATAACAAAAAAAAAAACAGAAATCCTTATTCAAAATCTTTCAGAATGAGAACTCATTAATGTCTCATCCTCGGTATCATCAGTATTTTCATTACCGCTTGCTTAAATACACTAAACATTTAATGTCTTCGTCTGTTTATATAAATCATTGTAAATGCAGTATTCCTTGAAAACTGTCAATTCATTTTCGATTCTCTGCCGCGCATTAGCAATATATTCTCTTAAAAGAGAAGCTGTGGGTTTTTTTTTAATTTCCTGAAATTCAATGAATTAAAACCTTGAATTTTGTGAAAATATCACACAGTATTCGGGATTTACTGTAGTATGAAGCATAACATCATAGTTGTTACTAAATACATATTTATCTATTGATAATAATTTTTAGGAACCAGAAGATTCTGCAGTTAACGAAAACCCAGCTTTAATCTGGAACAATTCAACTATCAACCCTACAACATTGTGTTCAGATCAACTGCACACAATCATTAACAAGTATTTTACAAGTTAATAATGTCTTTTGTTTCATTTATCACTAAACGAATACTCTGTCCTTAATTTAGTTTTATTTTCAGTATGAATGTTCATATCGTCCTTGCTCTGGCTATGTTCCATAAGACGACATTAGTTAGTGGTCCAGCTATTGATATTGGCTTCATGACAGATCTAGAAATAAATATGTCAGTTGCACAATTGGCATTGATATCTTCTATTTATTGTGAATACAAAAATGTCATGACATCAGTTAAAATGTCTTCCAAGTATGTGCATTTTTTTTTATATATATTCAAGATTATACACATTTTTTGTTATATGCTTTCACAGTAGTGGTTATATTTTTACAGGGCAGCTGGCATTTTGGAATTTTCCGATGAAAAACATTGTCCCTTCAACAGATATATTGCTAAATTTGTTTTGATGAATAGAACAAAAAGGATGCAACGAGAAAATAAATCCAATACTAAAACATTTAAACCCTCTAACAATAGTGATGATGGAGTCTTTAACCAAAAAACAGCTGAGAAGCCTAAAGAAATTCGCAGCATGTGGGGATTAATGAAACCAGAGAAGAATGTGAAGTATGTATGCATACATCGTAGAATTCAAATTCAAGTTCTATCTATAAAGAAACGAAATATTAATTAATTTATTTATCATTATTTTAGGGAAAATAAAAATACCTATTTTGATCTTGTATGTACTCTAGGAAAAATTAAATTTATATATTATAAAGAGATAGAAGAAAATATTAAAAAAGTAAGTACAGTTGTTGATTCTAATATAAAAAAATATATAATACCTACATAACAGTAATGGTACGCTTAAAGGAAACTTTTTACTCGTATTTTTTACAGGACACCCAAAATAAGAGAACCATTCCTTTATTATACACCATGCTACATCAACCAAATTTCTTCATTTCTATACGTCAATCAAAGATGTTGATGCAGGTATGTAAAAATGCAATTTTAATATAACAAAATTGATTGATTGATTCATGAAAAAAAATTACCTCTTAAAATCGAACACTTGTTTTCATATACGTATCAAATAGTATATTCTATATGTAAGATCTAGTCCTAGAAAATGGCATAAGAATATTTGGAATGTTGTCTTCAACATAGTCAATTGCCATTAAATAGAGACAGCTTAAAATGGATATAGTTTTTATCCTGGGGCCATCTATTGATTAGCAGCAGCTAATAAAATTCAGGAGCTCCATTTTCCAACAGATGTATCTGTGTTGAATTAATAAAGAATATATAACCGATCTCGTTAGCCTAGTTGTATAGGCGTGGACTTCAGATCACGAGGTCCCAGGTTCGATTCCCGGTTGTTTCAGAGTTTTTCTAAGTGTTTTTTCACTTGAAATTTCTACCCCGGGTTGGCCTGTGTCAGATTGTACGGGACTGGTCGACTAAAAAAAAAATGCCTCACGCAAAAAGTTTCGCTGGCTATACTGACACTTGTATAGAAAAGTGTTAATTTATTTAATTACTACCTACAGTACTTATATACACATACATGTTACGAACGTATTATGGTTGGGTCGTTTGGCCCAGTGGCTAGAGTGATTCAAATCCTGCAGAGGGGCATGAGATTTATTTTTACTGCATTCAATAGTTGGTTCTATATGTTTAACCAAATAATTGGATAAAGGCAGTCTGGTAATAGTAATTCTTTTTATGTTTCAGGCGTCTATATTTTCTGTTCAATTTTCTTTGAGCAATAAAACATTAAAACACATTCCTAGTTCAAATGACTTTCATTTACATCTATTAGAATCAAAGGCTGGTATCCCGGACCCTACAACTGGAATTTCACCTCCTTTAATTTTGATGAAGATTGAACAAAGTAAAACAAATATTATTATTGTATTTATAAATTAAGTCAGATTATAAGAAAAATATTTAATTATTTTATTATGTTTTGCAGATTCTGGGCCTAAGTCTACTGCAAATTTCTCTATAAATTGTCCAGTACTATTTCATGTATCGGAAGAAAAAATTGATGCCATAAAAATCATAAACCAATTCGTAAGTCAAATGAATGTCATTGTCATATTTTTGTTTATCAAAGTACATAATTATATCATAATATAAATTTTTTAAGATGACAGAAGCAACTCACTCGTGTACTTTATTGACAAACGAAACCGCCAATAAAGAAAGAAGCGAAGAAATTTTTAAAGAAACATTTGGTAATTATGTTGTCTCCTCATTTTTGCCCATATAATGTTTGATTTGATTTTATATATGTTTATGTATTACAAAATAAATAATCCTTAATTCAAGAAATTATTTTAATCTGATTATATATTGGAATATAAATCCAATAAAACTTGAATATACCTTCACGAAAAGAATTGTCAAATCAAAAAAAAATCAATCAAATCAACTTACTTACCTAGTTTGTACTATTTTTTATTTCCAAAACTGTGAGCAACCCGCTTATTAAACTTTTGAATAAGTATCTATTTAATCATCATAATTTAATAAGAAGTGGAAGCAAAATATGTTCATTACTTTGAGTAAATGTAACATAATTTGGATGATATTTTAATAACCAATATATTTTTAGGCATAGGAAAAAAGCTATCTAAATCAGCAAATTTGAAAAAAATGAAAATTGTATATTTTTTCTAGGTTCGCTTGCCACATTGAAAGTGTCCATTGCACCAACAACAATTAATTTTGAAAAAACAGAAAGCGCAGTGTGTTCTTTAAGTTTCTCGTCGTTGAAATTAGAGTCGACAATTAATTCTCGTACAGAAAAAGTTCACACAATTGGATTGATGGAATCCTTTATCGTAACATTGAATGTTAGCGAAATAAATTTATATGAAATAATTATAGCTCCGTGGACTATAGGGTTAGTTTGCAGTTTCAGTTTTTAATAATTTTGAACATCATTCGATGCCATTGATGGAAACTTTCAAATCTAACTGATTTTTTTTCTAGAATGGAACTGACTGTCTCATGGGAACCATGGAGAGATCTTCAAACAGATCTAAAACCTGTATTTCAATTATTTTTAGACACAGATATGTTAGTTGTCCGTTTTGGAATCAATGATATTGTTATATTACAAGAGTTTATTGAGTATTGGTCGACTGTAATAAATAAGGTAAATAGCGACTAATTTGCCATTTTAATTTTGAGTTAATGTGTAAATGCAAGAAGTGAAACGGATAGCAGTTTATACCTACAAATACCAGGTATTCGGCCAACGTAGCCGCTGAATAACAAATATTCATCTGCTGAATATCTGGCAGAACGTTTCCATGGGTAGACTGGGTCCAGTTTATGTCTTTTCAATATTGATAAGCAAAGTTAACCTTTAGCTCCTTGTATAGTATGTATTCCACAAAAACTATCTTATAATATTTAATGTATCAGCATAAAATATATGGTTTTGGAATCTATTTTATAATATAACTAGCTTTCCTGACAGATGTTGTGCTGTCCTTACTATGAATATTAAATTCTCATTTGTATAATGATAAATTAATTAAGAGCCGGACACTTAAAACACCAAACTGAGTTTTGTCCCCGCTTCCCCGCGCACACCTCGTCATATTGTGCGTGAGACAGGTTGAACTTTCTTCTCGCTGTCTCTGTCACTTAACCACCCTGCTGACACAATGATATTTTGTTCATTTCTTTATCCTTAGTTAAAATGCAATCGGAGTCAGGGTTGGCAGCCAAACCATGAATATCAGGTTAATTAATACATTTAAAGTTGGTGTCATGTCAAATAATGGATATTTTTCAAATTAAATATAATGAATATTTATAAATAAAACTAACTTTGCAGTATTACAATTGATTACATTTTTTATCCGAAATATAATCTATTGTAATACTGCAAAGTTAGTTTTATTTATAAATATGTATAATGACTCAGTATTACAAAGTTGAAAATAGTGTGTTTCAAGAATTAAATATAATGAAGTTCTATAAGTTTTGAGTTTGAGTTTACCATTTGAGTTCGTGTTCGTTGAGTGCGTATTTCGACGAAGTTGAGTGACTTTAATAAGACCAACTTTTTAATAGCTTATTGAATAAACGCACATGAGTTTTGTTTTACTAAAGTACACTCTTCTCGGTAGGTATAGCCGGCGGAAGTTAATGCTTAAAGCATTTTCTACCAATCAATCGGTCCCGTCCAATCTAAGACAAGATTCAAACCCCGAGTAGAGGTTGGCTTCATTTAAGTTTATTTTCTTTTTATTTTTGTGTAACATAAAAACTTTTTTGTTCATATAATATATTGTAGGTACGTATGTAGTTATAAACCAATTACTATATTATCAACGTACTATTTACGCAATTTTGTTGATGATAGGTTCTTTAGCTACCGATAAAAGTCAAGAATTATGTGGTAAAAACTTATTATATCTAATTAAGATATTACGATAAAAAATACGTCAAAACGTAATTCTATAATATTATTTTATGGAAAAAAAAATATTGAATTTAAAAATATTAGTAAAGAAAAAAATGTAGAAGGGAAAAAACATGTAAAAAATAAAGAAATATAAAATTATTGACAACCATGGATTCTCACAAATATTGCATTTAGCCCCAAATGACCAACATTAGAAAGTGGAAGGTTTCTGCAGAAAAAAACTACAGAGCACAGAGCGACACGTCTGCCCGCCACAACGTTCTCTCACGAATGAAGAATTTTAGGATTTGTATGGAGCGTATACAGTTTTTGTTTCTAAAGGAAAAGGTCCTAAGCGCCCAATCACTTTTTACCGATTAATTACAAAACTATATTAAATAGAAATAAAAAAAGACGATGGTTTTGAAGAAAATTAAAAGACACGCATTTTGGTATATTTTAAAGCGTTTTTTATTGAGTAGATAGCCTAAACCGTTATGATTTATAAAAATATAGAGCAAACTTTGATTTTTTTTTCTATCGAACTAAATTTGGAAAATATAAATTCAAATTGGAAGACTTGATAGCCAAAGCTCTAACTTAAAGCACACTTCCTTTTTTGTTGTGCTACGATACCTATTAAGGGAACAACGTTTATATAAAAACAGACATTTTCGAGTGTCCGGCTCTTAAGTACCTATTTAATCATTATAATTGCAATGCAACGATGCATCCGTTTTGAATTATGTCACATTCTGACAAAGAAAAGTTGATAATCTCAAAAGTACTATGAAGGTTATCTACATCAGGTTTTCCTAAATTTTCTAATATTCCACGTAACTTTCTTAATTTTTTTATCCTTCTCCAATAGCAAACACAAAAATATAATCAACAAAATTGGTCCAGCTTTTGCGTGAGGCGATGACCAAGGGAAATAGAAGTATATAGAGAGACCATATTATATGGCTCAGTGACAAATGTTGTATCACTTACATCCTTAACCTACTTCATTTCTAATCGCTCACAAGCAAAAAAATATAGGTATATGGTTTTATGTTGGTTTTTTTTTCATATTTTTTCAGAAAGTGCAATCTAAGTCTGGAAAGAAAGTGAAGAAAAATTTGAGGAAACCACCAAATTTTTGGTCTCAAACGTCTGCTAACGATCAACACTATAAGGATGATTTACGGTACATTGCTTTGATTTTGTTGACAAACTTTTTTCTAATAAAAAAAGGCATTTAAATAATATTTGTTTGCATTTCATTTTTAGGGCTGGAGCTTTTAAATATGTAAATTGTATCACGGATACTGTTCCTCTTCCTTATCAAGTCATCATTGGACAGCGACAAATTTCTTGGTGCTATCCACATCCTAGAGCTGTGACCCATCTTTATAGTTACCCTTTACCATTCCAGGTACATTTATATATATATATATAATATTTACAAATAGACGAACCTTTGAAATACTAATGTAGTATAAACTTATGTAGTATAGATGAGAGCTGGACGTGCAATATACGGAAAGACTCAGTGGCATATGGAAGGGTATGAGAATATTAGGAAGAAATGAGGTATGGAAGTTAGTGTTGTTACAATTTAAGATGATAATATGGGCATGTTGAATTACAAAAATAATTTATGAGGCTGAAAGTAAAGGTGTAAGAAGGGCTGTTTGATGGAGAATGACGTGGATCGAATACAATGATTTCGTCTTCGAAGAAAGCCAGGTCAGAAGTAAGAGAAATAGGAGGGGTTGTGTGATAAATAATAAGCGAAAGTAGTGTGCTTGGATAGAAAAGGCTGGAGATCTATTAATTCTCATGGTGATGATTTAAGTAATACTATTGTTTAAATTACCATGTTTAATTATTTTGTAAAAACTTAAGTCAGATGATTTTATGCAAAAATTTAACATTACTAGGTGTACAAAATAAATATATGTACAATGTAATAATGTTTTAAACATATTTTTTTTAGCTGGAGGCAGGTGTTGATTTCACTGATACAGTTGTTTGTATCTTACAATATTATTCAGAGATAACGCATTCTTTTATGTTTTATGCCAAATTTTATATTCGTCAAGATCAAGCTATCAAGTTGGATCTCCCCATCAACAATCAAAGTATGTTATACTTATTTTCTCAAATAAAAATTAAGGTTCATCGAAATGTCAACATATTGTATCTTTGTTTCTTCTAAGTATTTTGCTTGCCATCTCTCATATATATCTTCTTCGATGCATTTGAATTTAATGTTATTATCATTCAAGATATGAGGCTAGCATCAGTATGGAGAATTGAAATGTTGCTGCCATCAGAAAATACCGAGAGTCTATTTAAAGATGACTGCTGTTCATTTGACAAAATGAAATACTTGAAAACTTCTTCTTTGAAACAAAGAGTAAGAATAATGTTACTTTTGTCAATCCTTTATACATACTCTATACTTAACGTTTATTCATATCTATCTACTCCAAAGGGACTGACCTTGTTTATTTTTTTATGAAATATTAACATAGGTATATAACTGCTATTTTTTTCCTTTTTTAGCAGCCATATAATATATTATCTGTATATTTAAATTATTTACAAATGCTGTAAACATCACATAAAACCATTAACTTTTCATAACAAATATTACACTGCACATCTTTGTCACATCCGTCATATTTATCTCGTGGCATAACCAATCTGCACACAAGATAATATACATATAAATAAAGACTAACATATAAAATATAAATCCTTTGTTTTCTTCTTTTAGCAACCATATATTGTATCAGATGTAAGTGCCACAGCTTTACCAGTTAGTCCAAAGATGCTTCCTGGATGTTTAAGAGTTGATTCATATTCTACACCCAATGCCCTACCAAATTTTCAGTTTGCTCTTAGATGTCCACAATTGAATGTCAACTTTTATAATTACAGTAGAAAATTGTAAGTTTAAAATTTTATTAATAAGGCTAAGCAGTATTATGCCTATTCACTACAGATACCACTTTTTTTTACAGAAAATATGCTTCATGATGATTGCATACATCAACTTATCAAGTACTCATTTGGCACTAAACCCATTCATTATTCAAATCTTTGCATAATTTTGTAATTTTTCAGAACTACTTTTTCACACTGTGACAAAGGCAAACTTTTCACTTTAGATAATTCATGCCCACCTAAATATGTTTTCACTGCAATTAATTTAAAGAAGAATTTTATTGAAGGATTGTTGTGGAATAAACATACTGGGATTGTCAATATCAACACGGATTTAAAGTAAGTTTTATTTTTTTTTATCTTTATTGGTCTCTGAATTCCGAGATTCATGACAACTATGATGCACCCTCAAACATTTCTTCCTTTCCTCTTAGTACTAATGATAATACTATGGAATATGGTCTATTGTATGCTTGATGAGATCACCGGGGTTATTCATGAAAAGTATAGAATATGTAAAATATTTGAGACTTAAGTCATTTTCGGGTCTCAAAATATATGTTAATTTTGGAACTTTAACATTGGGATTTTTCATATTGTGTTAATTGGAACATTCCACTCGAAATACCTGACTATTTTGTACCATTTCATTAATTTTCTAGTTTTATAGCTATTTCCTACTAGTTTTTTAATATGTAAGTATACCTTTTATTGTAAGTATTTAAAAAAAAAATCATTACCTACTTATTAATTATTCATATACTATTAATCTCCCGATTTCAGTGTGGACATTTTGAACAATAGTGATTTTTCGTTATCTCGAGCTATATTGTGCAAAAATAATAGTGGCATTATATGGTGGGGTGGTAAAAATGTTCAAGAGGATACTGCAGCAGATATTTTGATAAAAGACGAAATTGTTGGAAGTTCTTTGATTAATGGCGTTTCATTTACTATTGACACAACTGAGTTGAAAATAGCATCCCACATGATTAACACCATTGTTGTATCTACCAAGGTATTATTTTTATATTATACATTTTTTTACTCATCATGCTGTGTCCATTGTGAGTTTGGCAGAGAGAACGGATCTCCACCCCAAACGTTCTTTCACTTCTTCCACTGACATAACATTTCTAACACAACCCTCCATATTTATTTTTTTCTGACTTGGCCTTTGATGTGTTTGATCCACGTCATTATCAGTCGACCACGCCTTGCACCTTTTCTTTCAGCTTTATATTCTCTTTTTTATTCTTTTAACATGCCCAAACCATCTCAACTTATGAACTTTCATCTTTATAACGACACTAACTTCCATACCACATTCCTTCTAATATTCTCATTCCTTTCCATGTCCCAGTGTCTTTTCACATGTTCTTTGTAGAGCTCTCATCACCTACTGCATTTATACTATACTCTTCTTTCTTCATCCATGTCCGTGTTTGACATCCAAACATCATTGATGGTAACAGGATTGCTTCTATGCACTAGTTTTTTAGCTTTTAGTGAGATGTAGTTGTTTCTCATAATAGTTTTTCACCATGATGCTACCAGCCGCTTTCATACTGTAACCATACAATTTCTTGAACCTAATCATAATCACTCTTTTAGAGACACGAAATTCCAAAATTTTGTTCATATTGTCGAGGTGTGCTACGTATAGAGGATGTTATACACCGTTATATTATAAAAAATGATACATGTGTCGCTTTACGCATAAGTCAAGAGAATACAAACGAAACACTTTTGTTACCACCAAGAATGGCAACACTATATCAATGGTACCAATTCAAGAAACCCCATTTGATTACATTTGAAGCTCATGATGGTGACTGGAAAACCGCAGCAGGTAATTGAGTTATGATTTCTTCAAATTGGCGCTGTAAATCTCAAATTGTTTTTTGTTTCTCTGATATTCTGTAAAAGCTGTTGTATCTTTAAAATAAAATAAAAAAAAAAAAAAAAAAAAATGATAAACAATTTTAGTATCATGATTCATTTGGAGAAATTATAAACTGTTATGCAATTTTGTAGGTTTACAGATTGATGAGTGTGGAATCCAGCAGTGTAGCTTAGTTGGTGAATTAGGATTGCCATCTCTAGATGCTGTTGTTTATGTTGAACCATTAGGTCCTTGTCATCGTTCAGTAACTTTATCTGGCTCCTTAATCATATTTAATTTATTAGATGAAAAAATAGAGTTCAAGGTAAGAAATTTTAATATCAACTTTCATATGTAGGTAATTTGTATTTTAATACAATAATGAAACATTGCAGCTTTTTGAACAGTTGGTTCATTCCTATTCAAAACAGATATTTTATATCGTCAACATTTTTCCATACAAAGGTGTCGGTATAGTCAGCGAAACTTATTGCCTGAGGCAATTATTCCTAGTCAACTGATCAGTCAATTATTCTTAGTCAATCGAACTCTTGGGTGTTCGAACACTTGAAATTTTATTGACTGGAATTTATTTAACTCTTATTTCTATTTCATTTCTTATAGGCATAAAAATTTTGAAAAAAATTTAAAAATCCCTAATTTTTATACCTCTTTATCAGCCTATTTACATCCATTGCTGGACTTATTTTCCATTCCTCTTTTTCCTGATCGTTTATTATTCCTGTACGGCTTAATTTCAGTCAATTTTAATAAACCTTTTTACATTCATAAAACACTATAAACAGGATACAAAAAGTCAAGCCATTTAAACAACAAAAGGCTTGGCCTGTATATTTTGTGTCATAATCGAATCTATTACACACTTTTAGCTGTATCAAAAGAAATCCAGCGAGAGAACAATGGTTAGTCCAGTGTTTTTACTTGAAGAAAAATCTCAGCATCCCTCCTTATTTGTTGATACTTCTTGTGAATCCACATTCAGGTATTCCTTTTAAATATTTGTCAAAATTATGGTGATTTATATGTACTAGTTAATAGATGCGGCAATTGGAACCAAATTTTCAAAATATTTTACATTATAGGATTCACATTGCTAATTCGGCTGCTGGTTGGACAGGAGATATTCCATTAAAACCAACTGCTAAGGAAACCTTACCATGGTTGGTCAAAGGTAAATGGATTAAGAGTTTTTATGGGTACCGATTAAAGTTTCTTACCGTATCACTTAGAAACTTCTGCTAACCTTACTTTATTTTAGTGCCAGTCAAAGCAGAAATGGAATTTATATGTCTCTGGTGCCGTGTACAGTCTGATTCTAAAACTAAGAGAATCCTTGTTACTTTGTCTCCTTTATACATGATTCGTTCCCACTTCCCCACATCAGTAGAAGTAAGTTATTATTGTATATTATTATACCTACATTAATTTTCAATTTCAATCTGTGTGATACATTCCTTAAATTATTTTTGTATTTCGTGGGATTTTGAACGTGTCGAAGATTTCCATAATTTTAAATTAAGAGGATTTCATAAAATTTAACTTAAATAGCAAACGTAGTTAATATAAAGTTATCGCACTAAGCCAGCCCCTCGAAATAGGAGTAGATGACGGTCATGAGCCCAAAATGGTTAAAATTTGAAAAAATTTTCCTTTTAAAATTGAACACTAGTTGATTAAATGATTGCATTAAATAATAATTGATTGTATATGGTAAAATAATTTTATTCAAATGACCATCATGAGTTTTCTGTACATATGGCATTCTGTCAACCCAATTTTTCATAACTTTCCCGTATTTCATCAATAGCATACTTTCAATACTTTTAATTGCTTAATCATTGTTGGGTTATCAGCATATTATACTTATATAACTTAACATATCTCTAAAGAAAGAAATAAAATTGTACTTTACTAGATTAATTGGCTTAACCTACTAAACACAAATGTCAAAAATGCCAAAAATATTACACCATTTATATATCATCCATGTTATATTTCACTGTAGGGGCATACTCTTACGGATTATCACAATTTTAATTAATTATTTATGTACCTAATGCCAACAATTTCAGGTTAAACTAAAGTCGCAACAAGCAAAACAAAACATATTATGCGTTGTTATTGGAAAAGGCACAATACAACCTTTGAAGTTGCCTGGAACCACTGATACACAACATAATATTATTTTCCAAGACAGGTAAAAGAATTATAATTTTAGTCTAACATATCCACCCAAATCACCATACTACCAAATACACATTAGAAAAATTGAAAGGGTGCAATTTCCATCTTGTTGTTTTTATTAATTATGACAAGCAGGATAGCAAAATTTTAGTTTTAATGGTTATTAATAATATAATATAATAGTTACCATTAATGGTTATTAATAATAAATACCACCAAGCAATTGAATGTACTTCTCTCCAAACAATTGAATATTTTGGTTTTTGTATTTCTATAGACTTTTGAAGAAGGAAAAGATCCCAGATAAAATTATCTTTGATATGCAATGACCATATATTGAAAGCAGACCAGTGCTTTATATAATAAACGCATATTCGAATAAATGGCTCCCTTTTCATAGACGCTCTTTAGGAGAACATACTGCTTCTAGAAGAATATAATATAATTCATTGTTTCCTACATTGATCTATGGTTTTATTATAATATGCTTGTTACAGGTTCGCCAATGATAAGAGCTATGTAGAACAAAATATTCCATTTTCCTTTGATCGTGATTTATTTAAGAAATCTATGTCTAATTGTGATTTTGACAAGTCATTGAAGAACTTACAAAATTGGTAATATATCAAACCTTTTTTCAAAGTAAAATTTATTTATTTACATTTTTGGTATTAAAATTAACTATTATTTATTATTTTTTTAGGTTGAAAAAACCTCAAAATTGGTATTACATTGAAAATGAATGCGAAAACTTCAAACACGTTAACTTGTATTCCATGTATCCTGCAGAAATACATGTAAATATATTAAACTATTTGTATGATATATACATTATTTTTGAGATGTCCTAATACTATGTAATTTTATTTTTAGGTAAGCTTTAGTTACGAAGTTGAATCTATAGATTCTGTTATCATTGAAATGACACCATGGACGTATTTTTGTAATTATTCAGAAATAGAATTATCATTATTTGATATGAATAAAATAGAAATGTGTACTCTTGAACATAGATCTATGGCAACACCTCCAGTTTCAAAACTTATTGTGAGTATTTAAATTTTGATGCAGTCGTTCTGCAGTAAAAAAAAAAAAAAATGTAGGTATTACATTTTTATTTTATTCAATATTGTTTTTAGCCCCATTTTTACATGGCGATTATAGAAGAAGGATTTCATCATTTATCAGCACCATTGGCCATTACTACTGATACGGATGAACGTACAGATGATGGTGTTGTTGTAATAAACTTAACTAAATCCTTCTTAATTCATTGTATTGAAACTGTAAGTATCTTGGGTTTATAGTGAAGTTTATTACTTCTACTACATTATGGGTATTATGTGAATTGCTTGTTATCTATAATTTTTTCTATCTAAATTTTGTTTTTAATATTGCAGATAGCAGTCTTCAGTGTATCCCATGAAATAATGAATTCTATTAACATATTTAGATTTTCAACTGCATATGTGATGTTAAATCGTACAAAATTAGATTTGTGGGTAAGTTGCTACAGAAACATGCTAGCGAAATTATATAATATGTTGTCTTCGATCTAAAAGTACACTTCACATAGCAGTTCTCAAACTATGTTGAATAATTAATTATTATGCTATTTGTTGATATATTTACCGATTTCATTAAATAATTTATTTCTATGGTGATTTCATTTACCAAAAGGTGCTTTAAATTAAAAAAAGGAGAATTGGTTAATAATTTTAAAGTGTTATACATGTCAAAAAGTTTGGGAACCGCTTGACACATAGTTAACTTATACCGTATTAGCCCTAATAGATTTAATGTAACTCCGAAATTTTTATTAAGATGTTGAGAAAAAAATTTAATTTTCAATGAGGTATCTTTATTTAGGTAATTATATGTAAGTAAAAACATAGGTTTATTCGTCGATTTAATATAAACATATATCGTAATGTGAAACAAATGATTGCGTAAGAGATGTTAACACGCGGAAACATAAATATTTACATTATCCACACATGCTTAACCCCGAATTTGGGGCTAGTAATATGTTTCATAAAATTAAATAGTAAAAAAAGATTGCATTTCATTCGGGGTAATACAGTATAGTATATAAGATGATGCATAGGCACTTGGCAAGCATTTTTTCTTTCAGAAATCTGTTTTGTTCAAAATTTTACATGCTATGTTTTTTGCATGGATAACTTGATATATCACAATTTATTTTTCTTTTTAAGGTTGTTCCATTGGCTGTTCCAGTAGATTTCTTTGAAAATTCTACAAAACTAGATCTTCCTACAAATATCATCAATAATTCTGATCAAGTTTTACGAGCTGCAAGTGATGACAGGTAAAAATATACATATATAAATAAACTTATCTTGTACCTACAGATAATAGAGAAAAACTACTGATATTTTAATTTGATTTATTTTAGTCATGAAGGACAATCAATCACACATTTCTTTTTGCCAACATCTACGAAAATGGATAATACAAAAGTCTATGAAGAAAGTGATTTTGCATTTTATATTTGGTTAAGTTGTTCTGAAGACAGGAAATATTTTGGATGCCCAATTAGATTAGACAAATTTACTTCCAGAAAATGTCTGTCGTTAAAATGTAAAGATGAATCTGTAAGTTTATTCAATATTCGTTCAATTATTTAAGATCAGGGAATTTAAGAACATCTTTAAAAAGCCTCATTTTAGGAAAGCAATGAGTGAGTGGCCTTTACAAAAGATTTTTATTTTTAATATTATTTTTGTTTTGATATACCGAAGGTCGTGGCTTCAAAACTAACTTCTTAGTGTGAAATATATTTTTGATCAGGGAGGAATAAAAAAGTAGCATTACCAATGTAACATTCTTTGAGACAAATGAATAGCATTCATTAAATAGGTTAAATTGAAAACGTTTGCAATATTATTTAGTAATATTGAAAATTGATTTTTCTGTGTATGACGGCTATTAAATTGCGGGTCCGCTTTTTTAGGAAATCATTGCATAACTGAGTTATAAAAAAAATTTGCATCAAAAATATTAACCATGTGAAGATGTTAACTGTGATTTCAAAAAATAAAAAAAGGGAAGTATTCTAATTTATATGTTAATTTCAGATTCCTTTGACAATCAACTTTAAAAGAGAAAATGATCAGACATTTATAGCAGTCAGTGAAGATCATTCACCTCAATTTCTGATACAGAACAACACTGATGTTTGCCTAGCTGTTGGTGAATCAGTCATTAAATTTTTGCCAGAAAATCAAATCATTGAGGTATGAATTCAATTGAGACTTTAGTACCTATAAAGAAAAATATTTATATAATTTGACTATTTTATTAATTTATTTTTTAGGTAACGGAGGAATGCGATATTTACAATTGGCATCATCAGATTGATGTGGGCGTGAAAATTTACTACACTACACCGCTGCTTACTAAAACATTCCCAGATATGCAGAGTGATTTGAACAGACCAACTAATCATTTAAGTTTTGCAGTAGTCAATTGTGATGGTGAATTTATTTTTTTATATTAAAAAGCTGGTTATCTGGCATGATGCTGCCACTAAAGAACAAAAAAAAATATAATATTGAAAGTTTTTGTTAATTTTTAGACAAAGTATTATTAAAGAAATATGAATGGTCTACACCAGTTAATGTCAGTATTACCAGCTCAGAACAATGTGTAAAACTACCTGGATGGAACAAAGATATCAAAGTATCTGTTGAATCCCACGTACATTCTACTTATATTACACTTGATAATATTTCTCAGGTTAGCATTTTTCCATGTCATTAATTCTTTCGTTTTAGAATTTATAGTTACCAAGTTTTGGTATTATTAATTTATGATTAAGATAATAGTTGATTGTAAATATCCAATCCAATCCAAACTCCCTTTAGACCCCACTTAGGGGCATAGGGAGGCAACAAGAGCTCTCCATTGCGCTCGATCTTGCGCAACGTTAATGACCTCCTCCCACACCATGTCCATATTCCTCAGCTC
Source organism: Mystacides longicornis (assembly GCA_963576905.1). NCBI lineage: Eukaryota > Metazoa > Arthropoda > Insecta > Trichoptera > Leptoceridae > Mystacides > Mystacides longicornis. Next base: position 13,893,272 of record OY756429.1, on the reverse strand, counting down.
TGCCTCGAAGGAGCGGAACACAGTATGAGAGGGTCTTCCTCGTCTCCGGGACCCTGATGGGAGGAAGAACAGCGCTCTCCTCGGCCAACTGTCATTCGGCATCCTTAACACATTGTAAATATAAACAATTTAAATCAGTGGTTCTTAACAGAGTTGTAGGGTTCACCGAAAAGGATTAGGAACCGCTGCTTTAAATAATCGTTTTCTACAATATTGTTTAAATTGTTGAATCATTACCTTTTTAGGTTGACATATCCGCAGGAGTCATCAGATCTCGGATTGTGGACAGAGACCAAACAGTTCAAAATGAGTTGGATGAAATTTTTAAAGTTCTACCACCTCCCGTTGAAAATTGGGAACAGTCTTATTTTGATGTAAATATTAATTACAGTATAACATAACATTGAATTAGAATTAACACTTTTTTATACAAAGTTATCAGTGTAGCCGGCGCAACTTATTACGTGAGGAAATTTTTCATAGCCAACTGGTCTCTTCTTGTCTAAGACAGGCCAAACCGGGGTTGTAATTTCAAGTGAAAAACACTAATTTTTGTATTTCATGCGACTTCACTCGGTCACACACAGGACGGTGAAACTCTATGTACTTGAGGAGCATTTTTTTATCTTCTCCACCTTGCATGATATCCTTCACAACATTAAATTGCAACTTATTGTAGAAAAATTGAAAGTAGTTTTTGTGCTAATTTTGAATGCCTATGGAGAGGCCACATAGATTATACACATTAAGCAGTGAACTGTGAAAATTGCTATAAAAGCAATAATGTTGAGGATTCACAGATACTGCGTGTGACCGTGATATTTTCTGAAGGCATATAACCAATTGTTAATGCTCATTGATCCTTGCAGATATAATTGTAGTGATGCAAAATTATTCTTCTTTGGGTGCCCTGTCAGAGTTGACCACACATAGCATTTGATGGAATAGTCATCTTTTAAAAATAAATAATCTTTGGAGGATGTAAAGCGAGATGGGTATAAGTTAATGTTACATTTTTGTTTACTGTTGTAGGATACAGTGAAACCTCTTTTAATCCAAAATATTCAAGAAGAAGTTGCTGCCTTTGAGAGTGACTTAGCTGGTAATAATTATTGCTTTATAAATATCTAATATGCACCTACATGTTAGGTTCTCCAGATCTTATCCAATTCAAATCCCATCAAAATTAATTACTGCAATAGTTTGTAATATTTACCTTTAATCCGATTCGGTCATTTTGTTCAAAAAATTCTCTCATTGCCTTGATTTCAATTTCGTGAACCCAGATTCCTTTTTTTTAAAATGATTTTTTCAACACATATCAGAGATAAATAATATGCTATTTTTCCGAAGCCAGAATATTTCAACCTAAAATTTTAATAGGTACTGTCTTCAAAGTAGTCTTATATGGCTCGACTTTTGTCAAATACTACAGAAATACCAATGTTGAGACTTGACACAATCAATTGTGATTTTATTTTTAAGAATTTCGTTTTTGTACTTTCCTTTACAAAATTAGTTATTAGTTAATTTTCATGAATACTTTTTTTTATTTCAGAGGAGGATTTTTTAAATAAATCAGTCACTTTTATGGAAAGTCTGGCTAATTTACAAAGTAAGGTCTCATTTATATTTTTTTATTTTTTCAATCTTATTTTAAATAGTTATTTACGTCGACAGTCCCCGATGTGAGTGTGGGAGCGACACACAGACGATACAGCATATTGTGCATGTTTGTCCAATACATATGTTTCCTGGCTCGATGGAGGATTTGAATTTGCTGACGACCGACGCCAAGAATTGGCTGAGGGATTTTAAATTGTTTTTATAATTTTGACTTGCACCTTTTAACCATACGACTATATATATATCGGTAAATAGAATTTTGATGATTGTCTGTATAGTCACTACTCCCTACATTGGATTGACACAAAATATACAGCCAGACATAGAGCATTATTGCTTGATCGTATATATTGACACCGAGCAAACAACAACGACCAAGAACTAGAACTATGGTGCACCTAATCTGTCATCCCCCATTAATTAATGGGTTTGCTTGGTCTCAATATCAACCATGAAGAAAGAATGCTCTATTTCTAGCTCTGGCTTTATTTTAGTTTGGTGTAAACATACCTTTATATAGGATTAGAAAAAAGCAAAAAGTGTCAGACATCACTAGCTAAAAATATTGTTGAATTGGAGTTGGGCCTGTTATTGGTAGTCAACTGATTATTTTCTTAGCATTGCCAATTGTTTATTAATTTTTCTACAGGAATGGAAATATTGTAACCCAAATCCCTCACAGATGTTATTTAATTTATTACCTTCCAAACTGTTGTTAAATTGATTTTGAATACCTGTTTCAGATCCAGATGAATTGTATTCATCAAAAATGCTAGAGTTTTTGGCTAAAATGAATGTTTTCTTGAAAATTAATGATTTATCTGTTACTTTATTTGCTAATGGAGATGAAGTTCCTAAAGATGTTTCATACATATCATGTAAAGAAATTGTGTTTACCTCTGTACCTACTGTGAATGTGAGTATAATTTTCTTTCATTATCATACAAAAATGTGCCAGATTACTTACTGAAATGTTTTTTTTTTTAGAAAACTAGTATGGTTCTCTCTGTTTATGACTTACAAATGGATAATCCTCTCCATTCTCAAGGGGAATATGATTTTCCTGTGCCAATTCTTAGGAATAGAACTGGTATAGATGAGAGTCCAGCTGAATATCTACTGAACCAAAGTTGCTACAATAAATTCATTCAGGATTTGGTAGATATGTATTCATTGAGAGAAAATGCATTAATTACTGTTCATATTGATTTGGAAATATGGAACCAAAATACCGAAACGAAATCTGGTACGCATAAACAACAGTTTAACTATAGTATGTGAAAATTTTGTATAAGTATACCATATTTGCCCAAATATAAAGCGATAATTTTTTAACATTTTATATCATCTTGCATTAAATTCAGGGCATAGCGGAGTCGATAGTGAGTATGCCATGGTTACTGGGTACCTAAGCAGGAGACGGTAATATTGAAATGAAACCTGTCTGTATACTTATAAGTACCTAATAAAGAATAGGTATTTTAAATAAAACTTTGTTATATTTCACTTTTTATTTATTTATTTGGCAGAGGCCTTTCGGTCACACGACCATCTTCAGTGCCACAAATACTAAAACTTTTTTAGTATTTGTGGGATGGTTCCGAAAGGCCTCTGCCAAATAAATAAATAAATAAAAAGTGAAATATAACAAAGTTTTATTTAAAATACCTATTCAACATGGGATTTCACAAAGTTTCCGCCAGAAACATCAATAATTTGTTACCTAATAAAGGCTTATTTGATTGAATTTTAAATTCTTTGAATTCTTTTATAAACTTTTTTTTCTAATATCTTTATGAAAATTCACAGAGTCGCGTTATATTCAGGCAAATCCGGTAAATAGAAAGTTTTACTTTTATTTGCAGGTATAATGGAAGTTAGCTTAACCCTGCAACCATTGTTAGCCTACATAGAAGACACATACATTACAGTTATTGGTAATTTTATAAACGAGTTTGGGCCGTGGGATGATGAATCAATATGTCCCTGCAGCAGACTTGACAAAGATAATCAGGAAGATAACAGAAATGTTAGAATTCCTGAAAATATTGTCACTGAAATAGCAGCTTTAACAAGACCTATACAAATTGAATCTCTTCAGATTAATCCATTCAATGTTGTACTTAGTCTTCATGCAAATGTAGGTATTTGTTATATAATTTGGAATCAAAATTATTGATTATTTGTGTTATTTATACTAAACATTTGTGTTCCAGCTTCAAGTTTATATTGCTCTTGATCATAGTCCTCTACAATTTTCCAAGTTTGAACGAAAGAATATTTTGACCACAAGTTACAGATTGGGGCACGCATTAACTATGCATTATTTATCTGAAACTATTTATCGTGCAGGTAGTATTAATTCCTAAATTGTTATCTTTTAATTTCATAATATGAAAACATTGTCTTGTGATCATTCTAGTAGTTTACTAGGAGATAAATATGCCTTTTTATGATATTTACACATTTATTTATCGTATGGTTATCTATTACATCACATCATAATTAATTACAAACAAAAAATTGAGATATATTGTATATCAGTGTCACTAAAAAAAATGACAGTATTTAAAATTTAAAGTCAGTTGTTTTCAAAAAGTCAGTCCCTGTCTCGCTTAGTGTATAGAAGTTTTCAATGCTTCCCTCGCATTTACACAAAGTGTTGCATAAACATTTCATGAACGATTTTTTATTCTTTGTTGGTGAAAGGTATAATACCCCATTATAAAGTAAATATCCAACACAAAAAATACAGTTTAAATTTGTGATAATATTATGAGTTTTCAATATACTTTTCTTTTTGTTCTTTAGGTTGGGTTGTTGGATCGCTAGAAATATTGGGATGCCCAGGTGGATTTGCTCGACGTGTCGGAGCTGGTCTTAAAGCTTTTGTTGCTGAACCTTGCAGGGGCTTATTAGGTAGAGGCCCATGGGGTTTTGTTGTTGGCGTAACTCAAGGCTCTGGAGTGTTGCTCAAGCACATCACCCAAGGTATATTTTATAATAGCTTTTCCAACAGACATTATCCTATCTTAAGTATGAATGTTGAAATCAAATTTGTATAATGATAAATTAATTATTTTATGCACATAATTCCGACCAATGCATCTGTTTTTATACTATGTTTGTGGGACACATACTGTCCATCTTACCAAATAAACAACACTGAACTTAAGTTAAACACCAATTTTAGTTAAAAAATAGAAAAGTTCATATTTTTCACGTTAAGTTTTCTTAAATTTTCTAGTCCCCCATGTAACATTCTTATTTTTCTTTCATAATAACCTTCTGAAAATAGCAAACACAAAAGAAAAATAATTAGCGAAATTTGTCCAGCAGTTTACGCGTGATGTCGTGACCAAAGATCGTGAAAATAGGGATCCATTTTTATATGTATAGATTGTTTTATGAAAGTCACAGTTTTTTCCACAATAAAAATCTTTGAATTCCATATTATACAAGGTCAATTTTGTTTTTTTTTTTGTACTTTTATACTACTTTATTATTTTGTAACATAATTTAGTGTACTTGCTGTCAATCGAGCATCCTCATTGAACTAATTTTAGCAACTGTAAATTGTCTGAATTAGTACCTACAAAGTAAATGTGAAATAAATTATTATTTTGTGTTTGAAACAAGTAAAACTATGTATGTATGTGATAACACACATAAAACCTGTGTCATACGTGCATAGAATCTTTTAGTGATGAATGGTCATTTGTTGTTTTTTACAGGAACTGCAGAATCTGTCAGTATGGTTGCTAGCAATGTTGCTCGAAACTTAGACAGATTGAGTTTTGACACAGAGCATGTACGTAATGCAGAAGCAGCACGTAGAGCTCGACCTCGTGGCTTACCCCAGGGCTTAGCACGTGGTTTCAAAGCACTAGCTTTGGGTGTGGTTAATGGGGCAACCAGTTTTATGTCTAGTCCTCCAAATCTTACCAAAGGAATTTTAGGCATTGTTACAAAGCCATTGAGTGCTACTGCAGATTTAGTTGCCTTTACAACTCAAGGTCTTCTTGGCCAAGTAGGATGGGATCCTTTACCACAGGTACATGTTTCTGTCATCAATGAAATAAGATTGTATCAGTATGGTGAAGTTCATAATATTTATCTACTTTAAACAGTTTAAAATGTATAACCAGAAGGTACATTAATTATTTGTTTATTTTATTGATAAAAAATAAAACTGTTTAATGTGACAGTAAAACCTTTGTGGCTTATTATGGCATCAAGGTGAAAAATTTTAAGATGACGCGAAACCGGTGCATAAAATTGTACTTTGCATAGAATTTCTGTGTTATCGATAAAGCCATGAAGCATCTTATAAAAATTTCTGCATAGATAATCATCTCTTTGCCTCTGCAAGATGACCTCTGCAGTAGAGTAGTCCCACGGGATAATTTTTGTTTTATATTCTCTCTTCTCTATATTGTTTTATATTTTACTGTCATCAGATGAACGCCATGTGGCAATTTACACCACGCAGGATCCCTTATAAAAATTTACTTGACGAATGCTATATGGCCTTTTACACCATGCATGATCTGATTTCTCTCTTTTTACACTTTTAATAATTACTATAGATTATGTTCCGAGACTCTATGTACATTGTACATGCTTGTTTTGTTTTATTACATTTCATTTCATTATTGTTACTACTGTTTACATTTTGCTATATGTTTTGTGTTGTGGACTATTCCGAGTGCCCGTAAGGGCCTATGGAAACATTTTAAAAATAAAAAGAATAAAAAAAAGATCAATTCTAAACATCCACAAATAAATAAGGTTTGAAAGGATAAAATCCGAAATAATACCCGAATTCTTAATTGTAGTTTTTCAAAATTAACCCTCTTGTCACGTTTATAACATTGAATTCTTGATATCTGAATGAAAAATTTAGGAGTCAAAGCGCGATTGCAAATGTAATTATTGTAGTTACCCTACGCTGATAATTTTATTATTTACGCATTACTCACTTTATTATTTACGCATTTCTCACGAATTTCAAACAGTGAGAATAATCATTCATAGAAATTATTTAGATATTCTTCTTTGTCATAATCTTATGAAACACTTATTTTCAGCCAATACATAAACAGTCCGAAGAAGCAGATGATTGGCCATCGGAATGGCAAGAATGGAGACTTAAATTAAATCAAAACATCCTCTCAGAGGCTTCTGTTTTACACGCCTGTAAGGGTAGGCACAGAGATACTGGAAGAACTGTAGCGTTGATTATAACAAATAAAGTAAGTTTTAATCCAAATGTAATCGAAAATTAATACAAAAAATTCAATGAAATAATCCAAAGAATTCAAGTGAATGGTATTTAAATTTTGGATATTTATCGTTTCGATCGAAACCACTTGGTGATTTCATTCGAATATGTCCCTTACAATTCATCCAAATATAAAATTTAAATAGACTCACGAGTTGAGATTATAAAAATATTTCAAATGACAACTAAGATAGCATAATACAAAGTAAATAACTAAAAGGTTAATAAGTATAAGATGGACAAAACAAGAATAAAAATACATATTATTATGATCATGAATTATTTCATCTTGTAATAATGTGAATTCTATAATTCCTTAGGCTTTCACGACGGCGTGTATGATCGCCGACGTTTCGCCTGCAACTAGTGGCAGGCCTCTTCAGGGCTTCCGTGGTCTCAATCCATATGTGTGAGTTGGAGTCTCAGCGCGGCGGTTGTGCTCCGTGCGCTTCGTCTTGTCCGAGTGTGATGTGTCCCGTGTAGTGGTGAGATGTCCGTGTGGTGGTTGCGTGCGAAATGATGCGTGTGGCGACTTGCGTGAAGTGTTTGTGTCCTCAGCGCGGCGATGTTGCTCCGCGCGCTCCGTCGTGTCCGAGTAGGTTGTATGCCGTGTAGTGGAGAGATGTTGTCCTTGTGGTGGTTGCGTGCGAAATGATGCGTGTGGCGAGTTGCGTGAAGTGTTTGTGTTATTTGTATGTTCCGCGCGGCGCTGGTGTCCCTCGCGTATAGATTCGTCTGTGGTGTTTTGTATACGATGTTTGAGAATGGGAGTCCATATTTTGTTTAGCTTTATGCCGTCGTCTTTGTTGAAATTGTTGTTGTGCTTGTAGATTTCAATGGCTTCTCTGTGTAGGCGCGTGTGGTAATGCTTTGTGGTGGCTAATACTTGTGTGTCTTGGAATAATATGTTATGTTCATCTGTGTTGAGTAGTGTGTGTTCTGCTATAGCAGACTTCTCCGTCTGTCCCAGCCTGCAGTTTCTCTTGTGTTCGGAGATTCGCGTTTGAGCGCTTCGTTGTTCCCATGTAAACCGAACCGCAACTGCATGGAATTTTATATATCCCCGGAGTTGTGAAAGGTTCTTGTGTGTCTTTAGCTGATCTGAGGTGTTGTTGTATCTTTTTTGTTGGTTTGTAGATGGTTTTTATTTTGTGTTTTCGTAGTATTTTTCCTATTCTGTCAGTGACGTGAGGTAGGTATGGTAAGAATGTGATGCCGGTGTGATTTGTGTCCTCTGTTTGTGTTTGTGTAGTGGTGTCCCGTTTGCGAAAGGCCCTCTTAATTTCTGGTATATTATTGTATCCATTGTCGACTAAAGCTGACCACGGAAGCCCTGAAGAAGCCTGCCACTAGTTGCAGGCGAAACGTCGGCGATCATACACGCCCCTGACCACGACCTACTTCCAAAAAAACTAGATCGTCAATAATATGAATTCTATTTATTTTAGTGGCTACTATTGGTTGATTTAGAAAGAGAAAAAGTTCAACAAATAATTGACATATCATGTGTAGCTGTTGTGAAAAATGAAGGTGCAGATTTATGTATTTCTATTCACAAGGAAGTATCTAAAGAGGATGCCCAGGTACTTTATAAACTTATTTTGAAAATTAATTTTTGTTATTTTCTTGTATGAGTTTATTTCATGATTATTCATAAATTTTCTTTCAGGAATATGTTTCAAGATCTCGCGTAGCTGCCTATGTTGGAGAAAGCGTTCCTTCTGTCTCCAGTGTAGATGATTTCTTACGCATTCATGTTTTATCATGTGATATTTCATACACAGTTTCAGTAATCAACATGGTTAAGGAACATTATGAAAGTTGTGATGTCAAAGTTTTGTGATTAGGTTTCATAAATTCATGACAAAACTATTAATAATTTAAGAAATCTATTTCGTTAATTTATCTTGTGAGAGCTGTGGTAGAAATATTCTATATTGTGCAATATTTATCAGCTGAATTAAAAGCGCAAAAATATTAATTCTGAAATTAACTTAACTGAAGGGCAATTGAAATTTTTATTGTTTTTTTTTTGTAATTTGGTCACAAAATAATGACTGGTATTCTCAAATTCACGTTCCAACTCAACGCAAGAACCTCTTGCTTAGAACTTAATCGGTTGCCAGTAGTTACGCAACTAATGTATTGGATAAAATATTTTCAGAATACAGAAATGTCAAAAGTCTCAATAAAAATTGGATACGACGCAACTCAATCGTCTGTTTTTCATTTCAGAATAGCCGTCAATATGACTGATAATCTAGTTTGAATTATTGATGTCATCCTCAGGACAGCTTGAGATAATAGAGTGTTAATAAATAATTGATATCTCTTTCCTCTGATTACCGGTAATAAAATTTTAGAACTATTTGTATTCAGCCCATATAATTTCCAGTATGTATATAATTGACAGCAACAATAATTGATTATAATTTCGTTTCTTTTTTCTCCTGTGCCAATGTACAAAATGTGAATCAGTATTTTATTAATCATTCCTAACATGCTCATATTATCATTTTGTAAATTAAGTACACAAATTATCAAGACATTTCTGACTCATTTGTGTGAAATGATAAGATTTTTTATTAGCTTAAGTTTGTTATGTTATATGAGCCTTATGTGGAAATAGGCTAGAATGTGATTCTCTTCCACTTTATATTTATAAATATATTTTTATCATTGTTCATTATTTATTTTCTCAAATTAGTAATCCAATTAATGAACCTTTTGGAAGAAAAGATAAGAAAAAAAATTTCCTTTGGAACTCACTTAAGTATACCTCATTTTTTTTTTTTTTGAAAGAAGGTCAAGGGACCAAGGTACCCTTTGTGTCACTGCAACCAGAATAGGTATATTGTGACTCATATATACCTCATACACATATCGTCGATGAGACTGCAATACCGCGGAAACGTCACTTGCAACACCGCGTAACTACAAGTTGTCCTAAAATTGAGATTTCACGCGCAGATATCACTCTAGCAAGGGGCTTCCCTAAAAATTGAACGCAATCATTTTTAACCAATCAGAAACGTGAATATTCTTTATGGTGCAATTACGCGGTATTGCTTCGATATACTTCTGATCGCCATAACACATTGTTACGCGGTATTGCTTTTATATTTCATGTATGGTGATTATCGGTGATATTCATATTTATGTGGTTTTAGAAATTCGTTCTTATTGATATTTTGTTAAATTCCTTTGTTAATTATTTTTTTAAGATAGGGATGCTAATAATATTCTTGTTGAAGATCGTGACGAGGAAAATGAGGTTGTAATAGTTAAGCAGCTACAACTGAAGGGGCTGATGGAGAACCAAAACAAATTGCCTTATTATTTGGAAAAGTTAGCACTGGATGATGTTAAAAATATTTTTATTGAAGATAGTAATATAGACGAATCTTTGACAGAACCGTGTGAATCAAGCTGTAATGCAGGTGTTTTATCTGACGACACTGTCACTGATTCCAAGTCCCATCTATGCATACCTAAAGGTTTTCGTGTACGTGCTTTGATAATACAATATCCGGAAATAAAGGATAGATCTTCGTGTACTGGAGTATAATCCAAACGGTATTATACAACGCAAGACAAAATTTCATGATCAATTTAGTGATTTATCTAGAAAGCCAAAAAATCATGCCAACGTTAGAAATTCTGAAACAACTTCACCCAAGAAGGAGTGAAGATATTCAAAACTGAATACGATCATCTCCCGGAACTTGTATGTGATCCCTCCTGAATATCATGACTTACGATAATTTACCGCATTAAACTGAAAATATTGAGAGCTTCAATAACTCAAATAGCCGTACTCGCCATTTTAAATGCATGCCCCTCTTTTTATTATTTTAATATTCTGTTTAACCTTATGAATGCTATAACTTAATTTACTCAATTTAAATCTTGGAAGTCGGAACTAATCATACCATTCATCACCATTTCTAATAACACGTACTTCCCATTTTTTTTAATATTGTACCTATTATTTTCAATATGTACCTGTTTCACTATATTAAAAAAATGTCTACATTGGATAATATTACTAACCCATTTTTTTATTTTCCACTTGAATATTGTTGAATAAAATGTTTTTACATGCTTAATCATAAATTTGTCATATTTAATACAAAAAAAAATATTAAAATTGTTTTGTATGTACCAAGTTTTAATTTATCGCAATGGACAGTTCTTGTTGCCTTCTTATGCAACTAAGTGGGGTCGTAAAGGGAGAATTATTTTTAACATATCACTGGGGAGAATGTAGGTTATTATATTGTATACCTATATCTTATAATTAAATAAAAAAATATTATATCTGAAAATTCTCTATTTCTACGAAACGCTCACATTACGAAGAAGCTTGGTGCTTAAATCCGCTTATCTTCTCATTTTGTCGCACTTTTGGAAATTGCAATTTCGCATAAGTGTCATAAAATACGTAGTTATGAATTTATAACATTGAATTCATAACAGTATTGTAAGACAAGTCCATACAAACTTATGTTTGCAAATTTGAACCTTATAGCTAAGGCGGTTATGGCATGAAATAGTTTTTTGTGTTTCCTGTAAAATTTGATACTTGGTAGTTACGCGGTTTCGCAAATGACGTTTCCGCGGTATTGCAGTCTCATCGACGATATGATAACTCTCTTGTTTATTACATAGGTAATGGTAAAGCTACCATAAGTTAATGGTAAAAGCATACTCTAGCAGTCAACTAGTCCTGTCCAATCTTGAGACAAGGTTCCAACACTTGTCTGACTAGACTGAGAATTAAACCTGGAACCTTTTGATAAGAAGTAAATGCTTACAGATCTAGGCTTCAGAATTACATTCTAATATTTATTGATAATTAACTTTATATTACGACACTAATTGTATAGATACATCATCCTTTGTACCGTACCTACTGGGAAATTTCTGATTGGTTTGGTCATGCTTACTTCGGTTCCAGAGAGAAAAAGGTTTTTACTTTTATTATAGGCTTTGTTAACCAAGATAAGTCGATGGAAACAACAATGCTCAACTACAACTGCGGCGTTTGTACTGAAATTCATTGCTTCACATGTCTCAGTCGTCATTTTTTTATGAGGTATTCCTATTTAGGTAAAGAACATTCAGTAAAATTTTCACTTGATTTCATTCAGTCCCTTTTTAGATATTGACCTTGAAAAATTGAGATTTTATGATTTTCGGCCAGTTTTGAAAAGCTCTAGACAAAAAAGGAGTATATTCTCAGAACCAAAACTTATACTGCATATAGTCCTAAAAGTAAACAATACATAAATATAAAAAAAAACAGTGAGTCTCTATTCCTTCATTGAATTTAATAGTCTTAAAAAGAAGCGATTTATGACTTTTTTTTTTATTTTATTTATAATTTAGTTTAAAATAAAAGTAACAATTATTTTCAATCAATCCAGAGGGGGGGGGGGGGTTTGGCGCCCATGATGCGGCCGTGATAGCTCACATTGTCCTATGCGGCCCTTGAACAGAAAAGTGTGACGAACGCTGGTATAAAGGATACCAAACACAGAACCTCACCTGTCTGCGTGAGCTCTTAAATTGAGAAAATTTGTAGAGCATAATTTAAAATGATGAAATATAAAAGAAGTGAAAATAAATTATTCATATTAAAAATTAAAGTTTGAAAAGAATCAATTTCAATTGCATCTTTTAAACAACCCTTGTCCTGAAATCTTCTCCGTTCCTATCTGCCTCAGTCTCTGCAGCCTCAAACGCCAATAGAAACATCTAGTTCATTTTGAATTGAATCCATCAATGCCAACACTTAACTTTTTAGGATAATTTTTAAATCACCGGTGAGATTTGAAAGCTACGGAATGAAAAAAAAAATATTAACAATACATAACCTAAATGGGGTAGCGTGTGAAGGCGCTTTTGGAGGGATCATGTTGAGAGAATGGAAGACGAGAGAATTCCCAAAAGTATCTCCAGTGAGATAGATTCCTGAGTGTCAAAGAATCAGAGGTAGCCCAAAAAAAGCCGGACGACATCAAGGTCCCAAGAGGCAGAAACCGTTAAGAAAAAAAAACAGGCTAGCTATACATACTAACTCCTTCGTAAAGTTAAGATACTGTATAAATCATACATGTGTCTATACCCATACATACCCAGATTTTTTTTAAATGTGTCTAATGCTCACCCAAAATGAACACAACACAAATAGATTTTCAACATCTTTGGCAGAAAAGAAAGCTTGTGTTGAGTAAATGGAAATGTTCGGCACCAGGATTCGGAGCCCTGACTTCCAGTGCATTGTTTTTTTTTTTAATAAAAAATGAATCTGTGCTCACTCAAAGTGAACACAAATACACTCCTTGACTCTTTCACAGTAAGCTACTTAAAGCTTGTGTCGTGAAAGAGGAAGATGGTCAGCACCTGGGATCGAACCACGACGTCCGCAGCAAACAGTATGAATGCCGGCATTGTAACCGCTAGTCTACCAACAAAGAGAGTATATGTGTTCTGTGACCAACAACTTCTCCGTGTGTACGAAGGTCGTCGACTGAATCACTGGTGAACGACTAAAAGATTTATTTTTCAGTCTAACAAGATTGAACATAAAAATTGGTATTTTAGTAGATAAGTGTACATAAAGTTTTAAAAATACCTGTAGCACTACGAATAACACAAAAAGCCAACTGCCTACATGAACTTCTTGTATCAGGCCCACCACTAGAATGATCTTGAGGTTCTACAGGCCTTTCTTCGAACTGTAATAAAAATTATTATAAACTTTTATTACACTAGCACTATTATCAAATCAATCCATATCATGCTTATTTACCACCTCATAAATTTGATGTGTGTTTCATATAAAAAAATCGAATCAGCCCTCTAACCTCTAATCAGCTCTCGTTAGAGAGTATATGTGTTCTGTGCCTCTAACTTAATAATAATTATTACTAACTTAAGAATCGCATTTGTTTCTAGAAATATCCTTGTGGCGGCGCTATGTATATGCGTTTTCCATACAAAATGTATCGCCTAATAGTCACCTTTTTTCAAGTGACTACCCCAAAGATAATATTGGACTACCCTACACTTGGAACCCTCTCGTTAGAGAGTATATGTGTTCTATGCTTGGAACGGAATACGGGTACGATAACCTTTCTCAAATAAAAATTTTTGAAGCGAAATATAAAAATAATATTTTTTAAGCTTTCACTCGTTTGAAAATTATTGCAACTCGTTTAGTAGTTCAAGTTTAGAAATTATAATAGTGCGTTATGGTCAAATTAAATACTTTTTATTTATTATTATTACCCACGCAGCATGTTGGGTTTTCAATAATAATTAGCGATCTAGCGGAAAATTAGGGAATAATGTTGTCAACGGAAGTGCGCTAAAGGTTGCATAAATTCAGGAGTAGGTGTCAAGTCATTGTTTATGTTCACATTTTTTTATCTATACGCAATAAAAGGCTTGAATTTGACATACCGAGTTTAGAATTCGCGTTCAGTGTTGCCAACGTGGGCGATTTATCGCCATTTGGGCTACTCGGAACGAGAATTGGCGACGAAAAAATCTAAATGGCGACCGGTCGCCATTTGGGCTACTTCCCTTTTACCGAATTTTCACTTTTCCGGATACAAAATGACCTTTTTTTGGTGAACTTTCACCTCTCCGGATACCAAGATTTTCGGAATGACCTTTTTTTTAGCTACATTTCATCTTTTCGGATACCAAAATTTTCGGAATGACCTTTTTTTTTAGCAAAAATTCATGTTTCCGGATACCAAATTTTCAGTTGGGCGACTCTTTGGGCTACCAAATTTTCAGTTCGGCGACTTTGGGCTACTTTTTTTTTGAAAATCGGCGACATCGGCCAAAATCCGTTGGCAACACTGTTCGCGTTCAATTGTTTTTTCTTTTACTGGGAAATTTTGAAGTCGTGACTGAGTGCTAGATCATCTTTTATTTTTTGTGGAAATATGGGTGAAAATACTGTAAGACGTGTTATACTATATTTTTATTGAGTGTAAAAATCTATTTCTATTTTGCTCATTTCCCTTGATGTAGAATAATAATTAGAAGAAATTGTAAAAATTTGCGACACCTTGTCAGCACTTCCCTACTAGAATTCACCCTTTTCCAAAAATTTCAGTTATATTCAAAGATAATTTACATAAAGTGAATAAGTGTATAGAATGCTCAAAGTATTTATTAACTGATTTGAAACATTGTTTATTGTACTTATGATAAAGTATTATTGAGTGATGTCCAAAACATTTTAGAATGAAAAAGCCATGGAGCTTGAGATCAATTCAGAAAATGACAGGAAAAGGCGCCGTTATGAGGAACACCTTGAAGTCAATGTAAAAGTTGAGAAAGATGTTGATAAAATCTTGAAAATGAAGGTACCTAATTTAATTTACTAAGTATTTTTGCAAATTATTCATTAATTGTTGTTTTACTGCTAATATTATAAGAAATTTATATCCTATTTATGCAGGTTCAATCTGATGAAGCCATTGCGGATCTAAAGAACAAGATTGAAATGAGAGAAAAAGATAATAAGAAGTTGCAATATTGTTTAGAAAAGGAGCAGCTGAACTACCAACAGCTGAAACTTGAATACCAAGAACTTTTAATGTTGGAAGAGAGTAATCTTCACAAGTAATGCCTCCTTTATATATTATATTCAAAATATGTTAAGGTTTCTTTTTATTAAATTATTTTGTTCTGTTTTTCTAGAATCTCCGGCATTAGCAAAATAATGTCAAACTTCTTAGATCAGATAAAGAACATGAAGAACTTTTATAAGATGTACCAGAATAATCAAGATATTTCGAAAGAACGTAGGGAACATACCATCAAACTCATGGACGAGATTAAATCCAAACATCAATATATTGAGACAGAATATGCTGCTAATGTGGCCTCGCTTCATGAAAGATGTAAGGCTTATAAATTTCAGGGTGGCTATTCTCGTAATCAATCAGTTTAAGTTTAAAAACTGCAGTCACGGACCTATATGCGTTGGAATTTCAAAAAAATTGTATGAATACAAACTAATTTAAGAACGCGGTCTAGTCCAATCCGTCATTTTAAGAACAAATTTCAGTCAAGTTCGAATTAAGAACGCTATGGGAATACCCCAGCTGGTCATATTTTATTTTGTACTTACAATTGAACAAAATGGTAATTTGTGAAATTTTCTTGCAGTGGAAGACAAGAACGCAGTAATAACAGTCCTGAATGACAAAGTTGTGTCTTTAAACATCAACATAACTTTCTTGGAAGACAAAGTAAAAGAATTACAAAATGTGGCAGACAATTTGCAATCTGCGAACACTGGGTTGAATGATCACAAACAAAAGGTATGAAGTTATACAATAATGGATGTTTATTTTGTAAAAGTCATAAAGGGTGTGATATTTATATTAAAACAATTTCCAGCTTAAAGAAGAGGTGGCCATGTGGATGCAGAAATGTGATCGATTGAAAGAAGAAGGTAAAAAAGCCATGCTGCAACTAAATGTTAATTTGCAGGAGTTTGAAAGACAGTGAGTCATTTTGTACATTCTCCTACTGCTCGTTAAGGGAAGTCTTTTATTTTCTACTAAGCAGTAATTGTATTTTGTTTCTTACAGATGTAAGGTTAAATGTGATGAATTACAAAATATTTGTGACGAGTTGAACAGTATGAATGATCTGAAGACGAAGTTGATCTGTGAAAATGACGTGAGTTTTATTAATTACTATACTAATCTTAAGATTTATGGGTATCAGGTAGCCGCAGCCTAGTAGCATAGATGCCATCTTCTGATCAAGAGGTCCCGGTTTCAATTCCCAGTCAAGTCAAAATTTCTCCAAGTATTTTCCATTTGTTGTTCCGCTGTTCTTCCTCCCATCAGGGTCCCGAAGACGAGGAAGACCCTCTCACACTGTGTTCCGCTCCTTCGAAGCAGAGCTGAGGGACATGGATATGGTGTGGGAGGAGGTCATAAACATTGCGCAAGATCGAGCGCAATGGAGAGCTCTTGTTGCCTCCCTATGCCCCTAAGTGGGGTCTTAAGGGAGTTTGGATTGGATTTTCCATTTGAAATTTCTACCTGGAATTGGCCTCTCAGATTTAGCCTAAGGTATTCATGCCGGCTTTATAGACACAGACACCTTTGTATAAAAAGTATTTATCTTGATTTACAATGTTAGCCTGAATTTAATGCAACTTCAAATTTAACGTGCCTCCAAAATTTTCATAAAGGATAACCTTTATGAAAATTTTGGATTGATGGATGGAAAGAATTCAAAGAGTGTAAATTCAATCAGGTAAGAATATGTATCAACTAATGACTAACAATTCATTACGGATGTTCCACTTTTAAATGAAACAAACAACTACGGGCTTACGACTGTCTTTGACTGTTATTTTATTTTATTTCTCTCTACGCAACAATTGTTGCTTTTACATTAAAAACATATAATATATTTTGATAATGCCATGGTTATTATAAGATGAAATAATAAAAAAAAAAACATCACAATTGCACATTAAAACAGACAAAAATAAAACCATGCAAGAGGAGCAAACACAAAGGCCTCGCTGCCCTGAAGATAAATGGAAAAATTTTATAGTATGTAGATACATGAGTACCCACCTATATAAATTTGTACATAAATTTACACTTAAAATAGTTACATTGGGAACCACAAATATTCAACCCAAATAATATTATTATTGTTAAACAGCATTCGTCACACTGGCACACACACACATACACGCACCGCCTGTTATTCGGAAGGCTGGCTTAGTGTGATCACTTTACGTTAACAACGTTATCCATTAGGTGGTAATATTTAAGTCTCCGAAACTCCTAACATGTTGAAAAATTTCATATATGCAACAAGTAGATAATAATTAATGAAATATAGAGATTGAGACCAAGAGAGCAATCAAATTTAAAGACTGCGACTGCTGTCATGTATTTGGCGCCAGGATATGACTATATCCATTTTTGTTAATGTCTCATCTTTATTGCCTATTGGCATCAATCAGATAAGCTTTTATTGTGTAAGTAAAAACACAGGTTAAATTCATTGCAATATTAATATCTTGCACTATGATGTTGACACACGGAAACATAGACACCTAGCTGTACTACATTATCCACTGCGCTAAATCTCAAATTTAACGTGAGTCCTTTTTTTTAATGGATGAAAAAATATCTCCATTTATTCAGGTTAATAATGAATTTATTTGAATTTTATTAAACTAAAAGTGATTTTATTTATTTGACTTGTTCATCTTTGCATTTTTTATTTTTTATTGCCATAGCCAACAACAAATTTACTGAGTAAGTGTATTGTAGTCATTCTATTTAATCAATCTATGGTATGAAATTAATGTGGTTAGTTATCTACTTATCTTTATCAGTTATCTTCTGTGAATGTTTCAGAATTTAAAAGAAGAGTTGAGAGACAGAGAAAATTATTATATTGAACAGAAGTCTACGTATAAAACAGTGAGTACACTAAACTTACATAAAGTAAATATTTAATGCCTATAACTACATGCAGCAAACAATATGAGAGTATGGACAGCCTTAGAGGCCAACCTATCTCTCTACTCTTTCAGAAATGTCTTATTTTTTTACTTTCTTAAATTTTCAGAAACTGACTGATATCAAGAATGAAGTCAAAGAACTGTGCGAGGATTTTGAAACAACCGTAGCGGAATTGGAGTCACAAAAAACTACTCTTCAACAACAAATGTAAGTGTGGCAAAATATTCAGCGTATTGTTTTTTTTTTTCATAACATTGTCTTCTATATTTTTCTTTTCTATTATTATACCTTCTTTTTAAAGATTCATATTTTGTGATTATCTATTTGTTTTAGAGAGATGTTACAGAATGATAATAAGAATACAATGGAACAAATTATTCTTATTGAAAATCAGCTGACAGATTCAGCGGAAGAATTGAGAAAAATCATAACTGATAAGGAAAATTTAGAAGTATCCATGCAAAAACTCCAGCTAGATTACGAGACTAAGCAAATAAAATGGCACGAAGACTGCGAAAATTTGAATAAAGTTCACTCTGAAAACATTAAAGTCTTAGAAGCCAAAGAGTCTGTAAGTTATCTTTAATCCCCTTGTTTTATTTCAGAATCTTTCAGTTTGATTTTTACTTTCTGAAAATCGTATAAGACTTAAACTACGTTAGCGGCTCTTTTATATTAGCTTTTATTAGATTTGGGTTCTAAGCTGTGTAACCTTGCTGTTCAATTACATTTCCAAGATTTGCTAACTGTTCTCCAATGTGAAGACTACCTGAATATTTGTATTGTAAAAAGATAAAAGCAAGTTACCCTCTATGGCCTGAACATTTATTATGTATTTTCTGCATAGGTTTTTGTATACAACTACCTAGACAGAGTACTCTTATTTCATAGTAAAAAAGAGACACCTCATTGACCGACACTTTTGACAGATTGGTTGGCAAAAAGTAATGTTGTATACAGATTTGTTAGTTAATTTTGATTTATTGAAAACGGTTTAGTTCAAATTTCTTAACAATAAAGAATATTTTTTTTATTATATTTAAAATATTGAGCCTTAATTTTTAGTCGGGGTTCTAGGTTTTGTATAGAATTCTGTGGTTTTCTGCAGTACCCAACTGAGAAGTTTTATCTGTTTATATATTTTTTAATTTTAGGAATTTGTGAAAAGAATCAAAGAACTACAAAATCAAATCTTGATAAGAAATGAGGAGTATGTAAGTGTTGTATTGATTTCTTCAGTCTATAAATCAATATTCTGATGTATTTGATATTTATAATCTTTAAAAATGTTTCTCAGGAGCATGTTGCGCACAACTGCAAATTGCTATCTATGACAGTAAGCAAACCAAAAGCAATTAAGAAAAAGCGTTTTGTTAAAGATGCAAAGGTTGTAGCTAGTCCACAGGTTGGATGCAGTTCCACTGATCAATCACAAAAGAATCTTCAAGAAACCAAGAATTATGTTCAGGTAAGCTTCTTTCAGATTTCTTCAGTCTATAAATCAATATTCTGATGTATTTGATATTTATAATCTTTAAAAATGTTTCTCAGGAGCACGTTGTGCACGACTACAAATTGCGATCTACGACAGCAAGGAAACCAATAGCAATTAAGAAAAAGCGTTTTGTTAAAGATGCAAAGGTTGTAGCCAGTCCACAGATTGGATGCAGTTCCACTGATCAAACACAAAAGAATCTTCAGGAAACCAAGAATTATGTTCAGGTAAGCTTCTTTCAGATTTCTTCAGTCTATAAATCAATATTCTAATGTATTTGATATTTATAATCTTTAAAAATGTTTCTCAGGAGCACGTTGTGCACGACTACAAATTGCGATCTACGACAGCAAGGAAACCAATAGCAATTAAGAAAAAGCGTTTTGTTAAAGATGCAAAGGTTGTAGCCAGTCCACAGATTGGATGCAGTTCCACTGATCAAACACAAAAGAATCTTCAGAAAACCAAAAATTATGTTCAGGTAAGCTAATTCAGGAATGTTTTAAGAAGTCTGAGGGTATTTTCTCTAAATTAAATGGTGTGATGGAGGACCTGATTAATTTGCCAAAGAATAGCTGAGGGATACTCATGTAATTTTGCTGAAATGCCATATGCGTACATATGTAAATTTTTTTTCATTCCAAACAATGTCCATCCATTTGTGGCTCTCCGCCCAGTCTTGACCAGGGTTGCACTTTGCCAGTTACAAACGCCAAATTCTTGGTCTTCTCCACTCGACATCTTTCATGGCACATCATCATCTCCGAAAACAAAACTGTCGGTTTTTTTTTATTTTTCTCGCCATTTTTCCATATTTCTGACCGTTTATAAATACCCCGAGCTTATACGAATATCCAAATAGGTCCAGCTGTTACCGAGTTCCTCAACATCAGATTGTCTTTGCGGAGGAATTAGTGTTACCCTCTACTTCCATAATATTATCTGCAGAGGTACCAGGTACATCCTCCATAGCCAATTTCTTTGTTTCTTCAACATTGTGGTTTCATTATAATATTTAAATTTTTCCACTAAGACCCAAGGAAATAAAGAGTCAGTCGTATGACACTTTGAATAGGGCATTTTGATTGGTTTCGGAAATCATTTAAATTTATTATTTGATACATTATACTGTTTTAAATTTCCTGTAAAAGAGTTCAAAGTTTAAACATCCAAAAGCGCGTGATAAATCGCTGTCTTGTACAAATGACGTCACACACAAATATTCCTATCAAAATGTGTTACAAAATACTAACTAAAATCTGTTGTTTACAAGTGATGTCGTCATCGGGGGTCCAAGACATTTTCATGAGCGAATAATTCAATACAAATATTTCGTTTTGTGTTTATACAAAAAGTAAACACTTTTAGCTGTAAACTAAAAAAAATATGCCCTGTCTAAAGCTATATTCTATTAGGATGACTAATGTAGTTTTTTAATGCTGTCAAATACACCATATTATATTATTGTCTATGAAATACCCTAGTGGGAGCAACACCACCTATATAAGAAGGCCTTATCGCTGGCGGCCATTTTTCCTCTCGCGTCACCAGGCCGCCGGCGTGTAGACAGATATCATAGCAAAAGAAATCCCCCAAACCATAAAGGTACATCTAAATTCAATTCTTTTTCATGAATGCATGTTATTCACTTTAAGTTGTCTATCATATTATAAAACCAATAATTTAACGATATCATTAAATCAAATCAGGTGGTTAGTAGCCCAGTGGTATCAATTAACGGCTTTCGTACGTACAGCATATTGAAGGTCATGGGTTCGAATCCTGGTGCCAAGCAGTTCCCCGTTTTGAACCACGAGTGAACTTACTGTTGTTTCGGAGGCTGACTTAGATGGTACAAATTGTTGAAATCCCAAAATTGCCAATGATGGAAATCTTTGACATGTTGAAAAATTGCATGCCTCCTGCTGCAGGATTCGAACCCGCATATATATCAAATTGTTGGTTCTATAATACATTCGGGAATGTTGAATTCAATTTGTCTAAGCCACTGAAATTGTGTTGCAGTACATCACCACTACCAGGAAATAAAACCTCTGCAAGTCACTATGGAGCTGAAAAATATCACCAATAGTTTAAGTTAAATAGCAGAAATAAAAAAATGCCTTTAAAAATATAATAAAATGTATTTCAACAATAAATTATTACAATTTAAGGCATATAATGATTAAGCACAAGTTATTTTAATATAAGGCAGTCTATGCGGACGTGGACTGCCCATTAGGATTATTTTACAAAGGGAATACACCAATTTCAATATCAAGGATCACAGGAAATCGTCTGGCGGTCAGCAGAAGAAATAATATGGAATATTACATGTTGATCCAGATAGTTATAAGCTAATTACATAATATAAAATAAGATCAGATAAATTGCACACACTGGTAATGTTTAAACATTTGTTTGTACGGTGGGATAAATGATGAACAAAATCATTATAATTAAGTGTTGAGTAAATAAAAAATAATAATATGTACAGACTGTCAAAACAGAGTCGGTTTTCGATGAGGGCACTTAATTTTATCATACGGTAACACTGCGGATACGCAAATGAAATCATAACTTACAAATTGATGCATTGCCTCAATGTTACCAGTATGAAGTTCCAAATTTATCCGAGAAGGACTATATTTTGACAGACTGTAGTATTGTATACAATAGAGGGAATTTTAAAATATTTCAGTCTCAATAATGAACTCATATTACACTGTGACAATAAAGGCGTTCAAAACATTTTGTCAGAAAATAAAATAATATAAAATGTGTATTTTAAATAAAATGTTGATTTAATATCTGTGTTGGTTTAATTTTTTATTAGTTTTTTTTTTTACTCAAGTATTGGTAATAAAAAATGGAATTGATTGATTAATAACGTCCGAGTATTTTATTGAAAAGAGTAACGGAAATTTAGTACAGTAAAACCAGTACAGTATAACAAACTAATTGGGCGGATTTTGTTGTCCATTATATGTGAAGTCTGTTATATCGAGGTTTTACTGCATGAGCAATTTGGCGGTATAAAAACAATTAAAAATATATACTATAAAGTTATTAACAATAATACAACCTACACAATATGCTTAAAGCAACAATCAAAAGTACAAGTTAATCATTTCAAAGAATCAAGTATTTCTTTTTGTTTCGAATAGCAATTAGCTACTGTGTTATGAGAAATGGATTTTCCAACTAGAAATATAAAACGCGGCGAATCATTAATAAAAGACGATAAGCTACAAGTAGGAATAATTTTATTCTGAATGAGATTCTAACATATAAACCCTCTACCAAAAGATTACTAACTTAAAATCTCGCCATTTTCTATTTCAAAATTACATGTAGTAAAAATAAATTTATTTCATACTTTGTAAAAAAAAAATTCAATTGTTTTTCTAAATTAAAGGAATGTTGATATCAAATATGGAAAATGTTTAATGACTCCATAAGTGTAGTCCAATAAGATTTAGAGTTACGGAGGATAGACGGTTGTCCGAAAACATTTCGGACAACCGTCCATCGGATTGAATCTATAAAATTGGATTGAATCTATAAAAGCATTAAGATCTATTAGGGAATTCTACGTAATTTTATGACAGATAATGCGAATAATATTATATTTTGTGGTTCATACAGAACTATTTTTACAACTAATTATCTACATAAATACAACTATAATTTTACAAGTATTCAAACTGTTTCTGTCTCTTTCTGAAAGTGAAATAACAAACTTTCATCATTGTTATTTTCTAGAGCTATGGTTCTTAACCTTTTTGGAGGTGCTAAACTCCACAAGTTTCTTATGCAAATTCACTGAACCCTACTTAATTTGATGAGGGGTTCAGTGATAAGTTCTTAATATGAATCCAGTGCATGTCTTGATCTTCCGCTGAACCCACAAGACTAACTCACCGAACAAATCCAGGTTAACCCTGGATAGCTAACCTCCGTCGAATCGACGGGCATCGCATAGTAATATCGCTGTCTCTTTTTAACGATGCATCCGATCATCTTGGTTCGGCTAGTCAACTCAGCCGGCGATGAGGTTGTCCTAATAGCATACCCGCCGATAGGGTAGGTGGCATACTTTTTTACTTTTTTGAGGTATATGTAGCTGATGCCCGTCGTTTCGACGGATGGTTAGCTTTAACGGTAGTATTTTAGTTTCACTACGCGTGCATATTTTAATTGTAAACTGTTTCTTTTTTTATTTTTTCGATGTTTTTATGTAAGTGAAGATACGATAACTATTGTGATAAGCCAGGAGTACAGTGACAATGATCTGAATGTCGATTCTGAAAGTGAAACCGAAGACATTTTGGCGGAAGATGGTGTCCTTTTGGACATCTCTTTAGATGTCTCTTTAGACGAAAATTATGAACCATCAGTCTCTGAAGAAAGACATTTGAGTCCACTATCTCATACATTTAGACGGTGAAAGAATGTTGTCTTCTTCTTCCTCTTCTTTTCAGCCTTAAGCATCCACTGCTGGATGACGGCCTCCCTCGTATATTATATCCGACCATTTCTGAATTGAACTTGATATATGCGTGGGATAGTTGGTAATACAAGGCCACGCTTGTCAACGGGTTGGCCTCGGATGCTGCTCCTTCAGAAACCTCACAAAGCAGTATCATATTCTATGGTAAGACTGGCTAAAACAATGATGCCAACGCAAGTCAAAGAAAAGATCGAGAGCGATCTTTTAGGGCAGCTATCCACCAGTCAAGAGCAGCAACCTTCGGGTCAAGGTTCTCTTCAAGTTTAACAAAATGAAAAAGAGTCATTACAGAGAAAAAAACGTTGATAACAGTAAGTATTTCTAAGGTAGCAATATGTGGTGAACATTAAGTTATTTTTTGTGTCACATGTGCTATATAAAACAGTTCATTTTGTATTAAAAAATAAAGTTTTATGTTTCCATGTACCATGCAACGCCAGAAAACTGATTATTTTTAGAAAAAAAATTGTAACATGAGCATTATAAACATTTTGATGAAAAAATGTCTATTTTTCTTTAGAGGTCTAAGAAAAACCGTTATAATTTGAAAAATAAATAAAAATATGTAATTAATTTTTATTCTTAAATTTAGAAACCTATTAAATAATCGTAATATAAAGAAATAAATATCCTACGATTTCAACTTATTACAAAAAAAAATAGTTTTTCTAATACCCGTCGTTTAGGCGGATGGTTAGCTTTAACAGGGTACTCGAGAAGGTTAGCTATCCAGGGTTAAGAACCACTGATGTTTTTTTTTATTTGAAAATGAAACAACCTTTTTATGGAATATATACGATACTAAACGTGAAGGTGAATAAATTGCTTCCTTTTCATACATATTTTAAGAGATGATGCTTCTCGAACGTACTACTACTACTTATAATTCAATGTTTTCGAGGTGAATATGTTATTGGTTGTTGAGAAGTTTCCAATCGAACCTTTTGTTGGACGTGTTCATCAGAGGCGGACAAGGCGGCTGAGCAAAATGCCACGGAGGTCCTCGGAAACAGGCTAAACTACAATAGGGTACTCCCTGCAAGAGCCGACTCAGAGACGCACCCCCACGGTCACTCAATCCAGTGACCCCCCTCCAATATGTGTTTCTAAGGTACTGGCGTGGCGAGATTTTAAAATGTAAAATATTGGATTTTACTCACAGTTCAAAAAGTGGCTTCTCGCGGCTCTAATAGTTCTTTCATATCACGAGCGGATCGGGAATATATCGGAGCACTGCCTTCTATATTACAAGCCTGGAAGCTAAACTTGGCAACGTTGTAAATGCTAGCATTGGGAGTCCTTTGTAAATTAACATAGTGAAAAAATAACAACTAATGACTCTAACAATTCATTACTAATGTTCGATTTTTAAATGGAACAAAGGCTGGCTTAGTGTGATCACTTTACGTTAACAACGTTCGCCATTAGGTGGTAATGTTTGTCTCCGAAACTCCTAATCATGAGAATTCTCAATTAACATAGTATTTTATATTTCAAATAGTTCTTTTTGGTAGTCCTATTTTGGAAAGGACATTTCTCACTCAATATGTGAATGTATATAGAAATATGATACTTACACAGTATTATAAAAATTCAATAATAAATAGTATTTATCTTATTGGGTAGGCAGCTTTCACAGTTTTGTCCCCCAAGTCTCGGCTAATTTGTATTAATCTAGTATATTCTTGAAAGTCATTGGCCGAGAAGTGTTTCAGGGGATTTGAGTAGTATCTTGTTGACAATTTCAGCTGGTGTCCTCAGATGCACATTAGTGTTAATAGTAAACATAGCTGGTAGCATCTCTCAGAAATAGCATACAAGGAAATATATTTCAATAAGGTCTCCCAGATCCTGTCTCTTCTCGTTAAATATGTTGAACTATTTCTTTTGAAATTATTCTATCAGTGCTTTCAACAGTTAAAAGATATTGTTTGACATCGGGGGTTAAGTAATATAACATTTATTTTCAAAATATGTTAATTTTATTTATTAAAAAAAAACAAACAATAAGCAAATGAACATTCAAACAGTATAGGTAGGCAATTTAAAAACAAAAAGGTAGACGTAGAATGTACTCAACACGAGTACCTATAAATATTTCAGCAATGCTGATCTACAAGATTTCAATTTGGAAGAAAGATATAAGAAACAATAAATGTGATCACAAACCAATATAGACAAAATGACCTCAACATAAACTATGGTCATTTCAAATAACACGACTACTTCGATTGGATGGATCATCGTAAATGGAATATAATACGAAGTTCATTAAAAAATTGAAATTGTAATAAGATTCATAAACAAATATAGACAGAACGTACATAACATAGTACCGATTTTAAGTAACGTAGAATATGTAGATCCTTCAAGTATTCAGTAAGAAATATGATATAAAGTTTAATAAAATATATTGAAATAATATGTTTTAGATCATCTTTGGACGGTAACAGAAAAAATCTTTGATTTAATGTATGCTAACGGAGAATAAAAATATATATTGAATGCAAAAATTTGCATTGTAATATCATATTCTTATTACAGCACAGAAATTTTTTTTTTAAATAATGAATCTGTGCTCACTCAAAGTGAACACAAATACACTCCTCGACTCTTTCACAGTAAGCTACTGAAAGCTTGTGTCGTGAAAGAGGAAGATGGTCGGCACCTGGGATTGAACCACGACGTCCGCAGTACGAAAGCCGGCGTTGTAACCGCTGGGCCACCAACCACTTATTGGATCTAAAACAAATAATATACTGTTTTCTGTTCTATTATTCTCCGGAATACAACTAATTGCAGACTTAATTGGTAGCATTCTCCATGAACTTAAAATATTCTGCGTAAATTGTAATACTCATGAATGCTTGTCTCCATCTTCATAACATGTCTTCAAATTAAATATAGACCATTAAGTTGTTTCACACTTTCAGATATCACCGACATTAATTCATTTGGACCAGTGATATTTGGACATACATTTTCACAAGGAGCTCTTTAAAGTGAATATGGACAATTTCACTTCAATTGTGTTAATGATGCTCTCACAAACGTTTGTTAACTACACAACAAACCACTAACAAATACACCTTAATCTTCAATTACGTCACATTTCAAAAACAAATTCACAGATTCTTCATGTCGTTCCATCCATATGCACCTTTCTGTGATCCACTTTATAAATGCCTTCTTCTTCAGATGAGCAGTAGTAGTAGGAAAACTGCTATGAGTAGCACCTTTTACTAGAGGATAACAGTCTAATGGAACTTGCTTCACCATCCGTTTCCTAAGCTTTGTGATGTTGATGTATCACATCTTCAGATCTGAGTTTGTGTGAATGTTTTCCAATATTTTGTACATCACTTCATCTTTGGGGTTCTTGAAAATTGGAGCAGTTCCCTCATTTGTAATACTGCTGTCATAGCTTGTCTTGCATTAAGGCATCGACATCTTTGGCAAAGAGAATATAATACCCACAGAACACAATATACTCTCTAACGAGAGAAGAATACCAACTTCATAGTAAAAATATGCAAACACGGAAATTGACAGATTGCATCTATCTTTCTCGCTCACGCTTTTCTAACCCGAACACCAAAGCGGGAAATTCAAATATGGGTCGGTACAATGCGCACTAGCGACCAAAACAGTTGCATTCTAGTACAAAAATGGGATATAAAAATATCCCATCTTTATACTAGAATACAACTGTTGAATCATTTATCCTGAAAATGGTTATGATAAAGAATTAAAATGCAGCAGTAGTTAAATATGGCATTTATTTTCTATGCAAATAATAAAACATGTAACAATATAAATAGTATGTATTGGTATCTATTGCATAAAATAATACTAAGCCAAAAATATATTATCAATAACAATTAGGTACACGAAAAAAACTATGTTTAAACGACACAATACATCATGATTCTACGTACGTACTTATTACAAAATATTTTAAAAAGAAATACAAATGTGTCTTTAATTGTATGTGATTATTATGACGCCACAGAAGGAACATTTCCGATACTTGAAACTCGTAATAACAAAATAATAAGGTAAACGAAAGAGTCAATGTCTAGAACCGACACACAACCACTTGTAAATATTAATTACACTATGAGTCTTTGTTTTAACAACTTTTTATGTGCAGACAATAGCGTAGTGGTTAAATCTCAAAACAAAACACGAGTCCATTTGTCGAAACAAGCAACAAGAGTCCATATTTTGTCAAAACAAAACAGAGTCTATTTCTCACAAACAACAGTATCTTTCTTGATATCAACGAGACTATTTTTCACAGCGATACGAAACACCGATTCGACTTCACACAAAATTAATAACACAATCTCCCGAGTTGGAAACAGGAAAAAAATCGAAATAACAAAAACAGCCAGCGCTCGGCCAAATAAAAATGGCTGTTGTTTGGGTTTGGATGTTGTTTGGGAACAAGATCAGTGTAGCCAGCTTTCAAAAAGTAAAAAAGTTTTGCAACATTATTTCTCGAAATCTGGTGTCTTATAAAGAAATAAATATTAATTCACAAATAAAAACACCGCATGATAACATAATAATAAATTGATGTTTTTTATATTCACTCTAAGATCATATTTCGAAACTTTTTCATAACCGGTAATTCTATTTTTTGCGTCTGTTATACAAATTTCATGCCCAAAGACTACCAACATTACCACCACGATGTACCAACATCACCATATTCTTGTTGGCAAGTACTTTAACCAGAGTTAACCCCCCCTGTACCTTACGGATAGTCGGATAATCTTTGGGGCATCTGAAAAAACATTATTGCATTAATGCATGCATCTTGACAAAAAAAAAACAAAACAACCGGTATGGAGCATGCTTGGATGAATCCACAGAACACATATACTCTCTAACGAGAGTGAATCTATATGTAGCTCAAACCATAGAGTATAATAATACTACTTAAAACTTTGGAAGTGCCTCTAGAGCCGTAGCCGGATCCCGTACCCGCGTCCGTAGATTTGTGTGTTGCCATTTTATTACAGTTTATACTATGGTAACACTCAAATGACAGCTTATGTCAAAGCGCGAATTGGCGCGAATTTCGAATTAGTACCAAAGGAAAGTTTGAATTTTCGTGCGAATCTCATTGGGGATACATGGGATACTACTATTAGTATCCGGAAATAATAATTGAACATCAATATTATTCAAAATTTGAATTTTTATTTGCATGTCTTAACATAAAGTTTAAAGTTTTTTTTTTTTTTTACTAATTGTTAATTTTATTTCTTTGTGACTTTTTTTAATAATTTTAAATTTTGTTTCTTTGTGACTGTCCTTGTTTTTATTTTTTTAGTCTTTACAAAAAGTTTAATTTGAGTGTTATTGTTAATGAATCTGTTTGATCATTTATATTATTTTGTGGAATTTTTTTGTATACATGAAAAAAATTGTGTTTAAAGGCGATATTCGTTTATATTATGTAAAATAAAATATTATCAAAAATGTGGTGGATTACCTAATTCTAGATCTCAAAATTATGTTTCAATACGTGGCAATTTCGTGTTTGTGCGTGGTTGATAGTGAAGTGTGAATATTAATCAATTATTCAAAAATGAAAGTTGGTGATAATTATATAGATTCACAATAATAAAAAAAATATAAGAGACGCAAGGAGTATTGAAAATTAAAGGAAGTGGCATCCTGATACAGTAAAAGATGCTAAGGAGTCTTTAAAATACTATTATGCAACATTAAGTTGTAGGTATAAGAGGTGGCAAAAAATAACACTAAAAAAGTATGAGAGTAGAATAGTATCATTCAAACTGACTATATGGAAAGATAGAAAATATAGCTTTAAGACAGAAAGTAATGAGATTGTTCCGAAAATGTAAAGACAAGCAAACTACATCACTATCAAGTGATGATGTTGATGAAATGGAAATGACTGTGATTGATTGCCAGCATTCACAGAGAAGACTAGTCTCAAGAGAAGAAAAACAACGCAACGCCCGCAGTTCGCGGGCTGATTGGATTTTTTTATATGAAACACATTAATAAGTATTTTATTGTTACTATAGCTGACAGTTGTAATTTTGTTATACGATTATATTATTGTTCAACAATATTATTAATTATCAAATCCGTGCTCAGCGACAATTTAATATCATCTGTCAATGTCAATCGTCGGCTAAGCAAGTGTCAATTTTTAGTTATCTATGATAAAATATTGTCTATGGAGATCTACGGACGCCGTACTAAATTTTTAATGTTTCCGTCTACGGCTCTAGAGGCACTTCCTAAAACTTTTACAATATATTATATTATCTATGACTCAAACGGCAGACACGAACATCCTAGATTTCACAACATTATTGGCCATCCAACATGGCGGATACGACGAGCTCCTATTTTCACCAAGGAACATGGTCCCGAAGTGTAACGCAGAACGACTGTATGATTGTATTAGTGTTCAATTTTATTTTACGTTAGCGTTTAGCAAGCTTTCTACTATTTATATGATTGAGTTAGGTTAGGTTAGGATATAATTAAAAGGGGGGTTTGGGGGGCGGAGCCCCCCATACCTCATCACGTTTGCCCCGAATTTATTTAAAGTAATAGAAATACCATCAAATTATCATTGTCACTAATACATCCATACAGTCGTTTCGTAACACTTCGGGATGGTTCGGCAGTTTCCGGCGACCATGTTCCTTGGTGCAAATATGGTATCCGCCATGTTGCATGGCCAATAATGTTGTGAAATCTAGGTTGTCCCATAGATTTTTATATAGGTTTTGTATAGAATTCTGTGGGTTGTCCCAATGGAACTAGTGACAGTACTCGTCCATAGAGATTATGGTTAATTTCAGAAATAATGATCTTTTTTCTAGGGAGCCGTCGGGTGTAGAACATAGATTTACATATACATTAGGGCGGGTCGATTTGCATTTCTTCTAATATTGCTAACGTAATGGTTATATTTTAGTGCTAAATGCTGTTTAATAGGTATGCAAAATATTTTTCAATTTGAAAAATATCTTCTGTCTCCGAATTGAGCTCAAAGTTTCAAAAAATTGTTAAATTTATTGTATTTTGAAGCAGGTATAAATAAATTATAAATATCTTTAACTTAATATTTTTAAGATTGTATGTCATAAAAATGACGGAATAATCAGTTCTGTATAATATAAAGCATAAAAATACAATTTAAGATAGCAACAAAGTATATAAAGCGCCGCGGAAAACCAGAGAAAATCTCATGAAATGAGAAATGGGTTAAAAATACCAGTATTGTATTTTGATGGCCGTAAAGCCAAAGTTTTAGGCCAGTGATTAGAAAAAGTGGTCAAAAATACAGATGAACAATAATTAAGAGATGGTTAAAGGAAACTGATTCTAAATTGATGGAAAATTTGGAAAACCGAAACCGATAGAGAGATCGATTACAGATTTCTTTTCAAAAAGCAATATTTCATTTGATCTTTTACTTGTCGTCTTATGTGATGAAAAAAAGTATCTAGGTTAATACCGGAAAACATGATTGAGTAATTATTTTGCAGGAGAAAAGATTAATAAAACCATTAGATTGATTATTTTGCTTATTGCAAACCATAAGTAATCCCAATTGAACGAGTCGCCGGTAATCTAGAAAAAAAACGACAGGTAACAATTATTTATGTTTTTGTATAATATGTTGATAGTGCTTTCTCAAATCATCATACGTATTCTGACCAAATTGGAAAACAACTGAAAAAAAAAACAATTGATATGTTCCAGGTGATTACAACAGAAACTACTATTTTATAATTTCAAGATCTGCGAAAAGATCAATTATATTTATTCCAAATTGGCATCATACCAATAGGAACATTTTCTAATGATTTAGGCAACTGAGTTTCAGGAATAATAATCCATGTAATAATCGCTAAACTAAGCTATTAGGATTCTGCGACTGCGTTTCCTTCAGAAAAATTGATGACTTTTACTTATCTTTATTGTTAATGTTTGTGCACCAACTTACCTCGCAACTGATCCAGTTACATATTAAAGTTAAATTTCTTATCCATATATTTATCAGATTATCAAATCTGTTATATAAACCGTAATTACTAAAAGGAAAAGCTATCTCGCTCAAAATACACTATGTAGTAAGAGAATGAACCGCTCGCCGGATAGTGAAAGCTCGAATCACCCGAAAACACGCATTTTTGATCCTTGAAGTACCGAAAGTAAATTTTGAAGCATTCTTTTACAAGAACTACTTTATAGACAGACAACAAAATGTAACAGAAACACCAATCGACAAGTATCCGACGAAGATCTTACGGCATTCGTTACATACAATGGGGAAGATGAATAAATACAGTTTCCTGAATTTTCCTTGTCATATCCAAGGAGTTTGACGATCTGCGAATTTGTCAAAGAAGCCTCACCAACTTTACGGAGAAATTTATCAATAAAAGTTTATGTAAAAGCTTAGAAAGCAACGAGTAAAAAAGATATCAAACCCAATTTATCAAAAACTAGAGGTCCGCCCCAGCTTCGCACGGGTAGATAGATACTTAAAAATAATTTAGTTTTCATACAGATCCCTAACTTTTTCAAAATATTTTATAGCATATTATGTTAATCTGGAATAATTGCATTGCAATGTATCGTGTCACGTCACTTTACCACCGTGACTACTTTGCTCGGTATTTCTACTAAACTTGACATGACTCCCCTCAGTCCCCTCCCCAGCTCCCGTACGCACTCTGCATCGGATAAGTTGAGATGATAAGAGACTATGCTTTTTTTCCAATATTCACATTTTTAAACTCGTGATAACTTTCGAATGGAATGTCCGAATTGAATAATTCAAAAAGTTATACAAACATATTGAAGCAGATTTGAAAAATATGAACTAATTTATTTAAATAAGGAGTAATACCAAGATACCAATAAAGAGCCTTTTCTAGAGGTGACATTTTATTGATTTTTTAAAATAAAAAAACACTTATTGTGGCATAACTATAATAATAGTTAGACATATGCTGTCGCGATACTTTTTGTAAATAATGATGTCTTCTACAAAATTGTAGTACATTGTTTTATTCTATCATCATTAGTTTTCACAGCGTTCGCGATAAAAAGAGTATTTTAGGTAAATTTTTTACACCTTGGGTTACATTATTGAAGTTTTCGTAGGTTACCCAATTTTTTTTGGAAATTAAATATAGCCTATGTTCACCGCCGATATTGTAGCTTCCCAAAAGTGAAAGAATTTTTCAAATCGGTTCAGTAGTTTTGGAGCCTATTCGATGCAAACAAACAAACAAAAAATCAATTCTTTCCTCTTTATATATTAGTATAGACAATCACCGCAAAATAACATATTTTCATATATTTGCTTTACATAAAAAAAAATTAAAAGTTTTATTTATTATTTTTGTGTAATTAAATACATAGAAGTATGTACTTGAATTATCTGTGGTATAATAAAAAAATGAATACAAAACAAGACCGGAATCATTTTACATGATTATTATAAAAATATCAGTTAGTATGGGATATTTTCGTCCCATACAAAACTTCAAGGTCGATTCGGAGACAGAAGATCTTATTTTTTTGTCATGAAATTTTGTAGATAGTTATAATACATCATAAGGCAACAAATTATCACTATTACATTAAGGACAACCTAGATTTCACAACATTATTGGCCATCCAACATGGCGGATACCATATTTGCACCAAGGAACATGGTCGCCGGAAACTGCCGAACCAACCCGAAGTGTTACGAGACGACTGTATGGATGTATTAGTGACAATGATAATTTTGATGGTATTTCTATTAATTTAAATAAATTCGGGGGCAAACGTGATGAGGTATGGGGGGCTCCGCCCCCCAAACCCCCCTTATAATTATATCCTAACCTAACCTAACTCAATCATATAAATAGTAGAAAACTTGCTAAACGCTAACGTAAAATAAAATTGAACACTAATACAATCATACAGTCGTTCTTCGTTACACTTCGTGACCATGTTCCTTGGTGAAAATAGGAGCTCGTCGTATCCGCCATGTTGGATGGCCAATAATGTTGTGAAATCTAGGATGTTCTTACATTGATTAGAAGCACTTTTTAAACTTATAAAACATACTAGAACGGCCCAGCCATGTATATAATATGTAAATCTATGGTGTAGAACGTCAAGTAACCTTGGACTGTCAAACAAATATTTTTTAGGACATCAAAGATAACAACTCAACTCGTGGTTTATTATTGTCATTGTCTTCAAAGATAATATAAATATACTGTAAATATCTGATTGTCTTGATATGATAAGTAATATTTGTCATTAGGTCTAGGAAAACTAATTAATTACAGTCTTTCGTGCAAATTGTGATTGCGATGCGATTAGTGTTGTTTTTACAAAAATTGTAGTATTTAAGAGTTTCAATGGATATCAATGTAGGAAAAGACCAATTCACGCGTATCAATGGAACGCCTTCCCCTATTTCTTCTCCCTCTTCTAGTTCAGAACATTTTTCTATTGATGGGCTGGATTTACCAATACCAAAGAATCTCACAAATGGATTACTGTTGAATTCTGTAAGTAAAGCCTGTGTTCTTCCTGTAACTCAGACCATAATGTATAAATACAGATGTTTATTAATGTTTTTTATTAATTTTAGGCTGCCACTCATCAAGAATTAACTGATGCTATCGCTAAATGCAAAGAAATGGTCATAAAAAGCGAACAGTGTTCCACAGAAAGAAAGTGGTTGGTTCGTTGTCTGGTTGAATTGAGATTTAGACTTCAAGAGTTAGAAGAAGGCGAACAAACATGTGTTTACAAAAGTCTTTATACTACTATGGGCCATCATTTTGCTAATGCTAACACTTCTGTTCCCAACGTCAAATTGTATTGTGATCACTGTAGTGGTGTCATTTGGTCAGTGCTTCAAGGATATTATATTTGTAATGGTAAAATCCAGCATTTCTTAAATGTCAACATAATAATACTAATTCGTTTAACCATCTTCCTCTATTGCTTAGTTTTCTTGAAGGAACTTTGAGCTCGTAGACACAATTTAGGTACTGGATGACATCATCATCATTACCAATGCATTGTGTTGATTGGCATTTGGACTAGTGTTGTTCAAAACGGCTATAAACGAATAACACGCTACAGACTATATGTTAAAAATATTTAACATGCTATTTCATACGCTATTTTATAACGCGTTTATTATTTTTTATTTTTTTTATCAGATCGATGGTGTGTTAAAATTAGCGGTGGCAAGCTAGATTTCGTAACACGCTACGTCACACCTCGTTCGTTATACAGATTATTCGCGTGCTATTTTCTACTCGTATACAAGAAAGAATATATTTTTATTAACACGTCGCATAACTGATAATTTTTTTTCAAAGGAAACCAATGAACTTTTCTACATACTTTTCAGGCTTATTACTGTCTATAGGCAGTTGAATTGAATATTTAGGTAGGTAGGTATTTAACATTATTGTCAATTTTAAATTAATTATTATAGGTGTATTTAAAGAAAAATTGTCTATGTATACCTAAATATAAAATTTAACATAAAAACACGGAATTGTTTTTAAATAATAATTTTAACATGAGTACCTACACAAAGAGTTTTTTAACCTACATAAATTAACCAAGTCTACACATTATATTATCTACTCTGCCATATAGTATCCTATTAGCAAAAACGAAATTTTAACAGAATAAATAAATAACATCACACACACATGGACGTATTATAAGTCCATGGTCGCACACGATAATATAAAATAGTCTTAGCAGGCTGCAACAGAAACATAACGCGTCCGCATCTCACAGCATTCACGCGATGACTAATAGTCTAGTGTGGATTTCCAAATGCTATTTCATAACAACATAGCGTCTACAAACTATTTAACATAGCACGCTACGTGCGCTATTTAAAATTAACGCGTTATTATAACATGCTATGCGCTAAATTAACCACCTCTAATTTGGACACAAGACACAATGCGCTAGTGGAGCCATGCCTATTTATTTATTTAATGTATGGGCATTCAGTTATCTGACTGGTCATATATTTATGTTGGGTAATTTGTGGGACTACATTTAAAACTAGTTGAAGCAATAATAATTGACCTTCAATAATTGTATTCAACTGTTTAGATGTAAATATTCAAAAAAAATGGATAGCAATTATTGAGTGCAAAATAGCAAGCAATAATTGAAAGTGCTTCAGGTTTACACAATACAAGAGTTGCTAAGATAATATTTGCTTCCAATTCTTGACTCTTATCACCAGCTTGTACAATTTACTGCGGTGTCATTCCAGAATCACGCGTATTTGCGTTGCCAGATGCGTTCAACGAAAAAAATGTTTGGTGAAAATATGTCAGTTTTTCAAATTCAATTTTTCTTTTCAATAAATACATGAGGGTTTGATGAGGTACCAAAAATAGTATCCTAATGCTACATTTACATTTGGAATTGAATTTGGGTTTGAAGGTTTCGCACTTTGTGGAATTACCAACACAATAAAACATACATTACACGTTACATTCTCTCTTTTAAGGCCCCCCGCACACCGCAAGCTAGCCCAGAGGATACCAATCTGCAACAAACCCGACCCGTAAGAAACCGACCCCCTAGCTCGATCGAAGCAATCAAACCAAAAAGCCGGCCCAAATCACCCCCAAACTATCCCGCAATGCGGGGGGCCTAAGCCCCACTCGGGAGCATAGGGAGGCATTAAGAGCTCTCCATTGCGTTTGAAGGCGTCCGAGGCTCATTGTGCCTTTTCTGACCAGTTGAGATTTAAGGACGTGAGGTGGTCAACCTCACAGTCCAGATCTGATTTTTCGATTTCCTGCCTCTTACAGGATGCTCGAAAAAACAGCTATTCTTAGCTGGCAACCCCACGGCAAATTCAATTTTTCATTTCAATAAATACATGAGTGTTTGATGAGGTACCAAAGATAGTATCCTAATGCTACATTTACATTTGGAATAGAATTTGGGTTTGAAGGTTTCGCATTTTGTGGAATTACCAACACAATAAAACATATAAGTACAGAAAATATGAATAATTTTAGTAAAAATAAATAGGTATACCTACGTGTTTTATTTTAATTAATCGTTTGCCAGTAGTTACGTAACTAATGTATTGGATAAAACATTTTCAGAATACAGAAATGTCAAAAGTCTCAATAAAAATTGGATACGACGCAACTCAATTGTCTGTTTTTCATTTCAGAATAACCGTCATTGTTAGATGTTCCAAGAACACATCTGTTTGCTATCCAACACCTTTTTGTGATGTTTTTCTCAATATTTCTTGCCTCGAAGAGAATCAACAATTAATACACCCTCACTCACTGCACCAATATTTACAAATGAAAACAGAATCAAATTGACTACAAAAAGTTCTGTTTATACAAGCCGATCTAGACAAATTCAAATTGGCGTTCGACTACAAACGAAGATTTCATCAATAAAAAGTGGGCAGTTTATTTTCTTCCTACTCTACATTGTCAAATAATTTGTTTGTAGTTATTCGCCAATTTCAATTTGTCTAGGGCTCCAGGAACAGTTTTCTTTTGAAATATATCACATTGAGCATAACAGCATTAGGTGATTTTCATTAAGTGTGTGTTTTTATAATTGAATATTTTTATTTTAGAGTGTGGATATATATGTCACAGCAAATGTGTGGAAGAAGTGCTGAGACTTTGTGCTCATATAGTTGCTACGGAGGGACAGTTGGAGACATCCATTTGTGAACAGAAGGGATTATCATTTCAACATTATAAATGTGCAGAATGCAAGGCTGATTTGAATTTCAGTAAGTATTTTAGAAGTTTACCCTTTTTTTGGATAGGCCTTATCGTTCTGTTGAATCCCAACTACCTACCTGTCAACATAAGTATAAAATAAATAAATAAAACTTTATTGCTTAAATAAAATAACAATCTCGAAATACTACACGTTAAAAAAATCAAATGGTGGACTTATCACGAACAATCTCTTACAGCCAACCCAAAATCTAATACAATCCAAATCCAATTTTCCGAAGGAATAAAACCCCACAATAATGCCAGTTGACACAATTAAACAATAGTACTGAGATAAAAAGTTTAAAAAGGTTAAAATTAAATATATAAAATAAATTAAAAATATGTACGTAAATAAATACATTGAAAAAATGAACATCAAAGGGAAGGTGCTTTAAAAGTACCATACAAAAAAAATAAATAAAAAAATGACATGTATGCATACTTACTTTACGAGTCCAGACTTCAGACTTTGCGGAATAATAATATAATACTCCTCCTGTTGCGGTACCTGCATGGGGGGTATGTTTATGTGTCCAATCCAAATTCAAACTCCCACTTAGGGGCATAGGGAGGCAACAAGAGCTCTCCATTGCACTCGATCTTGCGCAACGTTAATGACCTCCTCCCACACCATGTCCAGATTCCTCAGCTCTGCTTCGAAGGAGCGGAACACAGTATGAGAGGGTCTTCCTCGTCTCCGGGACCCTGATGGGAGGAAGAACAGCGCTCTCCTCGGCCAACTGTCATTCAGCATCCTTAACACATGTCCCAGCCAAGTCCATCTCCTCCACATAATAGTAGAGGTGATGGGCTCACGCTGGGTGCGCCGGCGTATAGCGTCGTTCGTGATGCGGTGGTACCATCTTATACCCAAAATTCTCCTGAGGCACTTCGTTTCGAATGCAGATACTTTTTGTGCCTGGGCTTTGGTCAGGTGCCAGGACTCACACCCATACAGGAGAATGGGCTAGAAAGAAGACTACCCTCTCTACATTTGCTAAGCACTTGTTGCTTGCAGAAATGTGTAAAATGCCCTAACAAAGCAAAACGACAAAATTTATTGAAAATTCAAACAAATTATTTCAAGCAGACGTCTGTTAACTGATACCCTCTGCTATCATCACTAGAGGTGGGAATAACTGCTTAAATTCAAAAACTTTTCAAAAATTTAGGTACCATCTTATACCCAAGATTCTCCTGAGACACTTCGTTTCGAATGCAGATACTTTTTGTGCCTGGGCTTTGGTCAGGTGCCAGGACTACGTGTGTGTTGCCCATTCTCCCATACAGGAGAATGGGAAACACACACGCATCAAACAGTTTACATTTCGTCTCAACACTAAACGCCAACGCTTTCCAAATCTTGGTCATGTTGTTAAAGGCGCCACTTGCCATACCGATACGTATCGGGAGCTCAGCCCCGAGGTCACCAGTGGTGGTGATGTTTATGTGTATCAGCCCGTTTCAAACAACAGAACTCACGAATTCAATATTTTTGCTATACATTTAAATTTTAAAAACATGAATATGACGAATTTAAAATTAGGCAAATGGACCCAGCTGTTCTCGATTATTACCGAGAGACTAACGGACAACGATTCATTTTTATATTTAAGATTGTGTTTACATGAGATGGTGATTTACGCCTAAAAATAAATCTATCTACCCATACTTAAGGGTATAGGGATTCAAACAAAAGCTTTATACTGCTCTCTGCACAGCGTATATGGCATCCTCTTCAAAAACCTCAGATTTACATAAAAATTGTAATATGTTGGCCCATATTGAGTATTTTTAGATTGTCCCACTAACAGTTGCGTAATACTGAGACTGTAATGTAATCATGAGAGACCTTCGAACTACAGAGAAAGGATCTTTCTTAACATCCTACATGAGGACAACAGAACTGCCTTTTGAATGACATATCTGAGACCACTACAAATGCCATTTTTCCCTGGATTCTCTTTAAAAGACTTAGGAATAGCTCACTTCTTCGATATCACTATAGGTAATTATTATTATGATAATTTATTACTATGATTGCTTATTTTCCTTTTTGTCTGATTGCAGAAGGGCGATGGAGTGAACCTCGCCTTTGCGATTATTCAGGACTGTATTATTGTAGCACTTGTCATTGGAATAACACAATTGAAATCCCAGCACGGATTATACATAATTGGGATTGGGAAAAGAGACCAGTATCACAAGCTGCATATCAACTGTTGACTATCACAAAAAACAGACCTCTCATTAATTTGGAGATTGCTAATCCGAAGCTGTTTAATTTTGTTACAGAACTAAATTACGTAAGTGCTACTGCAAAATATCAACTGAGATATTTCAGATACATAATGTGTTATGTCACATAATAACGTAATCATTTCTAAATTTGAATCTTCTATAATGTAACAGAACAAAAAAGAACTGTGGTTAAAATATGGTTGATATTAATGAAAGGTAAAATTTACACAAATTGAAAAATAGAGAGAAAATTGCAAATCATCCCACACTGACAAGTTTGTGTGCTGAATTAACAAGTGCTACTGAATTTTTTTAACCCTTGTGTATTGCAAACATCTCAAAAGAAAAAGCAATAAGCAAGTTTTTTCTTTTCTAATTTTTGGATAGTGTTTTGTAAATGAAATACTTATTCATTTCCTTTTACAAAACTGTATATTTATTATGAATGCCAGCGAAAGATAATTATTAAATGTAATTACCATATTAGCCTGAATGAATTACGCCCCTGATTTTAACGCTGTTTAGAAAAAAAATAATACTCCTAAAAGAATTTAAAATACAATTTTACTACGTATTAAATAAAAATATTACGTAGAATTTGATCTG
Source organism: Mystacides longicornis (assembly GCA_963576905.1). NCBI lineage: Eukaryota > Metazoa > Arthropoda > Insecta > Trichoptera > Leptoceridae > Mystacides > Mystacides longicornis. Next base: position 13,852,129 of record OY756429.1, on the reverse strand, counting down.
TTTTCAGAATGAGAACTCATTAAGTTCTGCTTTCAGTAAACATTTTTATTTCAACTTGTATAGGATAATGTCCTTGTTTATGTTATGTATATTCCAGCATGAGTAGATTTTAAATGGTCGAAGTATATTATATTCAGGCTAATACGGTATATGAAAATCTTTGTTATTTCCATTGCTATATTCATCCTTATACATTCAAAATTATGTTAAAATTTGTAATACATAAAAAACCAACTGATATTTTTTTTTGTATCTCTTCTTGATTTGATTTATTGTGTATTAGGCATCTACTAACTAATTACTTTTAACCTTAGTATAAAACAATATTTTTGTTTTGTTTCAGATACGTAAAATGAGAAATGATTTGAAATTGATGCGTCGCTATCTTGCATCTTGTCAAGATGGCAATGGATTGATATCTGGTGACAAATTGTACATGGCGGAAGTTCCAGACGTTTATAGTATGGAAAATTTAGAAATGGCTAGAGATGGCATATTGGAGACTGAAATTAGCAGCTTGACTGAAAAATGCAGATCACATATTATAAATTGTCAGACTTGTTATGGTAATGGATATCTATGTGAATTGTGTGGAAATGATGACGCAATATTTCCCTTTGATTCTGGTGCAGTTGGATGCGGAAAGTGTAATTCTTATTTCCACCATTCATGCTGGAATCGTAAAAACAAAATATGCCCCAAATGCATTCGTCTTCAAAAAAGAGAAGAAGAATTCAAAACGCTATCTCAAACAGACCACGAAATTTGCAATAATGATGACAACATTGATAGTGATTGGTTGTTATAAAGTTTTGCTAGACACAAGCTTATTCAAACGGTATTAACAATTAGTTTTAAGAAGGAGAATATTAATTTAATATTAAGTGTAAAGTTTGACATATTTAAATTTATTATTTATTAAAATTTAATGTACCTACCTAGTTTTATTATTTTTATTCAAATGAATCAAATGACAATCATCATTTGTTTGGTGGTTTTAATTGTTAATTATTTTTTTTGTGATTGTTTTTAGTTTTAATTTATGTATATTTGTTGTTTTTATTTAATATGTAGACAATCATCATTTGCCTTAGTGATGTTAGAATTGTTTGTTTCATATTGACTAATGTATCTACCTACTAAGCAGTTATTAGATAGTAACAAGAAGATATGAGAGTATTTTTATACACATTCATATATCTAAAACTAGTTTTAATAATTTTTATTTATTCATAAATATTTTATGATCCCTTGATAGGATTAGACTCATAAAAATGTAATAATGTTGTATAAAATTTTATTTTCCAACAGATTTGAATCCAAATCTAATTGCTTCCCTAATTTATTTATAGTTATAAAACAATTTTATATCAAAATAATTATAAGGAGTAGAATATGGTAAATCATCGAATATTGTAAATCAATTGACAAAATTCATAATTTAGATTTCTCAAACCATGGGTTGCCAGATAACCCAAGAATATGAAGTGAGAAATCAACTTCATACCATCTGAAGGAACATTCAAATATGATGTGGTTTGGAAGTTTTGAATAAAAAAAACAATTCTCTTTCTGAAATGGATGGTTTAATGCTTCAATATGTTAATCCACGTGAACAAAAAACAAGTATAGTTGACTTTGAGCTTTGGATTTTCTCAACAAAACTACATTGTTTACTTTTTGTTTAATTGGAACTTTAAAAATAATATTTTATTGGCTTATGTAATTATAGCTGATTTTTAAAGAAGTTTTTTGAATTCACTTTTTTCTCATTGTAACACCATCCATAATTCGCAATACCATCAGTAAACATAAGTGATACTGTTGTTTTCTAAAACATCGAGCAATTTTTTTATGAATATGAAGATTTTGCCCTGGATATTATTAGGTTTTCCCATTTTTGTAAATTATAATAACGCAATAAAATGAAATATTTATTAAAATTGTTTAATTTTTATTTCATAAATGCTTTAAACCCAAGCTTATTCCTGTACTCACAATAACATGGAAATGTGAGTGGAATTGCAGAAAAAAAAAAATAACATGGAAAATGATAAAAAATTATGTAAAGAGAGAAGATAGAAGGCATTGTATGTTCTAATTTTCACTCAATGGTGCATCTATTATTCTCTTTTCCGTATAACTGAGAATTGTACACTTCATTACATCACCCTGAGAGACAGAGTTGAAAACAACACCATAAAAAAAACAGGCAGATAAAGACACTGAAGAGATTGAATGGTGTGTGCCAAGGTGGCAGCTGATGGAAGTGAAAAAGACTGCGAGGCAGTTCGCCCAAGAGCTGGAAGGACAGATGGCAGGCGATGCGAGTAGTTCTTACCTGAACCTGACCCATAAGCTGAAGAATTTTTCTTTTTAAGTCATAATCTTCAATGTTTGATGACTGCAGTCATTACTCCTTGTCATCACCATTATGTCAATTATTATTCTAGTTATCTGCAAGCGGCACTCTGGATTGAATATACAAATAAAAAAGAACTTTCGTCATAAATTAACTATCTCAATATACAGTTGCTATGCATTATAGAGAATGTTGTGGTTCTCATCATCATGAGTGTGGATTGGGATTTCAGTCACCGAAGTCTGAAGGTCTTGGGTTCGATTCCCCAGACAGACCATCATCCTCTTTCACAACACAAGTTTTTCTTTTCACTCGCTTGGGTGAGACCAGATTTATTTAAAAAAAAAAGTCAGGGAATTCAGCTAAAGACAGCAAGGCCCTGGCCATCAACGGGAGAACTTGACTGCAATTTGAGAATGGAGAGAGTATCTTGTTCTTTATCTAATCTACTCAAGCCTTTGAACTCTTACTCTCTATAAGGAAACAATCCTCTTCTTAGTCAAGAGTTCAGAGACTTCCAGTGACAACTCTTGAGGAGACCTTTACCCTCCAGGCTTACAAGGTAATCCCTCTACTAATGCTACAGATGCCAAACCACACCATTATTCTGTCACCAACGCCAGGGTGAACAGATTTGGCACTCTTAAAAAAAAGATTCATAGGTATAACAGAGTAGTCGCATTGTTTTGGCACTTGGAACATACTGGAGTACATATTATGACCCTAAGTTTAGAAACCCTTGGCCTAGACTATGAGAGCACTCTTCACTGAAAAAATAAAATAAGTAATATGACATATATAATTTGTCATGTTGAAAATTCTCATAATATTCCGGGATTTGAACATTACCACCTAATGGTAAACATTTTTAACGTAAAGTGATCCACTAAGCCAGCCTTCGAAATAACAGTAGAAGATGGTCGTAAGCACGTAGTGGTTCCTTCATACCTACCATTTAGAAATCGAACGGTATCAGCGAGTCATTGGTTGTTGATATATATTCGTATTCAATTTGTAATGAGATCTTCCTTAACACTTCAGAGCCCGCACCCCGGAGATTCCCCGGTCAGGCCAGTTTTTTTGTAATTCCTAAAATTCCTTTAAATGTAGAACCCTGGGCTCTTACCATATCCTTCACATTTGTTGATTATACCATTGTTTTTTTAAATAGTTGGTATATGTGTCAAATTAAATGAGTTTTTAGTGTTATTTCGTTAATCATCGGAGATTCTCCAAGGGAGCGGGTGTTAAGGGTATGTAAAGTTTCAACAGTCGTAAACAGTTGTAAAAAAGATTTTTCCGCGGACGGTTCTAGGTTTCATTGTTATGTTCCACATTTTCGAAGAGAATTATTTCTAGAAGGCAATAACAAAAGAATCCCGATAACAAAAGATAAGTTTGGGACAGGGGCCCGCGATCCCAATAATAAAATAAATGCACCCCCGAAGCAATAAAGAAGATGTCACTACCTGGACACCGGCCCTTGGATGCAGGGCAATAAAAGTCGGCTATTTGCTAAAGACGCGGGCTATGACGGTGTTTGAAGGTTTGTCAAAAAGATGGATCATTATATAATCGTATTTTAATCAATTATTTTTAGATTCTGAGAAAATAATTTAATGTTATTCGGAAAAGAAGATTTCAAGCTTCATACTGGCATTTTTTTGTAACTTAAACATCTCATTTGTATGAAAAATAAGCCATTAAAAAAGTCCGAAGGTTTTCCCGTTGGTGCGGGCCATCGTAGAATTTTTCGAGCGCGGGCTATGAAGTGTTAAATTGCAACATTACTTCTTACTCGGGACTCAAAGAGGAATATAAATAAGAATATTTGTTTTCTGTTTATGATTATATTCAAACAATAATACTGAACATTTAATAACTACAAAGTGTGAACTATAATATTATTACATTAATATGAGAACAGAAATAGTCATCCAAACATGTCTGAATAATACTTATATAGATTGAGATGAAAAATATTTACAATAACTCAAAAGTGTAAAACATTTTTTTCCATTCGATCTAATCAACACAACTTTAACATAATTATAGAGACTCCATTTAAAAAATCATCAATAACTGTATCATATTAAATTTACAACCGTCACTAATGTGGAATTGATTTATGTACAAATGCAGTGGTTAAATGAAATAGAACAGTAGGCAATATTGGATGTAGGTATTTTAGAATTGAGGTAGTCTAAAGAAATTCTGTTGATACAGGTAAATGATATTCTAAATGCAAAACTAGTTTCCTTATATAAATTGTTTCCTTAATAGAAAATCTAGCTAAACAAAACTTATGTAGGTATTTCATGAAAATCTTCAGTAGTAAGTAGGTATAAGAATTAAAAAAAACTAAAATTTGCTTTGAGCAATAAATAACAATTAAAATTAAATCACATTGAGTTATGATATGAGCTATAGAATTTGATTATTATTTTTATCTTTTGTATACAAGCTTAAGATCTTTTGGTTTAGAACTGGTTATAACTAATTCACCAAACATCTGTCTGGGAAATCTGAGGTCATTTTAAGGAACAAAATTAGTCAAGCTATTTCAAAGTTTAGGCTCTTAAGATACTAAAATTATTATATAATTCATTTAAAGCTAACAACTTCAAAAAAAGATTTTTGTAATAATTTTTTTCAGTAAAGTGATATAGCTATAGTTAGCAATTTATCTTAGTTCTTCCCAAAATGTTTAGGATTATAATCACAAGATGCTTTCATTCACTTTTAGTTTCTGGACACTCCAGTGCTAATATAAATATTTAACATTTTTGACACCTTATAAAATACCTACTTTTAAATTAAATAAATATAAAAATACTTAGATTTAGGTATGAATTTTTTTTATATAATCTCAAATTTCGGCAAATATTAGCTATTTGGTATCTTTAAATTGGCAGTATTTTTTTAATAAGTAAATGTTTTATAAATTGATTAATAATAATTTTGGTTTGATCTGTTGACAGAGTTAATATTATATTAGGTATTTTTAGTATATTTTTAGCGCTTAGCAGAAAATTAATATAATAATAATTTGACTTAAATTTTATCTAGATTAATCTCATATAAGTTTTTACATTCAGAGTGGGTTTAGTAATGTGCAAATTGCCACATTTACGATCAATTTTAATGTTGTTATTTTAGTGTAGAATTGATCGTTCGCCAACTTTATAAGCCTTGTAAACCTTTGGTTCAATTAATAAAATAAGTAATGCTTAACCAATATAAATTAAAAAAAAATTTTTTTTGGATAAATTTAAAATAAAATTTATAAATATGAATTATCACTATTTTACTATGAATTCTGTTTTGTGGGTTACAATGATAATAATTATGTGACATTCTCAAGCTTACATGAGAATATTATTCAACAGTTAAAATCTTATGAGTGTGCTTTCTACATTAAAATTAAATAAGAATTAAAGCCTCCCTCTTTCTTGTGCATTAATTTATAATAAAAAAAAATATTTATAATATTATTTGGTTTAAAATTTTTTTGGTTTCATTCATTGATCAATAACACAATATAACACAAATATCTATAACACTAATTTATTTATTGGACAATACATATACATTTAGATAATATTATGTTACACACATAAAAAATTAGTTCAATGTAATACTCCACTTAAATGTGTGCACATATGCCAATGATGATTTAATAATAGTTAAAAAAAATAAATTAAAAATTAAAGCTAATCTATAAACAAAGTCAGAAGTTAAAAATAAATTTAATTCAGCAAATCTCTTATTTATAAATATCACTTAGGTAAATGTTTTTTTTTTATTTAAAAATAAACATAAACACATTTTTGTTTAATTTGTTCATAAAAAAATGGTGAGCCAATAAGAATTTTTAGAAAAAAAGTGTATAAAAATCACAATTGTTTGATATTTTTCTTAAAATCATTATAGATTTACTAAAAACTATAAAAATGTTATCAAATAAAAAATGTTTCAAAACTATATAAAAAGTAGGTATAAATAAAATCACTTAGATTAATCTGAACGAGCTTTTTTCTTGAAAAACCAAGCGGAAGCCATGATAGACGAGCTCAAAAACGTAGATATAGTAAAGTTTATCAATAGGTTTACATCAGCAGAATCAAAATATATGGTGAATATACGAGCTAAAAAAAAAAAAAAACTCGGTAAATAATTTATCAAGAAAATTTAAAAAGTTGTAGGTAGTAACAAAAGAAGTCAACTCTTAGAATTCAAGATAACCTAATTGTTTCTCCATAAGTCAGATTCGTTCTGGTTGTTCTTAAAAAATCATTAAATTGGGGAATTATTACAAAGTTACAGAAAAAAAAACTCTCAGTGAATTCTACTCGGATGTTGCTTGGCAAGGCAAGAAAATAATTTCGGAGGAGGTTAATGAAAATTATATAGTTTCTATACTGTGTACTGTCATTTTCTATAAGAAAAGTAACATACTTACTAGCATTGGTAAAAGCAGATATGAACCATGTGAGAAGTGAAATAGATTCAGAATTTCTACTTTTTAATATGGCGTACAGGAAAATAACTTTGCTACTGGCGCTTATCGGAGTACATATCGGCTGAAAAATGAAATTTTTTTGTTGAAATAATTGTTTTTTGATGAATAGAAATAAACTTAATGGTCATAAAATAGAATATTTACCAATGCCAACATCAACAATGAAGTCGGAATAATTTTCAGTAGGAAACCTAAAAAGATAACAGCGTACAGGGCCATTTTAGAGACTGTAGATTGACTGAACAATACATTTTGGTAGTAGAAGACGCAGCATATCAAGACCCATTCTTGTACCAAAATTATTGGATATTCCATATACGAAAGCAGGCTATATCCCATACAATAATTGTAGAGGAATGTTGTACTGTAACTGAAATAAAAATTATATTTTAAGACTTTCATATTTTTCATCCTAAAATCTCCATAAGCATTCATAAAAATGTGAACAATATTGTCACTCAAATGCTAAAAATATGAAAGTGCAATATTTCAGTTTATTTATTATTGGTCCTGCAGGGGTATTCACAAAAAAGTTTAGTTCTGAAATATTATTTTCTCAAGGGGAATTATAATGCTCAAAAGCAATTATGTTTAAGTGTAAATGAGAAATTCCAATTAGGTAGTGTTTAGATTAATCTTCACATTTTTCTGCAACTTACTTTCCACATTCCAGAAAAATAAAATTACTGAAACCCATGTTAAACTATTTAATTAAAGTTAATTCTACTGTAGAGTTTTGTACGTTAAGAACTCGCGGAATTCTTAAGTAAAAGTGACAAAAATGGGTATTTTGAAGTCTCAAATCTTTGACTTTAGTGCTTCCAGCGAGTAAATGTGTGTCAAGTATGATGGTCTCATTCTCTCATTATAGAAAGGGAGCATTCTATTTTTGGTTAATGAACACTGACGCATCAATCACAACGGACGGTCTAGGGACAAGATGGAAAAAGGGGTCTAGTGGGGGCTCGCATGCACTTACTCACTGGAAGCACTATAGTCCTAAATATAAACTCAAAACTTCCAATTTTCACTTTCATGTTTTTGGCATTTGATCGACGAATATGTTTTATGTAAAAAAGATTACAATGTAAAAAAAATTAAGAATCTGAGAATTTCAGATATGTATCACGAATATCCTTAATTATTTTACAAACCTGAAAAGTTCCAAAGCTAATCCAGTCATACTCATTCCTTCGGCAGACTTCATTGAATAAATTTTCATAATCTGTGGCACTTTCAAAATTAGACATGATGATATTGTGATTATACTTAAAGCGTCAGATATAAGTTGAATTATGACGTGCGTCATCCTTGGTAATTTCTATACAGTTTATGAACAATAACTAAAAAATATATAACAGTACACATTTAGATAGATATTAAGTTACATTTACAGCAGGTTATTACAAATGATATATTGAACAACTCGCAAAGACTTTTATAGAGTATAGTGTGCTGATTAATATGATTCCCGCTTCTATTAAGAGGTGCTCTAGCAAAAAGGGATTAAAAAAACTTATGAATGAATGGTTAGAGAAGTGCGGATTTATTTATAACTGATTTTAGGTACGCATGTATATAATTTGATAAGAAGTGTCAAGATGTAATGTTTGATGTGATTGTTACCCAAACTTCTGCATAGGTGTGATAATTGGCGCACGTTCAAATCCCGAAAAAACAAGTATCGGCATTTAATCTCTATTAATTCTTTACGCTGCAGAGCCCTTCACAAGTTCTAAAATCTTCAGCAAAAGAGAAAATGTGGAAATGTATAGGTTACCGAACGACAGTTGACAGGAAAGCACTATTTTTCTCAGCAGACCCTCCCATATTGGGCCTTTTGGAGTACGGAAAGTGATAAAAAAAATATAGATGTTACAAAATTTGTTGAATTGGTTGTGTTCTTTCAAAACGGCTGTATTTGTGGATAATAATGAATTATAATGTCATAAGTTGAAGGTGTAAATCGCAGCCAAAAAAATGGACCAACATATAAACTTTAATATGAAATAGATTTAGAAAGTTGATCTATGATACATAATTACTTTAATGGTAAATGGCAAGCAATAGTATAAATTCAAACTAACAGATTATTGATATTTTTCAGCGACATCTAATTGCCCTATTTTATTGATGAATTGTATGTCTATCTATACCTTTAGCGAAATTTGCACTAACTGTAAAACTAATGAAGATCTTAATATCTATTAATCCCGGTTGCTATTGTTGGATTTGTGACAAAAGTTAGAAATAGATTCAGCTAAAGATATATACAGGATACAAATTATAAAAACGATAATTACCAAATCAAACAGTTACTCACATACTTTTTTAACTCCTCGATATTTGCAACATCAATTATCTTGATCCCTATGATTAGACCCAAATTGCTACAGCAAAAAGACTCGTTACTGCAAAATACCGCACTTTTTCAAAATGTCACTTACGTTTATCGATTTCTACAAGAGAGTAGTTTTATCCTGAAGCGTATTTTTTACCTGTCGGGTGAATAAAATTAATTTTTGTTGTATGATTTCTTCGTCAACGAAGTCATCGCACGAAACCGAAGTCCGTGCATAATTTTTAAATACTAAATGTCACAAGCGTCACAAGTCACAAGGCTATTTCCTCAAAATTCGTTTAACAGTGTTGCCAGCGCTTTAAAAAATGAATGTCACTGTAATAATGACTAGGAAGCAGAAGTATTTTTTCACCTGAACTCTCTGATTGGACGATACGTCGGGGCGTACCATCCAATGAAATAACACCTAGCTGTCAAAATGCAACCTACGCGCGAAAATTTAAATGAAGGAAATTCGTTTTCATAGTTTCTTCACCTTATGTTTAACTTTGTGACTTGTTTATTAGGTACAACGAGGTGTTTATCATTGAGAAAGGACTCTTCATTCCTTTTTTGAGAGAAAGAAATCTTTTTTATTTTTATTCACTATTTAAATATGTAAGTACCTACCTAATGAGATTATTTTTATTTTTTTCATTTCTACACAACTAAGTAGTTTTTATACTGTCTTGAAACAAAACTAAGTACAGTGCAATGTCACTGGTCATGCCTAAATTGCAAAATAACCACCAGTTGACACATGTTTTGTTTCATTTTTGTAAAAGGAATGGGTTATTATTACTGAATGTTATTAAAGCTACATACAAAATACAAGAGGAGCCAGATTAGGATTTAGATAGAAACCCCACACATTTCTATTATTTTCAATAATAATAGGTAGGTAGATATTCCAGGAAAATCAGTAATCGGTTTATCAAAAAGATCATGATTGCTGGTATCACTAGGTAGGTATTGCACATGACATCCTTTGCTAAAAATAATAACTGTTTTCATCTTCATTGATGGATGGGACTATAGAACAATATTATCTGGCTGCGTAAAACCGACACCACACAGAACTCGACCCAATAGTGGACAATGGGCATGCCCCCTCTGATAACCTTTCCGAAAAGGTACAGTAATAATAATTAATAAAAATGTTGTCCATGTTACTACAGTTTTGGAAAATAAATCCTAACTATTGAGAACGCACTATGCAGAGCAGCTAATCTGGCAGTGTTTTCAAACTATGTATGTACCTACTTCAAGAAGAATTAAATTATTTCAATTCAAAGCTGCGCTATCCTTATAATCATAGATAATATTATAATATACCTACTACTGATGTAAGTTATAATCACTAAAACTAGGTCTTCCAGCAATGCAGCATCAGTATGGCGACGTTGAACTGATTCACGCGCCATATCATCGCTTTAAAAGGTTTATTTTCCAAAATAATTGTAAGTACTAAAATAGAGAACATTTTGTATCTTTACGAAAAGCTTATTAACTGGGAAAGTTATCTCTGTGGTTTTACGTTAAGTGTATCTATTATATTTTTTGGAGTAACTCCTTTCTCCAAACGCTAAACCGTTTTAGAACGGACTGTGCGAAAGAAGTGCACCTAACATAGATGGGGTTACATAAGCAGTCCCCGATGTTAATGTGGGTATTAGAATTAATGTTTGATGCAATTAATAAATACTGATTTTCTTTTAACAAGCTTTTATTTTCTTCTAACCCAACAAACATTTTAAAACAGACAGACAGGAAAAGGAAACCATAGAGTATACTAGTGTTGCCACTCTTATAACATTATACAGTTCTAACACCCTTCCTCAATTTTCACTCTTTAAAAAAAAATTAACATGGTGAAAATTGTTCACTGTAAACATAATAATATAAAATTTCTCAGTCTAATAAAGTTATCATTTGAAAGTGCTTTGGTGAACAAATCTGCATAGTTATTCTTTGACTCTACATATTTTAAAGTAATAATCTTCTTATAAACTAAGTCCTTAATATGATGATATTTAATGTCTATATGCTTGGTTCTTTTGCTGTTTGCAAATGAGTCTAATATATTAATTGCTCCCTGATTATCAACATATAAAACACAGTCTACTGATTCGTTAAAGTCACTGCACAGACCTCTCAAATTTATCAAATCACAAGCACTTAATGATGCAGCAATATATTCAGCCTCCGTCGACGACAATGATACACATCTCTGTTTCCTTGAGAACCATGCAACTGGGCAGTTGCAATACAGTGTGATAGATCCACTCACACTTTTTCTATCATTTTTATCACCAGCCCAATCAGCGTCTGAGTATGTAACTAAATTCACAATGGTCGTCTTCTTGTAAACAAGTCCCATTTCTTTGGTTGATTTTAAATATCGCAGGATGCGTTTTGCTTCGATCCATGTAGCTTTAGTAGGATTTTGAACATATTGACTCAAATAGTTTGTGGCATAGGCAATGTCTGGTCTAGTACTTGTTGCCAAAAACAATAATCCACCAATCAGCTCTCTATAAGGAGCATCAAATTCTTCACCTGTGAGTGAATTTTCAAATCCTTTAGTTATAGGTGATTTAGCACCTTTTGATTCTGTCATATTAAAATTTCTGAGCATTTTGTCTATTTGAGCAGTTTGTGTAATTTTCATTGTGTTCTCCTCACGTTCAATTAGCATTCCCAAAAAATGCTTTACTTCTCCTAGGTACTTAGCATCAAATTCTTGTTTTAATTTTTCAGCCAGTTTGGTTACATCCCTACCAACAATTAGGATGTCATCTACAAATATAATTAACCATGTATCTCGACCAACATACATACAAAAGTCATATAATGAGCGTTTCAATCCATTTTCCTCAGCAAAATAATTAAATCTATTGTTCCAACATTTGGGACTACTTTTCAAGCCATATAAACCTCGGTTCATTTTTAGAACTTTGTTTTGCTCTTTAGACACACCTTCTGGAATTTTCATATAAATTTCCTTTTCCAACTTACTATTGAGAAATGCTGTTGGAATATCATACTGATGTACGGGCCATTTATGTTGTACCGCCTCAGCCAGCAAAAGACGAATAGTTGCAAATCTTGCCACTGGTGCATAATTATTATAGTCATCTGGTCGTTCTAAGAATCCACGAGCTACAAGCCTGGCCTTTTTGGTACCGTCTTCTTTTGTTTTAAATATCCACTTAGCGTCTATTGTTGTCTCTCCTTCTGGTAAATCGGTGATCGTCCACGTTTTCATCTTGTTGTGAGCATTTAGTTCAGCTGATATTGCTTCTTGCCAAGCAGGTATTTTATATGCTTCTTTAAAACTTGAAGGGTCGCTGCAAACATTTGTATTCAGGCAGAATGCTGTATATAATTCATAGTCATTCAAGTACGTCGGTTTACTGGTTGTTCTCTTAGATCTTGATTCGTCACAATTTCCTGCTTCCTCACTATTAGCATTCTCACTATTACTATGTTGCTCTTGTATGTTAATCTCATTTTCATTTTCAATACTTTTATTTCCATTTTCTTCAAAAATTGCCACATTTTGGTCATCACTTAGTGCAGAATTATTTACATTTTTGTATATAATTTGAGTCTCATCAAATTTCACATCACGGGAAATAATAATTTGATCTTTGTCAGCATTCCATAAACGATATCCATTTGGAGCATATCCAACCATGTACACAGGTTGTGCTCTACTCTCTAATTTCTTTTCACGAGGTAATATAACAGCCCATCCTTTTGCACCAAATACTCGCAAGCTTTCTAAGTTTAATTTTCCTCCATACTTTTCAACTGGTATCTCAAAATTTATTGCAGAAGATGGACTACGGTTCAAGAGATATGCTGCACAACAGATTGCTTCTGGCCATAATGATTTTGGTAAATTCGTTTCATTTAACATAGTCCTTGCTTTGTTATAAAGCGTTCTATTCATTCTTTCTGAGACTCCATTTTGCTGTGGTGTATAGGCCTGGGTATACTCTAATTTTATACCTTGGTGATCACAATATTGTTTAAAACTTGTAGTACAAAACTCCCTTCCTTGATCACAACGTATCCTCTTCACTGTTACATTGAACTGTGTTTTTGTTTCACTTATATAATTTCTCAAATTTTCTTCTGCCTCTGATTTACATCTTAACAAATAAATCTTTACAAAGTGGCTATAATCATCAGTAATGGTCTGGAAATATTTATATTCCTGATTTGATGTTGGTGTAATGGGTCCTGCTAAGTCAGTGTATATCAGTTCTCCAACATGATTGCTTCTAGGCTTTTGTACATTTTTAAATGGTTGCCTTGTTGCTTTATTTTGCATGCACTCTTCACATATTTTATTACTTACTGGTAAATTCAATTTTATCAATCCTTTCCTATTTAAATGACCTAATCTTTGATGCCATAATATTGCATCATTTTCATTCTTTGTTACATAAACATTTTCTCTATTTTCTTCACATTCTTTTTCTCTGAAGCCCTTTAAAATATACAAGCCATTGATTTCTTTACATACCCAAGATGCTTTATCATTCTTGATCTTCGCATAATCTTTGTTAAAAATTACATCAAACCCTTTCATTGTTATCTTCTTCACTGATAATATATTTTGAAATAAGTCTGGTACTATCAAACCTTTTATATGAATCAACTTATTATTGCAATAGAACGATATTTCTCCCATAATATTTGTGTTTATAACAGATCCATTTGCAATTTTGATATTGACTTCCTTCTCTAGATATGTTACATTTTTTTACATTTGTTGTGCCACTTCTTATAAGATGTTCCGATGCCCCTGAATCTACGATGAATTCTATATTACACATGTCTTTACAAGACTGTTTACTTGCATGCATCGCATGCGTTGCTAAAAAATTAAATTCGCCTTGATTGGCATTACTACTGCTCGAGTGTGCTTGTTGCGTTGGTCTGCCTTTTTCTCTATAACTGTTTGGCCGGAAAATTCCTCTTTTAGATGTTGTTTGACTACGGCACTGATATGCCTTATGCCCCTTCTTTCCACACTTGAAACATTCAATCTTTGTTGTAAATGCAGTTTCATTATTGGTGTTGCTGCTTGTTGTGCCGTTGCTTTCTTTTAACTCTGCATCCAAGAGACACGACTTTACCGTTTCGATGGTGAGTTGGTTATGAACACTCATTGTCTCTATTGATGTTACAACATGCTGATATTTGTCTGGTATTGTAAGTAATAAGTGGCATATTTTGTCACTCTCATCCATTTTTGTACCAACAGTTTCAATGTTGTTTATTAAAGTATCAAATTTTAAAAAATGATCTGTAAATTTTTCCCCGTTTTTGCATTTTAAGGTTAAAAGTTGCCTTCTCAGATTTAACTTATTCACAGTGCTGTTTCGCTCGAATATCTTGTCTAATGCATTTAGCATTTCTTTCGCAGTTGTAGCTTTCTTAACATATTCTAAATACTTATCCGACAAACATTGTACAATGGTAGCTCTGGCACTTGCATCTTTAGCTTTTTCACTCTCAGTTACTTTGTCTAATTCAATGACATTTAACACATTCTTTGTTTCAAGAATGAGTTTTAATCTATATTTCCAGTTGCTGAAGTTTGTGCCTTCTTTTAATTGTGGCAGAGACACGAAATCGATGTTTGAATTTGTGTTCGCCATGCTGTCTTTTGACCACTCTTTTTTTTATTAAAACAATAATTCACTTACTTTGATTATTTTTGGTAATTTTATATTACCCACTTAATAAAAACACTTTAGGCACGTTCTGGGCCCATAACCTATTAGAATTAATGTTTGATGCAATTAATAAATACTGATTTTCTTTTAACAAGCTTTTATTTTCTTCTAACCCAACAAACATTTTAAAACAGACAGACAGGAAAAGGAAACCATAGAGTATACTAGTGTTGCCACTCTTATAACATTATACAGTTCTAACAGTGGGGAAGACAGACATACATACACTACAACTACAACCATTGACCAGTGTATATTTCCTGGTTCGATGTAGGACTTAAATTTGATGACGATCGATGTCAAGAATCGGCTGAGGAATTCAAATTGTGTTTATAATTTTGACTTCTCAAATGCACCCTTTTACGATACGAATATTATTAATATAGTCTGAACCGACTTCAAAAGTCGCTGGTCTATGGTAGTAGTCCCTTTGCAAAATACTTACTATGTTCTATAATGATGATGATATGGCGTAGGTTTAGCCTTCTATTTTGTGGATTTTTAGCAGGTTATATTCTATATTTTATTTATTATTCAAGAGTAGACCATACATTCACTCCGATGGGGCTATAACTCATATATACGAGCTTTGGCCTCCGCTATGATTCGCCTCCACCGGCCGAATTTCAGTTGTTGTGCTGCATTCGGCCTCCCACCTCAGTCAGCTTCGGTCTTCTAACCGTTTTTCCACCCGGGTTTTCAGTCATGATGCGTTTGCGGACCCGCAAGTCGGGCATCTGTTGTTTCTTTCCAGTCCAAATCAATCTATAAGCAGATTAATATGCGAGAAGATGTTGGGACCTGATATATTGTGAACAGCTCATTGTTGCGTCGGATGCGCCATGCCCTCCTTTTCTTACGGGTCCACAATTTTTTGCAGAACCTTTTTTCGAAGTTATCCAGAATTTCTGCCATTTTAATCATAAGTGTTAGAGTTTCGCAACCATTCGCAAAAGCTGTCCGAATGACGGTCTTGTATAGGATATTTTTGCAAGGCAGTATATAGTTGTAGACCAACAGAACTTATTACTAACATAATGGGCTGAATCTGCACAGGAGTCCTGACCTTCACTCCGGGCTAATCTGACACACAACAGCAAGGCCACTAATCACTTATAAAACACAAGGAAAATGTCGCTCTTATATGGAGGTCGCTAAGTACATTGTAATTAATAGAGCTTTAAGCAAGTTAGTGCAGCAGGACTGTATAATAAAGTTCAGAACATAGGTACCTACTTTTATTTGTTACGATAAAGACTTCTTCTAACCAACGATTATCACGATTATATTATCAAATTTAATTAAGTATAGGAATTCTCCCTTTGTACCAAGTGGTCCAGGGTCAACCTCCAGATTTTGTAACTCACACATGAGAGGACCCTCTGGTCCCTCTGAGAGGGGGCTATATAAGACACGACGCAGCGAGTTTTGGCGTCCAGTCGAGAGAGGATGTCGCTGCTGCCATTTGTGTCTTTAGTGTTGTGGTTTGTGTTCGCGGTCGCTTCCAGCGCCGTGGCGTCAGGTAAGTAGGAGATGTTTTAAGATATTTCCGTAAGTGCCTTTACACACGATTCGGCTACCGGGTGAGCCGGCAGCGAAGTGTGTATAAACTGTGCCGGTTAGCATGGCCATACACTTCGCAGTCGGGAACCCGGCAACGGCTATTCGGAAACCGGGACGTGTGAAAAGGCACCAAGTGCCTATTCATACGTCCCTGTTGCCGGGTAGCCGGTGTCGATTGTCCGGTTCACACGACATTAGCTTTTACACAACTCGTTTTTGTATTTGTATCAGGGTTGTTACTGATGTGGTTTTTTTTTAAATCAATATCAGCTGATATTCGGAACATCCCTGATTTGTATCCAGAAGCGTTCTACTGCCCACGTAACACAGGCGCGTATTTTGCCGTCAAATTTAACCGACGAAGGGGGTAATAAATTTTGAAGAATCCTTATCCCTGCAGTGATTGAGTGCGGTTATGTCGTATACGGTATAAGTAATGAAATTTCTTTCACTTCGATGGATGTAATAGTACCGCTGGAATATACCTTTTTTTAAGGATCGTAACGTCACAAAATATTACCCTGTTCGCCAGTATGGTTTGATTTTCCCTCTTTTCTAAAAATAGCTTCGGTGTGTATGAAAGCTCATTGCGTGTTTCATACATCACTGAGAGTCCGGCCGCCGACAAACCGATATCTGGCAATTACAGTGGGATTACAGTGGTGGGTCCGGTGACCGCCATATATGGCCAATGTCCGCACAAAATCCGACAATCGGGATGTTTGAAAAGGCACTTAAAGTGTGTGTATTCAGTGAGACTCTTCAGGTGAGACTAATTATTACTGATGTGTTTTCCAGAAGGCGGTGCAGCCACTAGGATCAGCGCGCAGAGTAAGTTCCCGTCCTCTTAGTTACCTCCCGGGCCCGGTGTAGAGACTTAGGTGAAGGTAATTCTCATGCTCCCTTTTGTGCTTACAGAATGTGCCGAGTACACGGACAACTGGTGTCCGGATACGGAAGACCTCTACAAGAAGCACCCCTACGTGGTAATTAGATCCGTAAAGTGGAGAGGCGTATCTTTACTTTTAAGATAACCGTCACATGACCCGCACAGGTCATCTATATCTATCTATGTGTCGTGCCATCAAGACGTACCTACCGTATAAACATTAGGTACAAAGAATGGACGTGGAGTGCTGATCATTATCTCCTCTTTTAGGCGGCGGTCAAGTTGGCTGCACTGTCTAACTCTTCGGATCAGATGTGGGGCTGTGCAGGAACCCTTATCAGTGAGCGGTACATGCTGACACCAGCGCACTGCGCCAAGAACCAACAGTAGGTATTCCTCACTAAACCACTAAGACCAAAATGACAGTAGGTACATACTGTAACATGAACCTTTGGCATTCGCTAAGGGATAAAAACGCTCGTTTTGTTGTACAGTAGGTATAGCTATAGTGGTTTAAGAGTAGGCAGATATTTAAAAGGTTTCAATATTATTTCTCAAAGTACCAACCTATATTTTCAACTTTTAGTTATATAGGTTTTGTCAATTGTTTTTATTCAATTGAAGCTTTTATTTTAAATATACACAGTGTTCAGTATCTTTTGGATACCTAATTATATGATTTCAGGGACATGGTTATCGTGAGTGTGAAGATGGGGAAACCTTCGGAGGCGGGGGGCTTGCAGGAGCGGGGTGTTCAGAGGGTGCTAGTACACCCGCAGTACTCTCCCCTCGCCGCCTACCATGACATCGCACTCATAGAGTTGGCCTCTCCAGTCGCGTGAGTATCATACACCTTCTTCTCTGATTTTATTTAAATTAAACTAACTTCCGATATTACGGAGCCATCAGGAAATCTGTCTTCGACCCTCTATTTTGTACTTCTTTCCCCTGAGCACATGTCCTAGATAGGACACTTTCCGGACTTTGATGTCAGTACAGAAACTGTTTGTGAACCCTTGCTCTCTGGAGCACGTTTGCATTGCTGATTATGTCCGTCCATGGGTTGAGGAGCATATTATGCAGATACAGCCACATTTCAAATGCCTCTAGCCGGTTCATAGTGTTCACCTTGAGGTTCATGACTCTCACACTAAGCCAGCCTTCGAAATAACAGTAGAAGACGCTCATAAGCCCGTAGTGGTTTGTTCTATTTAAAAATCGAGCATCAGTAATGAATTGTTAGAGTCATTAGCTGTTACATATTCGTTATGATCTAGTCCTGAAAAATGGTCACAAGAATCTAGACATAATTAGAACGTTGTGTTCCAACAAAGCCAATAGGCAATAAAGATGAGACATTAACAAAAATGGATACCTATATTCATATCCTGGCACCAAATACACGACAGCAGTCGCAGTCTTCAAATTTGGATGCTCTCTTGTTCTCAATAATTTCCAACTTTTATCTCTGTATTTCATTAATTATTAAATATCTACTTGTTGTATACATGGGATTTTTCGACACGTTGAACATGTCGAGAATTCTCATGATTAGGAGTTTCGAAGACTTAAACATTACCACCTAATGGCGAACGTTGTAAACGTAAAGTAATCACACTAAGCCAGCCTTAGAAATAACAGTAGAAGACGGTCGTAAGCCCGTAGTGGTTTGTTCCATTTA
This sequence comes from Mystacides longicornis, assembly GCA_963576905.1. Lineage (NCBI taxonomy): Eukaryota > Metazoa > Arthropoda > Insecta > Trichoptera > Leptoceridae > Mystacides > Mystacides longicornis. The sequence goes on along the minus strand of OY756429.1, from coordinate 13,833,015 downwards.
AAAATCGAGCATCAGTAATGAATTGTTAGTCATTAGTTGTTAAATATTTGTTCTACTCTATATGACTGACTGACCACTGACCAGACCTAACCATTCTCTGACGAAGTTTAAGATTGAGGTCATCATTGCATAAAATATTTCTTATTGAATTCTGCACGAGCCGCCTCTATTCTAAATTTCACTTCGACTTCTGGATCAATGTTTTTCTGATACTTCCTAAATATTTGAATTTGTTAACTCTTTCTATGTTAGCGTCCTTCAGTGTAAGCCGCGCGACTGCGTGGTCCTGTCGGCTAAAATTCATGAACTTTGTCTTAATGACATTCATATTGAGACCATTCTTCTCTCCCGAATGGATTATATTGACAAGTACTGGATGTCGTGGGTTCGATACCAGGTGCCGGCCGACCAGTTTCCTCTTTCACGGCAATAGCTTTAAGTAGCTTACTGTGAAAGAGTCCAAGAGTGTATTTTTGTTCACACTGAGTGAGCAGAGTTTCATTAAAAAATGTGATTACAATCTGCATGACTCTTAATTAAGTCGTGACTTTGCTTGTAGAATTACAGATTACGTGAGGCCAGTGTGCCTGCACCAGAGCCAAGCCTTGATGGCGACGACCGGCACAGAGCCATCCTGGATCACATTGCCAGAAGGTGCTCAACTCATTCTTCATTATATTAACTCACTTAAATGAATCTTTGCGGATCTGCAATAATTAGTGTATTATTTCTTTGCGCAGAGCATGGCATAATGAAGGAGGCCAAAATGTTATTCCTGCAGAAAGAGACCTGCAGTGAAACCTACAAGGGTTACCGGAAGATGAATCAGGGGATGAGTGACTCCATGATCTGCGCCAATTATGAGGATATAAAGTTAGATTGTCAGGTATGTTTCATTTTTATTTTTGCTACTTATTTTCTAACTGAATACTATGTACTTTTCGTGTCCGCGTAAAAACTAGGCCTTTCCCATCCAATATGTAGCAGTAGCAATCGCTTTGTTATTTGCATCATAAATCATCCAGGTCACATCATTGTTCCAAATTTTGGCATACAAGGAGATGCTCATCATCTTGGACCTACCCACAATCACATATCATATCCTCCCCACCTATGAAAGTTCTTTTTGCACCTTATGACACCCACGTATAGCCTATTCAGTGTCTTCCATGTGCCGTAGGGCAGAAGATGTCCCGGCCCCATATCCTCCGATAGCATGATCTGTCTCCAGCTATCCTGACTATTCCAGCATTCTTGGCAAGCCCTCTCTGGTGGTATTTGTAGGGGGGATGTTTTGGCAGTAAACTTTTGCGGGATTTCAGTCTCGCCATCGGCCGCTCGCCAAACAGAAGATGTCTTGGGTCTTCATGCCGTTTTGTGCTTTCCTAATTCGTTGACACGCCTTCTTCTTGTTGGGAGACAATGAGGTAGTTGGAGAGCTCCACGGAGAGTATTATCACCCTCGTCCGTGAATTCGACAGAAATAACGTTCAGGTGCTCCCTGCAAAAACTGCACTTCCGTACTTCTCACAAGGTCTTTCAATCACCAGTCTCATGCCTTCTATGAACGGACTGTTCCTGCAATTCCTGTGTGCGTCTCCTGTATAAGTAGTGTCGCAATTGATCATAAATGAAATCATTTTCAATACAGATTTGTTAATCGAGGTTGTCTTCATGTTGAGTCCTACGGATTTTTGAAATTCGTAGGGCTTGATTACACTAAATCCGATATTTGCCCGTACGTTCCCGTACGGCAACGTATACGTTAACGTATTTACTTACCAAGCAACCAATATTGAGTTTCAAAACAATATGTAGGTACGCTCTATTTTTGACAGAATTTGCTTTGAATGGCATATAGACGTGTATAAATCTCTAATATAAATTAATGTCGGGTTAGTGCGAACACTTATAACCTGAGATCGGCTGAACAGATTCTTCCGATGTTTGATTTATTGGATTCTTCTCCGCTCCGGATAACAGAATAACTAATAAAAAGTTGAATAAATCGATAAGAACTTAGGTAAAATATAATATTAAAGTTTGTATGGAACGGGTTCGGCAACGGTTGGGGAAATAGGGAGATATGGTAGATTGATATTTTGGTAGAAAGATTCTATAAAGCAATGTTATTACTATTTTTACACAGATGGCGGTATAATGCTTGAAATAATTAAAAACATTGTTGACATTTTTTATGGTATTTTTTCAAGCTTTTTTATAATTTGTTAACATCTATAATAATTATTAAAGAAAGTCGGGTTAGTGCGAACACTTATAACTCGAGATCGGCTGAACAGATTTTTGTCGCGTTTAGTTTATTAGATTCTTCTCCGCTCCGGATAACAAATGACAAATATTAAAAAATCGAAAAATGGATGGAAAATAGTATGAAATAATATAATATTAAAGATAGTATGGAACAGGTGATTTTTTGTGCTTTTGAAATAACTGATTCATAATAACCACATAACTTTTGATTTTTTTTACAGAATAGTCATGTGTGTTTATGTTACCCAGCAATATTTTATTGACATTAAGGCGAGACGAAGTTCGATGGGTCAGCTAGTAAATAAATAAATAATATTTGTACGAGAGCCGTCGTTTAGGTAGATACGTAACAACAAAATTAAACTATAGGTACCTAAATAGAACCAATTTGCACTGTACACGCCCGTACGTGCGACTTCCGATAAATCCGAACAAATTCGGATTCCACGGTTGGACTTCCGGCCAGTGCAGCCGCCCACCCGTACGTTAACGTACGTTGCCGGAAAATGACTGACGTGTTTGTGTTCTCGGTACCTATCTTTATTTAAAAGTGTTCGATCTTTCATATGTTGCCGGAGGTTGCCGTACGTTAACGTACGGGCAAATATTATTATCGGATTCAGTGTAAGCGAACCTTAACTACAGTGTACACGATGATTAAGTTGTGTACCTACGTATTTTCTTATGTTGCCACACTAATCCAAAAATACAGATGTTTCTTTAGATTTTATTCTGCGTAGAGTCGTGCAAAAGGTATGACAGTGTTCTTAAAAATAGTTTACTTTGTTTACTTGAAATTTAAGAATCTAATAAAATGTATAATTTATATGGACCTTCATACTCGGTAATACATATTTCAGTGTTATTTTTTTTATGATTAAACAATATTATTAAAAAAGGGTTTCGTACCTTTTGAGTGTACGGGTTGAAATAATATAATGTTATTATTAGGTATGTTATGTGTGTGGTATTGTTGCAGTCAAACGCTGGGGTGCCCTTGGTGTTGAGCGCGGGTGAGTGCAAGGTACGGGCTGCTGGTATTCTGACCTTCGGCGTGAAATGTGCGGGTCATCCCATGGTCTACACAAACATCGGTTCCTATCTGGACTGGATAGAGGGTGTAGTCTGGCCCCACTACCCCTCAGCCCTGGGCAAGTCTGGACATTAATACAGACGAATTAGATAGAGCATTTCCAAAGACAACACTAAATAAAAACACTTTTATGATAGCTACAGCATTATGTATTTTTATTCCAACATAATATCCTCTTGGCAGCCATATAGTACGACCAGTGAGAATATTAGAGATCTTTTGCGATTTGTAGCTTTATATTACAAGATATTGACATAGTTGGAATAGTCCACAAGTTTAGAGCTTTTTTTTGTTACATTTTTTTTTTCGTTTTTTATATTACTTTGCATATAAGTTATTGTAATTATGTAGGTACATATTATTATAAATATTATGTAGAGCATATTACAAACCATTAAATAAATTGTATCGTCATATAAATATCTTCAAACTTTATAATGCCATTAATTCAGAACAACAATTAAGTACATAGGTATTCCAATCTTAAAAAACCTTTTTTAAATTAAAACATACCTACTTAGCGTGTGTATTAAACTTTTCTATCTTGAACATCAATTTAATTTTTTTTCGACTACATTTTTCCGATACTCATTGTCACAAGCAGTTTTGAGAATATCAACAAACTACAACTGATTTAAAAAAAGAAATTAGGTAAATACAAAAAGAGTATTAGGTACCTACACTTCTTCCCATATTTTTTTGTAATGTTTTTTCGTGATAATAAAAATGTATGTAGTTATATGTGTAGGGAATTCAATCCCGCAAACGCGGGATCCCGCACCTTTTTTGCGGCATCAGAAATGCGGTATTACTCATGCGGGATCCCGCACGTTTGCGGGACTGGAAACATAAAAATATTAAGAATAGGAATGGCCTCAGATGACGTTCTGATTATTTATTTGACCAAGTACTGCCTCATTAATAAAGGATTTACCAACTTTCAACTTACAAATTGTGACTTTCTTTGGAATTCATACGGAAAATAAATTTACTTTCAGTTTTCAACTTACAGCTAGGACTGATTGAAAAAGTCAGGAAATTTGTCATTTTTTTTTGTTTTAGCAAAATCTCCAGTTAAAAATTGATATGCGCAAAAAAGGTGCGGGATCAGAAATCGCACGTTTGCGGGAAAAGAAAAAAAATAATAAAGAATAATAATGGGCCCAGATGATGTTCTGATTATTTATTAGACCCAGAAAACCTCGTTAATAAAATATTTATCAACTTTAACTGGGGAATCGGGACTTATCTTTGAAATTCGTATGGAAAATAATCATATTTTCAGTTTTCAAGTTACAACTAAATAAGTTTTGAATTTATATTTTGTGTTGTATGAATCCTGTATCGGAACGGAGCGAAATCGATGTCATTTGAAGTACTATATGGCTAGGGATTCTCCCACAGTAGGGGATTTAGTTTCGAATGTAGTCAATAATCCAACTGTCGATTTGTTGAAGAGAAATTATTTCTCGAGACAGATCGGCAGTATCAAGCCAAGATACGCGAGATTTGTATGGCCAGGTCTACATTTTAAACGGTTTTTCAAATTTTGATGACAAAAAACACCAACTTAGAGGCTTCGCAGCATATATGTTCCATATATGGATTTACTCAGAATTCGGAGGAGAACATTTAGTGTATCAGGGTGTGTGTGTCTGTGTGTGTGTGTGTGTCCCCTTATAACTTTTGATTCGCTTGATGCACAGATCCTAAAATTTCAGAAAATATTTAATACTTTAAGCCTACAAAACTTGTATACTCATAATTTTTAAATTTTCTTTCAGTCAGGGGTAATCAACCTTTGAATTTTTACTTAATTTTTGGATATATCTCGAAAACTATAAAAGCTAGAACCCTAAAAATGTGTATGTATATAGAAAAATACAATATCTCAAATTCAGTTTAATGAAAAAGTTCCAGGGTTTCTCAAACTCTTTTTTATAAAGAAAAATATTATTTTATGACAAATTTACGAGTTTCAATGCCTATATTTCTTAATTTAAAAAAAAATATCGAAAAACGCTGAAACATATCAACTAGATAATTTAATTTTCTATATAAAATATATAAATTATATCAGTACATCTCAAACTTTACTTAACAATTTTTGTAAAAATTTAATTTATTGACGACATCGTTTCATACAATGAACAATGAACATACCGACTCAGGCCATCGACAGTTGGATCTCATGTATACATGCAACTAGTTATTGTCAAAGAAGGTTACTGCGTGATGCAATGTTAGTTACTGCAGAAACCAAATTGATCGACAAATACCAGGTTAAGTCAGTAACTTTTAGTGTCGCTATCTTGTCGGATAAAAGAACGCCTTACATCAATGGCTACCGTATTGCTTGGAAAATCCAAGAAATGTCTAGAGAAAGATTCAGGATCTACAAATGTGGTGGACGATCCATTATTTTATCCGAGCAAAGTAACATTAAGAACTGAAATGAAGTGTTTAATAGAGAGACTGCTGTCAGACGCGCGGGTACTACAAGAAACTGAAAACCAGCAAGTTGATGACAATGACATCAACGACGATAAAGAAGGCATACATTTAACGAATCTGTTAAATGGTGATCCTTCGCTTATACTAGGAAATGAATGAGAGCTGAATGGGTAGCTGAGTTTAGACCTGTTGTGCCTGTACCCATACCAACTCAAGATAGGTAATTATTCTCTTAATCTGATATTGAAGCGTGAGACGATACTTTTTTAATGTGGAGGGAATAGAAGAAAGCACTTGGAAGTTGTAGAGGTGGGAAAAACAGCTCAAATTCAAAAACTTTATAGCAGTTTCATTAATTTTAAATAATGTTATTTTTAAAGGCTTAAAGCTTATTTATTTCATAAGTATCTAGAAAGACTGTCCTACAAAAAAAATCATTGAAAAATTTGATATCCGGTGGCGGTAAGGTATAATTTCGCTAAAAAAGGTCATTTTTACAAAAATATCGTTTAATATGAATAACGTTGAAGAGGTTATTTTTATTTATCTAATATTTTTATCAGCTTTCGTTATAACGCTCACCTCAACCTACTTGGAAACTGCTTACATTTTTTATGTAAAATAAATTCCGCCTACAACGTTAGACAATTTAAAATTCCTTCGGAAGTTTTATCAGAAAAAAAAAATTTGCTAGTTTTTGTGCCTCTTAAATCAATTAATGTGTTCATTTGTCAATACGAATCATAAAGCTAAAAGATTAAACGTTAAAGTTATGTATTATATCGTTCCGTAAAAGAACACCATTCGAAAACATACCTCTAAAACATCATTATTTTCAATTGTTAATAAGTAATAACACTTCTAATAATTAAAAAAAAATACCTACCTACTTATTTTTATTTCATAAAAATAACCTACTTCAAACAAATAAATGTCAATCCCGCAAATCCCGCGGGATCCGCGTTATTGAGGCAATCAATCCCGCAGGCCTGCGGGATCGTGTATTTGATGCGGGATTGGATTCTCTATATTATGTATGTGACATAAAATTGAGATTTTCCGTCATTTTATAAAAAGAAGAATAATATATCTAATATTTGTTCCTCTTCTTTGCGGCCCGCCGCTCATTCTGAATTATTTAATTTGGCCCGCCATCCAAAAAGTTTGCCTAGCCCTGCCCTGGAGAAATATTTTTCATACAAATGACAAAACCAATCCAACTAAGTAGGTACCTACGGGAAATACCATTTTCATATTGTGTACTTATATTATTCTTCTTAAGCAGACATTAGTTGCTATGACAATATTAGTGTGAAATAATATAATATATAATATTATCTACTTATTGATCAGAAGTTCATACTTAAAACTTACCTACTGCTGCTTTTGATAAGAATGCTCGAGGTCTATGGGAGGAATTAGCCACTGAAAGAGGGGCTTTCATTTCAAACAAACCTTCTTGCCAAAATTCAGGCATAAATAAAACTCTGAAGCTCCGAGACTGGCCCGGATTCGATGCGACCTCCACGCGTCGAGTAGGTACCAAGGGATAGCTATAGTGTATATAGACAACTGAAAAAGGTTCCTGATGGTGTACAGACTACAGGGGCTGGAAGCTATCTTTTAACTATCTTAACTGTTGACTCTAAATACCTAAACGTACTTCCAGCAGAGACTCAAAATAGGATTTCTTCTGTTAGAATGCGTTGCCAAGAGCTCCATGAAATTACAGTTTCTTTCTCAAGTTGGTCAATGGTTTTACGCCGGTCTGAATGGATAAGGCTGCTGATCTGCACAATGTTTGCTGTTGTTGCTGCCACCACTGGTCGCCCTGAGCGCTCTTCATCCTTGAGTGAAAAATCACCATCCTTGAACTTGCGGAACCAACTGTAAACCCGATTTTGACTCAACGCTTGCTCTCCATAAGCTTGCTGAAGAAGTGACAGTGTTTCTAGAGATGTTTTACCCAGCAGAAAGTAGAACTTGATGTTTGCGCGTTGCTCCATGTGTCAAAATAAAAAATCGCTAAGCACAAAGTAACGGGAGACAAAAAACGTTAAAAAAAACTTCATACCATTTTTTTTTATTTTGTGGCCTGTCAGACGTTGCATAAGTTTAGTGTACAAAAAAAAAAACAAAAAAACAAAGAGTTCCATATATAGAGCGGCTTACTTGCCTTGTATTTTATCTGTCCTCAAATTGAGGCAGTTAACCGCTGCGATTTTTTATGAATTCAGTCTGTCACAGACGTTGCTAGGTGCCGCATCGTGTTGCTTACATAATAATTGCTCAAAATGCCCTCATGTGTAATGAGATACTGCACCAATTATGCAATAAAAGTTAATAAAGGTGACAATATTATATCTTTTCATCGGTAAGTACAATTTATTACATGTTTTTTTTTCATTTCATTATGAATAATATATTATTTTAAATTTGTCTACATATGTCAATATTATTTGACACATCGATATCTTAATATGTAAATTGGGTAACTCCGAAATAGTCACTTTTCGGGATGGAATGAATTAAATACCTATATTTTTAATTAAACTGAATATGTGCACACTCAAAGAGAACACAAATACACTCTTTGACTCTTTCACAGTAAGCTTAAGTTTTAAGATATGGAATAACTTCTTTTTTTTTCGAAATTACCGGCAATCGTATCCCACAAGAAATGTTTTTTGCCTGAGTTTAAAATCCAGAGAAAATCATAAAACCTAAAAGTACCTACTGATCAAATAATAATAATGAAGAAGAAAGAATAAAGTCAAATAAGGATCAAATTATTTTCAACAAAAGATAATAATAATTGTCTATTTATTTCAAGAGAATTGAGACTTATTAATTAAATGAAGAATATTAACCAACATGGAACAACTTTTCAAAGAATATTTACTGATATTTTTGTTCACTCACTCCTTTTTTCCATATTTTTCCTCCATATTTTTTTTATCATTTTAGGTTTTTTGTACTCAGTGCTCCACAGTTTTCTTTTTTTTACCAAACTTAAGTATTTCTTTCTCTCCATTTTATGGTTTAAATAAGTAGCCTGTGAAGTTTATTCTACCAAAATGCTCCCGCTATCTCTTATCATATTATAATATCAAAAAAATCATTACTCTCTCCCAGTAGTAATACCAATATACGTTGATTCGATTTGTCTTAATCATTATCATGAGTATACAATTCTCATTCTTACTCAATTCTGCATAGAGAATAGTATTTTGAACGTTGCTAATACTATCATGGACAAACCCATCTTTCTTTATAATTTATTAAGGCATTTTTTCATTTTATATATTCTGAAAGACGTGGAAGACCCTCTAATACCGTGTTCCGTTCCTTCGAGGCAGAGCTGAGAGAAATGGACTTGGTGTGGAAGGAGGTCATAAGCATTGTGCAAGATCGAGCGCAATGGAGAGCTCTTGTTGCCTCCCTATGCTCCTAAGTGGAGTTCAAAGGGAGTTTTGATTGATTTTGATTCAGTAATGTTAAAAGATGTACTGAAATGTAAGTGTACAACGTGATATTATCATTTGGTTTTCTTTCATAGGTTCCCGAGAATAGGGAATGAAAAAAGAGAAGAGTGGATCAAACTGGTTCAAAAAGATCGCAGTGAAGAAACTTGGCTACCATCTAAATTTTCAACAATTCGTTCAGTACATTTTAAGAAAGATAATATAATTGGTACATCACCCGCACACCTCTCACCAAAGAATACCGAATTTTTATACCATCATTAGGTAAATCGTTTTGTCAAAAATGCAGTTATCCATGTTGCATATCAATGTATCGACACTAAAGCAACATAATAATAACATTGTTGCTTAGTAAACAGTTTGTTACTATAGTAAACAAACATCTACTGAAATATAAACAATGCACTAAGTAAAAAGGTTGAATTCCATTACATTCGCAGTATAAGTCATTTATATCGAAAATTAAAATTTTCTAAGTCATCGTTATGAATGTTTTCGGCGCATTATTTAAACACAATTGGAACATCACCCGCACACCTCCCGTCCCTCCCACCAAACTGGACACAAATTTAAAGTGAATTTTCTTCCTATAAGCCACTCTATTTATGGAACTCTTTGCAAAAAAAAGGTTTAAAAATGACAGAGAAAATTAATTTAATTATATCGTTTTTTTGGGTACCTACGCCCTCGTATTTACTGATTATCGATCTCATTATCAAAATAAACGTTCGATTACTTTATCGACGAATTAATTAACCTTCTAGTCGAATTACGTACTATACTTGGACTATCATAAAACCGCAAGTCCTTCCTCATTGGAATTCCAAATCGCTCGACTGCTTGGGTCTTTGCGCGCGACTTTTTCGCCACTGAACTTCATGAACTGAGCTGAAAAGCGTCCAAATCAGCAACAGCCCATTCTCTTGGACAGTCATGTGGGGACGGTCTTCAGCTTGCGCCAACAGCCCTCCTACACATACCGGTTTCATAACTTTACATTTACTCACGGCGGCGAAAATCAAAATACGTAATCTATCTTATGCGCGGGCAATAACAAGCTCAGAATATCATATCCCGACCGGATATCCATAACAAAATTACTCTCTCGGGGAACGAACCGATGTACCTTTACACATGAAAATTCTACAGTAAGCTTGCTAGAAGGTTCTAAATATGAAATTCCTAGCCAAGTTAAAAAATAATCATTAAAGATAGGTCACACCACTGGTATCGGAAAATGGGGGTAAACCACGAATGACAGATAACGATGCGCGACGTGTGATTGACATATGACGTGTGAAAACAATACAGTTAGGTACATGCTGCAATACAATAAATCCATTGGCACACAGAGATTCCAAGTAGTCATAACTTAACCGTAGCGCGTCGACCATATATCTCTCATCTAAAACCACATCGAGCAACTTGCTCATAAGCATGCTTGGCGGGGAGACCAAGCAGCCAACAAAATACCACATCGAAATATATCTCCGTGCCTTATCAATCTTATCATCGACGGAACAAATTACAATCTAATAAAAACATGGTCACTCACCCGAAATTCAGCATACCTTCAAAATAAAAGCACAAAAAAATAAAACCACGTCACATTCGCGTATGAGGAATAGTATGCCACTTGTTCCTGTTCCAAACCTCATTCCTCGCCTCCCCTTGATTGGGAAATCTTCCATAAATAATAACCATAATTAAACGGAAGGTTTAACAATCGCGGGACTCTAAACAAAAAAACTCTAAATATGAATACCTACATACTATAACTCAACAGTCAAACACTTCAAAATTATTACTCAAAACTATAAGACGCGACGGAAATTATAAATTATTGATTAACTAGGAAACAAAATTGAAATAAACTATAGGTGGAGAGATGTTTTCTGAACGAGATCTGAAATTAAACTGAAGTAAAAAAATCAAAGCATTCATCTCAAAACAGGGGAATTTGCCTTCTACATATACTAATCGCTGTAAACAATAAAATTCAATGCGTCAAAATACCAAACTTTCTAATTTGCCATAAATAAACAAGCAACTGTTTTTCAAACTCTTTCCCACCATCGCATTCTCAACTTTCAAATATTAAATGACTTAACAATATTTTGAATAATTTACATCTGACTATAGGTCCTAAATCCCTCACATCACTTTGTCAGATTATTAGCGGTCCGCGGTATAGTAAAATGGAACCCTTTGAGGGATTATAGGTAGGTATAACTGATTTATAGGACAATCAAACAATTAATGACCATTTTCTAAACATGTTTACATACTTCCTTATGATTAGTTGTTGTTATAAGAAGTGTGGTATATATACGGTATTTGTGTAAGTTTTCAGGGAATTGAAAATCATCACTAAACGGCATCGCATGAATTTTACGTATGGTACTAGATATATTATTTAAGGTTGGTGTACCTACCTATCTCAATGGTTTTTTTATGAATCTGATGTGCTCACTCAAAGTGAACACAAATACACTCTTTGACTCTTTCACAGTAAGCTACTAAAAGCTTGTGTCGTGAAAGAGGAAGATGGTCGGCACATGGAATCGAACCCACGACCTCCGCACGAAACATTACGAAAGCCGACTTCGTAACCGCTAGTCCACCAACCACTTCGTTATGATTCATTCGTTATGATCTTTCATAACGGATCGTTATGAATCAAGAGGTTAGATGTAACGACCGAGGACACAATAAACAGCGGTATACACAAAGTAATAATTTGGAGAAATAGCCTTAAATAACTGGAATGCGTACCCAATGAAAATATTAGGTGAGATCCTTCAAAAACTTAGTATCAACCAACCTAAACACCTACCTACAGCTCGATCCAGCTAGGGTAGGTATTCACGAAAAAGTTTATTTCGAACTTACTTATACCTACCTTAATTATTTTTTAATATGCATTATAACGCTAAAAAGAAATATTTTTTTGGAAAATGAGACAAATTCTAATTATTTTTATTCTTTCGTTCCTATAAATACTATTTTTTTTTGAGTTATGGATCGGGAAAAAATTGAGAGACGGTCCAGAAAAAAATACTTACCTACTCAAAATGTATCTTAAACCAGCTAAACTACCTATTCAATTAAAGTTCATTCCACTTATGTATGTATAAGCCAATAAATTTAAGCCTTGTGTAGAATGCGAGCTCGATCATTGCTTGCTAGTAATAATAATACCTTTATTCCAAGCTCTTTTTCCATCAACCACCTTCTTCAAAGTCAACTTGGATTAGTTGCATTATACAAGAACAGGTACCTACATAAATATTAAATGGATTGGTTTTGACAAACATTAGGTTGATATGCATCAATGCATCAATTAGAAGACTTTCTGATCCAGGTTTTGATACAGCTCTAACGAACAGTTCAAAACGGCACCATTTTAAATCATTCGTCAAGCAATACTATTTTTTTTTTCAAAATGTACCTAAGTAAGAATGATCTCTTAATATTCCTTCACTTATCTATAAACGTTAACAATCAATAAGCAATTAATGGATACATACAATAAACGCATCGTAAAGAATGAACTATTTTTATTGTCAAAAGAAAATTTGGATCAAACCATTTTGCTAATAGGGTGAAATCAAAAGCAAGTAGTTTGGTAGAATTCTCTTCTACCTTATCTCGTTAGTTTCGAGAAAGTATCGCTACGGTGTGGCGGTTTTATTAGGACACAAAAAGGTTACAGGAGAATAGTTTTCTAACTGGAACATTATTTTGAAATTGAGTCATTATACTTATATTATTTTAGTGATCATGGCGAAATTTATGGCGACGGTGAAAGCTATAATAACCAGATTGGTGTTTGCATGTCACGGTATAGTGGCGATATGGCAAGTAACCATATTTAAAAAGAACAAAAATTATTGGTATTTAGCCTTCCCGACATTGTTACTTTTCCTAGAAGGTGTTTTTACTTTGACCATAAAAGACAATCAGGAATGGAAATGGTAAGTATAATTCTTTTTAAGAAAATATTCTAAGTAGCTACCTTTCTTTATTTCACTAATTTAAATTGTGTTTATAAATCTACAAAAGTTGGGACCATAGTCTACATAAGTTAAATAATTTTATTTTTTGTATTTTATAACAGGTAAAGTTTTCCGTTACACCTAATTTATGTATTTCATTTTTGCTGTATTTGTATTTTTGTTTGTTAATAGGCTTAGATTTTTTAATATAACGTAGTACTTTAGATGGCATAAGAAAAATAAGAAAAATCATTCAATAGATTTTATGTCGATGTTAACTAAAGTTTTAATTAGACCTTACGTAACCCAAAAATTGTTGTGCAATCCATCCGTAAAATTTCCAACATAACAATATTTTAATAGTAGTGATTGTTAGATTAGTGGTATTAAAAAGCATTTAATGCCTTTGTAATTCATAGGTGTGTCCGAATATTTACTTTGTCCCGCGTCAATCTGTAAGTAAACCTCTGTCGTATATCCAAAACAAACCTTGTAAAGACACATTTTATAAGCGGGATCGACTCTTTCGCCTCATTACGGAACACTTAATTAATTTTGAACGCTGCAAAAATTTAAGTGAAGCTTTCCCGACAGAAGTTGTCCTGTAGTCATTACTATGAATATTGAAGTCGAATTTGTAATTTATACAAAAATACGTTGAAAACATATTTGAATGTTAAAAAAAAATCTGAAAGCTCGAAAGAAATTCTATCAAAAATCTGCTTCCAGCGCAATGTTTTGAAATTCAATGGTTCAACAAGGTTCAATGGTCAAGTAAATAAAAATTGTGATGTTATTAAATTTTTTCACAGTTGGTGTTGTTGTCGTCAGTAAATCCGTTCCATACTAACATTAATATTATATTATTTGCTATCCATTTTTAGATTTTTTAATAATTATTATTATGTTATCCGGAGCGGAGATGAAGCCAATAAACCAAGCATCATAAAAATCTGTTCATATTATAGATTTTATGTATCGATATAAAAGTAGGTAAGCACTGCGAGACTTTTATAGGGCCGTTTTCTACATAGGTAGGTAAACTACGCGATCGCTGCAGTTCCTCCTACGACTTCTTCCAATTCCAAGACATTCTTTGATCTTTATTATGTCCACAAGAAAGGTTCCATACGGTTTTGATTAAAAGTAAACGAATTATTAGGTCTAAAATTCTCTCCTGAAGAATATTTCCAGACCTTTTGAGCGTCAGTTTTGTCTAAACTTAAGCCTACAATGAAATGAAACTTACATAAAAAAATAATGCAATTATTTTCGTCAGCATTAAGGATGTTTTTCTTCTTTATAATAATAATATATTACCTACCTACTTCATTAACAGAATATTTTAATATATAAATATTCACAATATTTGTAACTGGTCATCCAAAATATTACTGATTTCCATTCAATATTGTTTCAAAATAATATTTCATTGAACTGAGACGTACATACTTCAAAATATATATTAAGCACATTTAGAATGTGGTATTTTTTAGGGCCAAAAAGGATTGGGTTAACGGAATATTTTGATATTAGTTTCTTAATAATGAGACAATGAAAATTTATCCATAGATTTATCAAAGATCCATGCAAAATTATGAAGAAACTGAATTGTCTGTTCGTCTTTCTGTAGGTCCATAAACCATTACATATTTTTCAAGGGCATAATATTTTTGATGAGCATGCGATGAGTTTGGGTAAATTAATTGACGATTTAATAGGCACGTTAATGGGGAAAAAAGGTGACTATTGCAACGAGAATGTTTCTTCCATTATTTCATGACTACACACACCTTAACAGTTATTTTAGGAACCCCCGCCTTTGTATAGATGCCTACACAAAATTCGTAGAGCTCAAAAGTAATAATACCTTGACCTAAATGTCAAGGAAGAGATGGTCCGACAGGTATGGACAGCTAATAATTATTGTGTTTCAAAGTTTAGATATTATGTGTATCAACACGAATCGATTAGGAAATGCCAAATACTTACCTACTCATATTTTTTAATGATAGCTTCATATATCTAAATAATAATTCAGTTATATTTTTATTTTCTTATGTTGGCATATTATGCAAAAACCGCGGATTTTCGTTCAAATTCCTTGCAGTTCTATGCGGATATATTTGTGGTAACTTTAGATAAAAAATATTTCATTAATAATGTCTTATTTGGCCCATTGGTCAACATTATACCGAGGGCTTGGGAATAAGTACCTATACCCAACATTGGCGAAGTGTGAACATTTCGACGGAAAAACTATAACGAAAAATTAAGTTTATAGTTCCAAGTATGTACGTATTTTATTACTATCATTGGTAGGTACCTACTTATGAACACTTTTACCGAAAATGAAAATTAGTAACGGTAAAAATTAAATAAAGTCCGCGAGATATCAGAAAATTTCAGAAAACTTAGGTAACCATCTTAGTGGTTTTGTTTTTTTTTTATTTTAATTGGCGTTTGACGTCTGTCAGTTGTTTGATAGTTGGTGCGATTGTCAGAATGTGGCCTATGACATATTTAAGTCAGATGAATCTGCCGGAATTATATTGGTTGTTTAGGTTAATATTATATTATTTATTATTATATACAAATTAGAATTCAATATTCGTATTAAGACAGGATAACGTATGTAGAAAAAGACAGTTTCAGATAAAAAGTCAGAAAAAAAACAAACAAAAATATGTAGGTATTGTAGAAGTAGATAAATATAGTAAAGACGCCGGTTTTCGCAATGTTTCGTGCGGATGTCGTGGGTTCGAATCTCGGCCGTGTCGACCATTTTCCGCTTTCACGACACAAGCATTTGCTTATTGTGAAAGATGTCCAAAGTGTATTTGTGTTCACTTCGAGTGAGCCCAGATTCATTATTCTAAAAAAAAAAATTAAAGAAAATAGCACAAAATATAATATGTACCTACTTACCTATAGTTTTTTCTCTATGGGCACAAAAATAAGACTGATGCACATAACGGAGAGAATCGTTATACCGGCACGTGGATAATAATGTTGCTTTCGCACCCCTAGTTTTGCTCAACGTAGCATGTAATCGCAGCCAAACATCACGACATGGCATTCTTCTTGCAAGAATTTTCTTTCATTATTTTTGAAGATGCCAGGTCTATTTAGGTAGGTACCTTACACGCACTCACTGTAAACATAACAACGGCTCAACTCCTCATTATTACAATATACCTACTATTTTGGGCCTAAACATACTGATAGGTACGTCAGTATAATAGTTTTAATAGGTAACATTTTTATGCATGGGAATCTATTGTAGGTATGTTTATGACCCCCAGGATCTCCAAGTTGTTAGTTCGCTCATATTGGTCGTTTTCGTTTTTGTCGTCTGTCAACCGCTGAACTCTCTGCTTAAGATCAGATACTTCCTTTTCTAAAGCCTCCTCGCGCTGAACCAACACATCAGTTAAAACCGTCTCATTGGCCACCACCCTGTGCTCCAATTTATCTAGCTCGCCCAGTCTTGTCTCGATACTCTCCATTCTCCCACACATTGATTCCATTGCCTTTGCATTGGACTCTCAAGCTGAGCCTGAAGTTATGAAACTCTATCGTCATCTTTTTAAATTCGCCTCGCAGAGCATTGATTCCCTCAACAATATCTCTATTAGATGTCTCAGAACCTGATTCAGTTGGTTGGCTAAGAACACGTAGAAAGCCGATTCCGACCCGCGCCGACCAGCGCAAAGAATGTTACTATGCATTTGAATGGGGATACCCACAGAAAAAGCAGGAACCCGCTTTCCGGCATGCCCATTTAAATGCATTGAAACCATAGACAACAATCTATGAGCCGGTCGGCGCGGGTCGGAACCCGCTTTCTACGTGTTCTTAACCGTTGGGTTGATCTAGTGTTGATTTTCGACATTATTAAAAATAAAATTGAAATTTTAGATTATGAGTGGATACTCCTGAAACTATGTAACATTTATGACAGATAGTTGATGTGAACTGCCACCTCACGGAGGTCTCTGATTGGCCAAAGTGTGTCGCTGAAGTCGGAACTGCAACCGTGACAGTTGATATGCGCGTTCTCTATTGGTTACAGAATGGCGCTGCAGTCGGTTGGTAGTATGATTGGTATTGGATTTTGATCTTTATGAATCCAAGACTCTGAGTAATGATCTGTCAAAGAATTATTTGAAATAAGAATTGTGGTAAACTCACAGATTGTCAGCCGCCACGAACACTCTCACTGACTCCACTGTACGTTGAGTGTGCGATTATTCCGTTATATTACACGAATTCAAGACTTTTTATAACTTTCACAAAAATTGAATTTGAAAGATTTATTGACACTTATGCACCTGCAGTTGAGAATTGCTGAAAAGATTGACGCAAATAATTAGTTATATAGGCTAATTATTATTTGCGTATGTCATTGCATCACGCATAGGAAGAAATGCGCAGACTTTACGTTCGATTTTAATCATAGCTAATCATTACTATTACACACCTACATATAACTATTAAAATGTTAGAAAATATTTCATTTTCTTGCAAATACAACAACATACTACCTTTGTGATCCCAATTAGGGGCATAGGGAGGCAAAAAGCCTAATTTCCTCCCTGAAATTACTTTCTTGAATAAAAATTTCTAAAATCTAGTATTTTCATAAAATTTCAATAAAAGAGATCCATTAGAGATGGTGAAGCTTGACGGGTATTTTATAAATCAAAAAGACTCAACCAAAAACCCACATGAATTAGTTATGCAATCAATAAACTATCTTTTACATTTTACTTAGGTGCAATATCTACTATTTATTGAAAATTCTTAAGTAATTAAATTTCCATTGTACCTACGGAATTAAATACGAGAACATTATATCCGTATTTTTTTTACTAACCTATGCATTGTTCAACGCGTTTCAGTAGAAAACTGTCTACACACTGTGTACAACAAACCGTAGTAGGCGTATTTAACTGTTTGCTTTGGGCGAATAAGTAACCCTATATACTAGATCGTGACCTTTAACTCTGATACTGTGGGACTGCTGGATACCACTTTATCTCAGCATTCTGCCTAACTGGGAACAGTCACGACATTTACCTCACGTGTGACAATAAACGTACATGTGAGTTGCTCAGTTGACTTCTCCCTTTTTTAATACATATCCAGCACGTCTATCTTTAACAATTTGCTTGTTTCAGATTCAGTCTTCGAAAGCATGAAGGTTTATAATTTACGTATGGTTTATAATAAGTATTGTTCTATGTTTCATTTTTATAATATGTACGTACCACTTTTGAGGATATCCACAGTCTTTCCACTTTTTGAGAGGTCTACCTTGCAATCAACTCCCATTTTACCGATATGCTCCTTAAAATGTCTTAATTTACTTCTACAGTCTATAACACTGTCGTCTCTATATTACATAGGTATTATTATTTCCCTTACAAAGCTGTTTAAAAAGAATATAAGATCACTAAAGACAGACATATGTTAACTTTCACCAACGGTTCCTGACTTTTAGGTAGTTCTTAGGGAGATTCCAAAAGAATATTTCTATACATTTGAATTTTTTTATTTATTTAAATATAAAACAAATAAGTAAATATAAATATAACTTATTGTCTCTTAAAGATTTGTCGGCTTGTTTTCTTTCTATGGGCATACGTACAGCAAAAACAAGAACCCGCTTTCCGACATGCCCATTCAAATGCATAAAAACCATAATGCGGTGTACACACGAGGCGATATAAGGCCAGACGATTTTACTTGCATAAAAAAAATATCGCTCGGTCGCCCATTGATCGTGTGATGTGTTCACACGTGCACGAGTCCACCGGCATACATTCAATCTGTCAGGTGCGCTAATTTTGACGTAGTTTTAAAAATGGCGGACGGCGAGGTAGAAGTTACGGAGTGTTTGGGGATAGTTGAAAATGTTGTTTTAGCCTATATAAGGACACTTCTAATTAAGGAAAAATAAAAAAACGCAGATATTTGGGTGCGGGATTGGATTCTAAGGAGAAATAAATTTGGAGCAGTGCTGTCATCTGTCAAGAAACAGAACATACGGACGCCGCGCATATCTGCGCATGCTTGCATCCTTCCACCAGAAACAAAAGTTGAAAGGCGTTCAACTTGAGGCGATATCGCTTTCAACCATTTTTATCGCTTCAGATTTATCGACAATCTGTTCACACGGTTCAATTGGCTGGCGATATTCGCCTCGTGTGAACACCGCATAAGACACATTCTTTGCCCCGATCGACACCGGTCGGTATCGGCTTCCTTTGTGTTTTCACCCTAGGTGGTATTAGGAACAGTTGGTGAAAGTGACCAATAGAATAGCCGTTAGATATTCATGAAAATCATATGAGGCTGTTTTATAGAACATTGGGGTTTAGAATGGGTAGTGAACACAACTAATAACTTGTTATATATTTAGCTCTAAACAAAGCTTGTGCCGTAAAATACGAAATGGTCGACTAGGCTGACTGTCCACGGCAGCGTAGCGTATGCAGCGCGTACCTACTCATGGAATTCGATTGCTTGCAGCTGCACATACAACATAATGAATAAGTGTCCACGGTGCAGCAGCGACACTCTATCGTCGCGTCGTGTAGGATGCATGCATCCGTATTGCATGTTATACGTCTGGGCGTACAGCGAATGAATTCACGTGTTTATTTTTGGTCAGATAGGACTAGGAGAAAAGTATTTTTGTTTGTACAAGAATGCTATTAATTATTGTGATTTATCATTATAAATAAATGAAAAATAGACGAATTACTTAATTTTTTATGTAAAATGTATGGATACAGTACGCGTCGTGGGCACACTTCATCAGTACGCCAGGCTGCAAATGCTGCAAGGCGTACTTTGCCGCGTCGCGTACGCTACGCTGCCGCTAAGGCAACCAAACACTATGATTTTTATTCCTCTTCTTCTTCTTTTCTTAAGGCTGTTAACTTCCTGCTCTCCCCAAATCTCTCCATCTTTTGCGCGGTCGTCGTCGAGGTCAACTAGATTGTAGAACGCTGTCTCAACTCTCAAGCCGCCCTTACAGCATGTTAGTCCACCATACTGGATACAATATGATTCTAGAATCTCCTTCTCTGCCGTTTCCTTTAGAAAATTTCATCAAAGTACCCTTTAAATTTGTCCCAGAGAGTTTTACCAGCAATATTTCTAAGTAGGTAAAGGTATCTACTTTCATTTTGCTAGTTCGAAGATGACTTTTATTTCAGCCAGTATCATATCGACGATTTTTATTTGGGTCTTCAACAGGTTATTATATGACATACAAAACAGTTTACAAAAAAATCGTAATTATTAGTTGAGCAAACCCAATTTAGAGTGAAGAGTTTGCTCATCTCGTTTATGCGGGGAATGAAATATTGTGTTCAGGAGGAATCAGATTTTCAATTGCGTGTTGAGGTGTTTTATTTCGCATAATTAATTTTCATCATTTTTTAAATTAATAAAGTGGGTTTATTCATCAAGCAGTCGTTGACGTTTGAATATTTATGTTTGTGCGATTCTATAAAGTCTGTAAAAGTCGATAATATATTGTTCAATATTGAAACTTTAGTTAGATGTACGGGAGTGGCCCTAATGCTTGTAATTTCCTGAGGAAACAGAATGCTATTCACTGTCAAAATACTTACTATTGTGTTGGACGAATATAGGAGATAGGTTTATATACAACAACCTTTCAGTGTTAAGGCTCTGGGGTAGGGTAATCGCTGTTTTTTGGTGTTTTTTCATGCAATTTTTTATCGTTGTTGTTAAAGATAGCTTCTTGAAAAAAATATTTCAATGTTCTTCAATCTTTCTTCTAGTGCAAACACTTTCAATATCTTAAAAATATTGAATATTTATAATGGAAAAAAATATTTTAAAAATATCTCTATCGTGACTTTTCAAGAAGATTTATGCATTAACTACGAGACCTAGAAATGTAATTATTTTTCTAATCGAAGGAGATTTTCAATTTCTAGTGCAAATACGTAGCATAATTAAGTTTTAAATTGTATTTTTTTTTTAAAACTGAAAAACTACAAATTGTATTAATTTTTTATTGTCTATGGTTTATTTTATAGAAGATTACAGGCCATTACAGGTAAGAGAAGAGCTTCGGGGTGTGCGGCGTCATATGAATTGTTTATCTCGAAGCGGGCGCTGTGTTCTCCTGTCCCTTTTATCGACATTTGGATTGTTTTATGCTTATTTCGTGATAAAAATGATAGTTTTGTGTGCTTGGACAATATATTTTTATTATAATTTATTCGTTTTGAACTTAAACTTTACTTATTTTGACTTTTTTTTATATTTTGTTTATAATTGACAGTGACATTTGTATATAAGATATCGTAATCTTGTTTGTATTTCATGATCAAAAATAGTTTTGTGTTTGTGTGTTTGGACATTAAAATGAACAATACAATACGTGGTGGATCAAGAAATATCATTATACGTGTGTATTCGCCACGTATTCGGAATGTTTGGTGGAATTAAAGCCTGAGAACTGTCTACTAATGTTTTCTAACTAACATCTCAATTGATTGGTAAATACTGTGTTTTTTGTAGATAAAATACTTTTTAATGATTAATTCTAACATTT
Organism: Mystacides longicornis; assembly: GCA_963576905.1. Lineage (NCBI taxonomy): Eukaryota > Metazoa > Arthropoda > Insecta > Trichoptera > Leptoceridae > Mystacides > Mystacides longicornis. Next base: position 13,811,109 of record OY756429.1, on the reverse strand, counting down.
TCAAGTATAAGAAGTTAGTTAGAGCTCATTTAAGGATACTTTATTTGTTTTAAAAATATCTGTCAATGAAAGATCACAGGACAGTTTGTTTTGACGATCGAAAAACAAAACACGGTATAGAAAATAATGTTTGTTAAATTGCAATACTATATTGTTACCATTATATTTCGATTTCTTATCCCATTTTAAGATGGAAAATTTTCATTTATTTTTACTAAAATAATATTTCTATTAAAATACAATAATGGTATTATTTTCCTATCCCATTCTTTATTTAAAGTTGATTATTTTTACTTTTTTAATTAAAATAATACTTTACTTTTTTATATAAAATAATGTTCCTATATATATATATATATATATATATATATATATATATATATATATATATATATATATATATACTTATTAAATTATAATACTAATATTAATAAATCAATCGAAAATAGTAAATATGTTTTCGACAGTGTCAGCTCATTGTTTTTATACAGTAAAACTTTCATATCCAATAATTATTCTTTATTTTTTTTTTCAGGTTTTAATATGTGCGTTCTATTAGGATAATTGTAATAGAAGAGAATTCAAATCAATGCAAATTTACCACGCCAGGTAAACATAGAAAAGGGCGACCAAAAAAAGGATTGGAGAATTCGACCGCTGTGCCGTATTAAGGCAAAAATCATTTTTCAATCATCATTCATTCAAAAAAGCAATACCCAGTTTGAGAACCATGTTACAAGTTGTACGAAATTATTTGAATTTTGATGGGAGCTACGAACTTCTACTAAAAACTGTAATAAACATTGGGTTTTCGTACAAAAATGCAATTCAAATAGGAAAGTATTGATGTAGACACAAAATATTGCGGCTAAAAGAGAAAATTATTGTCTTAAAATAATCATGGATCACAGGATGTTGCCAAAAGAACTCCAAAAAATATAGTTTAATATATAGATGAAAGCTTATTAAAGAATATTACAGTTTGTATATACTTTATTTAACTTCAATTAATTCATTAAACATCACTTTATTTTAATTATGGATTTTTATTTTTTCAAATCCCGAAGTCCAAAATATGTAAAAAATTTGGCAAGTTATTTCAGAGAAAAAACCTGCTAAAGGAACAATAAATCAAGGGAACAAAAAATAATTGTTCAAACACAAAACTATCATTTACCTTTATTATTTATTTTTCAGTTTTCAAAAAATAATTACAATTTAAAACTTGATTATACTACGTATTTGCACTAGAAATTGAAAATCAGCTTCGATTAGAAAAGTAATTACATCTCTAGGTCTCGAAGTATATGCATAAATCTTCTTGAAAAGTCACGATAGAGACATTTTTAAAATATTTTTTTTCATTAAAAATATTCAATATTTCCGTTACAGTGTTTTATTTTAGCACAGTCATTGTTAATGTGTTACCATGAGCGATAACAGCGCCCTCAATTTATTGCCAATTTCTTGACAGACTGCAAGTTTTCTTACTTTTTAGTGTTAGGAGATTTAAATTGCGGTAAGTGCAGGAGAAGAGGGGGACAAAGGGTATAGACACGCCCATTACCCCAAGGTCATTGGCTTACCCCCTAGCCTTAAGGGACACATTTTATCATACAAATAAGTTGGTACCTATACCTACCTATTTATAAGAATGTGTCAAAATAAACACAGTAAGTATAACCAAACAACATCCAAATGCATTAAATCACAAAAGTCGTATAATATTCGAGTGGTTACTTTTCGGTCATTAAAAGCGTTAAAAATGCAAGATTTTTTTTGTGTTTTTTTTTACTATCTCAAAACCCGATCGTGAAATATTTTATTTTTACCCATCACACCGTGTCCCGTATGGGTTAGGCAGAGAGTACGGATATCCATATCCGAGCACACTTCTTTCGCGTGTTGTCTTGCATCTGACCTGTAGGCCTAGGCAAATTCAAGTTGGCGATCGACTACAAACGAATTCTTCGACAATGCAGAGTAGGAAGAAAATTAACCGTCCACTTTTTATATTTGTCATTGTTAGGTTTAAATAATTGTTTACCTATATGTTCCAGTGGACAGTTAATTTTTTCGCACTATACATTGGCGAAATCTTCGTTTGTAGTCGAACGCCAATTTGAATTTGTCTACGGGGCCGGGCCTTCTTTGAGCACGAAACCATGTGTTCGATTCATGACATTTTCGATTGACCATAATTATTAATTCTCTTTGTGATTCGTCCATGACATACCATCTCAATTTAATAGGTAATTTTCATTTTTTTAAATGAATCAGACTGTGCTCACTCAAAGTGAACAAAAATACCTACACTCTTTGACAGTAAGCTATTTACTTATTGATACCTAAAGTTAAGAGCCAGTTAAGTGGCCATTAGCCCGTGTGGCACGTCTAGTGAAGAGCCACTTAAATGGCCCATAACCACGATTGGGTTTTAGCTTGTGTCGTAAAAGAGGAAAATGGTCGGCACCTGGATCGATCCCACGACCTCTGTACGAAACCCAGCGTCGTAACCGCTGGGCTACCAACCATTTGTAAATAGCGAAAGCTCTAACTTAATAAAGCACACTTACTTTTTTTGTTGTGTTACGATAGGTAGGTACTTATTAAGAGAAAAAAGTATGTATAAAAAGTGCCACTTTTCTGTTAAGTACTATGACACATCGCTAGATTCACATCATTTTTATGCTCGTTCACACTTTTTTCAGCCTTATAGGTATTATTTTCGTTATTATTTTATTTAATGTTTGGTTAACTGTATTGTTAGTTACCTAGTTGAGTTTTATAATTTTGCTTTAAAAAAACATTTCTTTTAGGTTTTGTCCATCAGTTTTCATATATTTGGGCAATGTAGTTCCAGCAATTTGGCTGCTAGAATTGGACAAAGTTGAACGCCGTTTACAAGCTCGGGAAGAACAATTCAACTTGACAAGTGTAGAGCTAAGCAAGATGTTGGGGGTAATATAAACTGGCAAGATATATACCTAAAATAGTTTAAAATTAAGTACTGAAAAATACATCCAAAACGAAATACAACGGAGGAAAAAATAGATGAATTTCCGTTTCAGTGAATAATATGTAAGAATACTAACAGTAACCTACCTTGGAAGTGTCCGATATGCTCGTTTATAGAACTGTATTATGTTTGCAGATACATATATTTATAAGAAGTTACAGTCACTGTGACATTTTAAAAGCAACAGTTTATTCTGACATTAAGTTAGATACTTACCTTTTTTCAGTCAGTAAAGTTCAATAATGAATACAATTAGGGTAGGATTACCCTTTCGTCTGGAGTTATTCTATTGATTCTTCTAATAACAATTTTAGGGTAAAATAACACTTCCCACACTACCCTTTACTACGGACACTTGGGTAACACTAATAGAACAATTTTTGATGTTAACACTCATTGTGGGCAGATGGCTTTTACCGAAAGGTGATTTAACCCGAGATCAATTAAGTCAGCTTCTATTAGTTTATATAGGTAAGTTTATATCTCGTCTCATCAGTTGCATTGTTATAGTACTAAAATTATTTCAACAAATTATTTTGTCATCTTTTTTATTTACAGGTACTGCAGCAGATATCATAGAATTTTTTGATTCATTCAAAGATAACAAAATAGTTTCAGAACCATTGTTGGTCCTTCTAACTCTAGGCATTTGGTCTTGGAGTCTTTTGCAATTTACAGTTGTGTTGACGGCGACGAAATCTAGAAAATCTCGAGTTAGTGCTAATGGAAGTATAGGCAAAAAGTATGTGATTTGTTTAATTGTAGGTAAATAAATTAATTTTGCAAGCGAACTTCATTATAATATTGCGTTGTGGATATCAATATAATTTACCTAATATGCAGGCGAGATTATGGATTATGCCTAATATATATGTTTTTAATTTGTCCCATAGCTCTACAACAGAAACATGCTGCTGTTCTATAGATGTGTGTGCCATTATAATGAACATCGCCCTACAAGACGCTCCATTCCTCGCCTTTAGACTTTTGATAATCATTCATTACAGAATAGTCAGTTATATGAATGTCTTCTTCACTTGTAAAAATACTTTGGTAAGTGTGAAATTTTTTGACTTGTTCTCTTGATCAAGAAATGATTTATATACTTACTCCAGGAAGTAGTTTTTATTCTTTCTATTTTTCTTTTCTTGCAATAATATAATCAAATATTTACAATAAAGAATTGCAAAAACCTTCTTAAATTTTAATTTCTCAGTCACATATAACAATATCACCAACATTATTTCATCAATTAAAAAAAAAAAACACCACGATGAAGAGCTATCAAACAAGAAATTCTATGAATTTACATAAATCAATACTTTCACAAATTTCTGAGTAAAATTACCCGAAAAGTTGTGATTTTTCTCAATAGATGTTGTTTTATTGCTGTAAGTTACTGTTCCTATTAACTACTCTTTAACCATTCAATTTCAGGTCATACTTTTGCAAATATATCGTTTATATGTAGTGCACTCAGAAACAAAACGGGGCAAAATCTTAAGAACTAAAAGAAGAGTAATGAAACATGCAGAATCTAAATATAAAGAAAATCAAAAGATGAAACATAGACAAAGAGTAAAAATAGATGCTGGAAGCAGGGACTTAGAAATGGCAAATATTGCTATAATATCGAATCCAGAAGATATACATAAAATCAATTCAAGAAAAAATGTTAAATTAAGGTAAAAGAAAATCGTTATATTATTAGTTACTCATTTTATGTAAAGTAAAGCAGAAATTGAGAGGTGGTTGGTAGTCCAGTGGTATCGATCTGCGACTTTCGTACGTACAGCGCACTGGAGGTCATAGGTTCGAATCCTGGCCGTACCGACCATTTCCGCTTTCACGACACAACCCTTTGGTTAGTGTGAAAGATGTTGAAAGTGTATTTGTGTTCACTTCGAGTGCGCACAAATTCATTTATTTCAAAAAAAAAATTATTCTAAAATACAAACTCTTTAAATTTCAACAATAAATTGTAGATGTTTAAAAAAGAGTAAGCCACTGTTATTTTAAATAATTATTGAAGGGCAAGTCGCTCTTCGGAAAACCAGTTAACATTTATGTTTAAACAATAATTTATACCCAAAATTAAATATTTTGTTCCATTTCAACTCAACATTTTATCTATGTTTTATAATAATATTTTCATTATCCTATAAAGTCATAAAGATTTACATATATTTTTGATAAATAAAGGGTACAAAAATTGTGCAGATAGTTTTCTTGCATACAAATAAATCCAATTTTGTTACAAAGTAGTCAAATATCGCCTGCTTGTATTTCACATATTTGACCGACGACATACTTCTCCTATATCCATTTTTTATAATCTTATACACATATTTGTGACCTCGGGGCTAAGCTCCCGATACGTATCGGTATGGCAAGTGGCACCTTTAACAACATGACCAAAATATGGAAGGCGTTGGCGTTTAGTGTCAAGACGAAATGTAAACTGTTTGATGCGTGTGTATGGGTGTGAGTCCTGGCACCTGACCAAAGCCCAGGCACAAAAAGTATCTGCATTCGAAACGAAGTTCCTCAGGAGTATTTTGGGTATAAGATGGTACCACCGCATCACGAACGACACTATCGTCTGCGCACCCAGCGTGAGCTCATCACTTCTACCATTATACAAGTGGTTGGTAGACTAGCGGTTACAGCGCCGGCTTTCGTACTGTTTGGTGCGGACGTCGTGGTTCGATCCCAGATGCCGACCATTTTCCTCTTTCACGACACAAGCTTTAAGTAGCTTACTGTGAAAGAGTCAAGGAGTGTATTTGTGTTCACTTTGAATGAGCACAGATTCATTTTTAAAAAAAAAAAAAAAAATTATGTGGAGAAGATGGACTTAGCTGGGACATGTGTTAAGGATGCTGAATGACAGTTGGCCGAGGAGAGCGCTGTTCTTCCTCCCATCAGGGTCCCAAAGACGAGGAAGACCCTCTCATACTGTGTACCGCTCCTTCGAAGCAGAGCTGAGGAATCTGGACATGGTGTGGGAGGAGGTCATAAACGTTTCGCAAGATCGAGCACAATGGAGAGCTCTTGTTGCCTCCCTATGCCCATGTGGGGCCTTAAGGGAGATTGGATTCGAATACACATATTTATAATATTCCAGGACATTGGCTCTAGCTTCTAAGGCAGTTTGATGTTGTCTAAGATTCACATTTAATTGATAAATATCGATGAAGACAATAATATAACTATAATATTTTGATGATTCAGAAATGACCTAGAATTAAAAAAAATTTCTATCTAGACGTTTGCTTTCTTTCTTTCAACGTCATTACATTTCTCATACAACTTCTGACTAGGCCTTCCATTAGGCTTCATTTCTAATATCTTTCATGACAGAGCTTTCATTTCTATTGTATCTACGCTCTGTCTTCTTTTTTTGTACTTGTTCATGTTTTGCTACCGGACATCATGAAGCCATAATTCATGCTGGTAACAACTAACAAGATTGTGGACTAAACATGGATACTATTTTTCCAGGGCATTTATAATGACTAATAAAGAAGATCTCAAAGATTTGAATTTATCTAAAATATGGAAAGAGAGTGAGAAGTATGAAGGTGCAAGTACCAGCAAGGATAGCAGGTGTGATATTTTAACACATATTAATATGTTTACCAAATATTTTCTCTTTAGAGTTATTAGAAAGTAAAGCATTGTGCTTTTTCTTTGGATCAATCATGTTATCACTATTTAGAGAGCTGGTTTTATAAAGATCTGTTAGTTAAACATCAGACCAAATAAACCGACACTTGATTCATTTCCTCTTTTTTTCATCTCACAACAAACTTTTAGTCAAATTTTGGCCACATTTTACTGATGGAACTTTCCAACCGCTTGACTGTCACTTAACTGATCGTTTGTATGACAGTTCTCGGTTTTCGTACCAATTTTAACTTATTGACCAATGTCTTCTTCTAGTTGAATTATTATTTACCATCCACTGACCAAAATTTGGGTTCTCAGACTCGTCAAATGTAGCACTTCAAAAACAATAGTTAACTGGTGATCAGCAGCCCTAGACAAATTGCATTTGGCGATCGACTACAAACGAATTTATCGAAAGAGTAGGAAGAAAATTAACTGTCCACTTTTTGTATTATTATTTAATATAATTGTCTTTGTTCGGTTTAAATAATTGTTTATTCGTTCCAGTTCCGGATATTTGGTATTTCGTTTATAAAATCTTATATTGAATTAAGATAATATCAAAATTATTGCAGGAAATCACAAAAGAATAACAAAAAAGATACTGGGTATTCTACTGCTAGTTCACCTGGATCTGCAACTAAAAGTAAATCTAAAGGAAGTTCTTCAAAGAGAAAAAATAACGATAAAGACAAAGATGATAAAAATAGCAAAAGTGAAAAGTCTTCTAAGAAATCACGTAAAGGGAAAAAAGAGGAAAATTATTCTGAAAAAAGTGACGAATCAGGTAGTGCTACCGAGTCGGAAGAAATGAAAAAAGTTTCTAGGCGAAAGCGTCATTCAAGCAGTGATGAGGATACATCCGAAGCAAGCGAATGACAATTCTGGAGCAACCTTTTTCTTTGCATTGTGATATTTGTTTCAAGCTGTATAAGCATATACTTTCTCTTTGCGTCACAGATTTTTGATGACATGAGTGATTTACCTTGAAAGAACATATTGCGAAGAATTAGGAAGACACGCCATGGACTATAACATCACGAGAACAATAATTGTTACGAAATTCACAGGATTTCATTTGGATTGAAATTATAAGACATCTGTATTATTTTATGTAATATTACATAATGTATTGTTCCATTAAATGTATAATTATAACATTGAATTTGTATTGATGTTAGAGAGTTTAAAACTTCTGTACATAAAGTAGATGGTTCCATGATAGAGGCAATATGTATTAATATAAAAAGGACATAAAAAATATTATATCTGAATAATTTATTATACTTAATATCATGTACAAAATATGAATGATGAATGTATGAATACTTAATACCATATTCATGTACCAAAAAACATCAAATTAAAGTTATGGTTTTGTAAATTGTTAATATTATGTTTACAGTAAGCACCGGTTATTCTGATCACTGGTTAACAGAATCAGCCACTTTATAGAATCTATATAGAAGAACTACATAGAATTTCAATAGGATAATAGAATCACGGACGTACACATTTTTATGTATTTTTTTTTTCAATCTCGACTCAATAGACAAATTGCGCAATAGAAAAGGTTTATAGTTAATAGTGAAAGTCAGTTTTGAATTGTTTTGAGTACTACTGTTGGAGTAGGCGTAGATATAAATGATAAAATGAAAATATTTTTTTTGCTGGTTTATGTATTGTACTTTTTATTATATTGTTATTATTTGTTAAAAAAACTGTATGCTTGCGAAAATCTGAAAAAAATAAAATAATGGTAGGTACTTTTAACTAGCTGATGACATTTTAGTTTTTGGAAAGAGCAAATATGTTTGTTGTTGTTTTAAAGGCCTGAAACATTTGCTACTAATGTACACTTCTAAACCAAATGCTTGAACAGTCACAGATTTCCAAAAACTATCTGAGACAATGGGAAAAATAAAGTCGGCCTATTTTTGGACAAATAATTTTTTTATCATAAAAACCTTTCTTATATTACAATACGTATCTATGTTTGTGTGAAATATAAGTAGGTACGTACTATGTTCTTATATTCTAAATGCCTGCTGCTTAATACAATCAAAACACTTGGGATAATATCGGCGCCTACTGTATTTCTGTAGATACTATATTTTTAACATAAGCAATTTTGAACTGTGTTATGGTATGTAGGACTGTGTTATATCATTTGTTTTTCGTGACTTATAAAAATTTTAATTAATAGAATCTCTGTTACAGATAAAATTTTTATATATTTTATAAGCTTGTACTTTTAACCGTGTGATTTCTTGAGGCACCTACCAAGTTTTGGAAATCGAAAAGGTATGGGGTGTTATTTAGTAGAAAGTTGATATTTTTGAAATACAAAAAAAAACATTGTGTTCTACCTCTTAAAATTTGAGACACTAGCTTTATATTTAATGTTATAGCCATAAATGGAGTTATGAATCGATGGCAAAATAAAAATGTGAACAAGTTTGCAAAATAATATGTCAAACTCTAGCTTACCTAATCATAAATTTAGAAATCAAAATGAAGTGGTTTGTAGACCAGCGGCTTTTGTACGCACAACCTACTGAACGCTTTGAATCCGAGTCCGAACAATTCCACTTTTACACAACACAAGCTTTGCTTTAAGTGAAAGATGTCGAAAGTGTTTTTGTGTTCGCTTTGGGTGAGCTCAAATACAAAAAAAAAGCATTTCGGATAAGAGTTCAAACTATGAAGGGAAACTTGCTTTATTTTAGACAAATCAAATTTTGTTTAATTTTTAATGACAAGCAGAATTCAAAATCGAGTTGTTCTATAGAGTCCCGAACACCAATTGCCCACTGATAATGGAGTATTATGTTTAGGCTCTATAAAATTATCGTTTGTTACCTCTATGAATATATCAGGCACAAATTACTAAATTTGTACTCAAGTACACATTATTTTCGAAAATTTAATTGATATTTTGTATATACCTACATTTATTTATATCATTCTTTATGCATATTAAAAATAGTGTATAAACAAGTGGCAATGGCGGGATTATAGCCGAAGCAATGTCTAACATCCAACAACATTTATCTTATGCTCAAATGTATCACATCTTTAGATAATTATATGAATTATTGCAAAATATTGTGATCAGCCTCAGACAAAGCTGAAGAAGTAAGAATATGGGTCAATGAACCTAATGATGAATGATTAAAATAATCATTTTAAACCAGCCACCTTTGGTGAACGGTCATCAGCTCCAGTAGTATCCATTAAAAAGCAGTACAATTAAATATTTAACCATTAACATTCAATATTAGCTTCAAATATTGAATAATAAAATATTCTGTTCATAAATTAATAATAATAAATAACACTTTATTGAATTAAAAGAGCAATTTAAACACATACATACCTACATATGAGCCAAATGGTGGACTTATCCTGAAGGATCTTTTCCAGCCAACCCATAAATATATCACTCTCAATTCTTCAAATTTTGTTAAAATTATTACGCTTGAATTGAATCCTTTTTTTATATTTATATGGCATAATTTCATCTAATTAGATTGAATGCTAATAAAATTGAAATAGAATGGAACTCAAAATGAACCAATTACATCATAATATATTTGAAATGGTTGATGGTCTAGCGGTTACGACGCCGGCTTTTGCACTGTTTTGTGCGGAGGCCGTGGGTTCGATCCCAGGTGCCGACCATCTTCCTCTTTCACAACACTTTCACGATAAAAGTGTGTTTTATGTTTGTGTATCAATAATATTCTATTAATGCTTTGTTAAGCTCTAGCACATAATTAGGGGATACTTGTGCTAATTTGAAAATTCTATACTTCTTGCGAATAAAAACACATGTATTAATATAACATAAATTTTTATTTAACGCTGTGCAACATTTAGGTTAACATTGAAAAAGCTAAAACTATTGAAAAAAAGTTATTCAAAAAACGCTTTGTAAAAATGTGTAATAAATAAAGGGTCATTACCCAGGATTATTTTTTGTGAACAAAGATTTCCACTGTTTAAAATGCTCCCACATGCTTAGGTTTTGTGACATTCTCCTTCAGAGGTAACAACGTCACCTTCTTCTTTAGGCAGGTTTGCGATTTCGTCATCAAGTTTCAATGCCTGTAAGACAATTGTTAATTGATTTAAAAAAAAACACTATATAAAAACGCACTTATTATACTATAGGTACTTAAACATAATGGTATGTAAAATTTGTCTATGAATAATTTAATTCACAGACAGGTATGTAAAAAGGTTTAAAAATCAATTGGATAAAAAAATTACCTATTATGATTGTTTCATATTCAAATACGTCATTTTATAATGAATTAAGTACTTTAAATAAAAAATATGGAAATCTATTTTTATCAGAGTTTATTCATTCTTTGTGAAATAGAGATTTAAAAAATAAATAAGTTGAAAACTAATATAATATATCTTTAATTATTATCTCCTTTAAAATTTACGTTATTAATACAGATATGAGTGTTATAAATTTTTTTTTCAATGGATGGAATGCCAATTAAAATAAAAAAAACTCAATACCTACATTTTGAATGCCTACCACAGAATACTTTTGAAAACATAATTTATTTCATTGATTACATAATTCTGTATTTTTAGGCTTGTTAACTATTGAACAGTTGTAATATGTTTGATTGTTATACCTTTAGAATAGCTGTATTTGATAGATGCTCAGCAGGGCCATCTTGTATAAAATGCGTGAGAATCTCTCCACCTTTTCCAACAATCAAAGCTCCTCCATTTTGGAGACCATCACCTTTGATGTTACCACCAACATCTGAAATGATTTTTTACAAAAATTTTGAGTATCCACTTTTATGGAATTTTCAATTAATTTTCTGGCTCCGTAATATCCAGGATTGGACTGGAATTAGAACAGGGAATGCTTTTTGCAGCTGCCCAAGACAGGGAAAGTGATAGTCGACGTTGGAGTTGTAACATGACACTATTGAAGAAGAATATTATGGAATTTTATAAAACTATTGACCATGTGTAAGTATATTTGTTAATAAAAAAATGACTAAGTAAACTTGAGAAAAACAGAAATGAAAATTATGAATATTTCATTCCTTATAAATTTTTAATCCCGAATTCAATTTTGATCTTTAGTCTGATTTTTGCTGAGTTGCACAAATGCAATTTTTAACACTGTGCTTAGTGTGAATAGATACAGGGCCAGTAACAATAGTTCCTTTAGAGGACGCAGTGACGGCGACCTTCTTGAAGGCAGCAGGCCTATTAAATAATAATAAATACACCGCAAGCCGGCCCGGAGGAGACCAATCCGCATCAAACCCGACTTGCACGAAACCGGCCCTCTAGCTCGATTGAAGCAATCAAACAAAAAAGCCAGCCCCACAAATCAAGCCTGCCGCGAATCCCCCCAAACCAACCCGCAATGCGGGGGCCCTAAGCCCCACTCAGGAGCATAGGGAAACATCAAGAGCTCTGCATTGCGCTCCGAGGCGTTCGAGGCTCATTGTGCCTTTTCTGACCGGTTGAGATTTAAGGACGTGAGGTGGTCAATCTCAAGGTCCCGATCTGATTTTTCGATTTCCTGCCTCTTACAGGATGCTCGATAAACCCACAAAAAGAGCACAGGTGCTATTCTTAGCCGGCAACCCCACGGCTATATACTTACATACGGTAACAAGAATAATTATATATTGTGATTAATTTACTTTAAAAATGATGTGAAGTAAAGATTGTCATACTTAATTTTTTAGATTTTGCTATAGCTTCTCTTGATTCTTTCCAAAGCAATGCTGCCATAACAGAAATATATGAAAATCTCTTGAATCCTAACATATTGTAGGTGCTCTTCTCTACTGTATAGTATAATTCTGTAAGAAGGAAATACATATATTTGTTTAATGCATTTGCTGTAGAAAAGAATGACATTAAAACCACGCTGTTTTTGAACTTTTTTAGATTTCCTTAACAGATTAATTTCAGTTACATAAAACTATGGTAAGTCGCTGATCGGTTGAAAAACTCAGTTTTGAAAGAATGTTTGTTGAATTGATTACCCGCTGTAAAAACTTTAATTGTATTGTTCAAATTTTTAATTTTTTAAGTAATTTTATTTCACCTTAAAAACTTAAAAGTCATTTTGTTTGATAAGTTTTTTTTACAAGTTTAATTGATTCATTTTCAATCCAAAACTGCAAATAAATGCTTAAGACTCATATATGCAGAGGAGTCAATTTTGAATGATTGAATATTTTATTAATATTTAGCATGTTTATCTTAGTGGAAGAAAATTCAATTTACATATTTTTAAACTCACAAGGAATGATACATGTTTTTTTTTTTAAATGAATCTTTGCTCACTCAAAGTGAACACAAATAAACCCATTGACTATTTCACAGTAAGCTACTTAAAGCTTGTGTAGTGAAAGAGGAAGATGGTCGGCACCTGGGATCGAACCCACGATCTTCGCACAGTGCGAAAGCTGGCGTCGTAACTGCTAGACCACCAACCACTTTTAAGTTCACATTAGTGCACAGATTCATGATAAAATATTGATCTATAAAGCAAAGGATAACCAAGTTTTATGCAACTTGATCTTTTAGATGTTTATAGACAGTACCTATTTATAATTATTATTTGTTATAATTACCTCCTTTAAAGTAATTTCCATTTTTGAATTCTTCCACCCCAAGTTCTTCGCATCCCACACCCACTAGTCTAACATTATGTTTTTTCAGTATTGGTTCTATTTCAGATACCTAAAAAAGTAAAAATACCAGTATGTACTTATTTATATTTTTTATTTATTTACTACCAACCACTACATCATATTTAATATACTATAAGCCCGAAGGTAACGCTACTTAGAATTTTTATAAAGATAGTTAGAAAGAATAATATTCATAAAAGAATTCAAAATAATATGTAGAATTAAATAAGATATTATTTTGATAATTATAAGTATAAAAACACATAATATATTAAGTACACTAAGCGAGCTTAAAAAAATGAATAACAGAAATGTTTACTCAGAGTTCAACTGTTTTCAGAATCAGAACTCATTGATGTTTCATCAGTATCATCAATATTTTCATTACCGCTTTCAGTTATCCAAATATGACATCATCTGTCCCATTTCAATCATTAGAAAAACCAAAATTAGGAAATTTATTGATTGAAAAATATTGCGTTTTATTCAAGCAAATATGAAAACAAAATGTAACAATTCAATGTGCAAAAAATATTTGGTTACTCCTTTCACAACTATGTAGCAGATTTGCCTGTTTTTCTATATTCCGGATGATTAAATAAATAATTAAATTTACACTTTCCTATACAAAGATGTCAGTATAGCCGGGAAAAATAGTTGCCTGAGGCAATTTTAATTTTTGTGTCAAGTCTAATCTGAGACAGGCCAACCCCGTGTAGAAATTCAAAGTGAAAAAACACCTTGAAAAACTCTGACCCGACTGGAATCTGAAGTCCATGCCTATAACACTAGGTTTCCGCGGTCGGTTATTATTAAAAAATTATATTATGTAACTACCGATTACTAGTGAATATGGAAAAAAAATATGTACGCACAGTGTCTATTCTCAAAACAATGGCTTTTTTGTATCTTTTAAGTGTCAAATTAATATTTTTTTACCTCTTTAGCCCACAGTCTGCAAAAAGCACAGCCCCAACGTCGTAAAAAAATTACGACACATGTATCATTTTTCCAAAGTTCTCCCATTGTGGAAATCTGTGGAAATAGTTATGTTTTCATATATTAATAATTTAATACATAATTTATCTATATGTATAGTAAAGTCTTAAGTAATCTTTAATAAGTCAATTTATCTAGAAGAGTCAAAGAGTTGAGATGACTTAAGATCTGATAGAGATTTGATAATAGATTCTTATTAATAATAATCATTGAAATTAATCCAATTGCTCTTACAACTTTTTCAAAGCTTTAAGGTTCCATATTTTTTATAATTGTCGAAACTATCAGCAAAAGAATGCATGTTTAATTAAAATTTAATTTTGTTTGAATGACACTGTCATCTTATACTCAAATACAGTGAAACCTTTCACTACGAACAAAAAGAATGTGAAAAAAGTTGTCACATTTACTTGTGAGCCGCAACTTATGCGCCAGTGCGTTTGATTTTGCTCACTCATTTTTTTTATTTGTATTCAAACATTTTTTTTTATTAATTAGGCTTTCTACCCTCAAAGAGTGATTTGTGGAATTCAAACATTGGGAACTCGAATTAATCTATGCGCAAAGTATACCTAATTAAGGTTATCAATCTATTAATCAATCAAACATCAAACCTCCTTTTACACACCACTTAGGGGCATAGGGAGGCAACAAATAACTCTCCATTGCGATCAATCTTGCACAATGTTTATGTTTATTTTACAGCCATACTTGATGTAAAATAATAGAATAGCTTCAGCAGGTGGAAAATTAATTAAATTCTGAAACACATTTTTGTCAAATTTTGAAAAATATGGACTAGTTATCCTTTAAATAAAGCAATGATTGTGCTACCAACCATCTCCTTACTACCCCTAGACAAAGAATACAATATGAATTAGGAAAGTAATGTTACAGTATATATTGAAGTTTTTTTAGATTTCTTAGGATATTGAAAAATTTATGAGAATTCCATTTAATACATATTATTGTACGAAGGTATTTTCTTTTTGTCTCGTTGACTAGTTTTTGCAATCCATTCAGTTTGAAAATTTAGCTTAATATAATAATAACTAATTAGTACCCATTATAGTTTCTATAGCAAATTTACATGAATATTGATAAAACATTATTATTTGTGTGATGATAAGAAATATCAACAAGTACTATAAGATTACCATTGTTTCATAATGATGTACATTGTACAATGACTCACAGAGGGCAAAATAAACTTCATATCTTGTCTTTTAGAAGTAACTAATTTATGCAAGAAAATACTAAACAACTACATTACTGGATATAAAAGGGATACATTCATAAATCATAATAATCAATGATAATGCAAAAATTAAAAGAAATTATCAGACAAGTACATAACATAGAAAGGTTTTGTAATAACTATGTTTCCTGATTGTACATTTCGGAAATAAATAAACAATCATGTAAAAAAAAATCTATGAGTGATCTTTTCCATATTATATTGTGTGTTATAAATGAATAAATTAACACTTCTCTATATAAAGGTGTCAGTATAACCTGCGGAACTTATTGCCTGAGGCAATTTTTCCCAGTCAACCGGTCCCGTCCAATCAGAGATAGGCCAATCCCGGGTAGAAATTTCGAATTAAAAAAAAAACACTTTGAAAAACTCTGACCCGACTGGGAATCTGAAGTCCACGCCTATACCACTGGGTTTCCGAGGTCGGTCAGGCATGTTATTCGTAATATTATAAAGCCAAGGTATAAAATAGACTTATTTATTTATTTCTGTAAATTTGCTTTCATTTTCATGGTAGTAAAAATTATATAACCGAATATAAAAACAATTCAAACAATTTATCTAAAACAATATCCATTTCGTCAATAGTTTGTCAAATTAGGTTATTAGATAATATGTATTGTTGATTAGATAAGAAAATTCTGAAAACTGCGAGTTCACATATCCAAAATTAGCATACATTTAAACCAACCATAAATATGCTTACGATTTTTTACTTTAGAACTCTGTTAATTATACTCTGTTATAAAATTTTATAATTATCTCTTAATTTGCCATTGAAAGGATTTATAAGATTCAATATAAAGCACTGTTAAAATTTTAAGACCTCAGAAATTGAATTCTAATTGGCCTTTAAAGGAGATTAATATATACCTACAAAGATAAAGCAAAAAAAAGAAATCTGCTATAGAAGGTCGAAAAAAAAAACCCCTTTGCACTCGTTGTCGAGTGATTTGGGTGAACTGGGAGTTATTAGTAAGTTTCTATAAAGGATAGTATGACAACATCGATTGATCAGTGTAGATTGAAATACAAATACTGTCACGAAAAAAAGTAGCAACCATTTGGACAACAACCATAATAAAATGTTCAGATATTGAACCAACAAAAATGATCTATCAAACGCCTTTCATAGAATCTTGGAGTATGTACAAGACACTGTTGCATACTGCATAGTTTGTGTTGAGACTTTATAAAAGATTGATTTAAACTAATTCCCACAATGCAATGCTTGAATCAAAGGGTGTATGAATTAGAGATGAATGGATATCCGGCAACTATCCGGTATCCGGCCTATCCGGCCGAATACCGGATAACTAGCAACTATCCGGATAGTTAAAAAAGCTTATGTTTGGATAACTAATTGATTTATTTAGGAAGAATCACTTAAGAAATACACCTTGTAATCACAAGAAAAATTCTACAACTTAGAAAATTGATTAGCAAACAATATGTAATGCAATAAGGATAAACTATGGAGAATGAATACTTATTTCTTTATATAGAGAGGTAGTAAGCGGCTTGGATGGTTTCCGTAAATAAGGAAAGTTTAATAAAAATCTGTTTCGTCACATATCATCCTGCTGGAAGATGCAGATGGATTCTGAGATTTTTGGAACAACAACGTTCCGGCCACGGAGTCAGGCCCATTGTTATTTTATGCCGCCTACGTAAGCGTAACTCATGCTTTGCACCCACGGTTATTCACGAACTGCCCGGGCTCCACTAAAGACTTTCATTCAGCGAGTTTTACAAATTTTGAAAAAAAAACACTGATATTGTAAGTGGAGTGCTGTTCTACCATTCCATCAGGCCCCGAAGACAAGGAAGACCCTCTCATACCGAGAGAGTCTTCCTCGTGTTCCACTCCTTCGAAGCAGAGCTGAGGAATCTGGACATGGTGTGTGAGGAGGTCATAAACATTGCGCAACATCGAGCGCAATGGAGAGGTCTTGTTGCCTTCCTATGCTTCTAAGTGGAGCGTAAAGAGAGTTTGGATTGGATATAAAGGGAGCCGTAAATCTAAACAGATTGGGAACCTCTTGGGTTCTGAGGGTAAAAGTTAAAAATCTAAACACTCTAATCATGGTAAAAAAATATTATCACACTACACTTTATACAATGAACCCAATGATCCTATACGGATGCACCAACCAATCATAAACATACGCAGGCCAGTTATCCGGTATTCGGCTGCCTAGTTGGCCGAATATCCAGCATCCGGCAAAAATGCTATCTGTTTCATCTCTAGTATAAATTGTTAATAAATCAAATGTCAGCTTTGAAGAACCATATTAATTTCAAATTATTTAATAAATCAATAAATACAAATTAGGGATTAAGTTTTTGTTTCGAGAAAGAATTATTTGAAGTTAATCAATTCATTTGAATTACTTAAGCCCTTCTTCAACTTGAATGTTATAGTTATTGAGTAAGTATATTAACTATATAAATATTAGTTATTGAATATATTATAATAGTTGTTATTGAATATAAAAATATAATGTTGACTTAATTCCTTACCTTTCCAGTTTCAGCATTATTTATTTTATTTTCTCCAATAACTTTCAAATCCATGGCGAGAGATTTACGTCTGAAAATAAAACAAAACAAATTAGTATTAACCAGGGCGCAATACGTTCCCAATAGAATGAGTCGCCGGTAATTTAGAAAAAAATTAAAACAATAATAAAATCTAAGCTGTGTATGTTAATAGATATATATATAAAAATACCTTATTAGGTTCCTTATAGATAGCATAAACACACAGCTGATACTTTACAGGTTAACAAAGGAATGACAACTTTATTCTTAATGACACCTATATTATTATTATACCGACTAACAAGATATGATAATCACAGCAACAAGAATATATTCACAAACTACACAACGTGGATTATCATTAAAACTAATACGGTGTAATAAATAAATATTCCATACTAGGCAGGGGGTGTTAACTCTGGTTATAGTACTTGCCAACAAGAATATGGTGATGTTGGTACATCGTGGTGGTAATGTTGGTAGACAGTTGGGCATGAAATTTGTATAACAGACGCAAAAAATAGAATTACCGGTTATGAAAAAGTTTCGAAATATGATCTTAGAGTGAATATAAAAAAACATCAATTTATTATTATGTTATCATGCGGTGTTTTTATTTGTGAATTAATATTTATTTCTTTATAAGACACCAGATTTCGAGAAATAATGTTACAAAACTTTTTTACTTTTTGGAAGCTGGCTACACTGATCTTGTTACCAAACAACTTCGGCCATTTTTGTTCAGCCGCGAACTGATTGTCGTTTTTGTTATCACGTTTTTTTTCCTGTTTCCAACTCGGGAGATTGTGTTATTAATTTTGTGTGAAGTCGAATCGGTGTTTCGTATCGCTGTGAAAAATAGTCTCGTTGATATCAAGAAAGATACTGTTGTTTGTGAGAAATAGACTCTGTTTTGTTTTGACAAAATATGGACTCTTGTTTCGACAAATGGACTCGTGTTTTGTTTTGAGATTTAACCACTACGCTATTGTCTGCACATAAAAAGTTGTTAAAACAAAGACTCATAGTGTAATTAATATTTACAAGCTGTTGTGTGTCGGTTCTAGACATTGACTCTTTCGTTTAACTTATTATTTTGTTATTATGAGTTTCAAGTATCGGAAATGTTCCTTCTGTGGCGTCATAATAATAATCACATACAATTAAAGACACATTTGTATTTCTTTTTAAAATATTTTGTAATAAGTCCTACGTACTCATCATTTTTAACAGTAAAAAAAGCTTCCGCTGTGGTTACTTCTGTGATTTTAATAATACGTAGAATCATGATGTATTGTGTCGTTTAAACATAGTTTTTTTCGTGTACCTAATTGTTATTGATAATATATTTTTGGCTTAGTATTATTTTATGCAATAGATACCAATACATACTATTTATATTATTGTTACATGTTTTATTATTTGCTTAAAAATAAATGCCATATTTAACTACTGCTGCATTTTAATTCTTTATCATAACCATTTTCAGGATAAATGATTCAACAGTTGTATTCTAGTATAAAGATGGGATATTGTCATATCCCATTTTTGTACTAGAATGCAACTGTTTTGGTCGCTAGTGCGCATTGTACCGACCCATATTTGAATTTCCCGCTTTGGTGTTCGGGTTAGAAACGAGTGAGCGAGAAAGATAGATGCAATCTGTCAATTTCCGTGTTTGCATATTTTTTCTATGAAGTTGGCATTCTTCTCTCGTTAGAGAGTATATGTGTTCTGTGATACTAGGTATTATCTCCTATTATCCACTATTATCTACTGTTATCATTCTATTGCATTCTATCACATTCTATGGTCATGGCCTTGAGCCAAGTTGACAATATTGCCAGAAAAATATTGTTTGTTGACAAGTTTTTTGACACTTAATATTTTAAACAAATAGATTGTGAATTACCTAATTATATTTTTGATAGATTATGAAAAAAAAACAACAACAAATAATCTTATTATACAAAAGAAAGTCGGGTTAGTGCGAACACTTATAACTCGAGATCGGCTGAACAGATTTTTATCATTTTTGGTTCATTGGAAAGCTAGTTTTTAATAAATCATGTGTTTGTATAACGCTATCGTTGACTAATATTGAATTTTAAATTCATTAAAAAATTATTGTCATTTTATTTTACGTAGGAGCAATACTTAATTTGAGTGCGATATGGAACAAATGCCTATTTCCAACAGGGACATCCGGAAACTGCCGAACCAACCTGAAGTTTGAAGACGGCTGTATGATTGCGGGTTGGTTCGGCAGTTTCCGGCACCCATGTCCCCTGTTGGAAATAGGTGCTCGTCGATCATCATAGACATAATAACATGTCTATGGTCGATATGGATTAATTTTCTATTTCTCTATGTATGTCAAATCCTGCATCTTGTGGGTAAGAACAAAAGAACACGTAGAAAGCCGATTCCGATTCGCGCCGACCGGCTCGTGGTTGCAATGTATTTATGGGCATGCCGGAAAGCGGGTTCCTGCTTTTTCTGTGGGTGTCTCCGTTCAAATGCATAGTAACATTCTTTGCGCAGGTCGGCGCGGATCGGAATCGGCTTTCTACGTGTTCGTGTCTGTATGCTTGTGGTAGTGTACACATTTGCGTATCTAGCGCCAAAATTATGTGACGAGTGGGAGAACTAAAAATGGCGGCTTATTTAAATTGATTAATTTGATTTCGTTCGATTTTGATAACACCCTGTGAAAAAAATAATAGGTATGTACCTACTATGCTAGATTTTGATGATTAAGCATTAAAAATAAATTCTTAATAGAATGAGAATAATTAATTCTTGATTAGTTTTGGCTGCGATCACTTTGATAACTACACATACATATAGTAAAGGTGATTGTTCCTCGAAATTACTTTTTCGCTTTCATACGTACCTACAGAATTATAAAAACACTTCTTGGGGTTTATGATAAATACACATACCCTTTAAGGTTCCGAGCACACCGCAAGCCAGCCCGGAGGAGACCAATCCGCAGCAAATCCGACCCGCACGAAACGCCCCCCTAGCTCGATCGAAGCAATCAAACCAAAAAGGATGCTCGAAAACCACCAAAAAGAGCAGAGGTGCTATTCTTAGCCGGCAACCCCACGGCAAAGTCAGCAACCCCATGCACGGCAAAGCCGGCAACCCCATGGCAAGTAGATACGTTGGTACCTACATAAGTATAATATTAAAAAAATTGTTGTTTTTTGCAAATTATCAGTCATTTTCAGTCAGAGATGGTTGGTAGTCCAGTACCCCTATTCTGTAGCAAGTGTAGGGTAGTCACTTTAAAAAAGTGACTATTAGCGAGGCCTTCGCGATTTTGTTTTGCTGTCTCTCTTCCGTTATACAAAAGGGAGACCAAGTAAAATCGCGGAGGCCTCGCTATTAGGCGATACATTTTGTATGAAAAACGTCTATACGACACGTATCGAATGCGAGAATCGCATATAGACGTTTTTCATACAAAATGTATCGCCTAAGTAACTTTTTTTCAAGTGACTACCCTACACTTGCTACAGAATAGGGGTCCAGTGGTATCAATCGGCGACTTTCATACGTACAGCGTATTGGAGGTCGTAGGTTCGAATCCCGGCCGTGCCGACCATTTCCGCGTTCACGACACAACCCTTTGGTTAGTGTGAAAGATGTTGAAAGTGTATTTATTTTGTGTTCACTTCGAATGAGCACAGATTCATTTAAAAAAAGGAGCCCCAGAAGCCGCGAGTTTGATGGAATTGTAAATGTAGGGAGGCACCTTTGACATCTGAGATGCGGAGTTTCTTTACTGAAACTTTTTGTATACTAAGAAATATACCTACTCGTATAACATTCTAATAAACTGTTTAATAAATAGAAAGTTGATTTTTCGAATGTTCGATTTCCGGTTTAGTCAGAAAATTAATGAGAGTTTTTTTTTCAGATGAAATTTCTATCCAAGGGTGACATCCTGTACTGTCTCCGACAATAAGTTCCATCGGCTACATATTTGTATAGAAAATTATTGATTAATAAAATGTATTTAATTTAGTATTTTTTTCTACTAAATTATAGTCATATTATGGGTACGAGACAGGATTTCAGTCTCGGGTAGAAATTTAAGGTGAAAAACTTCGATGCGCTTTCACCAAACGAACATACATGTAGAGCTAGATCCAGAAACTGGGCATTCCCGCCCGATCGCCAATACTGTCACCAAGTCAATAACAACGAGCAAGAGTTGGGCGATGACATATTTTACGCGCGCCAGTTCTTACTAGTTGTTTGAAAAAGACAACATCAACGAATACATATTATTAACAATGCTCCACTTCCAGATACGTGATCGCTTGGTGTAAACGCACTCCTTACTTTTAAACATCCATCTTCCAGAGTCCAGACGAATAAGCCAGGGGTCGGCAGTTTGTCAAATTTTCACGAAAAAATATTAGCAAGGTACAAGAAAGCCGAATAAACATACGTAGGTTCGTATAATGTATAATGGATGGAGGTGTCACAGGTGTAGCTACTAAAGTAGATAAAGGATAAATAATTCATATAACTACGAAGAAGACGGTCGTAAGCCCGTAGTGGTATGTTCCATTTAAAAATCGAACATCAGTAATGAATTATTGTTAGTCATTTGTTGTTACATAACTAAGAACTAATTGTACGATCCATGATGATACTTCTCCAGATAAAGGCACAGTTGACCGAAAACTTTAGTTGAATTTATATGGAAAATTAAAGTGTGAAAAGCCGAAAACGTCAATGCAATGAGCTCATGAGCCATTCCATCCGACCCTAGAACTAGTCCATGCATTGGTCGGCGATTAAGTTATATTTAGAAACCGGATGCAACTTAAAACTATGGTGGCAAATGCATACAAATATTCAATAATAATGTTCAAATTTTGCTAGACTTTCCAAAAGGATAGATGACATAACATTAAAAATTATATCGATCAATTGGTCTGTTTTTCTCTTTTTGACCCCACTTAGGGGTAAAATGAGGCAACAAGATCTCTCCATTGCGTTCAATCTCGCGCAGTTTCGATCACCTCCTATAACACCATATCTCTCAGCTGTGCCTCGAAATTCATAAATAATTTTAATATAGATATGTCATACTCATATATAAGATTATAAATTTAGCAAAACGATTCACTTATCCTCAATATTAATATATACCTACTTACTAATGTAAAAAAAACTTAGGTTTGCTGGAAATGAAAACGGTCGAATAATGCGAATATAAGAATATGGAAGTGGTTGGTATTATGGTGGTTCCGTCACTGACTTTCGTACCGTTTCGTTCTGGAGGCCAGGGGTTCGATTCCATGCACGACATATAAGCTTTAAGTATCTTACTGTGAAGAGTCAAAGAATCTGTTTGTGTTCAGTTTGAGTGAGCACAGGCTCATTTATTTAAAAAGTAGGTAATTATTTAAAACGATTTGTTTTTATGTAAATGTAGGTAGGTATATTAGATTTTAGATTAGGTCACAAAAATGTCAATAACTTTTGAACCACCCAATATCGCTGAAAATACATGGGGGCTTAATCGATAGGTATTGAGGTCCTCTCTTTCTTTCTCTAACTACCGACGGTTGATTCACTCACTAAGTTAGGTACACCGTGTATAAAGATAAGTGTCTTCAAAGAGAGAGTAGAAATGGGTTTACGGAACAGCTGACCAATAATTTTAATAAAATTTACAAGATGAACATGCATTTCTTGGTGGAGTTTATCTTACCATAACAATTCGGTAAAATTTAGTTTTGATGGACTTCTATTATTTCAACAATATAATAATATAGAATATCGTAACGTGTATCACATGTAATTTACTTCGTACTGCACCGCCATCTATAAGATTTTTTTTAAATCTTCAAATTTGTTATCGTGAGTAACGTTGTAGAACATTTTAAAATAATTTTAAAAAAGAAAAACTTTGTATGTTCTACTTTTTATTTTGAATATATAAGGTTATATAACCTTATATATTCAAAATAAAAAGTAGAACATACAAAGTTTTTCTTTTTTAAAATTATTTTTTTTAAGTTACGCATCTATAGAGAAATTTATTCTTTTTATAACAAACTTACGGCCCGTCGAACTTCATCCCGCATCCGAATCAACAATAATTATTACATACATAATGAAATAAAATTATTGGCTAAATTGACTTAATTCAGTTTTTATGTCATAAACTGTATTTAATTCATGTAATAAGTCAAAATTATTTTTTTTTATTCTGGATTAGGTCGAAGTTCACGGGCAGGTCAGCTAGTTTGAAAATAAAGTTCAAATAAAAGATTGTATGTATAACTTTTCCACAGTTCAATTTTTTATTATCAGTACCCCTATTCTGTAGCAAGTGTAGGGTAGTCACTTGAAAAAAGTGACTATTAGGCGATACATTTTGAATGAAAAACGTCTATACGTATCGAATGCGAGAATCGCATATAGACGTTTTTCATACAAAATGTATCGCCTAATAGTCACTTTTTTTCAAGTGACTACCCTACCCTTGCTACAGAATAGGGGTCCAGGATAATAAAAAAAATGGGGAAAAGTTATACCTAAAATCTTTTATTTGAACTTTATTTTCGAATAATTTTAAGTTAAATGGCCAATATGATAGGACTAGGTACAACCAGCGAGTATTCGAAAAAAGGACTAGAAAAATAATACCGTATCTTTTTTTTATTATAGACCTCCACCCGGACTCGAGTGATTTTGGAATTAAGTACCGTCACCTCGGTTTAGAATTATTTTGGTCAGTAAGTATTTGAAGAAAATTTTATGTGGGTACTAAACATCTTTCTATTTATAGTTTGTATGACGTTTGAACAAAATGTGTTGATTCGCTCGTAGTTCACGCGGTAGCTTGCGGCCGAAGACAAGAGTACATAGCACGGACACAGTGTTTAAAACAATTTAACAAAGACGTTAAATATCTAGTTATTTTAAAATAAATTTCTTTAAACCGACAGACAATTACCTGGTAGGTGTCTATCACATTTAAAATTAAATGGGCGGTAAAAATATTATACTTTCTACTCTTTTGTCTTCCTTTTAGGTGAGTAGCCGTGCATATTATAGTAGCCGATGATACGTCAACACAACAATAAAATTATTATGGTACTTACATGAGATATTATGTTTCTATTAGGATATTATTTAATAATCATAAATGATATACCTATTATTTAAAAAAATCAATACTTGTTGTTATATGGGAAAACGCGAAGCTATATACATACATACCTAGATATGTAAAATTATTACATATAATATCAATAACTACTGTTGATGCCATAATAATTTTCAAGTTGCTTCGCAGGTAGGTACTTTTTTTAGCTGTGGGTAATAAAGTTCGCGATCTATATTTTAACGTAGGTACATTTTAAAGATCATAATATTATTATACTTATCTATACATACTTATTATATAAAAAATATGAAATGATATGAAACATAAATTTATATTATTTAGTTGTGAAATAAATATGAATGTCACTAAATATAAGAAAATAAATTCTTAACCAAAACAATGGTTATAAAATTTGCAAGCAAAATTGACTCAAGGGTACTTACCTACGAAAAATATCAGATTAAATAATAGATTTACAATACTTTTCCACTTCATAATTCACGAAAAAGTTTAAGTTTAAATTAGTCAAATGTTTGAAAATTAAGGGCACAAAAAATAGCCGTTTTTGCACTTTTTCTAAATCAATTATACTTAATGATTTCGCGTCCTGATATATTAACGTTTTATTGTAAAATGAACTTTAATTAAGTAGTGATTAATAATGATTGGAATTTATTTTGTTTCATCCACCAAAAATTTTTTTTAAGAGAATCTACAACTTAAGTAGGTAAATAATTAAGCAAAGTTCGAACTAAATTTTTTCGTGAGTTAGGGGGCGGGTTCCTAGACAATTTGAATTTTGTGTAGGAAGAAAATTAATTGTACACTTATAATATTTTTTATGAGTGCCTGTGTTTGGTGTAAATAATAAATAATTGTTTATGTTCCACTGAACAGTTCATTTTATCGCACTCTAGATTGACGAAAAATACGTTAGCAAATTTCAAATTGTGTACGGGGGCAGGGTATACAAATTTTAATGCAAGTTCCTACCTAAATAAAACAAAACTTTGATAAATCGAACCCAGTTCTGTTTCATTCAAGAGGGTATTTAAATTTGTGCTCATATGCATAGATAGATACCTGCTGCAGATCATCTCAGAATCAATAAACGCCCAACAATATAAAAACGAATTCAGATTGATGGGTACTTTGTCCTTGAATTCAATAAAGATTATAAGAAGAAATCTGTAAATAAGACATTAAAAATATTTAAATATTCAGAAAAAATATGTTTAGGAAATTTTATAAATGTATTACTATTCTCGCATTTTCAGAATTCTCATGATTTTTGTTGGATAATTTCGGCAAAAATATTTGACAAAAAGTGGCAAGCTAAATACTAAACTGGCTCACCAATTTTGGATACCTTATCAGCCCAGCCCAGGTAATAACAATGCTCTAAAAATATTCTTCAAATTCAATTTGTTTTATGTACGTAGAATTAAACCTTAGCGCATGCGGCTTAGTTTGATACATAATTTATTGTAGTTTGAATACCTTAAGTAGTTTCCTTACACTTCGATAGATGGAGATGTATTACATACCTACCTTCATTTGAACTTCCCTTTTAAGCTTGTAAGCCATCGACCAGCTTAGATGAAGAATCGTTTCCGTTGAGCGAAGAAGAAATTGAGCACCAAGTTTTCGAGCATGAAGTCCAAATTAAAAAGGTTAATAAAGCACTATTATATTATTATTATTAAATATGTTCACTATTGCACATCCTTTTCATTATAATAATTTTTATAGGTATATTAAAACATTAACAATTTATACATTTTTTTAAGTCGCTGTATATACCTACCTAATTAAAAAAAAATCTACTTCTGCGAGACAAGTACCCGTATTATAAGTTTTATTGGAAGGTAGTCACGGAAGTAAAGTGAGTATTACACGATACATTTTGTATAGAAAACGTCTTAGGTATACGTATCGAATGCGAGAATCGCTTTTGTTTCTAATAATACCTATCTTTGTGGCGGCGCTATACACGTTTTCCATACAAAATGTATCGTGTAATACTCACTTTACTACCGTGACTACCTTCCGATAAAACTTAGAATAGGGGTAAAGTTCAAAGAATTATTATATGTTTATAGCATATATAGACAGACAGTGTAAGCTGTATATTTGTAGTGTCGTAGCGTAGCTTGGATACTGCAGATAAAATGCATGCATGAAGTGGTGAAGTGATTGGTAGCCTAACGGTTACAACACCGGCATTCGTACTGGAGGTCGTGGGTTCGATCCCAGGTGCCGACCATCTTCCTCTTTCACGACACAAGCTTTAAGTAGCTTACTGCAAAGAGTGTTTTTGTGTTAAATTTGAGTGAGCACAGATTCATTTCTATATTATTTTATTTTTATGTTAAAAACAAAATGGTCCTATGAAAGGTGGATGATTTTTGATTCTTTATGTTTTACTAATTATTTACTTATTAAATCAATATTGACCCCGTTTCTAAAGTGAAAAGGCGCTTGTGTGAAATTTATTTTATATTTGCCTATCAACAATGTGTATATTATATCCCCGTTACTCGTAATACATACCTACCTATAGTTGACGCTAATAATAGGAAAACTATCCAATCCAACAATATCAATGGCTAAGCCTATAATACAACGTTGGAAATATTTTTCGGTTATTGTGCCTTTTTCCAGAACAAATTTTTAACATTATTATAACATATTAAAGGTACCCTATAAATTTGATTCTAAAATTTTTTCCACTCATGGATGCTTGATTTTAATTTTTTTTTATCGGAACCACTGTGGATTAACGACTATCATTAACACCTGTCATTCAAATTTTCTCTTTCATGATAAAACCTTTGTAAAGTGTCAAAGATGTCAAAGGTGTATTATTAATAGGTATTATGTGTTCACTTAGGATGAGCACAGACTCATGTTTAAAATCGTTATAAAAAAGTTTGATGTAATATAAGCATCAAACAGTTCTGTTAATAACTTAAAGATAAAATGAAATAATTTGAAACTAAAAAATTATTTCAAAACATTTAGGTATTCATTAAATCACAATTTATCATTTAAAGCATACTTACATCATTGTATATTAATAAAAAAAAAAAAAACTTAAATAAAATGTTATATACTAAATATAAAAATATCGGTATTATCTCTCATGATACATCACGATGTTATGTAATCATGAGAGACCTTCAAACTACAGAGAAAGGAACTTTCTTAACATCCTACATGAGGGCAACAGAACTGCCTTTTGAATGGCATATCTAAGACCACTACAGATGCCAAGTGTCCCTAGATTCTCTTTAAGAGACTAAGGAATAATTTCATTCGTCGATATCACTATATTAGGTATTATGTGGGTGGTTGGTGTATGCCACATATCCTTGGTTTCGTGAGCAAGGTCAAGATATTTAATTATCTTATCTTGCTCGGCTTTTTTCAAATTTTCGTCATACGGTATAGTGATATCCACGAGATACGTTATCCCGTTCCTACGATCAACCAATACAATGTCCGGACGATTTTTTCCGTCAGTTACTAACAAATTATTATTATTACAATAATAATTATTATTACATTTAACATGTAAAAGCCCTAGGCCGTAGATTTCAATTTCAGCGATATCAAAATCGAATGTAAAGATGTAGGTACCTACTAATGGACAACATACGAAAATATAATAACTTGGTTCATAACTGAATGATTGAGTAGGTACCTATAGACGACGACACAATAATGCATGCATAAGTACCTACTCAGAATATTTTTATAGTTATACAGGAGAAGCAGCGCTTTATTACGCGGTGGAAACCTTACAAAAAAATCGAAGCAAATTAACTCGGCCAATGTGGTTGGTATTGTAGGTTTTGTCTGAGATTCAATGTTATTTACATTTTGTTTTCTGTGGATTTTTTTGGCTTTATAAAGTATAATTCACTCCAGGAAAAAGCGCGTCAAGTGGAGGAAAACTTCAAAGACGAACAACTCGACAGGGAGTTGCTGTATCAAAGACAAATAGAAAAACGCAAAGAAGATTTGGATAGAGAAGTAGGTACCCATTTTTAACTAAAAGTTATAATATCTCAATATTTAATTGAATATTATGTAGATTAAGTGTCTTACAACCAACAGTAGATTTTATGGATACTTCTATTATATTTTTCAAATTCAGTGTGTGTGTGTGTTTAGAGCCTAGAGTTAAGAAGTGAATAGCGTTGGAATTGTACTGTTTTGAAATATTTGGTTCATTTTGTTAGTTGCTCTTTTACTAAAAAATACGAGTATAATATTATGTAATATGAACTCGAATGTTATCATATCATAATGTAGTGGTGCGTGAGTTATGTTGTTTGAAGTGGGAGGAAACACATTTAAATTCCATACAGGTAACGCGTCAGTTCTGTTGTCAATTTTGTGTATACATAGATAAGAACTTTAGACGCACCGCAGAAATTTATCCAAATTTACTTTACATACAACCATCATTTACGCGTTGAATCGAAAATTAACATAAAAACCGGCGATGAAGTCCTTCATAGGGTGATAACACGCAGAACGCCCATTTCGACCTGCGCAGACCGGCGCAAATAATGTTGTCTATGATTTCAATGCATTTAAATGGGCATTCCGGATAACAGGTTCCTGCTTTTGCTGTGCGTATCCCCATTCAAATGCATAGTAATTAGCAACATTCTTTGCACCAGTCGGCTTGGGTCGAAATCGGCGTTCTACGTGTTTTCACAATGACATGTACTCTACAGAAAAACGGGGGTCTTTAACTAGTACCAACAGAAAACATTTTGGATAAGTTTTATATAGGCGTCGATTTCTGATCGAAATATTCCTGGTTCGATTCTCGATCAACCTTAAATATTTTCGAAGTCTTTTTCATTAGTGACTTCTACATATTTCTTCTCTTATATTTATAATTGGTTAATTTTAAAAAACTTGACTAGTGATAATCCTAGAAAAGAAAAACGGCGTTAAAATGACTAACGCAGTATTATTTGAGACAAGCTCAAAACATTCTATGTTTTTCTCTTTAACTGCTGTATGTATAATGTCGTTAAGCGTAGATTGGATACCGTAAATAGAAGCGCACTGTAATAAAATGCATGAAGTGCATGGTGAAGTGATTGATAGTCTGGTGGTTACAACGCCGGCTTTCGTACTGGAGGTCGTTGGTTCAATCCCAGGTGCCGACCATCTTTCTCTTTCAAGACACAATCTTTTAGTAGCTTGCTGTGAAAGAGTCATAGGGCACATATTCATGTTTATAAAAAAATAAACTATGGAATTAAAAAGGTTTGATTCCAAAACTATTGCAATATTAGTTAGTACCTAAGTATAATTTTAAAAAAAATATTCTTTGTACTACGGCCGTTAAATTATTCTCTCCGCTTATCCAGGAAATAATTGCATAATACTTTTTTTACATACCTAATAATTTGTTTGTTTGCAAATTTGTATAATTTATAATACCTACTTAATAATAACAATATAACATTTTTCTCCCGACCGGGAATCGAACCCGGGACCTCGGATCTGAAATCCACGGTAGTACAACTAGGCTACCGAGGTCGGTAATATATAATTAGTGATTTGATAAAAAATCTTATTGTTTTAAAAAAATGGTTATTCTTCGTAGAGTGGAATGTACTCTTCTTGGTCGGGCCAGCATCTCCACAAGAGCGGCTGGAGTTCAAACCATTCTTTACATCAGGGCAGAAGAGGCAGCCATCCAATTGTCCATCACCATCAAACGGAGGTACCTAATTACGTTTTACTAGTTTTTTTACCCAGTTTTTATTCAAGCATCTTGATTCAATATTCTTCGTCCTAATTATTATAACGTTTATTATGGCCATCATGTTTGTGAACAGGTAATGACTATTATTCTGAAATGAAAAACAGACGACTGAGTTGCGTCGTATCCAATTTTTATTGAGACTTTTGACATTTCTGTATTCTGAAAATGTTTTATCCAATACATTAGTTACGTAACTACTGGTAACCGATTAAGTTCTAAGCAAGAGCTTCTTGCGTTGAGTTGGAACGTGAATTTGAGAATACCAGTCATTATGGCTCTATATATATTATCCAAAAGCGAGCGAAAAATACTGTCTTATGATCACGTGGTGTATCCATGTCATATCTGACGTCATAATCCAGTATTCCTGTCAAAACAAAAGTACACTAAAAACATGCCTGCATAGGGGGCACAAGGTCACATAAGGCGTTTTCAAATTCAATACGCATGTTTTTGGTATAACCGTAAAAATAATCACGAGGGCTCGAAACACTTACACCATTTTTTCAACGCGATTTCTACAACAAAAAGGGATTGTAGCCTTGTGGATAATGTCATACATAATCCGTGAATCAAAATTATGTTTACCAGTGTTATTCGTTCTTATAAACCACTACAATCAACTTATACTTTTGTTTACCTTTGTAAGCACATCTTGGTGGTATATTAGTAAATTAGTATCAGGAAACCCATAATGCTTCTGGTACGTCAAAATATAACACGACTCAATAGTTATATGTCATACTTACATTCCGTAGTATCGCAATTTGATTAAACTTTGAAATACCATTTGCAGATGCCTTCGATTGCACGTGAAAATACAGGAGACTCTAAGACCTTCTCAAACTGGTCTGTCGCTGGTGGCGTCACAGACATAACTCCAGATGGGGGCGAGCCCACTTTTCCTCTGGAATCTTTATCAGGTAATTCTTATCTATGTCTTTTTGTAATCGTATTGAATTCAATAATTGGATGTTTTTTTCCATTTTGTGCCACTAGAGGCGCCCTAGCTAATCCGGTCTATTGTCAAATTCAGTGTTGCCAAAGGGGGCGTTTTACTTCTATGTGGAACGAGAATATGCGACGAAAGAATCTAAAAGGCGACAGGTAGCCACTTGAGTTACTTCCCTTTTAGCGAATTTTCACCTTTCGGATACTAAATGACCTTTTTTAGTGAACTCCCACCTCTCGTCGGATACTAAAATTTTCGGAATGACCGCATACCAAATTTTCAGTTTGGCTACTTTGCGTTTGAAAAAACGGCGTTGGCAACACCGGTCAAATTAACATTTATTTAGAATAATCATTGTACATTTCTTTTTACATACTATTACAAATAAAATAATTGTTTATCTTATTTTATTTTTTATATAGGTACCCACCTAAATTCAAATGAAAAAATACCGTAACAGAAAACAATAAAACACGAAGATACAGAACAGCACTGCAAATCCACCCTTGAAGACAAATACATACCTTGTTAATTAATGTCAACTGTATTATTTTGTTTGTGTGTGGTGTAAAAGGACACACTATGGTTTACCTCCTAGAAAAAGCCACTTTTGCAATCATCAATAATTAAAACGTTAAATTGATTAATTGAGAAAAAAAAGAGAGGAGATATATTAGCATAATATTCATTAGTCAATGCTAGATGGTATGTTTGACAGCTGTCATATTTTGACAATAGATCGGATCAGAAACGCTGCCACCTAGTGTGTATTGTCGGAAGCTCCCTAGAGAACCTCCCATTGCTTATGCAATATGTTCAAAGAAGACCAAGGCAAGTTTTGAACACGTTATTTAGAGGATGCATCTCAATTATTGCTTCGACATTATTGTATGGAATAGGCAAACAATTAGCATCGTGAAAATGAGCCTTTAGTAGTTAAAATGTTAAAAAGTAGAAAGATACATTGCGAAAACTTTGATATGTATCATCGCAGTGATGAAGCGTCCATACAACCGAATTCCTCATAGCTTTACAAAATAATCAGAAAAGTGATAATTTTTCGCATAGGTTCATTTATGCGTTTGCATTCGATTATTGACTAATTTTTTTCACCACATTATTACCTAAACCACTTAAGTTCGGTCGGAAGTCATATTTCACGCGATGTTCCTACTTAAGCGTTTCGGAAGATAGCTATTTTAGTTCAACCAAATCAGCTGAAAAGCACACCTACGTTAGTATTAGCGTAGGTAAATGTCAATGTTAATAAATGGTTGATATATTGGTCACATCTTGCTAAACGCAGATGAGTAGCTGCATCAGAAATAGTATAAATAAAGAAATTAATGGTGAAATAAAATATTTATTTTCTACAACACACTGATTTATTTATTATTATTAAGAAATACAATATGCAAAGGATAAGAAAGTGTACAATAATCGCTTATACATTTCTTCACACCAAAAACTACTCTCAACTACACTTTCAAACGTTAGCTCACTTTAGAAAGATTCTTACTAACTCTATAAAAATGATAGTAAACCCTTTTCAAAATGAGCTAACGTACATGATTTTATTGATCATTAGTGTCCTGTTAAAACGACACAATCAATTTATTCCAAACCAAAGTTATAAACTATTAAAACATTTGTCAAAACAAAGAGTATTGCTTCAAGAATTGATGTGATTTAGTTGAACAACGTTTCAGTCTTTAGTACAACAATCAGCCACAGCCGGATTAGGCTCCTTCGCACACTTTTTGAATATCGTCATGAAATCGTCTTCACAGCTGACGTACGCCAGTGTGATGCCTATAGCACATCCAACATAAATTGGCCAAGGTTTGAGATTTGTAAAGAGAGCCGATGTCATAAGTCCCAAGGCTGAACCGACACCTGCAAAAAATAATATCAAAATATTTATTTAAAAAAATAAGTATGAGACTATGTCTTGTGATATCATTATTCTTATTGACTATTACGATTGAATACGGGTATAATATAAAAAAAACGTTGTGTCATTTTGAGAACCAAAAAACATTAAAAAAAAACACATAGGTACATAGACGGTTCTGCTATTTATAGCCACATTTTAGGAGAAGAAGCCATTTCTAGTGCGTAGTACGAAGATATAATTCAATAAAATGTTGAACATGCATTTTTCTTGGTGGAAGTAATTTAAATAAAAAACTTTTTAACTATTCCACAAATTTATTGTACCTGACATGTTTCGAAGAGACACGCCCTTCATGGTCACAGGTTTCAAATAACATGTGACCATAAGGGCGTGCCCCTTCGAAACATGTCAGGTACAATAAATTTGTAGAATAGTTAAAAAGTTTTTTATTTAAATTTGATTATATAATTCAATGTTCACACACCCAATGACAAGTTGTAAGAAGTTTAATTAAAGCCAGAGTTGTAATTAAAGCAAAAAATAAATTGGCTGATTCGATTTTTTATGTGGAACACATATAAAATTTAAATGCAGAATGGTAAATAAGCATGTTATGGGATGATTTATAACATTTGAAGTAGGAAAGTATTATGTTTTGATTCTGAAATTGGTGTTTTTGTTTGGAAAATAAAGCTGTTGCTGGTCATTGTCGTTTAATTGGTCAATTTGGATAGATTAAGAGCTTTGGACACATCAACGAATGATAGCACTACGATTTGAATAGGTTAGATTAAGGTTAGAACGTAGTTAAAAAGGGGGGTTTTGGGGGTAGAACCCCCATACCTTTTTGGACACCCCCCCCCCTTCCCAGGAGAAATAACATTACACTGTTAGGTTGAAACACATTCATTTCAAGGTTTCTGTCAAAAATTAGCCAGCTAACTTAACAATTAAATAATCACCAAAAATTGAACTACTTATCTAATATAAATTTAAAATCAAAATAGAATCATTAATTGGTCACGTTTATCAGTTATTTTCAAAAAACAATGCTCCTTTTTACTCACCTGTTTTCATTCCCAAATCGACTTTACATAGACGATATTGGTCCGTGATGTTTTTTTCATTCATTTTATTTAGTTTTCCTTACAAACATAACGAAAACTCCTTCCTACCAAATGGAAGAAGGCAAAAAACACCAAGCATTTAAAATGACGCCAAATAAAATAATGAATGTAGTAACAGACTTCAGACAATATCAACAACGTTCTTATTTTGGTTTTGAATTTGTTGATGTTTCGTCAAAGACAACGGAATGCTTTTTGTTGAAATGTCGAGGTAAGACGACGTTTTATTTCGTACCTACCCACCACTACCCAGATATAGACCATTAGAGGATGACGTTATCTGACATTAGGCTGGATGCAAAATGGCGGCCATGGCGACACACACACCCCCCACATATACAAACCATAGTGATGGGTTTATGTGTAAACACACTCATACCAACTCTTAAACTTTTTGTTTATGTTTATGCCTCCCGGCTAATGTCAAAATCCACGTGGCCGTTAATGGTCTATTATTACTGGCGTAACATACGAATACCTAGAAATCTCTTACGACTATATTCGTTCCAGAGGAATCAATTTTAAAGGGTTACATGCCGTTAAAAATTAACACTTTGTTTTTTTTTTACAGCCAATGATGGGTCTTCAACAAAACAATTAAAACAGTGTATACCTACCTTCTTAGTTTTTTTCTGTTCTTGATTTTTTTTTTTAAAGATGGTCAAAAGAATATGTAATCCTTGTGTCACCGCGACCAAATTGGGTCTATATTGGGACATCCTTCAATTCCTTCATAGAGTGCTGTCTCTTATTAGGCCTCGTCTACAGAGGTCTTCTTTTCCCGGCTCTTGCCCACCTTAATCGTATTTTGCTGTTCCCGAATAATACTTCCCGTCTCTCGGTTGCAACAATGTTCTCTATAGAGTTATCAGGTGCATCCATCCATTTTCAGTTTCTTTGTTTCAATTTGTTTACTTTTCCATATTGTTAGCACGGAAGTAGGTACCTAATCATAGGTCCACTCCTACAGAGCCCCGTATGGAGGGATAATGCTATAAAGACCCTGAGGTTGCCTGGTATCAGGGAGCCTCCGTTACTTACTAACGAACCCGCTAGCCACGTAAAGCCAATATTATAACTTAGTTTAGAGCACTTTAACTTAGGTTAGAGCACTTTAACTTATGTTAGAGCATTCAACTACCTTATTGTGTTTCTCCTCAGGAGAATTTTTGAAGGATCATCAGACACAAGAAATAATATTTCATAAGTTAAGCCAAATAAAATGGAAAAAGAATGTTTAAGAAACATTTTTGCACAATCTGTTTGGCTCGTTATACGAACCATTTTAAGAATATGAAACAACTAATGATTCTAACAATTCATTACCGATGTTCGGTTTTTTAATGGAACATACCACTACGGGCTTACGACCGTCTTCTACTGTTATTTCTAAGGCTGGCTTAGTGTGATCACTTTACGTTAACAACGTTCGCCATTAGGTGGTAATGTTTAAGTCACCGAAACTCCTAATCATGAGAATTCTCGACATGTTAAACGTGTCGAAAAATCTCAAGTACCTATACCACAAGTTGAGTAGATATTCAATAATTTTTATCTCTATACGAAATATAGAGATAAAAGTTGGAAATTATTGTAAAAGGTAGTGGATATTGATTGAAGTGGTTGGTGACCCAGCGGTTACAACGCCGGCTTTCGTACTGCGGACGTCGTGGTTCGATCCGAGGTGCCGACCATCTTCCTCTTTCACGACACAAGCTTTCGGTAGCTTACTGTGAAAGAGTCAAGGAGTGTATTTGTGTTCACTTTGAGTGAGCACAGATTCATTTAAAAAAAAAAAAAAAAAAAAGAAAAAAAAATATTATAAGAGCATTATCAATTTCAGGCGATCACTGCAGAGATCCTTTGAAGCCTTACGTAGATATGGACATAACGGATCATCATCAAAGCATAGTGAAAATTCCTGCATATGCTGGGTAAGTATATTTAAAAAAACAAACTTTAAATATTTCAATTTACCAAGATGATACCTATTTAGAAGCGATTTACTGAAACATAATAACTTGATGGAGCGACGTTACACCAAAAAATGACCGTGAGTGAGTAAAACTAAATGGATGATGTGGAGTGGATAGGGTGAGTCGGATATCCATAATTCCCAAATTCAATCGGGTCAAGCCATTCGTCCATCACTCCAACCAAATGGATCGTCAATAAGGAAGCTCGAGTGGATGAGTTCCAACCAAGTCGTCCCGTCACTTGATCCTCAGTGTTATACAAACATGGTCCAACTTCGTCTCATTTTGTCTCATCCTTCCACCAGGGTACACGTGTTACTGTTTTAATTTAATAATAGCAAAATACATGTGAAATTTCGTTATACTCGTAATTATTGAAAAAAAAATGTTGCACATCTGTCACAATGAATGACATCCATTTGGAGTGATCGTGAATGAATGGAATCAAAAACGTCCTTATAAAAAGATAATAATTATTATTGTTGTAACAGTTCCTTGTTCTTTTTTTAATTATTGTCAAACAGGAGCTCCAACAAATCGTTCTAGGCTCTTTTTTCTTTATCTTTATATTGTGTACTAGCTTTCCCCACAGACGTTGTTCTGTAGTATTGATTTCAAATTTGTAATTTATACAAAAATACGTTTAAAATATGTTTTGAATGTTAAAAAAAATTATTTCCAAGAGCTTGAAAGAAATTCTATCAAAAATCTGCGTGTGTTGAAACTCAATGGTTGACAAGTAGGTAAGTAAAAACTGCTTTGTTACGGCATTTTTCACAGATGGCATTGCTGTCAGTAAATCTGTTCCATACTAATTTTAATATTATATTTTATATTATTTTCTATCCCTTTTTCCATGTTTTATTAGTTATTCTGTTATCCGGAGTGGAGAAGAATCCAATAAATCACACATCGGAAGAATCTGTTCAGCCGATCCCGAGTTATGTATGTGTTCGCACTAACCGGACTTTCTTTTATATTACCTATAAGATTTCTTCGGTTGTTATCGTACGCCTCCTTCGAAACTGGGTAGATTTTATAAAAAAATTGTGTGTGTTCAGGGTTATTCAAGGTTGGTTTAGAACCAAAATCTGATCTTTTAGATACTCTATTTATATTATTGTTGAGTTGATTGGTTTTAAAATAACAGCCAAATTTTGAGAGTATTGATAGAATAAGTAGGTATGTGTGAATTGTATATTGATGGAAAGTATTTGGATTTAACTTTCTTCCGTTTCTGAGAAGTAACGTCGGATGAAAGATGCTGACAATTATCTTACCATTCAGAAAAATTTGGTTTTAATGGGGTCCATTCTTTCAATGACAATATACAATACGGTAACAGGTTTCACATGTTTTTTTATTTCTTACTACACTGCCATCTCTTGCATTTTTTTAAAAATAAAGCAATTACATATAGAGGAATTGTTTTGATTTCAAACTTATGACCCATCGAACTTCATCCCGCATCTATATTACATAATGCAACAAATTATTAGCTAACTTTAATTAAGTTTTTATTTCGTAAATTGCATTTATTTTTATTCATGGAATGGAATAAGTCAAACTTATTTTTTTATTCTGGGTTATGTCGAGGGTCGACGGGCGGGTCAGCTAGTTATTTATATGCCTATTATAGTCGTCAGTAATAATTGGGAGCGTGCTCCGAACCACTGCGAAGAGATTGATTTGCGATTACATAAATAGCGTGAACCCTTGGAATGAAGGGATAGATCACGATTTTATGCAAAACCAATATGGAATTGGGCTGAATCACTCGAAAACGAGTGCAGAACTAAAAAAAAATATGGAATTGTATTGCTACAGAAAAATATTGTTCGATTAAAATATTATTCCGATATTGATTTTTTTTTTGAAGTGGTTGTTTTGCTGATGCCTTGCGTTTAAGAC
Organism: Mystacides longicornis; assembly: GCA_963576905.1. Classification (NCBI taxonomy): domain Eukaryota; kingdom Metazoa; phylum Arthropoda; class Insecta; order Trichoptera; family Leptoceridae; genus Mystacides; species Mystacides longicornis. The sequence goes on along the minus strand of OY756429.1, from coordinate 13,772,112 downwards.
ACCGGATTTCGTTCGGATGTGACGACCATCTTTTTCCTTTACGACACAATAAGCTTTAAGTAACTTTCTGTGAAAGAGTCAGAGTGTATTTGTGTTCACTTTGAGTGAGCACAGATATATTTAAAAAATCTCTTAGGAATAAATTTTATAAGTAGGTACGAAGAATATTTCCCGTAATTACTTGATAAGCATGATCGAGGTCTACGGGAGGAATTAGCCACCGAAAGAGGGCCTTCCATGTCAAACGAACCTTCTTGCCAAAATTCAGGCAAAAAAAAAAACTCCGAAGGTCCGAGACTGGCCCAATTTCGATGCGACCTCACGCCTCGAACAGGTACCAAAAAGGGGCCGAAATTCGGCTATCAGATATAGTGTATATATACAACTGAAAAAGGTTCCTGATGGTGTACAGACTACAGGGGATGAAAGCTATCTTTTGACTATGTAACTCTTGACTCTAAATACCTAAACTTACTTCCGGCAGAGACTCAAAATAGGACAGGATTTTACTACGCGAAAATTATGCCACGACTAGCTGCAGTCAAAACGATCCTGCCTATTAACAATAATTTTAATGTCTATCTCGCGTGCATTTAATTATTATCGATCTCAATATCAAAATAAACGTTCAATTACTTTATAAACGAACAAATCAACCTTCTAGTCAAATTACATACGGGCTGTCATTAAACCGCAAGTTTTCCTCATTAGAGTTCCAAATCGCTCAACTGCTTCGGTCTTGGCCCGCGACCTTTTCGCCAGTGAACCTCATGAACTGAGCTGAAAAGCGTCCAAATCAGCCACAGCCCATTCTCTTGGAGAGTCATGTGAGGCATATCTTCAGTCCACAGCCCTCCTGACATACTAATTATTCTTATAAGGACTCCGTAACTTTAACCTTAATAGATTTACAACGGCGCGTGTATAATACCTAATCTATCTTATGCGCGGGCAATAACAAGCTCAGAATATCATAATATCGCGACCGGATATTCATAACAAAATTACTCTCTCGGGGATGTACCTACTTTTACAAATGAAAATTCTACACTAAGCTTACTAGAAGGTTCTAAATATGAAATTCCTAACCGGATTCAAAAATAAACATTTAAGATAGGTCACAGCACTGGTATCGGACAATGGGGTAACCCGCGAATGACAGATAACAATTCGCGACGTGTGCTTGACATGTGACGTGTGAAAACAATACAGGGAGGTACATGCTGCAATACAATAAATCCATTGGCACACAGAGATCACAAATATTAAAAAATATGCCGTATCGCGTCGGCCATATATCTCTCATCTAAAACCACATCGAGCAACTTGCTCATAAGCATGCTTGGCGGGGGCAACCAAGTAACAAACAAAATACAGCCTAAAAATATATCTCTGTGCCCTATCATCGTCCTGGGGGTAGCTGCCAGCGACGAAACAAAACACTCTAATAAAAATATGGTCACTCACCCAAAATTCCGCCTACCTTCAAAATAAAAGCACAAAGCACCAATAATAAAGCACGTCACATTCATAGTTGGAAGTTGAATTATCACGGGGGCTGTCCAATCTAACGATCCGCCACACGTCCTCCCCTATGGTTAGCCCAGTCAAACAATAAATAATATATTATAATAATTAAACAGAAGGCTTAATCCAAAACCGAAGATTCTAAGTTTTATCAAACGCGAATTTATCAAATGTGATATTTTAACCTCCAAAGATACACATCAATCAAGTCGCACGCAAATCCCGTATTAATAACAACACACTCGGACACACCCCGGTAGGTACATAATATGTACAATTGAAATATGCGAAGGATATTAAAAATTACTCAAACACTTCAACACAAAATTTAAGAACGTCTCCCATCGGAGCGTGGATCTAGACTAAACTTCAAAAAAACTATTTGTCCTATCGAGAGCCAAATATACTATCTCAAAACAAAGAAGCCTTGCCTTCTCTACTAATCCCTTTAAACAACATTTTTTCTAAAAATGGTTTCCCCGTACATCCATTCAATATGTAAAAATACCAAACCTTCTAATCTGTCATAAACAAAGAAGCAACTGGTTTTCAAACTCTTTACCATCGCGTTCCCAAATTTTCAAATAATGACTTAACAATATTTTGAATAACACATCTGAATAAATCCCTCACATCATACTTAGTTTGCTTTTTTTTAAGTTGTACGAAAAATATACCCCGCAATTGGTTTGTTTTTGTGAGTTGTACGATAAATATTTTCCGTAATTGGTTTACTTTTGTCGATATATTTCCCGTAATTAGTTTGTTTTTGTCAATTGTACGAAAAATATGTCACGTGGGGTATATAATATGTCGAGGAGAAACTCAAACAATTTATTAACATTAATATTATAATATTTTTTTTTTTACATTTAACCGGATTTCTTGTCCATTTTTTATCAAAAAAATCCGTTAAACAGAGATCCATTGCATCACGGTTTTACTGTACTAATGTATAAATCATAATAATGTTATTATTGATGTGCTACAGATAATTTAGAACGGGGAAAAGCTGCTTGTTCGGTAAAAATGTAGGCTGTTATCAAACTAATTATTCACATCGCTTTTTATCAAAATGTTTTATTCGAAGCTCTTTCAACGTACTTGTCTTTTCAGTAGGTACTATTACATAAAACTGGATCAATCATACGAAATATTGTAATACTGTTAAAATATTGGAATATCTGTATTGTGTATATGTAAGAACCTAAAGAGTTGGAATGGTTCATTTAGAATAATAGGAGGAACGCGTGTAAAAACCATGCTGAGTTGTCCTCTCATCCTATCCCTTAAGTAATAGTCGTAGATAAATTATTACTTTTTGTTTTCCCGTACCAAAAATTTACAATATTCAGTCGAATATTGCACGGAATGGAGCAAGGTTTTCACGTATTGTGTATGGTCAGGTTTGCGCTAGTGCGACAGTGCGCATGCGCCCTTGTATCACGCGGCCATGCCGTGTTTAAATGTAGAAGGAATATTATGGACGGTGGTAGTTTAACAGTACAGCAACGTAGACAAAAAAAATATTATGGCCGCACCTAGTAGTAAGATGTACCCCATACTAAAAAGTATTTACAAAGCAAGAATAAAGTCTAGATAGTTTCCCAACTCTTTATATAAGCCAAGTCTGTTATACAAATCTTTTGTTATAATAGGTTAGTTTCGTCCGTAACTAGGTATTTTTGTTGAAACAATCTAACCCCACACGGAGTATTTTTCATACATAATATGACAAAACTAATCCAAAGACTGTCAATAATAATAATATGAGTCCGCGGGAAATATTATACCGTCGAAAATGTGATACTAACTCAGAAGTTCGAACTTCAGAAGGAAATGTCACATTGTAAATAAATTTTTTTTTCTATTTATTTTAAACAATCTTTGGTACATATAAAAAGTATACATTATACAAATAAAGTAAAAAAAAAAAATGCCATACAAAATATCCCACCAGGCGAAGCCTGAGTGTGGGTTTACTAAAAAATACATTAGTTTACATTAAAGTGAAAATAAATACAGTAAGTACACTATATAATAATGTATTGTAAAGATAAGGCTGCACAATGCCGGCCGGACAAAGTGTTCGCTACAAGTAAATTATTAATCATAATGTTTGATTTTTTTTCTTTTCTATGCCTGTGGTCCGATAAACTTTTCAGGTAGTATATAACAACTTCTGCTCAGATACAGAGAAGTACATAGGTAGGTTCTATCTATTTGGAATGCGTTAATTTGTGGTGATGGTGGCAAAATTCCTGGTAATACTATGTATTCACGCATATAGGCGTCACGTCTTGCGAAGTTTCAATAACCTCCTGCATCGTGTTCAAATCTCTCAGTTTGCTTTAAAGGAACCGACCCAGCGTAAGAGGCTCATCGAAACCCTGATAGAAAGAAGAACATCTTTCTTTTCAGCTTACCATCATTCGGCCTCTTTAACAAATGTCCCAGCCATGTTCATTGTTCATGTCTTGTCGATAACGGAAGAAGTGATGGGCATGCGCCAGATGCGCCGGCGTATATAGCGTCGCTCCCTCTCATATAGTTTTTGATACCTGAAAACTTGGCAATTATTTAATACTACATATTTTATGTACAAAATAAAATAGATATTAAGATAGAACCAACATTTTTTTATTGATTCCAAAGAGTTGTCATTTTCGTCTAAAATCATAACCATTTGAATTATTGTTTTGATGATAGTTTTGTTATTAACCAGCTTTGATCGACTTATGTAGCTAAAAAGATGTGTTCTTAATTTTAAATTTATGGGTTCCTCAAGCGAACTTAGAAAGAAAAAATCTGTATAATTTCTCAGGTAAAACTAATGAAAAGATCCAATATCCTGAATAAAATTTTCAGTAAACTTCCGTTTACTGAAAGTTTTCCAACAGTAAAATAAATAGACAGTAAAATTAATTCTTTTTAATGTGAAGTTCTGTGAGATATTAATTAAGTACATTTTATTCTAAGCTTTATATGAAAGTTAAATAAAACCACAAAATATTTTCTTGGCTTACAGATAATATGGCTCCCGCTCCGTACCTTTTTTTCGCTGGTCTCTATAAATTTCTGGAACATTCTAACCACAATTATTTTTTTATGTTCTACGTCTTTGGCGATTCAAACTGGAAAGAAGTTGAACATTTTTAGAGCAAACATTACTTTTTATAGCTATTGACTTGCATTTCCTTCTCACATACAAGATATCTTTTTTGATATTCTACAACTAGGTCAATATTTTTGTTAGAGAATTTTATACACTCTCTTTTGGTAGAACATAATGTCGATGAATTTTTGTTCATCTGATTATGAGAGCAAAAGTAATATATCTTGGGGTTTGTAAGAAACCAGGAGACTAGCGACAGGGTGTCACCCCTTGGATAATTCAACAGAGTGTGTGTAGAGAGGCGAGTGTAGAGAACCCAGAGCTGGCGTCCAACAGTCTCTGGTGTACGTCGGCCGAGGCAGTCGTTCGCGAGATTCGTCTAACCCCGTCTTTCCAAAATTCCCAGTTTCCCTCCGAAATTTACATTCTAAATTTTAATCAAAAAATTTGAACGCATCACAAACATGATCGCATTTATTGGCAAAACGATTTAACATCATACAAACAATATAATATATTGGTATAAACAAATAATGTCCTTTTATTCGCAAATTAATTTGAATTTATGAAATTAAACCTAAATAAAATCATATTCAATCCACACTTGTCAACTTAATTCTCATATCGTAGAAGGTAAGAATATTTAAAATTGTTCCATTCTCTTACTTTTCTGTTCGACACAATTTTATTTCAAGTCCTTTTTTACAACTGTCAGCACCGAAGTTGTTTTAATTTATTATGCCGGATGCCGAATAATTTTTTACATGTAGCCGCGTACAATTTGACAGCATATCGCACATTTTTTCAAACGATTCGCTTTCATTTAACGGCGATTTGGAGAGAGACACAGTAAATCCAAAATCGATCGGACGTTTTGTTTATTTAGTATCACATGTCCTTTGACGTCAGAGTTGGCTAATAATAATAATATATCCGCAATAATCACAACAAAGAAACACGTTGGCTAATAATAATTGTCCTGTGTATTATATTGTGTATGTGACTTGCAATGTACTTGCACGTCGGAGTGTGCACTCGCATTCCTAGAATAAGTACCTACTCGAGTGGACTGCGAGACATACGGATATGATACTTTTAACCTACATAGTACAATATAATAATATGTTATTTAGTCCTAGACAACACGTACGTAGATATTATTGTATCCTCATACTTACTGCATACTAGATCAGACTCTGTTATATAATCCTGATCATCATATTGTAGCCTGTTTAGTTGTTTGTACATAGCAACATTAATAATACATTCTGTAAGCGTATTTACTTTGGTGTTATCATTGTAGGTACTGCTGTACACATGTTTTTGCATAACTACTCATGATATTTACACATGTTCAATACTAAAAGAAGCCAATTATGCTTGTAGCTTAGAAATTATTATTGGTGCATATAATATGCAAATGTCTAATTCGTGATAAAATCCAATAAAGAATCAATCAAATTCTTTTCTCTAAAACTCCCATTTCAAGTTTCTTAAAAGCCCGTGTCTTACCCCCCAAAACTTTTTTGATATTGTTTTGATAGTGTGATTTTAATTTAATAGAGTTATTAAGTAAACGTGAGAGAATAGAATTTCTCAAGTCGGACATTTTTTGTTTGTACTCTCATTTCAGAATAGAGGGCGCTGAGCACATAGCAACGCAATCTGTAAGTTCTTCTTAGCTTTCTCCCGGCACATTGTGATATAACCTCACCACACACAATAATAATATTATTACCATATAGATCTAATCATTAAGTACCTACCTAGCGACCTACTAAATCACAGTCGAAGCCAGAGTTGTTATGATGGCGAGTAACAATAATATAAAGTTCAGGCGTGTGGTACCGCTGCACTGAAACAAACAATAATTTTCAATAATAGCATAGTTCATCCAATATCTAAATAATTAAGTAATTGTACTTAAAAACACAGTAAATATATTTGAGAATAAGGTTGGGAACATACAACCAGTGTTATGATCAACATATGTTTAAACACATCCCCAACCACATCAAATCACTACCCTTCCGGTCATAGTCAGCAGGGAAACAGCCTAGTGGCGGGGATACACCGTAAGATGTCTCAGGTGGTTTTGTGTAATCACGTGACGACCCCCTCCGTCACTCATCCGCTGCCGACTGTAACCACGACCACCTTGGTGCCAATCAGCAACGACAATGCAGACAACACCAGTGAAGACTCCAACCCAGTGCCGACGATTTATCGGTAACTGCAGCATTTTCATGAATAAAACTGCACCGAGGGTCATGATACATTACTTGCTTGTCACCATTTTTTGGTTCCACCTCGCAATTGTTTTTATTCAAACTTTTAATTTGTTTTCTATCAATCCTTCTCACCGATACAACTTTTATCATACTCTCAATATATCGTCGTTGCACAAAAATCTACTCATTTGGAAATTTTCTGTATAACACATTGAATTATTATGTACTACATACCTACTAGAAGCGTCATTCGGAGCAAAAATGTCTAAAATTTGTTATGTGTTTCAAACTGTTCTAGCCTCCTTCCATCTTGTTCTTTGAAATTATTGTGACAAGCGGGACATCAAATAACAAACTTTTATTATTATTTATATTCCAATTCCAAAAATTATAATATTTGAAAATGGAACGACTTTTTATGAAATAAAAACCATACTAAACGCATAGTTGAATAAACGACTTCCTTCTCACGAAAAAATGTCGTTTCTAGTGCATAGTACAATATAATTTAATACTACAACGACGATATTCATGGTTCTGAGTTATTTCAATATGATGCAACGCCAGCTTAGATTTACTTTTTCTCTCGCCAACTATTTGGTGAGGCTTGGCAGGTTGCATTGCGCCCACCACCTTGCTGCTCTGCTCCAGCCGACCCACAACACAATACAACATACACACTATGACTGTATGCCTTCTAAATACAGACGCAGCCACCTTCACTCACATGTTATTTGCTTCCACTTTGTTATATAAATCCATCTGGAGTTATTTCTGTTGCGATCCTATGGGATCGTGGAAAACAGTTCAAGTAATATTGTTGTACACAATAAGAGCGCAACTGTACATAATTCTCGTTTTCGTGCCAATTTAATAATTTTAACATCAGAGGCTTACTTACACTCGGTGAGATAGCGAGGCTGATCGTGTAGATGTTGTGCCTACTGTTTCTTAGATTCTTCCTTTTTCCATCAATATTTTTCCGTCGATGTTTTAGTCAAAAATGTTTACATTTTTTTTTGTACCTACTTTTATATGATTGGATTTTTTGCATGATGTATAGTCATAGATTGTGTTTGTTCTAGTGCAGGCAATTCACTAAATCACATATTTAATTTTCCCACCTTTACAAATCATTTAGACACCACCATGATTATTATTATTATCGTTGTTTGTACGTGTATGCTTTGTAAGATCATAATTAGAAAAAAAAAATCACTCAAAGTCGGTGTTTTCTTAATTATTTATAGTTTAATTAAGTAGATTATGTCTAAAATAAGTGTCATTATGAACGTTTTTAAAATTTTATCGTTAATAAATTTGTAGGCTTAATTTTTTTTCATTCCTTCTAATACCCTTAATCGCGTTCTGTAGGAAAACAGCTTAAGCTATTTAAGCAAAGTAAGCCAAGTATTTGTTTCAGAGGTCTGCCTTATTTCTGACTGAATTGAGTCAACTCCTTATATACATTGTATGATTGATTTTACACTTTTTGTCCAAAGACATGGTACACAAAAAACACCGCAACTCCGACAAAATATGCCCTGACACTGAAGTTTGATAACTGGTATTATTTAATGTACGGCAGATCGATTTTTTTGTATTTACTTTGCTGGGGTATTGTATGTATGTTCCACTCCCAAGCGACACTACGCACATTACGTACCGTCACTGATAAAATATTTAAGCGCACTTCTCAGATGGACACAAGGGTCTACCTCAGTAAAATCGAAGTTGTTACATTTCAAACAAACAAAAACACATAAAACAAAATAAATGAATGAGGACACACAAAAAATAAAAACTAGATGTAAGAAGCTTGACGGGGTTGGGGGAAGGTGGGCTAATTCATGCTGATGTCACAGGACAACATCATGCAGCAGCGATTTAAAAAAAGGAACAAAAAAGTCTGCAAGAGTGCAGAATATAAAAGGAACATACTGCACAAACAATTCCATGAAGACCAAAATGCCTGAAATACTGACGTTTCGTTTATAGCGAATGAATGAGTGGTTAATGATTTTAGATTACTAATATTGCCTTTCATTTATAAATGTGTTGGGATCCCAATCTATAATTATTTTAATGAAAAAAATCGACTGAATTCGATTAAATATTGTTTTAAAAATAACTGCGCTGTACTGAAACGGGCTTTGCTCATACGAAATACGATGCGTCATTATATTGTATTCAAAGTAAATTCGGCGTTATTTTGCAAATGAGTTTTAGCGAAAATTTTGAAACCTCGATTTACAATAAAATGATATTTCAATAGTACCTATTATTTTGTTAGGTTAAATTATTAAATTACTTTTAAACCTTCCACCAACAGTTTTTAACAATAAGGTATATTATTTGTTAAAATAAAGATGAAATAGACTCGTACAAAGAAACACAATTGTAAACGAATATTTGTAAGACAGCTGAAAGCATTCACAGGTTCATTCCGTAAATCAGTTGCCTCAGACACCTACGAATTTGTTTGGCTGCATAGGTTTAGACTAAAGGAGCATAGAACCAGCGATAGAGATGGAGCATTTTTTTTTCATTTTTTCTTTATCGTTGATTATAACACCGGGCAAAATACAGCGAGCAAAAACCAGAACAGTGGCGCGCGTAGATGTCAACGCCCATTAATTAGTTTTTGGTGTTAATTCTTGCTGTTGTTTGCTTGTTGTCAGTCAGTGATTAGGAGGAATGCTCTTTTTCTGGTTCTGGCATTATGTTTGTTCGGTGTAAGCTCACACTGCATAAGATGCCGATAATCAGCAAAACAATCGGGTTCTAAGTAAGCAAAATACTCCCTTCACAAATGCTATGTTTATAGGGGCTGTTTTTTTTACAATCGTGGGATAAAAATTTTACGATAGTAGGTACATTTAGACCGATATGGAATCTTAAGTTTCAGCTTAAATGTCGAGTGTATACTTACCAACAACATGTAGGATATTTAGGGGAGATGGGACAACTATGAATCACAGGGTACAGTGGATAATCCATTCGAACTAAATAATTTTGACACTTATATAAAAACGTGGTTAACGCTCGCACACACCCTTTTTTTCCTATTTATGTTTTGTTTTTGTGCTATAATTTTTAAATAAATTAATCACTTTATTGTTTTTTTTTATATGTATTGATTAGTTATTTGAGTTATTAGTTACATTACTTATAATATATTTTTTCATAACGGGACGTGGCTTACAGTGATCTGTTTCGTTTGGGGACTATTTACCTACTGATGATTTATTATGAGCAAAAATCAAAAATGCAGAAATAGTAAAATAAAAGTTAAAATAACAATATGCATCTTTTTACAAAAAAAAACCTGATTGAAGACGAAGAAAGTTTTCATCAGATGGTGGACCAACTTTCTAATCACTGAAATATTGACGTCTATTCTGAAATGAAAAACAGACGATTGAGTTGCGTCGTATCCAATTTTTATTGAGACTTCTGACATTTGTGTATTCTGAAAATGTTTTATCCAATACATTAGATGCGTAACTACTGGCAAGGCAACCGATTAAGTTTTAAGCAAGAACTTCTTGCGTTGAGTTGGAACGTGAATTTGAGAATACCAGTCAATAACGGCTATTCTGAAATGAAAAACAGACGATTGGGTTGCGTCGTATCCAATTTTTATTGAGACTTTTGACATTTCTGTATTCTGAAAATGTTTTATCCAATACATTAGTTACGTAACTACTGGCAACCGATTAAGTTCTAAGCAAGAGCTTCTTGCGTTGAGTTGGAACGTGAATTTGAGAATACCAGTCATTATGTCCTAAATGAAAGTGATTTCAATATTATTGATTTTGAGATAGAAGGTAAAATATATTTTTTATACCTAGTTCATGTTATTAATAAAAATGGACTGAATCAAGTGTTCTTATAACTTCACTGTTACCCATTTATTGATTTACTGTGATCTATACCTAGGTATAGGTAGCCGTGGGGTTGCCGGCTAAGAATAGCACCTCTGCTCTTTTTGCCGGTTTTTTGAGCATCCTGTAAGAGGCAGAAAATCGAAAATTCAGATCGGGACCGTGAGGTTGACCACCGCACGTCCTTAAACCTCAACCGGTCAGAAAAGGCACAATGAGCCTCGGACGCCTTCGATCGCAATGCAGAGCTCTTCATGCCTCCCTATGCTCCTGAGTGGGGTTTAGGCCTCCCGCATTGTGGGTTGGTTGGGGGGGGGGGGGGTTCGCGGCGGGCTTGATTTGTGTGTGGCTGGTTTTTTTCTGATTGCTTCAATTGGGCTAGGGATCGATTTTGTGCGGGTCGGGTTTGCTGCGGATTGGTCTCCTCCGGGCTGGCTTGCGGTGTGCGGGGGTCTTAAAAGGTAGAATTTTATGTTAAATTTTGGTTGTATTTACCAATAAATGTTATTTGTTCATATTATGAATGAATTTCAGAGACGTTTGTTTATTTATGGTTAAATTTAGAACGGTAGGACTTGAGTTGCAAAGTGATCCACTGTACCCTACTCTCATCTAACATTTCATACGAACCTGCAGGGTTATTCATGAAATAGTTTAGAACTAGTCAAATATTTGAGACTTAAAGTTGATTTGTACCTACCTAAACACCCTTTTGTAATTTTACTGGAGTTCTTAACATACGATACTGAAATTTATGATTTATTGTAGAATTAACTTCAATATAATAATTCAGCAAAGTATTTTAGGATGCTTTTTGAGTAATTTTCTTTTTTCAGTAGGGCTATTCTCGTAATCAATCGCTTTTAAAAATCACTTAACGATAAGATCAAGACACGATCGCAAGCAGTCGTATTCACAAAACTATCGGAATCTAATCTTAAATCCTATCTTGAACTGGATCATTTTCATACTGATATTTCAAACATAACGAATTTTTAAGATATCTACTAGATATCTTGTTTTGTGAATACCAATCTGCCATTTTATGATTGTCAATCAAGATAAGAGCGTATTAAGACCGCTACGAGAATAAGGGCCCTGGAACGTTTCATAAATTTTTCTCAATGCATAACTCAAAAAATCCAATATTTATAGATAAGTAATATGGAATTTTTCTCGTTTATCTGAACATGTTTTTTTTTTTCAGTTCATTCCCGTTAAGAAAATAATTAAGTTTAATTCATTTAGATCATTTCATGAATACTCCTGCTGTCTGTATAGCGAAATCAGTCCTGTAAATTAAAGACAGGCGTATGAATATTATGAAGTTTGATTTTTTATAAAGTTAGATGTTTTAGTTCAAAGCTTGGTAAAAAGATGGCCACATTATAGAATTTTCAAGGAAACAGTTCTCTCTAAAAACTTGTTTATTAAATTGTTGATGAGTTTTCGAGTTGAAAAAAATATTTAAAAAAATATATATATAATTTGACATAGGACAGTCGGAATGTATTTTTGGACAAAGCAATCAAACATGAGTATGTTTACCTATGAAAGTACACCGACCACTTCCGTGCTGTCATAGATACAAAGTAGTCGATACACCACTGACAAAACTGATACTAATTTGTCGAGTATTGTTTCAAAACACCAGCACTTTTTTATTACTCACAATTATTTTGAGTTAAAATTGTACGAATATGTTAACTAAATACATTATAATATGACAGATCAATCAATTATTGTATAACTATAATCAGTTCAACATTTTTAACCTATTAGGTACTTATTTTGTTGAGAAAGTATAAATTTCCTGTATTTTGTTTTCAATTTGTTTCAATATTGTTGTATGTTATTTGTGTCATTATTTAGTTGTTGTTTGGATGTCAATATTGCCTAAAAGCATAATTTCTCTTCTGCCAAAGACTGAAAATTACGTTATCAAGTTGCAGGGCTCCTATTGCATCGCTCGATTGCATGGATGATTTCAGTGCCACATCCCAACACATGCTGGATCAATGTAAGTAGTTTCAATATTAATTGTTTTATTTTATTTACAAAAAATATATTTTTTTTACAACTTAAATAACACAGTTTTAACGAATATGTAACAACTAATGACTCTAACAATTTACTACTGATGTTGGATTTTTAAATGGAACAAACCATTACGGGCTTACGACCGTCTTCTACTGTTATTTCAATATGTTTTTATGTAAGATACCTGGATTAAGATAGAATAATGATTTTTTTCTTTCATTCTACGTATATAGGTACGTGTATGTGTTAATGATAACGTAAACTACGAGTAAACTATATTATTCACAGCAAAGTCTTTTGCATCTGTCTATATAAAAGAATGTCGGTTTCGTTTTTTCGACCATAGCTGAAGGCGATTTCAGGTTATTCTGTCACTTTGACCCATAACGACAAGAAGTCTGATTGCCGTTCATGTCCCATAGAAGTTTTGAGATTTATCAGCTTTATTTTCGAATGATTTCTTTCAGCAGTTAGTTTCATTCTCAAGGTCGTAGACAGAAAATTATTTCGAAGGGGGATTTGCTTAGTCGCTTAACCCATTGATCCCCCCACGGCTTAGGCAATTTTATGTTATTATTTTATTTTTTAAATATTTTTGGCCCATCAGTTATTCCCAAAAATGTTATTGTGGATAGCATTTAAGGAGTGTATGCTTACACAAAAAAAAAACCTAGAGTGGAGACCAAAAACTGGTCATAGAAACCCAAGTAGGAACAGCTGAGGTGGTCTGATGATATTAGGAGAATCGTTGGCGATGAATGGCACAGAATGGCAAGAGACAGAGAATCGTGGAAGTCGGGAAGGGAGGCTGATGTCCAATACTGGACGAGTGAAGGCTGATGATGATACTTACACACTTACGGGGCCCCAATAGAAGAGGTTCCCGTATAATTGTAGTGGAAGATACGCATCTGTATTTGTATCCACTACAAAATTAAAAAAATGAAAGTAGATGGCGTCGTGTATGCACGTAATCCTTTAAAGGGGGATTCAGTTGCGGGCCCTTTCATTCTGTACGGTTGATTTAACTGTACGGACGTGAGCTTACATCGCTTACATCCAATTAAAAAAAAAAACATAAATCAAGTTTTTATAAATTTCAATTCGGTTTTCATTTGATCTGAATTCGAATCAATTTATTCTCTTTGAACGCTATTTTTAAATTCTTTTTTTTTTTGAAATACGTTACTATTCTCTCTGCTTTTTCAACGTAAATTAAATTAAAATTCATTATCATCAATTAAATTCATGTTCGATTTAGTTAAAATTGAATTTTATTCAGCATTAAAGCTAGCACAACATTTCAAATATTCTAAGGCGGTACGAAGTTCGCAAGGTCAGCTAGTACAATAATATTTTAACAACCTTGAAAATCAATTACATTAAAATGCTGTTAAATTATCCGAAATCTAAGAAGAAGTGTAAGTATACTTACATATATCATATGCATATACCTACATGAAAAATTCATATAATATATTTTAATTTAGGTTTTAGAGTATCTATAATTATAATTCTAATTCGAAATCCCTTAATTTATTTGCACATTGATTAATTACATTTATTTAACCTAGTATTTTGTCCATTGAAAATGGTCCAAATTTTTTGTTTAGTGAAAAATTTGTTTATTTCATGTCCTGAAATTACAAAAATAAAATATAAATTTAACAGTATGGAGTCAAGGCGGAGATTCAAGGCGAGGAGCAAGTATTGTCGTCGTAAATGCATTCATATATCATATCAATTCTCATACACCTTTTCATTGCACAATCTTCTTCAAACTTTAAAATTATACCTATAAATTGTATAAATTATTGTTTGGTGTAAAAATATATTCAGACTCTTTGACTTTGATTTAAAACAAAACTTTAAAGAAACGAACAACAATAATAAGAACCCCATTATTCTCCATAGAGTTGTCGACTCTTCAATTTTTGGTAGACTAATGATGACCCTTTCTTTTTATTACAGCCACTCGACTCGGTTCGTCTTACATAGGGAATCATCTCACCATGCATTCAGCTATAACACCAGGACTCCGGTACAAGAACTTGGGTAAATCGGGGTTGCGAGTCTCCAATATTGGTCTGGGGACATGGGCTGTTTTCGGGCCGAACGTGCCTGAAGAGATATCCGAAGAGATTGTCAACCTAGCATTGGACAGCGGCATCAACTTGTTTGATTTATCCGAAGCTCATTCAGGTAAATATATGTTATTGATCATATTATTTGTCTACATGCGAAGTTTATATGAAAATTGTCCCTATGTAATTTTACCGGCCTGCGTTTATTTAATAAATGTTAACTTGTACTTTATTTACTTTAAACACATTTTTGTGTACCTACCCGATAAAAGACATGTACCTATTGAGTTACAAAATTGACAAATTCAATAGTAAATACCTACCTATTTTGAGGTTTTCTTCTGCCACACTGTTCTTGTACCTACGTATTTATTATTCTTCTGCCACATTTGTCAGTTATAATATTATATACCTATGACCAATGTTATTTGTTTGAAGTTCAAAGCGGATTGAAATAATAACTCGCTTCTTTGGAATAACATTTTTATATTTATGTGTTGTAATTTAATCTCGTTCACTGCGACATAGGTCATTTTAAACTTTGTCTTATCGATAAAAAAAACAATCATCATTCATTTTTTGACACTTGATTATTTATCAATTGATTGGCGTATGTAAATAGTAGCATTATCATATATTTTTTTACTTTGTTTAAATAATGCAGTGTGTTGTTTATTATGTAAATGGTCGAAAGTCCTTCGAAATGGTACTATATAATTACTCTATGAAAATATGAATTCTCCTACTATATAGAGTACCTACCTCTCAAATACTCGAAATACGCTTGGTGGTATACGCTCGATCTTCAGATCAAGAGGTCCCGGGTTCGATTCCCGGTCGGGTCAGAATTATTCATAGAGTTTTTTCATTTGAAATTTCTACCCGGGGTTAGCCTCTTTCAGATTGATTCGGATAACTGGAAAAAAAATCTCAGGCAATAAGTTCCGCCGGTTATACTTACCTTTGTATAGAAAATTGTTTCTTAATTTATTTATTATAAGGTGTATACAAGTCTGTTATAAAAAAAATATCAATGTCAGACCTACACTATCTCATTTTTGTTTTGTTGGAGTTCTTCATAATTTGTAAGAAAATTTAATTGCTCTTTAAAATCTAGGTACCTAACAATGATTTATTCACAAAAATTAGCGGAATCTGTCAAGCCGTTCTCGGTTTTAGGCGAGACACACGCACAGTTAACCATTTTCATACATACGATAATCCCTTCAAATATTGTCATACTATTCACAACGTCGATGGCCAGATTAAGAAATCGCTATCCAACTCACTGTTGAATTCCTTTGCTTTTTAGGTGATGCGGTGTTGGTTTTAAACCACCAACTTTTTGACCGCATTTCAGACTTTCAACACAATAAAACACTCATCAAAAATTTGTTATATCACATTTGTGGTTATTGCTTTCCTCGATCATGGCCCACATTCGTAGTATCACAGCCGGGTATTCGCTTGTATTTTGTATTGTGGGACATCCGTCGATGTGTCTATTTTAAAAATAGTTACTATATCAATTATCAACATCCCAACTTTAACACAAAATTGTCGTATAGACATCATGATCACGTCATTGAAATATCGGATAGGTATATAGTCCACACGAGCATTCCATATCCGAAATGGGCCCATTTTATACGGCTAATTTGTAGTTTTTAAATAAATGTCTAAAAATAATCGTAAAATGGTTATTGGTTTTACAATTAGGTACATGAAAAAAAGTTTAATAAATAACATGCATACCCACTAGTCTGTCGGATAAATGTCATTGTCACACGTTGCACAACATTTTATAGCATAAGTAAACTACAAAATAAATAATCTATTTTAAAACTACCTATATTTTTTGTAAAAAACTTTATCAGATACTTCCAGAAAATATTCTTACTAGGTATAAATTACTTTTGATTGAGAAAGCGAGCAGATTGATTTTTATATTGAGTTAAAGACGATCTCAAGAAAAATATTATTTAGACTTTTATATTTTAGAGACTATGGTATCCTACATTTTTAAAATAATTTTCTAAATTCTTTTATGTATTCTCTTTTATAATTATATCCACATAACACGTTGCTAGCGGTTTGATTATAATATGTAATTATGCTGCTGTGAAATGCGTAGGTATCAGCGAATTTGAAACATTTATATACCTAGTTTAAACAATTTATTCTCATTGTCTTCCCTACTGGTTGCCTGATGATTGTTTTGTTGCACCTTAGGTACTCGAGCTGAAACAGAACTTGGGAAGATTCTACAGAGGCGGAACTATAAGAGGGCCAGCATTATTATCACGACCAAGATATATTGGAGCACAAAGTAAGTTATTGAAATGTTGTGTGTTTTATCAATCACTCTTTGAGTGTTGGGCACGGGCCTCCATTCTCGAATTCCACGATTCTCTGTCTATTGCCATTCTGTGCCATTGATTCCGGCCTCTCTCCTAACAGCTCAAACAGCTGTGGCCAACTCGGGTTTTTATCACCTGCTCTTAGTCTACACTCCAGGGTTTCCTTGGTCCATCTGTCACTCGTTGATCACTATATTTTAATTTCAATGTTCATCACCATCAGCCCGGTGTAGTCCACTTCTAGACCATAGTCTCTTCACCTTTTCTTCAATCATCTCTGTATATATTCCCGTCTTCCTCATACAACTTCGTCAGATCGCTCTCACTATATATTCCCTCCATTGATGGTCTGCCTTCTAATTTTCTTCCTTTTATGCCGGTCATCTATCTACGACATACCTACATTTCCCACATGCCTCCATTTTTAAGCAGTTACTGTTCTGTACTCCCCTCATAAATGAATAAAAAGATCCTATTTGTGGGAAATTATAGTAGTATTGCTAGGGTCTAGGAAAATTCTTCGCGAACAATTCATCGTCAGTAAAATTCATCGCAGGTACAATTCATCGTGGGCACAATTGTCAAATTGTTTATGACCTCAAAATAAGAAAAAGCTTCAGTTTAGTCACTCCTATAAATTAAAGATGGCGGCGATTTTGACATACGCTAGAGTATTACCGTGTTATCATCGTATTATCACTCGGGGAGGTGTCCAAAAAGGTATGAAGGGTCCCACCCCCAAACCCCCCTTTTTAATTACTTTCCAACCTTAACCTAACTATTCAAATCGTATATAAAATAAAACCTTGAAATCATAAGAAGTGACCAAAGTTTTACCAAAAATAATTACAGAGTTATAATATACAAAAACCCAGAACCTGGAATCGAATTGCATTCTTAAAGTACTCGCGATGAATTGTACCCACGATGAATAATTCATCGTGGGTACAATTATTGTACCTGCGATGAATTGTACTGACGATGAATTGTTCGCGATGAATATACCAGCTACCATTTTTGGTGGTCTGAAATAATCAGACGGGATCCACTACATCTTAGCCTTATATAATACGAGTAAAGGGAATCTCCTGTAATAGTCGGGTTTTGGAGGGTGTTATACAATGTTTGTTGTTCTTGATGATCTAGCAATGTAATTCCCAAAAATGCCTTTTTCATGGCTCTCTATGCTATTTTAGTCGATGAATAGATTGTGTATTTTTATGGTAAGAAACTATTCGATAGTTACTAGCTGTTAACATCATTACAGATATTATAATGTTGGTGGAAAGATAATCATTAGGTATCAGAACTTTTGGCGAACTATTGATTGCCTACAATAACTTGTAATTTTGTTCAATTGTAGGTCTGACGAGAGGGGTTTATCCAGGAAACACATTATAGAAAGTGTGAAGGCTTCTCTAGAAAGACTCCAGGTGGATTACATCGATATTGTCATATTACACAAAGTGGATCACATGTGTCCGATGGAAGGTAAGTTAATGCATACCAAGTTTTGAACCTCGAAATGAAGTATGAATCATGCATAC
Source organism: Mystacides longicornis (assembly GCA_963576905.1). Taxonomy (NCBI): domain Eukaryota; kingdom Metazoa; phylum Arthropoda; class Insecta; order Trichoptera; family Leptoceridae; genus Mystacides; species Mystacides longicornis. The sequence continues at coordinate 13,753,321 of OY756429.1, read as the reverse complement.
AATAGCTCAACAATCGCTAAAGTACCGTTGTTGATTATTATTTTTAGTTAAAGTGAACTTTAGGTAGTTCAAATTTTTACCACCGGAGTTCATAGAAAATTTCGTGGCGCTTTCTCTGTCACAAAGATAAACATTTTGTATGCGGTGACCGTGTGGACAAAAATGACTAAAATAGGGCGGAAAACATAGCAAAACGGGAAGAATATTATTGTATACAGATTTCGATTACTAATTCATAAACCATTATAATAAATTAACACAAAACACGGCACTTTGATGCTCTATTGAGAAATAAAATTGACAAATCAACAGAAATTCCGCGAAAATATTAGTAAACAACCTAGGTATGTTTTCCATAGATTTCCATGGTAACACTACCAACTGCTACCAACTTTAAAATATTTTATTGACATTTAAAATTTTAGCTGGAATATTTTTTACGAAATGCGTCAGCTTAAAGGAGTCTTTAAATTTTAAAAGGAACTTTACCTAAAGTGTTCTTTTGAAGCTTTTTATGAAATCATTATATTTCACACCTATTACTTTTTAAATGCTTGAAGAAGATTATTCAGTCTTAGAAAGCTTAAGAATCAAATATTATTATTACATTATGATTCATACAAAGCTTTCAAATTAATAATTTGCATTCTTATCATCGCCTTCTTCAGCCCTTTCGCGTCTATTGTTGGGTAAATCCTTCCTTATATCTCCTAAATTTTTGATCACTACATCCATCAGAATCCAACAATTCTTTGATCATCATCAGACCTCTTTGTCTGAGGTTTACAGACTCTTCTCCAGCCGGCTCTTGGCCGCTTTTCCAAAACTTTAAGTTTTTGTTTAACGATTATATATCTTCATAAAAATAATGAAAAAAGGGACGCAATACCGTTTATGTAACTTATTTTTTTACAATTATGTTGCCAGGTACATATATTGTTTTTTGTTTTTCACTTTGTTCCCAATTTCCATTACCAAGAGAAAATTGCATAACAGGTCACGTGTTTTTGCCTCGTGATTCGTTACGCAAAAGAAAAAACGTAGAACCAATATTTTCCTGTGTACTTTTTGTTCAATAAAAAAATTTCAGTTACGTTAATTTGAAACAAAGAATTTTATTTTATTGTGTTTTTAAGAATCCCTATTTTCTCATTGTGTTTTTAGGAATACCTATTGTTTACATTAAAAAATGCTTTCTCAGAAGTTGCTAACAGTTGGGCTTCTCTGCAACGTGAACACGTTGTTGAGAGACCCCAAAAATGTTTTCAATACTTACGTTGTTCAAAAGTTACATCAACATGTTTATTTTGTTTTATTTTTTAGAGGTGGTAAGAGCAATGAATCACATCATCAATAAAGGATGGGCAATGTACTGGGGTACAGCAAGATGGTCTCCCGCAGAGGTATGTTTTTTGGATTCTTCATAAAGCTACGTACTTACATAATTTTCTTCAAGTGTTAGTACAAAAGAGGAGTTATTGATAAATGTATACCAATTCTGAATCTTTATGACATAACACTGGTGATAATGCAAGATTTATGTATGAAAAAATAAATAAATACCTCCAATAATCATTTGGTAAAGCGTCAGCGCTTTATTTCAACTTTATTAATTTTCGTCAACTTTACATCGGTGTTTAATGAATACTAGTGGTCGACCAGTGCTCAAAATTCGACCATAACTAATTATTTAGATTATCAGTTTGAACACTGAGCGAGCGCTATTTTACAATTTTATTTCCAAAACAATGACATGGATTCGTCAAATTTTAAATGTTTATTTTATGTATAAAGGTTTTTCTATTATTATTAAAAAAAAATATTAATCTATTCTCAATTTAACGAAATGCGTTTGAATATCCCGCTATTTCCAGCTCCACCTTCTATTTAAATATACCGCCTTCAAAAAGCTTTCTGCGCCCATTATGATGCGCTTTACATTTTTTTCTATGATGTTGATCTTCTTTATAAGTAGACTGTGGAAGTGTAAGTATCAAAACATAGCATTACAGTAGGGTTTTTAATATTATTTTTTTTAAATAAATTTAATCTATTATTATGCATCATTTTAAGAAAATATTAGCATTTGAAACCCCTCCTCTAAACTATAAGTTTGCGAAATTTCATATTCCTCCGTCCGTGCATTTTCCGTAAAAATAGTCACAAAATTTTTCCTTCACGTATTAATATATAGATTATTCCGAATCAGAACTACGCTATTAAAACACACGAGTTACTCACTATTGACAACAAAAACTTTGAGGCATTAAATAAATCAATATATTATTTACCTCGGACGTTAGATCAAGATTGGAAAAGAAAATCAAACTGAAGGCATACACAAAAATATAGCAGAATTACGAGTAGGTAGGCACTATATATACGAGTAACTGGGGAGTTCGACCGTTAATTGATATTTTTCATAAATTTCATATTTTTAAACTGAAGGGTCTTTTTGGTGAGTCGATGGTTTCTATGGCAATCGTTAATAATATCAGCTATCTTAGGGAAATATTTTATCAAAGAAATTTGTAATACTTGATCATATAGATTAGCATACAATAGAACGGGAAGAAATGACAATTAATTATCCACAACTTTAAACGTGGTGAAGTAAAATTGAGACCCTTTAAGTAATTTAATAACTGATCTATAAGACAATAAAACAATGTCGATTTTATATGCCTTTTATCCGACTAAAACAGTCCTGATAATTCAAAATACATAGCCGGCGGAACATAATGCTTAAAGCATTTTATATCTTGCAAACTGAGACAGGATTCCATCGAGATAAGAAATAGACGCCTATGCACCACGGCGGAGGTTGTGATATGTTTCCTGTTCAACATTGCATTGAAAAAAGCCATAAGGGAGGTTGAATTTAATTGAATCTGTATAGATTCAAAGTAATATTTAGTATACGCGAGATATAAATTATTGTGACAATGTGGTGAGACAATTTGAATTTGGATTCTTCAGCCAAAAGAGTACGACTTCGAATCAATTGTGCAAAAACAAAGCAATATCAAAGACACCCGGTATTACTCGTAGCTTACCCACATTTTCAAAACATATTTATTCATCCGGTATTTTTAATTATTATCGTCCGTAAATCTTCATTTAGATATACACTCGTCAAAAGCAGCACAACAATACAATGACATAGTCGATTGTTGGAGAAATTTCCTAGATAAACGGGCTAACTTTGATTTCACCTTCTGTATGTCTCAGAAACCTGGACACTGAATAATCATGACGAAAACAGGTTGGACGCGTTTGAATATATGTACAACAACCACAAAATGTATGATCATCAGACCAGAACATCAGCGTAATCAGGCTTATTAAAAAATGGACCGTCCGTTCTGGCTCACTTCCATCGCATGAAAGATCTGGAGCTTCCAAAAGCAGTCTTGTACATTGACATAATTGAGAGCAGAAGGGTCAGAATATCAAAACTATGTTGATTGAATGGCATTCTTGAACACTCTCTAATTCTCAGGTGGCATAAATGGAAAGTGGTACGAGTAGCAGATCACGATGGAATTGTAACGCTGAGGCTATGATGTTCTTTATACTCCATTTCTCTTAAAGACTGTTACTGTAATAATTATTCATCTGATGCGGAGCTAAGAAGTCGCCTCAAAATAACCGTGCTAAAAAGTAATCTAATGGGGCATATATTTTTAACAAATCTAAATTTTGTTTCAGATAATGGAGGCGTACACTAACTGTAGACAATTCAACTGCATTACTCCTATAATGGAGCAGACTGAGTATCACATGTTTTGTCGCGAAAAACCAGAGCTTTACATGCCGGAGCTGTACAACAAAATAGGAGTTGGTAAGCATTCTCTTTGAGTTGTAACCAGTTGTTTACATTGAGATTACAATTAACAATGCGAGATTTAGACGCTTAGATTCTTGAGCCAATCATTCGATCTCTCTGCCATTCTTTTGCACAAAGCTTAACGTTATTTTAAAGATAACAATACGAAGGTTAACTCGAAGATTTGTTAACCTATTTCGCACTTCAGGAAGAAGATTAACCTATTATTGTTTCTAGGGTTAATGGTTTGGTCTGCCATCACCACCGGAAGAGGTTTAACCAGGGAGGATGTGCCGAACATATTTGCAAGATCTAGGTTTAATAGAAAATACAGTTCATTTAGTTGGGCAGAAGATGAAACTGCTGGAGAGGTAAGTTCAAGACTCTAAACTTTGTCACATTTAGAAATAAATACTAAACATACTTACTTCCGATGGCCATACAACTCTTACAGAGATTTGGCCTCTTGAACGATATTTTTCCGAGCCATCCTATCCTGGGGAATGGACTCCCATTGATCTCCCACATCCAATACGTTCAGGTCTTGAGCTACGTTGTCTATCAGCCTTGGTTTTTTCGGTGGTTCCGGGCTTACTATCTAGTCTATAAGATTCTTTATGGACCTCTCTACCCCGGACCTGGCAACATCCTCGATCGACATTAATATCCTGTTGTCCTGAATGTATATTATAAAATGATTACACATCACGTACTATATATACGAACGATTTTGAGAATACGGCGCTTAGACGAAACTCAAGTAGTAAAATTTGAAATTATATGTACCTACCTATAATTTTCCTTTTTGTTTTAAGGGTTCAGCCACAACGACTAAGGAGAAGGGCCAAGGAGAGGATACAAGGAAACACTGTGAAAAATTGAGAGAAATATCTGATTTAGCTGCTAGTTTAAGTAAGTGATGAAATCATGTGAAGTTGTATGGCAAAATAAAAATGCATTTAATTTTCTACCGAGGTTTTTCGTCATATTTTTAAATTGCAAAAAGGTGTTGTCTCTATATATGTTTTCACTGGGATAAAATGTTTATAGAACATCCTAGGATAAATGGGATAAATTCTTCGTAGTACATATAATAATACGTTGAATTTATATCAGTTCTTCTTCTTCTTCTCTCGTATGCGCGCGACCTTTGTTTGTTGGAGCTATATATTTATATCAGTGACAACATATTATGTGAAAACAAATTCTTCATAGAACACATATGTTACAAATCACTTTTTGAGTGTGGAATGCCTAATTAAATAATTATTAACATATATGTTGTCACTGAGATAAATATTCACCAAAATGATTTCAACTCGTTTTAACAAAAGGTATAAAGTTCATATGAATAAACTATGTCGTGTTATTCTGTAGTTACATGTGTGTTTTGTTTTATTTTGCAGATTGCACAGTGTCCCAATTGGCGGTGGCTTGGTGTTTGAAAAATGAATCTGTCCATTGTTTGTTGCTAGGTGCTGTAACCGTAGAACAACTCTATGAGAATATTCAGTCTTTGCAGGTAATGCGATGGTTTTCTGAAAAAGCGGACCAGCAATGAAATGGCCGTAATATATAGAAAAATCAAAATTTATTTCGGTGGGTGTCTTATTATATGCAGTATCCAAGCTACGCTTAATGAAATCACCCATACAACAACTTACACTGTCTATTTCGCTCTTTCATTATTTTGCTGCCAGCTATGAAAGAGATAAACATATTATAATGCTTTGTATTTGTTTAAAAGAATACTGCGTTCTTAATGTCATACGCCCACTTTTATTTTCTATAAAAAAAAACATGAGTCACTCAATCATGCGTTTATAGTATACATTGTTCTGGGTTCAACAAAAGGTGGTTGTATTTTCAATATATGTATACTTGTAGGTATACTTTTTTAGATACCTCACTTTTTTAAAGTCTCTGTAATGTACAAATTTAATGATAATTAAAGTTATTTATTGCTTTGGCGGTTCCATGGGCACTCTCTTGATTTTGTAACAAATAAAGAAGATTGATTAGCCGATTTGCCAGACGATTCGGCCAATGAGACCCTTTTATCGGAGAGGGTCTCCAGGCTCTTAACCGTAACACTTTCTTCCAAATTTACTTCTAAATCCCTCAACTGATCTATCTGTCTTTTCAAAATTAAGTTTCTAAATATTACTAAAAACACTCAATCCGAGATTACTGTTCATTAAACCCAATCTGCATAATTTTTCGCTCTAAAATCCTTCACCATATTATAACTCTCTCCTACTCTTAAATATCCATGCTCACAAGCTGTCAACGAAATAGAAAAAAAACTGTTCTTTATTACAAATATTGTATAAACTTGCTGCTTGATGGAGTCCTGAGAAACCAACCCCAAAATCTCTCATAAATTCTTTGTAAAAAATAACGTTAAAAATAATATGGCGTTGTGTCTTTATTTTGTCAACAGATTTTACCTCAACTAACTCCAGCCATCATGACAGAAATAGAGCGTATTATCGACAATAAGCCACAACGCCCTCCAATGATATCAACCCTGGCACTTAGAGGCCAGGCCAGTCCTGGCATTCCTAGAGTAGAAAGGTATGTATACATGCAATAATCTATTAGGTATATACCAGCTTTCCCGACAGACGTTGTCCTGTAGTCCTTACTATGCATATTGATTTCAAATTTGTAATTTATACGAAAATACGTTTAGAATGTAGGTATTTGAATGTTAAAAAATTATTTGTAACTAGCTGACCCGTCGAACTTCGTATCGAAATAAATAATATGGGTACTCTAGGTTTTATGCAACAGAGCTCAAATTCGTTTTTTTAGTTATTCAACACGAATGACTATTTACTGGCATTAGCAAAACCTGCATACCATGCTGCATTCATTGGGTCTGAGTTTGTTTTTACACCAAAAACTTATAACCTAATGTAAATATGTGGGAAGAGGTCATCATTGCGCAAGATCGAGTGCAATGGAGAGCTCTTGTTGCCTCACTTTGCTCCTGATTGGAGTTCAAAGGGAGTTTTAATTTTGATTGATTTGATGTTAATACCTATGTAGGTTGAGTGTGTTGTTGGCGCTTTGCTGATTGTTTTTGTTTGTTTGTGTTCCTTTCTGTTGTGCACCGTTTGCTCGTCTTTGTGTCTCGTTAATGTTAGGTCTACTTGCACAAAACTACAGTAAATAGTTATTCATCATAATACCAAATACTCTAATACTCGGAATAAAAACTAATGCGCAGTATAAATACTTAGTATCACCTCAGCACGGGCTTTTGTCTAGTGGGATGATAAATTCACCTCAGCACGGGCTTTTGTGCTACCCATCACGCTGATTCCCGAAGGGGGTAGGCAGAGAGTATATGGACTTCAATTATTTCCAATACAAACTCATTCGCTTCCTCCAAACGCATAACATTCCGCATACATGCTCTTTATATTCCTTTTGCTCCTGACTTGGCCCTCCCATATGTCATTCCAGGTCGGCCTCGTCTGCGTGCACCTATTCTTTCAGATTTATATATCCCTTTAGTCATTCTCTCTTCGTTCATTTTCTTTACATGCCCAAACCTTCTTTCTTTATTCACTTTATTCTAGTCACTACACTAACATCCACTCCACATTCCTTTCTTATATTATCAATTCTCACGTTCTCAATAAGTCTCTTTCCGCATAACCTACGCAGTGATTTCATTTCCACAGCATTTATTCCAACTTCCAAATTTTTCGTCCATGTCCAAGTTTTACTCCCATAAATCATGGATGGTATCAGGATTCCATTGTGCATCAACTGTCGATTTCAGAGATATCTTCTTAGAGGTCTAAGTGCACCGCCAACCCTTCTCCCAGCCAATTTCATTTTTTCAATCTCTTTTTCACACCTTCCATCTCTTCTAAGTAAATTACCTAAACAGACATACTTCCAAGTTCTTGACATTCACTTTCACACAACATTGCGTATTAAATCTTCTCTTTCAAAACAGTGGAAATAATTAAAAATCTCATTTAATGCAGTATCTGTGATTTTTTTCTAACTTCTATTACAACATGGTGGAAGTGTAGCAATTTTTATTTTCAATAAAGAAACAAATGCTAGGTCATTAGCAAATAATATCCAGCTTTTTATACATATTAACGATGCAGATTATATTTACGTTATATGTATGTACTCATCCTCTCTAAAAATCAGCCCATAAACGAAGAATTAATTATCAAACAAACAAAAAAAATCTACTTGTTCTTCAATATAATCATGAATTCCTTGTGTAAAACTTATCAAAACTCCTTATAAAATGAACTTCAATTAAGTACAACTCCTTAATAGCAATGTTTTATCTACGATTCTATTTGCTGGCGGTTTTAAAAATCTCTGTATATAAAGAAAGTTTTCAAAATTCCTTACACTTCAATACAGTAATGTATTCCTTGTATTAAAACTTACCAAAACTCCTTATAAAAATTAACTGCAATGAATATTATATGACTTATCCAATCAATCTATTTCATACGATATATTTTACATTCGCATTCTATCAATTGCAACAACAATCAAACCACTGACAGTTCTTTCAAATGTCAATTAATTAAAATTCAAAAGTAGAACAAAATTATATTGTAAAAAGTACTATAAAGATTGCCTACTTAGAGTTTTCTTTAATTTTCTAATTATCCACGCAATTTTCATATTTTTTTTGTTCCCATACAACCTTCTCCTGATAAATCCTACATGACCAAAAAATAATTAGCGAAATCGGTCCAGCCGTTTAGTTGCGATGCGATGACATCGGGAAAAAGCTCTCCATTTTTATAGTGTTCTTAAATTTTCTAATTTTCCATGCATTTTTATTAATTTTTTTCTTCTAAATCAACCTTCTCCCGATAAAAGCCTACACGACAAAGAAATAATTAGCGAAATCGGTCCAGCCGTTTAGGCGTGATGCGATGACATCGGGAAATAAATCTCCATTTTTATAGTGTTCTTAAATTTTCTAATTTTCCACGCATTTTTTTTATTTTTTTCTTCTAATTCAACCTTCTCCCGATAAAAGCCTACACGACAAAAAAAGAATTAGCAAAATCGGTCCAGCCGTTTAGGCGTGATGCGATGATATCGGGAAATAAATCTCCATTTTTATAGTTTTCTTAAATTTTCTAATTTCCTATGCATTTTTCTTAATTTTTTTGTTCTAAAAGGACACTCTCCTGATAAAAGCCTACACGACAAAAAAAGAATTAGCGAAATCGGTCCAGCCGTTTAGGCGCCATCCGATGACAACGCGAAATAGCTCTCCATTTTTATATATAAGATAACTCGAAAAAATTTCCATCAAAAATCTGCGTACCAATATTTTTAATCACAATGGTTGTCAGGTAAACAAAAGTTTAGTTGTATTAGAATTTTTTATAGATGGCTTTGGCGTCGCAGGTAATTCCTTCCATACTAACATTAATATTATATTTTATACTATTTCTTTTGCATTATTCAACTTTTTAATAGTTATCCGGAGCGGATAAGAATGCAATAAATCAAACATTGGAAGAATCTGTTCAGTTCATGTGAATGATAAAAATTGTGTGGAAAGTAAGAATTTAAGAACCAAAACATTACCTATTAACTTTTCTGGTGTAAATTTCTTAATGCTTTTCGATAATCTAAACTTTTCTATTGAATTTTAATTGACGTTCAACTGTCAGAATGTATCCTGAAAACATAGTCAAAACAGATGGATTATATTGTTTAAAAAAGTAATTTATTTATCATTATAAAAATTCGAATTTAACATCAAATCAGGACAACGCCTGTTGGGAAAGCTAGTTTCAAATAAAAAAAATCTTAATTTAAAGTTTTGAAATTGGACAAAATTTTGTGATGCGCAACTGTATTTACATACTTCCGTTAAATGAACATACTTCCACGAAGTGGTTGGTAGACTAGCGGTTATAACGCCGGCTTTCGTATCGGAGGTCGTAGGTTCGATCCCAGGTGCCGACCATCTTCCTCCTTTACGACACAAGCTTTAAGTAGCTTACTGTGAAAGAGTCAAAGAGTGTATCTGTGTTCACTTTTCTTTACATAAAAGTGCATTATTTTAAAAAAGCACTTATACATACATGTGAGTCAATAAAGTTTTGTTTATACGTAGCAACACCTTTATTTATACGTCCAAGTAGGTACGAATCTTAAAAATATGATATTCAAAATATGTATGATTATTCTCTAGAATAAAGTATAACAATGAAGATATCTTATTTCCATAAAAAAAATCAAAATAATATTTAGACTAATGTGTGAATTTCGTTACCTCTAAAATAAGCCTTATGTGTTTTTTCAAAACTTAATATTACACTTCTGAGGAAACTTTTATGAAATTGAATTTTGTAGTGTTTTCTTTATATTATCTTGTGTCATCCATCAAATTAATAAGAATTATTATTTTATGAGGAATATTTGAATACGCAAAATTTATATTATAAAAATGGAGACCTACTTTGCGTGGTCATCGCGTCACGCCTAAACGGCTGGACCGATTTCACTAATTCTTTTTTTGCCGTAATTGCTTTCATCAAGAGAAGATTTTTATGCAAGAAATAAATTTTAAAAAATGCGCGGAAAATTGGAAAGTGAAAGAAAACTTAGAGTAGGTAGGTGCCCTTCTTAGTACTTTTTACAGTATAACGTAATTCAAAAAAAATATTGAAATTAAATTAAAGTTTGACACAAAGTGTCTCTTTGATAGGTGCGAATGACAGAATACAAATGGAATATTAATGGTTTAAATGAGATGCATCTGTCGGAATAACATGGGTTAAAAGGTACTTATTTTCTCGTTATACAAAGTCGAATTCAATATTCATAGTTAGGATCACACAGGACAACGTCTGTCGGGAAACTAAGTTTGCTATAATTATCTGAACAGACCTTAAAAATATTTAAAAAAAAATCTTTTGAAGAATAAAAAACAAGCTTAAACATGAAATAACCAATACAAACCAAAAAATAAACAATACATATTATACTCATGTTTATTTATAGTTACTTAAATCGATATTTTTGGATAATTATAATTTAGTATCTATCATTGAAATTTTGATATTATGAGTAAACTGGTTTCAATAGACAGTATCAATACTATTGAAATTTAAAGAATGGATATGATGTTATTTCATATTAATTTATCAGAAAGTTAACTAAAAAAATCATAAATTTTTATTGCAATATTTTTAGGAACAGCAGCCCGATTCACGGAAAAGTTTAAGTCTAAGTTTAGTTCGAAGTTCGAACGAAGTTCGATTCAAACCCTCCGTGAATAGGTACATAGACCGTAGATAGTCGCCGCCTACAATTATTATTACCAGCAGCCCTATTCACGGAAAAGTTTGAAATCGAACTTCGTTCGAACTTCGAACTAAACTTAGACTTAAACTTTTCCGTGAATCGGGCTGCCGATGTTTGTTTCATTTTCTAGCCCTGGGTTTAATGCGCTTTCGGCGTTACCCAAAAGTGATAAACATAGACGATTTAAACCACGTTAAAGTTAAGTTAGAGAAGTAGCATAAAATTCGAACACTAAGCCGCTTTTTAATACTGTGTATGATTATTTTTGTTCAGCCCTAAAGACGGATTACCTGAAATAAGCACCACCGATTCGACCACAGCCGAGACCCCTGGAGCCAAGGAGCAGAAGACGAATGCCTTTTGTGAAATCCAGTGACTGTTGTGGCGCGGCAGTGGGGAGTCTGCTTCTAAAAAAACCGCCGAGAAAAACGCAAAAGTGAGTTCACATAATATCTATATACTATCTGACCCGCCCGTCGACCTTCGACGCAACTCAGAATATAAAAACGATTTTGACTTATCAACATAATAATTCAGAAATGTTTTTTCATTTGCTTTTTACCGTATGTCATAGCATCACGCTCAAAATACAAATGCTACTTCAGATATAAATCTGCACAGAGCCGTGCAAAATGCCGGAGAAGGTTCTTTAATACAATTTGCTGTATTAACTTTACTATATTTAGAGCTATTTAAAAAAACTCTATTTTTTAGGATCTTCATACAAAATTTTAATAAACATTAAAAGTGTCATTCTTCTCTCTTTTTATGAATTGTGAAAGTTTCATTCTTCTTTTTCTGTGCTTATGTCAGTTATAGAGGTCTGCAAAGCAATGGGAAGCTAGACTAGAACCTGTTTAATTACCTACAGATCAAGCCTGACATTCGGAATCAAAAACGTAAAGCAAGACGGGTATAAGCTAGTTACATAATAAAATGTGATTTACGCCATTAAAACTTAATTAAATTTAGCTATAATTGTTTGCAATATGTAATAGTTGTTAGGCGTTGATTCGGATGCGGGATGAAATTCGATGGGTAAATCAAAACAATTCCTGTATAATTGTCTTACTTTTTGAAAAATCCAAGAGATGGCGGTGTAGTAGAAAATTAATCATATGTGATACACGTTATTATATTCTACATGTTGTTGAAAGAAAAGACCCCATTTGAACCTAATTTTACTAAATTATTATGGTAAGATCAATACGTGAAGGAAAAACTCTGTGACTATTTTTTACGTAAAGTTGCGCGGACGGAGGAGTTTCGCACACGTATTATAGTTTGTATAGAGAAGGGATGGCGAATGCTAATATTTTTTTGAAATTATACATAAAAATAGATTAATTCAATAAAAAAACCACACTTAATATTTTTTTGTATTAAAAAACCAATAAAAAAATCTTTGAACATATCAACAATTTGACGTACCTATCCATTGGGGTGGTGCGAAAAACATCAAGTTGATGATATCGATTTGCTATAGTGCGGAAAAATTGCGATTGGTAAATACAAGAAAAATAAAAAAAAGAATTATTCAAATCGGACTTTATCTTTCGATCCCGCAAGCCACCTAAAGTTTGAAGAAAAATTAAAATTTCCGTTTTTTTTCATAATTTTTCAAAAATTTTACGCACACATATTTTTAATCGCTATAGTGTTTTTATTGTTATTCAACTATACAATCTGTAACTATTTTTCACTATAGCGATTAAAAATATGTGTGCGTAAAATTTTTGAAAAATTATGAAAAAAAACGGAAATTTTCATTTTTCTTCAAACTTTAGGTGGCTTGCGGGATCGGAAGATAAAGTCAAATAATTTCAATATTTTTTTTTGTTTTTCTTGTATTTACCAATCACAACTTTTCCGCACTATAGCGAATCGATATCATCAACTTGATGTTTTTCGCACCACCCTATCGAACATATCGATTCAGTCCTCAAAGATAGCCAGATTAGAAGCAAAAGAAATCGAAGTTGTATGAGAAATGGCATGTCAGTTAAAGAAGTGTACTTTGATAGGAAATAATGGATATCCGTTCTCTCTGTCTACTCCTTAAGGTTCACAGAGTGGTGGATAAACATTATAAATTAATGATTTTTTCATAAGATTAATGAATCCGAAAATTTGTTTTTTTTTACATCTAAGTATGTATATATGATGTAGAAATAATATAACATGTTGAATTTTTAATAGGACACAGCATCAATGAAGGAAGGCAAAACACAATATTTTCTAAATAATGCCGGAATAGTTATATGTCGCAAAGCATCATCACACACAGACATCGAAAAAGGTAGGTGATTAGTTATTTAAACCATAACTAGCGATAAATCCACAAACAATTGGCGAATAATTCATGATTGATTGCATAGCATTTTATTACCCATCATGGCGAATTGCTTTTTTGTTTGTATTCTTTATATCGGCAGTACAACTATTCGCTGTCTTGTTCGCAGGGAAATTATCACCCGCTGACGGTCCTCAAACATCCGGGAAGGGTAAGACACCGGCTGCAGGTGGCAGCAAGGTAAAGAAATCCAAGTCCGAAACAGGAGTCCGAACTGGTTCCCTGCAGCGATCCTTATCCGGGGGAATATTGAAAGACCGCAGAATGTCAAGGGCTGAATTGTCAAGCCCCTGCGATGTCTAATTGTATTGCACCTTATAATATAATGTAACACCACCAAAAGAATGATTTGATAATAATTTTCAGAGGACGGCCAACTTAATGGTTAAGTCATTCCTCAATATCTTTGAAGATGATTTTAAATAGTTGGCCGCTCTTCAATGTGTTATCATATCATATAAATTATCATTGATGACTGACTTATTAAAGAAGCACATACTGTATGCATTGCACAGCTGACGTTATCTCCAAACGCTGAGCACAAAACATGCGTATCATGGACCACGCCGCCGCGCCGCGAACAAACAAAGGGTAAAAATCGCTGCTAATAAAACTGGCAGGATGTACCCATATATTTATTGAAACTAGGAATTAATTTTAACACAGGTAGGTACTATACATAGCTAGATTTTTATTATTTCGAATATACTGTAATCGAAATAAAAAAAAAACAGTACTGTGAACTTTTTAGACAGTATTATTATTAACAGTTTGATTTACTTATGTACTTACTAAAATTAATCATAAGCTAAATAAAGTAAACAAAAAAATATTGTGTTTACTCGATCGATTAAGTGAAAGTATTTTTAGAAGTCAAACATTGATATATATTTTTAATACAATAATATGACTACTTCGCATTAAAATTATTCAACAATTATTATATACTACTTACATATTTAATATGTTTATTTATTTACTTAAATAATATTGTATATATTTATATACTCCTATGAAATATTACAACAGTTGAATTTTAGTATAATATATTATAGTATTTTATTATATATTTATCTATGTATGAATAAGTGACGTTTACCTTGATAGCATGGGTATATATTATTATGTAATGTGAAATTTTGACGATGAAAGAAAATTCCGTTAAAACTGCATTAAGTTTTCTCAAACTGTTTGATTCTAGCTGTTTCTAGAGACAGATAATAAGTATAATTATTATTAAAGACTCGCAATAGCCCTTCAAAAGGAATGCTGATCACGAATAATCTTTGGCAAAAAATACATACTTAATTTACTTCAGACTATTTCGCTTGATCTTGTTGAATTACATTATTCTCTTCACATCATAGATTTTGCCAACGTAGAAACTGATCATAAAACATCTGAGAGGGAACTGAATCGCCTAGTTTGAAAAGGGACATATCCGACAGTATTTTTACCATTTATCAATAACTTTTTGATGTTCCTAATACGATTACACAGCATTTCGCATTAAAAAGTTCCCATTTAACATATCTTTTGATTTAAAAAAAGCATGCCATCGAGCAAATTAAAAATAGATTAAAAAAAACAAAAAGATCTTTGAAAAAAAAATAGGTATGGCCATCTGCTTGCATATTATGCTGTAGACGACCAGGAAAATGAAGTGAAAAAAATGGGTTAATATTGAAATTTCTATCTCGACGTATAAATTTTATACTTGACTTTGCGACCTATTATTAAAAGGCATCTATAATTTAAAAAAATTAATTTAAAATACCTGCTAAGTACATAAAAATATTTTGCATACTTTATTTTACATTCATGCAAATAAAGAATTTGTGTTTAAATTTTTCCATACAGGTTTTTTTTTACACCAGAAGGTTTTTCTTTTTATATCACGAAGTCACATTTTTGTCACATGAGTCCCTTTTACATAAAAATAAGCCATTCAACTAGAATTCTAGTGAAAGGTACATATAGAAAATAGACTTCATATTATTTGAAAAATATAGATAATATCCGCACAAACGGTGGTCATTCAATTATACAGGATCAAAACTTTTACACTAAATTCAGATATTAGTAATAGGGGCGTATAATATTATACTCTGTACGGAATTATATTCAATTCTTTTCCAATGCAAACAAACCTCTTTTGCTTCATAAGTAATACAGTATTCCGTATAAACAGTATCCTATTATTTATAGTCTAGACTTGGCCCTTCTATAAAACGGCACTGATATGTTCAGTCCACTTCATTCTAGATCGGTCATTTCTTTCAGGTTTTTAGATTCTTTTTGGGCATTCTCTCAACATGCTCGAACCAACTCAATTTATTTACATGCTTTCATTCTAGCCACTACGCTTCCGTTCACTCCACATTCCTTTGTAATATTATCATTCCTCACCTTATCTATCAGAATTTTTCGGCATAATATTCTTTGTAAATATCTCATCTCTATCCCAACTTCCAGATTATTCATACATGTCCAAGTTTTACTCCCATATATTATCATCGATGGTATTAGGATTACATTTCGCATCACCTGTTTTGATTTTAGAGATATGCCAATAGGTACCCCTAGTATGAGTTTTCGGTGATTGAATATCGAAACGATATTTCGAAAGAGTTTCGAAAATTTTTCCATACAAAATGAAAACTCGTACTAGCCCCACAGTTTTCATCTTTCAATTTCCTCTTCACAACTTCAGAGTCAATAATATCCACTCTTTTCTCTATTTCTCTATTGGTTCTTGACTATTTTTTGTAGTTGCTAGACTCTAAATGAGCCCGTGTAGAATCGGGATGAAAATGTATCGAACACCAATTAGATTAAGAATTACTTTAAGATCTGCCCTATATGATGTTCTTCTAAGTAGGCGTATACTAAATACATCTGTGTAGCCTTTTTGTATATTTCGTATATAATTATTATTATATTATGATACAGCGTAGCAATATTCTAAATTTTTCTTTTCTTTTCTTTGTTCAGTGTGTAACTACTATGTAATTGAAAATATTGAAATATACTATTTTTTCATACGTCTGTCCGTCTTTAAGAATTTCCGTCAAGATTATCAAATAAATAATAACTAAGTACTAACAATTCCTCGCCGGCCGCACACAAAACATACCTATTGCGATTAATTTTTTTTTTTCGTTTTGTAAAAACGTGTTCGAAGAGGCGTTAGCCTTTAATCTTTCTTGGAATACAACTATTTTTATACAAAATCAATATTCCTATAATATGTTTTTAATTCATTTTCGTAAAAACGAACAAAACGGTTAAGTAGATATTTCACTACTTAAAACAATTTTATTTACAGGTTTCTATGGTCAGTTTTTTAGCTTATTCGAATATTCAAGATAATCTATAAATTGAATTTTATTTAACCTCTTTTAAAGCAATATATTTCTGCTTCCGCATCTCAGTTAAAAACGTAAACTATTTCGACTTCAATTATACGTTTTTTTCACTAGTCAGGTTGTTTCAAATTATTGTGGAATAATAAATCTTCGTTTTCTTCTCCTTCCTCTTTGATTAGGACTGTTGACTTTTTGTTTCTGCTGCATTATTCTATTGGGAAACTGACTGCCAACTAACTATCAATCCAGCATAGGTGGTCAATGGGCATCCAGACCAGAATGTCTCTTTCGCGACTTGTTTTACAAATCAATTGTATTGTTTCAATTATTACGAATCCTGGCAACAACAAACAAAACAAAAAGAATTAGTGGAATTGATCCAGCAGTTTATGCACGATGCCATGGTTATATTTTTATGTATAGGTAAATATTTCAACTTACCTACTCCTGGAATGCAACGAATTGCCTACACGTAGATTCTTGGAAGAATAATTAATGTTAATTTTTTTCTTGATATAGGTACCTACTTATCATAAACATTGCGCTAAATCGAGCGCAATTAATGGGGAGCTCTTGTTGTAATGCCCCTTAGTTGGGTGTAAAGCGAGATTTGATTTGATTTGATTGATTGATATATTTTCCACATAATTCTCTTTTTCTGACTAGTGTCGTAGGTTCTCCTTCTAAATAAACGTATAGCAGACATTATTTCCCTACTAAATCTAGATTATTTTTCTGTCCGCTCTCTTCACGATGGAAAAACATCAAACGAAACAATATTATCAGTCTTTTTCATATACATACATAGGTAGGTATGTTTCCCCAAATCTCTCGCTATTTGGGTGAAATATAATATAAAAATCGAATATATATTATATTTTTTTCAAATATTAAAAAAAGAACACATTTATTTACTATCGTCGTTTAACAAAATATACTATTCTACCTTTGTTTTTTGTATAAATATAATATGATTTTAAGCACGAACATGCGAAATGGTTAATTTGCATTATAAAATATTCATCATTTTTATACTGGAACACAACGCCTATACAGATGATATGTCATTGTGTAATTAATAATCATAAATAGTTATAAGTATAAAAAAATGATGATAAGATAGTTTTAGGATTCCCTATAAGTAAGCATAATATGCATATTTATAGAACTAATCAGTTATGTCCAACCCAAAATTTAAACTCATGGTAACTTTTCAAAAAAAAAAAAAAACGACAGTTTTGGGTACCTATACTAAAATACCATGTACCTACTCTATACAATAGATAATTCTAGAAATCAACGCAACCAATGGGCAATTGCTCTCGCATAAAATTTATAAATATTAAAAAGAAAATACATTTGATTAGAAAATACAACAACTAAATCCGCACACAAAACGAACAAACAAAAATTAGTTAATGTAAAAAAAAAATATTCAAAGAGTCCAGTGGTACCTACCTACCTATTCTTAAAAATTATTTTGAAAATATAGCGGATTCCCGTCTCATTTTACGTCTCTCTGATTGATAATATCTTTTACTATGATAATCTTGTCATTCCATCAATCTATTCGAGAAAATTGATTAATTTGTGTCTAATTTTACCCCAATTATAACTGTGATGATTAAATCGAACGCAAATTTTGAGGTGATGCCATTGCATACGAAAATAAATACATACTTAACTGAATTAATAATAATATTATGTAGATGTAAATAGTTAATAAGTGTTCAATTCATAAAAAAATAATAATTTATGGTATTGCAAATATTTCATAATATTATTTTAATGTTACAATGTAGATAGTTGATTTTTAATGTTTATTAATTTCCACTCTTCTGCCTCAATCTTTGTAAATAAATTAGATTTATACGTAAAACACTACGCGTAAACTCGTAAAAGCAATACAATATCGTCAAAAGGTGACAAAAATACAAATATTATTTAACTTTATTTCTCTACTTATTATAAGGAAATAGTACTTAGGGTCATTGAACTGTTACATATACTACGTACTAGAAACGGCATATTATTAATTAACGATATGATAAAAGGTCGAATTACTTAATTTCAAATATACCTGTCTTTTTCGTATATTTAATATGATAACTTTTTTTAAAAAAGTCTCTAGACACTAAGACAAATTTCATTTTCTTTTTACTGTCTCGCTTCGAACAATCTTTTAAAACAAAAGATGCGATGGGACAGACGAAAGATAAAGAATTCGTTTAAATAAATTTGGCTCCCTCTCGGATAAATAAATTACACTTAATCCACCTTCGCTCCCAGTTTGAAGCATGTGGACGCTACGAAGATTTTCCAAGGCTTTTTCTATCTTGCACTATTTGCACAGCTTCATCGCAGCATCCAGCCAATCCAGTAAATCTGCAGTGAATGCCCGCTTGATCGTTAATTTTGGCCTGTCACTCCTTCTAGTCTCATCCCGATTGTAGGAAAGGCTTGAGTATTCAAGACTCTTGGCGCAGAATCACACCTCAATCTGCGATTCTGGATCACTGAGCTATTGGCTGTTGAGGAGTTCTGGCGCGTACGGTCTCATTAAATGAGAGATTTTGAGAGATAGTGGTACCACCCAATCCCCAAAATCTGTCGCAATAATCTGTTTTCAACACAAATATTTTCTTCTATTGAGCCTTCGTCAAGTGCAAGACGGATTCATATCTATATTTTAACACTAGCAAAATGCAGGCGTTAAAGAGACACGTAGTTTTGGTGAAGAAGTTAGTGGATTTCCTCATGTTTGTTAAAGCTCGAACTCGCCATTGTTGTTCTTTATCTATTAAAATACTGGTATTCGCAACGAAAGAGTACTTAGCACAGTCATTTCATCAATTATTTTAGACTATCAGCGATGATTTTTCGAAGTTGTCACAATGTCACCTCTGTACCTACTGTGTACATCATAACCTTATAAACAAGGCTGTGACATATGCCACGTCTAGTACGTAGAACATAAAAATCAATGATTAGAAAAGATTAAACTTAGTAGAAATCTTGGTACATAAATACCAAATCAATGCACTTTCGTTTATATTTTCCTATTTCCGCATCAATCTAGTATTGAGGGGATTGGGCATTACAAAGGACAAACAGCATTTCAAAAAAATCATTTAATGTTTGCTAAAAGGTCTAATGTTTTTGTATGGTTATAGTCTATAACCATACAAAAACATTGGAAGTGATTAAATTACATTGAGTAAAACTTTTTAAATTCCTATTTTGTTTATTAGTCAAATCATTCATACACAAATTGTTTATACATTTTATTGTTTTAAGTAAGTACCTACGCAGACTATAAATTAAAATACATAACAAAAAAATGAAAATATGAAAAACAGAATAAGTTTTTCCACAAATAAATCATCATATACATCCATAGCTTTGATGCTATAGTTATATTTATTTTATATAACACTAGCTTTCCCGACAGAAGCTGTCCTGTAGTCCTTACTATGAATATTGTTTTCAAATTTGTAATTTATACATAAATACGTTCAATCTCAAAAAAATATTTCTGAAAGCGTGAAATAATTTCTATCAAAAGTCTGTGTTCTGATGTTTTGAAACTGATGGTTGTCAAGTAAATGAAAATGGTGTTGTTATGGAATTTTTCACAGACGGCGTTGATGTCAGTAAATCCGTTCCATACTAACTTTAATATTATATTTTATATTATTCACTGTCAATTTTTTGAGTTTTTAATAGTTATTCTGTTATCCGGAGCGGAGAAGAATCCAATAAACTAAGCATCATAAAAATCTGTTCAGCCGATCTCGAGTTATATGTGTTCGCACAAACCCAACTTTCTTTTGTATTATAAACTAGCTTTCCCGACAGACGTTGTCCTGTGGTTCTACCCCGAAGTGGCCCGTTAATATGTCATTGTACATGATGTGCACTACGCCCCCGTTAAACAATACAAAATTAATTCGATTGAATTAAACTAATAAAATAATAACATTGAACTATTTCTGAAACATCCCTATTTCATTCGTATTCAAAGCTCTGGCGGGAACAACGTGAGAAAAATGCGCTCGCGTACACGCCCTACCTCGCTTATTACCAACAAGAATGTGCCCGTTGTTGACTTTGTATGAAAAATTTCTAAAACTATCGAAACGGTACAGTGGAGTAAGTGGGATGGGCTACTGTAAGAGCTTATGCGAGAATGAGAGGGAACTACCCGCGATGTCGTGGGCGCGTCCCAGTAACCTTTCCATACAAACTTAAATATTGTATTTTACATCATTTGTTATCTATTTTTTTAACTTTTTATTAGTTATTCTGTTATCCGGAGCGGAGAAGAATCTAATAAATCAAACATCAGAAGAATCTGTTGAGCCAATCTCGAGTTATAAGTGTTCGCACTAACCCGACTTTAATTTATATAGTAGATAACGTAAAGTAATGTTTTTTTTTTCTTCTAGGTACATATAAGTTATTTTATAATATACAAAAATAATACTTAATAGTGTTATCATCGTTCAGAAACGAATCGTAACGTGTAAAAATATTGCTTGCACCTTCAATAGTTCAACAGATAAGTTTAGAAAGTATACGTACATAACTATAATAAGCAAAAAAAAATATTGTTTTTTTCCTTAATTTGTAGATAAATTATTCTAACTTATTTATATAATGTTAGGTTTACTAAAATAAGTCTATAAACTATCATCATTGTGTTTGTCAAGTAAAGTAAGAGTTTAGTTTGGTTCCGTTTTAATATGTTCTGACTTTGTACGATTCTATAAATACCAATATTTATCACTAGATAGAACATTTATTTAGCTTCGTGTATGTTTTCGCCAACAGAGTTCAAATATTTGCCAGAAAAATATGTTTTCAGCCTTCCTCTTAAGACTCCTTTTATAGATTTCCGATAACCCCGATATACCCACCAATTTGGTTAGAACCTAGAGTAGGTTTAGTTTGTAGCCATCGTCGGTCTGTGTTTAACTGGTTTAATTAGTATGTTTAAATCTAGTATCACAGTTATAATATTGACCACCGTTTTCCCGGTAATTTGTTTAGATTTTTTGAGCATGAGGTACCTACTTTAAAAAAAATTGTATTGGGATTCGTATGATTGGTTCATTAAGGCTATCACAGTCTCCAACATGACATTCGCTTTTACAGTAAACATATTCAATGAACAAGGTATAGTGTCATACAATGTACAGTACAATGAATAAGGTGCATATAGTGTCATACAATATACAATGAACAAGGCACAGTGTCAAAAGTAGAAAGAACAAGGGACCTGGTATAGATAACTGTGGGACGCCATACTTATCATCTCTTTTGATATTGTATTTGATCTCTTCCTGTAGCCTGTTGAAGCTGTAAAAGATTGTTGCGATATATACAAGATTTTTAGATCTAAAATATTTTGGATAGAAGGTGCTTCCTGGAGGTACCGAAAGACTCATATAGAAACAGAGAATGATATTATACTTCTGATGCCTGTTATTATGACAGCGGAGTAGAGTTTGAGAAAACTTGTGTTTAAGCCGATGCAGACGTTTCAAAAACTGCTCCATTAAATAATATCTACTTGATAAGCTTTTTTATGAATACAATATTATATTATGTACATTTGAATTTTGTAAAAAATATTATATATAGAACCAGCGCGCGCCTCTTCAAGCTCAAATTTACTAGGAAAAAATAACCTGAAGTTAATGTATGGAATTGAATTATAAAATCCGAGTGCTAAATTTCTTGACATTGCTTGTGCAACCGTCCACTTAACAAGAGGCGCCAATAGAATTCCTTTGAAAAATTTGCACATCATAATGATTAGATACGCGGTTTTGGATAGATGCCTGTTAGCCCTGGCATTCCGTTGCACAAATACGAAGTATCGTCTACAACAGTAAAACAAAATGTTTTAGTCGCACCATAATATTACTGAGATTTCATTTTACTTTTTCCACTGACCAAAAAAAAACGTATGGAAAATGATGATGAACTACCATTTCGTAGACCCAAATTAAATTCAGCTCTCGTTGTATAACGTTTACATGAAGTATGTGTTTAAAGTTAAGTGAATGTTTAAAAATACGACAAATGGGAAAAAATCGCTTAAAAGTTTTATTCCAATTTTCCGTACCTATGGAAATTGTCATGAGACCTATGTGTTTTTGTTATATTATCTACTCAATTGTTTAAATGTTTATTTTAGTCAACACAGTAATAAGAGCAAGCTCTTGTAAATTGACATATTTTGATGTCATTGAAAGGAGATCAACTAATTATGTGTTAAAGAAAAATATATATTAACGTTAAATATTAATTCCATTGTTTAAATGTTTATGTTAGTCAACAAAGTAATAAGAGCAAGCTCTTGTAAATTGTCATAATTTGCTGTCATGGAAAAGAGAACAACTATGTCATTATGTCTTTATTATAATATCTACTCCATTGTTGTTTAGATGTTTATGTTAGTAACATAGTAATACGAGCCACTGCTCTTATAATTTGACATATTTTGCTGTCATTGAAAGGAAAACAACGATGTGTTTATGCTATAATATATCTACTCCATTGTTTAAATGTTTATGTTAGTCAACATACAAAGTAGTGAGAGCCATCTCGATTAATTGACATAGTTTATTGTCATTGATGGAAAACAACAGAACTATGTGTTTATGCTATAATACCTATATCTACTCCATTGTTTAAATGTTTATGTTAGTCAACATGTAGTAATACGAGCCAGCTCTTCTAAATTGACATAGTTTGCTGTCATTGAAAGGAAAACAACTATGTGTTTATTCTATAATACCTATATCCACTCCATTGTTTAAATGTTTATGTTAGTCAACATATAGTAATACGAGCCAGCTCTTCTAAATTGACATAGTTTGCTGTCATTGAAAGGAAAACAACTATGTGTTTATTCTATAATACCTATATCTACTCAATTGTTTAAATTTTTAATTATGTTAGTCAACAATGTAATATGAGTTAGCCCTTATAATTCACATAGTTCGGAAAGGAGAACAACTATGTGTTTATGCTATACTAAGTCAACACAGAAATAGGAGCCAGCTCTTATAAATTGACAGTTTGCTGTCATTGAAATTCATTTTTATCGATGTTATATATTGTCTTATTTAAATAAAAAAAATATTCTGAGTATTTATTGTCACTACTTCTTATGATATTATTGGTGTTTTATAACTATTATCCAACTTTTTATGTCTAAAAATAAATAAACCTAGTCACATCCTTCTTCTTCTTCTTCGCCCTCGCCTTTGTCCCATTATTTGGGGTCGGCTCTCCGTGTCCTGTTGCGCCAAGATTTTCTGTCCAACGCCATCTCTGGCTCCACTTCGCATTCTTTTAGGTCCCTATTGATGCTCGACAACCATGTGGCGGGTGGTCTGCCTGGTCTCCTGGTTGGAGTTTCAATGTCCATGGCTCTCTGCATCATGTTGTCTTGTGGTCGTCTCATAACATGACCATACCATCTAAGCCTGTTTTCCGTTATCTTTTCGGTTATAGGTGCGACCTTGAAACTTCCTCGGACATGGACATTTCTAACTCCTCCAGCCCATCTGAGCATCTTCATCTCTGCTGTGTGGATGCTTTATTGGTGTTTCTGTTTTAATGCCCAACATTCAGAGCCATATGTCATTGCGGGTCTTACTGCGGTCTTGTATACTTGACCCTTTACTCTCACTGGCTTTTTTTTATCACACAGTACTCCAGAGAGGGACCTCCATTTTAGCCATCCTGTGTTAATGCGGTGGGTGACATCACATCCATCAAGTAAACATATTTTAAAACTACTTATTAGTTTTATACCAGAAATTTTATTTTATGCTGTAAAGTTTACAATAAATAATTATTTAAATTTGCTCTACAAAGCATTATTTTTTTATCTTATCGTTGAATAAGTAGGACCTATTCATAAAATTAATTATGCTCGATGTGAAAATATCTACTGTTTAACATTCTCGATGTCTGTATGTTGATGTATTCAACGTGTTCAGTGTATGAATATTTAATATACATAATCCATGTCTTTCTTTTTATTTGTAAAAGAAATCCACCCAACAAAAAGTGATTTATTAATAGTATAATAAGTTTATTGAATATAATTGAATAGTGTATCCATCGTTTTGTAACTTTGTTAATTATTAAATATAAATTTTTCTTTTTAAAATAATTTTTATACCTATATTTTTTCATTAACTGAAATATCTTTCAGAAACGGCAGCAAAGCCACTTTTTTAATTTTTTGTTCTTCAAACCCAATAAGGCTTTCAATATTATAAGAAGACAATATTTAAATTTTAGTTTTTTTTTAAGGGATAGGTCTCATACAACTGTAAAAAAAAATGTTGCTTTTAAGCATTTAAAGTCAATCGTATTGTTTACACCATCTAAACCAAAAAGAATTAGCTCATTTTTTTATATTCTAGTCGACGTTTAATGTAATATTTGTAATAAAATTATGGTTCTTATCAAGCGGGGTCAAAGAATTAAATTATGATGAGTATGTAATTAAATATTTGTGACTAGTACAATTTCACTTATTATATTCACGTAGTTTTTTTTTTATTACGATAATCACAAATCAAAACGATATTCTTATTATATTATTATTATTCTACGTAGATTATACACATAAGAATGCTGAAGAATATCTTAAATCAAAAGTTGAAAATGATTTTCTAAAGGGGCCTTCATTGACCAATACTGGTAAGAATTTAAAATAGGGTTAGAGTTCAGAGTAAAACTATTGTATTGCATCTATGACAAAAGTAATACATACCTTAATTTTATTTTTTTTTCTAGTATTTTTAAATTTTTATCGCATTTTAATAATATAGAAACAAAATACCGATTCAAACCATTATTGCAATATGACATCAGTACCCCTATTCAAAGTTTCCGTGACATTTACGCTGGCGTGAAGTATCAAAATTTAGTATGGAAACGTGTATAGCGCCCCTACAGAATACTTCGGAAAGCTCCGCAGTAATTTACAAAATTCCTGCGAGTTTCTCACTTACGTTGCGTGAGTCATATTGGGAATAGGGGTACTGAACGTACTGAATGGCTTTTTGTGGGTATGTGGCTGCCAGCTTTTTCCGCAGCACAAGTTTACTAAAAAGAAATTGTAGACAATAAATACCTGAAAAATAATATAAAAAACGTTATACAATTTTCAAATTGAAATACTATAATAAAATAAATATTTAATTATATAATCACCCTTCGTCGAATGTGTGATAGATAGGGTTGCAAAAATCCAATTGACGCTACGAAGTGTTGCTATGTGTATCGTATAACAATATAATACTTTTATTTACCTACTTATATTATTCTAAAATTATGTAATTTCAATATGTCTGTATTTTTTTTAATCACTATAATAAAATTTAACTATCCGGTCTGAGAGTTTTATTTTATTTCCCCATTGTTTTTTTTTATAGAAAATCTAAATTGAAGAAGAAAGTTTAGTACAATTATAGTAATTACATAAAATATATTCTTTACTTTTGACAAAACAAACTTACAATTATTAAGTATATTATTGCCTATTATTATTGAATAAGTTACTTATGGACTATCTCAGTTAGTGGGCAAATGCAAAGTTGGCAATCAAATATGTAAATTATGGACCTTCTCAGTTATTGGGCATATGCATGCAAAGTTGGCAATCAAATAAGTAAATTATGGACTATCTCAGTTAGTGGTCATATGCAAACAAATAAGCCCAGAGATAAGACACGTTTTCAAAATAACAAAATAGACTCAAAATCAAAAAAAGAAAACTAGTTACATGGCTTGTAACTAGTTTTCATTTTTTTTTTTAAATATTTACAAAAAAAGACTGTGATAGAGACTGTGGCAGAGGAAACGACAGAAAAAGAGGGTAGCCGGTAAATTCATCGCGAACAATTCATCGTCAGTACAATTCATCGCAGATACAATTAATCGTGGGTACAATTCATCGCGAGTACAAATTCTCAAATGTTGAAATATTTGGTTCTGGGTTTTTGTATATAACTCTGTAATTATTTTTGATAAAACATCAGTTTAGTCAGTCCTAATGATTTCTAGGTAATTTTATATACGATTTGAATAGGTTAGGTTAAGGTTGGAACGTAGTTAAAATGGGGGTTTGGGGGGTGGAACCCCACATACCTTTTTGGATACTTTCCCGAGTGATAACACGGTAATACTCCAGCGTATGTCAAATCGCCGTCATCTATAATTTATAGGAGTTTACTAAAGCTTTACCTTATTTTTAGGTCATAAACAATTTGACAGTTTACAATATAGATTGATGAATTGTTCGCGATGAATTGTAACCACGATGAATTATACCTGCATCGAATTGCACTGACGATGAATTGTACTGACGATGAATTGTACTGACGATGAATTGTACTGACGATGAATTGTACTGACGATGAATTGTACTGACGATGAATTGTACAGAGGATGAATTGTTCGTGATGAATTTTCCTAGACCCGAAAAAGAGAAAGGAAGAGAAGAAGAAGATGTCGACACTTCCATAAAAGCAGGAATGGAGTATGGTATCATATAGCATAATGCCTTTTAAACATATGGCCTAGGCCTCTGCCGAGTCATTCTATAATGAAGTAATGAGGTATAAATTTATCGGGGGATGGGGAGGAGAAAACGCTCTTACTCGTAAATATTATTTGTAACCTACATAACAATGTAGGTTAGCCAGGCGCCTTTAACAACATGACCAAGATATGGAAGGCGTAGGCGTTTAGTGTCGAGACGAAATGTAAACTGTTTGATGCGTGTGTGTTGCCCATTCTCCTGCATGGGGTGTGTCCTGGCACTTGACCAAGGCCCAGGCACAAAAATTATCTGCATTTGAAACGAAGTGCCTCAGGAGAATCTTGGGGGTATAAGATTAAGACGGTACCACCGCATCACGAACGACGCTATACGCAGACGAACCCAGCGCAGGCCCATCACTTCCACCATTACGAAGAGGAGATGGAGATATCTGGGACATGTTTCGAGCATGCCGAATGGCAGTTATCGAGGAGAGCGCTGTTTTTACCTCTTTCCCAAACTTTTTAACACTTCCACAATTTTATTAGACGGCCGGGAAGGGCGTGTCTCGCGTGTCCCATTGAAACATGTCAGGTGTAATAAAATTGTGGAAGTGTTAAAAAGTTTGGGAAAGAGGTAAAAACAGCGCTCTCCTCGATAACTGCCATTCGGCATGCTCGAAACATGTCCCAGATATCTCCATCTCCTCTTCGTAATGGTGGAAGTGATGGGCCTGCGCTGGGTTCGTCTGCGTATAGCGTCGTTCGTGATGCGGTGGTACCGTCTTAATCTTATACCCCCAAGATTCTCCTGAGGCACTTCGTTTCAAATGCAGATAATTTTTGTGCCTGGGCCTTGGTCAAGTGCCAGGACACACCCCATGCAGGAGAATGGGCAACACACACGCATCAAACAGTTTACATTTCGTCTCGACACTAAACGCCTACGCCTTCCATATCTTGGTCATGTTGTTAAAGGCGCCTGGCTAACCTACATTGTTATGTAGGTTACAAATAATATTTACGAGTAAGAGCGTTTTCTCCTTTTATTAGACGGCCGGGAAGGGCGTGTCTCGCGTGTCCCATTGAAACATGTCAGGTGTAATAAAATTGTGGAAGTGTTATTTATTTTTAAGTTTTTTTTATTTAAATTTGATTATTTAAATTACTTCCAACACGAAAAAATGCATGTTCAACAATTAATAAATTTTATTAAATACATATCACAAAACTTGCTAATATCTATCAAAGCCTTCCCGGCTCGAAGGGCCAAATCATATTATGATTAATGACTAACGGGTTTAAAATTTGAACTACCATTGTATTATGTAACAATTAGAAAACTGGTTTTCAAAAACTATTGTTTTTTTTCCTATTCTAAATCTTAGCTTAAAATGTAAATAAAAAATAAATAAAATCGCTTAAAATTAGTTCATACTTTTAAAGCAATTCATTCAATTTAACGTATCTGCGGCCTAGGCCTTTTACTTGTTCTTCTTCTCTGGTTTCAATCCTAAGATTGGTTTGCAGCAACTCCCTCAATTCTCTTCCTCCATTCTTCCCTGTCTTGCTGTCTTGTGCGGTTCTTTTAAGATCTACATATGACTGGCATCGCACGTTCACCAACAGGAACAGGTCATCCAGGTACTCTCGGCGTGGGCGTCCACTGGAGTTTGTCCCCTCGGTCATACTCTCCATTATGGCATGCAAGAGGCCTTCTTGTCTTATTAGGTATATGGTCGATCCATCTTGCACGCCTTTCGGACAAGGTCCTGAGCAGGTGCCTTCCTCCTTCGATTCTTTGGAGAACCTCCTCGTTTGTAATGCGGTCTCTCCAGGAAATTCCCAATGGGTTAAAGCGTTTAATCGTTTTTACTTGTTAAGCGTTTCATAATATTATACAATATATAAAAAGACATAAATAATATTAAAGACAATAACAATAATATATAATGTACATTTTAAAAAAATAAATGAAATCACAATTTTGAAAATAGTCAAGATATTAAAGCAATACAAACATTTACAAAGCATTTACAGTCTCTCACAAGAAATATCGAATTAAAAATGACATCTTTGAAACAAGTCAATGGCAGAAAAACAACAAGGACGCCAAATAAAAAAAAAACAATGTCAATTGTACAATAATAATAGGGTCAGAATAGATTCAGCTTAAGTTAACAGCAGGCAAGCTATGTACATATGTACCAAACAACATTGAAGAAAATCAAAACTAATTAAAATGCAGTCAATGAAAAAAATGGGCAGAAAGGAATTTCAGAAGTCATTCTTATAGGTATTCCTGATGTCATTTTTAACACTAACAGAACTTATCTCGGTGTGAAGAATTGAACAGTCCTAGCGTGTATTCATAATAAAATTAAAAATACATAACGGATGTTGCTGTAAGTGAAATAAATATGCCTATTGTTGAACCTGTATATCTTATGTGGTCTGTTATTGTCATACATACACACACAGTTCACTCAACAGATCCAAGTTTTTGCAATTATATACGATATACACACTGTAATAATGCCATGAGAAATAAAAAGCTTATGGAAAGGAATCTTATGAGTAGAAGTATTACATGAAACCTACAGCAAGATTAGTAGCCAATACCTACGGACGCATCTCCATAATGATTTCGTAATCATCGAATTTAATCCTATACAATAAAATAACTTCATATGTGACTCTTGTTCTACTACACCGCCATCTCTTGAAAAAAAGTTCCACAATCTCAAATGAAATTACCTACATATTTAACAACTAATAACTCAAAAAACCGGTGTGTTTTTTCAACTTTTTTTCTGGGTTGGGTCGTATAATTTTAAATTAGAAGTAAATCGGTACGTAAGAAATGAGACTTTTTTTACTTTATTTGATGCCTATTCTATCTCCGATATTTGATGGCAATTCTCATGTCATATTGAATTATCTCAAAGAGAAAGACATGAACAAATTTGATTGATACTATATAATTACCTGCAAACAAACCTTTTTTATTACCCTTTTTCAGGACTAGATCTTAAAGAATTATCTAACAACTAATAACTAAAAATTCATTACTGATGTTCGATTTTTGAATGGAACAAACCACCACGAGCTTACGACCATCTTCTACTGTTGTTTCGAAGGCTGGCTTTGTGTGATCACTTTACGTTAACAACGTGTGACAAGAATCTAGACATAATTAGAACGTTGTGTACCAACAGAGCCAATAGGCAATAAATATGAGACATTCACAAAAATGGATATAGTCATATCCTGGCGCCAAATACATGACAGCAGTCGCAGTCTTTAAATTTGGTTGCTCTCTTGTTCTCAATAATTTCCAACTTTTATTTCTATATTTCATTGATTATTATTAAATATCTATTTGTTGCATACATGAGATTTTTCGACATGTTGAACGTGTCGAGAATTCTCATGATTAGGAGTTTCGGAGACTCAAACATTACCACCTAATGGTGAACGTTGTTAACGTAAAGTGATCACACTAAGCCAGCATTCGAAACAACAGTAGAAGACGGTCGTAAGCCCGTGGTGGTTTGTTCCATTCAAAAAATCGAACATCAGTAATGAATTTTTAGAGTCATTAGTTGTTCTTTTTTATTAGAGCACTAGCTGACCCGTCGAACTTCGTATCGAAATAAATAATATGGGTACTATAGGTTTTATGCAACAGTGCTCAAATTCGTTTTTTAGTTATTTAACACGAATGACTATTTACTGGCATTAGCAAAACCTGCATACCACGCAGCATTCATTGGGTCTGAGTTTATTTTTACATCAAAAACTTATAACCTATGTTAATATGATGTGGCAAGAGGTCATCATTGCGCAAGATCGAGTGCAATGGAGAGCTCTTAAGCCTCACTTTGCTCCTGAGTGGAGTTCAAAGGGAGTTTTAATTTTGATTGATTTGATGTTTATATGTAAAAAAAAGAATTTAGGTATGTCATTATATTCAATATTTTAATTGTTATTTTGCTCAGTTAAAATAATATTGATTGATTAATCAAAGTACGATAAGGAACATCTCCGTACCGATTCAAAATACGCATTGAGGTGTCAATTCTTTTTTTGCCCATCACGCTGATTCCCGAAGGGGGTAGGCAAAGAGTATGGACTTCCATTCTTTCCAATCCAAACTCATTCGCTTCCTCCAAACGCATAACATTCCGAATACGTGCTCTTATATTCCTCTTGCTCCTGACTTGGCCCTCACGTAAGACGGCACCGATATGGTCGGTCTATGTCATTCCAGGTCGGCCTCGTCTGCGTGCACCAATTCTTTCAGATTTATATATCCTTTTAGTCATTCTCTCTTCGTTCATTTTCTTTACATGACCAACCTTCTTTCTTTATTCACTTTCATTCTAGTCACTACACTAACATCCACTCGACATTCCTTTCTAATATTATCATTCTTCACCTTATCAATAAGTCTCTTTCCGCATATCCTACGCAGTGATCTCATTTCCACAGAATTTAGTTCAACTTCCAAATTTATCTTCCATGTCCAAGTTTCACTCCCATAAATCATGGATAGTATCAGGATTGCATTGTGCATCAACTGTCGATTTCAGAGATATCTTCTTAGAGGTCTAAATGCACCGCCAACCTTTCTACCAGCCGATTTCCTTCTTTCAATCTCTTTTTCACACCTTGCATATTTTCTAAATAAATTACCTAAATAGACATACGTCCAAGTTCTTGACATTCACTTTCACACAAAATTTTGTTCTTAAATCTTCTCTTTCAAAACAGTGGAAATAAATAAAAAGCACATTTAATGCAGTATCTGTGATTTTTGTTCTATCTTCTATTACAACATGGTGGAAGTGTAGCAATTTTTATTTTCAATAAAGAAACAAATGCTAGGTCATTATCAAATAATATCCAGCTTTTTTACATATTAACGATGCAGATTATATTTACGTTATATGTAGGTATGTACTCATCCTCTGTAAAAATCAGCCCATAAACGAAGAATTGATTTTCAAACAAACAAAAAAAATATTCTACTTGTTCTTCAATATAATCATGTATTCCTTGTATTAAAACTTATCAAAACTCCTTATAAAATGAACTTCAATTAAGTATAACTCTTTAATAGCAATGTTATATATACGATTCTGTTTGCTGGCAGTTTTAAAATGTCTGTAAATAAAGAAAGTTTTCAAAACTCCTTACACTTCATTACAATAATGAATTCCTTGTATTAAAACTTACCAAAACTCCTTATAAAAAATAACTGCAATGAATATTATATGACTTATCCAATCAATCTATTTCATACGATATATTTTACATTCGCATTCTATCAGTTGCAACAACAATCAATCCACTGACAGTTCTTTCAAATGTCAATTAATAAAAATTCAAAAGTAGAACAAAATTATATTGTAAAAAGTACTATAAAGATTGCCTACTTAGAGTTTTCTTTAAATTTCTAATTATCCACGCAATTTTCATATTTTTTTGTTCCCATACAACCTTCTCCTGATAAAAGCCTACATGACCAAAAAATAATTAGCGAAATCGGTCCAGACGTTTAGGTGCGATGCGATGACATCGGGAAATAGCTCTCCATTTTTATAGTGTTCTTAAATTTTATAATTTTCCATCCATTTTTATTAATTTTTTTCTTCTAATCAACCTTCTCCCGATAAAAGCCTACACAACAAAGAAAGAATTAGCGAAATCGGTCCAGCCGTTTAGGCGTGATGCGATGATATCGGGAAATAAATCTCCATTTTTATAGTGTTCTTAAATTTTCTAATTTTCCACGCATTTTTCTTATTTTTTTTTTCTAAATCAACCTTCTCCCGATAAAAGCTTATACGACAAAAAAAGAATTACCGAAATCGGTCCTGCCGTTTAGGCGTGATGCGATGATATCGGGAAATAAATCTCAATTTTTATAGTTTTCTTAAATTTTCTATTTTCCTATACATTTTTCTTAATTTTTTTGTTCTAAAAGGACACTCTCCTGATAAAAGCCTACACGACAAAAAAAGAATTAGCGAAATCGGTCCAGCCGTTTAGGCGCCATCCGATGACAACGCGAAATAGCTCTCCATTTTTATATATAAGATTTTTCTCTAGCGATACTGCTCTTGTGTCATCAAATCTCCAACAGGAAGGTACCTCTAGCATACACAATAGCCATGATTGTTACCAATTCAAACAGTGCGCTTGCCACCACAAGACCTGTGGCACTTAAATCTACCGCACTTAGTAACATCTTGTCCCTTGCGTTGTTCAATTAATTTCTCTGACGTGACGTGTCAAGTTGCCGCTAGTTTCAAATAATCTGAAATACTTGTAAATATGTTCAGTATATTAAGGCAGACCTACAAATTTCAAATGACAATAAGCGGAATTCGAGTATGTAATAAAGGTTATTCGTTGGGGTGGTGTTAGCTTATATATGAAAATAATCGTAGAAAGTGCACAAAACAAAGAAGTACAATGGAGCAAGAAAAGTATTTCGACGTGTTAGACTATATTGTGTTCGGTTCGATGCTTTTCACGTCGGCGCTAATTGGAGTGTATTTTGCATTCTTTGCAAAACAAAAGCAAAACACGACAACAGAATACCTGATGGGCGGAAAGAAAATGAACATTTTCCCTATTTCCATGTCACTGATTGCCAGGTATACAATTATTATTTCAAGTCGCCTTTCAATATTACATAATTTACTTGCATATTTTATTACAACTTTATACGTTAATTTAATTGTATTTTATTGAGAAAATGTTTTTTTTTTCGATTATTATTAGAAAATGGTTCAATTATTGATCAGTTCGTAACGTTTAGGTATTAATAAATAATTCAACTCTTCCCTCACATTTTTTTATATATTTTTATTTGGCACAGATCACTCTTATATAAACTCACCCTATAAGAGTGATCTGTGCCATATTTACAATAAAGTAAATAAATAACTCTATACAATATTATCAACAGGACTTAATTTATTGGCATAAAACATATTAGGTATATATTAAAACATATTATATAACTATACATAGCTTCTTCAACACGTAGACATTTTTAAACATGTAACAATAATATATGATGTGACAATATACCTACTACACATAATTACCATAACAAAATAATAAGAACAAAGGAAAACTATCCAATTAAAAGTTTCTTTCGTTCAATTGGATGCATTTTATTATTGCAGCATTAATCCTGTTGTACAGGCCTAAGAAACTTATGGCCAACTTTCCTCACTATCGAAACCATGATGTTCGTGATTGCTGTCTCTCTCATTCGTATTAACGAGGAAAGAGACAGCAATAGCGCAGGTCTCGATATTATTCTAAGTATTGACATTAATGTATTTTCCATAATATGGATAGCCTGCGAAAAGAGTGATGACATGCGAATGAAATATTAAAAGTTTTCAAGATTGTGCCTTGAATTGTTGACTATTTCCCTCGCATTTTTTATTTTCCTCCAATCCAATCCAAACACCCTTAAGGCCCCACTTAGGGGCATAGGGAGGCAACTAGAGCTCTCCATAGCGCTCGATCTTGCGCAATGTTTATGACCTCCTCCCAAACCATGTCCATGTCCCTCAACTCTGCTCTGCTTCGAAGGAGCGGAACACAGTCTGAGAGGGTCTTCCTTGTCTTCGAGACCCTGATGGGAGGAAGAACAGTGCTCTCCTCGGCCAACTGTCATTCGGCATCCTTAACACATTTAAGGAGACACATGCACATATTTTTATATACAGATGTCCTAGAAAGTTCGACTAACCGAAAGTCTAGAGATGGAACACCTTAAGAGGTATCCAAATAACTCAATATAATATTATGTTCTGCGATTTTTATAGTTTTCGATTTATAGTTATTTTAGTACTTTTTTTTCAAACCACGAATTGCAGGTTTGAGTTGAGAATGGTTACAGAGACACATATTTAGTAAGTATTTACAAAAATAGCTATGGGTCTATATATGTGATACCATAGTGCAATGTTGAATCTCTTAATAAGGTAGGTAGGTACAATTAAAAAAAAAAAACTTTGAATCACATATTTTTTTACTTTCCCACTATTTTCAAAAAATTTTCCAATTTTTTTCCTACTCCGTAAATTTCATTACGATGTCTTTACGAAATCAAACCTAAAAAAATGTTTTAAAGAAAAAAGGGCAGTGGAAATATTAATGAGTTCCCGTACGCAATGTACGGGAGAATATTTCTAACAGAGAACTTTTATTTGTGAATTTAATAAATGTTTTTTCCCGAACTTTGTAATATTTCTCCATATTTTTAGAAGGTATTTTTATAAAAGAACTTTGCTAATATTACTTAAATTTTATTTTATATTGCGAAACTATTTTCTACCGCAATGCGGTCATCTTCAGTGGCTGTCTGAGTGAATACTGTATTCACTCAGTATTCACTTAGACAGCCACTGAAGATGACCGCATTGCGGTAGAAAATATTTTGGCAATATAAAATAAAATTTAAGTAATAGGTATTAGAAAAGTTCTTTTATTAAAATACCTTTTATTTGTGAAATTTCCTCCTCAAACCTTGTGTATGAAATTTCTTTTGGTTAGCTACCGTATTTTCTGCTTTGAAAAAGTTTACAAAGCTTTGATGCAGTAAATATATTTTTATTCCAATTTTGAAATTATGTCAGAAATTGTCAAGTGGAGCGATTCACAGAATACATTGTCTAAAACAGACGCATCGTTCGGAATCACATTGGTCAAATGATAATTAATTCATCACCATACAAATTCGAATTCAATATTCATATTTAGGAACACAGGACAACGTCTGTCTGGAAAGCTAGTAGGCAATAAAGATGAGACATAACAAAAATGGATATAGTCATATCCTGGCGCCAAATACATGACAGCAGTCGCAGTCTTTAAATTTGGTTGCTCTCTTGTTCTCAATAATTTCCAACTTTTATCTCTATATTTCATTTATTATTAAATTTCTACTTGTTGCATACATGAGATTTTTCGACATGTTGAACATTTTGAGAATTTTCATGATTAGGAGTTTCGGAGACAAACATTACCACCTAATAGCGAACGTTATAAACGTAAAGTGATCACACTAAGTCAGCCTTCGAAATAATAGTAGAAGACGGTCGTAAGCCCGTAATTGTTAGAGTCATTAGTTGTTTCATATTCCATAATTATGTTTTATATACTTGGTTACTACTCTTTAGCTTATTTTATTTTAGAAAAAAAATATGTGTGTACCTACCTCAAATATTATTTAGTGTCTCTGTAACCATTTATATCCTGTAAGTTAGGGTTTGATAAAAAAAAAAGTACTAAAATAATTATAACTAAAAAACTATAAAAAATCGCTTGACAACGAGGAAGAAACTTTATTAATACGAATGTTATAATGAAATAAAATGTAAATGTAAGAAATTGATTGAACAAATAAATAAATAAATATATAAGGTATTTGCCCTTAAAGTGTTCTATATATGAACTTCCGGTTAGTCGTACTTCCTGGGACAGCCTGTATAAGATGTGTATCTGGAATTTTAGCGAATAACGAAACTAAAAAAATAGCGCCGCCGTATAGTTTTGCTGTGGTACCAATACCTTGGCACAAAAGGTTTTATAATATTTATCTTCATGCTACTTGGTCTCGAAAGAATTTTTCGTGCAAATTTTCCATTTATCATGCACATTAATTCAGTCATTCTTCTTCTCTAAGCATTTTACTATTTTTTTTTCAGTAATCGGTTATTAGCTAATGTTAAAAATATATATTTTTACAAATTATTTTAAAGCATTATTTATTTATTTATTTTATTCGAGAACCATACTGTCATATTTTCATAGTAAGTTTTATAATTAATTTTCATAGTGATTAGTTCACTTTTTCTGTTACGTTCATGTAGGTACATAAATTGTTATTGTAATTCATATAACCGAAGTAGACGGGGTATCCCTGATAAAGTATGGGTAACATTTCAAAAAGTTGAACGGCAAATTAGACTAGATTTATGTACACTGACAATAGGTACTGACATTCAGTCCACTGCAAAGAAACGTATTGATAGTGCCGCGAATTGTTTTCTGTAGTAATGCTTTGTCGTAGGAATAGTAGTTTGATTTAAGCTATGTGTATAATATCAATAAAGCATTCCAATTGCTTATTTTTAGTAAACATTACAAAAGTGAATGGTATGCTGTTTATTTTTACAATGGCGCTTGCAACTGTGCTACTTCAGATATTATACTGTAGTATGGTCTTCTTCTTCCTGTACCATATCACTTAAGCGAAATCTTCCCTATCTTGCGCTATCCGGAATAACTCAACGCTTCTCACTCCGGTCCAGTCTCGAACATTTCGCAGCCAAGACATCTGCGTTCCCCCAACCCCTCTGCTCCCCTATAATTTTCCCTTTCACAATAAACTTCATTTATCATATGATCCAGATATTAGATTTTACGCGTCTAGATAGTCATTAGTAACTCACAGTCAAATCCGGCTCTATGTAGGACCTCCGAGTTTGTAACTCTCCCAGTCCACGATATATCAAGAATCCGCCTGTGAATCCACACTTCGAAAAGAATGTGTAACAACTAATGACTCTAAAAAATTCATTTATCGAAGGCTATTCTATGCTTCGTGTTAACTTCAGTGTCCGCGATTTTTTGGTATATTAACCATACGTGACATTTTATCATTCTTTGTCTTAGTTTTAAATGCAGATTGTCGTTGCAATTCTGCATTTAACCTGTATATCCGGGTCCAAAGACGACGTATAATGTATGATCAAATTCCTCTTTAGCATAACAGCCACCGTTTAGTGTTTGAATTAAGGCACGAAATTCTTGTACATATCCTTATGAAAGTCGTGAGGATTATTAAAGGTATTTTTCACTATGTCTGAATAATCATCGTTGAATAATTCCATTGGTTTGTTGAATAATCTTTTTAAAATATACCAATTATTATCATAATATTGATATTCGATACCGCAAAATAAGGTTAGCGTGTTTCATAAAGCTGATTTTACTCAATTTACTGGTGATTATTTTAGTTTTATAAAGTTGTTTGTAATTGTATGAATATGAAGTTAAGTATAATATCCAGAACCTTTA
The DNA here is from genome assembly GCA_963576905.1 of Mystacides longicornis. Lineage (NCBI taxonomy): Eukaryota > Metazoa > Arthropoda > Insecta > Trichoptera > Leptoceridae > Mystacides > Mystacides longicornis. The sequence goes on along the minus strand of OY756429.1, from coordinate 13,714,746 downwards.
AAATTCTCAATTATTTATCTCATGGTGTATTCTATCTAAATCGATTTATTGAGATCACAAAAGAAAATAACATTAATTCGTCATCGTTGCATATATAGATATGATGAAGTGCAAATTTAACAATGATCGAAGGGATATATTATTATAAGTACCAAATTGTTCAGAATTAATTATAAAGTGATTATATACCTACATATTATGTTCAAATAAAATATAATATTGTGATTGTGGCGCAAAGTATGAAACGATATTGTAATTAGGGATTGCAATCCGGTCTCATTTTGAATCCGGCCGGATCCAACCGGATTTTCGTCAATCCGGCCGGATCCGATCGGATCCGACCGGATTGAGCTAACCTTGATGAATTAACATTTTTAACAATAATAAAGGCTTAAAATAAAACGGTACGCATACGAAATTAATTTAATTAGGGTATGACTTCTTTTAAATAGTAAAAACTATAAAAAAATATAGTTTTTTTTTAAATAAAATTACAAATTAGATAACGTTTTATAAAATTCAAATTCCAATTCATCGAAAATAAGTAACTTATTTATATAACCTGCTTGATTGATCCGACATAAAACCGACACCACGAAAAAGAAAGATTCTCAAAAAATAAACCATTCGAGGCAGAGTAAGAAACTCCAGATTCGGAGCTTCTGCGATATCGAGAACGTCAAGAACGTCAGGCAATGTGGTAGAAATAGAAGGCCTTATTGGAAAGACCACGTCAACAAAACTGATCCGGTGATTCTGGTAATTATAAGAGGATGAAATCACATCAACCAGCAGACCCTTGTAAGAGCACGAAAGAGATGGATGAGCAGTTGGACATGCGCGTCCCAGGAGTAATACCTATAACCGGGAATAATCAGAGACACTCCTATATATTATCAAGAATAAGTCTTTGAGAAATTATTTCAGTTTTATCAAAAAACAAAAATCAATCAATCAAAATCCAATCGTTTTTTTCAGCACACTCATTGTTACAGACTACCGAACTAATTTAATAAAAAGCAGACAATTATCATAATTATTTTGCTTTTAAAAAGTTTAATATATATTTTATTGGCTAAATAATTGTTTAATATTCCGACCATTTTTCTAACAGGTGTGTTTTCATTCGATAGTCAATACTTTCAATACGATCAGTAAACACTAGCTTTAAAATCCTACATTGGGCAGAAGAAGCAATAGCAGCATTCCACTGCGCTTACTGTTACGCATTTGCCTCCTTTTTTCTTTTTATCTTTATGGGAACCCACAATTTTACCTACAATGACCCTGTGAAATTGCTAGGGATACGGGTTCGAGTTCTGTCCATGTTGAGTTTGTTGAAAAATCCTTTGATATGATAAACCGGATCCGATCTCCGGATCCGTCAATTTGCGCCGGATCCGATATGATCATTTTGATGCCGGATCCGCCGGAATACCGGATCCGGTTTTCCGGATTGAAATCCCTAATTGTAATATTATTATGGAATGAAAACAAGAAATAAATCGGGCCTTTTTGATATCAAATCAAATCAAAACTCCCCCCGAACTCCACTCAGGAGCACAGGGAGGAAAAACGAGCCCTCCACCGCGCCCGATCCTACTTATACATTTTATTTGAACGAAAAACGGTTCAGGAAGCTAATTCACTAACATTGTTGTTAGGTTGTGAAGATTTTTTAAAAATATAACTTTAATTTAAATAAACAAAAATACAATAAAGACATTTAAATACAGATAAATACACGGAAACGGTGTAACAAATGAGCGGAACCCGTTAAGTCATTGAGATGACTTGTCAACAAGGAATCAATGGTGTGTTAGGTATACCTACCTAATTATTTATTGATAAGAATATAGGTACAACCCGTTTTTAAAACGCTAATTCGCTTGTGTGGAATGGGGATTTACATAAGTATCAAAATACCATTATTATAAAGTAACGAGAAAAATATTACCAGCTTCAGAAATATTACCGACATTCAGGCAACAACGGATGATTACAATATCGGGCACCTAGTCTTGCACATTCAACTCAACTCGTGTAAGTAGTATTAAGGGGTATTAGGGGGTTTTGTTCCCCCCCCCCTCGAAATCTGCAGATACATATGGTGACCCGTTTATGCTTTATGTTCTTCCTCTGCGTATCTAAGCTAAAATTCCTTCGACCTAAATTGACCTGATTTCCCAACAGCAATAATTTGAGTTTGATATAATTGCGATTGAATAAAAAGTAGGCAATAATATTATATGCACCAATCAGTCAGTGTATGTGAGCAGGGCTGTAGCCAATGGGAGGAGGGGGTTAGAGTTCGACCCCCTCCCCCTACCCCGAAAGTACCTTATTCGAAAAAAAACTATTTTCACACACATGTGTACAGGAAGGAAAAAACCTAGTGCTGCGCAGAAAGATTTTTATGTAACTGTAGGTGTATATAGGTAATAATTAAATTTTTCACACAATTCTTTTTTGATACCCATGTTATTATTATTGTGCCTGCTGAAAATAAATAGCATAACTTGCAAAAAGATACAGGTGCTGAGGGGAGTGGGGGGGGGGGGGGTTCTCGACCCCCTTCCCTAAATTAATCTCTGGCTACGGCCCTGTATGTGAGGAATGTCGCTCTGTGATTGTCGTATATTGATCCATACATAGTTGCCCGTTTGATTTCTAAGAGGACAACACAATACACCGGAGACAGTCCTGAATAAAACGATCATATATGTTATGTACTCGTATGTACGTTTGTTTGTTATAAACTAGCAGATATGTGTCAATATACAATCACAGAGGTATTTAGATGGACTATTATTATATAATGAGAAGATTCCGCTTCTTGGATTATTATGTGGTTATACATGCACGCTAGTTGCCTTGTTCTCTAAGGCGTTTATGTAATTTTGTTCTCGCTTTATATGTCAGTATTACTGGACACCCAACGAATCACATTAAACAAGCGCACTAGAACTGACACATGGACAGAATAATATCGGTACCCTACAATTGACCCACAACTGTCATTTCTTATGACGTTTGGCGTTTCCATAGAATTTTATATATTTATTTATTTATTTATCAACGGCAAATTGCCTTTTAAAGATAAAAAAAAAGATAATATAGAGAGCAGTAAAAATACAAAGTAAAAAAATACATAAGTACATATAAAACTATATAGATACACATATTGTTATTATTTCCTCCCACCATAAGCATTACAGATTATTAGATAGTAGATTGTATTAGTATTCAATTTTATTTTACGTTAGCGTTAGCAATCTTTCTACTATTTTATATAATTAAGTTAGGTTATAATTATAGGGGGGGGGGGGTTGGCGGGCGGAGCCCCCCCCATAACTTTTCACATACTCCCTCGAATTTATTTAAACCGCGGGTCGAAATATCAGCGAAATATTTGGACGCAGTTGTGGGTAATTCGAATCCTTGGTTACGATTCTGTCAATAGTAGGCCTCCCAAATAATATTACATATAATCACCAATCGACGTGTATCTAAATTACCTATGATATAAGATCACCTTAATAGTAGCTACGTAGATTTATTTTTCTGCTTGGTACCTACATTCCTTAATCCATTCGTTGAGTGATTATACCTACTTATCATACAAACACATTTTACTCAAAATACTAAGAATGATGATATTTACTGATTTTTCGCATATTTTACAATATCAATCGAAAATTTTCCTCTTTTAGCAATTCAATAATATGTAAGGTGACAGACCTTTCTTGCGTCTGATATTCCCTGCAGCAGGGAAGCGAAATTCTTGCGTGTGTAATAATGATTGATAATTAAGTGTGTAAAATTTTGCTGTACTTATGAATTAAAAGCTGCTATTATGAAAATTATATTTTGTGCTTTCTTCACTTAAACTAATCTTATTGCTTTTTCCAAAAATACTTTGTTATTTTCACATATTTCTTCGTATCAAATTTCTTTTTCCAAATTCTTTGATATTTCAACTCAGAAAGTATGACTAAGCGGAAGTCCAGACATATAACACCTCTGGGGCTATCCAAATACCTTAATATACTTAATATATTATGCGATTTTGTATAGTTTTAGTTACAGTATCTATAGTTTTTTAAGTATTTTTTTCAAACCCTGATTTTGTGGTACGCACACAATTATTTTTTCAGAAATAGCTGAGTATTAAGTATACCTTGCAAAAACAGTATTTTCGAAAACTTATCAAACTATTTACCCTGTAAATGTCATGAAGGTGTTCTATCTCTGGTCGTATTTACTTTCTGGGCCACCCTGTATATTTAATCTAATAAATATAATGTATTCTTTTTATTTCCAGTTACATTTCAGGCATATCACTGTTGGGTCTGCCAGCAGAGATGTACACATACGGAACACAATTTTGGATGATAATGGCATCTGAGTGTTTTGTTTCTCTCACTATGGCTGTTGTGTATTTACCTGTGTTTTACAAGCTACAAATCACATCCAGCTATGAGGCAAGTTTCACATTTGTATATGCCACAAATAATTCAGCTCTCCCGGAGGTTTCAAGGGATTTGCACAAACCATAGCATTCACATAAAAGGGTTTGCGTTTGTTAATCAGTAAAAACCTTCTCTTTAGACTCCTAGGCCACACACTAGCCGCTCTCGAGTGATTCCGTCGTTTCAATATATATTTTTTTTACTAAATAGTGGCCGATCAGTGCTTGAAATTCGACCATAACTTATTTAATTTATAAGTTTGAACATTATTAAGGTTCCATTGTCAAAGACTGAGAGAACGCTATTTCAAAATTTCTTTAAAAAACAATGACATGGATACGTCAAATATGAAATGTTGATTGATATGTACAAAGTTTTATCTATTATTATTAAACATTTTATAACAATAGTAATCTTTTCTCAATTTGACGTCAGATAAACAAACGAATAGATGCGTCTGTGTCAATGTCAAATACATCGAAGTGTGTGTGAGTATCAAATAATATAACATTACAATAGTGTTTGTAATGTTTTTTTATTGATTTAATCTAATTTTATCCATATTAAAAAATAATATTTGCATTCGCCACTCCTCCTTTATACAAACCATAAGTGTGCGCAATTTCATACTCCTCCGTCCGCGCAATTTCCGTAAAAATGGGCACAAAGTGTTTCCTTCACATATTAATATATAGATTGTAACGTGTTAATTTAAGTATGAAGAAACTAAGTCCTTCTCGAAAATATACAATCCCGGCAGGCTACCGGAAGTGCTAACCTCATTTCCAAAAAATGTGTTAATCAGTCGGTTATAAAAGCATACACGAGCACCTCTTCCGCTCACCCTCCTCCGGCAACGACACGTGAAAGAAAGGGAGTATCGACGAGTCCAGCTATCGCCGAATATTATATTTCTAATTCTGGCTCGAGTAACCGACCTATGTATGTGTCTTTTCAAGTTGGAAAAAAAAACAAAAGATGATATAAATGATATTTTTTTCTAATGGTTAGCTAGTGTGCTAATATTAAAAACAAATGCGAACATTTACTAAAAATGTGAATCATCTGGTAATTTTTTTGGAAAACATCGGTTTACTACATACATTTATCGTAATATTAATAAGTATTATTTATATTATCGTATGGTCTTATATATTTCCATGTATTTGAACGCAATGAAACCAATCAATTTTACATCAAAGATTCTGTTCCCTAGGCAACATCAGATTATTTTTCGCGCTCTTCCACATACTCAATAAATTCAATAGTATAAATTCAGAATTTTGTTTTTGAAGATCCATAATCATCAACGCAATTAAACAAAAGCTGGAGCACAATTGAAATTTGTTGATTGACAAGCTTGAAGAAGGCTTCAATAGACGCTTTAAACTTACTAAATATAATTTATTTATTTATTTGTTACATTTACGACAAGGCCATTTAAAAGTTAAAAAAATTAGGTAGGTGTCCTAGTACAGGTGTCTCAAAAGAAAGTTCAAACTTTGCAAATCGTTAACATAAAAAATAACATGTCTATGAAAAAAATGTTTATTAATTATAAAAGTATAGTATTTGGGAATATATTTCTTAAAAAAAAACGTTTAAAAGTAAACCTTCGCGTTCACGGCATTCATTTAGTCGAACCCTAGTTTCCAATGACCGCTCGGCAGGTCGTAAAAAGTAAGGGCCAATAATTCCTCGCGCCGACATCGCTGCCCATACAATCACTTTTAGTGAAGAAAGTGACCTCTAATGCTTGTGTTTCGGAATTGTTTCACCCCAGTAGCTTTTTTTAGCAGTAGCAGTTTTGTTTATTTACGTGCCCGTTAATGTGAAAATGAGCTTCATCAGAAAACAAGATGTTGTTAAACGTCGAGAAACGCTCAATTGCCTGCTTCACAAAGTCCAGCCTATAACTGGCATCCTGGGGTTTTAATTCTTGCACCAATTGAATTTTGTACGGGTGCAGTTTTAGATCTTTATGCAAATGTAATGTTGATCTATCCACATTTAAAGCACTTGCGCGCTTCCGAATTGACAGATTCGGATCCTCACAAACATACTGCTTTACACTGACCACATTTTCTGCTGTTCTTGATGACCTTGGCCGCCCAGATTTTAGTTTTGCCAGTGTTAAACCAATCTCTTCAAATTTTTTGACCCATTTTCTGGTGAGAGGGATGCTTGGCGCATCATTTAAATGTCGAAATCCTCGAATACTACAGAATCTTCTACGCGCTATAGTCGCCGAATCACTGTTTTTATAAAACTCTCGCATGCATAGCGCACGGTCCGCTCCCGAGAAACGGTCTATAGCGACTGAATTCCCAAGAATCAGGCTACATACTGGAATACCCCCCGCGCCCCTGAGATTCTATGCGTTCATGCAGTCAGCTAAACAAATGTAAACTTTCTTTTGAGACACCCTATACAAATATGACAGACAAAATCAGTTAGGTATATATACAAAACAAAATAAAATTCAATAGACATCAAAAAAAATCACAAGAGACAATTATTATGAAAGGTAAAGAAAATCATAATTAAAATTACTTATAGTAAAAAAACACAAAAAAATGAACGAGAATCAGAATTCAGCTATTCTAGTCAATTACAAAAAAAAAATCACAATGATACAGGATATTGAATCGAAACATTATAATAATATAGTTCTCTTTATACTTGTTAACGTAAGTCCTGTCTTCAGATAATAAGTGCTCAATAAGAAGTTAAAAATAACAAAACGATTGGAAAATAACAAGAATGAAAACTGGACAACAACCACATTTATAACTCAGTCAATGACAAATAAAAAATAAATAAACCATCCTTGAACCACCGTTGAGAAGAGGAACGTTCTGGATCTTCTTCAATACATTTTTCCCCTTTGTGGTCTCACCTGTTACTCTAGTCTTATATTTCAGCTGCTTGATTTAAAATTATTTCCAATTTTGCTGAAAACGTCTACGAAGCATGTGGAAAAAATTAACGAAGAACATTGGCATGACGTCTTTATTAAAAAAAAGCAATTAAAAGCGAGGTTAAAATAATTAATTATTCGAATCTTTTCAGGGAAATTTCTAATAATTAAAACATGTTTATTTCAGTATCTACGACTGCGTTTTAATCAATCAGTAAGGGTACTAGGATCCTTGATTTTTGTGCTGAAAATGTTTCTCTATATCCCCATGGTAATTTATGTTCCAGCCCTAGCGTTCAGTCAAGGTAATTATTATACTTTTATACAGTTAAGTGTTTAGATTGAATACCTTTATTATATAACCACTGAATTATAAAATGTACCACAAAAAGATGGAAGGAAAGAAGGCAATAAATAAATACAGCCCCACCTTATTATTAATTTCGCGAAACAAGATCACTTGCCTAACACACTTCACCGACTAAGCCTACGAGTATACATATGTGGTGATTTTTGACGTAGGCACTGCTGCTTCCGCTTCCCCTTGATGTCCCTTCACCCACGTAGCTACTTCATAAATCAAAATATGACATGAAATTTTGACTTTTCTATAGCACCTGTAATTCTTTGAGAATTCTTTAGGTAGGGACCCATGTATGTATACGCTCAACGACTTACAAAGCCCCGTCTCCATTGTTAAAATAAATTGTATATAAACACAACTGCATAAGTGCATAAACATTTTTCAATACGAAAGTTGGTTGCATTTCGCTAATATGTTTATAAACAAATATTGTTTACTATAAAAAAGGCTTTTTAGGGTTAGGTACAAAAAAAAACAAAATTACAAAATAATGTACTTTTTTAACCTGGTAGATACCCAACTTTTGAGACGAGACAGCTGGAATTCCCCTCGAATTTCGGTCAATATAAAGAATGTTTTCCGAATATATTTGGAAAATTTTGGACGTATGGCAACCCTAGATAAGATGCTACTACCAAAGTAGTATTACCATGTCTAATATTTCATTACTAGCTGGAAAACATGTCGGACAACAGCCATAGAAAATGTTCATAAATTGCTTGATTTTTCTATGAATCAGTTATGGTCCCAAATTTACTTAACGATTTGACATTTATTCCCGTAGCAACAGTTGTATGAAGGAATCTCTGATCTGAGCATCACTTAAGTGTGCGCTTACACCAAATGAACATAGAGCCGAATTTGAGTTACGTACGAATATATTAAATATTCTATAGGATTGCTTGAAAATTGTATTCCATCATAGATTCGAACAAATTTTTTATTAAAAAAAAATCTCCAATTTCATTGGGTACCTGCCTCGATCGCTTTATTCATAGCTTTGACATGAAGTTTTCCTAGAAACATATAAACGCTGTCCATCATGGTGTGGGAAGCTATGAGGAAGTCGTGCCTGAAATATTCTTCAGCAATAAAAAAGGTTTCATTATAATATTATTTCTTAAAAGATACCATAGTCTAAGAGGCAAGACACGCTTCGAATGAGCCAAGTCGTTTAAAGTATTCTATCAAATTACTCTTTCCCCATTTTCAATATTTCCACAGTAATAATCATCACATTTTGTATTTCTTTATTAAACGAATGTAAACCCACGGTTTCATAACAGTTTTCAAGTGAAAACGATACTACATACGAAATTATAAGAAATTTTCAAATTTTTACGTGAATAAACTATCAGTTAACCATCAATAATTTACCAAATTTCAGTCACCGGAATAAATCTGCATCTCATTTCACCGCTTGTCTGCATTGTTTGCATCTTCTATACAACTTTGGTAAGTAGTTTAATAATTTAATTTTGTCATACATTAGTTCAATAAAAAATTTCTGTTTCATTTGAGAATTAGTATGCTTTTGTTAATATGTTGTGTTTTTTTATATTTTAATGACTTTACACAGGAAGCCTAGACTTGTACTTGAATATTATGTTTATGGTTTTATCATTAATTTTGGCCAGGTTGAGCATTGCCAGATCGTTAGGTACCTTTCTTCGAAAAAGTACCTAAACTAAAATTTTTAGCCAAAGAGTTAGAAAATGTTACAAAATTTTTGACTAGGTTTAGTATTGCCAGATCGTTAATTTTCTTCGAAAAAGTTGACTAAGGGCCAATCTTATAAACGAGAGACCAAATATCCGTAAGTTTATCGATGGTTTACAAACAAATTGCCGTACTGAAATTTGAATAAAGAATTTTTTAAGACGGAAAAACGAGCAAATAATGGATCATATTTCGGTTTATTTGGTTTGACTTTTAACTAACGGTTGTTTATAAGACCAGCCCTAACAGTTAGTTAAAAAAAGAGTTTTTGGTGTTAGAACTGACTTTAAACACTTCTATTTAGATCATCCATTTATCACGTGATGTTTATTTCACAATATTTTGATGAAACGTTTTCAAACTGAAGCCCCTCCCCCCTCTCAGCCACGTGTATTCATTTATTGGTATTGGCTTTTCTAAAAGGGAGGACTAAAAGCCGTGGTGTGGACAGACACTCTTCAAACCATCCTTATGTTTGGCGGGGTGATCTTTGTGTTGGTCTACGGAACAATACAAATTGGAGGCCCTTCTGTAGTTTTTGATAGAGCTTGGCAAGGAGACCGCATCGAGTTTTTCAAGTGAGTTTTTTTTTATATATGTATAGTGTTAGCACGAAATAAAAGGACTACAATTATAATGAGAACATTTTAGTCTTTAATACCTATACCTGCTTATTTACTTTTCGAATCCGGTCTATACTTTGCAACACCATGCAGTAAGCAACGACAGTCATCGCCTTGTCGTTTGCCAGGATAAGGTCTTGCAGGCGGCAATTTTCCCCAATTAACGGGCATGTCAGGAGGTGGTCGTCGTCTTGGAGCTTACCACACTCACATTTAGTCTCATCTGCAGAGAAGTAGCCCCATCTATTCCACGGGTATCTAGTCCACAAAGCGTACGGCAAGTGATCGGCTGTACTAATGCCCTCAGTTACAGTTATACCTATACAGTTTTGTTTCATATCTATTATTGGGTTTTTGAAGGGTTCAACTCCTCCCTCTAATCAACGAACAAATAGGTACAGGAAGGAAAATAAACCTGCTGCTCAGAAAGAATTTAATGTTTTGCGGGATTATGCGAAACATTATCGGGGGATGGGGGTCAATCCTCTCCCCTTAGAAATGAATTCCTGGCTACGGCCCTGAATGGTCAATAGCTTTTCAAATCATTTTTCACGAGCAAAGTACAATAAAACCTCGATATTACGAACCTCTACTTAAAGGACATAAGCTATAACGGATAAAATCCGCTCAAAGGTAAAAAAAAGTCATTGTGATATTCTTCTTCTTTATTACCGTCTGTCCACTCCTGGATGAATGTCGACCTCTTCTCATTCGATAAAACTGTTAGTATTATACAATATGTTTAAGTTATTCAATACAGCATATTCCCTAAACAGTTTTTAGCGGCCATGATAATTATTTCCATATATTATTACTATAGAATTACCAAGCACAGCAAGGTTACTTAAAGACGATTATCTTTTTTTGTTTATAATACCGAAATTCAGTATAATATAATAATAATAATATTATACTTTTCCATACAAAGGTGTCAGTATAGCCGACGGAACTTATTGCCTGAGGCATTTTTTTCTAGTTAACCGGTTCAGTCCAATCTGAGACAGGCCAATCCCGTGTAGAAATTTCAAGTAAAAAAAAAACACTTACCCGACTTGGAATCGAACCCGGGACCTCGGATCTGAAGTCCACGCCAGTACAACTAGGCTACCAAGATCGAGAATACAAATTTACAGAAAGCTCATCTTTGTCTTAAGTATGTGAAACATATTTTTATAAAACGGACTTTCAGATTGATCGGACACCCTTTCTTGCAATAAACGAGGTTTTATTGTACTTATGTTATGAGCGTAATGGCAACAATAAGTAGACGAATCAAAGATAAAATCACGAATTTAAACGCTTACGCGTTCTTAAAGATTTGAGTAGCCAAGTTTGTAGAACTCATAACTATATGTACATATATATTAATTTACTAAAAGTCATGCCCAAGATCCCCTGAGTTACCGAAGAGATGAAAACTTATTTTCCTTCATTTTGAGATTCAAGCAACCAAATTGCAATTCATTTTTTTTAATATACCTAACTGTATTTTAAAATTTCAGTTTTGACGCCAGTCCATTCGTAAGACACACCTTTTGGACAACCACTATAGGAAACTATTTTTCATGGCTAGCCTCATGTTCAGTGAATCAAGCAATGGTTCAACGATGTCTGTCATTGCCATCTTTAAGAATGGCCAACATGTAAGTTTGTTGGTTTAACAGAAACATGCAATTCACCAAATAACAGATACTTGTTGACACGTGACAGACTGACGAGACAAAAAACAAACAACTCCAAACTTCTAATTTTCACAATGACTAATATGGTAGATGAACTGATGACATTATTATACCAAAAATTTGTTAACTCGCTTGTGTAAATTAAGATATTTTTTTTAATAAAATACCTTTAAAGTTTTTTTTTAAAACTTTAAAGTTGATGAATTTACGCATGGAAACATAAAATTATTCAAGGTAATTCAGTCAATAATGCACTGATTTTTTTGTGTTATTGTTCATAAACATTATGATTAGCCAAACCAATTTAAAAGAAATGTTTATAATACAATTTTATTTGAATTGACAAACGAATATATATATATATATACCTACTTTTAATAATGATACTCGTAGCATTATAGTTACCTATATCTCTTAATTGGCATTCAACATTTTGTTGGAAAAACCACTCCTCCCATCGCCAAATTATGAAGTAACTCATCCTTATCGTTTGAAATGGAGCATTAAAAAATATTTGATTAAGATCTGCCACTGAAGATCTGGATTTAAAAATAAATACACGTGACATGTTCATGTAACCCCCCTCCCCTGTGAAAATCCTCGAATTTACAACCCCCTTCAGAACTCAAGTGATTAATGGACAAACTCAAACAAAAAATTACCAGTTATTAATTCTCATAATATTAAAATGAAAGATTCATTACCTAATATATCTACTCATGGATCGATTTTCATGTTAACAGAACCATAGGAATCCTAGCTCTGGGTATCGCATCCATAGTTTCAATGTGCTGTTACACGGGGCTGGTAATTTACGCCACATTTAAAGACTGCGATCCTCTGACAGCTGGTGTTATCAACAAAAGTGATCAGCTTCTTCCATATTACGTCATGGAGGTGGCGGGAAACATCCCAGGATTGCCAGGAATATTCGTCAGCGGTGTGTTCAGTGCTGCACTGAGGTAAACGAACATTTTAATACAAGCATTTTCATCAAACACATCCTTAGGAACTCTACTCACATATTATTGAATTCAACCCCAACCCATAACCAACGTAAATTCATGATAACCGTGTTACAGAACACTTACTACCCCTCTCCCTTTCCCTCTGTTCCTTTGCCCCGTCTTTCATTTTCCATTCATCACTATATGAAGCGAGCGTTAAAAGAATTTTAACAAGTCTAACTTTCATATTTTTGTGAATATTTTTTCTTGTGTTTTTATTTATATATTGTGTTCCTTTGTTATCACTTTAACGTCCAATTTACTGCCTGTTTCCATAGTCGTGTGTCGGATTCGACAAAATGTCGTGTAGCTTAACTCGTAGCTTAACATTTTATCTGAAGTTTTCGCATCTATCCGGCAACGATTTTTTGCCGTCCCGACAATAATTATTGTTTCAAAAGTACACACTGCACGGGAACAGATGCGACGACATTCGATTAAAAGTCGGATCCGACACACTACGGGCGGTTAGGACTATGGCTGACACACATATTTTGTAACATTGGGTGAAAATTTACAACCCACTTTTCTTTGGTTCCATACTATTATATACTAAGCCCCCTCCTTACGATTATCATCCGACGACTAGCTTACTATTTCCGTGATAATAATTAATGTTGTTACTAGTTTTTAATATGTGTTATTTTGATGAGAGGAAAGCTTACTAAGTAAAGCAAATCTTGTGCTTCTCTAAATATAAACGTGCCTGCTCTGGTTGGGTCTCATGTATTCAGTTGGAGGTTTTGCAGGATATCTTGGGTTTTGTCCCATAAAGTATTTTGTTTAGTTTTTGTTTTTTTTTTTTCTCTTCTTTCTTCTTTATACTGTTGATTGATGTTTGTTGGGCCAAAGGGTGTTGTGACTGTTGGGTTATGCTTTGTTTGTGGACTGTACGTATTTGAGTTGGTGGTTGTGCTGTTGTTCGTTGTGTTTGTATGTTCCTTTTAATATTATTTTTTTATGAACTGTAAAGATGTTTGCCCTAGTACAGGCTTGGCCTATTTGGGCAGCAGTTACATTTGTTATCTATCATATTATCACTGTATTATTAAGTAAATAAAAAAAAATTAAAATGTTGGTGAATTTGCCGTATACCTACCCATGGGCCAGCCAAAACAAATCCTTTATAATATCTCTGCAGTATAGGTACTTACATAAATCATAATATACTTACAACATCTTCCGCAATATCAATTATTTTCCGCATTGACTCTCAGAATTTACTTTGCACAATATGTAGCATTTTGATTACGAACATGTTTGTACGAATCAAAAAAATGTATTTCAGTTCGATGTCAACTGGTCTTAATTCAATGACGGGCGTCATATTCGAGGACATGATACGGCCGCTACATAAGAAACCTATATCAGAGGGAACAGCTTCCTTCATCATGAAGATTATAGTCATCATTATAGGTGGGTACATACTTTATACTACATATACATAGCCAGAAGTTTACCTACAGCTGTTTTCCTTGAAAAATCTTTAATTCTCTTATGATATCCTAGTCAAAGATGCTTCGATTTCTAGCTCGCAAATTTGTTGATAATTTAAGCCGCCTGGAAGAAAGAGTGTTGGTAGACCCAGTCTGAGATAATTCAAAAATGCCTTGAAAAGATCTGCAACCTCTGGGGATAACAAACTGGTGTCGTAACGTAAGGCGGCTGACGATTACTTGAGTATACCAAGACCCACAATGAGTTAATCAAGCGCCATAGATGGATAGAAAATTGTACTTAAATGGAATTTAAGAATAATAAAGGAAAAGAAGAAGAAAATAAAAAAAATGTTTTATGGCAATATTAGGGTCATCGAGCGTTTGGCTCTTTTGCGTCCTACCATCGCATTTGCTCTTATTTATTGAATGATTCATCAGAGACCTAATAGTCTAGAACGCCTTCGCTGTATGTTAGTAAAGTTTTTGTAACCATATCATAAAAGTAGGTAGTATGGGGTGCACATATAACTTGGCCCTACTAATAATGTGCTTTAGTCCGCCGACTGGTCGGCTCTAATTTTAGAATGGGTACGCAGATAAGGGGGCGTTCAAGTATTACGTAACGCAATTTTTGAAGATTTTTGACCCCCCCTCCCCCCCATGTAACGCGCCGTAACGTTTTTCTGTACCCCCCCTCCCCCCCCCTAAATGTTACGTAACACCCAAGAGACAATTTTTTTACTGAACTCTCGTAAAAAAATAAAAGGGTTTCAAAGGGTTCCTTTGCTAACTTCGGAGAAAAAAAATACTATTTATATGTTCCATAAATTTATCTTTATTTTTTCTTTTGCTGTTTTCCAAATTTTGGCATAGCTGCGTTGGCAAGTCCAGTTGATGATGTAAATCCCCCCTTTTGACCACTAACGAATGCTGACAACGAAAATAAAATAAAAATGACGTAAGTATAATACAGTCGAGGGATTCCCCGTAAAAAATAAAAGATTTGCTAACTTGGGAGGGCGAAATAAAAATTACATACAATGCAGTCGAGGGACTCCCCGTAAGACTTAAACGAAAAAGGTTCCTTTTTAAACCTTTTTACGCAGAGCAATAAAATTCTTCTTCCAGTAAAACATAAACGAAAAGGGTGCCCAACTTCGGAGAAAAAAAAAACAAAAATGACGTACAGTACAATCGAGGGATTCCCCGTAAAACATAAACGAAAAGGATTGCCCAACTTGGAAGATTTATTTCCCAATTTTTTTTATTTAAGAAAAAAAAATACCGTTACGTAACGAGTTGTTCAAACCCCCCCCCTCCCGCCCTCGTAACGCACAGTAACGTTTTGCAAGACCCCCCCTCCCCCCCAAATTGCGTTACGTAATACTTGAACGCCCCCTAATGGGATGTTATTTTTCCTTTTTGTGCCGCTAGAGGCGCCCTTGCTAATCCGGTCTATTGTCAAATTCAGTGTTGCCAACGGGGGCGATTTACTTCTTCTTCTTCTTATGGTCGCTCACAATCTAACCTCCAAAATATCATTCCAGTTTATTTCAAATTAAACAACTTATATATTATTATACATGATAACTTACAATAGGTTTAGAGTAATCATTGTACATTTTTTACATACTATTACAAATAAAAAATTTCATCTTTTTTTATATAGCTACCTAAATACAAATTAAAAAATACAGAACAGCACCCCTGAGATTTATTCTCAAATTTATGCGCAACAAAATAAACAACTTCTTAGCAACTCAATCAACAACTTCTTAGCAACACAATGGAAAACAAACTTCCCAACGTTGGCATCACTGAAAAAAACATCTCTACGTTGGCAGCACTGAATTTGACAATAGACCTGATTAGAAGTTCTGCCACCTAGTGTGTATTGTCGGAAGCTCCCCAGAAAACTTCCCATGTAAAGTAGGTACATGTTTACTAGTGAAGCACAATAACGGTTTTAATTATATTTCAGGTATAATTTGTGTGGGAATGGTTTTCCTCGTCGAGAAGATGGGAGCTCTGATACAAGCTGGGAAAAGTTTAGCTGGAATAACAGCCGGTAGCCTGCTAGGGTTGTTTTCTTTGGGAATGTTTTTCCCTTGGGCCAACGCAACGGTAAATCATTTATATTTATTTTCATAACAAAAGAATTTGAAGAAACCTTTTTGCATAATTTCGATAAATTAGTTCCATTAAGTTTATTAGCAGCGTTTGGTCAATGTTTTGGATTCTCTATTGAATATTGGTAGGTACAATTTAAAAAAAAATCCCATATATTATTTTTATAATCATGCATATAGCAACGAGCAAGTCACGTATAAGTATTATGCCAATCTGAATCATAAGGTCTCTGCCCATCACTACACCATACCATTGCATGACGGTTGTTGTATCAAACACGAAAAGCACTACAATAAGACTATATGTCCACTGAAACGAATCAATGGCGTTCTATGTCCGAACGCAACACGTATGATATACCCGTGGCTTTATGCAACGTGTATGATACCCTATGCAACGGGTATGATACCCGTATGCAACGTGTATGATACCATATCCAACGGGTATGATGCTGGCACAAAAAAATATATATTGAAAAGTTACTATGCCTACTAGATCGTACCCTGATCTACCAACATCTTCAAAAACACAAAGAATATTTTTTCCTGATACGTTCCTAGTACGGTCAATGCGGTAATGGTATGGTATGATGTAGTGGGCACGACCTTAATGAATACAATGATTATATTTGCTGTTTTTAAGGGTGCTTTGACTGGCGGAATAGTTTCAACGTTTCTTGTGGGCTGGATCTCCTTTGGCACTCAAACTGCTATGGCACAAGGCATTATAGTTAATCCAACTAAGCCTTTGAGCACTGCTGGTTGCGACAAGTTTATGAACAGCACCATAGATATTGCTAATGTGACAATATTTGTACAGTCTGAGTGAGTTTTTTTTTTTTACTAACTTATGTAAGTTAAACTCATATTAATTTCCTTTGTTACTTTGTTTGTCAGTAAGGAGGTTAGGCAACAAAAGTTTCCCACTGTGCTCGATTCTGAGCAGCTTCTAAGGCCTCCTACCAACTCTGCTACGAAGGAGCGTAACACAATAAAGAGCTAAGATATGGCTTTCCCCGTCTTCGAGACTCTGGTAGGACGAAGAACAGCGCTTTCCTCGGACAACAGTTACAGGACATTCAACATCCTTACCACATATTCCAACAATGTCCGTCTCTTCTTCATAATGGAAGAGATGGTGGATTAAGGCCTACTGTCCACGGCGGCCGGCGTAGCGTACGCGACGCGGCAAAGTACGCCTTGGAGCTTTTGCTGCCCGGCCGGCGTACTGAAGTGTGTCCACGACGCGTACTGCATCCGTACTACATCCATACAATTTCCATAAAAAAAAAACAATTTTAAGTAATTCGTATGTTTTTCATTTATTTAAAATGATAAATCACAATAATTACCTAATAGCATTATTTCTTGTACAAATACAGATACTTTTCTAATATCTGACCAAAAATAAACACGTGAATTCACTTGCTGTACCTACGCCCAGACGTATGACATGCAATATGCATGCATCCGTATCGCGCGACGATAGCGCGTCGCACCGTGGACACAGTCTCATTGTGTTGCATGTGCACTGTGCAGCTGCACGCAATCGTATTCCATGCGGCAAAATAATACGAGTACCTACGCACTGCATACGATACGCTGCCGTGGACAATCGGCCTAAATCTTTTGTGTGTGGTGCATTTTGTCCAGGGCCCCCACATGCCCGGTGCTACCGATGCTACGGCAACGGGGCCCGTGGGCCAAGGGGGCCCGCAAGGACGGGGGAATAAATAATTAAAAAACCAAAATAAAATCATTTTCTTTCCTACGACAGTTATTATTTTATCTGTGTGAAAAATCAAGCAAACAAAAATAGTTAAGATTTTATTTGTTCAATTATGTTTTTACCAGTATTTAAAATAAATTTACGGTGTGTTTTTAAACGTGTGTTTGATTTGATGAAAAATAATTGTAGGTACTAATAAAAGTTAAAAAATGTCTATTTTGTAACAAAGAGTCGAAAATTCTTTTTTGGTAGTGAGGGGGGGGGGGTCCCATCATGACTCTTAGCAACGGGGCCCAGGAAATAATGTGGGGGGCCTGATTTTGTCACGACGCTAAAATTTAGCATAATTTAATGATGACGCTTTCTTCGACACTAATTATTCTTCTCACACAAAATTAACAGATAGGTACCTACCAACCTACCTAAATTGAAATAGATTTTATGTTTCAGACAAACTCCCTTTGTTTTGTATCGAATATCCTACTTGTATTATACGCTGATTGGAACATCAACATCAATCATTGTTGGGTTGATTGTATCATTCTTGACGGGACCTGAGGATCCTACTATGGTACCTAATACATTTTTTTACTAGCCCCACTACCTTATACATAATATGTAGAAAGGTATCGCGTTAGCAAAGAGACTCGTATTTGTATTAGTGGGTTCTAGACGTATACGTATAGGGCCAATGTCATTGTATTAGTGTATACCCACACGGGGTTGGACCTAAGATGAGCCCTTTGTTGTTTACTGGTATGCGAGTCAGTACGTTAAAAGCTCTCGAAGTGGCAGGTTGTTTCCTTGCGCGCGGTGACCACACGTTGAACCGCTTTACAAATAATAAAAATAATCTTATCTACATACTTCGTAGAAGACATGAGGCCACGTGGTCACCCTACCGTTTTGTTACTAATACAAATACGAGTATCTTTGCTATGGCGATACTATTCTACATTATATGACATACGAGCCATATCCAGAAAGTAAAGTGTACTAAAAGGCACTCCTCACCGGGTGGATTTTGTTTTCGACGTTTTGGCTACAATTTCGTGTAGTCCGAACCTTCCTCTCTTGGAATCTTGGGTTCCATACCACACGCCTGAAACTTCAGTAAGTCTTAACAGTGGCGTCTTCCGAAACGTGAAAAAACGTGGAGGGAAAGTGGACGAAGGGGTTGGCGGTAGATTATTGCGAGGGCGCATTGAAAATTCGATATCCAGCTTCATAAAAAAATAGTTAACCACGTTGTTTATTTGTTTAAATTTAAAAAAAGTAACCTACAAAAATATTCAGTACACTTACATTCTGAAATTGCCTCGTACCTCTGAATGGAATAGAAAAAAAAATATTAGGTACTCGGTTCCATATTTTAATATCATGCTATTCTACAGGTTCACAGAGATTTGTTTACGCCAATAGTTCAAAGATTTTTACCCAAGCAAAATAAGCATTGCCAGAAACCGAGATTAACCAAAGAGAATATATTATTATGTTATGAAGAAGCTCTTCATAGAGAAAGCCTCGCTCAAGCCAACATGAAAAAAACAGTAAGTACCTACCTACCTAGTGCTATAATCTGATAGAAATAATAATTTGTTTCATCCCCATACATACTTATGAAAAGACACTGGCCATCTGGAAAATTTTATGGGGCGTTTACTTAACTATTAGCCGAAGCTTTTATAGAGCAACTAGCAGCAAAACCTGTCGGACGATAATATCCTATATAAATCAGTTACAAAGGGTCTCGATTTTACTTTACCATGTTGGGGAATGCGGTCAATTTGACATTAATTCATGTAACTACAGGACCCCTATTCCGTAGCAAGTGTAGGGTAGTCACTTGAAAAAAAGTGACTATTAGGGGATACATTTTGTATGAAAAACGTCTATATGCGATTCTCGCATTCGATACGTATAGACGTTTTTCATACAAAATGTATCGCCTAATAGTCTCTTTTTTCAAGTGACTACCCTACACTTGCTACAGAATAGGGGTACAGTAAACTGTTGTATGCAGAAACCTCTAACCAAGTACTGCATATTATTATTATTTCGTCGATATGATATTTCCCGCGGACACTATAATCGTTATCATTGTCATAACAAAAATGAAAAAATTCCCGTAGTTGGGATTGGTTTTGTCGTACCTACTGTCGTTTGTCGTGGAAAATATTCAGTTTTATTTAAAATGCCTTATATAATTTATTTTGGGTCCTATAAATATCTGAAAGTATGCAATTCATATAGCATCTATCTGTTTTCAGTTACATGTTGGATTTATTTATATGTAACGACGTTGTCCTATGGTCCTAACTATGAATATGATTTTTATAATCATAAATTAATTTCCTTTTAACCAATGTAATGCCAACCGTTGCATCTGTTTTAAACCATATAATTTCCATCCGAATTCTTACAATCGCGCCAACTATTAAACAAATTACAGTTTCTGTCAAACGCCAATTTAATTTTAAAATTAGAATAAAATTATATTATCAAAAGCAGTAAAAATGTTACCTACTTTAAGTTTTCTTAAATTTTCTAATCTTCCGCGCAACTTACTTAATTTTTTCTTTCATAAGAACCTTCTCCTGTCAATGGCAAACACAACAAAAAAGAATTAGCGTAATTGGTCCAAAAAAAAAAGGGGTCGGAATCGGCTTTCTACGTGTTCTTACCCATAGGGTAAGAACACGTAGAAAGCCGATTCCTTCCCGCGCCAAGAATGTTACATACTATGCATTTGAATGGGGATACCCACAGAAAAAGCAGGAACCCGCTTTCCGGCATGCCCATTTAAATGCATTAAAACCATAGATCTTGAGCCGGTCGGCGCGGGTCGGAATCGGCTTTCTACGTGTTCTTACCCATAGATTATAGAGATACCTATTGGTCGTGAGTTGGTTTCAAGTTTTATTTATAACTAGAGGTCCGCCCCAGCTTCGCACGGGTAGATAGATACTTAAAAATAATTTAGTTTTTATACAGATCCCTAACTTTTTCAAAATATTTTATAGCATATGTTAATCTGGAATAATTGCATTGCAATGTATCGTGTCACGTCACTTTACCACCGTGACTACTTTGCGCGGTATTTCTACTAAACTTGACCCCTCCCCGCTCCCGTACGCACTCTGCATCGGATAAGTTGAGATGATAAGAGACTATGCTTTTTTTTTTCCAATACTCACATTTTTAAACTCGTGATAACTTTCGAATGGAATGTCCGAATTGAATAATTCAAAAAGTTATACAAACATATTGAAGCAGACTTGAATATGAACTAATTTATTTTAATAAGGAGTAATACCAAGATACCAATAAAGAGCCTTTTCTAGAGGTGACGATTTATTGATTTTTTTAAATAAAAAAACACTTATTGTGGCATAACTATAATAGTTAGACATATGCTGTCGCGATACTTTTTGTAAATAATTATGTCTTCTACAAAATTGTAGTACATTGTTTTATTCTATCATCATTAGTTTTCACAGCGTTCGCGATAAAAAGAATATTTTAGGTAAATTTTTTACACCTTGGGTTACATTATTGAAGTTTTCGTAGGTTACCCAATTTTTTTTTGAAATTAAATATAGCCTATGTTCACCGCCGATATTGTAGCTTCCCAAAAGTGAAAGAATTTTTCAAATCGGTCAAGTAGTTTTGGAGCCTATTCGATGCAAACAAACAAAAAATCAAATCTTTCCTCTTTATACGAGGGTGGTCCGATAAGTAGTTAGCCTACAAAAGAAAAACGAAAATTATGGAAAATTTATGATTTATTTTTCAACATAGTCTCCTTTTAGCTCTATACACTTGATCTAGTGATGCTCCAACTTCTTGAACCCGTCTAAAAAATGAGTTTTCTTGAGGTCTGCAAAGTATGCCTCCGTGGCGGCGATGACCTCCTCGTTTGACTAAAATTTCTGCCCGGCGATAGACTTTTTCATGTTTGGAAACAAAAAAAAGTCTCATGGGCCCAAATCTGGAGATTACGGTGGATTGGGCAGCAGTTCGTAGCCCAATTCGACCAATTTAGCCGTGGTGACAGCGGAAGTGTGAGCCGGAGCGTTGTCATGGTGGAGGATAACTTTTTTCTTCGCCAAATGGGGCCGTTTTTTCTGCAATTCGGCGTCGAATCGACCCAATAATTCAGCATAGTACAGCCCTGTAACCCTTTTGCCCTTCTCCAGGTAGTCAATGTGGATCACATCATGATAATCCTAGAAAACGGCGGCCGTCACCTTTTCGGTCGATAGAACAGTCTTCGCCTTTTTCGGAGCACATTCGCCGGGTAAAGTCCACTATTTCCACTATTCTTGGTCTCTGGTGTGTACCGGGAGATCACTGTTTTGTTGACGGTCACAAAACAGTGCAAAAACTCTTTAGGATTGCGCTTAAACAGCGTCAAACATTGCTCTGAAGTGATCTCACGGTTGCACTTTTTATCCAGAGAGAGCAAATGCGGCACCCATCGCGCCGACTGCCTTCTCATGCCCAAAATTTCAAGTAAGATATGATCCATTCGATCTTTGGAGATGCGTACTATCTCAGCTATCTTGCGCACCTTCAATCGGCGGTCTGCCTATACCAGATCGTGGACTTTTGTCATGTTTTCCTCCGTGGTAGCCGTTTTCGGGGCACCTGGGTGTGGCTCATCAAAAACTGACGTGCGACAACGTTAAAACTCGTAAAACCAATTTTTTACAGTCGTTACCGAAGGAGAAGACTTGCCGTATGCAGCATCCAAGCGCTCATTGATTTCGCTGCATGATTTCCCTTCCAAAAACAAGAACCGAATCACTGAACGATATTGCTCTTTTTCCATTTTTCAAAAATCTGCGGACACACCGGCTTCCACAAGCGGTAAAAACAAAACTACTTGTTCAAATCGGCTGAAATTTTGACAGTAGTCGTCTAAAAGAACGTACTATACGATAGGAATTATTTGTTGCGATAATGGCGCTTTAAAGCGGTGAGGCTAAGTACTTATCGGACCACCCTCGTATATTAGTATAGATTATTATAATAATGTCACAACAGAGAGCCACTTAGTTGAGAAAGAAACAAACATCACACATTTGCGGTTAAAATAAAACTATTTCATTATTCTTGGTAAATAGAAAGTCATTTAGTTATGAATGAATGAATTTATTATGCCTGAAAAAAAAGAAATGAATAAAAAGCAACGAACTCTAAGTAGCCACTATGTACTAGAATTAATAGGATGCATCTCCTCCTAATGCACATCCTATTTTAGTTGGATGCCGCAGTCACCCATGCGTTTAGTTTAGAATGTATGTGTGTTTTATATAAAATAACTCGTGTGTAATTTGTCTATTTGCTACTCGTTATAATGATAAAAAGACCAGATGGAAAGAGACATTAGTAACCTTCTTAGTGCTTTTGACAATAATATAAACTTCTCTATTTTTAATTGGCGTTTGACATCAAATCTGTTAGTAGTTTGGTAGTTGGTGCGAAATGTGTCCTGTAAACATCCTGTAAAACAGACGCATCGGTTGAAATTGGTGCAAAAGACAGAACGTCTATCAGGAAAGCTAGTCTTATCTACAAATAAATAAATTAAATGGACGGAGAAGTTCAACTTATTTGAGTTTGTCAAATAAATTACTTAATAGAATTAACAAATTAATTTAGTAAAATGTTTTACAAAATTTAGAGAACTTGAAATATTTTCAGGAGTCCATCGAATTGGATGAAAGAAAAGAAAAAAGTTCCAACACCTCAGTTGAAGATATATCATAAAGCCAAACAATGAAGGACTAGTTTTTTTTTGTTTTTTTATTAGCAGGACACTATAACAAAATAAGGTGGTTCCCTTTTACAAAGTGTTGATGTGTGAAGAAATAAACCTATGATTATATTTTAAAAATACTGATTTTTACTTAACTCTACATTTTACCTACTAAGCACATTACACCAACGTTTTTAATTAATTTATTTATTTTACTTTAATACAAAGGATCGCACTCAGCATAATATGCCTTTTAGTGTTATGAGAAGAGATTATTGTACCCTTCAGCTAAATAATACAATGAACATAAAGCTCTCTTTTCTCCATACATTTTGACCTGTGCATTATCACAAGTTTCTTAAAGCGTTGCAATGAGTTAATTTATGTATGAACGTGTTCGAAAAAATTTAAAAAAATTGATATTAATAAAACGAATAAATATTTCCAAATTGTTTTTAATAATATCTGTGGGATTACATTTCAGACAGCTTCATAATAAAATATAATATACTAAGCTATCATTACAATCATTTTTATATAATATTATGAAAGTATTACATAACATACTGGTAATAAATAAAATCACAATTTTTCCAGTTAAATTAAACACTCATAGTTGCCTTCAAGTTGATAAGCACTTATACTTAAATAAAATGATAAAATTTAAGATGTTTTCGAGGATTTAAGACGGTGCAATCAGTAGCCTGTTTTGTCATCATTGGCTTAGTACAAACACTGTTTTCACAACACAAGCTATGCTTAGTATGATAGATGTAAAAGGTGTATTTTTGTGTACACAGAACAATTTTTTAGTCTGCACATTATATAAATACCTACATTATAATCAAAATATTACAGCTATTCAATTTAATGCGATATTCGTTATTATTCTCCCACTAATGGCCGGTTACAAAAATCTCTTTGAGGTTGACACGTTTCATAAAAAAGCCCCGCCTACTTTAGCAAAAATTTATAATATCAATACATTATTATTTTGAAAACTGGTAGCAATGGAAATCATAGCATGTTTATGTGGATTTTCCATCAATCTCTCATTTCATTTCACAATAGAGTATTAATGTGTGTTATTGCTGTTATCTTATTATTAAGAATGGTTTATTTCGGGACATTATGTTAAAGTCAACTTTAAGTGACATTATGAAACGTGTTATTATTTAAAGGCTACTTAAAGCCTCATATGTTTCATGAAACTGGCCGTTCATCTATGTTTGTAAAAGTTTGTTTAAAAAAAGTGTTTTGTGGCCCTAAGTTCGGTAGTATATACTACAATATTATTGGTGATTTTGAACTTCAATGCTACCGACTATCTCCCACGTCCAGCTTTTGTTTCAAAAGATGTTAATTATGAAAAAAAAAAATTAATACACAATAAAAACATAAATAGATGACTATTTTGGGTTGAAAATTCTTTAAAAATGTTTAAAAACAAATCTGTAAAACTATAATAATAAATGAAAATGATTATATTTCACTATTATGAAGTTGATATTTAAAAATTGTTATAGAACAGAGCATACAGTAAATTACAAAGCTTACACATGTGTAATTACAACATACAAAATTTGCAATAGATACCATTATCATCATACTATTATTTTTTTACAAAATATTCTTCCATTTTCTCGGCATCAGCCATATTCAAACTGACATGTATTTATACATAAGTGATAAAGAAAAAGTCTTCAAATTGATAATTTCACACTCCCACCGCCATCTAAATAACCACGTTCATTAAAAAATGATATAAAATATTTAAAAAAAGTAGAAAAAAATTAAGTATAAAAAACGGGTAGGTAGGTATTTAAGAAAAAGCCAACAAATATATCGAGAATAAAATAATACTAGAATGAATATAGCAGAGACCACAGTGTATTAATGATATTTATTTTTTTTGTATATAAAAATGGCAATTATTATTGTTTTTTACAATATTTGAATGAAAAATATCAAAAACTGGATGAACAAAATATAAACCACAAAAAAGTTAATTATTGTATAAAATTTCTGCCCACAACATAAAACATCTTAGAGTGAGAGTTTGAATATGACTGCTGAACATGTTGCTTTATGTCAATAGCTATTAACAAGTTACATTAATAACCATAACATTGTGGCGCATACCTCACTTCCTCAGGTGCCAAATCGCATGGCATCCCGGTGAGACATAGGCCAAAAGGATAGTAACTTATTCCTAAATTCTACATGAAGGATCACAATGGATATAAAATACCAAAGAAACAGTTTTTAAGAAATAGAGATGATTGAAGAATACTTATTTTTTTAGGAATGTTTTATTATTATCTTACAGAATCATATACCAGTAAGACTAAATATTATTATTTTTACACTGCTGTCATAAAAGGTTAAGGATTTGGATAGCTATTGCAAAGCACATTACAAATATAAACAGTTTCGGTACAGCTGGTATAATAATTTTAAATACACAATAATTATAATATCTACAGGTGGGTTACCACTAAATGAATGAATACTGAATTCTTCTTTAGTAAACAGACAAAGATCTTTCTTTCGTTGCTCTTATTTTGTTCGCTAAAATTGGGTGAAATGTTCTATGAATGCTTCCATTTTTATAAATGATGCAAAGCTTGACTGACAAAGTCACATGAATAATAATCAATTATTGAAAGCATCTGTAGAGCATGTGCCCCAGAGATAAACTTCTTGGTTTTCATTCTAGCTTGTTGATATTCGGTTGTTGTAAACACTGAAAACTATCCTTTGCTTATACTTTAAAAGCAACAATGAATGTTCTATTCTAACAGTGGTTCTTTGTTCGTTTAGTAAAAACCCACCCAAAGAGAAAGAATTGTTAGGAAAATAAAATAAAAACCTAGAATACTCCTGAAAGACGACTCAAGAGTGAATGAGATGAGCTGATATAACCAAATAGAGAGGACCAAAAATCCAGGAGGTTATTTAGATGGCTTATAGAGAGTATTGGATATATTATGCATTGTGATCATGATCACTTCTAACAGTTTTAATATATCTAGCAGAAGCAATAAAATAAGAGAAATAAGTGAGTCATTCCTTAATATAAAAAATACAGTAAAATATAATGTATTAAAAATACAGTTAAACTATTACATCTTACCCAATATTATAGTTTAAAATATTTTGATAATAGTGTTATGCTTGTTCTGACAAAATTATTTTTCTAAATTAGCTTTTTTCTATAAAGATCTATGTGAAAATTTATTTTTTATATCATAGCGTAATGCACATTCATCGACAATGTCATTTTCATCAGTTCTTTCCAAATGAGGATCCAGAGCATACTTGCTGACTAAAACTCTTTGAATGAATCCATAGACTAGCGCCATGTCTCAAAATTTCAATAACTTATATTATTTAATTGTCTTAAAAAATGAATAAAATCATATAAAATTATATTAAAAATAGTAATGTGATGTAATTGTGTAGTTTCTTATGTTAATTCTAGAAATGTAATCAAGTTCAAATAAAACTCAGTAAGTCATTTATAAAATTACCAAATCCAGTTTAAAGTTATTCTTGGCGATACTTTTTTGTCTATTATAGGTATCTTATAATGATTAAACTTTTTTTTTCAAAATAAATATTAAAAATAAACAATATACTTAACTAAATCGATTATAATTCTATTTCATAAATATAAAATTTAAGTCTTTGGTATCTAAATGGCTTTTAACTAGCTGCTTAAAACAATAATAAAATCACAATAAATTGATAATCTTAAGAAAAAATCAGATCCTCCAATAAAAATGTCATTGCTAAAAAAATCAAATTTAAGCTTGTAATAATTTTTATTTCACATCAATCTCATTACAAAAATACTTTACACTTCTTTCAAATTTGAAAATTGATCTCGTCATGTTGAATACTTGTTCAGCTTTAAGATGTTAAAATTAAGTCCATAAGTATGTTACTTGGATTTTTTTGAAATAGGTATTGGTCAACTCTACATAACAAAAGTTTTGCCTAAGCATACCTAATTGTGATGTAAAAAAACATAAATTTTTGAGACAACCATAGTAAATAACTAACATGAATGTCGAAAGGGGTTTATTATATGCAAGGAACCCCGGAGCACTAATTTCATCATTTTCATCAAAATTAACAAAATTTAATTAATGTAATTAAATGTCCGAAGTTCTGTAACTACTTTATATATATGACGTGGAATCTTTTTTATATTTTTTTTTTATCGCTGTTGATGAAAAATACAAAAGGCATGGTGAAATTATATTAAACCTATTTAAAGAGTTCAGTAAATTAACAGAAATGACTATATTTTATCACAGAAGCAATGATCGTTTAATTTATAATTATAACACAGGAGTCGCGTTTTGGAACTACAAATAGGTACAAAGCGTAAAATCAAAATAATAGAATCACAGATTTAAACACATAATATTATATTCTTAACTATTATAAAAATAATTAATGAATTATATAATTTACTAAATTAACGAGAGAGTTAAAAATATTAACATAGAATTTTCACTAAATAATTCAGTATTACACATTTTGAGTTTACTTAAAATAATAGATTCGAACAAGCAAATGCAACAAAAGTTTTTAAAACGAAATAATATATGTTTTTATAATAATTATGCTTAGTGATGTCTTTTGTCCGATTACAAAGCTCAATATTTATAAAAAAAAATTCAGATACTCTTTAGCGATGAGCCGTAGGTAGCATCTTATTCCAGGCTGTGACAAGAGAGTTGTGGCATTCACTACACCTTCCACCAACTGCTTCAGATTTTGGAACCACACTAATGGGGAAAACTCCCTCCTGAAAAAAAATTTATCAATATGTAAAATACATAAGATTAATTGGCAGTTGGCATATTTTAAAATATCGCTTGTTGCATGTAAACAAATCGCAGAGCAGATGGATCAATACCTACCAAGAAAATAATCTTTTATTCTTAAGAATACTCACGTTTGTAGTATGCCAAAGCGACTCAACCGTTCCTATAAACATTTCCAATTCAGCACTACTACCAAACAAAAGTCCCATTTCTGTCCCTTCACGTACTTCACAGAAATGAAATTCCTTAAATTAAATGAAAAGATTTTTTTATATAATATGGTACAACTATTCATCATCAAAATCACAAATTATAATCAAAAAGAATGAACAATAGATGCTTTGGAAGGTGGTGATCGCCATAAAAGTTTGTATTGAACAGTGATATTGACTAATACGATAATGGTATGTTTAACAGGGAATTCAGTACTTTAGCAGTTAATGTTGAATATTGTTACCGTAGTGATAAAAAATTGACGCAATTTCCAAAGACTGACTCTTAACTAGTCATGGGTAACAGATCACTTTGGAGTGATCTGATCTGTTCGTATCAGATCACTACGATGATCTGATCTGATCGAACAGATCAGATCAGTGATCCGTGTCACGGATCTATCTGGTTGCGACCCAGCCCAGATATGATACATACACGGCTCACGGCTCTTTCCGGTTGCGGCATATTATGTACCTGTCTGTATCTTCGGATCAGATCTGTTTCCGGTGTAGATACATAGATCATTCTCTATGGTCGACTGTATCCTTCATACAGTACAGAGATTTTTACACTTAGGTAATATCTGGACGGAGTAGATACTCAATATTTATAAGAATAATGTAGTCGAAACGTTCATTCATAAGTTGATGATAAAACTACGGTTCTATTGTTCGTAATCCGTAAAAAAAATATAATATTTATACACGCTTGGTTTTGTCGGAATGTATTTTTACCTTTAACAAGGGAAGTCCTGCACATAATTATTGTAAAAAATAAGTTAACTCTAGAAAGAGATAAAACATATGTACATGTGTGAGAAAACGAAATATAATATGTATCACTATCCGACCTCAATCGTTAAGTATAAGTAGTAGTTTTACCTACCTACATGTTATGAGCGTAGACAATAGACATTTCTCGATATGCCAGTAAAGTTATTATTACCTCCACACGGGGAAGTCCAATATTTTAGGACAGTACGATGAACATGCGTCACGAACCGCGTCCCCTGCCCATAGGGATGTTGCTATAAATATCATAGATATAAGTATGTTGTATTATAACCGACCTCGGTAGCCTCACCGATCTCAGTAGCCTAGTGGCAAAGGCTCCGACTTCAGATCAAGGGGTCCCGGGTTCGATTCCCGGTCGGGTCAGAAATTTTCAATGTGTTTTTTCACTTGAAATTTCTACTCGGGGTTGGAATCCTGTCTCAGATTGGACGGGACCGGTTGACTGGTAGATAATGTTTCAAGCATTAAGTTCCGCCGGCTATACTGACACCTGTGTATAAAAGAGTGTTATTTATTTATTTATTTATGTTGGCATTAGGGAATTCAAGATAACACTCTGAATCGATGTTTAAGTTTTACATTGTTTTATCAATACTTAAGTAAATTTTTATTTTTATTGTATACTTCCAATCCAAAATCCAAACTCCCTTAAGACCCCACTTAGGGGCATAGGGAGGCAACAAGAGCTCTCCATTGCGCTCGATCTTGCGCAATGTTTATGACCTCCTCCCACACCATGTCCATGTCCCTCAGCTCTGCTTCGAAGGAGCGGAACACAGTGTGAGAGGGTCTTCCTCGTCTTCGGGACCCTGATGGGAGGAAGAACAGCGCTCTCCTCGGCCAACTGTCATTCGGCATCCTTAACACATGTCCCAGCCAAGTCCATCTCCTCCCCACAATGGTGGAGGTGATTGGGCTCACGCTGGGTGCGCCGGCGTATAGCGTCGTTCGTGATGCGGTGGTACCATCTTACGCCCAGAATTCTCCTTAGGCACTTCATCTCAAAGGCTGAGACTTTTTGTGCCTGGGCCTTGGTCAGGTGCCAGGACTGTATACTTAGGATTGTATACTTAGTATAAAAAAATATAAAAAGAATAGTTTTAATTTTTTTATAAATTTGGTTTTTATTTAAAACAGATTAAACTTCTTTTTATTAAAAAATAAATATTTTGTGTCTAAACCAGAAACCTAACTCAAACAGATCTTTGGGTCCTCAATTCAACATAGATCCAACGAGTCCGCGATTCAAACAGATCATTACAGCTCACACAGATCCGTTGATTCATTGATCTGATTGATTCATTGATCTGTTGAACCGTAGGACCCGTAAGTGTTCTGTAGATCAACAGATATCCAACGGGTCCGCAATTCAAACAGATCATCACAGCTCACACAGATCCGTTGATTCATTGATCTGATTGATCTGTTGATTCATTGAGCTGATTGATCTGTTGATTCATTGAGCTGATTGATCTGTTGATTCATTGAGCTGATTGATCTGTTGAACCGTAGGATCCGCAAGTGATCTGTAGAACACAGATCAATTAAGAGTGATCCGGATCTTTGATTCAGATCAGATCTGAGTTACACATGACTACTATTAACCCTTATACCTTGATCACACGGGCGAGACAGTAAAATGCTACTCGGCCGAGAGAGTGATGTTGGCGAGTAGCTGTTCTCACGCGTTTTGAAAATAAGATAGTCAGTACCACACCAGTACCGTTCTATTTACGGTATAATTCTGATTGGACGATGGATCGTAAAAAGATTATTAGAAAATATACAACTATATTAATTTTTGGGAAATGTTATTATATGCTGCATCCCGTTTTTGTTTAATTTTGAGGACTCTGGAAAAAGAAAATTCCACACACACGAATTCAGTTTATATTTATTTTTACATTCTTCGTTTTCACTCATCATTCAGAAAGAGAACACGCCGACAAATCTTTAAGATTTGGCGTGACTCAATTAGTTATATTTGTTTTATATTTAAATAAGAAAAAAATTACAAATTAATATGAAAAAAAAATACAATAATATTCCCCACTAGGCAAGCAAGGGAATATAATTTAATGCACAGAAGTCTCAAAGTCCCATTTAATATTAACAGACATGGCGTATTCGATTAAAAAAGGAATTGAAATGAAAAGGCACAGGCGGCGCGGCGGATTGACAACATCCATGTGACCGAGTGGCGAGACACTAGACAATGAGTGTTTAGACCTGCCGAGTGAGCAAGCGAGGCAGTAAAGGGGTGCGGGAGAAGTGCGGAAGGGCAGCGGGAGGGTGAGCACTCGGCCAAGTAAACAGAAAGGGTGGCGAGTCACTGTCTCGCCGCTTTGCTCAGCCAAGCAGTCGCCGTAAGGTTTAGACGCGGCGGGTACTCGGCCGAGTGCACTGTCTCGCCCGTTTACTCAGTACGTGTGATCAAGGCATTAGTGACGACAGGCGTTTAAAACAATACAATAAAAAATTAAAGTCATAAATGAAACTTACTAAAAGACACCAATTATCATCATTATCGGGAATTTTAAAAGCTGTCAGGTCTTTTATGAGAGCACACGACAATATTTCAATGCTTGAATTAGTTACTGGTTTATCACTGGAAGTAGAAGAATCTGAAAAATCAATATAAACAATGTTCATCAAAAAAAAAATTGTTGCAGATAAATTTGATAATATTGGACAAAAAACAGTAATTATGAAGAAAAATAGAATTTACCCTCATTAAAATCCTCACAGCTAGTTATTGTTTCCTCACAGATCTGTGATACCTGAGGTGTTAATTTTTCTCTCAATGTAACTATGTGTTCTGAAGTGGCTAGTAATGTACAGCAAGGTGGTAAAGTCTGTTTGCTTTTGTCTATTTTTGGTCCTTCGAGTGCCTAAAGATAAAACAAAAAAAAAATATGGTAGGTATTTTTTGTAAGGTTTGTGTATTTACGTTGCGAAAGTTCATTATTATGAATTAAATAAACACAGTTCTCACAGAATCTCTTAATAATGTTACTTGCTCTCGACATTCAATAAAAAAAAAACTAACTTCTTTTTCTATATGTACCTATATTTATTAAGAAACTAGCTTTCCCAACACACGCTGTGCTGTGTTTCTTACTAAAAATATTAATTTTGAATTTCTAATTTATACAAAAATACGTTTAAAATATGTTTGAATGTTCCTCTGGCTTCCCAGGTTACGATGGTCATAAAAGATAGTATAATATGCATACAAACATATGCACGGTTTCTTTTATTTATTATGGTTATTTGCACTATTATTTCAGTAATCACTAAAACGAGTTTTTACCTATATTCTGAATCAGAATACTAAATTGTACCTTAACCCTTTATGATGCATTATTTTATTTTTTTTAAATCATAGGTTATAAATGCTGTAAATGGGGTAAGAAAACTAGGAAAAATAACAAAAAAAAAATATTTTTTATTTTTTAAGTATATATTTAGAAAAAAGTATATGTTGCCAATTGGCAACAACGCATCAAGTGTAGTAAAAGTTTGGAATTTCAAGTTGTGTGGAAAAATTTAAAACAATTATTATTTTTATTTAAACAAAGGCCAACACCGCATTTTTCACAAAGAGTCTTTGTAAAACCCTTACAGTTAGGGAACTTACATCTAATTTTCTTTTCAGAGCAAGCTGGCCAATGACCATATTGGTCACCTCTCACATCTTGTGGTGGTACATGTTGAGTTGGGCCCCTCTTCTTCTTTGCCTGTATTTCAGACTCCAACTGAGACTTCCTTTTGTTGGTTGTTTTCGTGCCTATTTTGCACAAAGTCTCCGCTATTTCTATTCTGAAATCGGCCGAATCCAAATGCTTCTCTTGTATGCCCAACTCCTTTCGAATTCTTCGGTAGAGTAGCCATGAATTACAGATGATTAGATCTAAAAAATGGTAGAAGAACCTCATAGGCCATCTTTTGCTCCTTAATTTTATTTTATAATGCCCCATCAAGCAGTCTAAAAGGTCCACTCCACCCATATATTTATTGTACTCAGAAATAACAAAAGGGCGATCAATTTCGATATATGCCTTGGTGGATTTGTCGTAACGACGCACACGAGATATTGGTAGCTTCCCTGCAAAATTAGACGCTAAGGTCACAACTTTGTTATCTCTCCAAGAAACTATGGATATATCAACACCATTGACATCACCCACATGTTCTTCTGACTCTCCACGAGGTTTCTTCTTGAAGTCTTTTTCACTCAAAAGTTTGCAATCTGGAATCCTGTTCCTACGTATCGTTCCTAAAGATAGTATACCTCTTTGTGCCAAATACTCAATTAGTGACAATGAGGTATAATAATTGTCAAAGAAAAGGCGATACGATTCGTTTGAAGGTATCATGCGAGCGAGCCTCATCACCACGTTAGAAGAAGCACCAAGATCGGGTTCGTTGCTCAAACATTTATTTTCCTGCCCACTATACACTTCAAATTTATGACAAAATCCACTTACTCCACTGAGGACAAATAGCTTATAGCCCCATTTGTTGGGCTTATCAGGCATATACTGCTTCAGTATATGCCTGGCTTTGGTAGAGCACATCTGCTCATCACATGACAAGTATTGCTCTAGAGGTACTTTGGAAAAACTCTGGTTTAGGCGTTCAATTATTGGCCTAATTTTAAATAGTCTGTCATGATCCGGATCAGTAGGAGGTAACAATTTGCTGTTGTCGTTAAAATGTAGAAGATTTCGAAGTCTTTCGAACCTTTTTTGAGACATTGTCTCAACAACTGGTGTAAAACCAATCTTCTCCGACCAATATTTTTTTACATTGGGCATATGCACCACGGACATATAATAAATTATTCCAATAAACTGTCGTATTTCAAGAGGTGATACTCCAATTGGCTTGTTAGTGTCCTTTTGAATACTGTATAAATTAGTCTGCTCTGCAATATAATTTATCAACTCATCAGATAAAAGGTATGAAAAAATCTGATATGGAGTATCTAGTTGTAGAATTTCTTCAGGTAATGATGTTTCCCCCCTAAATCTTAGCTGTTCTTCAGGTAGCTCCAAATTCTTCACTTTCCATGTTACATTTTTCTGAAAACCAATACACAACGAATTTATCTTTATTTATTCAGATTTATATTTTACGATACGAAAAAATAAAAATGTATAAAAATTACCTTGGATGGTTTGCGATTCACATTTGAACGATTTGTTGCTGAAGAGGATTCAGTTGATATGGCAGGAATCGGCTCAATCGATTCAGCAGAGGAAGGAGTAACGTCCACCTCTTGAGAAATATCTCCAGCAACTTCTTCTTCCAAAGTACCTTCGATATCATCAATATCAACCACATAATCAGGATCTCCTACGTCATCATCATCAGAATAATCAAGACCATCATCACTATCATACCAGCAGCTTACTAGCTTTTCGATTTCATCATCACCCAATGGTTTCATTTCAAATGAACTTCCTTACTGACGAAAAGATATCACAAATTATTTTTTTATGTTTTGACGCAATGTAGCCAATCTGCAACAAACCTAATTATTGAGATTTATCAAGCAAAAGTGTAAAAAAAATAAATCATTTCTAATAAAAAATAATCAAAAGATCAATACCTTTCGTATTTATATAAATATAGACACTTCCAACAATTTTTAATTCACAAAATAGCACTTTGAAAAATAGATCAACCGTCAACCACGAAACCGCGCGAATTTGTGACAACAATAAAAAAAAGTACCCACTTGCGCCACCAATGAATTATTTATGAACTAAAATTTAAACAAAAGGAATGTTGCTCTTTGACTACACGGCGCCAATGTGCACGAATTTATTGCGTATTTTAAATGAACGGGGAGAATCCGGTATGTAGAAAATCGGCAACAAGGCAGCGTAAAGGGTTAAGAGCCAAAATTTGGAAAATATAAATTTAAATTTGAAGACTTGATAGCCAAAGCTCTAACTTAAAGCACACTTACTTTTTTGTTGTGCTACGATACATATTAAAGGAACAACGTTTATATAAAAACAGTCATTTTCGAATGTCCGGCTCTTAATTAAAAAGTTATTATAATAATTTACTTTTAAGTACTTTTGGAATTAGTACTTACATATAATTTGCTATTTGTAATACAAGAAAATTACCTGAGCAGCGTGCATCAACAGAGCTTGTAGCCATTGAGAAGCTGTGTCATCATCCGGAGCAGCCATTTGGAGAGATTTGTTTGATTTGAGAGCAATTTCAAAACAGTGTGGTCGACCTTGGGAATCAGCACACCTACAAATGTAAAGACAAGTTATTATGTGTACACCAAAGAAATTTATGTACTGCTTACTAGAATGGCTATTCGCTATAGTATTCTAGCCGACTTAAATGAAACAATATAGCTGCCAGCTACATGAGTACCTACAACGGCTTCGGCGATTGGTTGTAATTTGACTGATTTTGATACTAAATATCTGAAAATTTTACTAGTTTCGAAACCAATCCTTATTTTCGGTACCTTTAGGCCTTTTTGGGTGGATTTCTCTGATTTTGTTAATTATCTGATATTCCCTTTATTACTTCTATAAAATAAAAGAATTAACTCAAAAATGTATTTTGTGGATTCAAGCATAGGTACTAATTGACACATATTGGTAAGCTGGTTAAATATTGGAAAACTAAAATCACTCAAGGTGGAGGTCTATAATTTTATAATGTTGTCGGCGCATTAAATAAACATAGGCAATTGGAACATCAACCGCACACTTTCTGTCCCATCTGACTTACTGGACACAAATCTGCCGTGCTAAGCTAAATGGCGGTATCTAAAAAAAAACATTTTTTTGTTTTTTATCGCTTCCGATAGCTGACACCAGTCTGTATCTATTTGACTAAACCAAAAATTCATATCTCACATAAAACATAGAAAAAAACACTTAAGAATATATTTTGTATCTCAAGTTTACCCTAAATTTTGAAGAAGTTTAGCCGTATGCTATTTTTGTGAAGCTAAAGAGCCGTATGTTAAAGATACATGAAAAAGGCTTAGGAAATAGGGATCGTAACACAAACATAATTACTAAGGTAAAAGGCAGTAATTAAGTTTGTGTTCCGAAGGATTTTGGAGTTGCCGCCTCGATGCATCGTATTTTTTTACAAAAGACATTTTTAAAATGTATTTGGCTTCCTGAGATATCGCTTTATAATGAAATCACACGTACCTGGTTACACTGGATCAGGAGATACTGCGTAGTTTATTTGTTTTATTATCATTAGCATGTTATTATATTTTATTAAGTTAAGTGTATATATATATATATATATATATATTAAGTTGTCAATTGTTTCTGTATGTTTAAAAATTATCTGATGTAAAAGGCTCTTAAGCCGTTGAAATCTTGAATAAATAAATAAGTTTTACCTAAGCATTAAAATTTAATTATCTCATAGTTTTTATTTATCGACAATTATTGTTTTCTCTCTCGACACTCTTCAGTTTGTCTTTATATTCTGCAAATTTAACAATTTATTTTGATTACCGGAGATATATCCACAGTTGTACAGGAAAGTGGACGTTAATTGTTTACAAGTAAGGGTTAAATTAGTCTAAAAATATATTTGGTACTTGGGTATTATTTGTCTATTAACTTTTACGATTAACCTACTCACTGTGTTGTTATTTGAAGATTTTTGTCTAGCTGTATGTTCTACCGGAAAAAAAATATCAAGATTAAGAAAATGACTCTAGACGACTTTTATGAAAGGCATGACTACACGACACAATACAAGCTTTCTCGACTTTCACCGCGCCCTTATATCAATGATATTGTGCAAGTCGAAGTAAACAGATGCAGATACGATTTGATCTATAAAGCAAGGTTCGAAAATGATTTTATAACAGCCAGTATCGTCGGATGTAAAATTATAAAAGAAAATGTTTTGCCACCCCCAAAAAAGAAAACTAACCCGATCGAAATTTCAAAGGCAAAAAGATGGTATTCTGAAATCACTCCAAACCCTATAAGACCTGAAAACAGATTGAGTTTTTGGGGAGAACTCGCAACTTTTGAGGATTTTTTTTGTTCGAATTAAACATCCTATCATTTTATAATTCATCATAATTTTAATAAAAAACACAACTTTGCAAAGTATCACTTTTATTTTTTATAAAAACCAAAATATTTTCAACCACAATGTGGCCATCTTCAGTGGTGATTTAAATTAAACTGATGTATTGTGTCGCGTCACTAGTGTGTTGTTGTGGGTGTGTCTGTATGTTGGGGGTGGGGAGGTGAAGTGTTGGTTGTGTGTGTGAGGGGGTGAGAAGGTATGATTGTGTGCGTGTCCTGTACGAATAATTTGAGTATAGGTGACAGATTTGGAATTTGATTGTTAATTACGTGTTCTTTGTGTCTATGTATTTCTAATGTTTCTAGTAGGTTCATTTTATGGTTTTTGTGATTGTATATGTGTAAGTACTGTGTGTTTTCTCTGTCAATGTTGTGTCCTGTCTCTCTACAGTGATCCGCCATTTCTGAATTGATTGTGAAATTTTTTATAGCTTTGTGATGTTCATTAATTCTTGTTTCGAATTGTCGTCCTGTTTGTCCAATGTAACATATGTCGCAGTTCTTACAGTTTATCTTGTATATGCCTGATTTTTTGTTTATGTCTGTTTTTCGTTTATAGTTGCATAGTCGTTTTTTTAAAGAGTTATTCGTGTAGAATGCTGGTCTAAAGTGTTGGTTTTTGTGTTTTGATGTAATTTCGTCACTTATGTTGTCTATGTATAGTATTCTTCTCCATTTGTCGTCGTTGTTGTGAAAGTGTATCTTGGGGTAAATGTAATAGTGTATTAGTTTGTTCTTATGTTTTTTGTTTAGTAGTCGTATAATTATGTTTGGGTGGTATCCGTTGTTATTAGCTATATTTATGATAGTGTTGATTTCCGTCTGGTAGTTTTCTTTTGTGAGTGGCATTGTCAATAATCTGTGTATCATGGAATTAAAACCTGCCATTTTTTGTGAGTATGGGTGATGTGAATTTGAATGAATTATTGTATCTGTATATGTTGGTTTTCGGTAGATTTTGAATGTAAATTGGTTCTCGATTATTGATATGTTAATGTCCATGTAGTTGAGTGAGCTGTTATCTTCTTTTTCCAT
Source organism: Mystacides longicornis (assembly GCA_963576905.1). Taxonomy (NCBI): domain Eukaryota; kingdom Metazoa; phylum Arthropoda; class Insecta; order Trichoptera; family Leptoceridae; genus Mystacides; species Mystacides longicornis. The sequence continues at coordinate 13,675,898 of OY756429.1, read as the reverse complement.
TGTGAATAATTGTATGTGTTTGTCTATGGAATTGAGGTATGTCAAAAACTGATCTAATTGTCTGTGTGTCCCTTCCCATGTACAGAAAATATCATCCACGTACCTATTGTAATTGGTCATATGTTTCAACAGTACATGTTTAGATGCAAAAAGTTTGGTCTCAAAATCGTCCATATAAATGTCTGCTAATAATGGGGATAAACTGCTTCCCATTGGAAGGCCGTTCGTCTGTGTGTATAGTTTATTGTCAAATTCGAAATAATTCTGTCTTATACATGTTGTGATGATTTCTATTGTTTGGTCTTTAATGTTGTTGTCTATGTCTAGTTTGTCAAGTATTTGTTCAGTCAATTTTAGTGTCGTTTCCGTCGGTATGTTGGTGAATAAACTCTTCACATCGAAAGAGACAAGGATACATTTTTTAGGCGGTGTTGTGTTGTGTAGTTTTTGTGCTAATTCTGTTGAGTTTTTTATTGTGTATCGTGGTTTAAAGTTAGTGATGTTATTGAAAAAAATATTTATAAATTGACTTAATTTGTGTGTTGGTGAATCAATGCATGATGTAACTGGTCTCGCTGGATTGTTCTCTTTGTGAAGTTTGATGAGGGCGTATAGCTGTGGTGGTGTTGGGTTCATTGTAATTAAATTCCTTTTCTGGTGTTGTTGTATTATGTTGGATTATGTTGGTGTTGTTGTATTATGTTGTTACTGTCATTAAAAATATATTTTAATAAAACGTGTTTAAAGTGCGAAGTGTGGCCCAAATATACGGCAATAGTGTGTAACAATAAATCTCGTTCTGCCCAGGAAGCAATCATTAGTGCATCATTATGGAAAAGTACCACAAAGTTCATAAAAATACTTTAAATAAATCATCATAATTTGTTTTTATTATATTAAAATTATTTAAAAAAAATAAATCGGCCTTATTTTCAAAATAGAACTATAAATTTTTCACCAAACTAAATTTAATATTTCCATTTTTGTATAGAAAATTGCATACTAAGCCTAAGATTAAAAGCGTTAACTCAGTTTTTAAATCAAAATATTTTAAGTAAAATGGCGGTATCTCATAAAAAACACTGAAATACATAATGTAGTGATATTTTGTTTACACTTTTAATAAATAGACATGAAATAGTGTTAAAAGCAATAAATATATATACAATTTTTTTATCAAAAGTTATTGCGAAAATGATTTTTACAAAATATCAATTATCTCGAAAGTAGGTTTTGTTGAGATAACGCCTTTTGGCTTAGGACGGCAGAAATGTAACGTGAATTTTCTTCAAAATAATCATTCTATACTTTTTTAGTAAAAGAACTCTTTGGTGTACACTATGACTAAACATGTAACCTTTTGTAATAAAAAGGGATAAAATACCTTCTGACGCCTAGCACACCTTCCAACAATATAGAACAGGGAAGACTGGTTGAAGAATAAGGCTCACTTGGTGGAGTAGTACAGCCATAAGACAAGACACCAGACCTATAAAACAATACATGATTTATAACATAAGAGTAAGAATAGTTATTTTTTTATGTATATTGAGTTTTAACAATAGCTAAAAGATGAAGAGATTATTGAAATTGGACGTTAATAATAATTAGAATTCTTACTTCAGTAAGAAGAAACTTGGACGCCAATATTTTTGTTTCTCTGTCCGGAACATTAAGAACCCTTCAAGTGGTGGAAACGGACTTGCTGGACGACCTGTATAGCAAGAACTGGGGGAACTGCTTCCAACCATCCCATAGTATGCGCACTGTTCAAACTGAAATAATAAAAGCATTTTATCCTTAATCTAATCAAGAAATAATAGAAGCATATACGTATAGGTACTTATAATAATTTATTACCTTGCTGACAGATGTAATAGAAGTCAAAACTTTCAACATAGTTTTACGATCTTTCCAAATTATACCCGGAATGTTTCCTTTAATTTTTTCTACTCCATTGTACATGTGAAAATTTCTTGAGCTCCACTCCAATGAAGAAACCAATCGATGACACAGATATCTGTCACCAGTTATGAGTATACAACGACATACACCATAAATGTCATATATCTTAACATACTGACTATCGGGTCCAATCTGTCAAAAAAAAACTTGAAATACTAAAAAAATTTCTACAAACAGTAAGATTTTAAGATCATCGTACTAGTGAATTTTTACTAACCACAATAGTGTCCAGTTGCTCATGTGTTAAGAAACATATGATATTGTAAGATAAATTGGTGGAGTTGAGGTCTGCTACATAAAGAGCTCTATCTGTAATAAAAACCAAAAGAGGGATCCATTTTCCCGTTTCTTGGCAATACGCTGATCTTACTTTGAGCATCTACAATAATCAAAATAAAAAATCAGTTTAAAAGTAGGTACTCAATATGTCATATTAAATGAGTAACGATAAAAGTATAGGTATTTTACTGAATTTACCCTGTGCAAAACTTCTGAGGAGTGTGTGAATATTTCCAATTTCAGTTTTTCACTGCATTCGATCGCAAAATTTTCCTCAAAACTGTCAAAGTAAGATGGTTCATCAGCTGTCATTAATTTTACAGATATTCTTTTATTTTCGGCAACTTCTTTCTCTATTAAATAATCAATGTACTTGGCAGACTTCTTGAAGTTTGGACAAACCTTTGCATCTTTTGGGTAACATATACTAGGAAATTTAACAGATTCTTGTTGGAGCTTTTTTTGAAAAAACTCATTTTTCTGCAACTTTGTTTCTTGTGCTTTCTTTTGACCAACACTTTTTAGAAAACGATTTAACAATGAAGATTTGCGGTTGAATGATTTGGAATTATAGTCAAATCCATCTAATAATTCCAAGGTTTCATCCATATCACTTTCGTTTATTGTGTCCTGCAAGCTACTCGTCTCAAAATTACTGTCGCTGGTACAGCGTACAGTTTCTGCTTGTTTAATATTTTTTTCATATCTCATTACATTTTTTTGTTTTAAGGGTGAAGACAAATGCTTTGCAACACCGCTCTTCTTTTCATTTTGATCGATGATTTTGTTTGATTTAGATTTTGCTGTGTCACAGTTTCCACTGCAGGTGTTATCAGAATCTAAACTTTCTGATATTGCCTTTGAATCATACATTTCGTCATTAATCTCACTTACAGTTGGAAGATTATGCTTTGGTGATTCTTTAACCACATTTGTCAATCCCTTGGGGATATTAACAACTCCAAGAGGTACATTCATTTCACCTATTGGAGTAAAAGTGTCTTTAGTGGTATCAAATGTGGTCTGAAATGTGTCATATTCATAGGAATATGAAACGCCTTTGTGTTCATATACTGTACTTTCCCCATTTATAATATATTTGTTGCGTATGTCGTCTGATACATTTGTTTGATTGAGGGTACTTAAATTTATGCTTTTTTGTGACTTCCAATCCATAAATGTTTTTGTGCTATTTGCTTTCATGTCTAAGGTGAGATTTTCTTTTGAAATATCCAACTTATTATTACCACGAATATTTGTATCAACACATTTAGTTTCTTTAGTGGCAACATTATGTTTCTCAGAAGTTTGTGGAACTTCATCATTTTCTTGCTTGTGACTTAAATTTTTGCTGTAGCCATCCCCCCTGACTCTGATTTCATTATTGATATTGTATGGCAATATTTCATAATTATTGTCATAGCTTTTAGAAAGGTTTTGATATTTCGGACTAGGATAATCATCAGCTGGTAAAACTTCCATTACACTTTGACAGTCTTCAGATCCTTCAGGAACACCTCTTTCCGCAATAGCCAAACCAAAATTCATCGTTTTATAAATATTTTTTAAAGATCCGAATATGGATTTTGTGTCCAAGAGGCTTCTCACCCCTTTCATAGCTTTTGAATCATGCTCTTCTATAATATTAGTGGAAATATAACGTTTCTTCTTCAAGGAAGATTTCTTTAAACAACTGGCACGTGGTAATATTTCACTCATTTGCAGTTGGTCCTCACTTTCAGAAAAACCAGGATGGTGGGTGATATCTGCATCAGAAAAGTACATTGTACGAATCATTGGTCTTTGCAGTCCATTTTCTATACAATCACAAGAGAAGGATTTTTGGGTATTTTCAGACTTGCGGTTTTCAGAATTGTACTTAACATTACTGTCCGAATTGCATGAAAGTGTTTGACTGGAAGATGTTTCGGACTCAGAACTTAAATTTGAATCTGAACTGTTACAACTGCATATGTATAGTTGCCGAGAGTCACTTGGGGAATCGCCATTAACTTTATCTTTAGTGCATTTATAATGGTTTTGCTTCCCAACATAAGTTCCAGCATCATCATCATCATACTCGTAAACACCGCTTTTGTCTAATATACCCGATACATCTGTTCTACCATAGGTTAAGACATCTGACCTTGTATTACGCCCGAGAGTATACATTTGCTTTTCATAATAGTTATTGTCTCCTACAGTGCACCAAGAGTTACGAATTTGTGAAAGGCTTTGCTTCTTGAAGGAATTACTCAGTTGACTTATAGACCCTTCGGGTTTGTACATAATGAAACCATGTTCAATATGGATGTTATCTGTTTTGGTGTTGTTGAGAATATCTTCATGAAATGAGACACGTTTTTTAGGTTGAGATTGGTTGGATTTCTTGCTACATTTTCTGCGATAAACAATATCATCGGATGCTGATTTCATGGCTTCTGACATTTTAGGTTTGGCTCCTGAGTTATCAACAATATCAGAATCTGATACATCTAGAGAGTGTGTTTTCTGTAGAATACGTTTGTGTTCATTTTTTTCTTTGGAAGTTGCAACAATATCGGGAAGATTGGGTAGTTCAGAATTGTGAATAGAATCAATCATATTTATATCTTGGGTTGATGGTGTAACATTTTGGTTTTCAATGTCACTTTGTGTCATTATGTCTTCTAAATCTTGTAAACGACGAAGATTCAATCCCATTTTTCCTTTTTCATCAAGCTGTATAGTTTTATGTTCATCTGTGAGGTTATCACTAACTAATTCTTCTGCCCCCACAAGACTTAGAGACATCCCAGGTAAATATTCACTGGTCAGCTCTGATGTTTCACTATCAAGGCACAGCACACCAGAATCACCCGGAGTTTCAGCTAAAGAACTTGTGATACTTGACACCATTGTAGATTGTGTCTGTAGTTGAAGTTCTCCAAGATTATTCACAGATGTAAGCACAGGTTTTGGTGTACATTCAAAGGCTATTATATCTGGACTGTGAGCCTTGGCAGTTACATCATCAAACAACTCATGTTGGTCATCCTTAAATGTACTGGTCACGGGATTATGTTGCTGTGATACACATTGAGAAGCACCAATAAGTGATTCCCTCGTACATTTTGCAAACTTTGATTCAAAATAGTTTTCATCCACAGATGGTTCCGAAGATTTGCATGGCGACTCCATCTAAAATAAATTTACGAAATATTAATAATAACACAGCGAAAAAACATTGAGTAACTTATAAAAACCTATTAATCATGTTGTAGCCATAATAATTATTGTGTATGAGTAAGTGCGTACTTCTTGCAAATTATTGATTTTAGTTTCCATTTTATTTGCTATAGAAAATTAATATAAAAGCTTATCCAAAACACAGAGTAAAACGACTAATCAATTGATTATCACTTTAAACGTTTAATAATAAAAGTAACATAAAAATATCTTATCGCTAAATACATCGTTGATTTTAAAATCAATAACAAACAAGGTACAATGGAGGAAGAGAACATATTCATGAGTACAGAATATAAACACAATACTTCAAACTTACCTCTGAACAGCGCAATATTTGCGTGTTACCCAATATTTAATGTAATTTACATATTGAAAGCAACTTTAACGCAATATGAAAATAGATGCAAAGAGTGACATACTTAATATTCGCGATAAATGCGATTTTTATTCAACAATTCATCGGTAAAACACGCAGTACGACACTACAGTATTGACCATTGACAAGTACGTGCAAAATGACGTAGGAAACTGGAAAATAGGTAGGTACCTACTTTCGACTTATTTTTGTCTTGACGAACGTTTCCCGAACACACTCGTGTAGCGTTCGTGTGATATTTTTGTATTCGGCTACAAGACGACGTGATCCGATTGGATCTCATCTTAACGATTTATACCGAATGCCGCTGGGATGAAATTATTGACAGTGCTCGTTTTGGAACGAAATTCAAAATAATGAGTAATTTTTTATGGCGCAAAGAAAATGAATACTAAATTCAACAGTAATGCTCTACAATATAGTAAAAACCGATCAGGCAAATTTGAAGATGGAAAATTCCCTATAATTTCGAACTTTTTGATTCTTTTATTTTCAAAAGCTGGAAATTTGTTGTTAGGTTCACAAATCTAAATGCTAACATACTTATAAATGGGAGAAATCTTTAACAAGTATTATTCAGCTTTAACTATACTAAACTTACCTTAAACATAAAAAGAAGTAGGTACCTATTTTTATTCGGCAGATAAGTATTATTTTTTAAACGTTTGGTCAAAGTTAAATTGGTGATTTTATTCATAATTCGTTTATAGCCAAAATCTTCATCTTGGATTTGTAGAATGTAAATGTATTCTTCTTCTTCTTCGCCCTCGCATTTATCCCATTATTTGGGGTCGGCTCTCCTTGTCCTGTTGCGCCAAGATTGTCTATCCAACGCCATCTCTGACTCCACTTCGCATTCCTTGAGGACCCTCTTGATGTTCAACAACCATGTGGCGGGTGGTCTACCTGGTCTCCTGGCTGGAGAATCAATATAAACGTATTTTTAAAGGAATTATTTAAATCAAATGCCAAACGAATGATTGAGGTCGGACTCTATAGAGTATCCTAGGATATAATGGACGTAATAATGACGTTTTTTGTATTATGGGCATTGGGCACAAAGAGGGAAAGATGTTGACTTAAACATGAAGACAATTATTATTTATTCATATTTTTGGGACATATCAAAGAGTACAGTGTAAGCCGAAAGACGAAAAGGCCAAATACTTTAAAAAATGTTGTTACAACTTTAATGGTAAAACTGTTTATCTTTAGAAAAACAGTGCACCCAGGGCCGTCGCGTGGGTGGGGCGACCGAGGCGGTCGCCTTGGGCGCCGCGATTCGAGGGGCGCCGCCGTGGGCAAAACAAATCTATTTTGCTTGTAGTACAGTCCAGGGATTCACATGCGAACTCATAGCTGAGAAAAGCCAAAGGAATGCAATATTTGCTATAAAAAGTTTAATCAATTTTTAAATTTAAATCTTAAAAAAACCCTAACTAAATTTTATTTTCATTGCAACCGAGCAAGCAACAGGAAATTTTTGGCTAAGAGACGTCGCCAATCTAGGGAAAGAGCGACTTCATAGCGGAGAAAAGCCATACGAATGCAATATTTTCAATAAAAAGTTTAATAAACACCCATATGCTAAATCATCGCGGAGAGAAGCTAGACTAGAATCTGTTTAAATGAGCCTGACTAACGGAAACAACGACGAAAAGCAAGACGGGTATCAGATAGTTTAAAATATTTAGTATAAAATACGAGTTTTATAGGGGGGGGGGGGGGTACTGATTATGATCATCCTGAACCAAAACTGGAATGAACAGAATTAGGAGGTTTATGGGAGGGGGGGGGGGGCGCTGAGTATGATTATCCCGAACCAAAACTGGAGTGAACAAAATTACGAGCTTTATAGGGGGGGGGGGGGGCGCAGATTAAAGCCTCGCCTTGGGCGCCTGAAAACCACGCGACGGCCCTGAGTGCACCTAATAGGTATACCTAATAATATTGTGAACGTGAGTTATGGATGTTTCCACTAATTTTTACGCAATTTATATTTTGATCGGTGTGGGAAAAATCTTTATTCCTCTCTTGCTTTTTTAGCCGGATTGCTTGAGATTTTTGTGTGAAACGAATTTCAGAGATTTCTTTATATATTATTAACCTTTTAACAACCTTTTCTAAGCTAGTATGCTACTTTAGTTTTAAAGGGTTGGTAAGCTATACATAACCAATTAACGTATATACAATAAAATAGATTCGGAAACATCGATAACGTAAGAAAGAGAAAAATATCTTAATAAGCTATTAGGTATATATAATTGAAAATAGTTACCAAAAATAAACCCTGCACTTATAAATTATAAGGATTAACGGGCCCAAAACTATAGTTCAATGTGTCATTGACCTTCCTCAACAAATTGGATTTATTTCATTAATAATATTATTTTCGTTATAATAATTATAGAGCTATTATAATAATATGAACATTTTATATAGGTAAGTATGTAATAATTAATCATACTGTCATAATTATTCAAATCATAGATTACCTACGTACGATGATTTTTAGTAAAAAAAGTAAAAAAAGGCGCGTAATTTTATTGTTTATCCTCGATGCAGGTAAGAACGCGGGAGCCAATAGGCGCACGAGAATCTGACACTAAATACTCACAAAACCCACGGCGTAAGTATAGTGTTTTAATTTGCCATTCAATATTCAGCTTTATTGCATTTTACTAGTGGAATAACTTTGTCGGTGAGGCTGTTAGGTTAGTTTAGTAGTTGTGTGCGTTCTGTATGAGGTTGGCGGCGTTGACGACTATGATGGCCATTTATTGTTTGTTGGTGTATAATAACTGATGGCTACGACTGTTGTCATGCGTGTTTTATATCGAGAATTAATAAGTCGTTGTGAATTTTATAATTAATAAAGCAGTGTTATATAAACAATATTTTATTCGTGATGAAATTCTGTTTTTGATTTGTTTACTTCCATTCGGCTTTAAAGTTTGCTACCTAACTAAATAATATGCAGCGCAAAATAAAAAGATTTACTAAGAAAACATGAACATTATGATGAACGAATTAAATATGGAGAATTTTGGAAAATATTTATTGAAAAGTTACCTAGCAAAAACGTGTATGGAAATCACCTACAAAGGCTGGGATACCCATAGTAAACAACTGGATTTATACATTTATGGTCAAGGTGAGTGTACAGATTTTATTATAATAGTTGTCTGAGGCGCATCACGATTCTCTTGTAATAAAAAGTATGTTTGACATATTACCCATTATTTTAAAAAGCACTGTTTTAAGGGCATAGAAAATATACACGCATACTTACTACTTCCACTACTTTATTTTACAAACACCAATGCTTGCCATAAATATGTATGCGTTCCGACTTTCGCCTCACTTTCTAATTTGCTCTTGAGTTCATTGATTCGTTTTGTTTATACAACATAGTATCGTGATCAAATACAGATTAAAACGTTATTAAATTTTGCCATGGAGGCGTTTAATTTATTTCGCGAATTTTTAGCGTACCTTCGATTTGTGTCAACCGACGTAGTAATCTATGTAGGATGTAGAGCACAGAGAACATCTGCAGGTATCGTTTTAAGTGAAGAAACCGATGAGAGATGAGCCTTATCAAGTCGTTTAGAATATAGGCATCTTTCAAGCAAGTCCTCCAAAAAGAGTATAAAACCTTGTTTCTAAATTAGGTATATTAAATCTACTAACTTTTTGATAAAAGCCCTGTCATTCGATGCAAGATTCTGTTGCGTTTTGTCGTTCCAAAGAAAGCTTTTCTAGTTGTATTAATACTGTAATTGTGCCCTTGTAAAATATGTTGGGCATAAGTAGTCTCTTTACTATACAAACAAATACTGGTCAAGCCGCTTTTGAGGCACGTTTTGTCAATAAATGTCAACCTGTTGTCATCACCAGATTCATAACTTTGGCTAAGAGTCTCAGTTTGTCCAAGAGTCTCAGATAAATGTAACCCATCAATTTGCGTATTTTTATGCAGATTATAGATTTGTGGATAGATCAGACCTGTATGCAATAATAATTTATCCAAGTAATTTACTGATGATTTTATGAATATCGCAATTCCTGGAAAACGAGTATAAAGCACCAACATTTCAGTCATTTTTTTGGTAATTCCATGTTGTATTATAGACTCTCCAATGTCGTCTTTTGATCATTATATTATTGCATGGTGTTCAATTTTTGAATAGACACCGGATGTGTCAAAAGCATTCTGTCGAAGCCCTTAGTTAAATCGAAAAAAATAAAAATTCTCATTCACTGTGTGATAGACGCTTGCCATTGCAGCATGGAGATATCTTTGTTTTTGTGACATGTTTTATTGGTTGTGCGTGTTTTTGGTATTTAAAATAAAGCAAAAGTCTTGTCAATAAACAGGTCGAAGAACAATTGAATCAAAACGCAGACACGGTTTGCGAGTCTCGAATGAGCCTGATGCGAGACCATTGTTGAGTAGTGGTACCTACTTACCTACTTCTGTTTTATTTTATCACGAGGGTGTACTCTGTATACAGCTTGGCAAGTATTTTGTTTGTGCCAACAAAGCATCCGACATGAATCTTCATGGCTTTCCGAGTAGAATGATTTGCGTTAAAATATGCAATCCACTGAACTGACAATGTTTCTCCGTCGAGAATCCGTGATGTGTTTCTGCAATAATGTGCCCATAACTGGAAGTTGTTGGGCTTAATCTAGAATTTGCCTCTTTTGGTAATAAGAGAAATGCTTCTGTCTCATATATAGTTATTGATCAACAAGATATCAGGGTAGCTTTACGTCTTCCATTTAGTATTGTTTGTTTGTAGTAGTGTTTTTCAAATGGTAGTGGAGGGGCACATGGCTAAAGATTTAAAAGAAAATTGGTCAAAGAGGATCGAAACCTGGAAACCATGAACGACTACCAGGAGCGTAGAAAGACCACAAATACGCTAGAGAGACGATTTCGTTAAATACGTTGGTGGTAATTGGGTCCAGAAAACCCAAGATAGAGCGGCTTGGAAGGAGATGGAGGAGGACTAGGAGTAGAAGGGAATAGACTGATGAGAGAAGAGAAAAATCGCCTTAATATGAGTGATACAATCTTGAAATCTGTAGTGCATATTGGTTAATATATATATATATAGATTTTATATAAAAAATGAATCTGTGCTCACTCAAAGTGAACACAAATACACTCTTTGACTTTTTCACAGTAAGCTACTTAAAGCTTGTGTCGTGGAAGAGGAAGAATATTCATAATGAAAGCAAACCCGTTAATCAGCCAACTTCTGAGGCTTGGGCCGTAGCTATAAATATAGTTAGTGACCATAAAAAGGTTTCTTTTTCAGACTTATAATACCTAGTTGTTAACATATGAATTAAAAAAACCGCGTACCTGCATGTCTGTGGATGTTCAATAATTTTTGTTCCGATTTTCTACAGAATGTCCTTTTTATGCTACCATTCATAGGATTGTGGTACAAAAGTTTGCCTTCTATTATCGCCTCTAGGTCCCTCCGCTCCGCTTCCTCCCAGGTCAGTCTAATACTAGCAGGACCGCGGTATAGGATCATACAATGGTAAGGCACGGTCTTTTTTTTTTAGTTCCACCCTGTTGAAAAATAAGCTGGCATGACCTACGCTTTCGGAAGACGGAAATATACCCCATCTGTAATTGAGGATGACCGAGGTAGCGGAGGACTCTAATCTTCTTTCTTCTTATTCGTTACAAAGTCATACCAGCTGATTTCCAAAAAAATCAGCCTTGAGAAGCATCCTTTGTTGATCCTTTGTCAAACGCCAGGGCTCACAGCCGTATAACAAAATTGGCATTATACACGCGTTCAATAGGGATTCTTCTTCTGCTTTGAAACGCGGCAATCCAGTCTCGGGAGAGTGATCAATTTCAATAGGGATTAACGGAACGATAAATCGATCGTTTGAAGTGGTTAAGACGTTTGATTCGGTTTTCACGTACGGTGATTGATTCAAACTTACTCTTTCGCAATGCTTTACAATGTGTTTAATATGTTGATAGAGTATTATTTGTGTTCACTTTTGTTGATACCATCTGTCTCATTTATTAACACATTCTACACCGGCATTCCCAAATTGAACTTCTCTCTTACGTACCTACGTATAGAGATGTTGGCCAAATTGTTACAATTTCTTTTTCATAGTTGAACGGTTCACTGTGGCTCAACGCACCGTCACACTTGTTGACTTTTCTTTGTTTCTGTTCTATCAAATATATCCAGAAAGTGAAAGCGTATTTCAATTGTTTCATTTTGAATTATTGGGTTGCACGATTGTGGAAATATATTATTACCTACTACATTTTACTACACCGCGATCTACGTATTCACAAATATAAATATAATGTAGTAAACTTACAGTAAAACAACTGAATTCAATAAAAAAAATTGAGTTGTATGAAAAACTTATGCATTTGACTTGAATACAAGGTACTCTTGATGATGAAAGTTTAGGAAGTATGATTGACCAACGTGTTAAATATATAAAGAAAATACGTTTCGAAATGGTTGGTAGTCCAGCGGTTATGACGCTGGCTTTCGAACTGTTTCGTGCGGAGGTTGTGGGTTCGAACTCAGGTGCCAATCATCTTCCTCTTTTACGACACAAGCTTCAAAGAGATTACTGTGAAAGAGTCAAAGGTTGAATTTGTGTCACTCTGAGTTAGCACAGATTCATTTTCTTAAAAATAGATTATATTGTATTATATGACCTCATACCATACTGAATCTATCCCAGTGGCTGGAGGACGCAGTAAAAAAGAAGACTCGTGAACACGACCCTCGGATATACGAAACACGACGAAGGGACGTAAATTAAACACTTCAGAGAGATAATCAGTATCTAATCAATAAATCACGGACTGTGTTAATGTCTTGTGAATCATGCTTCTTCTGTGGTCGAAATCTAGGATTATTAATTAGTCTTCCTTTCCATCTTGTCATATCCATTTTTAAAAACACGGCCTGTAGGTAGGCACTCTTGATGTGGTCGTCGCCGAAAGTGGGGATAACCTAAACTCTAGTCTAAAGGGAATAACCCATCGGTCATCCTCTCAATGTTGGTATATGTAGGTATGTAGAAGAACTTCATTTCGTATCGGGTATCCTATCCATCTTGCACGTATTTCGGACAGGGTATAGAGTAGATGATTCATTGAAGTAGGTACCTCTTCTATATGGTCCCTCAGGATATGCATAGCTAGACAATAAGGATCTTAAAAGCTCCTAGTCTCCGTTTGCCGGTTGTTATAGGAGGCCATCATGGAAAACGTTGAAGCATGCATCTTGGTGGGTTTACGGGCTCGTCGAGACCTAGGTTGGAGACTCAGTCTAAACTCCTCACGCTCTTGAATCAGCCTTACCTATCAATGATGCCACACACGGTTTTCCAAACAACTGTCTTAGATTTCTGTGCCAAGAGATTCTTCCACCCCGTACCCCTTCTTCCCCCAGTTTTCCCTGAATTAAGAAATGTAGGAGGGAGTTTTTATATCAGTGTTGTTGAGAAATGCTAAAAAATACAAAATCAATACAAACGCAATTTTTTTTGCGAAATTCTTATTGTTAGTTAGTAGAAAGTGAATTTGTTCATAATTATATTTTCTTCTCTACGTTTGGGTAAATATTGGGCAGCCATTGTACAAAACCTACGTCGGAATGTGTGACAATATAAGGTGCTGGGCAATAAATCAAAACAAAATGACTCATTTGTAGGTAATTATTTTGGAACAATGAGAATAATCGAATCACCCGAGTAAGTCGTATGTTTTTGTTGATAGTGTAAGGTTGAGGAGTGTTATATTATTTTAGGGTTGCCAAACAAACCCTATGGATTTGTTTTCTCGGAGGGGGCGGTGGCAATATAATACATCTACCACGTTTTAAAACAGGGTCTGCGCATGCGACATAACGCTATTTTCCTCCCCTACTACATTTTGGTAGCGCTCAGTCAAACTCGAAAACAGCTCGGATAGACCTGTTTATCTATTTTTACAGCTCATTATTTCAAGTGACGAATTTCACCTTGTAAACACTGCAAATTCACATGTGAGTAGCCTCTGTTTTATTGTAATTTTCACTATTATTTTGACATACCATATTTTCAAATCTATTTTTCGTAAACATTTCATACATTAGGAACACCGATAATGTGCTGAAAGTCGGTAATATTAAGAAATGGGGACACGGTAGTTTGTTCATGAAAGCATTTTCGTTCCGTGTTACAAATTCATCTTCTCATAATACTCAGTATACTTACTGTAATTTTTATTGAAGTAAATAAGGTAGCATTGACGTTTATTTTTCACACATTTTTATAAATACTGATAATATGAATTGTTTCTACCTGTACGTGTACCTATACTGTGCGGGATGACCTATGCTCAAACCCATGCAATGCCAACAACGTTCCAACATTTTATTAGATGCGTTTTTTATTGATAAAATGTGGATGTGTTAGTCATATGAGTGTTTAACGCTATCAATTTTGTATTTTTATATTTAGTACCTTTAGTATAATGCAGTTGTACGCTTAAAACCAACATACCTAATATAAAATTCGTTGCACTTGTACGTAAATAAGTTTAAATATTAAGAAGGTTCCTGTTTGAGCTATGTTGACCTTTTTGAAATTTGTGGGATTTGCTTGGAATACATTTGTAAAGGCCAGATGGCATGCAGCCAAGTGAGGCCATGAACTCAGTTACATCCACCTGGACAAGATTTCACAACAGTGTATTATTATTGTCCTTACTTATTATGTCTTCTTTTATAAAAAAAAATGATTTCAGTAATTGAAATCAGATGTGAGCTTTGGTGATTGCTTAGATGGCGCAGTTAGTTGAGTAGGGCGTGGAGTAATATTTTTACTGCATTTTTCGGTCTTATGCGAGTTCAAATATACCTAGTATACGCGATATCAGTTCATGAACTAGATTATTAGATAAAGAATCCATGAATGGATGAATTAAGATTTTTTTAAATTCAGTATATAATTGTACTCTTTTTCTGTGTTTCTCTAGTACAAATCTAGTACAAATTTTATCTAACTTTCTGATTAGATAGACAGTTGAAACTTTTGCAAAAGGTCAAAACACGATGAAAGTGCATTATTTTAACGTTAAGTTAATTTAAAAAGAATAAGACATAACTACAGATCTATAGAATGAGGAACCTTATGCACAGGGATTGCCTTTTGAATGGTGTATCTGAGACCTCTACATATGCCAATTTTTTACAAGATTTTTTCTTTAAGAGACTTTAACAAGAGAATAACATCATTCGTAAAAAGTAGGTAGATACTAGAGGCAATATAATAATAATAATAACTTTCTTTATTCATAGATAATAGCATTACAATAATTTTTACAAGTATTTGAATCCACCTAACTGAGCAAAGCCCGTACCATTCAAGGTAGACCTGTAGCAACTATTTTTATTTATTTAAGTTTTAGCGAAATAAAGGATCTAAACAAGGATAATAGACAAAATTTAAATAAAAAAAAAGTAAAATGCTTAAATAAAAAATGCTTAAATATGTTTGTATTGTAGGTGTATGTCTCATGTCTTTAATTTTATGAGAACAATCAAGCATCACCAACAAATAGTTCAATCAACTCTCTCCACATTCGTCTTTTTATGGCTTATGCGTTTATTACGTTATTGTAGCACTCTTTTTGGAATTGCTTAGTTCCTTGGTTCGCTACTCAGTACCTCGTCATGTGTAGTATGATCCGGCCATTGGGCCCCTATCACGCGTTCGTAGCAGCTCCATTTCAAAATCAGCTAGACGATCTGGCAAATGATCCTTAATGCAGTAAATTTCAGGCAAGTCTTCAAGGCATTATGTCAAATATTTCGCTTTATCGAGAATTCATTTTTTTTGGTAGGTAGGTATTTTTTGTTATAGTGGAATTTGTATTTTTTTAATTATCGAAATTCTTTGACACTTAAGTGTAAATATGTACCTTTATTTACCTGCGTGTTTCTATTCGTCCTACGTAGTGTTAAAAAGATAGGTACACTTTAAAGATTCACTGAAAATGTGGAGAGCAGATTTTTATAGGTTGTTATGGCAACCGGCACAAAAGAAATTTTCTTCCCCGGGTATCCAATTTATTTATCCCACATCGTGAAATCTGGAAGAATATTCATGAAACCTTCTAAATTGTACGATCTAAGTAACTCAAATCTTTTGCGACCCTACTAAATTTTGGTTCTGCATGTCTTTTTTGCTTAGGTATTCTAAACATCATGGCCTATACTTATTGCATTTGTATTTAATTTGTTATCCGTAACATTTTTTATTATCTTTATACTTATTTTTTTATGCTGTTATAATTTTGATTTGTTGGTGGCATGAATCATCCAAATGGATGCAATGCCAAAAATTAAAAAAAAAAAAATAACTAACTGGTGTTGTAATGAGCTAAGATTTCTATTCGATCACAATTAGATCGTATTTAGATTGTTTCATCAATATTATTATTATTTGGACAACTTATATACCGCCGTGTTGTGAAAAAGTTCCTCTATTCAAATATTCCTCCTGGTAAAGGACAGAGAAGTACATAGTTAAATTTTTTTATACAAAATTATGACATGCTCAATGTAATGGTGGAAAAAATAATGTTAATTATAAGATTTTTTCCGTTCTTATAAGTCCAGCTTTATATATTATATCCTGGCGCCAAATACATGACAGCAGTCGCAGTCTTTAAATTTGGTTGCTCTCTTGTTCTCAATAATTTCCAACTTTTATCTCTATATTTCATTAATTATTAAAATCTACTTGTTGTATACATGAGATTTTTCGACATGTTGAACATGTCGATAATGTCGATACCAACATTAAAAACAACAAGATGGAACGACACTGACGAAAGATGTAGAAACCGTTCAAATAAATTTGGCTCCACCCCGAATAAATACCTAATATGCCTACTCGTAACGAAAGAGTAAACCTAAGTAACTGACTCTCCCATGATTTTTTGACGTTGTCACTACTTTTCCTTCCCTTCGACGTCATTTAACACCATAAATAAAAATGTGACATTTTTTTTTTCTGAATGATGTACGGATCTATTACGTACTTGTACATAAAATCATCGGCGTAAGCGTATGATACATACATTTGATACAGTTTACGGTTAAGTTGTTCTGCATATAGTTATATATATAGGTGATAATGATTATTTGAATAGACAGTCGGGTGCTCTAAATCGCTTGACAAGCACTACTCCATGCACTCCAGCTTTATTGAGTGACACGCGTGTGCTTGTAATAGTACGGTACAGATTAAACCTCCCCTAGCCGTGCGGGAAGAATGTCTATGCTCCATCAATATTTCATCCATACCAAACCCATATACTAAGAACGTAATGCGATTCCGCTTATTAATATTGCATCAAAACCGCAAACATGTGCTTTGGCTTTGATATCCGATTCAGAGAGCTATTTCTATACTCCGATATATTTATATAATTCGTTGACCTATGGTTAACTTTTTGGCTCCCATAATCAATTTGAATCAAGTAGAATTCTTACATATTTTTAAAGTCCACCATTCACGATCATTCCATCCATCCAAACGTAGCAATGTCACTCCAGCGAGTAGGCACAACCAAATGGATGATGGGGAGTGATTGGATGAGTTGAATATCGAACGGCTCGTCAATGGGGAAATTCGAGTGGACGTGGTCCAATTCACCTGATCATCAGTGTTAAAAAGTTGGTCCAACTTCTTCATCATTTTGTCATCATCTTTCCAACAGGGTACACGTGTTTCTGTTTTAAATTTAATATAATATATGTAATAGCAAAATGCGTGTTAAAAACGTACGTAATGAAATTTCCTTATAATTACCTATCACAATGGATGATATCCATTTGGAGTAATCGTGAATCGACACTACCTTAACACTATATATGTGCGGCTCTGTATATAGGGGAGGGTGTGGTCGAGAGGATCACACGACCAAAAGCAATCGATGCATCGGGAGATTGCGAATCCTGGCTAAGATCTATCTTTCGATGGCAGCAAAAAAAAAAACGATTAAGAAGACTTTGTGCAAAGGGCAACATTTGGGAAGAGGCACTGCCACTGCAAAATGCCTCTATAGAGATGAGGGCGAATAAGATGCAAAGCTCCGTCTATGAATTGAAGTATGTCACGATATACCTTTTTTGGCCCCGGTGACATTAGACTTAGAGGCATAATATGGTCCCTTGCCTTCTTTCGAAAAGAAATGTGTAATATATCAGGAGAATGATATCTAGAAGTGGGATTAACGACTTAAATTCAAAAAAGTAAATAACGTTATTTTTAAAAGCTGAAAGCTTTTTTATTTCACAAACCTAAGTGAAAGATCTGGCATCTGGAATGTTACAATTTTCGTGAAAAAAGGCCGTTTCCAAAATTTTGTTTCAGGAAAATTAACATTTACCTAAAAAAGGTCATTTCCGAAATATGGAATTGGGAAAGGTATGTTTTCTAAAAAAAAAGTCGTAAAACCTAATATTTTTATTCAACTAATATTAACTGTCATGTAAATGATAGTAGCCTATTATTTTTGCTTAATAGTAACATCATTATTATTTTCATTCAACTAATATTACTCATAGTATATATGGATTATACACGAGTCTTGTGATCGGATTTCAAAAAAAAAAATAGATTTCGCTGAAATTAATTTTCTCGACGTTTTCGAGAGTGTAGATTCCAAAAATGTTTTTTTTTTTTTTTTAATTTCCGCGTACCCGTACCCGTACGCGTAACCGTACGCCAAAAATGTGTGCGCACCCATAACTCATAGTAATTCTTATCCGATTTGATTGAAATTTGGTAGAACGGTTAGCCCCTCGATGTAGATGAGTCAGTAAAATGTTGAGATCTGTACCTTCAGGGGAACCCTCTTAAAGTATCCATAGAAAATTTCACTTGTTCTAGAAAAAGGGCTAAAAAAGAAAAAAAAATGTCTTCGATTTTCATAAAATTTGGTAAACGGGTTGCTCTTATGCTCCTATAATAGGTATACTTCCTGATACATACATCGCGCGCAAGTGTTTTCTCCTGAGTTCTATTTAGTATACCTGTGACCTGTGACAATATCCACCTCAGCATACACAAGTTTTTAATCAACGCGCGATGAATAATTTGGTCTTTGGAAAAGTTTGTGTACACATCGCTCACTCGTGTCATCCCTGGTTAAGGCAGCTAGAACGAAGGAGCATAAGTATTTAAATTTCTGTTCATATATAGGTGAATTTTTCATAACCTGTAAACTTAAATCTGAATCAATTATTATAAATACGAATAAGTTTCATATATGACCCTAAAATATCTACCTACTTATAATACTAGTTTTTTTTTGTAATTTAATTTAAAGTTAAATAATAAAATATCAGCTTAAATTTGACTGAAATTAAACCAACTCATTGACATCTTGCTCTGAGCTACTGTAACAGTTCCAGATGTCAAGCTGACGGGAAAGTTTGTTAGAAAATAATCGTTTTCCTGTACGCACAAACTATAGATTTTTGCGTACAGGAAAACGCACTAATCTATAGTTTTATGCTGAAACTAAGATATGTAGATATAATCCAATCCTGACGCTATCTACTAAAACACTATATTCATATCCTGGCGCCAAATACATGACAGCAGTCGCAGACTTTAAATTTGGTTGCTCTCTTGTTCTCAATAATTTCCAACTTTTATCTCTATATGTCATAAATTATTAAATATAGCTACTTGTTGAGAATTCTCATGATTAGGAGTTTTGGAGACATAAACATTACCACCTAATGGCGAACGTTTTTAACGTAATGTCGAGTCCAGCTCTTCGCAACACTTCCGTGTTAGTGAGTGACCATATCGGTCCACGGAATACGCATCAGTATTCTGTGATGGAGCCAAATTTCAAATGCTTCTCTACAGTTTATCATATTTGTTAACTTTGAGGGTCCAAGTCTTCATAGCGTATAGTAACATGGACGAAACATAATATTTCACCAATCTCTGCCTTAGGTTTAAATTGATTTTATCATCGCAGAAGAGTGATCTTAAATTATCATGAGTGGCTCTCGCTATTTTTATTCTGCACTTCATCTATTTTTCAGAGTCTATGCTTATCTTTTTCTACACACAGGATAAGTAGTGCAAAACTTCTAACTAATGGTAAATTAGAGATAATTTCAGATCGTCCCAGTAAACACTTGAGGGAAGTTCCAACTCTTATGCAGATTTTACTACTACGTTTAGGGTGCATGTTGATTAAAATTATTTTGAAACACAAAAGAACCAACTTCTTATTACTCACTCCAAGGAATAATCGCGTAAAAGCGAACACACTATAAGAAAACCTAGTAAGGGCCAATTTTAATCTCGTAGTAATCCATCCTAGGCCTTTGAGAACTTGAACTACATGTGTCTAGTATTTACGTTTACGGTATAGAATACACATTTACTTTTTTTTAACCAAGCAAATATTATGTAGAAATGGAGATGAACTAAAAAGAGTTTGTTCATCTTCTTCTTGTGCCCTATCAGGTTTCCCCGACGTTGGCGTTGGCTATCACTTCTTTAAAGGCCTATCTATCTCTTGCTACCCGGAACAGCTCATGCACTCGCCCTGTCCGGTCCAATCACGCACATTGCGCAACCAAGAGATCTGCCTTCTACCAGGTCCACAGTGTCCATCTATCTTGCCCATCAAAATAAGTTAGAGAAATTCATACTATTCCCCAGATATGAAACCTTGCGGACTTTAATATTTTTCAACAACTCTGTCACAGTCAGCTCTCCTCAGTGCTTACAATACCTACTCGTATTATTAACAGATGTTGGAAACATTATAAAGATTTTTAATGTGTCTTTCAATAGAGTTAGTGTCGTTACTAGAATCACAATACAGCGTTCTGACTTTAATGAATTAATTGTTTGAACGTTGTTTGATTATAAGTGTGTATGTCCGCTATTGAATCTGTAACATATTAAATCTTTAATTATTTCAGCGCACTTTTCAGATACGCAATCGCGCAATCAGTATACCTACAGTTAAAATTACTTATAAATAAAATAACAATGAACTCACGACGTTATAATATACGTAAGAATTATATTTCTTTCTTTTTAAAATATACACGTTAGGAGGGTGCTTCTTATATGGTCGAAAAAATCTTTTTTCTAATTTTTAGGGGTCATTCCTGTATTTTATTCTATGCTATAATTTTTTGCTACAGATTTTTTTTAGAATTTTTAAACAATTTTTAGGGGTCGCTACTTCTCGAAGAAAATGTCAAAAGTTGGTAAGTACCTATAAAAAATAAAAGTGTTTTCTAATTTTTTAAATTACCCTACAGAAATTTTAAAATAAAAAAATATTGATATAATAGATAGATAGACACCAATAACAATAACTGCGAGGAAATTTAGATTCCGTCACCATACATTTTCTATACAAACTTTCAACAGCCGGTAGCAACCCCTAAACTATGTTTTAAAATTCTAAAAAAATCGGAGTTCCATTTTTTACATAGTAGAACTTAATGACAGGGTGACCAGTTGACATTTTAAAATTCAAATTTTAAGATGCACCCTAATACACGTACTAGAATATACCTATTTTCCACGCACTAAACAAAATCTGTTCTTGGACAGAATTTCTTCTTGAAGTATGAACTTGCTAATAATATATAATGGCCTGTACACATCTGAAGACGCGTGGTAACGTAACCAATGCAACGTATCAAAATTCTATAGTACACGGTTCGTGACGAATTCTATAATCTTATATAATTTTAATTCTATAATCTTTATTCAGGTTTTATTATCCATAATAATATAAAAATATATTATATTTTCAAGCTCTGGGTGTTTGTTCGTTTGGTAGAAATACACATTTACATCAGGCCGGTTTCCATTTAGGGTCCTTTAAATGTCGCTGACGCAATTACCCAATCAAACTCCATGTATGACATATGCGGAACTGTTTGAATTCGTTTAGTAAAATGGAAGTAATCAACTAAACATCTCCGTAAACCTGTAGGAATAATATAACAGTCAAGTAAACTGAGTGAAGAGTATAAACATGCATCAGTTAAGTGAAAAAAAGGAAAATCATTTATTAATTAGGTAGGTATGAGGGCCAAAAACAGTAAGGCACTTGATCCTTTTTCAAGCATTCTTTCTTTTAAGTACAATTGTTCCGCTTGATTTAATTCGCGCAATTTTTCACGAGTCTACATAGGCTCTAACTTGTCTAAATGAACCACGAAATTAGCTCTAGCTCTAATATAAAAGTTTTGTATAAAATATCTACATATAATATAAGATCAACTGAGGCAAATGCGTCAAACAATCCCTACAACGTTCCTACATGAAAGGTCAAACGAGGCAATTGCGTCTGTAGGGCAAATGCGTCAAACAATCCCTACAACGTTCCTACATGAAAGGTCAAACGAGGCAATTGCGTCTGTAGGGCAAATGCGTCAAACAATCCCTACAACGTTCCTACATGAAAGGTCAAACGAGGCAATTGCGTCTGTAGGGCAAATGCGTCAAACAATCCCTACAACGTTCCTACATGAAAGGTCAAACGAGGCAATTGCGTCTGTAGGGCAAATATGTCAAACAATCCCGAATAACATAATGTAGAGTGCCATACTTTATTGCTTTTTTTATTTGATATCAATATAAATCAAAACATTGATATGTGTATGTTTGCAAGTGACGAATGAGTATTTCTTTGTCTTTCAGAGAGATAAAACAAGCGATGGATGTGGCATTGCTTTGTGCTGAATAAGCAGAGGACCCGACCGACTGGCCCCCGTATCCGTGCATTAATTTGTAACGAACCTATGATGTGAATTCTCCACCGGACAGTCTTCGTGATACGAGCGTTCCGATAACGACGTCGTACACATCGTGCGTTTTATGGCTATGTATTATTACGCCAGCAAATTGAACGACGTCGCTGCCTGTAGTGGATGCCACCGGAGGAACCCCCCGTCGCCGCTGCCCGCCGCTGCACAGCCGCCTACGCCAGGAAAGCTACCTTTGCCCGTGAGTATACCATACACTTATTACTTTATTTTACTTATTTTTATTTATTAAGAACAATACCTACCTCGTTCCTAAAGTGTTAAAACGCTAGTGTGTTTTTTTTCATTTTATGTACCTACTAGCTCATACCCGTCTTGCTTTACGTTTTTGATTCCGATTGTCAGGCTTGATCGGTAGGTAATTAAACAGGTTCTAGTCTAGCTTCCCATTGCTTAACAGACCTCTATAACTGACATAAGCACAGAAAAAGAAGATTGACACTTTTAATGTTTATTAAAATTTTGTATGAAGATCCTAAAAAATAGGGTTTTTTAAATAGCTCTAAATATATTAAAGTTAATGCAGCAAATTGTAGAACCTTCTCCGGCATTTTGCACGGCTCTGTGCAGATTCATATCTGACGTAGCATTTGTATTTTGAGCGTTATGCTATGACATACGGTAAAAAGCAAATAAAAAAACATTTCTGAATTATTATGTAGATTTACCACGCAACTTTTTAAATTTTTTCTTTCATAAGAACCTTCTACTGATAAAAGCCAACACGACAAAAAAAGAAATAGTGAAACCGGTTTAGGCGTGATGCGATGACATTAGGTAAAAAGCTAATAAAAAAACATTTCTGAATTATTATGTAGATTTACCACGCAACTTTCTTAATTTTTTCTTTCATAAGAACCTTCTACTGATAAAAGCCAACACGACAAAAAAAGAATTAGTGAAATCGGTTCAGCCGTTTAGGCGTGATGCTCTAACATACGATAGAGCAATGATAAAAGGCAAATTAAAAAACATTTCTAAATTATTATATAGATTCATATTATTATATTTTAATAATATTATAATAGGTATACAATTTTGTGTTTGTTCCTCTTGCATGGTTTTATTTTTGTTTGTTTTAATGTGAAATTGTGATGTTTTTTTTATGTCATCTTATAATAACCATGGCGTTATCAAAATATATTATATGTTTTTAATGTAAAAGCAACAATTGTTGCGTAGAGAGAAATAAAATAAAAAATAAAATAATAATAACAACGTGATCTCAATATATAAAAATGGAGCCCTATTATTGCTCTTGGCGATAGCAAAACACGTGTACCGCTCATTATTTTTTGCAGTGTTTGCTATTAATTGTTTGCTATTAAGGTTTTTATCAAAGAAAATATTAAGAAGATTGCGTGCAACATTAGAAATTTTTTGAAAACTTAACGTAGGTAACTTTCTTAGTAGTTTTCACAATGCGAAATTTTCTGTTTTTTTTTTAATTTGGTTTTGTGACCTCTAAACATAGCTTAAAACAGATGCATCGGTCTGAATTAAATTGGTCAAATAGGTAATCAATTTATCATTGTACAAACTCTGATTCAATGTTTTTATCTAATTATCTAATACAGGACAACGTCTGTCGGGAAAGCTAGTAATAATATTATACCTAATAATAACAAAAAAGCACACAACCAATTAGTTACGTGCAAATTTAAGTGCATGTAATATAATATGTTGATAAAAAAAATAAGTGTATATCAGGCTAATTATTAACAATAATTTGTATCTAACAGATACAAAATTTGTATCCTATAGATAGACAATTCGACATTTCTTCTCGTAGAAACAGTTGTTTCTAGGAACAACATTCATTGAAGAAATATGATATTTCCCGTAGTTGGATTGGTTTTGTTATAATAATATGTATGAAAAAAATTAGCTTGGGGTTAGTAGTGTTTCAAACGAAAATACCTAACTACGAACTCATCAATTGCATATTAGGTATAATTGATAAGTTTTAATAGCTATAACACCTAAACATGATCCTGTAAAAACCGATTGTGATTGAATGCAAATTTTTACTTAGTATCCGTCTCCGAACTGTGAGAAACAGGATAGGAATTTTGACAAAATATTTTTTTTGAGAATCACCAACTAAACCTACATCGATTGTGAATTTCTTGACGGTTCTATACCATGTCAGTAGGATTAAAAACACTGCCAGTTCTATATTACTTCGTCATAATTTTATGCCTGGCTCAAAGATGAGCCAGAAGCTATTCTCAAATAAATATTTTGTTATTTATTTATCGTATGGTCATCACATTTTAGGTTTACAAAAATTACTATCACTATCCATAATATAACTTATTTTGATAAAATTAGCACGAGCAAGCTCGATTTTCAGATGTTCAAGTCAAGGTTTAAAATGTATTCAGTAGCCAATTCATTCAACAAAAATAAATCAGAGTAGCCTCCCCCATATTATGCTGTCAACCTGCACTCGGACACACACAATGTGGTTCACAGCCTGTCTCTCCGCCTCACAGTCGCATTCTGCGGACTCCAGTAGACCGCACTTGTAGAAAAAGTCCGCACATCTACTGTGACCCGTGCGGATTCAATTCAATGCGGTCCAGATGACTAAATGCGGGCGGTTTCGTAGAAATACAGGAGAGACTATGTCCCACCGTGCCCGATGCTTCATCCCATCTAGCCCTCCACGCATGTCGAAGCTGGATTCGCACAGGATTTTCGCTGTTTTTAGTGGGGATGGGGGGGGGGGGGGGTTCTTGATCTTAATCTGCCGCTGGACAGGGGAAAGTCTTAGAAAGGGATTATTTTGTGATTTTTATATTCCCTTATGCATTTTGTCTTCTGAGGTCGTGGGGTGCTATGTGACTCAGAGGCTGCCGCCAGTGTATTGGAGTAGATCTTTAGAGTGCCCGTGACGGTCCTAAGAGTATCGTTCAACTTTTTGTTATAATTAAACTGAAAGGGCTAGTATTTGAATAATATTGCAAATATATCTTCTTCTTTTCCTGGATTACCGGCGCAAATATATCGTTGCGTGAATAACCCTCTAGTTTAATAGGACATTCAAGACTGTTGGAATAAAACCTTTTCTAACTGCTTGTTCCAATCACACACGCTTGCTCATCGCTTGTCAGATTTCAGATAAGGTCTTGGTAACACGTTAATTGAATCATAATAAGGTTTAGTAATAAGAAGCTATCGGCCGCGATGGCGGCGGTCATCAAAGACAATTGTCTTTCGGAAAGCGTTTGATGTCATGTATAGACGGCGTTTGTCTTTTGTTTACTATATAGTGTGATCAATTTTCGTTGTGTTACTCATCCACCTTAATTACATATACACTTCTTTGCTGTATTATTATTTCTGCTGAATCCTTCCCCTAAATATCCGACGAAGTGTAGTAACCGATGGTGAAAGAACCCCACAAGAGACTAAAAAACTGTCATATTAACTTTGCCCCCTCTCCATGTCGTCTTAGATCATGTCCAGATTCCTCAGCTCTGCTTCGAAGGAGCGGAACACAGTATGAGAGGGTCTTTCTCGTCTTCGGGACCCTGATGGGAGGAAGAACAGCGCTCTCCTCCGCCAACTGTCATTCGGCATCCTTAACACATGTCCCAGCCAAGTACTTACGGTGGTACCATCTCACACCCAAAATTCTCCTGAGGCACTTCATTTCGAAACCTGAGACTTTTTGTATTGCCATACCGATACGTATCGAGAGCTCAGCCCCGAGGTCACCAGCGGTGGTAATGGTTGCTCCCAGGTACTTAAATTTATCCACCCGGGAGACCTGGTGACCATGATGACCTGCATGGTTATCGGTAGCTGTTTTTCGGGGCAGGCATTATTCGCCATGAGCTCCGTCTTACTCTTAGGTACCCTAACTAGGCTTATTTCTTTTATATTGATATGTTTTATACATAAAAGCGCAGTTGCACTTTCATCAAATTGATTTTGCTCGAGCACTTCAATCGTACATAAACAAAGAAAAAATGATTTAAACAGTACATAAGCGACTAGATTTTAGGAAAGTTAAAAAATTAAACAGGTGGTAGCTGTCTAAGATTTGACGGGACCAGTTGTCTATTATAGTAGGGAATGCCTAAAGCATTTATACCGGACGTATATACTGACACTTGTAGGTATATAATAGAAGGGTGTTATTTATTTCCTATACTTATGTCTTCATTTTTATAGTTTGTGATTTTGTTTTTTAACGACAATATTTAAGGATAATTTACAAGAATTTTTGAAAACTACATTAAATACTGCCTATAGAATAAAGAAAAAAAAATGAAAAAGCGGTGGCTAGGACTCGAATCCGGGGTGTCTGTGATGATAATAATAGCCTATCGATGATTGAACCTCTATTGTTCATAAATTCTTGCAAGGCTAGCACTTCGGGGTGTATAATATGAATGCAATTAATTTAATTATTTTTTTATCAGTAGATAATGTTACTAACACTTTCCAATAGATCTCTCTGAATTAAATAAATACATTATATATTTTTCACGCTTAAGGGTCTGTACAGTCCCACTCAGGGGCATAGGGAGGCAACAAGAGCTCTCCATTGCCCCAAACCTGCGCAACGTATGTGGTCACGGCTGCGGAGACACCAGCTGCCTGAACCCCCCCCTCCCTGATGGGTTATAGGCGTTGGAGGCATATTTCTTGCGCCTATTCAGGCCTGTTGGAGTTCAAGGACCCCTATTATTATGAATCCTCAAAATTTTCGAAATGAAAGGATAATATGTAATATTTATTGAATGTTCAGTTTTTACTTCAATTTTTTAAATATAAACATTTAAGTTATTTTGAAAACTAGATTAAATGACGATGATAGAATGTAAATAAAAATAGATAAAATAAAACTTGGAATAGAACCCGGGTTGTCTGTGATGATTTTTTGGTTTTCGTCCGGTCTCGTCACGTAACCTGCCCATAGCCTCTTTAATTGTTTAATACGATCCTTAATATTATAAGTTGAACATAACTTTATTTAGAAGTTTTTGACTTGTTCACAACATATTATAATATGTTTCCATATTGATCCTTCTTAAGACGTTAACTTAGTAAGTTGTAGAGTATCCAACAATAACTAGGTACTATGTTAGCCGCACCTGTCGCATAATGAAATTGTTTCCTCTATACTAGGAAATTATTAAGGAAATTCTGCCCTCATTTATCGACCCTCTTGTGCAGGTATGTGCATTAACTAAGTTATAGAAGACAATAATAATATATGTAGGTACCTAAACGAAGTATGTCTCGATAATGTTTGTACTTTCTATAATGTACCGGGAAACAAAAGCTTATTGTATATAATCTTACCATAATAATTCGGTAAAATTCGGTTTTGATAGAAGTCTATTCTTTCAACAATATAATATCGTAACGTGTATCACATGTGATTTATTAACTACTACACCGCCATCTCTTGGATTTTTTAAAGTTACACATCTATAGAGGAATTTATTGTTTTTATTACAAACTTACGACCCGTCGAACTTTATCCCGCATATGAATCAACAAATTAATAAATTAATAGCTAAATTTAATTCAGTTTTTATGTCATAAACTGTATTTAATTCATGGAATAAGTCAAAATTATTTTTTTATTCCGGATTATGTCGAAGTTCGACGGGCGGGTCAGCTAGTATATAGATATTTAGAAAATGAAAATTACCTTTTGTTTTACTGGGGAATTTTCTTTACAATTATATGCACAGAGTATTTGAATAGAATAACGAGGTGACAATTAAATGGTGGCAATAATAGATTATTTTTTGTGATAATATTTGCATACAATCTAATAAAATAATAATTTTCTTATTTCATGTCATTCCTTAATAGTTTTATAAATGAATCTCAATTTCAAAAACTTTGCTATCTTTGTCTATTTAAAAATCAAAACTCAATATCAAAATAAACATGAAAGAAATTTCACAAAAGATTAGTTTTAAAGAAAGGTGTGACAAAAGAAAAGGAAGACCAAGCATAGAAATTCGTCCTCTAGAAGGACGAGTTCGGAGGTAGTTACAACAAATTGTAAAAGCTATATTGTTGTAAATTCTAAATTGTTAGAAATAAAGTTAAAGATTTAATAATATGTCCGCTAAAAAGCAGTCCGTTTTCTTCTACGAACCCTGGTCCCAGCGAGATTTGTATAAAGATTTAATATATTTATTTTCTAATATGCATTGGCTGCGATTACCCCACACTCCTCCGTCATATTCGGCAGTGGTAACAGTCCTGAACAGAATGAGGCTTCATATTTCTGATTATATTCATATTCAACCTTGAATGTCTGCATCAAAAAATTATTCGGTTAAAAAATAGGTAGGTATGTGTTCAAACTCAAAAAGGGTTTTAAGCAACAGCATTGAAAAAATATTTTGTACCTAATTGTTTTCTCGACTTAGATTATTTTAGATTCTTCTTACCTAAAATTAGTCAGATCAAACTAAAAAACAACCTAATATACAGTACAACCTCAACAAACGGACTTATTCGAAGTAAAGAACTAGCTCACTTAAAACAACAGCGGCATTTTTTAAAAAAAACTTATCAATATGAGATGATTCATGAAATCTCTTTGAATTAACAATTTAATATTGTCGACACACCAAGGACAGACTCATACTCTCTTATCTTAATGGCTGACATAATATCTGGTGCAAGTATTGAGTGACAATATTGAGTTAGACTCCTTAATACTGTCTACCGTTTCTTTGTAGAAGAACCGAGATATTTAACATATATTATCAACTATGCTTCTGAAGTAGATACACATTAATCATCATGTTCGTTTTTGATGATTAATTTTTAAATTTGACCACTCCGAGCTTACAACCGTCTTCTGCTACTGTTTCGAAGGTTGGCTCAGTTAGACTTAACTAGAAGTTGAACTGGTTAAACTGAATATAAGTTTTCTAGTGTAATTTTGGCATCACACAGTTTGTTTTATATGTAAAAATCCAGTCTCGTAAATGGTCACAATGTTCATGATGTTGTATGGATCAAAGATATTTTGTTGTGGTGCTGGAATAGACCGATGTATTACGATAAGCTAGCCGACGACAGATTAATAAATTGCTCTCGGAGTAGCTATACAATATACCTACACACCTCGACTTAACAATTTTTTGAAAAAAAAAAAAACAAAGGATTTTTAGACACTTACCAATTTTGATTGAAGACTTATTTAGCGCGTTTTGAACAGTGAACGAGTGTAGGTAAATCATCAAGTTATGGTCACGCGTCTGGTCGGTAATGCAAAATCGGGCATAATAATTCGACACAACTTCATAAAACAAGCGCCCTCGTGTCGGTGATTAGGTATCTATAGGTATATTTCTTATGTGCAGGTTTTTTTGTTACATACCTACTATACTCCTTAACGACTGGACGATTTTAAATTAAAAAAAAATAATGATTCGTTGAGGGTGGTTCAAGGATGGTATATATTTACTATTTTTTCCACTAGCTAGATATTTTTTTCTTTTGATTAGTTTATTGCTTGACAAAAAATCCACATATTTTATTTTTTTTGTAATAAAGGATATCTAACTATCCTAGGGCATCTTTATGTTCCGGGATATATGCGATATCTCATGGGACATAAATAAATACAGCCTTATTTATTTATTTATTTATTGCTCATCTAGGCCTAGGCCTTTACAGGCACTTGGAGTCGTCAGAAATGCACATCATTATTACAAACAAAAAGAAACAAAATCAATTATTATAACAAAAACAATTTTCAAATTTCGTGCAGTGCAAATAAATAAGCGAGGCAATATTATAATGTAGTTACAAATAAACAATAAAATAGAAACAGCCCAGGCATTTTGTGTAAAAGCAATAAATAATTACATAGGCGAGGCTGAAACGTGTTAAAGGCCGTTTCAGCCTCCTGTCAGTAAAAGCAATAACAAAAATGGAGAGTTACAAAAAATAAAAATGTGATGTCAAGTTTATTGCATTAAACTAAAAATACATTCCTGATACAAACATTTAAAGAGTCAAAGGGTATGGACTTATCCCGAAGGATCTCTTCCAGCCAACCTAACATACTAAATTCTACACTGAATGTTAATATATATTATTTAAAAATAGTTCGATACTCTAACGTAAAATTGAATTAATTTGGAAAAATCATAATGTATATTTAATCAATCTTTGCTCACTCTAAAGTGAACGCAGCTATATATTCTTTTGACCTATTTCATACCAAGTAAGGTTTATATCGTGAAAGAGGAAGATGTTATTCAAGACTTTTGACCTATTTCATACCAAGTAAGGTTTATATCGTGAAAGAGGAAGATGTTATTCAAGACTTTTGACCTATTTCATACCAAGTAAGGTTTATATCGTGAAAGAGGAAGATGTTATTCAAGACTTTTGACCTATTTCATACCAAGTAAGGTTTATATCGTGAAAGAGGAAGATGTTATTCAAGACTTTTGACCTATTTCATACCAAGTAAGGTTTATATCGTGAAAGAGGAAGATGTTATTCAAGACTTTTGACCTATTTCATACCAAGTAAGGTTTATATCGTGAAAGAGGAAGATGTTATTCAAGACTTTTGACCTATTTCATACCAACACCAAGTAAGGTTTATATCGTGAAAGAGGAAGATGTTATTCACGACTTTTAATACGAAGTCGGCATGCGACTAACCGCTAGTGTGCTGGGTATTAAAACAATTTCTAATGGGTATACCTATATATAATTTTGTATTTGACGTGCGGTATATGCCCATATTAGCGAACTTTTCATACTTTTTCGTATGTAAAATACATCATTTCGATGAAACTATCTTCAAGAATAAATCATTCCCGGCTTTCGAATCAAACCAGAGCGCGTGCAGTGTCAGTGCGTATGTGTGTAAAAATTATGTCGTATAACATTTTTATAATAGTGTGCCATTTTGACGTATACTCCCGGTTCTCCGTGTGGTTTTTTTATAGGCTGCTCCAGCCACATAGGACAATACATCACTGGCCCTTATAAGAGCAGGTTGTAACACATCATATTAATATAGTCTCATCAAGTTTCTAAAAAAAAATCAGTTGAAAATATATATATATTATGTGAGTAGTGGAAGTTTTTTTTTTTTATTATTATTATTATATAGGCAGAATATAAACCAAAAACTGGTAAGATTTTTATTCCATATACGATCAAACTAATCCCTGTGGATTATAAAAATATCATATACATATGAAAAAATCGCACGTTTTTTACGTCTGTATATTTTATAATTGGCACAAATCGTCCCTCAAGGGATGGGATGCCATAAACAAATTAATAATAATAATAATAAATAATATTTTATAATATTCACTGCGTTCTAACACTCCTTGTTACCATGTATTGTTATGTTATAACTCTGGCCCGTGAATAGATTCAATAAATTTGAGCAAATTATCATAGTCTGGAACAATTCGCCGGTAATCATAATAAATCGAAGCAACTGCTTTAAAGTGAAAATATGAAGCATTATTATTTAAAAAAAATATTAATGATTTTTGAAATATACCTAGGTAGGTACATTTTTCAAAATGAAATACTTACCTAAGATCTAGATTATTTGTTCGTTTCATGTGCAATGTGTGCAATTACTGGATACCTGTAATAAATTGTTTGATTTCTGTGTTGAACTATAAAAATAAATCAATCATTCGAGTAAAAAATAAAAATAAATAATAGGTATTCTAAATAATAATATTCAAGTAATTTAACAAATTACGTTCTTCAGTGAAAATGCTTACCTTTTTAATATAAATTCGAAATTCGAAGCGAGTTATTAAGTTTAAGTAGGTACTTAGAGGCATTGTTTATTTTTTTGGAATAGTTTCATAGTCACAAATCACAATTATTACTAATGAGAATCTAAAAAAAATATCCGGATAAAAAATTAAGAAATCTTTCAATTTAAATTGTATTATTATGTAGCTAATTTCGTTTTGTCTAAAACAAATAACTGTATCTTCCTACATACCTATGTGTTGTTAAACGTTTAATCGCCATTTTTGCATATTGATAAAAATAA
This sequence comes from Mystacides longicornis, assembly GCA_963576905.1. Classification (NCBI taxonomy): domain Eukaryota; kingdom Metazoa; phylum Arthropoda; class Insecta; order Trichoptera; family Leptoceridae; genus Mystacides; species Mystacides longicornis. Next base: position 13,643,099 of record OY756429.1, on the reverse strand, counting down.
CGCTTAAATTTTTTTTATGCTTAAATTTTTGTCAATCTCACTGAAGTACTTGCAAACCTGATTCACTTTCTTTCACGTTTTTTTTAACCCAATCCAAACTCCCATTACTCCCCATTTAGGGCCATAGGGAGGCAACATGATCTCTCCATTGCGCTCGATCTTGTTTATGACTTCCTCCCACACCATGTTCTAAACCCATTTTTTTTTAATATGTACCTACCTATTTAATGTAGGTATTTAATTTGATGTTTTTTTTTTAACAAAGTTGAATAATTTTAAAATGTTACTTACCGTGAAATTTTTTATGGATTCTTGTGTCCTATTTCAGGACTAGATATTACAGAAACAACAATTTGATTCTCAAGCACGTATTAAAAAGGTTGGCCCAATGGCTAGAGATGCGGGTTTGAATCGAAGTGGAACCGAAGTGGTTGGCGGTCTAGCTGTTACGACGCCGGCTTTCGCGCCGTTTCGTGCGGAGGTCGTGGGTTCGATCCCAGGTGCTGGCCATCTTCCTCTTTCACGACACAAGCTTTAAGTAGCTTACTGTGAAAGAGTCAAAGAGTGTATTTGTGTTCATTTTGAGTGAGCACAGATTCATTTAAAAAAAAACCTGCTGGGGGCATGGGAAGATTCCCATGATGTGAAATTTCGGGAAATTTAATGGCGAACGTTTTTAATGTAAAGTGATCACACTAAGCCGGCCTTCAAAACAGTAGTACTAGACGGCCGTAAGCCCGTGGCATTCAAACTCAATTTTTAGAATCATCACAGTAGTCCGAAAGCTAAATTTTAATACTATTATGTTCATGGATTTCGTCAAGTCTTCTTTAACCCCTCCAGTGCTAGGCAGATGAGACATAACATTTAATACTATTTCTTCACGCTTACTTTTTCCGAGTGAGAATTTTGACTAAAAAAACTTGGTAAGTAGGTAAATAGTTTTGATGAACAAAGTTTTTGTTCATCATTTTACCGGGACAGGAGGCATACCGCCCGGGACACCGGGCTTTTGTCGAAAAACTGGGACTGTCCTGGCCAAACCAGGATCGGGCCGATGCTGCGAGCCTAATCATAATTCAGGTCTGTGCTTTCTAATAATAATAATAATATAACACTTTTTTATACAAAGGTGTCAGTATAGCCGGCGGAACTTATTGCCTGAGGCAATTTTTCCAGTCAACCGGTCCCGTCCAATCTGAGACAGGCTAACCCCGGGTAGAAATTTCAAGTGAAAAAACACTTACAAAAACTCTGACCTGACCGGGAATCGAAGGTGTAACTGGTTAAATTTTACCATCTCTACCTTTAGGAATGACAGGAACATTTTGTTAAGGAAACAAAAGACCACTGAGAGTACTTATGTCGAAAAAACCCTATTATGTCTTCAATTTGAGATAATTGGACACACCAACATTGAGCAAAGTGAAGGGGTTTTGGGTTTTGGATGGCTCTCAATGCATCTAATCGGGAGTTCAAGGCATATGTGATTGATTGTGCCAAAGTTTAATGGTCAGACTGATTCACACCACACATTGTTCATTCAAATCAGCAATTCCAAGAACTATTCCCTATTCCTCAGAGCAAAAGTGCTGACTGCGTACTTTCATTGTAATGAATATAAACAATATGACTAGTTCATAAAACTATCACATTGCGGTGCCAAGTCAAATCGAATTGACGTTTATTTACTGGTGCAAACGGAATATTTTTATTTAAAAGAAATCAATTCATTAAGATATCTTTAGTTAAAAGCATAAATATATTTGAACGTTCTAAACGGATTGTGTTCTGATTTTTAAATTCTTGTTTTTCAGAATACTTCATATTCTCCTCCAGGAGGCATCACTTTTGGTAAGCGTCCCACGATGAACGGAGGTGGTAATTTACCTAATCAGTCTACTGACCAGGACGCAGAAGCGCAGGTAATTTATATTTACTCTCATTGCTTTCTTTATTCTTCATTGCTTTCATAACGTTCCAAATATTTATGGATGAGAAGACATCTTCACAAGCACAGTCGAACTACATTCAACTCCAATCCGGCCAAACTTTTCCTCACAAATCGTGTGTTAAGAAGGTGTGGAACAGATTGCCTTGTGAGATTGTTAAAGCTTCAAGTGTGAATGTTTACAAGAATAAATTGGACAAATATTTAGGAAATAATTGCTTGCAAGCTTTATATGGGCATATATGCATTTGTTTTTAACTGTTGATATGATATTCAAATTAGACACTTTTTTATAACACTAATACTTAATGTGTCTGTTTTAAGATCACTTATGTATAGTTCTTACTAATTTATTATAACTTTTCAATTTTTCAGGCGATGAGAGCAAATATGGTTGTATCTGATTTGGAGTATCGAGATGGTCAACTAGTGAGTGGTACCCTGGATGCTCTAATTGATCTTCTCCGCCCTGGAGCGGATCGTAGCTTTCTGTTTGCATTTCTCTTATGCTCGCGACTGTATGTGCGGCCTCATGAGCTACTGGCAATGCTCTGTAAAAGACACACTGTTGCGAGTCAGGTAAATTGATATTCTAATGCTGATAAGTCTTTAAAGATTTATTTTCAAAAGATAGCTATCTCTTATGAAATATTAATATGAAGATCCTATCATTTTAGAAATGTTTATTAATATTACTACAATTATAACTGCAGAGTCGGCCATGACATAATAAAATATGCACTTACATAAATAAATTATTATGTTGATAATTTATATTTTCACAGGTGGCTGTTCCTGGAGCAGATGCTGGTGAAGCAGTTCTTGCCGAAATGACCTCTTTGATACGTCTTCTGGGGGAATGGACAAGAAGTTTCCCTAATGATTTTAGAGATGAACGGGTAATGGCACTCGTTAGAGGGATCACACAAAGGTAATGTATTTCCCTTGAACTACTTTACTATCCTGCTGGTTTGAATGATTGTGCAAAAGTTTTTTATCTATTAAAATTGTTTCCGAAAGTTTCAAATTGATCATATTTTATTGTTTTAGGTGTGCCTCGGAAGACATGATTTCTGTTCGAGATGAAGTATCGGTCATGCTTCAAAAACTTCTTGATCGTTTCACAACATTAGAAAAGTATGAGGATTCCTTACTTGATGTTACCCCAGTTAACACATTGGATCAGTTGTCTCCGGTATGAACTTTAACACAGAAATTAGAAATCTTTTATTTCAGAAGAAAAAAATAACACTTGCTTGCATCTGCGCTGAAGAACGCACCAACGTCTTTCAGTACGCTGGATGAAAGTTGGTGATTGATTTACTAGGCTACCATTACTGCATTGATATTTTTAATACATAATAAAATACTCCCTTCAAGACCCCATTTGAAGGCAAAGAGAGGCAACACTAGCTCTCCACTGTGCTCAATATTGCGCAGTTGCAATGACATCCTTCTAGACCATGTTCAAATTCCTCGGCTCTGCTTCGAAAAGGCGGAACACAGACCCAAATCATTCTATGTGTCTATGTGTTTAAAATTTTAAAGATCACAAATGTGATATCAGAACAATGACAGATAACATTACGCAGAAATACATTTTTTTTGCTAGTATGGAAATTCATTGATGATTAATAAAAAGAATACAAAGTGTCAGTATATTACGCAGATCTTATGTTGTGCCAGCTGTCTGATACAAGGTCACTTGTATTTACTCTTCAGTTGCTTAACTAATATAAGTAGAAATCCCCTCATCACAATTTTGTTTAAACTATAATACTTTCAAAATACTGTTGCTATTAAACGTGTTGTGTTAAATAAATGAACTGGCTGCTACTAGGAAATGCTCATCAACCCTTATTTTTAACTACGTATGAGTTTTTTGTTCAATATGTTTATAATTTTCATCACTAATTTCCCCAAATATTATACTTGCCAAAAATAAAGTTTATTTCAGCAAAAATTACACAATATGATAGCTTTTTCTTCTGATAGTGTCAAATCGGGCCACCCGGCTTTGGCTATCACCGCCATGATGATTCCGCCATGTTATCCTAACCATGGTGATTTCCTGGAATGCTCCATGATGATTTCTGTGAATGAGTTAACCAGACTGTAGGGGTTGCCCTCCCACATAGCTGGTTGGTTCACGTTTTAAGCGGCAGAAATTCTCCATTCATCATCTCGTATGCCATGTTTCACATGATGCGTTTTACAGCATTTTAAAGATCCACTTCTTCCAATAAAAAAAAACTTATCTAAATATAATACTACTAGAGGTCCGCCCCAGCTTCGCACGGGTAGATAGATACTTAAAAATAATTTAGTTTTCATACAGATCGCTAACTTATTCAAAATATTTTATAGCATACTATAAATTTAATTAAATTTATAGCGTCAACAACACGTGGTAATTATGCTGTTAAAATGTAGCTTATATGACACGTTCGTAGATTTACCATAGCAGCGCCATCTATTGATTACTTACTCAACCCAGTCGAAAGGTATCGACATCTGTTAGAATCATTTGGAGTTAACAGATAATTGTGACTGTCAAATAATAACAGACAAATAATTAGCAATAAATTAAAATTGCGACTATAATTTGAGATTTAAACTATCCTATCTCTCAAGTTGGATCGAACTGCACATGGTGTGCGAATTTTATTATAATCGGTTAAGTGGTTTAGGAGTCCATTGAGGACAAACATTGTGACACGAGATTTATATATTATATTAAGATAGGTACCTGTTTAAGATTTCTAAGGGCTTCATAAAATTTTCAGATTGACATTTTGACGACAGGCTTAACACCACTAGCTCTGGCAAGACAACTGACTTATGTAGAGTTACAGCATCTTTCATTTGTTGGAGCTGAAGAATTTTTACAACCATTTCTACAACCTGAAATACCAGCTGTGAATATTTTAAAGAAACGGAACCATATTGAAGCATATTCAGATTGGTTCAATAGACTGAGTTATGTGGTTGTAGCAGACATTCTGAAAGTAAGTCTTTTATTGAATTGACTTTATGACTAAGGTAATGTTAATAATGTGAAGGGATTTAAAATGAACTTTTTTTTTAGAACTCCAAGACAAAGCAACGAGCAAGAATCCTTGAGCACTGGGTTCAATGCGCTCGTGAATGTTTCAATTTAGGGAATTTTAATTCTTTATTGGCAATTGTGAGTGCTTTGAACATGTCCTCCATATCCAGATTAAAGAAAACGGTAACTTTCTCAAATTTTACATCCATGCTTGCGAATTTTTTAATATATGCGAAGACTAAAAACATACAATATAGGTATCATCATTACTTAAGCGAAATACCTGTTGATAAAGAAAAAAATATGTTTTTTGCTTATGGTGTAATAATTGGTTACCTTTATATGTTCTGTTTGTTTCTATTATATTTAGTGGTCTCGGTGTGGTGGTGTAGCCCAGCAACTGCCTCCACTGGAACGTTGCATGGAGCCTAGTGGAAACTATGCTAGATATAGATCAGCATTGGCAGCAGCCTTTTCATCGTCGCAACCAGCAGTTCCGTGTTTCAGCGTGACATGCAGGGATCTTCACTTCATCAATCAAACATTACCAGCAAGGTTAATAATCATTGAGTTTTCCTAATTTATTACACAAATTTATGTTCATTATTGATGAGATGTTTTATAACTGTGTCTTTCAGAGTTTCAAACAATCGTATCAATATGGACAAATGTCGGGCACTTGCTCGGCAAATTTCTGAACAACTGCAATGCTGTCATATGGACACTGGGATAGTTAAACATGATGCTACATGGCAGTATCTTCATTCAACTCCGGTTTTGACAGAATATGGTAAATTTCATATAAATTAATGTAATATTAAGTATAGTCTGGCTAAAAAGAGTAGAAATTAATTATTGATGAACTAAAATGTTATCACTCTGGCAACACTGAACATAGGTTATTGTCTGACATTACAAATGTTTTCGAATGGACAGCAATTCTAACTGATAAAAATACAACATCCAATTCATTTTAAAAATTATTAAGTACCTTTTACTAATTTGGATATTTTTCCGACATATTTTTTTTGTATATTCCTATAATATTCACTTACAAATAAATTATAGGTTATGTTTAAATATTTTGACATTTATATGATGCAAATTCAGCAATAGAATAGTAAGAAGTTGTAAGCACCATTTTGTGGATTATAACACCCATTATATTATCTTATTATCTCTTGTTTTTTGACTCGTTTTGCATAGAATTTTTTTCCATCTCGTTTTTAATGCCATGGCTGGTACAGTTCGTTATTAATTTCTTTTAAATAACCTCTACAAAGCATTTCATATGATACCACATTGAATAGTATTTTTTTTTAAATATTTTGGCGGTTACAATACTTTACTTTATAAATGTAGAGTACTTATTAAATGTTGCCATACAAACGACTGCAGCGCCCTCAATTATTTTCTACTCTTTTTAGCCAGACTGTACGGTATTTTTATTATAAAAACTAAACTATTTTTATTCAATGTGATTCAGGTATGGAGATGGCATCTTTTGAAAGAGAAGCACCTTATGATCACTCAGAAAAGGACCGCTTTAAAACATTAAGACAATCAGCTGTACATTGAATTTGTCCATTTCCGTTCTTCTATAAAATAATAATATGTATGTACTTACTTCTTTGGATAAGTACTTAAATTTGTGTATTTGTTTACACTTTTTATAAAATCAATGTGTTTATAAGTCTTTAAGTATATAATTATAAATTTAAAATATAATTTATTTATCATTATTTCATGTTCCTAATTTGATACTATTTATTATGGAAATTCAAAATACATTTTATTTAGATAAGAACCTACTAAATTATTGAAATGATGGAAATTTTCAAAGTAGACTACAGCAAGAAAAAATTAAAAATATGTCACTGGATAATATAACTTTGATATTTGACTGAATATGAAACATATCTGTCTTCTGGCAAACATCTCGGATCCTTTAAAAGTTTAAATCTTATTTCTTTTTAATACAATTGTAAACTTTTTAATACATTATCATGAGTTTGAATCCTTTCGCCAATAATAATTTTTATAAAGAAAAAACCATCAAATAACTGTTCCTAATTGAGGTTGTTTCCATACTAACATGGAAAATTCGTCTGTAATCAGGGCAAAATGGTAGATAAAGAACAGGGTCACCGTCTTTCAGTATCCTCACCACATGTCCCATAGTTCTTTCATTCATAAAAATACTAATCGAGGATCGACATTGTAATTGTTGACTAAAACATGAATATTAAATAAAATTTATTTATTTTTGAAGTGCTTGAGTCGTATTTTTGGCACAATTAATACTGATGGTGGACGTTTAGGATTTTCAGTTATAAGTTGTAGATTCATCTTGGTCCATCTATGATGGACATCTTTAATTTTTTCTCACTGTCATCAACTTTGAATATTACCAAAATGATTATATTAGGTGTATATCTATTGATGTAGTATAAATTTTAAGTTAAGTCTATAAATTAAAGTAATGTAATTAAATATTTTTAAAATATATTCAATTTGACAGAATTGGCTGTGATATTTTTCAGTCTATTTGTTTTCATATGGGCGTCACTTGCCAACTTTCATTCCAAGAGTATATGTAATTAATTCATTCCTTTATGATAAGCAAGAATATTATTTGATTATTTAGGCCGAAAGTGCTTGGTTGTATTTATTGATTAAATTAAATGAGTCTAAATTTGTAATGCCACTATAGTTTAAATAATCATTAATTGGTTTCGAAAACCATCACATTCGACCAATTAATGGCTATGCTAGTGGTTCTAAAAATTTAACTCACTTCAATATAAGTATATTATTGTTTAAGTAAATACTTTTTTTTTACATATTAAGTTATTTTATTCCATTTAAAACTGCTAAACATATTGATAATTCTTGATCTCATTAACATACAATTATTTTATTTAGAAGACTGGTGCTTTATTTCTAAAATATTTTAAATCATAGGATTGAGACTATGAAACAAATTTATAAGTTTATTATTTAAAAATCAAAATTAAAAAACGATAATGGTTAATGTTCTTGCCTCCATTTAAAAAATATTTTAATATAGTAAATTATTATTATGATTTAGTAAAGTTATGTTTATTTTGTATACTTAACCTCTCTGGCTTAAAATAGGATTAATATACTAGCGACCTGATTTTTTGTTTTTTTTTTCAAACCTATTGAAGTATAATCTCCAAATAGCATCAGATCATAATATGGTAATTTTAACATACATACATTGTGAACAAAATTTCAATATTGAGTAAGTAGACAACATTTCAGAATAAATTACGGTTTAAAATAAATACTAAATTTATCTTAAAAATAACTTAAATATTTCATTTGCTTAACATAATGTCAAACTAAAGAAAACTAGTTTAAAAATACAAAAAAAAAAAATAACAATGTAATTTCCAATTTATTATTGAAATTTTATTACGATCAATTTTATAAGATTTCGAATGTCATTTATTAATGAAAAATCACTAAAATTAGGAAGTCAAGGTTTTTCAAAACAAAATTTGATCTGCAACGGTCTTAGCGATTTTACCTCTAATTTTTTATATGTACACGTAAATTGATAAAATTATGTCCTTGCCAGTATTTTATTATTCAGAACTAAAAAAGTACAATTTGTTTTTAGAAGTTATTTAAGTTAATCCCTTGTGCCAATTATTTAAGTTAATTCACACAATTTTCAATGTTTATTATTAACATTTACATTTCATGGAATAATAATCAATAGTATGTCTTAGTTCTGCAGTAAAACACCTTTTAATTAATAGTATGTAAATCTTCAATATCTTTGACTATCCAATGGTAATAATATGAAGAAACCAATCTTTTATTGTTACGATATTGATCGTTTGAATAAAATAATGTAGATGGATGATGATTTCGTGGTAGTTCAAATGCCATAAACAGTAAGGCATGTTATGTAGTATCAAAACTTCACCACCAAAAAGGGTTTTAATAGGGTACAAAAAGAGAGATCAGTGGGCTGATCTCTTATATTGTTTATCATACTGCTTTTTAAGGTAAAAATCTCTCTTACTGGTTTCTTCATATTATGAGGGCTGTTGTGCTACAGTTAAATTTGTCAATTTTGTACACTTTCTCTATTATTATTTGAAATGTTAATTACTTATATTTTGCTCTTGATTTGCGCTGAAAGGCCACCTGAATGTCTATGGTTCATGATAATTTTAACAAGCATTCACAAATAAAACAAGCACACCTTATTTAGTGGTAGGAATTAGGAAGAATGTGTCAAATTGAATGGGCTAACGTTTCTAAATGGAGTTATCCTTACACATCTGATTCTTGCCTCCAAGGAATGTAATCAAATTTGTTAAAATAATGAAATTATTTTAGCTAATACCTACCAGTAGGATAGGAAAATAATGTGTGTGATCCACCTACATAATTATTTATTGTGTAATATAGTAATCTGACAGGTAGTTCCCAAACAATTATTGCCAAAGTAAATATTAAATTAACCCTAGCAATTATTTAAAGTAATTTGGAAGACTTGATATATCAAAATCTTATTTTTTTAAATGTTCGTAATTTAAATTTCAAATTGTTTATTTCGTTAAGATTCTAAATTTCAAATTGTTTATTTCGTTAAGATTCGTTTGATATCACCTTAGATGTTAATGACATTAATACATATTTATAAAAAATAATCATTCTATCTATAACCCAAAGCTCTCTTAAAGTTATTATTGTGAATTTGTGTACAGAATTTATCATAAAATATTATGTATGTTTTAATTGTCTATAATATCGTAATTTCAAGACTTTCAATTTTCTTATTATGTGTATTTCAAAAATAAAATGTTATTGTATGTATTAAATTTTATTCATTTTTATTTTTTTTCCTTTCCTTCTAGGTATCAGAAATATATTATAAATATATATTTTTCTTTTGGTATCTTCATGTCAACTTATTAATTTTATTGCGGATATGTGCAAATTAGTTAAAAATCTCTTCATTTCTCATCACCCTGAAAAGAAAAGAAAGGAGTACATCCCTTATTCCAAACGCCATATTATTCTCGAAGTAAACTATCTGCTCTCCGTTGTGACTCCATCTATCATTTCTATCGCAGTGTTGAGAAACATCCTTTATTGAACTGTTTTAAAAAAAATGATCATTGTATATTTTATTTTTATCTTATTCTTATGAATGATATCATGGTGATTTTTTCTGTAACCGTTAATACATTATAATTTATATTTTGACACACATGTTGTTTATGTCAAAATCACTTGTCAAATTCCAACTTTTAAAAAAAAATTCGAAAAAGAAATTCAAATGTAGTTTTGCGATTATATCACCTATACATTATGATATTCAAATTTCGTGTTGTTTAACTGATATAAATCAGAAGAAATATGACAACACGTGAAGATCTACTTTTCTTTGTAAGTTCTGAAAAGGAACGTAGCTGCCTAGGGTATATGAGTTAAACACGTCGAGAAGTATAGGATATGGAAAGTATACGATATGGAAAGTATACGATATGGAAAGTATACGATATGGAAAGTATACGATATGGAAAGTATGAAGGTACTCAATGGATCTAATAATTGAACAATAATTAATAGTGAATAAATTTAATTAAGTATAAAAAATATAGAAGTCCTGCAATACAAAACTTTAGAGTGAAACAAATCTGCTAAGTCTATGTGAAACATTGAGTCAGAGGACTTAATTAATTGTTCAGTTAGGTTATTCATATTTACAACAACAACCCAAATATTATTTAACATTTTTTATATAAATTGCAACTCATTTGATTTGTATGTACATTAAACTAAAACTTTTTTATAAGAAGTTTCATACATTGCCTCAACAATGGCACTATAATTTTAAATAACTCGTTTAATAACTAGGTAGGTATTTTGTTAATTAAGTAAATTTCATTATTCTAAAAATATTCATCTTAATTTAAAAAATATACAAAAACTAATCTACTTTACTTATTTAAACAAATATAAGTACTCGAACACTGTACAAAATACATATTATTTTTTTATAAAAGTATACTTGGAATGTACTTATATAAGACGTATCATAATATCGAAATAAAAAATTAGCAAGAAAGATAAAAAAAAAACATAAAATGGATAACATCAGCCTTTTCTTTAACAACACTTTTATATTTTAAGGGTATATTTTTTTGTACTAAGCATAACTTTTTTTTTTAATTTGACAAATCAATAATAAAATCTTTCATAAAATGATTTTTTGATTATTTTATATCGGATTATCATTTAAACAAAGAAAAGGCCAAGGAATTCATAATTCTAAATTAATATTTGGAATAAATTTATTTAGATATGTAGGTATGCTTTAAATATTTGTGTTTTCTGATGATTATATTATAGTAGATATTAAAAACTTTGGTTAGGTACTCAAACACATATTAGGTACTTATAATATGGAATACAATAAAATAGTATGAACTCTTATTTCTGGAGAGAATGGTCAAAATAGTGTATGAATTTGATACTTTTTTTCATAATTTTAGGACAGTCACATCAGCTTTTTCACACATCCATCATTGACTTCTGACTCACAAACGTTTTTATAGGATGAAAGTGTATCAACCTTCTTACAATGACAATTTTTTTTTTAATTCTAATATATTTTTGGTCATTCTCCAGAGTTAGAGAATATTTGTCTCTGTTAACCAAATTGTGTATGTATAATTATTAATTAGATGGATTCACTAAGTGCAACATTTATTCTTAATTTGAAACCACAATATATTTTGAAGAACCAAAAAAAAATTGATTTAAAATTCATAGATAATTTTTAAAAGATATAATTCAATTTAGAGACGCTATGTGACTAAAACAATTCAATTTTAATATCTACTATGATTGTGTTGGGTGCGAGAATCTCTGTCACGTCCACTCCAATCTTTATGACGCGCACTTGATCTTAAGTCATGATGATGATGATGGTGATGGTGTCGCTTTTTATCATGATGTCCTCTGCCAGGGTACGCGGCTACATCAGAAACAACTAATTCTGAACCATCTCTCATTCCTTCATTACTCATTCTATGATGGGAACTTCGATATCCAATTGGTTCATCTAATGTATCTTTCCTTCTTAACGGGGAATGGTTAGCTTTCAAAGCTGCCTTAGATCCAGCAGATTCATGCAAATTTTCCCATGCTTGACGATAATATCTGTTTAATCCATTCCTAGATTCTGAACTTGATGAATCAAATGATGCTACAGTATTACAGTCGGGAGAAGCTCGATGGCGATAATGCTTGGCACTTTGGTTCCTGAAAAAACATGTCATATGAAACTTTTATGAAAATAACAAGAGTATTTTTATAATTGAATAACACCACGAACAAATTACAACACATGCTTAAGAATGATTAAATAGGTACATAGTTTAAAAGTAGCTATAATACGTAATATGGTTTAAAATGCACATAATGGCAAAAACAATACTCTTCTGTATTTTGGAATCTAATAAGTATTCAAAACCTTCCACCTTCTTTAATTATTTTCTTTTTTTTTTCGCCAATTTATTTTGCATATTGTTTAAAATGCAATAACGTGTATGATACATTTCGAAAAAAAATCATATTATAACTACATACTCAATACTCATATCAATAAAATAATGTACATAAATTGTGATTGAAATTAAATGGTGATTATGTTTTCAAAAATAAAAGAAAACAATAAATAAGTAGTGGTATTCAATAAATTGCATTTATGTGGCTAAGCGTTTTCATTTTGTTTTGTGTTGAAGTTTTATGAAGGGGATGTACTGTGTGCGTGATGTATGGTAAAGAAATCCACATGCTCCTTTGGATGTATTGTGCTGATACCATAGTCGGTATTGTGCATATCTATTATCCATATTACTTATTATTCGTACCTTTAATAAACTCTATAATTAGTATCACATTGATATTAAATAAATAGGCCTTAATTATTAACAATTGATTTACACAATAAATTTTTTTTTAATAATAATTTAACAAATATGTAATGAATTTAATTGTAGGTCTTATAATATCTGTATTTGTACATTTTAAGGTAATCAATGGTTGAATATTTATAAAATAATTATTGTGATAAATCAATGAAGTAAAAAAGGCCTATAAGGGATTTGAGAAGTATCCAGCAGTGCGGTGTATGGATCGATGTGCTCGAGGTAACTCCCGATGGCCAACACATTGGTCTGGGAATGGAAGAGCCAAAACAGTGCACCAGCGTGGATGAGGTGGTTCACGAATTCTGCTTATCATATGTGCCTTCCGCTTCCTCCATCCACTGCTTGTATACAATATACAAAATAATTATCACTCTGCCTCTATCATTTAAAATGATTTCAAGAGTGAAGTTAGAAAATTAAGCAATTTCATTAAAATTATATAAAAGTTACCATATTTTTTATTGAAAGCTAAAGTTAATTTGGCAGTATCTACTTATCGATAAAAGATTTCTTCCAGCAGATGAAACGAATGCCAACTTAATTAAAAAATTAAGAAAATATTAACGTTTTTCGTTTATAAGTACATGAAAGGTATATATTTTTTTAGTTTGGATAAATCTATGATACATGAAATAGAAAGAGCCTAAGGGAAATTACGTGTGATGATTATTGATTTAATGATATATTTTGTGCTTAAAGGTTGTCACAGTTTAATAAATGATTCATAAAACAACATGCCTCCTTAACACCTTAAACCCAAACAGGAATATTTTTTATGTTACAATGAAAAATGTTAAGCAATATAAGTACCTACCTAAATAATTATGTTATAATAAATTGGGAATACCCTAGATATGGAGTTGTCCCATAATACTGATTATGACTATAGGTACATTAAAAATAAAATCAGTAAAACTCAACAAATAATATTAATGGTTCTTGAATGTGCAAAGAACATAATTAGGTAGTATGATCTGTGCTTATATTTTTGCATTTGGAATAGGGGTCAATCATTTGAAATCAGCCGCATTTTTGTTCCCAGAAGCCCTTTGTATTTCAAATTATTTGTATCATAATTCCAACACCACCTATATAAGAAGGCGTTAGCGCTACGTCACAGCGTGAGGCCCAGCATTCACTCTTCTATATCTGTATGTACTTACCTGTACGCTATGATATCTGTCTACACGCAGGCAGCCGTGCCGCGAGAGGCCAAAAATGGCCGCCAGCACTAAGGCCTTCTTATATAGGTGGTGTTGCATAATTCTAAAGGTGCATAGGTATACTGTTGAATGATTTTTTCTTACCTTTTCACTAAGATTACAATGGTTATGATAATAGCAGCCAAAAACAAAAATCCGCCAAAAGCACCCAGAGCTATAACAGTTCCAATATTAACTTTAGCACCTAAGGTTTCTCTGATACCATCGATTGACGATGGTACATTAACTCTTGGCACCTGATCCACTCTAATATTGCTATTAGGTCCTATGATGGGTTTTTCTTGAGGATGTGATGCCACAATTATTTGAGGCACATGAGCACTACCGCTATTACTGATGTCATTGTTTGTTGTAGGGAATGGTCTACTTGTGATTCTTTTGGATGGTTTTGTTTCTTCAGAGGTACTTGTATATTTATCAGTTCTTTGAGTTGTAGTGTATACTGTGGTGTATGTTGGTCTTGTGGGGCGAGTTAGCAATTTCGTTGATAGCAGGCGGGTTGGTGGAATTGCTGGCGTAGTGACGGTTGGTACTTCTTCAGCTAAAAAAAAAACATTTTTCAAGAATTTTATATGAATGCAATTGAATTATAATTATGTTTTTATATTATTATGAATATGATTATCTATAATAATAAAGGAAAGTGCCTGACTGACTGACTGATTGACTGACTGACTGATTGACTGACTGACTCATCAACGCACAGCCCAAACGGCTAATCGTAGAGAAGTGAAATTTGGAAATCAGGTAGGTCTCAATACAAAACCTTCCACTAAGAAAGGATTTTTGGAAATTCCACCCCTAAGGGGGTGAAAAATAGGGTTGAATGTTTTTCAAAGTATGCTAATATCTCGGAAACTAGACATGGTACGAGCTTGAGATTTGGTATATGAATTCTTCTATAGAAATGAGTGTTAGCGTATTCGGCAATTTTTCCAAAATTTAACTAAAAGGGACGAAAAAGGGCACATATAAAAAGGGATGATTTTTAAGTGCCTCCTAAAAAGTTTAAAACTGGTTTTATCGAAATTTCAAAAAAATGATTTCTTTAGAAAGAGTCAAATTATACTATTTCGTTTTCAAAAGATATCATTAATTAGAGGGGAGGGGGTGAGGGGCACTTTTCCAACGTGTATGTGTGTGTATCCGTCCCCTCTTTATAACTTTTGATTCGCTTGATGCACAGATCCTAAAATTTCAGAAAATATTGAATACTTTAAGCATACAAAATTTGTATACTCAGAATTTTGAAATTTTTTTTTTTCAGTCAGGGGTTATCAACCTTTGAATTTTTATTTAATTTTTCCATATATCTCAAAAACCATAAAATCTAGAACCCTAAAATTGTGTATGTATATAGAGAAATACAATATCTAAAATATAATTTAATGAAGAAGTTCCAGGATTTCTCAAACTTTTTTTATAAAGAAAAATATTTTTTTTATGACAAATTT
Source organism: Mystacides longicornis (assembly GCA_963576905.1). NCBI lineage: Eukaryota > Metazoa > Arthropoda > Insecta > Trichoptera > Leptoceridae > Mystacides > Mystacides longicornis. The sequence goes on along the minus strand of OY756429.1, from coordinate 13,627,434 downwards.
ACGAGTTTCAGTGCCTATATTTAAGAATTTTATAAAAATATCGAAAAACGCCGAAACGCTACAACTCGATAATTTATTTTTCTATAAAAAATACATACATCACAGCAGTACATCTCAAACTTTTCTTAACAATTTTTGTAAAAATTTAATTTATTGACGACATCGTTTCATACAATAAACATACCGACTCAGGCCATCGACAGTTGGATCTCATTCGGCGAGCCGGGCCGGTGTGGTGCCGCGGTGTATGGCTAAGAACACGTAGAAAGCCGATACCGACCCGCGCCGACCAGCGCAAAGAATGTTACTATGCATTTGAATGGGGATACCCACAGAAAAGCAGGAACCCGCTTTCCGGCATGCTCATTTAAATGCATTGAAACCATAGGCAACAATCTATGAGCCGGTCGGCGCGTATCGGAATCCGCTTTCTACGTGTTCCTACCCAATGAATATATACGTAGGTAGGTACCTACCCAGCCCAACCTACTTTCTCCAATACACATGTCGAAACTATTGCGTAATCTATAATATTAATATTATCTATATATAGTTTTGAACTAGCCGACCCGTCAAACTTCGTCCCGTCTTGGAATATAAATAATATGTTCGAGATTTTATGTATAAATTTAAGTTGATTTCAGTTTAAAGTTATTTAACACAGACGACGACGTGGTCCTTATATTATTGAATATGAATTAGAATAATGATACATTCATTAATACCTTTTTAACTAGGTACTGTAACCGATGCATCTGTTATAAAACATATCATTATATTATTTTCTATCAGCATTCCGTGAATCGTATCATTCTTCAAACAACTGATTCCTGTTAAACGCCTGATTTAATTTCAAAATTAGAAAAAATGTATAATGGAAGTTTTATTTTTATTCCGTGCAACTTTTTTCTTTCATAAGACCCTTCAGACAAAAGCAAACACGACAAAAAAATGGGCGATATAAGTTCAGCTGTTCTCATCTACTTCAATATATTTTTCGTACCATGCATCCTGTACAGCGATTCTGAATTGTTTTTTTTACGATCGACATTAAAATCATTATGTAGGTACCTACCTATTTTAGTAATTTATTATCTCTACTAAAATAATTTACGGTAAGTTCACGAAAAGAATCTGGATTGTATTGCAATTCTTTATGTCTTGATCTGTCAAAATATTTGAAGCCATTTCATAAAAACACTAGCAACAAAAAAAAAACTATGTGAGTAATCTTGCTTTGAATTTATTGCGTAAACCATGAATAGCAAGTTGATATAATAATATGTTGAAAAAAGGTATGAAGTCAATTGGTAAATTATTTTATATCAAATGTAGTCAATGTGCAAAATATTAAATTTTAAAATTATCAACAAAACCTCACATCATTTTAGGACAGATCGTAAATAATTGTTTTGAAAACACTGGCAAGTCAATGACCACATCATTTCGTCACTGTATAGTGCGAAAAAATTAACTGTCCACTGGAACGTATAAAAAATAGAGACGAAAGGGATAGCAGTTAGCCGGATATTATGACCTCCTCACACACCATTTCCAGATCCCTCAGCTCTGCTTCGAAGGAGCAGAACACAAGGAAGACCCTCCCGGTATGAGAAGATCTTCTTTGTCTTCGGAACCCTTGCGGTAGGAAGAAAAGCGCTCCCCTTAAAATATCGGTGTTTTTATTTTCAAAAATTTATAAAATTCGCAGAATGCTAAAGAAGTCCTTACTAGAGCCCGGCCAGTGCGTAAATTACCATGGGTACAACGCATGAATTACGCTTACGTAGGCGGTATATACCAATTGGACTGACTCCGTTGCCGGAACGTTATTGTTCCAAAAATCGCGGAATCTATCTGCATCTTCAGCCAGGATGATATATGACGAAACGTTGTTTTATTAAACTTCCCTTACTTACGAAGACCAGCAAAGCTGTTGTTTTCCTCTATATAGTCTAATAGTCTATATAACGAAATATTATATAGAATTACTCTCCATAATTTACCTTATGCTTGATAATCAATTTTCTAAGTTGTAGAATTTATTTTGTGATTATAAGGTGTATTTCTTAAGTGATACTTTAATAAACAAATCAATGAGTTATCCAAACATGCCTCTTTTTACTATCCGGTATCCGGCAGGATATTATTTACGCAGCCGGATAGACCGGATATCGGATAGTTGCCGATATCCGTTTCATCTAATAAAAAATATAAACAGTGGACAGTTAATTTTCTTCCTACTCTACATTGTCGAAAATTCGTTTATAGTCGAACGCCAATTACTTATACCATTAGAATATTGAGGTTGACCACCTCACTTCCTTAAACCTCAACCGGTTAGAAAAGGCACAATGAGCCTCGGACGACTTCGAGCGCAATGGAGAGTTCTTTATGCCTAACCTATTCTCCTGAGTGGGTCCAAGGCCTCCCGTATTATGGGGTGGTTTGGGGGGAACCGCCACGGGCTTGATCTGTGTGCGGCTGGCTTTTTGGCAATCGGGCTAGGGTTTGGCTTTGTGCGGATCGGGTTTGCTGCGGTTTAGTTTCCTCCGGGCTGGTTTGCGGTGAGCGGGGGGGCTTAAAAGGGAGAATATTACGTTATTATAAAAATGGAGACCTACTTTACGTGGTCATCGCATCACGCCTGGAGGCCAAGTCGAAATATTAACGACAGCTCCAACGTTAACAATTTGTTGTTATTTCCATAGAGATAACGTAAAAACTGTTGTTCAACGTGCGTTAAACAATGTTGTTCCAAATTCCGAGTCAAAAAAATAATTCTGTCAGTTATTCAAAATTAATGTTAAACGTTACCTCAAAATCTTTGGAAGTATTACGACGCTGCTATTATATTGAAGACGAAACGCATTTTTTTTGTTTGGAAACCATTTTCAATTTGGTAAACGTTAACGTTCCGAACGTTAACAGTTTTCACGTTTAACGTTATTTATTTCGACCTGAACGGCTGGACCGATATCGTTTATTCTTTTTATGTCGTGTTTGCTCAGGATAAGATATTTATGAACTAAATTTTGAACCTACGACCAGACAAACAATAACAAATCAACGTGAAAGATATAATTTGAAATGTTAAAAAAACGTCTGTAGCTTGAAAAATGCCCAAAGCAGATAGAAATAAGTTTTTTTACTTAGAAATAAGTCCCAAAGACCTCTTGCACTAAGGGTATGCTGCGCCTATCGTACAGTATCGACGGAAACAGCGCTGGTTGTCGGCGGACTCATACCGGTTCAGTTGTTGGCGCGTGAGCGCGGTAGACTGTATAGAAGCAGAGCTGCTCTGCCAGAAGACAACAGGCGATACACCGAGAGGGAGAGAACCATGGAAGAGTGGCAGAGTAACTGGGACTCTGCAGAAAGCGGTAGATGGACACACCGACTCATAAAATACATTAAGCCTTGGATAGAAAGGCAACACGGACAAGTGACATTTCGAATGACACAGTGCCTGACAGGCCACGGCGTTTTCTACGCCTATCTGAAACGCATAGGAAAAGTGACGACGGACCAATGTATATACTGCTCCGAAGAGGACACAGCAGAGCACACTATATTCTGTTGCCCCAGATGGAGTGCTGAAAGAGATGCCCTGAAGGAAGAACTGCAACTTGCAGAATTTCCGCTGCCGGAAAATATAGTGGCGGCCATGCTGAAGAGTGTAATAGAGTGGGAATCCTTCTCCAGGCAATTTGAAGCCATAATGTCCCAAAAGGAGTCAGACGAGAGAGCACTCAAAGAATAGACAAAAGGAATGGTAGTGGTAGGCCAAAGATGGCGGGAACATTATCATATCCAGAAGAGGGGGGGGGGTTTTAGGCGGTAAGAGTCCGTCATAACCCGGTCAGAACGGTCGGGTATCCATGAGGATCTCCCCTCCCAAAAAAAAAAAAAAAAGATAGAAATAAGTGTTTTAAAGATCACTAATTTCATTGCTTTTCGAGACCTGAATATTTTTCTATTCATATCCAGCAATATAAAAATTGGTTTCAAATAACGTCATTTGATGGAATAAAAGTTATTCGAGTTATTTTTTGGGATTCTCATAGAACAATGTCAGTCAAGTTATTTGTATAAGAAGCACATATTTTTTAAATACAGATTAATAACGACAAATATAAATAAAAATATAGTAATTTAATGGAAATTTTAGAATATATATTTAAAAAAAGAAATGTTGATGATGTTTCTTATTATTATTAATTTTGATGCGAATATAATTAATTCTGCATTGTTTAGGAAGAGAAAGTAAATACAGTAACACGTGAGCGAAGCCACGGGTAACTAGCTAGTAAGATAATAAAATAAATTACGTTTGCATAGAGGTGGTGGGTGATCCCACTGGCCTTTAGCGGTACAAGCTAATCTTTTGGCACCCAGCAATGTAAATCCTCGTAAACAGAAATACTCCACAATAGACCCAAATGTTGTTTCATTTGTATTTAATACATGTTTGCCATTTAAAATTTGTGGAGGATGATCACAATGAATAGCTGAAACATAATAATTAGTACCTATATGAAAAATACAGAATAATGATTTAATCGCACAATATGTGGTATACAAATAACAGTGTCACTACCTTCACATCTTGGTGGTGGACCATTCCATCGCTCATCAATATCACATGTCAACTGAGCTCTTCCAATGATTTCGTATCCCTCTTCACATGTATAGACAACCTGGCTCAAGTAGCCGATACTTGCATTTATTAACTGATACCCTCCATTGGGAATATCCGCTGGATAGCCACACTGGATTCCTGAAGTAGAAGTATTATTTTATTAGAGAATTTCTGGACGGAGGATTTATAACACTATACTTGAATATTTTGAGTGTGTCCACTTACTTTTACATACAGGAGGGAATTCATTGTAAAATCCAGTATCCATACATGTTCGAGTAGTAGGACCAACAAGTAAATGCCCCGGATCACAGGCATATTCAATACTTGCGCCAACATTGAAATTTTCAGCAATCATAGTGGAGTTTGGTGGTTGTTCAGGTCTACCACACGCTTTCGGTTCTATAACATTCAGAAATTATGAACACAATTACTAATTGAATTAAAACCAACTGATAACACAAATCGCAGCTTATGAAATTATGAAAACGCTTGGCACTTGAGAGAAATATTTTTTATTTATGTAATAATAACAGATACACTTACGATGTTGGCATATGAAGTTGAGGTTCGTGAGGCAGTTGGTGTCCGACCAAAGCCAGCCTTTGCTACCGTCGTACCGGGCACAGTTTTCATTCCCACCAGGCAAGTTCCAAAAGGACACAGTTATGTCGTCACCGTTAAGCCACTTCCAGTTGTTACGATCGTTTTGATCCCTGACTGCGCCCATCCAATAATGACTGCTACTGTCACTTCTATAATAAATAATTAAAAATTATTTGGTCAAGATTCAGAAGAAATGAAAAAGGCATAAAATTCGCTGTGAAATATGCTTATTCTAATAAAATACATAGGTATGCATGCTGCAAATACATAAAATACCAGTTGCTTTTGTGGTTTTCATAAATTTGTCAAGTGTTAAGTTGCTTGGGTAATTTAAGTTTCAACAATACTAGTCTAAAAGAAAGTATGTAGGTACCTATAATAATTGAAATTCAAAATTACAATGAGGATCAATCAATTTGAACATTCGATAAATTGTTGGTAATATTTGAAAGATCGAGGTAAGACGTAGTAAGGGTAGTCCATTATATTATGGAGTGGAATCCAAACTGTTGAGGAACTGAACCATATAAAACTGTAGAAATACAAACGCCACAAGTTGAATGCATGCAGAGCTTTTATCATTTTACAGAACATTTTTATTCTTCGCTGTTATAATATTATATACATTAACTATATTGACTACATTTTCGAATAGGTAATACACAATATATCGCTAGAATAATTATTATTGCTTCATAAGGGTTATAATTCGTATAAATTCACTTTCAGTTTCACAATATCATAGAATAAACATTTTTGAGACGAAAGCAGTTAAAACCATGGACACACCACAAAGAAAACATATCATTATTAATAGAACTCAATTTGACTTAGTTGTATTCTCTACACCAACAAAGCTCATAGAGGAGAGTTGTTTAGCTTGGACAATCTGAATTTTATTCAAAGATGTGTTGGGTTAAGGTAACGGGGGGGTAGAACACAATGGTTTTGATTCTGACAAAAAATAGTTATGAAAGTAATTATTGTTCATCAGACGAAAATGATTCAGAGTTACTTGAATTTGATTGTGTAATACTTTGCTCACATCATGAGAAGTGCAATTCTTTGGAAAGATACAAGGCAAAGAGGGCGCAAACGACCTAAATTGAAGAAGGTAAATATACCTAGCTCTGATTACGTCTGCTTGTATCAGTTTTACATGAACAAAAAAAAATCATAATATACTGACCCATCTCTTCTGAAGAGCTCCCAGCTCATGAATCCTTGATGGGCTGGATTGCTTTCATCCACAAGAGTGCCTCCTCTACTGTTGCAGAAAGATAATGCTTCTTTGAACTTCATTGGCTGTCTGTTGTAAAAGATATAACATTTTCCATTGTAAGTAGCAGTACTGCCAGGTGGCTGGTCACGAAATTGCGGACACCTTTCGATCGGCAATGCTTGGTCGGTGTAAACAAATGCTTCGCAAATTGAAAGCTGACTTGGACTAGGTGATTCCAAATGAACACTGACAAAAGCTCCTGGCATAGGTGGATTACATGGAAGAAACAGAGGTTGCCCTTCTTGCAGGAAGCCAGTGAAACGATTGCATATCGGATTTGTTCCAAGATCTGGACGATTGTTTCCAACTCTAATGACTACAGTAGCCGTTTTATTTGATCCTGGAATTAAAAAAAAAAGTTATATTACTATTGTGTACACAACTTATTGGGGATGCTATTAATTTAAGGTTATTTCAGAAGTATCTATAAAAGAAACATACATAGACACTAAATCTCAAGCGTGTGAAAGTAAAATTATTTTTGAACAAAGATAAACAACTAAAACAACACTCAGAATAGTCGGCGGAACTTAATGCTCTAGACTATTTGTAAAGCACATATTATAAATTATAATCATATTACTTATTTATTAGGAAGCAAATTGACATTTCCTTCAACAATATTTTTGCCTCACTTATTTTTTTAATGTTACTTATACACCAGTAAAAATGTTGATTTATTCATAATTTTATGCATTAAATATTGGTGGGTACACATACATAATAGGTTATTTATCATTAATGCTAAAAAGGTACTATAAGAAAGAATCATCTAATTAAATAAACTTTTGGGCTAAGAGTAAAACTGTGTTTACTTACCACAGCAAGGCTTGCCGAAATCTAGTCGCACAAGTTGAACCATGTAGGGCTCCAACAGATTGACATACCACCAAGGCACTGTTTCTGGTCTAGTCAGCGTGCACGTCTCAGGGCTGAAGAATGAAGAAGTGCTACCATCGATTGCCCTCTTTGGAATTCCACTCAAAAGCGTACTGATTTGCATGGGAGCTTTACCAGCAGCAACGTTGAGAACTGAAAGAAAAATAAAACATTATTATTAAAATGATATTATTGGCTCGCTTAACAGTTTTTTCCCTTTTCTCTATGTTTAGCGCACTTAGCACCTTTGTAATGACCAGGGGTCCTCATTAAACACCTTGACCTTTCATTTGGATAAAACTGATTCTAAGGTCAGTTTTTTTTAATAATAACTTTACCGAAGAAAAAAAGTAGTTATGAATGAGTACTACACATCCATTTAATCAATTTATATCTAATAGTTTTTGTAGTATACGATGACACAACTACAGGAGATGTGCCTTTGATCAGCTTTCATAAATCTACTTAAAAAAAACATGAATTTGAAGGGTTAAAATGTAGGTATTGGTCTGTTTTCCTACGGATACGCTGCTACTATAATAGCGGTGAATATGTCAGTTGAGAACATTGTTAATATTGATTCCGTAGTAACAAAAAACATTGTTACATAATTTTAAAAGACGCCGTCTTGTCACACGACGGACCGTTCCCTACGAACCCAGTGCATAAACTTTTTAGAAAAATGCATCCTGGATAGAGAAGTTATTTAAATACAAAGATAATTCAGGAGGTAATAATTGTCAATATTAGTCAAATCGATTTAACTTTTATACCTTTAGATGTAAAAAGAGAAAAAATCATTTTTTTCTAAATAAATGAATCTGTGCTCACTCAAAGTGAACACAAATACACTCTTTGACTATTTCACAGTAAGCTACATAAAGCTTGTGTCGTTAAAGAGGAAGATGGTCGGCACCTGGGATCGAACCCAAGACCTCCGCACGATACCTACAGTACCTACGAAAGCCGGCGTTATAATCACCAGACGATGATGAATGTAACAACTTCGATGGTGCTTGGATTACGTCGATGAAAAAAATAGTGGTTTCATAAATGAAAAATGTAATTTTGTTTGCAACAAATGGATTTGACCATCTACTTTCAATATTACATTATTGTTTGATTAATTTTGACAGAAATATGTGGGAAAATCAAAAAAGAAATCTGTAACTTCGACTTCAATGATTTGTGCGATCCTATACGTGTGTAAAGTGTGACGTCATTTGATAGCTTGCGCTCCACTCTTCCATAATTAAATTTTGTATGGAATCAGTTCCAGAAAAAAAAAATGTTTCTTAGAGAAACCAAAAAAATAGGATTATTGCTAATCATTGTACTAAAAACAAACAGGGGCAAAAAACATTTTAAAAACGTCGTTTATGGTTAAAAAAAATTAAACAAATAACCCAATTTAATTAGTATGGGATTTGAAATGCATTGGTCGAATTGAATGTGCCTACATTTGATTTGAGCTACATCTCCAATTCAGAGACAAAATATCAACAATTTTTAATTGAAGACTATTTAAAATTAAGTACCTCCTGATTTTTTTAAAAATGAATCTGTGCCACTCAAAGTGAACACAAATACACTCTTTGACTCTTTCACAGTAAGCTACTTAAAGCTTGTATGGTGAAAGAGGAAGATTATAATTAATTAATTGTTTACCTTTTTTATTTTTACGCGTAGGTATTATGTTTATGATGAGAAAAACTCAATACATCCTCAACTAGGTACTTCTGAAAAGTATGTTTATAAGAGTAGTTAATGAATTTAAGATAAAATTAAGTGCATGTTTTTAAGTAGGTAAATAGATAATGTAATCATAAATACCGCATTCCTTTATTGAACGACACAAAGTCTGCCTTTTATTGAATTTTGGTTCAAATGTTGTATTTTTGTAAGAATTTAAGCACTTAAATGATATAAATAAACCGTGTTGATTGGACGCAAACGGAATAACAAAGAGACATAAATCACTCAATTGTGAATGATATTGCAGAAAATTAATAAAAAAATAACAAAGAGAATTTATAAGGCTGAAAGGAAAGGTGTAAGAGAAGGCGTTGTCGAACGAGAATGACGTGGATCGAACACAACAAGCCGGGTCAGAAGCAAGAGAAATGTGAGAGATTCTATGTCGGTGGAAGAAGCGAAAGAAGTGTGTGAATGGGTAAAAAAAAATTGATTGAAAAATAAAACTATACAAGCAAAAAAAAAATTAAAATATCTATTTTTAGTCATTCTCTTTCGTACCTACACACGGTATCATATTGCTGAAGTAGGATATGCCGCCGATTTATAAAGGTACATTTACACCAAACGAACATAGAGTCAGAGCTGGAAGTAGATTATATTTTCTTAATCTTTGATATGGACAATTATTATCTGTCATCGCCCATTAATAATAATTATTAATTAGTTCTTGCTTGTTATTGTTTCCATGTTATCCAATAGCAGTCATAAAAGAAAGTATGGCCTCTTTCTAGATTCGGTTCTATGTTTGTTTGGTGTAAACGCACACTTATATTTCGATTGAATTTTACTAGGTAGGTATAACAAAAATGTTTGTATTGAGTAGTTTGTTACAAAACCCAGTCGGTACTGAGTAGGCGCAATGTTAACCATGTTCCGTGGCTAATAATGATTGTCATTATAATGAATGATACACAAGAAAGTTAACTATCCGAAACCGAAGTAGTGTTCCTTTAAAAGTTGTGAAATAATAAAGCACTTTGAAAAGAATGTATGCATGCAGGTACGATGAAAGACAATGTTGTTTTGTGTTAAAGACAATCAATTTACTGTTGAGTATAGTAGCTAGCTTACCTACATATCGTAGCAGCAACGAGCCAATTAGGATATTATTTTCTCCGGTAGAAATGCGAACAACAACGGTCTGCAATTATTGCAATCGTGTTCCACATACTTTAGGAGGGAAACGAATAATATTCACTGCTTTTTACGTAAATTTATATGATTCTGAACATCGATGAATTTTGTTTGACTACTAAGGTTGCCATATCAAAAAATTTAAATGCCATTCCTATTGGAAGTAAGAAGTAAGGTACATCTATAAGTAAAAAATAATGGCACCTACCCGCAATCTGTGATGTAGTGATATTTTCTATAGGTAGGTAATGAAAATATTTCTAATGATTGAAAGTACTCGCATCTTAATATGGAGTCTTATGATTGGATATACAAGTAATGGACAACATCCCGCGTTAGCATCAAAATTAGGAACCTATGTCATATTGGTTTTGGAATAAAATTTACAGATTAATTTAATATTTATTGAATACTGGTTTTCCCGACGGACGATTTCTGTGGTCCTAGCTATGAATATTGTAGGTATTCGATTTTATATACCTAATGATAAATTATTTATTTAGCTTTTGCCAGTCACATTTATTACAATTTTACAAGAAAGGATTAATATAAATAAGGTAGAGAGTAGGTTTTACCTTTTAACCTATTTAATTCGGACCGATGCATCTGTTTTAAATCATATATTTTCCATCCGCATTCTGTCAGTCGCACCAACTATCAAACGATAATAATAATTGACAATTCCTGTCAAATGCCAATTTAGTTTCAAAATTAGAATATTGTAAAATGCACTAAGAATGTAAAACTTTAACTTTGTTTTATCTTCAATATTTACAAAATTCTCCTGACAGTAGCAAACACGACAAAGTATTAGCGAAACTGGTCTAGCCGCTCAAGCGTGATGCGATAACCACGAAAAAAAGGGCTTCCTGCTATGAACTAAAAAAAGTTTATAATAATTTCGGACGGAATAGTATTCCTGCCAACGATCTAAAATTATGGACGTATGGCAACCCTAGGTGTGAGGTTAGTCATACACGTATCTATGTGTGTTTTACTGACGATGTACATACTTAACTAGTAATTTCTTAGTTAAAGAGAAAATTATTGGATAGGAGAAACTAATAAAAAGCATAGTGTGTGTACGTATGTATGTACCTTCCATTGAGTTCATAGCAGGTTCAGATATTTTAGAGATTGTAATTGTTATTGTGATGTGAAAAGCGCGAAGGCGTGTGGGAACTTGCTTACGATGAGAGATGCCTACGTTTACTATTTGTGAATACAGAAGAATTGGATGAAGTTATGAATTTTCCCTTTCACAGGAGTGATAACGCACCGCGACGAAACGAAGCGATTTAGGTACTAAGTATACCTGATTTCACCTAAGGATGCCGACGACACGTTGTCTGGGGTAACCTGCCAATATGACGAACAAGTAATATTTATAGATTGCAATGTTATTAAAAAAATATTAGGTAATTTCAAGACGATGTCATCAAATTTCAATATTTATATTTTTTCATGTGATGTATGTATCCACATGCATGCGTGTGATTTTGCTTATGATTATTTAGGTATGCTAATTGTGTTTTTTTTATAAACTAACCTTATTAATTTAATTTTTATACAGCACTAGGTAACTGTCACATTTCAATTTTTTTTTAATGTTTGCTAACTCAAAGTGAACACAAATATACCTACTCTTTGACTCTTTCACAGTAAGCTACTTAAAGCTTGTGTTGTGAAAGAGGAAGATGGTCGGCACCTGGGATCGAACCCACGACCTCCGATACGAAACAGCACGAAAGCCGGCGTTGTAACCGCCAGTCTACCAACCACTTCATAACTTCTCAATCAATGTGATAAATTGCATTTCCTGTCCACAACATCAACAAAAAAACAAAACGAGATAGTTTTATCTACGTATGTTGTTTTATTCTAATAATAGTTTTAAGATTGAGAAAAATCTCACAAAGTGCTATTTTAAAATTGTTACCACCCGTTATTTATAAGTAAGAAACGAAATGTACTTTCACTACTAAAGCTTATCAACAATAATTAGTGCACTTTTGTCCTTTTTTTATAATACAAAAGGATTAAACAATACAAGCGAGTGGCATCGGCAAGGGTAGATGAAAATAACATATTACAATATGCACTACTTACTATTTGAATCCTACATAAAATTTACTTAAAACTTATTGTTTGACCAACCCGTATTTACAAACTATTACTCAGCACATAAATTTCCTTAACTAAACATTCGAGTAAAAACCATATTCTCGAAGATTTACTGCTTAGGTTATTCATACTTATTAAACAAGCAGTTCTTTTCAATCTATGTTCTGGTAATAAAATCGAAAACATTGTAGTTCAGAACAGAACTAACAAGATTTTAATGTGAATTCCACAAGAGCTCAGAACGAACAATAATAATTATAGAGTAAGCCATTGCAGTAAACAAACAAAATATATTATTATTATTTATTTACTAGCTGCTCCGACAGTAATGTTGTTCTGCCGCGCATAAATTATTGTTTTATTTATTCACGTGAGCATGAATCATAATATAGCAACACATTGCAACATTTAAGACGCGAATGTCTAGACATAAACACGACGTTGCAGTTCGTGTGGTTTTTCTTCGTAATAAAATCTTCGTCTTGAAAGATTTTCAATATTCTAAAGCCTTCTCTAATAAATAATAATACGAAACTATTGGTGGGTGGGGTGGGTTAGGACAGGGCCTAATTGAAGCGATTTTTGGGGGTTTGACATAACTATCGGTTAACAAACAAGTGTCACAAACATGTATTTTAAAAAAAAGAATGCTTCGGTTGGATTTTTATCGATAGAATAACTTATTCGTCATTTATTTCTTAGTGCACATTTCACAGTCGATGTAAACGAGTTACACCAATTTGAATTCAATAATATTCATAGTTCGTCTGTCGGGTCAGCTAGTATTAGTATAGACATAATAATATAATAAACAACGAATCATGTCTTTTTGATTGCATTTTGATATGCATCTGTTTTAAACGAAGTTTACATGGCACTTTTTGAGAGTTGTACCAATTTCAAACAATAATTGACGAACGACGAATCATGTCTTTTTGATTGCATTTTGATATGCATCTGTTTTAAACGAAGTTTACATGGCACTTTTTGAGAGTTGTACCAATTTCAAACAATAATTGACGAACGACGAATCATGTCTTTTTGATTGCATTTTGATATGCATCTGTTTTAAACGAAGTTTGGCACTTTTTGAGAGTTGTACCAATTTCAAACAATAATTGACGAACGCCAATTGGAATTCAGAAAATGGAAATGTTTATAATATTATTATAAAAAAACACTAATCGTTCCGAGCTACATTCTTATTTATTTATTTCTTTCACAAGAACCTTCTCCTGACAAAAATAAACATGATAAAATCCAGTCATTCACGCATGATGTGATGACCAAGGAAAATAGGGCTACATTTTTATATTATTATATCCTACATTTCGTTTATTCTATCACTCAATGAGGTACATGCACTTAAGTACGAGAATAATTATGCTTTCAATAAGGTTAGTCATTTCATAGACTTGTGCGTAGATAAAAAGCTTCTGACGTTGATACCTGTCAAAGGACGGCGTGTAATCTGTGTTCAGCCAAAGGAATTTTAAAAGCGTTAATTGCACAATACGATCATATTGGGTAAAGGGGACTATTTTTATGTTTTACGATATACAAAGATAAGGGCAAGAAGTGTGTGATATACATAATAGGACAAGTCGCCAGTACCACAACGATTGCCGAGATACCCGGTGAGCGACTACCTATATAGGGCAGGGCAGGAATTATCATCGTCTGCAATATGTCCATCACTTCCTGTCATAAGAGATAAAAAGTGTTTTATGTTTAGACTGGAACTAATGCACAATGGCTTTGGTGCGTTGCTCAATAACAGCGTTGTGTAAGATTAGTAGTTAAATATTTTCGCATGATGCATCGGTATTCTGTAATAAAAACTTTGTACACTATGAGGCGCGCCTACGCTAGAGGTTTATTATTCAGAATTTATAAGAACAGCATGGGTATTCACGAAATTTTTTAGTTCGGACTAAACCCTGAAAACCATTTTCTTAAAGGGTATTATTAAGCTAAAAAATCATAGCGTTTAGGTAAATCAGGCAAATTCCAATTAGTAGGTATAAAAATGTTTGATCGTTTAGGAAAAAAGAAAATTACTCAAAAAGCTTGATAGATTAGCTAAACTGTTTGAATAAATATCATTCTACAAAAAAAAAAAACGTAAATTTCTGTTGCTATTTACGCTATTTTACGTAAATGTCTGTTGGTTTCTGTGTCTATTGTTAAGGAATCACGGAAACAACAAATAAAATCGAATAAGTAAAAATGATAAAAACGGGTATTTTGGTGCGAAACATCCTTAAGTTTCAAATATTTGACTAGTTCTAAACTTAAACTTTTTTGTGAATTACCCCGCTGTTCCTTCATCAACAACATGTAAAGGACCTAATAATAATTGTCTGTTGGGAGAGTATAAAAATAAGGGGCATTCGTAACGCAATCATACTTTCTTGGCACACAAAGTTCCTGTGTAAACAAAACTTGTGCGGCACTTGTATGTATGTATTTAGTATTTGTCTATCCGCCCGTTTCATACAACATAATCTTATGCACCACTACCTAGATGTGTGTGGTTCGCTGGCAATGTGCGTTAGTTGATCACTCACTCAGTGGTCTGGGCTTCTAATGTAGTTACCTACATTAAAGTACGTCATACAAATTGGCTCCCCGCTTACCTAATGATGAAACATCCCCTAACAATAAGCAATTATTAATTTAACTTAATGTACAATAATCATTATGAAAATTTATTAGCTAATACCAAATAATGATTCAACGAAATCCGAAAATAGCGCCATTTAACCAAAACGTTAGAAAGTTATTATTGAACGATACGCGTATTTGATACTTGGTAATTACTCTGAAGTGTGATCATTAAATGTGTCAACACATGGACGAATAAGTTACACAAGTTAATTTTGATTATTGATTGGCATAGCAAATTAACCATAGGTTATATTATATTATACCACGAATATAATAATGTTTGCCGTTTAAGACTCTGTTATATAGAAACGATTTTCTCAGTACCCTAAGCCAGTAGGATTAATTGTTTCGGGAAATGTGAAGAGTTCTAAATAAAGAATTTCGTGCCATTTCTTTAAAAAAAACCCATTAAAATATTACCTGAAACATTCACGAGAATTAGGAAAGTAACAGAAAAGAGTTTCTTAGAACTAGCTGGCTTTCTATTTCTTTAATATTTTATGCTTTTCTCTTAACTAGGGGTGACCCGTCACCCTCTACATATATCATGGATTTATGTCGTTGTAATTCTTACAAAATACCTCTGAAGAGAGTTTATTGTAAAGAACTCTTAATAATACTATTTACTTTCTAAGATCACTCTCGTTGCCAGGGTGATTGTCAGCCACTAACGGTTGTAGGTATCTAAAGTTCATATCTATATAAAATTGACAACTAACTGACGGGGTTAAATGTATGGGGTATTGTGTGTATATTTTCAACTAACTAAACTCACGCAAGAAAAAGTCAAAGGGTGTATTTATGTTCACTTTGAGTGAGCACAGATTCATTTATAACAAAAAAATATGTAGTCACTTTGTGTTTTGACGTATCAGGTATTTGCTTATTTTTTTATAGTGCTGTGTTGGATGAAGGTTTAATGCTGATTTTAAAGCATTATCAGATGCAATATTATAAAATTATTAACTCCAAGCTTGTCTACAATGTTGCGAATACTAGAAATCAAAGTCTATTTTTAAAATATTGAAAGGTGTATTCCCACGACGAAAGTCATTCGACCATGAACCATGGCGTCACTGTTGGCCCAGAATCATCATAAAACGGTGTGATGTTCTGGAACACCGGCATGTTGGACGAAGGGATCGGATGATAATAATCCCTCTAACATTGAATGATTTGATACCTATTGAATTACATGACTCTTAAAAGGCTTTTGATAGTATGCGTCACACGTCACAAGACTGTCTGAATTTACTATTTTTAGTGTTCAGCATTCTCATTTTGCGCAGAGACCGGGTTTGCTTACCGCCACATGCAAGTGTTTCAATCTTTAAACTATCCTTTTATTTTCCATCAGCAATATAAAACGACAAAATTACTAGATATAAGTACACATTATTGGAATTTACTGCTCCACTAGAAAGACGGTTCTGGGGCAGTGTTTCCAGAGCTAGATTGCAGTATAAATTTTCTTTATGTCACAGGGGTTTCTGAGCCAACACGACACGCAAGCACGCCAATAAGCCCTCACGTAGGTAATTTTCAAGACTGAAAAGTTTTAAGTAGGTATAGTACGTGAGGAAGGCCCACAGCCAATGGTAGAGGAAAAAATGAAGGTTGAAGATGATTGGAATAAAATCACGCAAACTATAAACCTTTCCAGGAAGAATTATGCCAGTATCAATAGTATTTTTACCATGACACATTCGATTTCAAAATCATTATTGTCCATTATGATTAATTTGATTAGTGCAAACGGTCTTTCTTTGCAACAAATAAAACAATTGTTTTTGGCTGAATGATTAGGTAAGCGAGGCTTCTATTGTTAGATCAAATGAGAGCAACCATCACCAATAATACAATATCGTTATGTAACTATACCCGAATTCACCTGCAGTGGCGAAAGATTGTTGATTATTATTATTAATTTACTATCTTAAATTAAGATGTTACCGTATAATGAATGAGCCTACACCTTCTCAACACCTTTCAATATACTGCCATTTCTAAGGGTCTGTACAGACCTGAACACGCGCGATAACGCAACCAATGTAACGTTGCATGCAACGTATCAAATTTCCATAGTACGCTGTGGTTCTATGTAATTTTGATACGTTGCATGCAACGTTACATTGGTTACAACATCGCGCGTGTTCAGGTCTGTACATACCCTTAAATTCAATTAAATTGTGATCATTAGTCGTACATAATTTCAATTTGGCGAATTAATTTTTCGTCAATGTAGAGTGTGTGTTTGCCGTGGGGTTGCCGGTTTAGAATAGCACCCCTGCTCTTTTTGCTGGTTTCTCGAGCATCCTGTAAGAGGCAGGAAATCGAAAAATCAGATCGGGACCGTGAGGTTGATCACCTCACGTCGTTAAATCTCAACCGGTCAGAAAAGGCACAATGAGCCTCAGACGCCTTCGAGCGCAATGGAGAGCTCTTGATGCCTCCCTTTGCTCCTAAGTGGGGTTTAGGCCCCTCTCATTGCGGGTTGGTTTGGGGGGGATCCGAGGCGGACTTGATTTGTGTGGGGCCGGCTTTTTGGTTTGATTGCTTCGATCGAACTAGGGGGTCGGTTTCGTGCGGGATGGATTTGCTTCGGATTTGTCTCCTCCGGGCTGGCTTGCGGTTTGCGGGGGGGGGGGGGGGGATTAAAGGGAGAATGAATAAATGAATGAGAGTGTGAAAAATATACTGTCCACTGGAACATATAAACAATTGTTTAAAC
Organism: Mystacides longicornis; assembly: GCA_963576905.1. Taxonomy (NCBI): domain Eukaryota; kingdom Metazoa; phylum Arthropoda; class Insecta; order Trichoptera; family Leptoceridae; genus Mystacides; species Mystacides longicornis. The sequence goes on along the minus strand of OY756429.1, from coordinate 13,609,608 downwards.
CAAACAAAGATAGGTACATAAAAATATGAAAAGTGGACAGAAAATTCGTTTCGCAAAATTCAAATTGTCTACGACTACTGTGACTAATTGTCTTCCCTTAAATTTAATGTGGATGACGGGAGTCTCTCGAGTGCGACTGCGGAGCTGATAGGTAGACCATCAGCCATCAGTCTCAGCCACATAGTATCGGAATCAAGCAACCGGGCATGTGAGGGTAGTCTCTCGGACTTCACCACACTGACAGACAGAGCAATAAACCACATTCGACAGCTAGATTTGACCATCCGACAAGCAGGAAAATTTCCCCTGCGCTCCAATCCTTTTTATTGTTTTGACTTATTACATAGGTAAAATTATTGTACTTTTTTTATTAATTGTAATTGAATTGTATTGAATTGTATATATTGTGACGAACTGGCCATACGCTAAATAAATGCTTACTGTGGTTAAGTGGTTGGTAGACTGGCTGTTACGATGCCGGTTTTCGTACTGTTTCGTGCGGAGGTCATGGGTTCGATCCCAGGTGCAAACATCTTCCTCTATCACGACACAAGCTTTAAGTAACTTACTGTGAAAGAGTCACAGAGTGTATTTGTGTTTTCACTTTGAGTGAGAACAGATTAATAATTAAGAAAAAAACGTTAAATTTTCTGCGGAACTTTCTTAATTTTTTCATTCATAAGAACATACTCAAGACAAGACGATACTCACATTGAAATAGGGCTACATTTTATGCAGGTCCCTAATAGAGATATAATTAGTATTGATATAAAATGAAAAATTTTGCGTTTATAATGGTATTATTATTGAAATTGGATTGCGATGGCAGCTACATACCGTATCTTTGTTCGCGATAAAAAGTGACACATATCAATCACTGGATCTTCAACAAGGGCACAACAATCTGTACATACATATACGCCGTAACAATCATATAAAGTTAATCATCTAGTTAACACCATCGCATAATAATTTATTTTGGTTTAAAACAAATCGCGCAATATAATAATATTGTGATGTTATCTAATAGTAATTAACAAGCATTATTCTTTAAAATCACTGACCTTGTCACGTTTATAATATTCATATTTAATAAAACCTATACCAGCCATTGTAGAGAGACATCCTTTTAATTTAATCCATTGTTATTTCGGTGTGCACTCCATAACTTAACCTTCAAGATACTTTTTAAATGTTTTATCTTGCTTAATACCGGATACACTTGGGTTGGATTTGCCGTCATACATGCACACCATAATAGCAGCGGCTATCATAGAAATAGAGTTATGTACATAAATCAATTTTTTTGTTGTTCTTGATGCACACAGATAAAATCGCGTTAGTCCAAATAACAAAATTAAACAGATCTCTTATTAATAAAAAATATTTTTGTTGGTAGCTTAGCGGACGTTATATACGCTGGTGCACCCATCACCTCTACCATTGTGGAGAGGGATGGACTTGGCTGTTAAAGATGCCGAATGACAGTTGGCCGAGGAGAGTGCTGTTCTTCCTCCCATCAGGGTCCCGAAGACATGGAAGATCCTCTCGCACCGTGTTCCGCACTTTCGAAGCAGATCTGAGGGAATTTGGACGTGGCGCGATCCGCGCCACGTCCAAATTCCCAGGTGGTCATAAACATTGCGTAAGATCGAGCGCAATGGAGAGCCCTTGTTGCCTCCCTGTGCCCCTGAGTGTGGTGTAAAAGGGAGAGTTATTTTAGTAAGTTAGCTTAGCAGTTCCATCACTGGAGGTCGTCAGTTTGAATCCAGGAGCAGACGCAAGCTATTTAAATAAATGCCCTTATTATGATTCAGGTAAACATCTTACCATAATAATTCGGTAAAATTTTGGAGTTTAATGGAGTGTATTCATCCAAAAACATAATATACAATAATGTAACATGCTTCACATGTGACTTTTTTCCAATTACACCACCATCTATTGGATTTTTAAAGTTATGCAACTATAGAGGAATTGTTTTTATTACAAACTTATGGCCCGTCGAACTTCATCCCGCATCCGAAACAACAATAGTTAAACATAATATACTATAAGTTCAGTTTTATTAAAATTTCATGTTATAAACTGTATTTAATTCATGTAATAATTCAATTTTTTTTTTATTTTGGGTTAGGTTGAAGTTCGACGGGCGGGTCAGCTAGTTTATATTATTAGAAAGATTTTTTTTTGAAATACGGATCATATAAAATCTTCTTTTTCGAAGTAATTACAAGTATCTGCTCTAACATTAATCTTCAATACAAGTTGCTGATGAGATTAATTATTTAAGCATGTTGACTCCGTTGCTACACTCTTCCCTGTCACTAGCCTGTCACCTGCCACTCTTTTTAGGGTTTGTCTTCTTTCCCAAGCTATTATACGTAGTACCTCATCCTTTAACATCCTGTGGTATGATCCGCCCACTATGGAAGCGTCTGTAGCACAACAATTCAAAGGCTGCAAGACTCCCGGAGTCGCTCTGGTTACCAGTCCATGTTTCGTGGCCTGAAAGGTTGGTTCTATATTATGTAAGATGTAGTCCTGGAAAACGGGGCAAGAATTAATAAATATTTATAACGTTTTATTTCGGATTTGAGCCTACGTTTACACGACACCAACTCTTTTTGAATCAGTTTTAGGATCTCTATGTCTTTTTGAACGACTCTCTGAGACAGAATAGTGGGAAATAGTCAAGAATATGAACAAGACACCTTAAGATGTACCAATTATATCACATTACTGCAGATTTCCGTGTCAGATCACATACACAACTTCATTTTTCTCAAGACTACGCTTGGCAGCGCAGCTAAGCAACCATAACTGGCCACTGCGCATGGTCATGCGCAATCTTATACAGAAGCCAATGCATGAGACTGACAAGAGTATAGTAATGAATTTCATTGCTCTTCTATATCGAATAACAAGCTGTTAATTTTTTTTTATCAAATGTTAAAACTCGAGAATCTTCTGCCTAAAACATATTTATATTCAGTCCCATCAGTTAGAAGAAAACTCAGACAAATATATCTTGAGCACCAATCTCTACTGGCAGAAGTGTCTAGATTGCATACAATTCAAGCTTTGTCTGACTACTTTCATGGCCATTCACGATATGTCTCCATTCCACATATTATGCACCTATCAGAAATGTGTATTTCTCATCTCAATCACCTTATCAACAGAAAGAAAGAAAGAGTCTCAAACTTGTCGATAGGGCATATTGTATTTCTGGACCTAAAGCTTGGAATGAGCTACCTTCTCATATCAGGCATGCTGACAATATTAATGAAATCAAGAAACTATTGAAAACTTATATTTTTACGCACTCCTTTCCGGGCTATACCTATTTAGCTATACCATGTATCTTCAAAATTTATAACATTTTTTAAAGTTTTTCTTACTTTATTGTCATGTTAATAATAATTTGAGGTGTCTTTAATGTCACAAAACGGCGCTATAAAAATCATTCTAATTATTACCTAAGTGTCTCCAAGAAATCTGATGTACATAATGAAAAAAAAATTCATCCAAAATTGAGATGAGACTAGATCTTCGAGAAGGAAAATAGGATTTTCCAAAATAACTAAGGGTGGGGTTTTCGACGCCGCGAGTAATAGTAAAGTATTAGTGCAATACTTTAATATAAAGTGTTACTCGATCGAAAGGATTATCAAAGTAAACGATAATCGATTAGTAACATGCATACCAACATCACAATGCTTATAAACATTTCTTCATCAAGCAAAAATGTCATTTTTTAATGATTAAAATATTGCTATTACTTGGCTATCGCTAACGCTTTGCTATTATTACTAACGATCGAGAAACCCACCCTAAGACAAAATGCGTTGTTTTTAGGACATATTATTATGAAGAGAATACACCTTAAAATCATAAGTCATACATGATTTAATATTTACAGTTTTCTGTACAACATAATATACGATCTAGTAAGTATTATAATGATGATGCATCCGTATATATTACTCACTCGGATAAAACCAATTTACATTATTATGTGCTCGCATGTAACATCGGTGGCGCTATTAAATGAAGCGTTCGAGTTAGGAAAGTCAATACATTCATGTGAAATAAGTGAATGCTTGTAATTTTATTAAATTGACAATGTTAGATAAGAAGACGACGATATACAACAATATGTAACAGATACTTACCTTTCAGTTGACAGGTGAGTGGAAGCTCATTGTGTTAGTTACGGTAAGTACCAACTTTGTATATACATGATAAATCGAATAAGCCTTATTCTTTCTCGATGTACATTATGTTATGCGTGTCACAACGCAATTTAGTAAATCAAATAAGCAATATTAGAGAAGTATATCTGTATGACTTCTAAAATCTGTCTCAGAACATATGTATAAATGAAACAAATCCGTCTTTTTAGAAATAGTAAGGATCACAATATTTTGATCTCTTGTTCTGGGGTTGCCCTATGAAAATATTTAGTTCGCTGAATTATTATTATAAAATGTTGATTTTAAAGGGTATTTTTATACGAGTTACACATTTTGGGCTGGTCATTTCTATGCTAAAATGAATTTATACACAGTAATCTGAATTATTGTCACTACTTATCCTCTCATATAGTAAGAAATATCTGTTATTGGAGCACTATAGATTCTATGTTCTTCTTGTTTCACAATTTGTTTTGTATGTGTTGTTCAGTGTTCTGTTGATGTCTCTAATAAATAATTTTTTTTTTCGGTTTTGAATACTTTCTTGTTAGCCGGTTAAACATATTTTGTGTTGTAATGTTTTTTTTTATATTTTTTTATTATTTTTTAAATTTTATATTGTTTTTGCTTTAATATACGCTCTTACAAGAAATATTCGAAGGGTAAATTAAATTATCATATAGCTAACACCAACAGAACACTGCTCAACACAAACAAACAAATCATGAATTAAAAATGTAGAAACAGAAAATCCGGTGTTTCCAACAACAGGTATCTCCCGCATGGCTATTGTGTAGTGTAGGTAGATATAATCAACGTCTATATAAAAGAAAAAAAACAATTACGTAATGACTAACAATTCATTACTAATGTTCGATTTACGGGCTTACGACCGTCTTCGACTGTTATTTCGAAGGCTGGCTTAGTGTGATCACTTTACGTTAACAACGTTCACCTTCGTTCACCGTTCGTTCATTAGGTGGTAATGTTTGTCTCCGAAATTCCTAATCATGAGAATTCTCAACATGTTCAACATGTCGAAAAATCTCATGTATGCAACAAGTAGAAATTTAATAATAAATGAAATACAGAGAAAAAAGTTGGAAATTATTGAGAACAAGAGAGCAACCAAATTTAAAGACTGCAACTGCTGTCATGTATTTGGCGCCATGATATGACTATATCCATTTTTGTTACTGTCTCATCTTTATTGCCTATTGGCTTTGTTGGTGCACAACCTTCTAATTATGTGAATCAGAACGTTGTGAACGTCTATATAATTATTAATTGATTTTGATTGATAGATTTAAACCTATATATTTACATTAATTGATAAAAAAAGTTCAATGTTCCTATTGACAGAGGACCTGAGGAGCCATAAGCTAAAAATATTACAATGACATTTGGGATATGAGCGAGCTAATAAACAGTTAGAAGCTTTGCCAGCGCTAGTCATGTAGTTGATAGAAACAATTAGTTAGCGATGCTTGGATAGCAAAGCGTAGTAATATAACAGTAAGTCACCTATGTATATGTATAACGTAAGAGATAATTCCCCGTTCAAAGAATCGTTTATTCTTTCACTATAAAATCAAGCAACAACGTCGCGCAATAGATGAGCGAACAAATTATGCAAACATGAAAAATTATATCCGTTAAAAAATCAGTGGATTGGTTCATTGATTTGTTGCCAGCGTTGATAATAAGCAGACATTTTGCTTCGTTTGAAAACCTCGTTAAGCAAATAATGTAATTAAAAAAAAAGTACTGTATTGCAGAATAAATTATCGTGTTTGCTTCGTTATGACAATTGGCGGATAAATTGAATGTGACCGCGTTTGGATTGATTGATTCCGGTTTTTGTGGATGCACGAAAATTGCAAACATCGCGAAATGAACTGAAAACAATTATTAGTAAATAGATACCTACTATGTTTCAATCGTTAGACCTCTATTGGAGTACAATACGCCTATCTGGACACCACATTACATCACACATGGTAATATTATTGAGAGAATTCAACGTAAGTTTCTCAGGTTTATTAATTATAAGAAAGGAATTCCTGTTAGGGATATTAATTACGGTGTTTTGATGAGAGAGCTTGGACTGTTGTCACTGAGTGATCGTCGAACTATCAATGACCTCTGTTTTTTGTATAAGTTGGTAAATATTGGAATTGATTGCCCTGATTTGATCCGACTTGTCCAATATAGGGTTCCCCAGCGCGATACGAGAGCGGATTCGTTTTTTCATGTCGTCGGCTCTAGAACTAACTATCATCAACAGTCTCTGTTGCCCAGAATCCACCGCTTGGGGAATAATCATGGGTCCGTGGTGGACATTTTATGCGAATTTTAAAAAACAACGTGTATTTATTTTTTGTACAACATTATATGAAGTGGTTGGTGACCCAGCGGTTACAACGCCGGCTTTCGTACTGCGGACGTCGTGGTTCGATCCCAGGTGCCGACCATCTTCCTCTTTCACGACACAAGCTTTAAGTAGCTTACTGTGAAAGAGTCAAGGAATGTATTTGTGTTCACTTTGAGTGAGCACAGATTCATTAAAAAAAAAAAAATATCTTAAAAAGTATTTAATATGTGACAATAGAGACACGTGTTGTTCTCACGATAACCCTTCTCCCCTCTGTTACGAGATTACGACTTTTGTTGGAACCCCTCTCCCCACGTGATAATGGACGTCCCTTCATATCTCCATCTACATAATATTTTAGAAATGTTTTTTTATTTGCCTTTTGTCGTTGCTTTACCGTATATGGGAGCATCACGCTCAAAATACAAATGCTACGTCAGATATTAATATGCCCAGAGCCGTACAAAATGCTGGAGAAGGTTCTTAAATTCAATTTGCTGCATTAACTTTAATATTTTTAGAGCTATTTAAAAAACTCTATTTTTTAGGATCTTCATACAAATTTCTCAAAAAGACAGTAAGCCATCTTTTGGAAACAAAATTACTCATGTCAACGTTGAATGGAATCTTGGTATTACGGTATGAAAATGTAATAAAATAATTGTAGATTGATTTGTTATACATATAAATGTTATGCGAATCTTATTATTCTCAATAAATAAAGATTTAATGAAAAAAATTGCAAAATGATTCCTCCATTTTGAAGTTTGACAGGCACAAATCACCCTCTATGGGTGGAATGCCTAATTAATTATCACACATTAGAGGGTGTAGGGAATGTAGCTAAGATTCAAACCACAGAGCTCTCTATGAAAACTTGCAAATTATGTTGGTAGGTTTGTTTAATATTATGAGGTCGGTAAAACAAAAATTGTAAAAGTGTCATTCTTCTTTTTCTGTGCTTATGTCAGTTGTAGAGGTCTGTTAAGCAATGGGAAGCTAGACTAGAACCTGTTTAATTACCTACCGATCAAGCCTGACAATCGGAATCAAAAACGTAAAGCAAGACGGGTATTAGCTAGTCTACAGATAATATAGATAAGATACCTTTATTCCCGATGTTGGTCTGTAGACCCCACTTTGTCTGACTTTTCTGAATGCCTCGTTTTCGGTAATAACTTTTGATTTTACTCTAAATACTCGCCCATTGAACATAGTGAGTATACGACTCCATAAAACAATAAACGACGGAAATATTGCGCCGTGAATCGGGGTCATTATACACACAATATCGCTCAGCTCTTTATGGATGTCATTGTGACGCTTAAGATTAAATCTAGCACTACTTTCATAAAATCTGTTGGCACAGATACTACACGGGCAAGATATCTCCATGATTTAGCCATTGTTTAGTCAAATTGCATCATTTTACTCCACTAATTTGTATCTTTTGGTTGTTGGACGTCGGCCTGAAGGAGTGTCTATAGCCAACATAGAGCCAGAGTTTGAAGTGGAGGATCATTGATAATGGGGGCTATTGTGAACATCCGACCCTATCAAGTTGTGTGCGACCCGATAGTGTTGCGTAGGATTCAACTTTCTGTATACGCCCTAACTAACAACAATCGAATGAAACAATCGGATAACCGGTTGCATTTGTTGCAACACAATCAACACAACGTGTTCAATAATCTTATTTTAATTAAAGTGAAAAAAAATGGCACAAAATTTAATTAGTGTTATTTGGTAAAAAATTGGAAAAATTTTAACGAAAATTGTTTAGAAAAGCTCTCTCTAAAAGTATAGATATCATGTAAAAGATTACTTACATTTCAATTTGAGGTGAAAATAAATAAATAATTAAGTATAAGAAAAAATAATCATTGATAGAAATAACAAATTATTAGTTTGTTTATTAAAAAAGGCGTGTTTTTATTTAAAAAATATAGTGGAATATTTTAAATTAGTATTAAAAAAATATTATTTTTGTCCGTCACGCTATTGTAACGTATCCGACGCAACTCGATCGGGTCGGACGTTCACAATAGCCCTCATTGACAGCAAGAACAAGTAAGAACTAGAGAAGTCTCGCTCGGGTAAGGGTGCATTTACACCAAACGAATATAAAGCCAAATCTAGAAACAGAGCAACTTTCTTTTATGGTTGATATTGGACACCATGGAAACAAGCAAACGATAACTAATTACTTGGTTGCTCTCTTGTTCTCAATAATTTCCAACTTTTATCTCTATTTTTCATTTTATTATTAAATAAATTTCTAATTGTTGCATACATGAGATTTTTCGACATGTTGAGAATTCTCATGATTAAGAGTTTCGGAGACAAACATTACCACCTAATGGCGAACGCTGTTAACGTAAAGTGATCACACTAAGCCAGCCTTCGAAATAACAGTAGTAGACGGTCGTAAGCCCGTAGTGGTTTGTTCCATTTAAAAATCGAACATTAGTAATGAATTGTTAGAGTCATTAGTTGTTATTTTTTCTTTGATAACTAATTAATTATTGTGCGATCATAGATTAGTTACCATATCAAATGCACCCTAATAAGTGAAGTTATCGGCCATGAATTAGTTCAATTGTTGTTAATTCTTGTTCTTCATTGTTTGCTCGGTGTCTTTATAATAATAAATATGGTTTAATCGATTTTGAAGTACCTTATTATAGGTACACCCCAATTTCGGTAATGCAAAACAGTAATAGGTACTAAGTTATATTGGGATATACCAATACAAACTGAACGAACGATTAACGCAAATCTTCCGGACATTGTATTGGTTGATTCTATGAACGGGATAACGTATCCCGTGGATATAACTATACCGTATGATGAAAATTTGAAAAAAAATCCGAGCAAGATAAGATAATTAAATATCTTGATCTTGCTCACTAAATCAAGGATATGTGGCATACACCAACCACCCACACAATACCTATAGTGATATCGACGAATGGAGTTATTCATAAGTCTCTTAAAGACAATCTAGGGAAACTTGGCATCTGTTGTGGTCTCATATTTACCATTCAAAAGCCAGTTCTGTTGTCCTCATGTATACGATGTTAAGAAAGTTCCTTTCTTTGTAGATCGAAGATCTCTCATGATCTCACGTTACATCGTGATGTATCATGAGAGATAATACCGATATTTTTATATTTAGTATATAGCTTTGTATTTAATTTTAATTTAATTTCATATTACCCCGTAATTATCCACTGCAGGACATAGGCAGAAGGAAATAATTTAATTTATTTTTTATTAATTTTTATACAATGATGTATGCTTTATATGATACTTTGTGATTAAATAAATAAATGTTTTAAAATAATACTAATAATAAGGACAATTTTTAACGCGCTGTTTCGTGATAATTATCACCTCAAGGGGTTTAAAAATATAAGCGATAAAGAAACAATGCTCTATTTCTAGTTCTTGCTTTGGGAAATACTTATATGGTTTAAACAGATGTCATTGTATTGATCGGAATTACATGGTTTAAAAGGTAATTGATTTATCACTATGCAAATTCGAATTCAATATTCATATTATGATTGAATTCAAACCACACGAAAACGTCTGTCGGGAAAGCTAGTTCATTGTAAACACTATTGGAAGCAATCTGAAAGAAAAAGAGTTCTAGAGATGTTCATAAGACGGCGATTGATTTGATCTGAAGTTCGTATCAAAAAATTAAAGATGATTACAAGCACGAAATATTTCAAGCAGTCAATAAATATATGATCCATATTATGAACGTGGCCTCTGTTACAAAGTAAGAAGATGAACAAAAATAAACTAAAATGAAGAAAAGTAATAAATTAGCGTTGCATAATGTATGGGAATGGAAAAAAGTAGCTACTTACTCGGACAAATTGGCAATTAATCAACCAATAATTATTATGCAGTCGAGCATGCTCATTGTACGTAGGTAATTTGTATGAGTTTGAGTTGAATAATCGACATCAATCATTATGTAATTCGCAGTCATGTGGATGATTTTTCATCAATTCATTTCTGATGGAATTTTATGCACATTATAACTTCGGTGTTAGATTGACACGTAACAAAAAAAGAGCTAAGTCAGAAAGTTCAATATATATATATTTTATAATGATTTAAATATCTGCTTATTTCATGTTAATATTAATTTAGTTATGGCTCATTATAACGCAATTTGCTGTTATTTTTTAATAAGTTTGTCGAGAATCCTATATCCAGCATCAGACGTAATATTTATTTGATTTACATAAAGTCATGCAAAAAGATTGACAAGACATCAAGTTATGTAATCAATTTGAAGTAGTTATAGTAGCATAGCTGTAAAGTTGCCCATGCACTTGCATTAAGAAAATCGCGGGTTGGATTCCTGGTTTGATCATCTTTTTGTTGCACAACACGAGCTTTGCTTATTAAATAACAGTATTAATGATGTCATAAATGTATGTGTGTTATGATACTTTAGATGCACCCAGATTAATTGAAAAAAGATATAAACACTGTTGCGGCCAGTACTTGTGTGCGGTGCAGAATGCTGGTTGCTTAGCAGGAGAGATGAAAACGTTATACCGGTCTTCGTAAGAAAAGTACTGTGGAAAATCTTCGGTCCTTTATGTGATAATGGAACTTGGAGGATCAGATACACTGGAAAACCCTTACGGCGAACCCAACATTATAAAATTTAAAAAAATGAATCGGCTTCGATGGTTGGGGCATGTCCAGCGAATGGAGGATAATAGAACTCCAAGGAAGATTTTTAGTACAAGCTTTAAGTAGCTTACTGTGAAAGAGTCAAGGAGTGTATTTGTGTTCACTTTGAGTGAGCACAGATTCATTTTATAAAAAAAACAGAGGGGAGATGTACCTAGTGTGGGAAGACCAAGGCTGAGGTAGATGGATGGCGTGGAGGAGGATCTCATTAGGGCAATAGTGGTGACTAACTGGAGGAGGCGGGCGATGGACAGGGGATAATAGCAGGGAATTGTGGAGGAGGCCGACGCTCACAATGGGCTGTAGTGCCAATGATGATGATGATGTCGTTGCGAACAGGGAAGAAAAGTCGTGGGGGATTAATATCGAGTCACTGAAGCGATCAAGAGCCGTAGATGCGGACTGCGGGAGGATCTATCTGTTGCGAATCGGTCTCCACAGCCACATCAGGTGGCACCCAAGACAATACAAAGAGACATGGGATCATCATTCAAGTGCCCTATCTCGTTTGAAATGAGTTCTTTTATAACGTTCTTACATGTTCCTATCACACTTTAATTATATTTTGCATATTTTGAATTGATTATAACAAAATTATTGTTTAAGCATAGTTACTTAGTACAATTTTGACAAAAATCACATGTTGCGTGTAGGTATAAAAATCTAAACAAATATAATGGCCATTGTTAGAGTATGATTGGAACACTTACGTGCATTACCTACTAACTGTATTGGTTTAGTGGATTAGTCGTGCATTTCTACTTTAAAATGCAAACTCATTGAATGAATGTTTCACGATTTAGACCGTAAGAGACTCTTTCGCTTAGTCTCCCAACTACAACAACAGTTTCTAGAAAGGTTGTAAATAGGCAACGCAAGACTGCAGAACATCTCGACAACCTTTTCTAGTCTATAGATCTGTCAATGAGCTGTGTGGGACATATAATAATGATGACAATATGAGGAAACTGTTTAAAAAAAAATTTGAGATGCGACGTGAAATGAGGCCGATGTAATATTCATGTAACGGCTGTTTATTGCTGTTCTGTGATATACAAAATAATATAATGAATTCCTCCTGAGGTCAACACTGACTCATTTGCATAACTATTAGTTTAATTTAAACCCACACAACATATTGAGCTCATAAATATAATATGGTATGTGACCAAATTGACCTCATCAAGGGCGATTTATCTGCTCCATTAGAAATTTAGGTGAAATTTTAAATAAATAAAAAAAAAATCGTTATCAAAATATCATCTTATTTATTGCGACTTTTTTTGGGTTCCATTTTTTGGGACATTTTTGGGTCTTTATTTATTTTATTATTTTATTTTACAAAATTACAATATAACACCATCAGCATGACAGCTTTCGCCTTTGCGCTGATGGTGTTCAAATATTATTACAAAATCAAAAATAAGACAAACACATAACATAATAATTTATATGGATTGGTATGGTTTCAAATTTGTCACTTTTTATATTATGTTGTCGAAATAATTGTATAGTGGAAATAAAATACGCACTAAACGCCAAAAAATTCATTTTGAGATAATCTAATAAAACCGATTTTCCCCCCATATAGACATAGTGCTACGATGATTTTTGGATCTGTTTTTTACGCCTTTAGATCATCGATATGGACTTAGTGCAATATTTACGCTATTGGCAATTTTTTTATAGAACATTTCCTCATACTCATTTTTGACGCTTAGTGCGTATTTTAATTTCCACTATACAATTATTTTAGAAACGAGGCAAGTCGTATGCCGATTGAAACAAGGGCAAAGCGCAAGAAATATCACTTAGCAGATGCTGTTTCAAAACTAAAGTTGTTTTCGACTATCAAATACCTATATCTTTCTAACTTTAGAAAATTACCTCCCATTTCCTTTTCACCTCCGTACTTCACAAACCAAATTATGACAGAAATTTTATACTTTCTTGTTCAGAAATCCGCTAAGATTAACCTCAATGAATGTAGGTGTCAAGATTATTACATCCATTCTCAATTTAGTTGAAATTTGTCTGGCTTTGCGTGCATTTAAATCAACGTATGTAAAATTTTATATTATATCGATGAATTGAGTTTTTAACGAAACGATTTTAAAGCCATATTAGTCCGACAAACGTGTGGTAAAAAACTTTTAACATTTTTGGTGTGCCATTTTTTAACCATATTTAATGTGTCATACTCAGATTAAATAAAGAAGCCCTTTGAATGACGTACCTAGACTTAAAATAGGTATATACCTATTTCGTGCTGTTGTATTACTGGAAAGCAGGAAACTATAAATGATCTATAATGTCCTATACTCCACATATACATTCTCCCTTTAAGGCCCCCTCCACATCGAAAGCCAGCCCGGAGGAGATTTCTTATCCGCAGCAAAACAAGTAATTTCGTTTTGCGTAATTTTTATCAAAACTTCGTTATGTGCTATGAGAAAATTTCAGTTTGAATCAAATGTTTAACAGTGTACACAAAATGTGCAAAATTCAATAAATCAATGGTGCTACAACGCATGATGTTGTGGGCGTTGCAAAACGTCAGACGCCCTGCGACGCCAGATAATGTCCCTCACTCGCAGATGATTTCATTCAACGAAGTCGAGTCATATCATCCTCTGGGTCTGCCAACACTGTTTTTTTCTATCGTACTCGGATCAGTGCGGAGTTTCCTCAAAGTAGAGTTTTCATCAATTATTTCTATGAGAATTTATGTTAATGCCCTCCTTCAATTGATACAGTTCATTATACAAGATTCATAATCTTTCACCTTCGTTAATAGGCTAATAATTGATTCGACGAAAGATTTCACTCTTAAACACAGATAACAGCTATTCGTCAATTATTGTTTGGACTCCATGTTTGAAAAATGTCCGAGTTTTAAGGTTTTCGAAATACTTGATTCAAATACTTGTAACAGTTATTTTTCACGTTTAATATCGAGTAGCAGTGTATGCTAATTAAGGAACACATCTATGCGTCGTCAGGATGGGTAGCGCTCCGAGCGGCAATACTAAGTATTAAACATGTCGTATCTGGACACTATATATTAGAGGTGAACTTAGCAACGGCGAGAGAAAAAGATCGGACGCCCTGACGAGAATGTAATTCTTTTATTGTGTTAATTTTAAATCACCATTTAGTTTAAGTGAAACTAGTTATTGTGGGATAAATTGTTAAGGGTTTTCAAATGTGTCGCGAGCCCGTATTAATTGGCAGGTATGTAGTTGAGAAATTTATAAGTAATTGTGATTAAATTATTTTTTCATAGTGTTGATACGCAACATTACTAATTTTCGTTAAAGATTTTTTGGTAACTAGCATGACACGATTTGTATTCTTATTTCAGAATACGGGTCGCTGGCTTGGGGTAGAAATACCTAGGCTTAAGTATCGCTGGCTTAGGATATAAATACCTAGGCTTGAGTATGGATATATAATTGCTAACTTGAGCTAGATGTCCCTGCGTTTGAAAATTTAAATCGATGGGTTGGGGTCGTAAAGTATATCATGCCGTCTTGTATAGTCATGATGAGGCAAATTGTACAGGAGGGAATCTGGGGATGATCCAGGTATAACTCGAGCTGTCCACGGATTTGAGGGTCAATAAACTTGGAAAGTGGTGGTTCCTTCTTGCGATGCGGGAATCGTAATTTCAAGTATTGAATGTCTACCATGGATGTGAATCTGGTGAGCGTAGCGGCAAATCAGGATTAATTTAGTTAAGTCGAAGTTTTCTTAATTTATGTAGTATTTGCTTTTGGTGACCACACGAATCGTTGTAGTATTTTGTTTGATGAAGCTGTGAATACGCTTGTTAAATCTACCTTTTTTTTTATATATTCTTTTGTACCTATTGTTGTACGTTTGACTCGCAACGGTTGAAATACCGTATGTACATAAAGGCG
This sequence comes from Mystacides longicornis, assembly GCA_963576905.1. Taxonomy (NCBI): domain Eukaryota; kingdom Metazoa; phylum Arthropoda; class Insecta; order Trichoptera; family Leptoceridae; genus Mystacides; species Mystacides longicornis. Next base: position 13,594,387 of record OY756429.1, on the reverse strand, counting down.
AGGAAAGAAATTGAAGTAATATTCAAATGTAGTCGAAGTAGTTTATTTTGATATTTGAGAAATTTCTACCAGACTATAAGTTAGTATTTGGTGGAATTTTACATTTACTTTCTACTGAAGAAAGTCCTTTGAGTTAATTATCGACTGGAATGTTTTTTTGATTAGTTTTAAGAAAATGTTAATATTTGTAGAATCTGTAGAGAATTTTTTATGAAATTTGATCATAATTGTTTTATTTATGGAAATTTATATGATTTGGTCTTGAAATTAAATGATGTTCAATTTGTTATTAATTTACTTCTTTCATTTGAACATAATGTTGTGTTGTCTAATTGCCCTCTAAAGGAAATGGTATTTGGTAGGCTTGCATCGTAACTAGGGAATCCAATCCCGCATCGAATTCGCGATCCCGCAAGCCTGCGGGATTGGTGACCTCAATCCCGCGGATCCCGCGGTATTTGCGGGATCAGCGGGATTGTCATTTCTTTGTTTGAAGTAGGTTATTATTATTAAGAAAACAATGTAATAAAAATAAGTATGCATTTTTTTATTTCTTAGAAGTGTTAGCAATTGAAAATAATGATATTTTAGAGGTAGGTATAAAAAATCCGCTTCTTTTAAGGAACGATATAATACAACATTTGAACGTTATAATACAACATTTGAAGCTTTTAGCATTGTGATTCGTATTGACAAATGAACACATTTGATTTAAGAGGCACAAAAACTAGTTATTTTTTTCTGATAATACTTCCGAAGAAATCATAAAGTGTCTAAACGTTGGCGTTGTAGACGGAATTGACTTTACATAATTGTAAGCAGTTTCCAAGTAGAGGTGAGCGTTATAACGAAAGCTGATAAAAATATTCGATAAATAAAAATAACTTATTCTCGTTATACTTATTAAACGATATTTGTAAATATATCAGAGTTATGACTTTACTGAATTACTCTTTTGCGAAATTATACCTTACCGCCAACGGACATCAAATTTTCGGAATGATTTTTTTTTGTAGGAAAGTCTTTCCGGATACTAATGAAAAAATAAGCTTTAAGCCTTTAAAAATAACGTTATGTAAAATTTATTAAACTGCTATAAAGTTTATGAATTTAAGCCGTTATTCTCACCTCTACAACATCCAAGTGCTTTCCTCTATTCCCTCCACATCAGATCAAGAGAATTATCTCGAGTGGGTACGGAATACGGATACAGGCACAACAGCTCTAGACTCAGCTATCCATTCGGTATGGAGACTACGTTCGCATTAATTTTCTAGTGTAAGCGAAGGATCATCATTTAACAGATCCGTTAAAGGTATGCCTTTTTCATCGTCGTTGATGTCGTTGTCATCAACTTGCTGGTGTTCAGTTTCTTGTTGGACCCGCGTGTCTGACAGCATTCTCTCTATTCAACACACACATTTCAATTCTTACTTTGCTCAGATAAAAGAACGGATCGTCCACCACATTTGACGATCCTTAATCTTTTTCTAGATATTTTTACGGCAGTCATACTTACTTAATCCACGATCGCTCCCATCGCAGCATGTGGACGCCACGAAGTTCCTCCAAGCCTATCTTTCTTGCGCCAGTTGCACAGCTTCATCCAAGCTCAATCCAGCATCTCGTAGAATCGCAGTGAATGCCTGCATCATTGTTAATTTCGGCCTGCCTTGCCTTCTTGTCCCATCCGGATTGTAATAAGACTTGCATATTCAAGACTCTCGGGGGACATGCGGAGAACATGGCCAAGCCAGCTCAATTTGCGATTCTGGATCACTGAGGTGATTCGCTGTTATGACATAGTGGTACCATCTACTCCCCAAAATCTGTCGCAGAAATCTATTCTTAACACTAAGGATCTTCTTCTGTTGAGGCTTCCGTCAGATGCCAGGATTCACAACCATATAACGGCCATTGATGTACGGCGTTCTTTTATCCGACGAGATAGCGACACTATAAGTTCCTGGCTTATCCTGGTATTTTGTCGATCAATTTGGTTTTTGCATTAACTAACATTGCATCACGCAGTAACCTTCTACGCTCGATACTGAATCTCCTACCGTGGGAGAATCCCTAGCCATAGATTAATTCAAATGACATTGATTTTCTTCCGTTCCGATTCAGGATTCAGACAACACAAAATGTAAATTCAAAACTTACTTAGTTGTAATAAAAACTGAAAGTATAAATATTTTCCATATGAATTTCAAGGAAAAGTCCCGTTTTTCCAGCGAAAGTTGATAAATATTTCATTAATGAGGTTGTAGAGGATCTAATAAATAATCAGAACTTCATCTGAGCCCATTCTTATTGTTTATTATTTTTTCCTTTTCAGTCCCGCAAACGTGCGGGATCCCGCATGAGAAATCCCGCATTTCTGATCCCGCAAATAAGGTGCGGGATCCCGCATTTGCGGGATCCGCGGTTTGCGGGATTGGATTCCCTAATCGTAACCCTATCTTGAGAAAAGAGTTAAAATCAAACATGCTTGATAGTTGAGAATTTTATTTTAGTAGCCGGGCATCACATAATGAAGGTAATGTGATTAAGTAAATATTCTAGAATCTTTTAGAAGATTTATTGTGGATGAGACCACACTCTCTTAAGCCTCTCTCCTGATGACAGACCACAACGAGCGGTTTGAAAGAGGACTTCAGTCCTAATTCAGGCAGCTTATTTGTGTGCATGACTTTTCTCGAGTACTGGAGATTATGAGGAGTCTCTGGTCCTCGAGGAAAAAGTGTTACATAAAGATGGCGCCCAACGTGGGGCATCAGGAAAGACAGAATTTCGAGTTGAAACTTCGAATTCAATAAACCAAGCCATTTCCTTGAGGTCAAATATTCTTGAAATTTGTTTTATGTTATTTTTACTTTGCTGGATTTTGGATTCTCGTCTCGGGTGTCTGATCAGTTTCTTTCCAAATTAGTTAAGTTTAGTTAAGTAAGGGTAAAATTGGATTTAAATTGGGTTGTTTTTTTTAATTTTGTAAAATTTTTTAATTTAATCATGGTAGGTAGGAAATTTTTCTGCTGAAATTTAATAACCACGTGACATATTGTAAAAAAAATATTTTTGTAGGGTAGCAAAATTTTTTTTTCGTAGTAACAAAGAGTCTAAATTAAATTCGGGGTAATATTAAATTTTTGAACTGCAACAAAATTTAAAATTTATTTCTCTTGTTCATTATTATTTATCAAGTTTTCGTTTTGATTTTATTTTTTTAAATATTGTTTGAGACACTGATCAGATTAGGTAAATTCAAGGAAAAGATTTGTGTTTGCATGAAAATAACTTGTATTTTTTTCTTCTAGATTTACAATTGATGTATATTTATGGAGAGTGAAGCTCCCATATGAAAGCAGCCACGGAGAGCGAAGTCGTCTGGACTATCTTTGCGCTGACAATTCAATATTTAATCGAGAACATAAAGTATACGGAAGGAAGATTTGATTTTATGAACGATTATTTTGCTAATTTTTTCTTTGGAAGAAGTTATGGGTAAAATCGGGTAATTATTATTATAAATTTTTTTGTTTTGATTTTTCTTGTTTGAAATTATTTTGTGTTAGGTATTCTGTCCTCACAATATTTTGATACTGTGGAACGGTATGCATGTGTATGGAAAAGGATTATTGCGTAAAGTGTAAAGAACATTTATGTGAATAGTAGTTCACGATAGGATTAGGTGTGAAATAACTTTAATTTTGTTTTTCAAGTAGGAAGAGGTATATGAGTTAGTATAAAGTTTGAAGTAAGTTTTAGATCAAAGACGCAGAGCAAATTTTAGTGCTGTATACGAATCTAGTGTATAGGATTCGGTAGTGAGTAATTTATACTATTGCTATTAGGTATTGATATAGTTTCTAATTTTTTTAGCAGAGAAAAGCAAAGTTAGAATGGATTCCGAACTAGGCAATAAATTAAAAATACCTTTGGTAGAGCAGGATAGTAGGTCTGCTGTGTCAGATGAGGGTACTAGTTATCAGAAGGAGGTAGACGATAAGGTAGATGTAATTTCAGTTAAGAGTTACACTAGAAGGAAACCAGGACAGAAGGAGAAGTCTCTTAATAGGTCAGAACAACCTTTTGAGGTTATGGATAGGTCAAGATTTATGAGAGCGAAAGCCAAGGAGGTAGATGTAAAGAAATGGGGCGTGAGTTTTGATGGTTCTACCGAGGCCAGAGAATTCCTTACTAGACTGATAGAACTCGCAGGAGTTTATGAAGTCAATTTGGACTCTTTGATAAGATTCATGCCAATTTTGTTGTCCGGTTTTGCATTGATTTGGTTCCGAGCTAACGAATTTGACTATAGTTGGGAGGATTTTAAACTCAAATTTCTAAGTCAATTTGAAGGGGCAGAGAGTCAGAGAAAATTAAAACTTGAGATATTGTCTGCTAGACAAGGAAGTACAGTTTCGGCGAACGAATTTATTTTGGGTTTAATAGCGAAAAATAGGTCGTTAGATTTACCTTTAGAAGAGGAAGATTTAATAGACTCCATTAAAAACGGGTTATCGGAAGAATATGCAGGTGTGCTATCGACGGCAAAATTAGATAGTACAAGAGACATTATGTATATATGTTCTAAATTTGAAGCACTGTCGGGGACGAGGCGACAGAAGAAATCTCAGGTGATAGGAAAGATGATGGAGTTTTCAAGCGATTCTCCTCATCATGAAAATACTACTCGTAACGAGAGGGAAACGCACCCTTTACATCAGTATAGGAGGAATCAAGCTCGAGGCGTAGAGTCTGATTCGAGAGATATAGATTTTCGGCGTAGTGATAGGGTAGGAACGAGTCAAGAAGTTTCGGGAAGTCGTAGAAATTTTGGTATCGGAAATTCTAGTAAAGAATACGGGAAGGCTGGTAAGGTTTGCTTCTATTGTCAAAGACAGGGACATGTTCAGGCGAACTGTTTCACAAGGTTGAGGAGAGAAGGGAAAGCATTTAATTCGGATGACAATCGGAGAGTGGAGAAGACACCTTATAAGGTTAAGAACGAAGAATCTAAGGCGTAATAGATTTGTTTTACGATGTAATCATGTAAATAGGTTAGGTTTTAGTAAAAAATTTCCATATTATTCAGGTTAAGTATAGTTTAAAAAAAAAAAAGTATATGTAGTATTTACTGTGTGTGCGTTACGCAATTTTAATTACTGTTGCGAATATTGTATGAAAATTAGGTTTATTTATCGGTTCGGTATAGCACCACCAGTGGAAGGAAAAAATAATCTTCGTTTTGAAAGATTTTTATTTCAGTCCGTAAAAGTTGGGAAAAATAGAAATTCCCATAATAAATATTTATACTTGATTGCAGAAACGGTATAGCGCCGTGGTGTACGGCGAAATTTACTGTAAGCGCCGTGAGCGTGTTTGAATGTTAGCGGAGTAACAAACCATTCTAAAGATAATTATTCCATTTAATCATATTTTGATTGCGCCGAAGGGAATTAGTGGTTTGTTTCGTTTGAGGTTTTAGAAAGGAGTTATTTTTTTTTTGTTATGTAATCTTCTCAAGTTTAAGATGCAATACAGCAACCTTTATCGGCGGGGCCGTTTTGAGGGTTATGTGAAATCAATTATGTATGTGAGAACACAGAGAGTTTGAGAACGGAATGTTTGAAGTTTTGAAAATCCATGGATAATAATTAGTGATGAATGAATGAGGAAATGTGATGAAGGTAGGTAGTGACATGTTAAGAAAATTTTGGTTCGCATTGACGCATCAGATTTGGTTCGTCTGTCTTTAGGGTTGTTGTAGTAAAGCAGTTGTCACAGGACAGCGAAGATATTCTAGATAGAGAAGATAATAATGTTCTGTTGTAGTATGGATGAACTTATAAAAATTAAGTTTTTTTTTTTGTGAGAAAAATGTTAGCCGTTTCGTGAAATACTTTGTTTATTCGAGTATGTAACAGAAGGTTTGAGTGGGAGAGTAAAGGTGTTATTGAAATTGTTTAACGGTAAATGGATGAGGACAGACTACTCGACTTTTCAAAGTTTGAGGTGAAATCTCTGTAAGAGAATAGGATGGTTTTGACTTTAAGGTCAATTGTGTCAGCGTACAGTGCGTCTGGGCGAGTTTGAATTCCGAGATGCTCATTTGTTTGTTAATTGTTCATTTATTTGATTTGATTAAGTGTAGTACATATCATATAATGATTTTTATATGTTAAATTTACAAGTTTTTTTTTTGTTTTTTTGAGTCAGTTGAGACAAATGTTATTTATATTGTCTGATGTTATGTACAATGTACAAGTTAAGTAGACTCCATTAAATTGAAGTCATAAAAATATAGTTTGATTTTTGAAGACTATTGAAGATTAAAAGAATTGAAGGTTGGATAAATTGAATTTGAATTTGATTCATAATGTTTAAAATCAAAGTGAGAAAGAGTTTGTATTAATAATTTTTTTTGGTAAAATTTATCTTGTAATTGATAATATGAATTTGTAAAATGTAATATGGAAGTTTGGAGAGTTCATTTTAGGTTAAACCCTTCATTATGAAAATTTTTAGTATTTTTTTACTTTATTATATTTTTGTTTTTATAAATTTTGTCGGAACCACTAGATGAGGTGGGTAATGATTTTAACGATTTTGCTTGTTACCTCCGAAGATATGATTTACCTAGTAGACATTGAATCTGAAGCAAATCGTTTGGCGCCCAAATAAATTTGTAAATATTAGTTTTAAGTAATCTGAGCTGGTTGGCAATGAACTCTCTGAAGTCTCCAATTTTTGGAAACTTAGGTTTATAAGTAATTTTCCTGTAATTTTTTAATTAACTTTCAAATTCGGTACCTAGTTTAAGTTTTATGATGAAGTGTTGTGTGGTCACTTAGCGCGGTGTGAAATTTAGGAAAATGTTTGGAGATAGGTTATCCGAGAATAGGGTAGAATGGGGTAATGCGGGTGATGTGTTAGGAACACATTTTAAAAAAAAAAATTTTTTTTTTATGTGAGGAGGGGTGTATTTGTAACAGTTATTTTTCACGTTTAATATCGAGTAGCAGTGTATGCTAATTAAGGAACACATCTATGCGTCGTCAGGATGGGTAGCGCTCCGAGCGGCAATACTAAGTATTAAACATGTCGTATCTGGACACTATATATTAGAGGTGAACTTAGCAACGGCGAGAGAAAAAGATCGGACGCCCTGACGAGAATGTAATTCTTTTATTGTGTTAATTTTAAATCACCATTTAGTTTAAGTGAAACTAGTTATTGTGGGATAAATTGTTAAGGGTTTTCAAATGTGTCGCGAGCCCGTATTAATTGGCAGGTATGTAGTTGAGAAATTTATAAGTAATTGTGATTAAATTATTTTTTCATAGTGTTGATACGCAACATTACTAATTTTCGTTAAAGATTTTTTGGTAACTAGCATGACACGATTTGTATTCTTATTTCAGAATACGGGTCGCTGGCTTGGGGTAGAAATACCTAGGCTTAAGTATCGCTGGCTTAGGATATAAATACCTAGGCTTGAGTATGGATATATAATTGCTAACTTGAGCTAGATGTCCCTGCGTTTGAAAATTTAAATCGATGGGTTGGGGTCGTAAAGTATATCATGCCGTCTTGTATAGTCATGATGAGGCAAATTGTACAGGAGGGAATCTGGGGATGATCCAGGTATAACTCGAGCTGTCCACGGATTTGAGGGTCAATAAACTTGGAAAGTGGTGGTTCCTTCTTGCGATGCGGGAATCGTAATTTCAAGTATTGAACGTCTACCATGGATGTGAATCTGGTGAGCGTAGCGGCAAATCAGGATTAATTTAGTTAAGTCGAAGTTTTCTTAATTTATGTAGTATTTGCTTTTGGTGACCACACGAATCGTTGTAGTATTTTGTTTGATGAAGCTGTGAATACGCTTGTTAAATCTACCTTTTTTTTTATATATTCTTTTGTACCTATTGTTGTACGTTTGACTCGCAACGGTTGAAATACCGTATGTACATAAAGGCGAGGAAAGAAATTGAAGTAATATTCAAATGTAGTCGAAGTAGTTTATTTTGATATTTGAGAAATTTCTACCAGACTATAAGTTAGTATTTGGTGGAATTTTACATTTACTTTCTACTGAAGAAAGTCCTTTGAGTTAATTATCGACTGGAATGTTTTTTTGATTAGTTTTAAGAAAATGTTAATATTTGTAGAATCTGTAGAGAATTTTTTATGAAATTTGATCATAATTGTTTTATTTATGGAAATTTATATGATTTGGTCTTGAAATTAAATGATGTTCAATTTGTTATTAATTTACTTCTTTCATTTGAACATAATGTTGTGTTGTCTAATTGCCCTCTAAAGGAAATGGTATTTGGTAGGCTTGCATCGTAACCCTATCTTGAGAAAAGAGTTAAAATCAAACATGCTTGATAGTTGAGAATTTTATTTTAGTAGCCGGGCATCACATAATGAAGGTAATGTGATTAAGTAAATATTCTAGAATCTTTTAGAAGATTTATTGTGGATGAGACCACACTCTCTTAAGCCTCTCTCCTGATGACAGTGTGACGGGACTAACATTTTAGTAAAGTATTTTAGATTTTATTTATAGATTTATTCTTAAATTATAATAACTTGGAGACGCCCATGGGGTTATACACCACTGTTCTATAACACGTCACAGGTTTATCTCAAAATATGTCGAAACAAATTTTAATAAATAGGGGTCGCAAATACCTATTGGGATGACTCGGAGCCAACGTTTGGATCAGTTAGGACCTTCCATTAGCAAGCTGCCGAACAAAGGGGTCACTTTGGAGAACCTTCCTGGATTACGGACGTCCTCCCAGCGTGCCGCAGACGGCGGATGGATCTCTCGGCTGATTCAGATAAATATAATTTTGTTTTACTAATTTATTTATTTTTTAGTTCAATTTGTTTATTTTCCTAGAGATTTTGATTTTAATTTTTACTAATTTAAAGTAAATGAATGTTTCGTTGTGAAAATAATAACGATTTGTTTAGACATTTGATAGGGAAATATTCTAGTATAATTTAAATTGGTTCCAAATTGATTTTTATTCATTGAATTATACATTTAATATTTTGTTTTCTGCAGATTGAATAGAGACATTCTTTCTTTTGTGTAAATAATAGTGATTTGTTTTTAAAACATTCGATATTTCATTTTAAACATTATTTATTTTATGTTGGCCTTCAAATTTATAAATAATTATCATAAAATATTTCGGTTTATTTTATTTATTTTCTATTCATATTGATTTACTTTTCAGCGAACAAAATAGTTGAAATATTTGTTTTCTGCAGAATTAAATAGACATTCTTGTTCGGGAAATTATTAAAAATTGTTTTAAACATTATTATTTTCATTCCTGTTTTAAATTCGATAAATTAATAATAATAACAAACTCATCATTTTGTGCCTAATGTATTTATTTATTTATAATCTAAATTTAATGGTCATTTAATTAGGGACATTATTTATTTCATTTTTTTTTTAATATTATTATATTTGTTTAAATTTCAACTTGAAAAATAATACGAATTTTATGGTAGTTTAATTAAGGTCATTAGAATTATATTTTTTCAATAATATTTCACTTTATTTCTGTTTTTCAATTGGAGTGATAGCATTAATTTTATATTTGCTTTCAGACATTTTCAGCTTTTATGGTTTTAATTTGTGTCGATTAGAATTATGAATTTATTGATTTATTTATGATATGAATTTAATGGTATTTTAATTAGGTCGTTATTGTGTTATTAAGTGTTGCGTAATATGTCGTTATCAGATAGGTATTGCATAAGTGTTACATCATTAGGTGTAAGCATGGTGAAATACTGATGATACTAATCAAACCCTTCCATTTCAGATAAGGATCCTGGAGAAAGGATTCATTTCAAATTATTATTTTATAATTAACCATAAACTTCTAAATTGTTTGTGCTTCGCTTCTTTTGCATTTCAGATAATATATTAGATTTTATGTGCTTTCGCTTGCTGTGTTTGTGTCTTGGTGGAGGGTAGTTAGAGATCATTATTTAATTATTTGAATTAGTAGATTGGTGTTTTTCTTTATAATACGCTTTGAGTAGTATTCTAACAATTATAGATGCGCTATTGTGTGACACATAGAAAATCTATACATTATTATTTTATTTTATACTAACAATAGTCCTATCCTTTCTTCCCTAATGCAAATTGGGAATTGACTAATATTCTTATATTCGTATTTATACTTATTTTATTTAGTTGCATGGAATTTATCTTTAGTCTCTGCTGGATTTATGTAAGCATGCGTGCATATTACTATAATGTGTACACATGTGGGTAGATGTAGCAGCGAATATTTATAAACTTAACAACCTCAGTCCAATTACCTCCGAGATTCGGTAATCGGTTCCCTTCTTCGTTATATTTCTAGGGAAGAGTCCAAGAGCTACCGTAGCGATTGCTCGTTAAGGCCCTATTATGAAATATTCTATAATAATTACTAACCTTTATGTTATGTATTGGGTGCATGCTTATGTATTTATGTATACCTTAATCTATGTGTGTTTATCCGCGAATTAGTCTAACAAGCACAGAGATTCAGCACTTGTCTAGGCCGGCTGAAATCGAAATAGGCGGGCCGTTGGGGGCCTATTTCCCCCTCCCCCATTAGGGGGGGGGGTGTGTTGTAGATAGAATTGTAGAATTTGAAACTGTGGTTGTGGTAAATAAGTAGATTTTGAATCTTTATTTCTAATAACAGGCAAAATTCTCTCAAGACAATGGATTCACATCTGACCAGAATTGTCCTTTAAATTCGAAGGGCAATCGAGAAAGATATTATTATTTGTTAGAAAACTAATAAATTATTTGCAGAATGACTATAATCACGATGTGACGAGAAATTGTGCAATATTTATCTATTTATTTTATGTCGCTATTATTGCAAATTAAAAACAAATCAAGCAAGAAATATTATTTAAGTACCTAATCGTTATTTAAGTATGATGTTTTATCATATTTTATTTCATAACTAATCTGACTATTTTATGTTTCAGGATTATCCAGTTGAACAATAAATCTCTATTAGACTAAAACCACAACGTTTGGGTCCTTAGGTTAGTTTCTAGACGATCACGATATGGCCATTTCGTAGACGGATGTTCTAGGTTTTTTAGATAGTCTTTCCAGATTCTAGTAGAATAGAGCTGACAACGTCATATTCAGCTTAGGATTATTATATAGCTAGATTTAGTAGCCCTAGCTTTGCAGATGGTCTGCTTTGCTCGCAGGGCTTAGGTAGTTGCAAAATATTGTGCAATCGATAGTTTAGGTATAATGGGGTTGCGACATATAGTGTCGTCGTAGATTTAGGTATAGTAAAGCTTAGATTTAGCTTAGATCTAGTTAGGTTAGCTTAGGTAGAAAGCTCTCGTTAGGGGGGGCTGTGACAAATGGTGCCATGTGTCCAGGATATCACTTTATCATTGTAAAGTGAGATTTGGGTTGTTGCGGCGGCTTAGAATATCTGGGAAAGTGTGAAGAAGATGGGAGAAAGTGGTAGGCTAATAATCATTTTGGGGATGGGCCTATTTTGCAAATAAATAAAAATTTTGTTTAATTTTAGCCAGTTCAATTCAATTTTAATTAGATCTAATAGCTTATTAATGTAGGAGGGCGGAGTAAAATAGCCATTTTTCGAATAGATAGTAATTTAGCTAGTTTAATGTAGATTTAATAGCTTATTTACAAAGGGGGGTGGGTTACTTAGTAATTTTGCAAATAAATAATAATTTAGTCATTTAAATTTGGTTGGGTGTGGATTAAATAGCTTATTAATCAAGGAGGGAGGGTTTACTTAGTAATTTTCCTAATAAATAATATTTTAGTCATTTAAATTTGATTTGATGTAGACTTAATAGCTTATAAATGAAGGGGGGCGGGGTTTCTTAGAAATTGTGCAAATAAATAATAATTTTGTCATTTGAATTTGATTGGATGTAGATTCAATAGCTATTGTCGAAGGGGGGGGGGTCGTAGCCATTTTGGCAAATAAATAATAATTTTGTCGTTTAAAATGTGGTTTAATGTAGATTTAATAGCTTATTTACAAAGGGGGGGGGGGGGGTTACTTAGTAATTATGCAAATAAATAATAATTTTGTCATTTAAAGTTGGTTGGGTGTAGATTAAATAGCTTATTAATCAAGGGGGGAGGGTTTACTTAGTAATTTTCCTAATAAATAATATTTTAGTCATTTAAATTTGATTTGATGTAGGTAGACTTAATAGCTTATAAATGAAGGGGGGCGGGGTTTCTTAGTAATTGTGCAAATAAATAATAATTTTGTCGTTTAAATTTGATTGGATATAGATTCAATAGCTATTGTCGAAGGGGGGGGGGGGGTCGTAGCCATTTTGCAAATAAATAATAATTTAGTCACTTAAAATGTGGTTTGATGTATATTTAATAGCTCATTAGCAAAGGGGGGTGGGGGGGGGGGGGCTTGGTCAGTTTGAAACATTAAATTCACTTTTGAGCAAAATGTCTTATGGATTTATGTTGTTTGGTTGACAGAGAAGAATGAGACTTTATGAAAGAGTGGAAGTATAGTGTTAGACAGGAGAAAAGAAAGAAGATTTAAAAGCTTAGTGTTAGATAAGTACCTAGTAGAAGAATGAGTTAGTATCGTAGGGGAGGAAAGCATATTTTTCTAACTAAAATGAGTTTTGTCTTAGGCATTAATTTAGATCATTAAAAATATTAAATAGTCCTCGTATTTTATAGGATAGCATCAAAAGATTTTTTTCTATAAGTGTGATCGGGGTTGTTCGACGTTGCAGGGGCGTCGGGGAGACTCGGGGAGGTGGGCGGCCCACCCCGCGGCCCGTGGACTGCGTGTAAGAAGGTGCGCGAGCGCCGACGAGGGCTGGATGTTGGTCTCGTGAGTCGTGTCGGCGTGGGGTGCGCATGCGCGTTCCATATGAGGGGCGAGGCTCTGCGCGGTCTAGGTGGACACGAAACAGCTTTCGTTCGGTTGCGCAATTCTATAATTTTGTTTCGTACCCCTCGATCTTGTTAGTAAATAAATTGATAGTAAAATGTGTTTTATAGTATTTGGGTTTTGTGTCCTTGTTTTCTTGTCGTTTGGAACTCAAGGTGGTAAATAATTGAGGTTGGTATTTATCTTTGTGCAACGGGAGCGAGCGGTTTTGACAGGAGTTGGGGAGGGGGCGTTTCTTGCCGTGTTCTGTTCCTTCGGGGCGATGCTGAGGATTTTATGGATAGTGTGTGAGAGGGACGTTAGATTTACGCAGGTCGGGAACAGTGTAGGGCTCGTTTTGGTTGGCGTTTGTTGTCGGTTGCGGTCTTTTGTTCCTTCGGTGCAATGCTGAGGATTTTGTTGATAGTGTGGGAGAGGGACGTAAGATTTACGCAGGTCAGGAATAGGGTAGGGCTCGTTTTGGTTCGCGTTTGTTGTCGGTTTTTGTCTTCTATTCCTTCGGGGCGATGCTGAGGATTTTATGAATAGTGTGGGGGAGGGACGTTAGATTTACGCAGGTCAGGAATAGTGTAGGGCTCGTTTTGTTCTCTGCACCCTTGATTGGTTTCAGAAAAGGGTGACTGCTTGTGAAATGTCTGTTTAGTTTGTTTGTTTCAGAGAAAATAATACTTTGCTTTTAGTTGGTAAGTGGTCCTCTTATGTTTTAATGTATTTTCTTGTGAACTAAAATACATAAACATTCTAGTTGTAGTTAAATTGAATCGATCTCGGTAGATTAGTAGTTTAGGCTTGGACTTCAGATTCAGTGTTCCCGTGTCGGTTCGCTGTCGGGTCAGGTTTTTTTTTCGCTTGTTATTTCTACTCGGGATTGGCCTGTCTCGGATAGAATGAGACCGGTTGACTGGGAAGAATTATTGCCTCAGGCAATAAGTTACGCTGGCTATGCTGACAACATTGTATAGGGAAATGTTAATTAGTTATTTATTTATTATGCATGATAATATTCAGTGAAATTCTACTTGGTAGTAAGGTTGTCGGTTGCAAGATAATTTTTTGAGAGGCTCGGTTTCCGGACGGATAGTTAAAAGTTTTTTTTTAACTTTTGCGTGGCGTCGGTTTGTCTCAAGATTACCTTAGAAGTTAGGTAGTGTTGTGTGTTATTAATAGCTAAATTAATAATGTAACAATACATTCTTTTGAATATTTCATCTAATTTTATTTTGCATCTATGCGCGATATAAGTTAATTATTATTTTTTTGGTTTGTGGTAATCTAATAAAAATAGAATTATTGTTTTGATTTTTATTGGATTTTTGTGTCTTTACAGGGTGTTTAATGAGTTATTTGTATATAATTTATATGTTTTATAGTAGGATATGAATAGATATTATAATGATTGTCTGAGGTAATTAGAGTGATAACTCATTTTTTTTTTATTTATCTACTCTCATTAATTATTAGGTATTTCCATAGTGTGCATTGTAAAGTAGTTATGTTTTTTTTATTTTTATTGTGAGGTGAGCATTATTTTTCTTCATAACTTTTGTTTATGGGAAGTTTTTTTAGAATGTTAGCATAGTTCTTCTTCTTCTCACTTGTGTTGGATAATGGGAATGTTTTGTTTTGTTGATACGCCGGGAATTTAGTATATAGTGGGATTTCTTTTGTCGTTTAATATCTAGATTAATATAATATTTTGTATTCCTTATGAAGTGGGTAGTTATCAATGTAGAGTCCTGTTCTGAAGAATAGTGTTGAAGTTTTGCTGATACATTTAACTTTTGTTGAGGTCTGTGAGAGATCAGATTTGGCTTATCCACTTCCTGGATGATCCAATCGTGCTCTCTCAAAGGGGGGTCTGTGACGGGACTAACATTTTAGTAAAGTATTTTAGATTTTATTTATAGATTTATTCTTAAATTATAATAACTTGGAGACGCCCATGGGGTTATACACCACTGTTCTATAACACGTCACAGGTTTATCTCAAAATATGTCGAAACAAATTTTAATAAATAGGGGTCGCAAATACCTATTGGGATGACTCGGAGCCAACGTTTGGATCAGTTAGGACCTTCCATTAGCAAGCTGCCGAACAAAGGGGTCACTTTGGAGAACCTTCCTGGATTACGGACGTCCTCCCAGCGTGCCGCAGACGGCGGATGGATCTCTCGGCTGATTCAGATAAATTTTTTTTTTTTTTTTTTTTTTTTTTAAAAAATGAATCTGTGCTCACTCAAAGTGAACACAAATACACTCCTTGACTCTTTCACAGTAAGCTACCGAAAGCTTGTGTCGTGAAAGAGGAAGATGGTCGGCCTGGGATCGAACCACGACGTCCGCAGTACGAAAGCCGACGTTGTAACCGCTGGGTCACCAACCACTTCGTTTTATTTTGTTTTATTTTTGTTTTAATTTTGTTTTACTAATTTATTTATTTTTTAGTTCAATTTGTTTATTTTCCTAGAGATTTTGATTTTAATTTTTACTAATTTAAAGTAAATGAATGTTTCGTTGTGAAAATAATAACGATTTGTTTAGACATTTGATAGGGAAATATTCTAGTATAATTTAAATTGGTTCCAAATTGATTTTTATTCATTGAATTATACATTTAATATTTTGTTTTCTGCAGATTGAATAGAGACATTCTTTCTTTTGTGTAAATAATAGTGATTTGTTTTTAAAACATTCGATATTTCATTTTAAACATTATTTATTTTATGTTGGCCTTCAAATTTATAAATAATTATCATAAAATATTTCGGTTTATTTTATTTATTTTCTATTCATATTGATTTACTTTTCAGCGAACAAAATAGTTGAAATATTTGTTTTCTGCAGAATTAAATAGACATTCTTGTTCGGGAAATTATTAAAAATTGTTTTAAACATTATTATTTTCATTCCTGTTTTAAATTCGATAAATTAATAATAATAACAAACTCATCATTTTGTGCCTAATGTATTTATTTATTTATAATCTAAATTTAATGGTCATTTAATTAGGGACATTATTTATTTCATTTTTTTTTTAATATTATTATATTTGTTTAAATTTCAACTTGAAAAATAATACGAATTTTATGGTAGTTTAATTAAGGTCATTAGAATTATATTTTTTCAATAATATTTCACTTTATTTCTGTTTTTCAATTGGAGTGATAGCATTAATTTTATATTTGCTTTCAGACATTTTCAGCTTTTATGGTTTTAATTTGTGTCGATTAGAATTATGAATTTATTGATTTATTTATGATATGAATTTAATGGTATTTTAATTAGGTCGTTATTGTGTTATTAAGTGTTGCGTAATATGTCGTTATCAGATAGGTATTGCATAAGTGTTACATCATTAGGTGTAAGCATGGTGAAATACTGATGATACTAATCAAACCCTTCCATTTCAGATAAGGATCCTGGAGAAAGGATTCATTTCAAATTATTATTTTATAATTAACCATAAACTTCTAAATTGTTTGTGCTTCGCTTCTTTTGCATTTCAGATAATATATTAGATTTTATGTGCTTTCGCTTGCTGTGTTTGTGTCTTGGTGGAGGGTAGTTAGAGATCATTATTTAATTATTTGAATTAGTAGATTGGTGTTTTTCTTTATAATACGCTTTGAGTAGTATTCTAACAATTATAGATGCGCTATTGTGTGACACATAGAAAATCTATACATTATTATTTTATTTTATACTAACAATAGTCCTATCCTTTCTTCCCTAATGCAAATTGGGAATTGACTAATATTCTTATATTCGTATTTATACTTATTTTATTTAGTTGCATGGAATTTATCTTTAGTCTCTGCTGGATTTATGTAAGCATGCGTGCATATTACTATAATGTGTACACATGTGGGTAGATGTAGCAGCGAATATTTATAAACTTAACAACCTCAGTCCAATTACCTCCGAGATTCGGTAATCGGTTCCCTTCTTCGTTATATTTCTAGGGAAGAGTCCAAGAGCTACCGTAGCGATTGCTCGTTAAGGCCCTATTATGAAATATTCTATAATAATTACTAACCTTTATGTTATGTATTGGGTGCATGCTTATGTATTTATGTATACCTTAATCTATGTGTGTTTATCCGCGAATTAGTCTAACAAGCACAGAGATTCAGCACTTGTCTAGGCCGGCTGAAATCGAAATAGGCGGGCCGTTGGGGGCCTATTTCCCCCTCCCCCATTAGGGGGGGGGGTGTGTTGTAGATAGAATTGTAGAATTTGAAACTGTGGTTGTGGTAAATAAGTAGATTTTGAATCTTTATTTCTAATAACAGGCAAAATTCTCTCAAGACAATGGATTCACATCTGACCAGAATTGTCCTTTAAATTCGAAGGGCAATCGAGAAAGATATTATTATTTGTTAGAAAACTAATAAATTATTTGCAGAATGACTATAATCACGATGTGACGAGAAATTGTGCAATATTTATCTATTTATTTTATGTCGCTATTATTGCAAATTAAAAACAAATCAAGCAAGAAATATTATTTAAGTACCTAATCGTTATTTAAGTATGATGTTTTATCATATTTTATTTCATAACTAATCTGACTATTTTATGTTTCAGGATTATCCAGTTGAACAATAAATCTCTATTAGACTAAAACCACAACGTTTGGGTCCTTAGGTTAGTTTCTAGACGATCACGATATGGCCATTTCGTAGACGGATGTTCTAGGTTTTTTAGATAGTCTTTCCAGATTCTAGTAGAATAGAGCTGACAACGTCATATTCAGCTTAGGATTATTATATAGCTAGATTTAGTAGCCCTAGCTTTGCAGATGGTCTGCTTTGCTCGCAGGGCTTAGGTAGTTGCAAAATATTGTGCAATCGATAGTTTAGGTATAATGGGGTTGCGACATATAGTGTCGTCGTAGATTTAGGTATAGTAAAGCTTAGATTTAGCTTAGATCTAGTTAGGTTAGCTTAGGTAGAAAGCTCTCGTTAGGGGGGGCTGTGACAACAGACCACAACGAGCGGTTTGAAAGAGGACTTCAGTCCTAATTCAGGCAGCTTATTTGTGTGCATGACTTTTCTCGAGTACTGGAGATTATGAGGAGTCTCTGGTCCTCGAGGAAAAAGTGTTACATACTTTGAGGCAAAATCATAATGGTACGGTTGTGATTCTAGCAAGAATATGTGCATCGAAGCCTTAAATATCTTTCAAAGCGTAAACAATTTGCTGTAGCTTTCTGTAGATAAAGACATACTGTGTCTTTGTTTAAGGAAGGATTTCACAGAGCTTGTATTGTTTCAACCCAGCTTCTGTTCTCTACTCTCTTTATCGCGGGATTTCATTCACGTTGCGATATCCAATTCGAATTCCTAACAGTTTTATTATAGTTTATAGTTATAATATAAAGTGTTATCCTACGGTTTTATGACTCTATAAAAAATAATCAAGATACATTAACAATATTAAAATTTGGAAAGAATATGAAGACATTCCATTCACATTTTTGCTCAAGGAGGTCACCAAAAAAGTCCACAGTTGAACATCGAATGAATTAAATAAATAATTTGTAGAATATGCTAAGAATTAAAAAACAACAAATGATACCAAATAGCTACATATATGTACCAAAATACATTATTTCACAAATTGCCAATCAAATATTATTTTTTATTAAGTTGCCATCATTCTATATTGTAACTTTACTTTATAAATGAAGATTTATATACTTATATACTTTCTGGTATTCAAATGAGATAAATTTAAAAGATTTAAAAGAGGTTGCTTACTTTAAGAGAAAATAAATAAAAACACGGAAAACAAATTTTTCTACTTCAATAAAGAAAAAAGTAGGCACATACTTTTAAAAAAAAAATTGCAGATTAATAATTTGTTGTTGTTTATTCGCAAAATTCGTTTGATCAAGTGTCGAGATAACACAATATACCTAAATAAAGATGAAACCTCTTTTATTTGAACGCAACGATGTCAGGAAAAACGATGCTCTAATTAATTAATTAATTAAAATTTACATCTTTAATTTTTGAAATATTGTAAGTTATGTGTTAAGATTTCATATTTTATGTTTTGTACTTGTCTTGTTGATTGTCAATATTAATTTAATCATGACATGCCCAAGTGCCCTTAATAGGTCTATGTAAAAGCAAATAAATAATAACCAATGACGTTTATGTTTATATTCATAGAGCGTCGAGATATGCGCGTCTAAAATTATCGTTGTCACGTGCTGCCTTATGATTCACGAGAATACAAATATAAAAATGCAATCATTAATATGACAGAACAAAGTTTGCGGGATGAGCTAGTATAGTATGAAAATTCTTCAACCGCCGTTGGAACACATCATTGAAAAATACTCCGATGCTGCAGAAAAAGAAATTGAAGGTGGTCCGTAAAGCGTGCATGACGACTTGGCGACATTTCCCTCCCAGGTACAAAAGCAACCGTTACGCAGAAATTCAGCGTCGCAAAGATACGTAGATTGGCAGGTAGGTTAGTGGTATCCGAACTATTCTCTCAATATATCGTTGTTACACACAAAATATGACACATGTGTCTACATTTAAGTACACGCAAAATATGACTTCATTGCAAAATAATTTTACAAAATCAAGTCTGTTGAAGCAAATTGTTAAAAATTTCAGTAATAATTTTGTGAATCAAATCACATAATAAATGGCAACTACAATAACCCAAAAAAGTAAGTATGTATGCATTATACTCAAAATAAGACAAAAATAAGTAATTAATTTGTCCCCCAGCGAAATGAATAAACAAATAAATAACACTTCTACACACATTTGTTAGTATAGTATACCGAGGTCGATAGCCTAGTGTATTTTTTACTTGTGAGATATGTAAGAAGTAAAAAAATGCACAGATAATTATTATACTTACAACCAAAATAAGAGTCAAAATTTCAGAGCGGCTTATTAAATGAAGATATGAAAGAAAAAATTAAGCAAACATGCACAGAGGGAAAGCAAAGGGAGAGGAAGCATAAAACAAACTACTTCGTAGCTACTTCTTTCTAAATCTGACTCTTGTAACAGGATAAGGGCTGCTTAATATATCGGAAGAATACTGTGGCAGATCATAATTTTTAGGCATAGGATATAGTTAAGGTTTCCTCAATTTCCGTTGGTCCTGTACCCCTATTTTAAATTTTACTCAATAATGTAAGTGATAAACTCACGGAAGTTACGTATGGGCTGCGGAGCTATTTGAACTATTCTGTAAGGGCGCTATACACGTTTCCACGAAAATAAAAATTGTTACTTCACGCCGGTTTAAATGTCAAGGAAACTTAGAATAGGTTACTGGGTGTAGAAAAACGTGATGTTGTTGGGGTCAGGATGCGTAAACTGGGGTGAGGATCGATAGTTGATGATAATGAGTATCCAACTCCAACATACAAATCTAAGGTGTAAAATAACGTCTAAATACAAGTAAGTGTGTACAGAGAACGGCACGATGCGTTACCTTTACGCTTGCATTTAAAACGTTTAAAAGTAGACGGCTTCTTAGTGCACTTAAATCTTATTTTGCGTTTACACATGAGTCATATTCTGTGTGTGCGGCGGCGTTGTACCGACGTAAGATTACAATGCAGTGTAATAGCATGGCCGTGAGTGATTGCAATCGTGATTTGTGAAAACGTCGTTCTGATAATATTAATCATTATCGGGAGAAAGTGAGATATTTCATAATTGTCATTTTTGAAATATTGCTATTTTGTTGCGGGGTATATTTTTCTATCAAACCTACCCAATGTTCTATCGAATTATTAAATTACTAGCTGACCTGCCCGTCGAATTTCGCGATCTAACCCAGAATAAAAATAATAATTTTGACGTGAATACAGTTTACTGTATTCTATATTCTAACAATTGATTATTGTTGATTCGGATGCGGGATGAAGTACGACGGTTCATAACTCGTGTGTTTGTAATAAACAACAATAAATTCCTCTATAGTTGCGTAACTTTGAAAAGAATCCAAGAGATGGCGGTGTAGTAGAACATACGTCGCATGTGAAACACGGTACGTATTGTATATGTTGTTGCGAGATAAGACTCCATTAAAATCAAATTTTTCCGATTTATTATGTTAAGATTAATACGATTATTACGACTTATAAAAAAAAGTCCCGTTGAAGTTTAGTTTCACCTGAAGAGATTAAAACCAATGATGTAAAAATTACGCAATGGCCGCAAAATAATATGCTGATTTAAACAAATAATTAATCTTGGTCAAGAATATTATCGTCTATAATAAGGGGAAAAATAAGTTTAATTATTACAATAATATTATTATAATCTTAATGGAAATGATAAATTATTTTTCATTCTTTCTTTTTACTTAGAAAACAATATTATGACAAGATTAATTTTAACACTGAAACGATTGTTTACTCAAAAATTTTGGCGTGACCTTCTCAGTTTCCGCTTGAATTCGGATTGTTCTAAAGGAATTATGAAAAAAATTCTAAAGGAAAATTTTCTCTGACATTTCCTACAAAAGGTATCTATGCCTATATTTTTTAATGTGATAATGTTTTGACATCTTTATTTAGAGGTGGTCTGTTGCCTAGCGGTTAAGAAGCCGGCTTTCGTACTGTTTCGTGCGGAGGTCGTGAGATCGGACCCAGGTGCCAGCCATCGACAGAAGCTTTATGTATAGCTTACTGTGAAAGAGTTAAAAAGTGTATTTGTGTTCATTTTGAGTGAGCACGTGTTCATTAAAAAAATATTTATTAGGGACATCAACACAACGCTGAAAAACACAAAAAAAAAATCATGAAAATAAAGTCTGCATTTTCAGCGGGACAAGGAATTTATTTATAATAGCTTTGAGTTTCCGAATGTTGCTTCCGCCAAAACTGTTTACAACACATAGTAGTTGGTATCAAACATTGATTAGCGCCACTCTCTATGAAATGAACCAGAAAACAGTGTGATAACAACACGCATTCATACAACAGGTGTCTTATAGTTTTCTTTTCATTGGAAATCACTAAGCATGATTACAGCATCAACTCTTCTCGGATGATTTTGCGAATCGACGCGAGCCGTGGTGGTTTCTATTAACTTGCTTGTACTGCCTCTGTTCTCAGTGCTACAAGAACATTTTTTAAGGCGATAAATCAACATCGTTTTCTCTACATGCGTAAATGCAGACGAGCTTCTATAAAACAATTGGTATTCGTTAATAATTAAGTAAAAGTTTTACCCCATAAATAAACAACCATAGATGCATTATCATTATTTGATATGGTGCGTACATTAAACCATTTAAACGCATACCTACTAGATAGTTGCGTAACTTTGAAAAGAATCCAAGAGATGGCGGTGTAGTAGAACATACGTCGCATGTGAAACACGGTACGTATTGTATATGTTGTTGCGAGATAAGACTCCATTAAAATCAAATTTTTCCGGCACTCCACATCATGTCTTCAAGAAACAGATCTCCAGAGCAATTTTAAGCAATTCTACTACTTCGCGATAGCTTGTTGATTATTCTTTTCCCACACCCCTTCCTCCCTTTTTTCCTTCCCTTCTTCTTGCACTCTCCATTTGTGTTTGCGTTTACCTCTAGCTATTTTCATATTTCACTTACACTAGTAGTATTCCTATTGATATATTTTTTTTTTCTCTCTGGAACATGTTGTACCTGTTTCACTCATCAATAAATAATGTAACATGTGACACATCTCGATGGAGGTCAACTTAGTTTAAGGTCATAAATTAATTATGTTTCTACTTTTAATGTATAGTTGTCCTCTGTAATGTGTTTTGTTAAAATAAATAAATAAATAAATAGTAATATAAGTATTGTATGGTGATAATCCGACCAAATTCATCATAATCAATACACCACTCAACAAGTAGGGCTACTGATAAAAAGTTTAAGTTTATAGAAGTCAAATATTTGACACTTAAGGGAGCTTAGCACGAAAACACCCGATTTTGGCACTTTTACTAAATCGGTTACTTACTCCGCGAGTCCTAATGCGGTGTTCACACGAGGCGAATATCGCCAGGACATCAAAATATCGCCAGCTAATTGAACCGTGTGAACAGATTGTCGATAAATCTGAAGCGATAAAAATGATTGAAAGCGATATCGCCTCAAGTGACTACTTTTCAACTTTTGTTTCTGGTGGAAACCCGCACGCCGCCGGCGCACCCAGCGTGAGCCCATCACCTCTACTATTATGTGGAGGAGATGGACTTGGCTGGGACATGTGTTAAGGATGCCGAATGACAGTTGGCCGAGGAGAGCGCTGTTCTTCCTCCCATCAGGGTCCCGGAGACGAGGAAGACCCTCTCATACTGTGTTCCGCTCCTTCGAATCTGGACATGGTGTGGGAGGAGGTCATTAACGTTGCGCAAGATCGAGCGCAATGGAGAGCTCTTGTTGCCTCCCTATGCCCCTAAGTGGGGTCTAAAGGGAGTTTGGATTGGGATTGGTTTCTGGTGGAACGATGCACGCATGCGCAGATATGCACGGCGTCCGTATCTATGGTAAAATTCTGTTTATGTTCTGTTTCTTGACAGATGACAGCAGTACTGTAAATTTTTTTCTCCTTAGAATTCAATTCCGTACCCATGTTGAGAATTTTCATGATTAGGAGTTTCGGAGATTTAAACACTACCACCTAATGGCGAACGTTGTTAACGTAAAGTGGTCACACTAAGCCAGCCTTCCAAATAACAGTAGAAGACGGTATTAAGCCCGTAGTGGTATGTTCCATTTAAAAATCGAACATTAGTAATGAATTGCTAGAGTCATTAGTTGTTACATATTCATTAGAAAAGGATGAATGAATAAGAACATAGGTATTGGCGATTATTGTATTCAACCTCAGAAGATAAGCTTTTTTTGGTTCATAAGGTGATAGACCCTGTCTTTAATATAGAAGAAGGACTTTAATAAGGTAAGAATTGCCTGCGGTTTACTTCCGACATTGAGCAGAAGAGTGATAAGGTTGAATCTTCTGAGAATGTTTTCTCTGAAGATGGAAAATAAAAAGGTACGCCGATGGGTTTAGTTCTTAATCAAACGCTGTTGGTTGCGGCACCGTTAAATTGTGTCAGTTGTAGCAAACCTGAATATCGAGTTAGAAAACCAACTGTATTTGGATTCTGTATATAGCTGTGCCGGTCGAGAAGATGACTTGTAGGAACTATATTCAATTCGAGAGCTCTACACTACGTCCTTTGCATGCCACATTTCGTTTGAGCCAGAAACAGATGTTTAAATTCATTCGATGACCTTAAAGAATGAGGCTAGTAAAGCTAGCGTTAATAATATTATCTCAAGCAATAATTTTGAAAAGCATATTCAAAATTGGAATGGTTTTGTCGTGTATTGAAAACTAACAACCGGTTTCATAAAAAGCTTCAAAACGACGCTATAGTTAAAGTTCCTTTTAAAATTTAAAGATTCCTTTAAGTTGACGCGTTTCAAAAAAAATATTCCAGCTAAAATTTGAAATGTCAAAAAAGTCGGTAGCAGTTGGTAGTGTTACCATGGAAATGTATGGAAAACATAGGTTGTTTACTAATATTTTCGCGGAATTTCTGTTGATAGGTATGTCAATTTCATTTCTCAATAGAGCATCAAAGTGCCGTTTTTGTGTTAATTTATTATTATGGTTTATTAATTAGTAAACGAAATCTGTAAACAATAATATTCTTCCCGTTTTGCTGTTTTCCGCCCTATTTTAGTCATTTTTGTCCACAGTGTCACCGCATACAAAATGTTTATCTTTGTGACAGAGAAAGGGCCACGAAATTTTCTATGAACTCCGGTGGTAAAAGTTTGAACTACAATAAAGTCTACTTTAGCTAAAAATAATAATCAATAACGGTACTTTAGCTAAAAGTCGGTTTTAAATGTCGTTTTGTTGTTATGAAACCCGTTATTTTTTAAAGGGAGTTTATTTTTCCTTTATTTTTTATGAAACCGGCCGTAATTGTATTAAATTTAATTTATTACTAAACTATTGAAGCTTTTCCGACAGACGTTGTCCTGTAGTCCTTACTATGAATATTGATTTCCAATTTGAAATTTATACAAAAATATTTTTAAAATATGTTTGAATGTTTAAAAAATTATTTCTGAACGCTCGAAAGAAATTCTATCAAAAACTGCATACCAATGTTTCGAAACTCAATGGTTGTCAAGTAGGTAAATGAAAATTGTATTGTTATGGATGTTCGCTCCATACTAACTTTAATATTATATTTTATTTCTTATGCATTTTTCCACTTTATAATAGTTATCTATTCTTTAATCCGGAGTAGAGAAAAAACCAATAAATCAAAAATCGGAAAAATCTGTTCAGCCAATCTCGAGTTATAAGTGTTCGCACTAACTCGACTTTCTTTTATATCATAAGATATGCCTCAATATTTCAACAAAAATATCAAATTACGGACGAACTTGCCAATTATTATATAGGAGGAATTAACTCCAGATATTTTTTACATACTTCTTCTTCTTCTTCCTCTCTTCATAGATCCTGCGGATCTGTTTGCATGTGCCGCCGTTTCATCCTCTTGGGAGGTCGACTGCCAACTATCTCTCCATCGCTTTGGTGGTCTTCCTGGGAGTCTTCTTCCTTCAGGGTTGCCTTGAAGGGCGACACGAGGAGTTCTGTCGTCTGACATTCTATTAACGTGCTCGTTCCAGTGTCGCCTTCGTTGCCTTCCCCATTTGACGATGTCCTCCGTGTTGCACATGCTGCGGATGGTATTATTCCTTATGCGATCACGCAGTGTGTTTCCGGTAATACATCTCAGTGTTTTCATTTTTTTTACATACTCATAAAATAAATATTTGTGAATCACACAAATACGATGGTATCTTTTATCGGAAAGAAAAATAGGTAGGTATATTCGTTTTTTGTATATTCCTTTTGTGAAATGAGACGAAAGAAGCAGGACTTTAATCACCTTCTAGAGTGTCTATCTCTCAATACTAGTAACCAAAATCTGACAGTAACACCGTATGATGGGAATATTTTTTTTTTTTTTATATGCTAGTAGTCATAAAAAAAGTTCAGGATTTAAAAAAGTAGGTATAATGAATTGTTTATCCTTTTTTAAAGCGTTAGACATTGCTACAATATAATGTGAAGGTACATTCGTTATGAGTGATTTGTGGAAAGTTCGGAGTTCGGGTACCTACATTTTTTGATGCGGAAATGCGCGCGCATACCAATATAAATAATTGATAACCTTTGGTTAGAAGCCGGACTTTACATGAAACGATAATCCTATTGGAACAATATTAAATATAACAATGAAACACCACGGGGAAATTCTCCTCAAGCACCTATATACCTACTTGTAAAGCTCAATAAAACGTCAACAGGGGTAAAACATTAATTAATCACTTAATATTTTACACAGCACGTTCATATTCTGTAACACGTGGTCTTAGAAATCAACTTATTCTAATATATAATTCATAATTTAAAAGTTCGTTCGTAACTCGGTATTTTCACTGAAAAACTTTGTGTTGAACATATCGTAAATTCTCATGATTATTAGGAGTTTCCGGGATTGGAACGTCGCCATTCAATGGCTAACGTTGTTAGCGTAAAGGTATCACACTACGCTCGCCTTCGAAACAACAGTAGAGGATGGTTATAAGCCCATATATCGAATATTCTTAGTGTATTGTCAGTGTCATTAGTTCATAATATTATTTAAAAAAAACTTTAACTCCAAGCGAAATACTTTTCATACATGTGTCAAACTCAATCGAACTACATACAGTAAACATTATCCGTACTTCTTCTTTTTCTTAATTTAGACCTTCTAGCCTGTAATTCTTGGGAGGTCGATTCTCACCTTTTTGGTGGTCTGCCTGGGAGGTGTCTTCCAAGGGGTTAGCCGTACAATGCCATGTGAGGGAGAAGAATAATAATTATCAATAGTCTGCTCTAAAATTCACAGAACATTTGATTTGATTTAACAGTGATTATGTTTCCATACATGTCAATAAAAATATAATATGCGAAAAATATTTGTAATTAATGTGTAATATAATACATATTTCCATTTACCTGTGAGGTATGCAAGGTTCGCCGATCGAAAGACACTTGTGAAAAAATAAAAAAAAAGTTGATGTGATACTCGGGAAATATTCAATGATGGCTGACCTCTTAACAGGTTACATTCAACGGCACTCCAAAGCGACCCACCGCACGGCAGAATATTATTATGTAAATATAAAAGCTCTCACAAAGGCTGTTCAGGTTTGCGTAACCTAAATACCTTGAATTAAGTTATACGGACGGACGTCGAGGCAACATAAACACGGCGACTTCTCATCAATTTCCAATTGAGTGACACGAAAATTGCAACCTTAAGAATGTTGTTTTAATTTGTATTTATATTAAAGCCGAAATCAATGATTTTTTTTGTTATTTTATTCACGGAAATTTTATTCTGGCCTTATTAAGTGACAATTTTTTTATAGTAAACATTATTATTAAATAATGACGTCACCTGCCATGCAGTGACGCACACGCCGCGGTAGTCAACATTTAGTTCACTACCTCTCTCCAAAACCCGCGCGCTAGCTTCTTCCCAGCGGCTTCCCATCTGTCAGATGATGATTGGTGGAATCCAATCGAAACGTCGGGCGACCAACGGCTCTTTTCAGAGCCAACCTGAGTACACGGAGTACCCAAAACGTTTCGTTCACGCTTCATATATACAATATATATATATATATATATATATATATATATATATATATACAGGGTGACTGGTAATTCAATACATTCCTTGTAAGGAGTTATACTAGAGAAAATTTGAAACAATTTTGTTCCTATTAACCAGGGGTAAAATACCAGTGGTTTTCGAGTTATTTAACTTTTTAGAGTTTTTTTTCAATTTTCACCTTTTGACATAAAAATCAAAATTGTGAACAAAGTACTTCATTTAAGAAAGTAAAAATAATTTTTTCTAATACCTAGTTAAAGAATAAAAGAATGGTGGAAGTAAAAAATCAAGAAGAAAATTTCAAAATCCTCATAAATATGACGTTTTTAAATCACAAGTCAGTTTTTTTTAGTTTTAATTTCGATTTTTCTAAGCTAGTTACTCCAAAAAAGTGTAATATACTTGGCGTAAAAACCACAGGAACAACTTCCCCAATTAATAAGCTTTGCGAAAAGGTAAAAATGTTTACCAATTTACCTACTACAGTTTTGGAAAAATAATCAATATTATACGATCAGATGGTGCTATGAAGCTGTAGGCGTTTTCATACAAACGACTTTACTTCAACATGAGTAAAATTCAAAGCTGCGCTTCGTTATGATTATCTACACTAGGTAGTCCAGCATTAGTATGGCGAAGTTGAATTGATTCTGCGCCTTCTAATCGTTTAATAAGATTTATTTTCTGAAACTGCGGTAAAATAGAAAACATTCATACGCTTTCTGAAAGCTTATTAATTGGGGAAGTTTTTCTTGTGTTTTGTACGCCAAGTGTATTAAACTTTTTTGGAGTAAATCCGTTAGACAAATCGAAATAAAAAATTAAAACACCGAATTGTGATTTTAAAACGTTTTATTTCTGAGGTTTTTAAGATTTTCTTCTTGATTTTTTACATCAGCCTTTCCTTTATTCTTCAGCTATTGGAAAAGCATATTTTTACTTTCCTAAATGGAGTACTTTGTTCACAATTTTAAATTTTAGGTCAAAAGGTGGAAAATTGAAAAAAACTCTAAAAAGTTAAATAACTCGAAAACCACTGGTATTTTACCCCTGGTTAATGGCAACAAAATCGTTGCAAATTTTCTCTAGTATAACCCCTTACAAGGAATGTATTGAATTACTAGTCATCCTGTATATATATATAAATATATATATTTTTTTTTTTCTGTGAAGATGTGATCACGGAGAGAAATATATGAAGCGTACGCGAAACGTTTTGGGTACTCCGTGTACTCAGGTTGGCTCTGAAAAGAGCCGTTGGTCGCCCGACGTTTCGATTGGATTCCACCAATCATCATCTGGGGCAGATGGGAAGCCGCTGGGAAGCAGCTGATATATATATATAAGATATTTTGTTAATAAATTCAATACAGTTTATTGTTTCTTTCTCTGAAAAGAGAATAAATATTTATTGATATAATTAATTGTTCTACTAATATAATGTTTACAAATAATAAAATAACAAAACAAACCTGAAAAGAAACGACATTAAAAGTAATGAATTTAATAAATTGAAATAAAATAACTATTGATAAACAACAATTGTACGAATATGACAGCCAATGTCATATTTGTCATTTGTTTGTAAAATTTTGAATATGTTCCAAATCAATGAAAATTATAATTTTCTTTACATATATAAAAACTTATACTACCAACATCTTAAACTGTCTTCCCTCATTCACCCTCTATTATGGAATCAGTTTGATGACATAATACAAGAACGACTCGACACAGAAAACACAAACATTAAAAATACACACATCAGGAAGTTCAATAATCTCACTAAACACCTACAACCACGATCACATACAACACACAGCAACAACCAAAACCCCCTCCCTGCACTCGCACACACAGTGCACAACTTATCCAATGAAACCCTTGACAAAAATGCCCTCTCAATCCTGTCGAAAGGCTTCAACTTTGCCATATCTCCCTCACACATACCGAAAGAGAAAATCATAGTCAACCTAGAAACTTCCTTGCAAACTATCCCAGACAAGACAGCTGAAGAAATCAGACAGGAAGTCTGCACTATACTACGTAAATCCAAGGCCCCCAAGTCCAACACCACGCACGCTGAGCGTGAAGCCCTCAAAAAACTTAAACAAAACCCCAACATTGTCATCCTCCCAGCCGATAAAGGCAATGCCACCGTGGTAATGAACTCGACTGAATACGACAACATGGTTCAAGTCCTGTTGCAAGACGACTCCGTGTACAAAGTCCATCCGACAAACCCCACCACATACCTAGAAAAAACCACGAAAGCAATCATCACTAAATCTACCCTTTCCAATGAAGTAAAGAAACGCCTAATTCCGAGAGAAAAATCCTCGGTGATAGCCAAGTTCTACGCACTTCCCAAAATCCACAAAAATCCATTAACTCTAAGACCCATTGTCTCACAACTAAGCACCCCAACATACAACCTCTCTAAATACCTATCAAACTTTCTTTATCCCGATTCTATACAACGCGACTCATACATAAAAAACTCCTTTGACTTCATAGAGTTAATCAAAACAATAAAAACCAACGAAACAGACCTGTTAGTAAGCTTTGACATCGTATCCCTCTTCACAAACATTCCCATAGATGAGACACTTACAATCTTAAAAGATCGCTTCAAAATACCTAAAATGTTTATTGACATGATAGGCCATTGCATGTCCAACACTTTCTTCTCATACAAAAGCACAATATACAAACAAGTATCAGGTGCCAGTATGGGTTCATCCCTATCCCCAATACTTGCCGACTTGTTCTTACTAGACTTCGAAGAACGAGCACTAAACCAAGCTCAATATAAGCCGACCCTATACAAACGATACGTAGATGACACCTTTGTCATCTGGTCCCATGGAAAAGAAAAATTAGATGAATTCTTAATCTACCTAAACAACCTACATCCAACCATCAAATTCACGATGGAAATAGAGACCGACTGCCAACTCCCCTTCCTCGACACACTCATTCGCAGAAACCCTGACGGCAAACTAGGACATAAAATCTACCGAAAAGCAACCTCCACTTCGAGATACCTCCAAGCAGACTCTCATCATCACCCCTCCCAACTACAAGCGGTCGCCACATCTTTGTTCCACAGGACTGTATCCCTGACAGATAACACACAAAGAGAAGATGAAGAACGCGTTCTTACCAAAATCCTAAAACAAAATGGGTACTCCAACAAACAGCTGAGTGCAGCTAAATCACACGCATCCACCCCTAATCTGTCAACACCACCTAACGACAGGTACCTCGGCACTTGCAATATCCCTTATGTCAGAGGCGTATCTGAAAAGATCGGCCGCATACTCAAGAAAAAACATATTCGCCCTGTCTTCTCAGCAAACAAAAAAGTTTGCACAACCTTACCTCTACCTACTGATAAGATCCCCAACGAACACCAAGGTGTATACCAAATCCCTTGCAAAGACTGTCCCAAAGTATACATAGGTAAAACGAATAGAAAAGTCTCGGTCAGAGCCGAAGAACACAAAAATGACGTCAAAAACAAAAAACCCTCATCCACCCTCGCGCTACACACAATGACTGAAGGCCACAAAATAGACTTCGAAAACACAAAAACACTACACAAGTCAAATCGGGAACTACACCGCACCTTGTTCGAAGCAATTAACATTGCCAAACGAGATCATACACTGAACGAAAGAGATGAAACGATTAAACTTAACCCCTCCTACCTCCACCTCTTAGACCAAATCACACCCACCCACCCCACACATACAAAAACCACCACCCACACCCCACAAACACATCTCCAATCAAACACCACAACCTCCAATTCAACTACAAGTTCCGCCACTGACTCAAATCCATCCACAAGTACCCTAACAGACAGTATACCTACTACAAACACATCTCGTAATAGCGCGCGTTCCACGAGACAAAATACGTCATAATCTGCTTAGCGAGTCAACGAATAACATCCTTGTCTTGTGACTGTAGATTAATTTTCGGCGTTATTACTTCTGTAATACGACGAAAGGCTGAAGATGGAGTCTCTGATGGCTCCGAAATATATACCATCAAACCAACAAACTAACACCTTTAATCATGTTCCAAACAACATCGGGAACAACTCACAACGCGACTGTATCCGAAATAATAATTTACATATATATATATCTATAATAATAAAGGAAAGTGCCTGACTGACTGATTGACTGACTGATTGACTGACTGACTCATCAACGCACAGCCCAAACGGCTAATCGTAGAGAAGTGAAATTTGGAAATCAGGTAGGTCTCAATACAAAACCTTCCACTAAGAAAGGATTTTTGGAAATTCCACCCCTAAGGGGGTGAAAAATAGGGTTGAATGTTTTTCAAAGTATGCGAATATCTCGGAAACTAGACATGGTACGAACTTGAGATTTGGCATATAAATTCTTCTATAGAAATGAGTGTTAGCGTATTCGGCAATTTTTCCAAAATTTAACTAAAAGGGACGAAAAAGGGCACATATAAAAAGGGATGATTTTTAAGTACCTCCTAAAAAGTTTAAAACTGGTTTTATCGAAATTTCAAAAAAATGATTTCTTCAGAAAGAGTCAAATTATACTATTTCGTTTTCAAAAGATATCATTAATTAGAGGGGAGGGGGTGAGGGGCACTTTTCCAACGTGTATGTGTGTGTATCCGTCCCCTCTTTATAACTTTTGATTCGCTTGATGCACAGATCCTAAAATTTCAGAAAATATTGAATACTTTAAGCATACAAAATTTGTATACTCAGAATTTTGAATTTTTTTTTCAGTCAGGGGTTATCAACCTTTGAATTTTTATTTAATTTTTCCATATATCTCGAAAACCATAAAATCTAGAACCCTAAAATTGTGTATGTATATAGAAAAATACAATATCTAAAATATAATTTAATGAAGAAGTTCCAGGATTTCTCAAACTTTTTTTATAAAGAAAAATATTTTTTTTATGACAAATTTACGAGTTTCAGTGCCTATATTTCAGAATTATATAAAAATATCGAAAAACGCTGAAACGCTACAACTAGATAATTTATTTTTCTATAAAAAATATATACATCATAGCGGTACATCTCGAACTTTTCTTAACAACTTTTGTAAAAATTTAGTTTATTGACGACATCGTTTCATACAATAAACATACATCATACACCGCGAGCTGGTCCGGTGCAGCGTGTATGAATAATATTCATACACGCTGCACATATATTATACGTAGGTAGACCTACCCAACACAACCTACTTTCTCCAATACACGTGTCGAAACTATTGCGTAATCTATAATAATAATATAGTTTTGAACTAGCCGACCCGTCAAACTTCGTCCCGCCTTGGAATATAAATAATATGTTCGAGATTTTATGTATAACTTTAAGTTGATTTCAGTTTAAAGTTATTTAACACAGACGACGACGTAGTCCTTATATTATTTTTCAACTTAATATAATAACTGTAACCGCTGCATCTGTTATAAAACATATCATTATATTATTTACTATCAGCATTCCGTGAATCGTATCATTCATCAAACAACTGATTCCTGTCAAACGCCTGATTTAATTTCAAAATTAGAAAAAATGTAATAATAATATGGAAGTTTTATTTTTATTCCGTGCAACTTTTTTCTTTCATAAGACCCTTCAGACAAAAGCAAACACGACAAAAAAATGGGCGATATAAGTTCAGCTGTTCTCATAGGGTAAGAAACACGTAGAATGCCGATTCTGACTAGCGCCAACCGGCGCAAAGAATGTTACTATGCATTTGAATGGGGAAACCCACAGAAAAAGCAGGAACCCGCTTTCCGACATGCCCATTTAAATGCATGGAAACCATAGACAACAATCTTTGAGCTGGTCGGCGCGGATCGTAATCGGCTTTCAACGTGTTCTTACCCATACGATGACCGCGCAAATTAGCGTTCCATTTTTATATAAGAGATAAATAATACACTTTCCGTGAATTCAGACAAACACTTTACGTACCTACCTACTTCAATATATTTTTCGTACCATGCATCCTGTACAGCGATTCTGAATTGTTTTTTTTTACGATCGACATTAAAATCATTATGTAGGTACCTACCTATTTTAGTAATTTATTATCTCTACTAAAATAATTTACGGTAAGTTCACGAAAAGAATCTGGATTGTATTGCAATTCTTTATGTCTTGATCTGTCAAAATATTTGAAGCCATTTCATAAAAACACTAGTAAAAAAAAAAAAAACTATGTGAGTAATCTTGCTTTGAATTTATTGCGTAAACCATGAATAGCAAGTTGATATAATATTATGTTGAAAAAAAGTAAATAGTATTATGAAGTCAATAGGTAAATTATTTTATATCAAATGTAGTAAAAGTGCAAAATATTAAATTTTAAAATTATCTACAAAATCCTCACATCATTTTAGGATAGATCGTAAATAATTGTTTTGAAAACACTGGCAAGTCAATGACCATATCATTTCGTCACTGTATAGTGCGAAAAAATTAACTGTCCACTGGAACGTATAAAAAATAGAGACGAAAGGGATAGCAGTTAGCCGGATATTATGACCTCCTCACACACCATTTCCAGATCCCTCAGCTCTGCTTCGAAGGAGCAGAACACGAGGAAGACCCTCTCGGTATGAGAAGATCTTCTTTGTCTTCGGAACCCTTGCGGGAGGAAGAAAAGCGCTCCCCTTAAAATATCGGTGTTTTTATTTTCAAAAATTTATAAAATTCGTAGAATGCTAAAGAAGTCCTTACTAGAGCCCGGCCAGTGCGTAAATTACCATGGGTACAACGCATGAATTACGCTTAAGTAGGCGGAATATACCAATTGGACTGACTCCGTTGCCGGAACGTTATTGTTCCAAAAATCGCGGAAACTATCTGCATCTTCAGCCAGGATGATATATGACGAAACGTTGTTTTATTAAACTTCCCTTACTTACGAAGACCAGCAAAGCTGCTGTTTTCCTCTATATAGTCTAATAGTCTATATAACGAAATATTATATAGAATTACTCTCCATAATTTACCTTATGCTTGATAATCAATTTTCTAAGTTGTAGAATTTATTTTGTGATTATAAGGTGTATTTCTTAAGTGATACTTTAATAAACAAATCAATGAGTTATCCAAACATGTCTCTTTTTACTATCCGGTATCCGGCAGGATATTATTTACGCCGCCGGATAGACCGGATATCGGATAGTTGCCGATATCCGTTTCATCTAATAAAAAATATAAACAGTGGACAGTTAATTTTCTTCCTACTCTACATTGTCGAAAATTCGTTTATATCGAACGCCAATTACTTATACCATTAGAATACTGAGGTTGACCACCTCACTTCCTTAAACCTCAACCGGTTAGAAAAGGCACAATGAGCCTCGGACGACTTCGAGCGCAATGGAGAGTTCTTTATGCCTAACCTATTCTCCTGAGTGGGTCCAAGGCCTCCCGTATTATGGGGTGGTTTGGGGGGAACCGCCACGGGCTTGATTTGTGTGCGGCTGGCTTTTTGGCAATCGGGCTAGGGTTTGGCTTTGTGCGGATCGGGTTTGCTGCGGTTTAGTTTCCTCCGGGCTGGCTTGCGGTGAGCGGGGGGGCTTAAAAGGGAGAATATTACGATATTATAAAAATGGAGACCTACTTTACGTGGTCATCGCTCACGCCTGGAGGCCAAGTCGAAATATTAACGACAGCTCCAACGTTAACAATTTGTTGCTATTTCCATAGAGATAACGTAAAAACTGTTGTTCAACGTGCGTTAAACAATGCTGTTCCAAATTCCGAGTCAAAAAAATAATTCTGTAGTTATTCAAAATTAACGTTAAACGTTACCTCAAAATCTTTGGAAGTATTACGACGCTGCTATTATATTGAAGACGAAACGCATTTTTTTTGTTTGGAAACCATTTTCAATTTGGTAAACGTTAACGTTCGGAACGTTAACAGTTTTCACGTTTAACGTTATTTATTTCGACCTGAACGGCTGGACCGATATCGTTTATTCTTTTTATGTCGTGTTTGCTCAGGATAAGATATTTATGAACTAAATTTCGAACCTACGACCAGACAAACAACAACAAATTAACGTGAAAGATATAAATTGAAATGTTAAAAAAACGTCTGTAGCTTGAAAAATGCCCAAAGCAGATAGAAATAAGTGTTTTAAAGATCACTAATTTCATTGCTTTTCGAGACCTGAATATTTTTTTATTCATATCCAACAATATAAAAATTGATTTCAAATAACGTCATTTGATGGAATAAAAGTTATTCGAGTTATTTTTTGGGATTCTCATAGAACAATGTCAGTCAAGTTAGCGAAATTTTTAAGTTCGCGGGCTGATTCTATATTTGTATAAGAAGCACATATTTTTTAAATACAGATTAATAACGACAAATATAAATAAAAATATAGTAATTTAATGGAAATTTTAGAATATATATTTAAAAAAAGAAAATGTTGATGATGTTTCTTATTATTATTAATTTTGATGCGAATATAATTAATTCTGCATTGTTTATGAAGAGAAAGCAAATACAGTAACACGTGAGCGAAGCCACGGGTAACTAGCTAGTATATATATATATATATATATATATATATATATATATATATATATATATATGAAAAGTGCACTCACTACCCAGTAACACGATTTTAATGAAAATGAATCTGGGCTGAGCTCACCCAAAGTACGCACAAATACACGTTTAACATCTTTCTCAGTAAGCAAAGCTTGTGTTGTGAAAGTGGAAATGGACGGCACCGGGATTCGAACCCGTACTACCTCCTGTACCTTGTAGGTGCGAAAACCATCGACTCAACCTATGAGGGACCAACCATGTCACTGTGTTGGTGAACATCCGGGGTCGGGTATTTTCAGTACCCACTATTTACACGTTGAAGTATAGAGTATTGCCAATCTTGTAAATGTCAATAATTAGTCATAAAAAAGTATCTTCCATACTAATGCGAGCTTTGGCAATACATTCTGAATTGATGATCGACTAAATGTACGCCGCCTATCCCAGCACACATCTATGCGTGGATATACACTCATATCCCATAGAAATACCGCGTCAGAACTTTGTGACTGTTTTTGACTTTGTTACATAATTTTGTGACTGATGACCCCTAGTTTTTATTCATGTTCGATTTTTAAATTAATTTAAAACTCGAATCCACTATTTTTTTTGTGAGTTAAGAACTCCCACACTCTACAAGAATAGATTTACTTACATAAATATAAAATATTTAACATTATTTTTTGATGCTTGATGCATCAAAATTTCGAATGTTGCAATAAAAAATAATCGATGATAAAAAGTTCGTGCAATCGAATATTTTACAATAGAATATTATTTCTACATTACAGAGTATAATTGAAATTATTCGCAATTCGGTGTCGCATGTTCTGATTCACTTCCAATGCAACTAGATGGTGGAAAATACTGTTAATCATTTAATGGACCATTCACCCGTGTCAAATAATGACTATTCCTTGTTTGGGAAAGTGATGATAATCGTCTCGAACTGTGTACTACCATTTCGCTCGACATCTTCCTACATTCAACGTAACTAACTACCTACAACGGCCGTTTATTCACAGTTTCACACCTCAACGATGCAATGGTTTTCTTCTCTAGCGGAACCGTAATTTAACAGCCGTAATACATAGAACAACTGGCTTGGGATGGGCAGCTTTCCAGAATGTGGTTTACATATTAAAGGTTCCTAAAATCTTCATCAACCTCAAACGGACTATAATGCTTGGATCTTACCAGTATTTACTTATGGGTTTGAAACTATCACATTAACCCAAAAAAGTGCTGAGAAATTAAGGGTGGCTTAAAGAGCTATGGAACGAGTGATTCTGGGTATAAGTTTTAGGGATAGAATTCGAAATACCATCACAAGACCTAGAACAGGAGTGTCGGACATTGTCAAACGAGTGGCAGCGTTAAAATGGCGATGTGCCGGTCATATGGCTCGATTAGATGATAAATGGACAAAACGCCTCCCAGGCTGGCGCCCTAGGACTACAATTATTAGAAACCCTGGCCGTCCACAACTTCGTTGAAGAGACGACATCATAAGAATCGATGTGGAGGAGTCTGGAGGAGGCCTATGTCCAGGAGTGGACCGATACAGGCTGAGAAGGAAGGAATATGTACATAGAAACATAGAGTTACAAGGGTCACAAATATTGTCTAGAGAGTTACGGAGCTGAAGCGGTTGTGGGCTGGGCCAAATGGCAAAAATAATAGATGGCAGATGGACTAAAATAATTTTGCAGTGGCGTCAGGCGCAGGCCAATGATGAGGTGGAATGACGACATCGTGGCTTGCGCTAGTTTCAGCTGGATGAGGAACGAACGAGAGATGGTTGCAAGAAATGGGGGAGGCCTATGTTCAGAAGTGGACACATGAAAGATAAAGAAGAAGAAGAATATATAGAAAAAACTTATTTTATTTTAGTGAGCGTCTTGTTTACCTCGGTATCCAAGCTACGTTCAATGACACTACATATAGGGCTTACACTATCTCTTTCGCGTTAACATAATTTTTCTGCCGGCAGTGAAAGAGATGAACGTAATTCTTTGCACTTGCCTTAAAGAATATTGCATTCGTAATCTTAGGGTAGCTTTTCTTTTCTAGGTCAACATAGCATAACTGTCAATAATGTCGCCGATTTAGATTTCTTTGAAGAGCGAGTTCAGGCTGTATTTATTTATTTAGTTATTTTCAGTAAAATAAACACCACTCACCATAATAGCTTTCGCCTTTGCGATGAGTTTATTTAATTCTTTCAAAGCTCCTCCTACTATTAGGTGGTCTTTCTATAAGGACGAGTACCTACCGTGGGGCTGATTGTGCAGAGCGATATATTTTATGCCTGTCATCCAAAAGGTTTTGCTGCTAGTTCAATAAATATTTAAGATCTTATGTACTTATGAAGTCACAGTGCAAATACCCTATGGCTATGAATTAAAATAGGTAGTGCAAATGTTTCAAATAAGATTTATATTACGTAGATAAATTGAAACAGAGTTAAAATATTTACAAATCAAGTAGGTAATAAGCATATTTCCAGAAATTGTATGGTTTTACCTTTCTTTATAAAATGAATCAGTGTTCACTCAAAGTGAACACTAATACACTCTTTGACTCCTTCACAGTAAGCTACCTTAATATTGTAACTTAAACCACATTTTTTACACGACAAAATTTTAAATATCGTAAATATCACGGGAAATGTCAAACGATTTCAACCGATCCGAGCTATATTGCTTCAGAAATTGATCGATGTGAATATAGCTACAAGTGATTTTAAACGAATTATTTCCCCGTGTCAAATAAATTATCATCATGGCCGCCAAATTTCCTTTTCCTCAAACAAATTCATCTTAATCACGAAATATAAACTCCATTAGTATCTTTTACAATGAAAACAAGAGAAAAATGATATTTATACTGAAAATAATAACGTTTTTTGTTTTGATTGTAGTTCCTCTAATGTTTGGCGGGTCTTTCTAAGGTGCCTAATTGATCGAATAGCGGGTCATTTTAGAGGAATTTTCATAGTTTAAGTGGAACAGTCAGTTAAAATTTAAATTATTCATCGGATTCTAAGCTTTAGCAGATCTGATAGGGAACGGGGTAACATTTTAATTATATTATGTTATGTGTAAAAGGAATGCAATAATTTCAATACAATTTCTACCGAATTACGCTAAATTATATAACGAATCAGTTATATCATGTGATTTTTTTTAGCTGAATTTAAGATGTGAAACAATGCGAATAATATGTAATTTTAGATTTCTATGAAAGCGCACTATCCAAATTCTGGGGTTAATTATTTCTAGCGAGAAAGGTTAATATTAATGATGTTGGTTGCGTATTCAATTTCCTACTATGAGTTTGTTAGCACAGTGAATGTTTAATCGTACAATAAATTAATAAAATCTCATTATAAAGTATTCACTATTAGGTACACAATGTAGGTAATACATAAGTACTCGGTGGTTTTAAGTTAATTACATACAATGCTCTAACGAAGAGCCGTTGACCTATCACTTTCTTTGCCTCTCATCACCGCGTAGTTAGCAGGTACCTACCCATCGAATATTGTTGGTTCGAGTAACTACAAGCTATTAACATTATTGTTTGTTTTTTTTATTACGACGGTTTATTTTAATAATTGTATATTATTTCATTTTAACTTTGTCGCAATGAACTTTCGCCGCGAATTTACACACCCATAAAGACGAGATAACCGCGAGGATCGAATTGAAATTGAAAGAGTAGTTTGTTGATATTCATCTTTTTACTTCCAGAAGGTAATCAATCTTTTTTTTGTTGTGTTCGCTATTGTCGAGAGAAGTTTCTTATGAAAGAAAAAATTGAAAAAAAAAACTTTTCTTTTCTTTTTGCATTTTAATACTGTCGTTTGACAGACTGTCAGAGGATTGGTTGGTAGTTAGAGCGATTGCCAGAACGTGTCCTGAAAACATCGTGTAAAACAGAGGCATCAATGTCGGAGTCGTCTTGAATACATATAGATACATATCTAATTAATTAGTCACTATACAAATTCGAATTCAATATTCATAGTAAAGTCAGGAAAAGGTTTGTCAGGAAAGCTAGTACCTACGTATACAATAATTTTTAGAAATGTTAAAAATTGCGAGGGAAAAATCTGATAGATGTGTCGCTACAAAAGAATTGTTATTAGGTTATTATAGTGACTGGAAATAAAATAGTAGATTATCTTTATAGTTAATGCAGGCGTTGCAACTTTTACAGTCATCTAAGTATCTCTGTTAAAACAGTTATAAGAAGAATTATTTATATTCAGGAATAGAAGTAAGTTTGTGGATGAAATTTGCATGGCTATTGCATATCTTTAAAGAAAATATTGAGATTTGTGAGTGCTGGCTAGGTCATGTGCGAATAATGAGTGAACCGTTCTTAGCAAAATAATATGCAGAAGGCCAAGAAAGCTCGGAGACAGACCTGACGGACAAAATGGCGCGGATAATAATGAATTCTTCTAGTGAATACCAATCCAACTAGGTATGTACTGGAAATATTTTTCATATAATTTATACTTTACGTCTGTAAGTCTAATGTTCTTTCTCCCATCAGGGTTCCGATGACGAGGAAGACCTTATCTCATACCGTTTTCTGCTCCTCCGAGGTAGAGCTGAGGGATTTGGACATGTCGTGGGACGAGGTCATAGGGGAATTACAAACGGGTATTTAATTTTTGCTATTTTTTCTATATTTATTGGGCTTACTATAAAACAGTTTCCTAACATTTTTATGTTTTGGAAAAATTAACTATTTTTTAACTGTTTTTTATTTATATATTTATTTCTTTGGTTACCGGTTTCGGCTACCAGCCATCATCAGACCAAACTTAAAACTTACAGTTTTAAGTTTGGTTTGATGATGGCTGGTAGCAAGTTTTAAGTTTGGTCTGATGATGGCTGGTAGCCGAAACCGGTAACCAAAGAAATAAATATATAAATAAAAAACAGTTAAAAAATAGTTAATTTTTCCAAAACATAAAAATTTAATTTTTGATTTG
This sequence comes from Mystacides longicornis, assembly GCA_963576905.1. Classification (NCBI taxonomy): domain Eukaryota; kingdom Metazoa; phylum Arthropoda; class Insecta; order Trichoptera; family Leptoceridae; genus Mystacides; species Mystacides longicornis. The sequence continues at coordinate 13,553,044 of OY756429.1, read as the reverse complement.
ATTTGAAGACTATAGGTTAATATGGCAATAATAATAACAGGTGTCCGCAGGAAACATTAGATCAACGAAATGGGATGCTCGGTAAGAGGTTGCTACGTGATAAAAATGTCCGCAAAATTTTCTGCACTGCTCAATGCGGCAAATTAAATTGAGACCCTTTATTAAGGAACGATACAACTGATTTATAGGAAAATGAAACAATGAATGACTCTCTTTTATGCCTATAGTCCGACAGCTAGGTTTAGTTGTTAGTTTAATAATATAATATGACGGAGAAGATTTATATGTTTACTTTTGTTTTTTTGGAAAGTAAAGTAATTGTTTGCTACTTAGAAAAAACATATAATAACCTCGAGTTTTGATGATCAAAATCTTTTGAGTTGTGTATGGTAGGTACCTACCCGTAGACACTAAAATACCGCGAATAATTGCCGTCAATACGCGCTCTGTTTCCCTGCGTAAGAGCTGCTGTAAGATGTACGAGTTACTAACCTGGAAAGATGTCAACTCACCTATAAAAGCACGCGAGACAACTTTATCGTATTTTCGAATCGGCAATGTGAATCTAACTCTAGTCTCACCTAGGTGATAAGTATAGTTGTTTAAATTGTCGGTTAGTTTAATAGGTGCTATAACAATCATACACAAACACACAATATCTATTGTTATAGCAGTGGCGTACCTAGAACTTTTCCCGCCCGGGGCTGTCTACAATAATTAACCACATTTTTACCCATTATAATGTATTACTTAAGGGGTAGGCACTAGGCAGAGACCTCCATCCTTTTATTTCTAAACACACTTCTCCCACACCATGTCCAACTCCCTGAGCTCTGTCTCGAAGGAACGGAACACGGTATGAGAGGGTCTTCCACGTCTTCGAGACCCTGATGGGAGGAAAAACAGCGCTCTCCTCGGCCAATTGTCATTCGGCATACTCAACACATGTCCCAACCATGCCCATCTCCTCTCCGCAATTGTGGAAGTGATGGGCCTGCGCGCCGGCGTAAAGTGTCGTTTGTGATGCGGTGGTACCATCTTATACCCAATATTATCCTGAGGCACTTCGTTTCGAATGCAGATACTTTTTATGCCTGGGCTTTGGTCAGGTGCCAGGACTCACACCCATATAGGAGAATGGGCAACACACACACATCAGTTTACATTACGTCTCGACACTAAACGCCGACGCCTTCCATATTTTGGTCATGTTGTTAAAGGCGCCACTTGCCTTGATTTTCATTAAGTATTTGACATAAGTTCTTTTTTTTTTGTTTCTCCATTATAAAGTACAGTTACTGTAATTTGTAATTAAAAACGTAGGAGGATTATATACACGGAGGCGTCTGTTAAACGCTAAGGTGAACTGTGATGGATTGGAAATTATTATCGATTTGGCGTAAAAATTGTCAGTTAAATTGCCTCAAGCGGGGAACAACATTTCTCACAAGCGGTAATTTTTGCCGAACGCCAATAAAAGAGATCGGATTGTTGGTTCTATCGGCGATACTTTCACGATATAAATGATTGTACTATGATTTTAATGACAGCAAAGATCATCGAATTTTCTTTCGCCGATGAGTTTGTTATAACAACTGTTTAAACCATTGATATTATATTCTATGGATTGCTAGCCTGAGTTCCTCGTGTTATCAACATGACGAAGAAGAAAAACAACATTTATTACAATTTAATGATAGGCACATCATTAATGTTATGGTTTTTCCCTTAAAAAATACAGCAGAATTTAGGTTGAAAGGCTTCAAACGAGTACCAATTAGTATATTTTTACAGTTCTCCAATGCCTCTTTGTCAGAGAGGATAAACCCATACATGTTGATAACACAAGTTGTTCCTTTCACAGTTCACGTTAGCCAGTCCATACATATAGTAGGTCTATGGTTTAAACTCGAACTGAAAATAGCCAATAATTATAAAAAAAAAATACTCTCAAACAGACAAAAAATTGTCAGAAAATGTCGGCCTTTGGGCCATCTGAAAACATACATATAATGTTACACATCTAGAATGGATAGAAGTATTAATTTTCTAGCAGTTGAAGGTTTAAAGTAAAATTTAATAACAGGCATAAGTGATAACTACATAAGAAAATCAAGTAAGTGTACTGTCAAGGGTATTATTTATTTATTAGAGACACTAATAGAACACGAACTCCAGTGCTCAAATATCAGGTTACTACAGGAGAGTTGTTTCATATATTATCATAAGAAGAAGATTAACAAAATTAATAGAGATATAAAGAAAAAGAAAATCTAAGATTAAAACTGAATTAAAGTAATCCTTCCAATGTTCGACTCACTTAATTTAATGTAAATAATCATTGCAGTCCTCAAGGAAGGCCAGGTAAGAAGTAAGAGAAATAGGAGAAGCTGTATGAGAAATGGTATGTCGGTGGAAGAAGCGAAAGAAGTATGCTTGGATAGAAAAGAGTGGAGGTCCGTTCTCTCTGCCTACCCCTTACGGGACACGGCGTGATGGGTAAAAAAAAAAAAAAAAAAAAAATCATTGCAGGTTACATTTATAAGATTTCTCTCCATAAACTTACAATAACCACTAATCATTCTGTTAAAATAAATAATATTCCTAATAATCATTTAAGAAACGGTTCAACGTTTGATAGCGCACAATAATAGAACTCTGTTGTAATTTAAATTCGTAATTAATCGTTGTAATACAACTTTATAGATAAAATAAATCAAGTGAAATGAAATATTCCGTGGTTAAAGATATAGATTTAATAGAATGAAGACAAAAAGATTTGATTATTGATGCTTACATTGTTATAACCATGCATAAATTATTATTATTATGAGTGAGTATAGAACTATGGTTACTATGCTGTATCGTTACCCATGTTTCAATAAACCAAGATAGCTTGTCTAAAGATAGATAAGATTTCTATCAGGTAGCCGTTCGAGTTGTCACAGGGAAATGAAAATTTGGCATTATTTCGATCGACAAATCATTAACACAAATTTTTTTATAAGTGATAAAAAGTTTTGTGAATATTCTATCAGAGACCTTCGTACTGGAAATCATTCAGAGTCAAAGACTCCGGATTAAAACAATTCTAAATCTCTCTCGTCGCTTGAAACTGCATTTTTTTACATAGATAACAGATTTAGTCCCTATACAAAAAAAGAGTGACACAAAATCGTCAAATTCCGGGATAGCAAAACCATAAAACGAGTAGAACATAAATGTCACAAACTACTTGAGATCAGTTATTGCGGTGTCCGAAAAATATAATATGCAAAATTTGGATAGAAATTCTTTCTTATCATCTTTCATATCGCTTAAGCGGGAAAAAATTTATTTATTTTAACAAAAAAATTTCTTTTTATTTATCTACCTCTCATAACGGAGGTTGGCGACGATCAGTTCGAACTCCTCACGGTCTTGAGCCAGTCTTATATCAATGAAGCTGCATCCGGTCCAAGATTTTTAAGCCAAGATATTCTCTTCCGACCCATACCCCTTCTATCCTCTATTTTCCATAAGAGGGAATATTTTTCACTATGGAATATGTGGATAAAGTATGCAGCCTTACGTCTCTTGACAGTGGTCTCGAGATCTCCTAGATCTCTTTCGTTTTGCATTACCATAAATAGAAGATAGAAATGGGTTATTGACACCAGCCGTAAGAGAAATGACGCGAAATGCAATGGATCAGACATAAGCCAAATAATGGCAATAACAATTAAGACGCCTACAAAGGGATCAGCTGGAGAGGAGCAGATTGTGATCCTAATATGAATGCAATGCCACTTAAAATATACAAGTGAGATCACACTAAGCCAGCCTTCGAAATAACAGTAGAAGACGGTCGTAAGCCCGTAGTGGTTTGTTCCATTTAAAAATGGAACATTAGTCATGAATTATTAGAGTCATTAGTTGTTATTTTTTCTGTAAGATCTAGTCCTGAAATAAGGTCACATGAATCTAGACAAAATTAGAACGTTGTGCACCAACAAAGCCAATAGGTAATAAATATGAGACAGTAACAAAAATGGATATAGTCATATCCTGGCGCCAAATATATGACAGCAGTCACAGTCTTTAAATTTGGTTGCTCTCTTGTTCTCAATAATTTCCAACTTTTTTTCTCTATGTTTCATTAATTATTAAATTTCTACTTGTTACATACATGAGATTTTTCGACATGTTGAACATGTTGAGAATTCTCATGATTAAGAGTTTCGGAGACAAATATTACCACCTAATGGCGAACGTTGTTAACGTAAAGTGATCACACTAAGCCAGCCTTCGAAATAACAGTAGAAGACGGTCGTAAGCCCGTAGTGGTTTGTTCCATTTAAAAATCGAACATTAGTCATGAATTATTAGAGTCATTAGTTGTTATTTTTTCTGCAAGTGAGATTTGCAAGAGAGAATAGAATGTTTGCTTGCTCCAAGTCTTCACAGTCGAGGTAACATTTTCCGGCTAATCTAACAAAATGACGATCGTGATGTAACCATAATTTTTAACTATTCCATTTGCAATTTACATCCGGTTGGAGGGGTGATTCTACAAAGAGTTGAGTCAATTATTTGCATGAATCATCATCGACGAATGTCCAAAAGGAATTAATAAATATTCATTCGTTGTGTAATTCTATAATTTCACAATTGGACCACGAAGCAAACACTTCCGTTCCAAAGAGTTAGCGACTTGCACATAAAGATCATCATAATACATTATTTATTTTTTTCCGGAACTGTATTGCCTCCAAAGTGTTTTGTTTTCTTTTTAATGATGCGATTTTCACAATCAATTGTTTCAATTTCAAAAAAAGAATCTGTTTTATATGCTGGATAATAATATAGTCTTTCCGAGATGAAAAAAATGTAGTTTGTTTTTTGATGCGTGTGATGCTTACAGTTGAAAGCGTTTGAGATTAAGAAGGTAGGTACCTTAGGTAAATCCAACACCACCTATATAAGAAGGCCTTAGCGCTACGTCACAGCGGGAGGCCCATAGCATTCACTCTTCTATATCTGTATGTACTTACCTGTACGCTATGATATCTGTCTACACGAAGGCAGCCGTGACGCGAGAGGCCAAAAATGGCCGCGAGCACTAAGGCCTTCTTATATAGGTGGTGTTGGGTAAATCACAGAAAAGATGGTACCACCATATCACGAATCAGGAATATCGCTTTTACCATAAGGAGAGCAACTGCATTTAAAATTGGTATATTTATTTATTAGAGACACCAATAGAACACTGAACAACACAAACAAAAAAAAAACATAAAACAAAAACATATAATCCCAAGTGCTCCAATAACAGGTACCTATCTCCCGCATAGCTGGGGGTATAGTTAGGTAGGTACAATCAACGTCTTCTGTGCATTCAAATGGTAAAGAAGTGTGTAGATACTACTTTTTTATTTTGTTGAAGAATTTCTTTAGCATAAGGTCCTTACTACTTTTATTTTTATTTGTACGCTAATTTCACTATTTTCGACCAAGTTTAAGCGTATATACGAAAGTGGGAACCAAAAAATATTATTTAAGCTTGCAAACTCCGATGAGAGTTATATCACAATATTTTGGATAGGTTGATCTGTGTGTGCGTGATTTACGTCTGGCTAAAATACCTTCATCGCTTTGGCTCTTAAATAATACCGTGAAAAAGACAAGTGATAAATAATTTTATACACTTTTCACAAGTATAAATATTATTACCTATCTCAAGTAGAAAGTTCAGACGATTCGATAAATTGATCGCATGATATTAATTGTATAATAGTGTAAAACTCAAAATTACCACAATTGTTAGAAGCAAGAAGATTATTGATAATTTGTTTGTGTATTTACGGCGAAAATGTCTGTGAAAAAGAGAAAATATGTGTTTATCCCATTATTCAACCGGTGAAGATATCAAACAACGTCGAGCTTGTGTTGGGAGGTACGGTACGTCAATAATAGGCTGGTTAGTACATAGATCATCCATTCATTCACACAAATAATGCACATTCATTGATAGTGGTGCAGTAGGTACGCGACGACTGGGAATTTTCGTGTCGCTGTTTTAAAACAATCGTGTAAAACATCAATTGTCTTCACTTAATCAATCTGCACACGAGAAAGTGCAAACAATATTAAAATGAACTGTATCGATGGATGGAAAGACTCGTCAAGTTCGATGAGAGTAAATAATTGAAATCAAACAATTTTCCGATATGTGGAGAGAGTTCATATTATGTACGATTGTTCACGTACAATACGATATTTGTTTGAGATATTATGATATTTTTTTTTAATTAGTATTGTTCTTGACACACTTGCCCTACTTATAGCTGGGTGTGCACTTTGTGTACGTATATAAACGTGTGAAGATGATGAGTCGAAATAGTGTAAGTATGAACTTATCTAAATGCACACACATGACTCATGTGCATTGATATTGTTTCTGATTGATAAAAAAATGTAAATAGTTTCTTGCGAACTAACGCTTTCTTCTTGTGGTATGTTTTTTTTCGTACTATTAATTGAAGTGTGCACATACAAAGTTTTAAAATTATAGTGATAACATACGAATATTAGTATTGATAACAGGATTAAATTAAGACGCAGAGTTCAAATGCACAGTCAACCTCTCTTTATAAACCATAGACTCATACTAGATTAAAACGATTAAAATCTATTATGATTAGTATAATGATGTTTATATTTACTCAAAATATTCACAATCATTATAAAGATTTTTTTATAATTTAACGTCTATTGTTAATCTTATTCTAACGCCTTATTTATAACTTGTATATCGTTCTTAGTTTTTACTCTAACAGAATATCATTATTATTCTCTTAGGCTATATATTGTATTGATTTGACATAGTAAAATAATGTAGCATACTACAATTAATGCTTTTGTAGTGTTTCTAAAATACAGTACCTAACCGAATTCGAATGAATAAAATTTAAGGGTGAATCAGGCCACATTTTATAATTAGCCATTCGTGGACAGCTATACCCTTATTCCGAATATTACTCAATAACGTAATTGAGACACTCCCGGGAATTTTGTATGGACCGCGAAACTTTCCAAACATTCTGTAGAGGCGCTATACACGTTTATATACGAAATTTTGTTGCTTCTCGCCAGCGTAGGTACATGTTACGGAAACATATAATAGGGGTACCTGTATAAAGAGTTTCTTTGACAGTTCTCAGTTTTCTTACCAGTTTTAACTATGTATTTATCAATTTTTTTTTTATTGGTGATATGGAGTATTTTTTTGACCATTGACTTCATTTTGGTATACACATACTCGACAAATGCAGCAATAGAAAAAAGAATACTAATCAAGATAAAGTACTGACATAAATTCGCGGCGCACTATCAAATATTTGCTTCAAAAACGGTGTAAAATTATTACAATTCTGAAATATGCATAAAATAATTTTGAACGATTTTTAAAGCATTTACTCCATAGTGCGGCGTGATGTCCAAACCCATAGTAACTATTATATGACCCATAGTAATTAACACTAAAATTAAAATAAACCTTTAAAACCTACTTTAGTTTTAAACACCGGCCCTTAAAGTGACATAAATGAACAATGTTGTACACTTACCGCAGAAAGGTATTCCTTCTGGCATCCATTGTCCGTGAACGTCGCATATCCTTCTAGAGGGCCCAAGTAGTTCGAAACCTCTTTCACAACTGTACATTGCGACTGTTCCAGAACTAAGTTTTTCATCTGAAAATGAGACTATGGAATGTGCGGGGGCACCGGGAAACCGACATGCTGAAAATAAAGAAAAAGACAAAATTAATATACGCCCAATATACCTATGTAGGTACCTATAAATTTTAACACTAAATATCAATATATTGTTATGAAAAGTTGAACCCAATATGATGGTTTGTTTAAAACACATCCGTCATCCGTCTGATTTATAAAAAAAATTGTTAATCGTTAGATTACATATAATTCACTGATCAGTTTTTACTTTATTTAAAAAAAAACACACACACACAGGATCATCACTATGATATACATAAAAACTGCTTCCCAAAAATGAGCTAAAACTCGCGTTTCGGGAGGGAACTGCAAACTTTTTTAAGGGCAAATTGCTATACACGAAAAATAAATAAAATAAAATTATATATTACAATAATAGCTTTACTACAATATATAGCACGTGCATGACAAAAAAGAATATAGAATGCAACAAGCTTAAGCTTGTTGCATTCTATATTCTATAACAAGTAAATACAAAAGATTAATGAAAAAAAAATCAAGCTAAGGTACAAACGGGGCAAAATTTGATTGATTTTTGATACCTATTATGATATTATTATTATAAAATAATATTATAGAAGGTTTAAAACTGCAGCCCGATTCACGGAAAAGTTTAAGTCTAAGTTTAGTTCGAAGTTCGAACGAAGTTCGATTCAAACTTTTGTGAATAGGGCTGCTGGTAATAATAATTATTGTAGGCGGCGACTATCTACAGTCTATGTACCTATTCACGGAGGGTTTGAATCGAACTTCGTTCGAACTTCGTTAGACTTAAACTTTTCCGTGAATCGGGCTGCTGGTCTGGTAAGCAATTCGACATATTATAAAGTAGTGTAATTATGTATAATATTTCAACGCCCAGAAGCTGTTGAGACAATAAGAAGGTGTATCAACAATGGACAATAAAAAACAATAATTCAACAACAAAATAATAAAAGCATTAAGAAATGTAAACAAAAAAGGTATTTATTTCACAAATAAACTCTTAGTAGTCCAAAATGGTGTGTAATGATGATGTAGGCACATTTTGAGAGCTTACCCGTTTGTTTCACATACGTCTTAACTCCCAACAAATAATAATTATTCGCACGTGAAGATCTTAATATTATTGTATTCACGCAGTGAGATAATCAGCTTGAAACTTCTTTTCGGATGTCCGTTATTTTGTACCAATGAATCATTACGAATATGTCGAGGTTATTAAAATATAACACGTACAGTATTTTTCACTTAGATTTGAGGTAGGGGGTTGTACCTCGACTCATTGACAGAATTTTAATAACAAACTGTCGTTGACAAGATGGACTTGTGATGAAAAAAATCATAACTGATGATACCGTGAAAGGAAGCTTTGTAAAGCAGTTTGACTTGCAAAGTGATGCATATTAAAAGGTACGTTATACAAACATAATATGGGCTGAAATAAACTGATACAGTTTACAAAATAGACAATCAATTACCAAAACTTTTATTTGATATTAATATTTTTGAAAATGTCTTAGGTGGTTACCGTTGGACCAATGAATGCTTGCGAATATTCCGAGATTATTAAATACGACGCTATATTCACGTTGGTACATATTTTTACCCTTCTCGACGATACGACAGAATTATTATTGTCATTATCAAGATGAAAGACTTTACAAATAATCACAAACGATGGTTTAAAAGTTATTAGTAATTTGACATGTAACAGATAACTTGTAGGGACAGACTTGTAGGCAGATAACTTGACGCAGTGTTTATCAAAAATCATAATTATTTAGAATTATTTTAAAAGCTGCCAAATTAATTTACACGATATCATCGCATTAGCTAGCTACGGTCGCCAAATCGAAATTACCTAGTAAAGTGAATACGTACACTGCAGTGATTCAATTATTTATACCGTTTGGATTTAACTGAACCCTAGAAAAGCACAAGCATTTTAACCACTTTTGAAATGAATAAGCTAAAAACGTAATTAGGTATTTAAGATATGAAAACTTTCGTCTATTATATTGTTGTAGCTTTAGCAGCAGTGCACTAAGAGGGACCTGATGGTTATTCATTTTTGCTTCTCGACTAAAGCACAAGAAGTTGTTAGTATTTAAAGAAATTGGATGGTAATAATAGCTAGCTACTCAATTCGAAGGTCAACCAACGAGAAATAATTTCCAGAAAATGCTGGAAAGGTATCGAACCAAAAGAAAAAAAATTGATAAAATATAAATGATCACTCTGAAGACCTTTATCAATTACATGTGAATACAGAATTATCTTAGAATTATACTAGTTGATTGAAATGGGTTTATTTCCTTGTGTGAGAAAGATGTTAGAGATGTGAGATAGATGATGATGTATTGATCATTGTTACTATTCAAGGACAGAATAAACTTTAAAAAATCTTATAATGACTAAGAAGTTCTTTCATATATTGATTTTAAACTTAATGTTTGATTTAAATTAAAAGCTTTTGTAGCTACCAAAGGAATTTCCCCCGTTTAGTTAATTCCCAGCGTCATTGGTATAACTTTCTATTGAGTATTATAGAACGTAGGCAAAATTTGTAAGGTAAGTGAAACTTGTCCTTGAACGAAATAATACCGTTAATTATTTATTGTTTAAACACATCACCATCCAGCGTATAAGGAGTTCCCAGCCGGAATTGATTTCATACATTCATTGTGGAAAGTACGTGCTTATATTTTCGTGTCACACTTTACTACAATCGTACACATTGCTGTAACCTACTTGATACGTTGACTAAGGCATCGCTCTATGTACGGAGTTCGATGACATACCGAGATATTGTTAAAAAAAAAACAAGAGTGATTCATCGTCATATTTGGCGGAGCCGTAAGTAAACGCGGACAATGTTTACGTTTCCGTGTGCTCAGTACGTTGAAACTTTCTCTGTGCATTCCTTAGTGCCTACCTCTTCGGAGAGTATTAATCATATCCTCATAGGGTCATTGGAGGGTCGGATTAGGTGTCACTGTTTCGAAAGTTTATATACCTACCTGCACAATATGTAAGGCAATATAATGATTGGATATACATATTCTGCAGTACCCGTATTCTAAGTTTTATCCGAAGTTAGTCACAGAAGTAAAGTGAGTATTACACGATACATTTTATATGGGAAACGTGTATAGCGCCACCACAAGGATATTCTAGAAACAAAAGCGATCCTCGCATACGATACGTACCTACATATACACGTTCGACACGGAGACACTGTTCACTTTTTGTTATAAAAATATGGGGTTAGTTTAGTTCTACATTAGAAAAAACGTGAATGATCTAAGTACGATGCGAGATTAAAATAAATGTCCAGAACTAGGCTTTTTAACACTAGGTGATGACATCTTTACAATTCAATCTGGAAAAAGTTGACTTTAAATATCTAGTACATCTGAACAAGTATTTAGCGTATTTTTTAGGATTCACAATAAGATTAATATTAAGAAAACATAGTTATAAGTAAACTGTATGTACACGTTAATTGTTATAAGATATATAAACAGTTTTTTTATATAACTTTATAAAATAAATAAATAAATAAAAGCCGGCTTCAAAAGATTAGCTGGAGACTCCCTTGTAGGAGTATTTTTCATTTCTGTGCCATATCTACATTGGAAATTTTTTAAAGGCGTATTTATTATTTTTCTAAATTATCTGATCGTTTTCTTTCGGGTTATTCTCAGTGAACCGCTATACGTCATCTCCCATTTTATTAACATCATTCCCTGAAGAGGTGTCTTAGTTTGCCTTTGTCAGCTTGCTGTTTCTACCCGTGATGGAGAGATATATTTTCATCTTGGTTGTGCAGAGGATAGACTTGATTTTGGAGGTATCAATTCAAGTTTCTATTTAGTATATTTTTATCTCAGGAGAGGTCTGACGACGCAGCCTGCACGGGCGAAGAAGAAATCTATCCGAATTCCGCACGAAAAGTAAAGTACGTAAGGCCTTACACTTTTCTCAAGTATGTTTTTCTATAGAATGTATTTCTGGCTTCCCGCTTTTGCTGCTGCTTTATTTGTCTGTTGCCTATAATTAATCTATTCTTGTTTGTCTCCTACCAACTACATGGTGTCCTTCTATTTTTCCTTTCTACATACAGACATAAATTATATGACATGGTGATTTTTTTGTATAAAGTTCGAAAAACGCTTATTTTTACAAATATATACTTGCAATATACTAAGAAGTTTGTGTACTTACTATACAGTATTCATTGACGTTGTAGCAGCAATGCAGTTATAATATACTGTCCAGCGCAAAGGGTGTAAGCCTGTTATGCTGGATGGTGCTATTTAAAAAAAAAAAAACCTAAATAAATAAATGACACTATTCTTATTTTAAATACGGAAAGCTGATACTCTAAGTTTAATGGTTAATACTCTAAGTTCACGAATCAATATGTACCTACTAACTTCAGACAAAGTAATGTGAGAATTACAATATAATTTCTACTGTTTGGCAGTTCCGTACACCCATGAATGTAGTTGTAGTCGTAGGTTTCGAATTCTACCGGATGCTTGACGTTATTCAATATTTGGACATGTCGATAAGGATGGGTTTGGGATAGAAAATTTGATCACCTAATGGTAAACGTTATCAACGTAGAATAATCCCACATGATGCCAGCTTTGAAAAAACGTTCCTGAGACCGTAACAGTCTTAATAATTTACCGTAAAAATTCGATCATTATTAATGTAAGGTTAGCATTAATAAGTTGGTTACTGTTTATCAGTTGTTTTTACGAGTATTTTGCTTGACGAACTCCCTCAATTATATGTTTCATAGGAACGAAACCCAGTACGGAAACCAAACGGTCGCGTCAAAGGCCGGCCCCCTCTACGTGTGACAAACTTTAATATTTTATTGGTCAATTATAATAGTACGGTGTGAATTAGTGGGCACACACTATCCTACAGGTAGGCAATCATAATAATAATAATAATAAACAGTTCTGATAATGCCTACGTTTTCTATAAAATATTTGGTTCATAGCGGATTTCTACATGTTACCGTTAGTACTCCAACAACATCTATCGTTTTACCTGCGTACCAATCTATCGGAGCTATTGAAACCTGTTGCTTGGAGAGTGTCTTATACCACATGTCTTGTATGTTGGTACATAACGCGGTATAATAATATGTTTTACTGTTTACTATCCTAGAAATAGGTTACGTGGATGCTTTAATCTTACAAGACTGATTGTACTTACTTACTATCCAAATCATTACGATCGGGTTGTAAAAGAGGAATCCAGCGTATCCGTGAAGTAGGTACTAGTATATTATCATCATGAACATTTAAAGGTAAACAATTTTATGTATATAATTATTTTAGAAGCCCAATGATCTTCGTATTTTCAAGACAGTTATTTAAGATTCGAACCGGTCCAGTTCTAGAAATAAAAAAAAAGGATTTTTGAATCGTTACAGAGTTATCGATCATTTTGAAAAAGTCATGATTCAAAATATATATAAAAACTTAAGGTTTATATATTTAAACGATAATAATTTCATTTTAGTTCATATGATGTTTTTTTGCAATGAATCTGTGCTCATTCTTAGTCAACACATATTCACTCTTCGACTTTTTCACAGTAAGTTACCCAAAGCTTGTTTCATGAAAGAGGAAGGAGGTCGGCACCTGGGATCGAGCCCACGATCTTCGCACGAAAGCCAGAGTCGTAACCGCCATACAACCAACCTCTTATGGTTTCCGGATATTCTTAACAATACGTACAGCACCAGGACAACCGTCGAAAAATTCATGTTGAGGAGTTTTGAGTAAGCTTATGTTCTCACATAAATTAGAAAATAACTGAAGTCATCGGACGCCTAACCAAGGACAATTAATATATGCTAGATCATAGTTGAAAAACTCAAGATGCAATTGTCAGGCCATGTAAAATTTCAGAAATATGGAAAAAAGCATATCAGCAGTGGGACATGATATGTGAATAAACCGATGGAAACAGATAATTCTTTATTTGTTTAAAATACAATTGCTCATTGAACAAGCTCTACAACAGGATATACCTCACCACAGACAAATATAGAAAGAACACTATTTTTATTTCTCTGGAACAGATAGATGACAGAAAATATGGGCAAATGACTGGTCTCTGGAATTATGTATCCAGATAGAAAACATGGCTAAGGAGTGAGTATGAAAACAATGATGTTATGTGAGTACGTGAGTAAACACCAAAATTTGTTTAGAAACTACCAAGCGCCAGGATTTTCCATGTAACGATAGAAGAAAAACTTTTTGAATGCTAAATCATTTCGGCTCTAATCCAAACAACAATCAACAGCGAGTATTGATGCCAGTCGATAGCGATGCAACAACCCGCAAATCATACGAAACATTGTGTTTTAAAATAATAATTGTGAAATGAATCCAACAGCACAAACGACTGGAAACCTGTAGAAGTGCAATGTGAACTGACCTCTATGTAGCGTCATGCGATAGGGAGTTTTGGTATTGAATTGGCGTTTACGTTATGTTTAGTGCATCACTTCACTTTCTATTACGAAATTCGCTAGCTTTATTGATGCGTGTGCAGTCAGCGAGTGCCTAATGGTATGTGCTTTACGTATTTCACAGTGGACGTTGAAATGCAAGACGAATTCTTATACCACATTATAAACTGTAAAAATAATACACACGTTTTTATTTTCATCGGAGTTTTCAGATGTGAACATTTTTAATTAAATAGAGTAAGTCAAAGTGACTATCGAATTACGGACGAAAATAATAAAATTTTCAATCAAAACTAATGACATGGATATTGGATACGTCAAATTTGAAATGTTGATATGCTCAAAGTTTTTCAATGGTTATTTAATACAAAAAATATCAATCTATTTTCAATTTGACCACATATTAACAATAGAACTATGTCAAATAATGTCAAATACATCGAAGTATGTGTAAGTATCAAATACATAACATTACAATGGTGCGCGTAATGTTTTCTTCAGGTATTGATTTAATGTATTTTTATGCATAATTTAAAGAAAATATTAGCATTCGCCACCTCTTCTCTATATAAACTATACTTGTGCGAAATTTCATACTCCTCAGTCCGCGCATATTTCGTAAAAATAGTCACAAAGTTTTTCCTTCACGTATTAGTAAATAATAATATAGATTATTATTGGAACATAAAATTCAAATTTTAAAACTGTTGAAAAATTAAATTGAAATTTTACTATTTGAACTTAAAGTTTCGTTTTTCAACCCCTTCGAGTGATTTGGGTAAAGTTTGGGTAAAGAACAAAAAATGCTAGACCGATGATGGGTTGAATCTATAATATAATATTACTTAAATATATATATGATAAAAGCAGGGTCATAGAAAGCTGGACTGACGGCTCATAGATCAGACAAGTCAAATGGTTAACTATTTACATTCTTTGGGGTATTTTATACGATAGTTATATATGTATATAGGTTAAGAATATTTCATCCGACGGTTTTTGTATAAGAATAATGGTCCGGTTTATATTTATCGGCTTTTTAAGCTTGTGATAACAAAACACTTATTATGTTCAAAAGAATTTTAATACTAGAATAAACATTCCTAAACAATATATTAAGCTTTATATACCTATATATTTTGTTTGTAACAATTAATATTTAAATAAAACATCTTTTTACTATATTTACTACCTTTAGACTATTATAATTTACTTAAATACATGCATATTACTGACACTTGAAGGTTCACTTAGCGTAAGCGACTAAAACCCAATTTTACAGAAGAGGATTTTGTTTTGTTTTAAAAGGTAAAAATAAGTTCTAAGAAGTTTGAGGTTTTGCTACAGACTCATTAAAAATAGAGCGAATCAATGAGTGTTATATAAAAAAATAATGTTTTCTAGTACTTATTTCGCTTACGATAATTTTCTAAGACTAATTAGGTATTTTTTCTTTTTAAATTCATTCGAAATCTATTTGAGTGGATTAGTAAAAAATGAACACACACTTCACTATGAATATAAGGAAATGCAGTTGTTGCAAGAGAAAAAATTCAATACGAATGATTTTTGAAAATTATCGTAACCGACAGTAGTTAGTTATATCGCACATTTTACAAGATTAATGCTCATTTTGCTCGCTTAAGATATACCAAACGAGTCGAGTAAGTCAAAACCTTTCGATGAATTACTTTTTACTGTAACTTATCGAATAATTTGAATATACACATGGCAAACGAACACATCGACGGAGAATATTTTTTAGTGTCGATAATAATGGCAATTTCGACAAATGTGTCGCTTACGCTAAATAGCCTATGGGTAAGAACACGTAGAAAGCCGATTCCGATCCGCGCCGACCGGCTCAAAGATTGTTGTCTATGGTTTCAATGCATTTAAATGGGCATGCCGGGAAGCGGGTTCCTGCTTTTGCTGTGCGTATCCTCATTTAAATGCATAGAAACATTCTTTGCGCCGGTCGGCGCGGGTCGGAATCGGCTTTCTACGTGCTCTTACCCTATCAGTACCCGTATTCTAAGTTTTATCAAGGAAGTAAAGTGAGTAATGGATACATTTTGTATGGAAAACGTTTATACGTACATACATATCGAATACGAGAATCGCTTTTGTTTCTAGAAATATCCTTGTGGTGGCGCTATTCATTCATTCTCCCTCAGCCCGGAGGAGTCTAATCCGAAGCAAACCCGTCCCGCACGAAACCGACCCTCCAGTTCGATCGAAGCAATCAAACCAAAGAGCCGCCCCTACACACATTAAGTCCGCCGCGGATCCCCCCATATCAACCCGCAACGCGAGGGGCCAAAATCCCACTTAGGAGCATAGGGAGGCATCAAGGGCTTTCCATTCCGCTCGAAGGCGTCCGAGGCTTATGATGCCTTTTCTGACCGGTTGAGGATTAAGGACGTGAAGTGGTCTACCTCACGGTCCCGATCTGATTTTTTGATTTCCTGCCACTTACAGGTTGCTCGAAAAAGCAGCAAAAAAGAGCAGAGCTGCTATTCTTAGCCGAAAACCCCACGGCGGCGCTATACGCGTTTTTAATACAAAATGTATCGTGTAATACTCACTTTACTTCCGTGACTATCTTCCAATAAAACTTAGAATACGGGTACAGGTATCGTTATGATCTCAGTGTACTTTAAACAGTAAACACCTTCATATGCGTAATTGGTTAATTTCGTCTGAAGCCCGCTTTTCGTTGTGTTGCTTTGACAATAATAAATTCATACTTCAAAGACTTGGAGTCTTAATGAACGAGAATGTATAAACATAGGTCGCCGCGGAAAATATACGCAGCGCCATATCAAGAGAATTCTTTCCCTTACATTGTACCTAAATATTCTAAAATTGCATTTAGCAAGAAGGAGTTAGGATTTATAAAATTCATCAATTGCTATTTTTTATTAAATCGTTTCTTTTGAAAGTTAGTTAGCGTGATATCAAAAGCATAATTTGAAGCAGTTAGTAATTGGGTTAATAGTGAGCGAGTTTTATGCTTTTTATCCTGAAGGACTTAACTTAAAAAAAAAATTATGAATTCCTCTATTTTATAAGATAACTCTCATCATACTTCACAAATAATGTAGAAATAGGTATACCTAAACGTGAAAAATGTATAACGAAAAGCGAGAACAAAAATTTAAAAGTTTAAAAATTTCTTTTCAGATTGTGAGATGATGTCACGTGACGAATAAAATAACCTAAATTAACCTATATACAAGTCTCATCGAGGTCATGAAGGTGCTGATAACATTTTGTACGAAATAAGTTTAAAATTCATTGAGACGCGACAGGTTTCCCGTTAAAGGTCAACCGTTGGTTCAAGAGCGACAAACGTACAAAATTTATCATAAGGTAAAATATTAAATAATATGGATATTAGCAAATTAATTAAATTATTTTTTTTATATTCTGTGCCTTTTCGATTCATGGATTTCTCCGATGTATTATTTTTTTCTGATCTCGTCTTTAAATCGACATTCATTGCTTCTATACGTCATGGTTAATTAAATAAAAATGTTGATTTGATAAAAAACTTAAAGAAGGATAGAGACCTATGTCAGATATAATAAAATATCTTCTACCGTCAACAAGTGTCAAAACCATGTCAACAACTTAATGTCGTGATATTGCGCAATGTTATTTCAAATTCAGATATAATTATTCTGTTAATGGTCATATTTTAACCATCAAAGATTTTGTGTTGTTCCCGATTTTTTGACTTTGCTGCTTGTTTATATATTTGTAATTGAAAATGTATAAAATTTTATTTGTAATGATAGCCTAACCGGCATCCCTTGCTATAAAACTAACAAGGCATAGTGATCGAACGTCGCGTCGACGGTATCACAGTATCCACTTTAATCCATACTTATCCGCTTGGATAGCATATTAAGATGAAAATGTCACTGTACAAATTGGCACTTAGGCATTGATCAAACAATACACGAAGTTAGAAAGGTAAAATTCTCTTCATAATCTGGATGCACATTTTTGTTTTACAGTAAAAACGACGTGTTGATTGCCAATCATCTGACTAATAATTTAATCCCTTATTTTTAACAATATCCTGATAGGCCATTTCCAATATTTTATTGTATCAATCAGACAGAATTTGTATTTTTTTCACATATCTTCTCACTTCTTATATTAATTATTTGATGTAAGTAATTTTGTCTTTTATATTTTTTTTTATTCAGCGTTTAAACCATGTTAATATACCATTATCTGGCCACTTATGCTTTGTTTTTCTCGAAAATAAAAGCGGCCTTAACACTCCGAACTCAGTATTCTATGATACAAGTACAAAGCATTAAAAATATTATCTCTTTCACTGCCTGCGTAAAATACTGAAAGCGCGAAAGAGACAGTGTAAGATTGATATCTGGTGTCATTAGGCGTAGCTTGAATACCAACATAAACAAACGCCCACTGAAATATGTTATATAAAATAAATATGTATGAACTTAGTAAAAAGTTTAAATTCAAATCATTTCCAATATTAGTTAGTAAAGAAAAAATAACAATTAATGACTCTAACGATTCATTACTAATGTTTGATTTTTAAATGGAACAAACCGAAGGGTGGCTTAATGTGATCACTTTACGTTAACAACGTTCGCTACTAGGTGGTAACGTTTGTCTCCGAAACTCCTAATCATCAGAATTCTCAACGTGTTCAACATGTCGAAAAATCTCAAGTATGCAACAAGTAGAAATTTAATAATAAATGAAATGTAGAGATATAAGTTGGAAATTACTTAGAACAAGAGAGTAATATTGAAAATGAGATTTTTATTTGTACAACGGCTGTTCAATTGGGATTTACTTTTCTAGGAAACAATTGCATTAGTGCAAGAAAGAATTGTGAAATAAAATCATTACTAATATAGAAGATCACAATGACTTTCCCCTTGAAATAGCACTAGAAAATACACTATGGCCCTGGAAGTATTATGGATGATATAGAAACACGATGAATAAGAGTTGTCGAAAAAGGGGCTATCGAAAAAAAGGTTGTCCACTCCCCGATTGAATATATACCGTTACTAGCGAGCACCACAGCTCGTAAGCAACTCATCAAGATACCGATTCAGCTACCAACACACACATAGTATCATTATAAACCTACTTACCGTAGTACCTCGTAGAGATAATCTCTTCAATGTGTACGCATACATACATATTATGTACTTGCTGCATAAGCTGTATAATAATATATGCGTACTTGCATGTATTATTATAGAATAATTATTATTTAACTAAACCAGTCCCATGTTATGTATATATATACATATATGTATATCAAGGCAGATCTCACCTTGAAATTCCGTCGAGAAATCAAGGCTACCCTTGGACTTTTGTGAAGGTTTTATATCTTCACCTATGTATATAGGTATATGGGTACCACATTCTCCGTTAAAGACGAAATACTTTATTTAAACCATGCCTCCCAGTGGACCACATTCCTTTTTCAAGGCTTCACTTGATGTGAAAGACGTAGAAAATGTATTGTTGAAAACATCTTCTTCCGTTATGCAATGGTTTTCGAGAAAAAGCGAAACCCCAATGGAACGGCCGTTATACAAAGAATAATCTTCGAATCGAAATTTCTCATGATATTTGGGAATTTAAACATAACCACCTAATTGCGAACGTTGTTAACGTTAAGCGGTAACACTAAGCCAGCCTTCGAAATAACAGTAGAAGACGGTCGCAAGACCGTAGTGCTATCTTCGTACCATTTAACAATCGAAGAGTATTAGTCAGTCATCAGTAACTGATATATCAACAATACTGTTGTTGATAATTATATTCGTAAAGAATAATCTAATTTTCAATATAATTAACTAACAATATTATACAATTTTACTAAGTTCATACATTTTATTTCAATAGGCATCTTGTATGGTATCCAAGCTACGCTTAATGACGTAAAGATTACACTGTCTCTTTCCCGCTTTCATTATTTTAGTGACGGCAGTGAGGGAGATAAATATAGATTATTGTACTTGTCTCAAAGAATCCTGCGTTCGGAAAAGCGTTAGACCTAAGAAAATTATCGTTTTCCTCGGTAAACGTCGTACCACCTACTTCCCAAGCCTTTCTGCCTACTTCATTTTCAGCCAATCACAACACGAAAAAAGCGATCCTTTTTATGACATACCTTTTTGACAGGTGTTTGAAAAATAAAATTATTGTTTTTCTTTTGTTTTCCGCGTATTTTTTTATTACTTCACACCGTTTCAAATTACTCTAGATATGAATTTACCAAGCTTTGAAAATTTGGAAATAAATTTAAATATAGGTAATATTTTATTTTTCTATACACTTGGATGTTAAAATATTGGTGAGAATTTACTGTGAAGAACATTGGGGTATCATATTATGTATACCACCTTTACATCTATGCCGCTTAATTCATAAAGCTTAGTCGACTTCGCTGGCTGAGACATATGTATTCTAAGATTGATCGAAATGTCTGTCTTCAAAGAGATTTTCGACGGAAGACCTCGTTGGAGAGATTTCGAGGACAGTTGGTTGGTGTGGTGAGATCTTCTGAAAGGCCACCACCCCGACAGGGTTGCAGCGCTACTGATGAATTTAGGTTAATATTATTAGTTTTCGATAATAAGTTTGAGTTTTTGAAGTAAACTGTTCTTTAGGCGCACTGTGCAATTGTGCATTCTCTCTCAACAGCAAACGAACTCGTATATTTTGCAAAAAAATAATATTAACACTACCACAACAATTATTTTCGATTTTTATTTTGTATAGGGAAAAAATATTTATAAGTAAATTTGTATCCGTGGTTCAGATATATTATGTACATTATAATTTGCATATATTTTGATAGTCCTGTATCACCTAGACCTAAAGGCCCTGTCCTAGCTGGTCGCATGATCGCATTATCGTACGATTGCAATGATCGCATGAACGCATAAACAAATTTGTGATCGCACGATGAAAAATTGTGTGTCCTAACTGCCATCGTATGATCTCGCGTCCACTTTCCTTGACAACGCAAACAAATAAATAATATGAATGTTAGTAAGTAAGAATTTTTGGCAAGTAGGTGTCGTATTAATTATCGATACAACAGAGCAATATAAGCGACGCGCGATCATTGGACGATCGAATTTACGTCTGTCCGTCTGCCCAGTTAGGACACGTTCAATGTTTATACAATGTTATATGTTTGAACAGGGCGTCCGCGTTCATGCGATCATCAGCTAGGAGAGGGCCAGAAACCCCCCTGGGGGTTAATCTGCATTTCAATTGCAATACCGATCCAATTTCAATCCTGTCTTTGACTGGTACATACTCTGAAATTCACGTTCCTACTCAACGAAATCAATGAATTAAACTGACTCCATGGCAATCAAAATCCAATAGTTGATAAAATGTTTATTATGAACGAGCTAATGATATGTTATTGTATTTCTATGGAAAAATTACAACAGCCCTGTCAAAAAGTGTATTGCCGGCGCAATCCTTTTGGCTCGCGGTGGCCAATTTCGAAACTACATACAACGTAATCTATGTACAGATCACTACGCTATTCCCAAGTGACAAATAGAATGGTGCTTCATTGGTGTTTGACAATCACAATTCAATGGTTATTCTGAAAGAGCATTGAGTTCTTTATGGTATTTCTATGAAAAAAACACAACAGTCCTGTCAAATGAGCTGTCAAAAAGTGTATAGCCCGCGCAATAATTATTGACTCGCGGTGGTCAATTCCGGAACTATAAAGTTATCTATGTACAATAGATCACTGCGCCATTCCCGCGTGACAGATATAATGGTGATGTCTACAAAATATCACCATGTCAACATAAACAACGGATCATTAGGCCGGCGTACACATTGTTAAGTAATATGTGCGAGTGCGTGTACCGGTGCGAGTTACAAGTGTTATAAGCATGTGAGGACAGAACTTCGAGTTGCGAGTGAACTTAGCAGTGATCGAAGCGAGTTCTATTTTTGAGAGTATCATTCCCGGCATCCTTCCCCATATTTGTAGCATACGTGCGCGCACTCTGTTCGCAGTGCTGCCCCGGTGCGTGGAGAGAAAATAAAAAAAAGAACACATTGAAATGGGCAGAGCAACTTTGAATTCGCACCAACTCTCACTTCACAGAAGTGGACATGCACTCACTTATCTCCTGCAATTTTACTGCGCAACTCGGACATACACTTGCTACTTGGCACTGTGTGTATGAGCTCTTAAAATCGTGTCAGAGGGTATGGAAATCAAAGTAATATAATATACTTTCATCTCTACAATTTTTTGAAAGCGGGCTTTTTAAGCATACTTATATGGCAATTGGATACACTTTTCTTGATTCATTTTCTCCTCATCCAATTTTATGTTGAATTTAATTAGTTGGACGTAAATAAATTGTAAAGCACCGTGTTTCCGGCCAGTTCCTGATTACTAACTCCAAGATTATCTAAGGTAAGGCTTATTATTAAAAATAGATGATGGTAGGTACCTGCATAATCGTATTAGGGGCTTCCATGAATTCTTTTGAAAAATTTAGTCGGTGGGCGAAACAAATTATACTCCGGGCACGTGTAATACTTGTTTATGTTTTGTCAGATGATTAAAAATGCTCAAGGTAAATATTTTGTAAAGGTTTGCCGTGCTCACTGAAGGTAAAATAAACGAATTGAAGATTTTACCCTAAGGCCCAACGCATCATTATGTAGATAAATGTTCTTGGTAGCCATCTATAAGATAAAGTTATAGTAGTAGATAAAGTGATGGAAAGAATCTGACGGCCGCATCAATTGAAAACTATCCAATAGATGGATATCTAGAAGATAACAGTTTTGCTATGCTGAAATCTATTGATTTCTACGGATTTGCTTTTTCGCGCCAGATTTGATGTCTTGTTTTGACAATTAATGCGTATTGAATCAAATATTTAAGCTAGCTTCTAATGTTGTTTTTTGTTACGCATATTATAATTTTGTAATATATTATTTCTAAAATTTGATATCTTACAATAATTCAACAGAAAGTTTGAGAATATAACAACATTTCGATCACAATTTAGATTTTTTATTCCAGGTCGTTTGTTTGAAAACCGGCATATTGGTACCTTTTGTCGATCAAAATTGAAGAAAAATAGGACTCGTTCAAAGCATCAAAATGATAATTCATTAAAATATGTATATTTTCTCGTTATGTTTAATGATGACGTAAGTAATAATTAGAGACTGGAAAATAGTGGTGTTATTTTTGGAGAAATTCCGTGTTATTTTTGCTCTAAAACACGGAAATTCGCGTTATTTTTTCAACATTGATTTGTTCAAAATAAAGGTAGACGTTATAGCAAAACAAAGAAAAATAGCAATTTTTAGAAATTATAGTATAACTAACAATATTTTATAAACATACATTGCCAAATGAATGAAATAATCTAATTAAAAGAAGTAAGTAGTAGGTATAATACAAAAAAAAAAAAAATCAATATCCAATACTACAGAAAATTACCTATACAATAATTGAAACTACGTACAGAAATAATACTAAAAAAAAAACATTGTTTTGTTGAAAGATTGTCTTAGTTAAGGTTTTTCCTTCGATTTGTTAACGTAAATCATGGGCATTTGAGTCTGACAAGCAGGAAAATTTCTGGTATTATCGCGATCGCGATAGTTTCCAGTATACTGTGTAAGTACCATGTTAATTTGGCAAAGCAAATGAGATCCCAGCAGACCCGTGTTACAAGAAGCTCGGAAAGTCAAAACTATGTTGTGCCATTGTTCCGAACCACCAATGGTCAGAGACAGTATGCTTTTTTTTGCACCTAAGATATTTAATGACTTGCCACCCACCATTAAATCAATTAAAAAGGATGAACAGTTTAAGAAAGCCATCAAGGCATATGTTCGTCAACCAGGGATGGGGGCTAGGTATTTCCCTTAGGAACACTGGAGACATGTATTTGTGTTTATTTCTGAGCATTCTTGAATTTTAATTTTAAGCGATAGATACCTATATTGCAACATTTATGAAATCGATCCTCTCATTTCCACGAAAATCTAGCAGCTACTTTTGTTTACATTCTGACTGCACCAGTGCTTGTGGCGAACTTTAATGTACTGTAATCTGAAGTAAATACGTGCGCGTGTGTTTATTTATATGTATGTATGTGCGTGCGTGTGTGGATGTGTGTAGGTGTTATTTGTATTTTTTGGGTACTGTGTTTTATGATATGATTTATTTATTTATTTTTGATGCGATTTTTATTCTTATTTTATTTTACTGCAGTAGGATTTGACATCTTTAAATGACTGATTTAAGTTGTGACTATACGCTAACAGAATATATTGATTTACTTATAATAGTGGTGGAGAAGCAATTCACAAAATGTAATGAGTTTATTTTTAGATGCTTAAAGTTTTTTTTTTTCATTGATTTCATCGATAATTATTGAACTCTAACTGAAATGATGCTGAAATAATTGAGGAAAAGAGAATCTGTTTATATGTACGTGTGTATTTATTGTTTGAGTTGGTATATTTCATTTATTTATTTCATTATTATATAGTTATTCATTATTTTTATCTTTTTTAACTTTATTTTTTACTATTTTTAACTTTTTAACTTTACTTATACTGTTTTTTACCTTTTTAAACTTTACTTGTTTTAATCCTGGATTGACTGAATTTTGTTTCTTTATACTACATGTTGGATTGGATACTACATGTACCTATGTGTATAACTCCTCTCCTAGATAGGCTAAGCCTAGTGGAGGGAGACATGAATGTTCATCTACCATTGTACACTCTTTCAATGAATATAATTTATTTATTATTATTTATTTATTTAATGGAAAAACAAGTCGGAGTTTATAAACATCAGTGAACGCTATTTGACAGCCACCCTAGAGATAAATCGTTATCCAACAGAAGGTACCTCTTGTTAAAAATGGCGTCGGATATCCTAAACATACGCGATATCTACACATTAATGCGGCAAACATCTCAAAGAAAGGCTTTTCTTTAAGATATACTGATTAATGCGTTGGGCCTAAATAACATATTGTACAAAATATGAGAAAGCCACGTATTGCGGACGGCAATTTTTTAACAAGACATTGCCTTTTGCTGCTGTGTTCATCTCATTCTACACACTAATAAAATCGAGTCTTCTTCTCTGTGAAGATTCAGGATCAAATACGGTCGGCAAACACCCAACAGCACAATTGCATGACACATTATTCCCCTTGACAAAGTCTCGAATTTGGATTTTGGATGGGCCCTTTTCATTTTCAATCTCATTTAGAATGGTATTATTACTGGTTGTTGCCCTCAACCAAATTGTTTGCTGCAAAAACATTATCGCATTGAGTTATGCTTATAACGACCACTGCCACAACCAACTGACCTACGCATGGCTTGTTGAAACATATTTATCCAACAAAGATATGACAAATGTACGGCAAGAACTTACAGTGAACATGGGCGAAGTAAAAAGAATGACGCTTACTGGAGGAAATACAAGAACTATCTCCGATGGTTTCTTCTGTATGTAATCACTACACCATCACCCGATGTGCCGTTCATTACCAATTCCCGCGTTATACTTTTAGTTTTTATTCGATGATCAACAAAAAACCACCGAGTATTGTAATATTTTAGTCGCATATCTAAATATAACCATTGTATAAAAATAATATTATCTTGC
The DNA here is from genome assembly GCA_963576905.1 of Mystacides longicornis. Taxonomy (NCBI): domain Eukaryota; kingdom Metazoa; phylum Arthropoda; class Insecta; order Trichoptera; family Leptoceridae; genus Mystacides; species Mystacides longicornis. The sequence goes on along the minus strand of OY756429.1, from coordinate 13,527,051 downwards.
GATGGCGTTTCATTTTTAATAAAATTGACCCAGAAAGAACAGAACTATGAACGTGAGAAAGTGCTGCCTACAATAAACATAATAATATACTTAATGTAAATGAAACCGTAGTCGGTACTAGAATGTTCGGTAACAAGTAATAGACCAGCGTTACTGAACTTCACGGGTCAGGATACATCCAAACTCTACAACGTTCGAGTCATTAATAAATATAATCTAGAAATTCCATATCACGATTACAGCCCTTTTTGTTGATTGTGCATTAATGTCTCCTTTTTAGTAAGTTTAAGCATTTTTTTCACCTTCAATAATCCTTGTCGTATTGTATTACTTAACGCTTGTCTATGTATCTTCTATCTATCTTTTGCTTGAGCCGTGTAAAGAGAAATAATAATTTTGATATTTATTTGGCACTTTATTGAAACACAGCCCTGAAGACAACCTCCCCTTCTTAATCTACTCCTGTCTTCGTGAATGGGTGGATTATTATTGCTATGCTGAAGGCGTAATACAAAATTCGTTTTTGTAAATTTTTATCACATTTGTTACCGTATTTCATATTCATCTGTTTATTTCCTGTATTTCAAGGATGACAACCCATAAAGAAATGTCTGTTTCGTATGAATTATTTTGCCGTGAAACCCAAAAACAAGCTACCCGATTTTTGTCCTGTGGGTATCCGAATATACATTCTGGTGATAGACGAAACTTAAGTAGCTTTTCTTGCCGAATCAATCCGAATAGTATTAATTGTTGTTTCTCAACCTTGTGTTAATATAAAGGTTTCGAACAAAGGTGTTGCTTTCTTTGGAGGTCTTTTTACGATGCATCATGATTTGCTTTCTTCGTTTCCATCCTTCTAAGCCACGAGCAAGATCCACTTGAGAAGTGTTGTTTGCTATATTTTGGTGATCAGCGAATCACCATACCATCTCAGCCAGCATTGGCTAGGCTAGCTGTTTATATCAGGCTATCATAAATTTGTAATGTTTTTTAGCAATAGCCTGCTAGCAACTTTTCCTCTGCTAACAAGAGTAGGCTATGTAGGTGAACAAAATTCCGAAAAAAATCATAACCCTATGGCATCGTTTCAAATAATATATATATTTGTTTATTTGATGGTCTCTGTTCTATATTTATTGTTTATATTCTCTGCATCTCCTAATATTATTATTATACGACTTATAGCCTTAATACTAATAAATGTTTAATCGTGAATTTTGAACATCCGGCTTTTCAAAATTTTGGGTACCTATACGTATTTGGTAGTTTTTGATATTTTAAATCATATTTCCACATCTTTCGAATGAGTTCATCAAGTCAATTGTTCATCTGACATCAGATAAGAACACGTTGGATTATTTTATGTTTTGTAAATGGAATTTTTATTTTTTTAAAACAAATTAAATTGGAATATGACGCCTTGGAACTAGCCCAGGATAGAGATGTTTGGTGAGGCTTTGTGTCGAACATAAGCTCAACCTAGAGAGCGAATGTGGATTAAGTAAGTAAAACAAATTGTTATGGACCAAAGATCGATCCTTGGGGCACCCCTACATGGAAATCATTGGGAGAAAATAAAATTTTACTGATTCTAAATATTACAGAATCTCCTTGATACACAATACACATGGAGTTTCTCCTACGTATTTTTTTCTAAAATATTTAAGGTTTTTAGTGTATTATTATAAGATAAGTTAGATAAAAAATAATAAATTATAATTGTTTTGATCGAGTTTGATGAATCTACTAGAAAAATATGGAACTTAAGGTAGAGTTCAAACGATTAGTGCATATACACGTAGGTTCTTTTCTACAAGAGTTTCAAAATATAAACACGCGACTGTTACACAATTTTGACATCTATAACAGTTTGAGATATTATCGCCGAAATAAGTTTTGTCAAAATCGCACAAACGCCCAATCTTGCGTGCATTATAACATGCACATGACTCATATTTTGAGTGCAAACACAGGTGCCTACCTGTCCCAAAATAATAATAAAATGCACCCTCGTATTGTCCAAACTTTGCGTGTTTCTGAATTCTGGATGCATATACCCACGTAAAGTATTATACCTGGCCCTTTAGACGTTATTACCGATTCTGTTCTACTTTATTTTGTATAGCATTGATAGTAATAATATAATATTTTTAGCACGATTCAGGTTTTGATAGGTGAACACGACGAACAGAAATCTTTTGGTGAAGGAATTTGTGGTCGATATGTTATTTTATACATAATTAAATCTTAACGTTTAATAAGTACATATAGTACTAACGTATTGATGCAAAAATTACATTCAGAATGCTTTTTAAAATCTTTAGTTTATCAAATTGAACCTACGATCATTTTTACTGCTCATTCGAAAGTGGTTTAAATTAAAAATCTGAACATTAAAGGCTGGCAAATTATTACATATGTTACAACTTTACAAACCTGCTATTAATTTAGGTAAAAGGGCATAATTTTATACATTGAATTCGTATGATTTGAAGAAAAATAATCTATCAAGTAGATACCTATCTAAATGAAATTAATCGCATGGTAAGATAACAAAAAAAAAACAAATTATTTGTGCAATTATAATGATGTCTGCTAAAATTGGTTTTCATCAAAGTTCATGTGTAGTTACAGGTTATTGCTATAAATTTTGGAATCAAGAAGGTATCTCAAAGTCGCGGTTTAAATAATATTCACCGGTTGGAAGTCAATAATAATTAACCTGTTAATGGATTGAGTTAAAAAAGTGCATTCATATATATATATATAATACAATGTAATTCGCATATGAAATTAGTTTTACCACTACTGTACTTTAGTATTAAGTATGTACTAAAAGATGTTGTTTGTTTTTTTAATGCAGATCGATTATCTCGCTAAAGAGAAAACACACCGACACACACATACACATAAATAATTGCGCTATAGTAACTGTAAAAATATAGAACTCACCTTCCACTGTGGCGAATTGTAATAATATTGCGAACACTGTGCACAAAGTCTCTAAGCTGCACAACATCTTGGGATAATTTTGTCTTTTCAAAAAGGAATTGTTACTATACACAAAAAATATTATACTATTGAAAGCTCCAGAATGTTTTGGTAAGTTAAGAAACACCATCCTACACAGAATCAACTACTTTCTGATTTAAAAACTCGCGACATGATAAAGTTAAAACAGGCCTTGCTGTTATTTATGAAAATTCGACTGTCATTTTTTTATAGTAGCAGTGGAACGTTTCGCGCTTTCTCGCTTATTATGTTGGTAAACAGGTCGTAGCAGTTCGTGAGACACCTGTCGCCGCTAACTCCACTACTATGTAGCTATTGTATTCGATTCAAGGACCGTACGCCACTGCACTTGCGTCTGCACTGTTCGCCCGACTCTCTAACACTGGTTCGATATTCTTCGCCGGCGCTATTCACCATTTAAAAGAAAAGAACTCATCAACGGAAGAACGGACGGTACACTTGTTGTGTATGTACATGTGTCTACAGTACCCCGCCACTATTTTAGGGTCACTGAAAAGTTTCTAATTGCATCCCATTCTTTTTCGAAATGGAATGGAACCTCAAAGCTAATACTCTATCACCAGAATGCAGATTGCAAATCTTTAGGACCTCAATTCAATTGATAACAAATTTATGTTTTTTGCAGAAACAAAAGAATTCAGAAATAAAAGTAAATTTTATATGATGATCAGAAACATAAATGTTCATTGTTTGGGTCAAGTTTTTTTTAATCTGTGCTCACTCGATGTGAGCACAAAAATGCACTCTTTGACTCTTTCAAAGTAAGCTTCTTAAAGCTTACTTACATATCTACCTATCAGCCTATTTTGGAAGAAAAGTTTAGCTAAGTTTGACCATTCTGGGTACCAAATTCACAAACTGACCTTTTTTAAAGAAAAAATTTACCTTTTCGGATACCAAAAACGAATCTATCTTTTTCCAACACCTTTTGACAGTTTATCTACTTGTTTTATTTTTAAATTTGGGTTAGCAATACTGGACATAATGCGTTTAAGAAACATAGGTTGATAAAACTGTGAAGTACGATTTGTACTAAATAATGGAGATCAACCACAAGCGTTTTGGAGTGAATGAATGAATTGCACGGCCAATCCCATGGAAATGGACTCACAGGCAAACCACCAAAGAGATGGTTCGACAGCTGGGAGTCCACAGCTAGAGATTAACCCCACCTCTTAAATAAAAGGTTATCAGACCTAAAATAAGAAGAAGCATACTGGTGTAACATCATCCAACATCAAAACATCAAAGACAAACAGAATTTGTGCTTCAGAGTGAGACGAAAATACAATTAAATGCATATAGCGCCATCTAACCAAAACGTTTCATTAATATTGAAGCTAATGGTATGGTGATAAGTGGCACCCAACATTTGGTGTGGTAGTGTACACTCTTCTCCAGTGTGCACCGCTACCTCCACAACAGAGGGGAGAAACGGTTTTTGATATCGGTACTATTAGCTACTAAATAATATAATGTAGGTACCTGCTTATTACCATGGATTATTTTAGTACGGAGGCAACTAACTTGGTGCGTAAGTCTAACAACACTATCGATACTATAATAATCCATTACGCTTTACATGCATTCTGGTAGAGGCAAGTCTCCTGCAACCCGGTCTCATACAACACGATTTCGCCTCAACGCGATTGAAAATATTACTTAATCTTATATAAATCACGCCTAATTGATAAAAGAGGCCTACAGGGGAAGAATCATCAAATTGTCCGCAATCCCCAATGTGGTAAAGTAAAATAATTGAGACTGTTTTAGGGACGATAACAAGGGCGTCGCCAGCTCGGGGCCCAGGGGAGGGGGGGGGGCATTTTGACCTATCTGATATGACGATCTTATAACTTTGGTTGCTTTGCAGTTGGCTACATTTTTAAGCTCTAGGGGTTGGGGGGGGGGGCAGGGGAGGGCAGCTGCCTAGGCCCTTGGACGATAGGTATAACTGTTTTATAGGAAATGAAATATTATTAATTGCTTACCCTTACCAGAATTTTTTTAGACGGCTTGGCTAAAGTTATTAAGTATATTACCTACTGTTTATCTTTTGATTCATTAGGTAGATGCGTCGTACTATTTTTTTTTTATTTCAGTCATTTCAATATCGTCATATGTATATTATGATACGACTTTGTTGTTCAAACTTTTGCTGTTAACCCTTTTTTACCATTCTTTCCATCATACCGAATATAGCAAGTATCCAAACTGAATCACACACTGAACGGAAAGTATCCTAATCAGTGCCAGATCATTCTCATATGAGGAAGGGCTGTCAACAGCCCTCCAAAAATAGGTGGGTACTATACGGGCTTCACAATTCATTGCATATACCGCATTTACCATGTCATTTAATAAATTAACCCAATAGCTCTCGTAAAATTACTCTCTAAAGAACCAAACAACGACATTTTTTAGAAATGAATGTACCTCAAAAATTGGTGTCTCTGTAATAATTTATAATACCCTTCACGTCAAGTTTTGACAAAAAAGTAGTTACAATTACTATAGCTCGAAAAGTATAAAAAATCGCTTAAAATAATAAATATGTTGAGCTATTTGGATAGCCCTAAAGGTGTTCTATATCTGGACATCAGCTTAGTCATACTTTCTGGGACAACCTACTTTGCACATATTTTGGTTTTGTATCTGAATTCCTCGCACATTAACGGTTTCGCACACCGCGGTGACTTCTAAGAAATTATATTCGTGCTTTTGGAGAGTTGCCTGTTCATAATATAGCTTATTATTCACACACAGCTTCACGCGTAAGCTCAACATATGTTGTACGTTAGATTATATCATTTTTACGTTACGAAGCCATACGGTTCATGCGGAGAAGAATTCGTAAAATTTATAATAACTTACCTCATAAAGAATTTTAACACAAGCTTAGAACTAAGACTAGTAGTTATCGAAAAGTAAGAATTCTGAGTGACCTGCGGCTTATTGGCCTCTTATTGTGCATGGGGTCAGCGAGTAAGGGTATTTGCAAATGCCCGCCTCTCTTCGTTTGCTCTTATGAATGACCATGTATTGACCTAGGGTCTGAAAGACTTTTGATAAACTGACTCTCAACTTAAGCTGACACAATTATATTATTGGAGTAGGTACTATGAGCTGCATTCATAGCTTGTCAGTTCTTACATGTGCGGCCCTGAATGACTTCACCAAAAAAAGTATGTGAGTGAATTCTGTAACATGAGCGAATCAGGAGACAAACATAGAATCCGTCTGTACGTTATTATAACAGATTTTCACCCTGTGTTTTAATTTGTAAAGAACACAAGTACCAGTATAAGTTTAAACCGGGGGTAACATAGAACATGTCTATTTTAGAAAATAATAAAAATGAAAGTCTAAATTTATACAAGTAATTCCAGTATAATTTTGTGATGATTTGTAATAAAATGAATAGGTACAATAGGTACCTATATACCATCAATTATTGCTGAATGTTTAAAAAAAACGTAGGAAAAATTTTGTAAATTATTAAATAAAATTTGAAGAAGAGCTTAAATTGACCAAATTTGGTAAAATGTCGCGAGTGGATGAACCGTTAATATTTTGTCAGAGATCTGATGGAAAGAGGATAATGGAGTAACCAAAATTTTAACGCAAAAGTTTGGGAAAAATTTCATCAGAAAGTGTAAATCTGATTCATTCAACTAGACATTAGGGATGAGGACTGACTGAACATATTTCTGGCTCAGATTGAAAAATCCTTTAATAAATCCTGAACAGGTCTATTGTGCACTACTGTCAACTATACGACATCACTGAGCGGGACTTAGGCGTTTGGTAACTGTTATGAAGAAGATGACTATGAGATGCCAACATTCACAGCTAATCAAAACCCATGAGAATGAGAAAGGTAGTAACAATACTCCACATTTCGTGTATAGATCGCGGTACCAACGTGGAGGTCCTGAGAGTAATGAATAAGAAGAGGGAGAGCCGCTGACCACTGTCAAAAGAAGAAATAATGTACTATTTCAATTTTAGTGCGCACTTACTAAAATAAGAACGTTCCAATTTTAGTTACTGGACATTGGTATTCTGTAAAAATTAAGAACGTTTCCAATTAGACTAATATTCAAATTAGTTCACTTTGGTATTCAACATAAGTATTTAAGTCAATTTTAGTGCGTTTTTATGTCAAAACGTTCTTAATTTTAGTTTACACCTAAATGTATGCGACTTAAAAGATATGATATTTTTCTATTAAAAGTATTTTTTAACCTAATAACTTTTAAACAAGTGTTAAATATTTTTATTAAGGTAGGTAAATGTGGTAAACACATATAAATAATATAATAATTATTAATCATAAAATTGATTATTTGCGTGTGTTTCGTTATGCCGAAATCGAAAATCGGAGGTTACCTACCTACTTCAAAATCATTACTTTCATAAAATAGTCACTAAAAATAAATGTATACTTACTGGAAATAGTGGAAATAGAATACGCACTAAGTGCAAAACAAATCATTTTGAGATAATCTAATAAAACTGATTTTTCCCGTATATAGACATAGTACCTACTATGACGATTTTGGATCTGTTTTTTTACGCCTTTAGATCATCGATATGTTAATATAATATTTAGGCTATTTTCAATGGTTTATAGAACATTTCCTCATACCTACTCAACTCATTTTGTTAATTTTTGGCGCTTAGTGCATATTTTATTTCCAGTATACAAATACACTTATTGAATTCAAAAGGACATCAATAATTCGTCTAATAAAAATGCAAATTCGAGATGCCTCTAACGAACCCATTTGGTCTGCCTACGGGTAGATTTTTGAAACTTTTATATACAATCAAAATTTCTGTAGAGTTTTTAAATAATACTGTGGCGGCCATGTTTTGCATGACGACATCATCCACCAATAGCGTCTCTCCATGATGTCGACATCCAGTAGTAGCCTGCCACATCGTAGAGAACTTCGCTTGAAGGAAAACGAAATAGAAATTCTTTACCGTCTTTGACTTTGGTTGCACGCATTTTGACACTTAGTCATCGGATGGCGCCTAAACGGCTGGACCGATTTCGCTAATTCTTTTTTTGTGGTGTAGGCTTTTATTAGGAGAGTGTCCTTTTAGAACAAAAAATTAAGAAAAATGCATGGGAAATTAGAAAATTTATGAAAACTATAAAAATGGAGATTTATTTCCCGATATCATCGCATCACGCCTAAACGGCTGGACCGATTTCGCTAATTCTTTTTTTGTGGTGTAGGTTTTTATCAGGAGAGTGTCCTTTTAGAACAAAAAATTAAGAAAAATGCATGGAAAATTAGGAAATTTAAGAAAACTATAAAAATGGAGATTTATTTCCCGATGTCATCGCATCACGCCTAAACGGCTGGACCGATTTCGCTAATTCTTTTTTTATCGTGTAGGCTCTTATCAGGAGAAGGTTGATTTAGAAGAGAAAAATAAGAAAAATATATGGAAAATTAGAAAATTAAAGAAAACACAGAAAGTAGGTAATCTTTTTAGTACTTTTTACAATATAATTTTGTTCTACTTTTGAATTTTTATTAATTGACATTTGAAAGAACTGTCAGTGGATTGATTGTTGTTGCAATTTATAGAATTCGAATGTAAAATACCTATATCGTATGAAATAGATTGATTGGATAAGTCATAAAATATTCATTGCGGTTAATTTTTATAAGGAGTTTTGATAAGTTTTAATACAAGGAATACATTATTGTAATAAGTGTAAGGAGTTTTGAAAACTATCTTTATTTACAGAGATTTTTAAAACCGCCAGCAAATAGAATCGTATATATAACATTGCTATTAAGGAGTTATACTTAATTGAAGTTCATTTTATAAGGAGTTTTGATAAGTTTTACCACAAGGAATACAATGACATGATTATATTGAAGAATAAGTAGAAAATTTGTTTGTTTGTTTGAAAATCAATTCTTCGTTTATGGGCTTATTTTTACAGAGGATGAATACATACCTACATATAACGTAAATATAATCTGCATCGTTAATACGTAAAAAAGCTGGATATTATTTGCTAATGACCTAGCATTTGTTTCTTTATTGAAAATAAAAATTGCTATACTTCCACCATGTTGTAATAGAAGTTATAAAAAAATAACAGATACTGCATTAAATGAGCTTTTTAATTATTTACACTGTTTTGAAAGAGAAGATTTAAGAACGCAATGTTGTGTAAAAGTGAATGTCGAGAACTTGGAAGTATGTTTATTTGGGTAATTTATTTAGAAGAGATACAAGGTGTGAAAAAGAGATTGAAAGAAGGAAATTGGCTGGGAGAAGGGTTGGCGGTGCACTTAGACCTCTAAGAAGATATCTCTGAAATCGACAGTTGATGCACAATGCAATCCTGATACCATCGATGATTTATGGGAGTGAAACTTGGACATGGACGAAAAAATTGGACGTTGCAATAAATGCTGTAGAAATGAGATCATGAAGGATATGCGGAAAGAGACTTATTGATAGCGTGAGGAATGATAATATAAGAAAGAAATGTGGAGTGGATATTAGTGTACCTAGTGACTAGTATGAAAGTGAATAAAGAAAGAAGGTTTGGACATGTAAAGAAAATGAACGAAGAGAGAATGACTAAAAGGATATAAATCTGAAAGAATATAAGTGCACGCAGACGAGGCCGACCTGGAATGACATAGACCGACCATATCGGTGCCGTCTTACGGGAGGGCCAAGTCAGGAGCAAAAGGAATATAAGAGCATGTTATCGAATATTATGACATACCTAAATTCTTTTTTTTTACATAGGTATTAACATCAAATCAATCAAAATAAAACTCCCTTTGAACTCCACTCAGGATCAAAGTGAGGCAATAAGAGCTCTCCATTGCACTCGATCTTGCGCAATGATGACCTCTTCCCACATCATATTAACATTAGGTTATAAGTTTTTGATGTAAAAACAAACTCAGACCCAATGAATGCAGCGTGGTATGCAGGTTTTGCTAATGCCAGTATATAGTCATTCGTGTTAAATAACTTAAAAAACGAATTTGAGCTCTGTTGCATAAAACAAAACCTAGAGTGGGTACCCATATTATTTATTTCGATAGGAAGTTCGACGGATCAGCTATTTAATAATTATTTAAAAATCAAACAATAAACATTGACCAATGGTGCATGCGGGATATACTCCATAGATAATTATAATTTTGTTTATGGCGAACTAATTTTGGTTTTAAGAACACATCACTTTATAGAATACGTATTTTAATTCAAGTGAACTAAATTCTTAAATTTTGGAACGTTCTTATTTTCGTTCGAACCAAATCCAGAATAGGGGGTAATAAAGATACGATACGAGTTTATTACCGACTTGAATGTAGGTAGGAATCTCTCGTTAGAGAGTATATGTGTTCTGTGGTAGGAATCTACAAATTAGAAAAATAAACATATTATTATAATAATAATAATTATAATAAGTACCTAATTCTCATAAAAATGAGTTGAGAGTCATCTATGTAAAAATATTATAAGCTATTTAAACATTCGATCCCCATATTTTGTAAAATACGATATAATTAATTCTCATAAAAATGAGTTGAGAGTCATCTGTGTAAAAATATTATAACCTATTTAAACATTCGATCCCCATATTTTGTAAAATACGATATAATTAATTCTCATAAAAATGAGTTGAGAGTCATCTGTGTAAAAATATTATAAGCTATTTAAACATTCGATCCCCATATTTTGTAAAATACGATATAATTAATTCTCATAAAAATGAGTTGAGAGTCATCTGTGTAAAAATATTATAAGATATTTAAACCTTCGATCCCCATATTTTGTAAAATACGATATAATTGATTCTCATAAAAATGAGTTGAGAGTCATCTGTGTAAAAATATTATAAGCTATTTAAACATTCGATCCCCATATTTTGTAAAATACGATATAATTAATTCTCATAAAAATGAGTTGAGAGTCATCTGTGTAAAAATATTATAAGCTATTTAAACATTCGATCCCCATATTTTGTAAAATACGATATAATTAATTCTCATAAAAATGAGTAGAGAGTCAGCTATGTAAAAATATTATAAGATATTTAAACCTTCGATCCCCATATTTTGTAAAATACGATATAATTGATTCTCATAAAAATGAGTTGAGAGTCATCTATGTAAAAATATTATAAGCTATTTAAACATCCGATCCCCATATTGAGTAAATTAGGTACGACGATCTTGTGATGCATTGATTATGAATAAAAAAAAATCACAATTTTTCGACAGATGTCGCTTGGTAGCGTGCGCAGTAATAATAATTTATTAATTAAGTTTACCATTATTTACAGTGTAAATTATAAGTAATTTTGTATGTACTACTGAGATTTGTGAATTTTATTGAGAACATAGGTAGGTATTTATCAAAAAGTAACCTTATTTTTAATATGACAGCGGCGAGATTATTCGGCAATTTCGTATGAAAAGTTAAACTGACAAAAGTATTTACCTATTTCCACACACTTGTGTGAGCGTTTATAATTATTATTAGGTACCTACCTATTTACGAATATTTTAGGAACGATACAGCAATGAGACCCGTACCTACATTGCTTTTCTCAATCTGCATTTTCAAGTGTTATCATTACTTAATAACTACAATTCCAGATTTATTAAAATTTCATAAAAAATATCTAATTTGGGGTATGTTACGATTTAGAATTTTTATTTATTTATATACATTATTATAATAATAGGTAAGTAAGTGCTTTTTCTAAGAATCTGTATATTTTATGTTTGGTTCTGGAAACATGCCAAAATTCACACTCAATTAATTCATAGAAAATTAATATGAATTAATTCACCTGCATATTACTATGTATATTAACAGTGTTATGTCCTTACAAATACCTAAACGCTATTTAGAAACAAAATTTAAATGAGGGAATTAATAAAACAAAGAAACATGACAAAGCAGGAAAAGACAAAAGCTACATTAAACATTAGAATTTCAAAAGAAGTACTTCATGTTATGACTCATACGTCTTCAGAACAATGGAAATACGAGAGGAAATTTCAGTTGATATATTATTATTATTATTTTGTACATTGTATGGAATCAACAACACTGCAAATCATAAGGTGATTGTCAAATCTTTGATTCTTCTGTTACTATTTTTCCGGTTGAATGTTCATCTATTATTCGTCTCTTGGGTAATCTACCTATATACATACATCCGTAGCGCTACAACCCTGTGTGGGTCTTGGCCTCCTCCAGAAGACACCTCCATGACACCCTGTCCCCCGCCATGCTCCGCCAATCGTTCACCCCCATCAGCCCGAGGTCTCTTTCTGCTCCGTCCAACCATCTCAGTCTGGGTCTCCCTATGCTCCTCCTTCCAGCAGGTCTCCCACAGAAAACTTCCTTGAGGACGGACGGTTCGCTCGATCTTTGAACATGGCCCAGCCAGCGGAGTCGGCTATGTAGTTTTTTTTTTATATTTTAATTTTGGATCAGAAAAAGGAGAGGCACTAAACCAATAAATGATTATAAAGTTTGGTAGCCTAACAGCTACGGCGCCGGATTTCGTAGGTCGAGGGTTCGATCTCAGGTGACGACCATTTTCCTCTTTCACCACACAAACTTTATGTACCAGTCAAAGAGTGTATTTGTGTTAATTTTTTTTGATGACACAAATAAAAAAAATGCAAAAAATCCAAGATGAAAAAAGCAGTAGGTATGTGATGGTTTCGTATGCCCTAACATCCCACCGTAGGATTAGATTTTGTTCTCACGGTATCCGAATTATTCCTATACTAGCTTATACCCGTCTTGCTTTACGTTTTTGATTCCGATTGTCAGGCTTGAACGGTAGGTAATTAAACAGGTTCTAGTCTAGCTTCCCATTGCTTAACAGACCTCTATAACTGACATAAGCACAGGAAAAGAAGAATGACACTTTTAAAATTTTGTTTCACCGACCTCATAATATTATACGAACCTACCGACATAATTTGCAAGTTTTCATAGAGAGAGATAGCTCTGTGGTTTGAATCTTAGCTACATTCCCTAATGTGTGATAATTAATTAGGCTTTCCACCAATAGAGGGTGATTTGCGCTATCTGTCAAACTTCAAAATGGAGGAATCATTTTGCAAATTTTTTCATTAAATCTTTATTTATTGAGAATAATAAGATTTGAATAACATTTATATGTATAACAAATCAATCTACGATTATTTTATTACATTTTCATACCGTAATACCAAGATTCCATTCAACGTTTACATGAGTAATTTTGTTTCCAAAAGATGGCTTACTGTCTTTTTGAGAAATTTGTATGAAGATCCTAAAAAAATAGAGTTTTTTAAATAGCTCTAAATATATTAAAGTTAATCCAATTCTCCCTCCCGAAGCACGAGTATATACTCATTTTCGGGAGGTATCTTGTTTGTATATTTTAGTTGTTAATAATTATTATCTGTAAGCATGTTATTTTTATATTTGTATATATTATCAATAAAGGCTTTATATTATTATTATTATTATAATGCAGCAAATTGTATTTAAGAACCTTCTCAAGCAAATTGCACCGCTCTGCGCAGATTCATATCTGACGTAGCATTTGTATTTTGAGCGTGATGTTCACATATACGATAGAAAGCACACAAACATTTCTGAATTATTATGTAGATGTTTTATATTTACTCCCTTATGCGGTGTTCAGACGAGGCGAATATCGTCAGGACACTAAAATATCGCCAGCCAATTGAACCGTGTGAACAGATTGTCGATAAATCTGAAGCGATAAAAATGGTTGAAAGCGATATCGTCTCAAGTTGAACGCCTTTCAACTTTTGTATCTGGTGGAACGATGCACGCATGGGCAGATATGCGCGGCGTCCGTATGTTCTGTTTCTTGACAGTTGACAGCACTGCTCTAAATTTATTTCTCCTTAGAATCCAATATCTGCGTTTATTTTTATTTTTCCTATATTAGAAGTATCCTTATATCGTCTAAAACAACATTTTCAACTAAACCCAAACATTCCGTCCGCCATTTTTAAAACTACGTCAAAATCAGCGCACCTGACAGATTGAATGTATGTCGGTGGACTCGTGTGAACACATCAGACGATCAATGGGCGACCGAGCGATAATTTTTTTATGCAAGCGAAATCGTCTGGCCTTACATCGCCCCGTGTGAACACCGCATTACGTCCGTTAAAAATTCAATCGAATTTAAGAGCTGAGCAGAGCTTTCCGAAGTATTCTGTATGTTTAGACGGTTGTATATAAGATTTCATCATTTTACGGCAGTGTTAATGTCAAGGAGATTCAGAATACGGGTACTGTTCGATAACGAATACGGTGAACGAATCACCCATTGGGGGTTATTCTGAACATCCGACCCTATCGAGTTGTGTGCGTCCCGATAGTGTCGCGTAGGATCCAACTTTTTGTACGGGCTCTTACTATTTACAAGTCACTTTCGAATGAAACATCGGATAACCGGTTGCATTCGTCGCAACACTATCGGATGTCTACTCAACGCCTATTTCGCTGTCGCTTGCGATCTAACCAAGTCTTTACTAGTGTTTAATCATCTTTTTTTAATTTAAGTGTAAAAAATGGCACAAAAATTAAATATTTGGTGAACAAATGGAAGAATTTTAATAAAAATTGTTTAGAAAAGTTTTATCTAAGAGTATAGATATCATGTAAGAGATTGCTTACATTTTGCGGTAAAAAAAAAATAATAACTTAAGTATAAGAAAAAATAATCATTGATAAAAATAACAAATGATTAGTAATTGTTAATTAAAATAGGCGCGTTTTTTAGGTAAAAAATATAGTGGAATATTTTAAATTAGTATAACAAAATTATTATTTTTGTCCGTCACGCTATTGTATCGTATCCGATGCAACTCGATCGGGTCGGATGTTCAGAATAACCCCCAATGTATCTATACGAATAGGTACTACGTGCGATTAGCGGTGTACGCGATCCAATAGAAAGACACGTTCGACATTTGGCGGTTGATGGCTACGTAATTTTAGCAATATTTTCTGCAATTCTACTCACAATTGAGTGATTTATGCAGAAATAATGCAGTCAATTTAGATAGGTACCTACAATTTATTTATTTTAACAAAACACATTACAGAGGACAACTATACATTAAAAGTAGAAACATAATTAATTTATGGCCTTAAACTAAGTTGACCTCCATCGAGATGTGTCACATTATATATTGTTGAGTGACTGTTCAACATGTTCCAGAGAAAAAAAATATCAATAGGAATACTCCTAGTATAAGTGAAATATGAAAATAGCTACGCAAACACAAATAGAGAGTGCAAGAAGAAGGGAAGGAAAAAAGGGAGGAAGGGGTGTGGAAAAAGAAGAATCAACAAGCTATCGCGAAGTAGTAGAATTGCTTAAAATTGCTCTGGAGATCTGTTTCTTGAAGACATGATGTGGAGTGCCAAGTATATCTAGAGAGCACTGCAGGGAATGTACCATAAAAGTAAATTAAAGCTTTTTATTGTTAAGTTGGAATGCTTTTGCAATAAATGAGTTGATTTCAATAGAATTTTGGGATAGGAGAAACAATGAATTTATTGGGAAAGTAATTTTGATTTTTTTTAAGACAGTCAATAAGGTAGGTATTATCAAAACGTGAACAATAAAATAAAATTGGTCAACTGTTGAAATATGTTGTATAGGTACTTTGTTTGTATCAAACTTCAATATTGAATTAATGTCAAATACCTATTCGGAACAAAAAATGACAAATAATTTTGTCATATTCGTTTGATAGTGCATGACATTGGCCAGGAAACAGACGGTATGCTACGTGACAAACAAGTCACCAAGCTAAAATATCTTGGCATCAGCATGGCATCCAATAGTAACCTTTATGGGGAAGTTGGAACTGGAGCAAACACAAAAAGCTGCAGCCATATCAGGATGCCTTAGATAGGCGATATGGAAAAATGGCAATATGAATATCCCCAGCAAGGTCAGATATTACAAACATCCGTCCGTCCAATTATGATCTACGGTATAGAATCCAGAGCCGACACTGTCCGAACCAAGAATCTCCTTCGTAGGAGTGAGATGAAGATTCTGAGAAATATCACAGGAAAAACACCGCCTGATAAAGTCAGAAATACAGAGATCCAAAGGTTTTGTGAAGTCGAGGAGGTTTCAAGAATGGAAGACACAAGAGCCGTAAAAATCACCAGAGACAACATACCACAAGGAAGCAGACCTCCAGGACGACCACCTAAACGCTGAAGGGACAGTTGGCACTCGGCTTCCCAAGAGGATAACGTACATAGCATCAAGAACAACAAGCCAGTAGGCCTAATCAAAGGAGGAGAAGAAGAATTTGATGTGTTCATTCACACTGTCCGTGCTTCTTTTCATCTTGTTGTTTCAAATTATTGTGACAAACAAGAAAGTAAAATAACAAAGTTTTCCACCTAAATAAAAATATCCCATAAAAATTTATAGTGTTGTAAATGCAAGACAAGGTATCGCAATTTTATAGACACATTTTCTTCACATCGCCTATAAACACCGGTTAATGTGTCAGTGTAGAACGTCGTTTATTTGGTTACCGTAACGACAAAAATACAGCCGTCTTGTCAGACGACACACCGCTCCCTAGGCATGTAAAGCACCTGAAATCTGAAATATTTTTCTTGTTCTTAATTTAAACTTCTTCGTGAATAATAACCCTGTTGATCTGAATAAACTCGCGTATGTGTGAAGTAGGCCTTACTGAAGAAACCGCGTAGGTACTACGTGTGATCAGATGTATATGCGTGGTCCGCTAGTATGACACCTCGAGTTTTCCTTAGCAATTCCAGTCTTGCACGACATATCATAATAATATAATGGATTTTATGACAGAGTTGTAAGCATGCATGTATGTATAATAGTGTGTGGTGTGAAGTGTTATCAAGCGAGTGACATCACAACGTCACTGTATGCTTGCGCAGAGTAACGTGTGTTCATAATATTTTGCTGGCTGATATTGTATTAATTACTATAAAATTAATAATACAAAATATGAAGTCCCGCACATAATATTATCGTTTGTAAGTATCAGGTACTTACCTCGTATGTTAGTATCGAGTAGTAAATGTCATTTAAATGTGTGTCTTTAGCCTATTGGTGAAACATCCCATAGCAATTAATTAGCCCATATTATAATACAAAAGTGGCGCCTTCAACAACGTGACCAAGATATGGAAGGCGTCGGCGTTTAGTGTCGAAACGAAATGTAAACTGTTTGATGCGTGTGTGTTGCCCATTGTCCTGTATGGGTGTGAGTCCTGGCACCTGACTCTGGCCCAGGCACAAAAAGTATCTGCATTCGAAACGAAGTGCCTCAGGAGAATTTTGGGTATAAGATGGTACCACCGCATCACGAACGACGCTATACGCCGGCGCACCCAGCGTGAGCCCATCACCTCTACTATTATGTGGAGGAGATGGACTTGGCTGGGACTTGTGTTAAGGATGCCGAATGACAGTTGGCCGAGGAGAGCGCTGTTCTTCCTCCCATCAGGGTCCCGGAGACGAGGAAGACCCTCTCTTACTGTGTTCCGCTCCTTCGAGACAGAGCTGAGGAATCTGGACATGGTGTGGGAGGAGGTCATTAACGTTGCGCAAGATCGAGCGCAATGTAGAGCTCTTGTTGCCTCCCTATGCCCCTAAGTGGGGTCTAAAGGGAGTTTGGATTGTTTGGATTGGATTGATTTCATAAAGCACACGCCATCCAACAAAAAATCCTCAAAGCTATTTTTCGTTAACTCATTAATAAAAGTGCGCTCCTGACAGCGAAACGGAACCAATGACATTGACTTTTGAATATAAGATTATTTTATTCATAAATAAAAAAAAAATCATCGAACGTTCTCCATGCGTTCTCAATATTAGTGCGTGTGAATGTATGTGTGAGCAATATAGTGATGGATTATTTTTAATATTTGTGTGGGTGGGTACTACAGTATTACGTTTGTATTGTTGTATGCATCACTTCTGTGTTGCATATTATTTGCTTTTACTGCATGACGACTCATTCTAATGTTAAGATTGCTCCTTTTATTTCATTTCCTTATCCCTTATTCTCAATAGTATTTCATTTTATGCAATGTTAATGATTGATTTTAATGTTTTATTTTGTTTCACAAACAGTGCTATAATATATTATTATCTTATCTTTTTATCATGTTTTTAAGTATTTGTTTTATGGTTTTATTGAGACATTTTAATTATTTGTTATTTTTTTTATATAATTTGTTTATATTGCTTGTGACACATTCAATCTTGTATTTTGTTATTCTCAGTAATATTGTCAATGGTTAAATTTGTATATACCAAATATGTTTTGTAAAAGCAACATTGTTGTTGCGTGGAATTTATTAAATAAATAAATAAATATAAAATAAATAAGAGTGATATCATCACATAGTATTTAAATTCTAGTTTGTTCGTTGTATATTTAAGGCGAATATTGATATACGTAAGGCAATAAATACCACCCACCTAATAATGACTATTATTCTGAAATGAAAAACAGACGATTGAGTTGCGTCGTATCCAATTTTTATTGAGACTTTTGACATTATTCTATTCTGAAAATGTTTTATCCAATACATTAGATGCGTAACTATTGGCAATCGATTAAGTTCTGAGCAAGAGCTTCTTGCGTTGAGTTGGAATGTGAATTTGAGAATTCTTACCAGTCATTGACTGGTATTCTCAAATTCACGTTCCAACTCAACGAAAGAAACTTAATCGGTTGCCAGTAGTTACGTAGGTAACTAATGTATTGGATAAAATATTTTCAGAATATAGAAATGTCAAAAGTCTCAATAAAAATTGGATACGACGCAACTCAATCGTCTGTTTTTCATTTCAGAATAATAGTCATTATCATCAAATTACTACTTATTGTCGTAGGAAACTTGATATCCTTTTAACGTTGATAATTTGATTTATGAATATTATTTTCAAAGAAAAAAAAAACAATTCACTTGCAATGAACGACTCTCATGTTAAGCAATCTGTCAAAAAAAAGTTCATCGACAATAATTTCGATTCTTTCAACTAGGCGAGTAATCCATGAAAAATTATAATCGTCCAATGTTAAAAGTTTAATATGTGTTTGCAATGTTGTTCTTATAATAGAAATGACTTGACTGGGACATGTGTTAATACTGCCGAATGACAGTTGGTCGAAGAGAGCGCTGCGTTTCCTAGCTTCCATCAGGGTCTCGAGACGAGAAAGACCCCCAATACTATGCACCCTTCCTCAGATGGATATGGATATGGTATGGAAGCAGGCTGTTGAATCTGTGCGAGATCGACCGCCGCCGTGGAGAACTATTGTTGCCTCCCTACGCCCCTAAGTGGGGTGAAAAGGGATGAAATTATTGATTGATTGATTCTATAAAAATACATTTATAACTGTATTAGATATTTTATTTACATAATTAATTCATCAACCAAGAGTACCAAATTTTAAATAAATACGAATATACTCGTATTAAATCAGCAGCTGTTTTACGGTATGTAAATAATAATAATTATGAATACATTTTTCTGTCACCTTTACTAATCATCGCTAGGCGCTGCGTTGATATTATAATCTTTCTTATACGGCGTTTTATGACATTGCTGTATTAATAATAATAATAACACCAATATAATATTATCTGGTAGTTTATCTCATGCGATAGCAAAATTGCGAATCGTAAAAAGACTGTAATGTTTTACAGCATCGAAACATGAACTACTAGCCTATACATCCGGTCTTCAGCTGGTTTTGAAATGTGTTATTAGGGGTAAAAATGATAAAGTATTGATTAGAGCTGGGGAAACAAGGCAGCTCCAAAAAAGAGTTGTCTAACAATGTGCTTTATGATAGGCACCTGGGCCTGCTCTTTACTATCGAGGAAAGGAATGATTGACAACAAAAACTATTTGGACCAGGTGATCGGGTCCTTGTGCAGTAGCATCTAGAGGCCGTCCATTATTCACGTGAGCTCAAAAGGGGGAGGGGGGGGGGGTCTAGAAAGAAAATCACGCGCATTTATTAGGTATTTAGGTTGGCCAGTGAAAGAAGGGAGTGCATGGAGGAAAAGAGTTATCAAGCTTGGTGGAGGTTAATCCGAGGATTGTTACCAGAAAAGAAGAACTTAAGGTTAATAACGGTGAATAGTATTTAACGTTATTTCATAAGAAAAATATATAAATGTAATGTATCTAATATTTAGTATAAAATAATGATTTTATTTGGCATGGTTGCCTCCAATGCTACGGTGGATTTAAAATCGTTACGGCACTCTTATGAAACCAAGAATATAAACTGCAAAATGTGTGTGTTATTAAGTAGGAACTTAATATGTAGTGTTAATCAATTTTAACCTGTGCGAGCCTACGCTGTAGGAAGTAAGTACCTAAAACTACCCACAGGAATCAAAACCGGTTATAGGTACGAATGCGCTGCTATTTACTACGACGAGTTTTCAAAATAAATGATCTATCGTGTTCCTGTTTGGGTAGGTCGAGAATTGGGCATAATGTATAGGAATATGAATGGAATCGACTGGGATGAGGCGGTGAGGACTGCAGGGAAGAGGGTTGCGTGGCGAGGACTTGCGGAGTCCATATGCTCCAACTAGGGAACGGATATGGTCGAAAAAGAAGAGGAATATATCCTGTTGAATCAATATTAATCGTGAGTGGAGAATCTAAAATGACATTAATTTTCACATTACTATTGTCGATATATTTCTACGTAACCGAAACCTGGACAAAAGGAGCCTGTGAGCAATCATAATATGCTAAGGATTACATGGACTGCTATAAGATGCGATTATGATGGATATATCAATTTTATTATTATCATCGGCCATACATTCTTGCAAGTTGTTCTTTGTTTGCTGTCAATACGTTCACGAGGGAATGCTCTATTATTGGCTCTGGGTCTTGCTCTATGTTCGTTTGTTGTAAATATTGTATCTACCCTTAGAGAATTAAAGACTCACTCCTCAACGAACGAGTGTTAGGATCTTTTTCTCTTCGCCCGAAGAGAACCAGAAACATTAATCAGGATCAGGGTACTTGGGAGATGGTGAGATAGTGATCGGTCATACCTGATGCAGAGGACAGAGCATTGGAGGCGTTTGGTTCTCATCAGAACTGGGAAAACATGAAGCACGAGAACCATGGCCTGTTGGGGAAATGAAGAAAGATGAGGAACATGCTAAACATAATTTAGTTTAGTACATTTTACTTGGTAATCGGCCTAGGCTTCTCCATAAATTTTGAATTAATATTTCTCTTATAGTTTTTCAATCACGAAATTCGCCGTCGCTCGCACAATAAAAGGTCCATCGCTCCCCCCCACTACCCTCCCCTTCTGCAACCAAAATAATAAAATTTCCAACGATTCTGCTATAATATTTAAAGTTCCCCTGAAAAAAATATTCCCGATTATTTATTATGTTGGTGTCAAAAGGGGGGGGGGGGGGGGAAGGGTTCGGACGCCCCCCCCTTTATACGCCCTTTGTAAATTAACATAAATTTGTATTAAATATCTGTATGGGATAAGGAAGACCCTCTCATACTGTATTCCGCTCCTTCGAAGCAGAGCTGAGGAATCTGGACATGGTGTGGGAGGAGGTCATTAACGTTGCGCAAGATCGAGCGCAATGGAGAGCTCTTGTTGCCTCCCTATATCCCTAAGTGGGGTCTTAAGGGAGTTTGGATTGGATTGGATGGTTGTGAATAAATCATAAGATCGGATAATAATATATTATAGTAGGTAAGTATCATAAACTGTTCCTGAATATTCTACACTACATACCTAGTATCGGATTCATACTTGCATTACAACTATTGATATTTCTAGTTTGTACTGGTAATCATTTAAATCGTTATCAAACAGTCTAGTTATTCAACGTTCTTTTGGTGGGACATACTCAACATGTGAATATTATCTACAAACTAACACAATAACCGTATGACTAATCTAATTTGAAAAAATACCCATGTTTTTTTTAGAAACAAACGTTGTTACCCACTTATACCTACTCCTTATTTTGAAAAACCCTGAAAAAACCCTGTCGGTCCATTTTGTGAGATATACCTCAGCTGATTTCTTTCTCCTTAAAGTTAACTGGGTGAGACTCGTTAAGCTGGTCTTAAAGAGTCATGATGTGACTATATTTTTTGAAGTAAGCCTTAGCAGCCTATACCTACTTCAACTTGTTCTCAATTATGGTAAGCAATGTCCACGGCGAATCTTAATTAATATATATTCAGCTTTAATCATTTTAACAGTCTTTGTTCATTTACTAATTGGTATATATTTAAATTCATATTGGCCTATTGCGTGATATTGATTGTTTCTCTTTGGGTTTATTTCTTTATTGATTTTCATTGAAATTTGTTTTGAATAATTTCTATCTTATATTTAATTTCTGGTTATTATCTATTCAATTTATTTTCTTTTTGTTGGCTATATCGCAATACCTTTAGGTGAAAAGTAAATAAATAATGTTTTCTATTTATTTAATACCTAATATTCAAAATTTTCAATATTGTTAATGCAATGGAATATATTGGATTCGTCTCATTTTGTCATTTACCTTTCCTGCTACCAGGGTACGAGTGTTGCTAATAATGACAAAACGTGTCTTAACTTAGCGAAGTTTCCTTATAATAATTGAAAACATACTCAAACTTAATAATAATATAACACTTTTCTATACAAAGGTGTCAGTATAGCCGGCGGAACCTAGCACCTGAGGCAATTTTTTCCAGTCAACCGGTCCCGTCCAATCTGAGATAGGTCAACCGCGGGTAGAATTTCAAGTAAAAAAACACTTAGAAAAACCTGTCCCGACCGGGAATCGAACCCGGGACCTCGGATCTGAAGTCCACGCTAGTATACAACTAGGCTACCGAGGTCGATCTTCAAACTTCATATCTGTCACAATGTATCCATTTGTTGTGATCGTGAATGCGGGGGCGTTAGAATGACTACATGAATGACGCGGACACTAATAGAGACAACTTCTAGAACAGTAAGAATCGTTTGGGTATCAAATTCATACAATTTGCTTTTAAATGTATTCAAATTTTCGTATACTGAATAACGTCTAGGTATCATTTTCATAAAAAATACGACCAAAGCTTCAATACTACTTATCATGATGAATGCACGTACGTAATGTTAAATGAATGAAATGATCCAATAAATTGCTGAAAAGCGATACTCTTTTGTACACTGATAAGTAAAGTTATATAAGTGTCATTGGTATTGTACATATTATTATATAAGCTTATCAAACTATGTATAAAAACCAAATATGTGTGTAGACTTATGAATATGGTATACAAAATGGTAACCAAAATTTGTTGCGTGTTGATTGTTGGCCCATTCATATTTTTGGAAAATCCCTTCATTTTGTTTAAATCAATTCGTTTCAGAGATAAAATATCGGAACTTCCCCTATTCCGTTCTAAGTGATATATTATTATTATTACGACTGTGTGGTTTTTGTTTATCGTTTTCCTCAAAAACATTTGCAGAGATTAAAAGTTGTGCATGAGGGACTTTTAATAAACACTGAGATCGCACGTGATCTAAACACGTTTTGATTGTTATTGATGTAAATTGAGAATGGACATCTTCTATACCCAACATTAGGTACCAACCAACTTCCCCAAAAAAATAATACAGTTTGCTTCAAATCATCAGACATCAGAAAACTCTCTGAAAACCAACGAGTGTAGGATTCTTTTAGATCCGAGAGAAAACTATACCTACCTTTTTTTTATAAAAAAAATACCTATTTTACCTACCTGACTTGCGCTTTAAACAAAGGGATATCTTCTCGATAATTTTCAGGCGCTAGAGTATTAAAAAATATAAGTGTGGTGATAAACAAAACCTTCTTAAATAGTTTTTTTTTAAGAGAATAAGTAGCGGTCACCTGATGCCATAATGTGATAAAATTAGAATTTCGCTTCGAGACTTAGGTATGTGATGAGAATATAAAAAAAAATAGGGAGAGTTTGCTGCAAAAACTCTTAATGTGCATAACCGCACCCCAACACGATCTGGAGAATATTCAATGCATTCAAATGAGTTTTTCACTAATCACGTTAACTCAAAAAAAGGGGGGGGGGGGAGAGTACGAACAAATACAAAACACGGGAGAGGGAGGGGGCTTGTAGTGAAAATAACACGTGTTTTATATATATAAAATAACACGTGTTTTATATTAATACGATATTTTTAATATATTTTGTGTAGAAAATAAACACCCGGGGGGGGGGTCGTACCACCAGGGGGGGGGGGCAAAAATCCTTAAAAAATATTTATTGATTTACGGAAGAGCCCTAACAGTCTGTTTCGTTTTGTAATACAGGAAATAACTGTATGATTTCAAGATAGGAGTATTTCCTTGACATTCGTATTTCAGTTTGAGCTACATTGATAATGAACTTGAATATGAGCTACATACATAATTCAATATGAGCCACATACGATAGGCATCAATGTATGTTTGAAGTTGGTTGTCATACGTAATAATAAGTATATTTTATTTTATTAGTTAATAAACTGAATTCGATGTAATATTTAACATTTGGGATAAAACATCGCCATTTATGTGCACCCCACTTTTGGTACTGTATACTTATAATTAGTTTTAACACTTTTTTAATCACTTATCACTTTTAGGGGAAGGAAGAAGGGCGTAGGAGATTAATTAGATTGATTTAAAAAAAAAAAAAACCTGATTCGTCTTACTGTTTGTATTAGAAAATATTAGTTTTTCTTTTTTTTTTCTTATCCGTGCCTAAATATACATAATCCTCTAATAAACATCTTCATGTAAGAAAATTAATTAATATCGAGAAAAATGATGTATTAAGTTTTACCCTTCTAAACAAACCTAAGCGTATCTTGATTTTTAAGGAGGGAAATCATTGTATTTTGTTTAGATATTATATAATATCTATTGTTAAATCGGAGAACACACCATGCCCATTACCCAGTTGTGATTCTGTTTATATCAGAACAGTGCATTCAAGAAGACTAAAAATAATGCATTTTTGCTTAATCTATATATTAATATGTGAATTTGACCATTTTCACGAAATTTGCGCGGACGGAGGAGTACCTACGAAATTTCGCACACGTAGGTATAATTTATATACAGAAGGAGAGGCGCATGTATTTTTTAAATTATGTATAAAAAAAGATTAAAACAATAAAAAGAAACATTACAAACACTTCTGTAATGTATTGAAAATACATAAGTATTTGATTCTCACACAGACTACTTAAAAAGATCATCAACTTCATAGACACAAATGTAAAATGAATATCGCCTCATAATGAGCGCAGAAAGCTTTTTGAAGGCGGTATATTCAAATGGAAGGTGGAGCTGGAAATGACGGGATATAAATTAAGAATAATATATTAATATTGTTTGTCTTTAATAATAATAGAAAAAACTTTCAAATTTGACGTATCCAATATCCATGACATTGTTTTTTGAAAGGAAATTTTGAAATAGCGCTCGCTTGACAATGGAACCTTAATAATAATGTTCAAACTTATAATTTAAGTAATGGTCGAATTTCGAGCTCTGGTTGATCACTAGTAATAATAAATACCTAATGTACTGTCCATCTTTAATGTGAAATGAAATCAATATGTAAATTATTGGTCTTATATAATCGCGTATGATAAACTAATATGTATTGCGTTATAAGTAGGTACCAAATAATTTAAATGTCACCCACGTAGGTTGGCATCACGAGAGCATTAGCATGAGCCTGGCGACCAGTCAGAGCACAATGGCGGACATTTATTTACTACGCAAACCGGTAAAGTAACGTACATTTTATATTAAGTATTTTACGTAGGTAGGTAGTTCTTTAGATACCTATGTGCCCATGCGGATTAGAACTCAAGACACTTCTCATGTACAGTGGAACCTAAAATAACGATCGTATTGGTTTGAAGTGGTTGGTAGACTAGCGGTTACAACGCCGGCTTTCGTACTGTTTGGTGCGGACGTCGTGGTTCGATCCCAGGTGCCGACCATCTTCCTCTTTCTCGACACAAGCTTTAAGTAGCTTACTGTAGGTATTACTCACTATAATATTGGAAATTAGATTTTGAATTTAACCTTTTAACTAATTTCATACATTTTAATTTAAAAAATCTAGTCTTTGAGTGGGCATCTTGTTGGCTGCGGTACCCAAGTTACGCCAGTTGACACTAAACGTCATGATTACACTGTCTCTTTCACGCTTTTATCATTTTAGTACCGAAAGTGAAAGAGAAAAATACCTATATAAATTATTGTTATCAGAAAATACTGCTTTGTAGTATTGCGGCCGCTTTTTCGTTCTAGGAAAACAAAGCAAATAACATTGTACCTATACTGGAAATAAAAAAACGCACAAAGTGGCAAAATCGGTAAAAATTAGTTGAGTATGAGGAAATGTACTATAAACCATTGCCAATAGCCTAAATATTGCACTTGGTCCATATGATCTAAAGGCGTAAAAAATTTGTGTCACAGCATTATAATAGAGTAACTTGCCACCTCTTCCGGCTGTCTTCTTGTGGAAAAAAAATAACAACTAATGACTGCAACAATTCATTACTAATGTTCGATTTTTAAATGGAACAAACCACTACGGGCTTACGACCGTCTTCTACTGTTATTTAGAAGGCTGGCTTAGTGTGATCACTTTACGTTAACAACGTTCGCCATTAGGTGGTTATCATTGAACGTTTTAATTAGGTATATCTAGATTCTTGTGAACTTTTTTCAGGACTACATAGATCTTAAAGAAAAGAAGCTCTTGTCTTCTTTTGGTTTTTTCTTCGGCCACAATAATTTTTTAAAAAGTAATTATTTCAATTTAGTCTTCTGGAATTTGGAATAAATGCTGTAGAAATGAGATCACTACGTAGGATATGCGGAAAGAGACTGATTAATAAGGTGAGAAATGATAACATTATTAGAAAGGAATGTGGAGTGGATGTTAGTGTAGTAGAATGTAATAGAATGAAAGTGAATAAATTAAGGAGGTTTGGGCATGTAGAGAGAATGACTAAAAGGATATATAAATCTGAAAGAATGGGTCCACGTAGACATGGCCGACCTCGAATGACGTGAATCGATCATATCGGTGCCGTTTTAAAGGGGGATCAAATTAGAAGTAAAAGTAAAAGAAGAGCATGTATTCGGAATGTTATGCGTTTGGAGGAAGCGAAAGAGGTTTGCTTGGATAGGAAATAATGAAAGTCCATACTCTCTGCTTACCCCCTTCGGAAAACAGCGTGATGGGTAAAAAAAATTCTACTTTGCACCATTAAAATATCGACTAATATCTGAATATTTATTTGTAAAAATGTGTAAGCCGAGCGAGCACTAAACACAGCCCAATGCACTGGTGCGAAAGTCACGGCTCACAAGGTAATGTCAAAATGCGATTTCACAAAAACGCTTTTACCCGTTTTGAGAGGTGCCACTGTAGATCACGCCTATATACCAAAATTGTGAAGGTTTTCTGGGAACCGTAGATATACCTAAAAGATCACAGACTCTTTTAAACAGGTTTATTTTTTATTTCAATAATATTTTTTTTACTATTTTGTTCTACACGTTTATCGATTCTGAAAATAAATAATGTTCTTTCCAGATTTTTAAGCTGTAACATCTGCTTTCTGTGGAATCGTCACTTTCGTTTCTTAGAAGAATAGATTTAACGATTCGTCAAATGGTCTTTTTGTATCATTTCTCGCTTTTTTTTTAAACATTATTTAAATAGCTAATGGAAAATGGTTTAGTAGTAAAAAGAAAAAAAAAGGTGTTTATTTTATACCTCTAGCGGACTTGTACCTGCCCACGTTTTTTTTTCTCAACGCATTTTACAGAGTTGTTTTAAAATGTACGAAATTAAGTAAACTTGGGATAATGTTAAAACTCACTAAATCTGAGATAAACTCGCATTTGTAGGTACTATCTGATATGAACATACCATAATATGACGAAGATTCGCTTATTCTAATAGATTCATTTCATATAAGTACTTACGAATTCGAATCCTGTACACATCATTGTACGTATGCCGGTACTTATATAATAAGCTTGCTTTACATACCATATACACGCACACATACATATTATAATATAACACTACGTACTATCTTTATTTTTATTGTTATAGTTGTGTATTATTTCATATCATTCGTAGTTCAGTGGACATGTTTGAAGTTTGTTTCAGTCCAGTTGAGTGTATAGTTTGTCGGGAAAGAGTTGTGTTGTGTTTTACAAAGACGACTCCAACCAAACTAATAATATTATATTGATAAAAAAAATAATATATAGTTTGTAAAAATGTGGATCGAACTGACTCTACTGGTGTTGCTTTTAATTGTATATATCGCATCACAGGTGATAAAACCCAGAAATTATCCGCCCGGTAAGTACAAACACTGAATAATATGCATGTCACTTCTTGGAATGAAAAGTCCTGAAATTACACTTAATTTAAACACCCGATAGCTGAATATGCAAGTCGATTCTTAGAATGAAAATCTCTGAATCTCCTCATAATTAATAAACAAACAACAGCCGAATATGCAAGTCGATTCTTGGAAAGAAAATTTCTGATATTCCTCATAATTTAAACAAATCTTCATTGTTTTAATTACAAAATTTATAATTTTTTTTTTCTGGTGTCGTTGTGGTTAACCCTATACAATTGATTACTATGTTAAATGAAATATTGTTGTTTCACTAGAAAGAAAATCGAATTTTGGTCATCAATTTTAAAAACTTAACTATGATACTGAATCAATAACCAATCAATTAATACTCCCTTTTTCATTTTTGATTACATACATATTATCTCATATTAACTTATACGAATTGTTCACTAGAAAAGTATAAACCTACCTACCTACAATATAAAAGTTTCATACTTACATGAATATTATAATAGTATGAAAAAAATATCACGCAAGCCGGATTGTCATCAATATTGTTTGTAAAGTCATGAGCCATAATTTGCATCTTTTTGTATGAATAGCTCGTTTAACTTGTCCCATCTTCTTATGTTTAAAAATTATAAGCATTGCATTTATCTCGGTAAAACTGGAGGATTGGATAATTTTGCGTTCGCGAAATATTCGTCAAGATATTTTTGAACCTCGAGAAAACTCACTCGAAGTGAACACAAATACCTACACTTTTTGACATTTTTCATTCGTCGTGAAAGTGGAAATGGTCGGCATCGGGATTCGAACCCACGATCTTCAGAACGCTGTACGCGAGAAAGCCGTCGACTGATACCATCTTACTCGAAATATAAATCAAAATACCTCCGGATATTTTTAAACGACGAGAAAATGGGGAAAATTGCGAGGAAATAAAAATCAACAATTTTTGACATAGGTGATAATATTATGAAGCTTATTTGCTAAGTCTAGTTCGAAATAAAAAAAGTGCAAGATGTAAAGAAGTCGGGTGTTATTACAATTATTGGAGAGGATCAGCCACATGTCCCTTTATCTCGATAGCACCGAATTAGTATTCTCATAATGAGAACAAGTAGTAGTGATTAATGAAACACAACAGAGCCACATGTTCTGATACGTGCGTAGGTGAGATTTAATTATGATTGACCTTGCACGCTAACATTTGTTTCGTTAACATTTGTTTTGCAAAATGTTTTGTGTGTGATTCCAATGCCCTTCCTGGCCGTATAGAGGTACCTACCTGGATTGAGTATGACGACTGCAAGTTTTCATGGTCACATACACAATAAACAAAGGGGTACCTATCTACATAATATATACGTATGTGAACATCTTAATCGTGATACAATATATTAACACAGATTTGAGACAAAAAATCTAATTATAATTCCTGTCTTAGCAATTATTGTCTGTAGTTTTATGAATAACATTTACTATAGCTCTTGAAACATATATTTTTTAATTAGGTATTGATGAATATCATCCAAATAGAAGATTTATTTATTTATGTCTCCTTCTTCTTCTTCCTAGCCTTCCCTCCACTGCTGCATGTAGGCCTCTTCCATTTGTCTCCATTTCTGTCTATCCTGGGCTGCTTCAACCCATTTTTTCCCGGCGACCGCAACAATATCGCCAGCCCATCTCTTTTGTGGCCGACCGACTCCCCTTTTGTTTTCCCGTGGTCTCCACTTTAAGACTCTGGGAGTCCATCTCGCATTTGGCTGTCTGGCCACGTGTCCTGTCCATGCATTGCCACTTCAATTTTGCAATCCGATCCATAATATCGGCGACTTTGGTACGGCGTCTGATTTCTATATTTGTAATTCTGTCTCGCAGACCTATGCCCAACATTTGTCGCTCCATGGATCGTTGCGCGCATTTCATTATGTGCACAGTATTTATGGCCAGGGACATTGTTTCTAAACCATATGTCATCACAGGCAGGATGCACGCTTCGTAGGCTTTTCTTTTTAAATTAATGGGGATATCCTTATTTCTCATTATATGATTGAGCTTTCCGAAGGCTGCCCAACCAATTCCTATTCTTCTGGGTATTTCTGCCACCTGATTTTCTTTTCCCATTTTTAACTTATGCCCGAGGTAAATGTACCTATTCTACAACAGATTCAATTATTTTGTCGTTGACTTTTATGTTTCTGTTGGATGGACTCATAATTTTGGTTTTGTTGTAGTACATTCAAAACTCAGGGAAGCGTCATGAAGATCATTAACCATGATACTCAGTTCTTCCAGGTCTTTGCTAAAAAGTACAATATCATACACCATCGATTTTTATTCCTCGGTTTTCCCAGTTAAGAGTTTTAAATATTTTCTCTAACACCAAAGTGAACAGCTTGGGAGAGATGGTATCTCCCTGTCTGACGCCTCTGTTGATTTTTATTTTCTCTGTTTTGGTATCATCATCGATTTTCACATCCATTGTGGCATAGTCATAGATATTATATTTTATCAATTTGGTATATCGTGAGTCGACTCTTGCATCGTTCAGCGCTTCAATTATGTAGGTACTTATACCCCATTTTTCAATAGAGTCGAATTTATTTATTAATCAACGGAAAATTTTAAAACCTTTTAAAGAAAAAACAATACAATACACACATTCTTTTCACCATAAGCAGTAGGAACAGTAATAAAATGTACATATCTGACATTTGTTCAGTAAAATAGAATAATAAGTTGTTGGTAGACTAGCGGTTACAACGCCGGCTTTCGTACTGTTTGGTGCAGACGTTGTGGTTCGATCCCAGGTGCCGACCATCTTCCTCTTTCACGACACAAGCTTTAAGTAGCTTACTGTGAAAGAGTCAGGGAGTGTATTTGTGTTCACTTTGAGTGAGCACAGATTCATATATATAAAAAAAAAATATGAGAATACATTTGATTGGCTAATGGATAACTGACGATGGTTGCCAGAAAGATGATTAGAAATCTCAATTTACAAGGACAAATAAGAGGAAAAGAATTTAAAATACTCTATAACTCAATAAACAAGACGATAAGGTTGTGATATAATAATAGAAGTATCTCAGGTTGCTAAATTACTATGCGTTGAAGAACGTCGAAAAAGAGTAAAGTAGGTAGCAATGACAGTATATTAGTCAAATGTGCCAATGAAAAAGAATGAAGTAATCAGTCCTAATAAAATTTAACCAAATAACAAGAGTCATTTATTGTCTCGACCAAATAATAAAAACAACCGTTAACATAGTTGGTGTGACGAACACAACTACAGAAAATCGTCAATAACAATTATTGAGCTAAAACCATAGATTACAAGAGTTAAATATAGGAAGGGACAGAGGAAGAATTGGAATATCATACGCTGCCTTGGAGAGCGGGACGTGATATGTTATACATAGTTGAAATAACAAGAGGGAGGAGGCGGTGTGGATAGAAAGCCAACAAGACCACAGTCGAAGCTGAAGCAGTAAAACAAATAGCTGAAGGAGTTAAAACAAATAGTATGTACATCAGTTTTTTCGCAATACCTACATCCAGATTCAAATAAAATTAAGTCAAAATATAAGTTACACATTTTATATTAATTTTACTTGGGTACTTCTTCAGATACTACGTGCCCTCTATCTATGTGCCCACGCGGATTAGAAATCAAGACTCTTCTTATATAAAAAGGAACCTAACATCGTTGCAGAGTTTTGAGTAATGCTTTTCTACAAAAGTGGACCCCCAATTGAACGGCGGTTATTCAAAGAAAAATCTAATTGTCAATATTGCAAACTAATTTTGCCAAAATTTATGACAATTATTAACCTTTTTACTAATTTCATACAAGTTATTTCAGTGGGAATCTTGTTTACTGCGGTATTCAAGATACGCTAATTACGCTAAACATCAAGATTACACTGTCTCTTACTCGCTTTCATTATTTTTCTGCTGGCAGTGAAAGAGATAAACATAGAATGCTTTGTACTTGTCTCACTATGAAATTCCAGGACATTCTTTTAGAATTAAGAACAACGGACGCGAAGGTAAATCTGGCTATATCTTCCTGATGTGCGTCCTTTGTTTTCCGTCTAATTTCGTTTGTTAATCGTAAATTATTGTTTTTTTTTTCCTTTTGGTCCCCATACTTTGGTAATCAATTGGGTAGGTACTACAGACAGATCTACGACTAAATGCACGCTATATATTGCAAAACCATGACATCTGCCTTCTACCCACGACTTATGTTCATGTACACAGTTGTCTCGCATCTATTTTGCTTTGATACGGTTCATATTATATCACCTCATTGTTGATATCAATACATTGTTATTCAATACTATGTATATATATTATTAAACGAGGCAATAAAAATGAGCCAACCGTCACCCTTGCAATTCGATACAAGGTCGTAATATTTTCAAATGCAGTTGCTCTTTCTCGTATATTAAATTCAAATACTACATATTTCAAAAGTCATCAGATACCATCACTTTTATTGCTGTCTCACTGCAAACAATCATTTAAAACAACAAGATGGAAAGAGACAGACGATATATAAAGAAACCGTTCAAATAATTTATTTGGCTCCTAAAACTAGTGTTTCGAATTTGTAATATAGTATGTCGCAGTATGATAGCACTATCATAGCTGGTCAATATAGACAATTCGTAACTATAATTTGAAAACGTCCTAGAACTAACATTTTTAGCCAGAAGGGATTTTGGCTACTGGCTGCTTGTGTCAGTAGGTCTGACATCTCAGATCATTATTCTACCGAGTAGAACCGTATATTATGTGAGTAGGTAATAGGTCTTAAGGTGACTTGAGAGGGTTCTAACTAGACTAGGCACAATCTGCATGGCCTAGATTTCTCTAGAACCAGACATAAAGTCTTAGGTCTAGGGACGTCATATGACATATTGACGGATTTCTAGTGTTGACACTTCTATAAGTTCTAGAATATAGATCGAGTCTACGTGCAGCTTTAAAATTAACGTTGGAAATTATTGAGAACAAGAGAGCAACCAAATTTAAAGACTGCGACTGCTGTCATGTATTTGGCGCCAGGATATGACTATATCCATTTTTGTTAATGTCTCATATTTATTGCCTTCTATTGTGCCTTAACACGATTTATAGCGTAGTACCTGAGTATATCAGTTTTTTTTATCAACCAACATCGATTTTAGAATAATTATTTAAGTAAGGAAATAATACAAAAAAAAATTATAGTTTTATAATAACTACCGTGTTGCCCATTCTTCTGTATGGGTGTGAGTCCTGGCACCTGACTAAAGAGCCCAGGCACAAAAAGTATCTGCATTCGAAACGAAGTGCCTCAGGAGAACTTTGGGTATAAGATGGTACCACCGCATCACGAACGACGCTATACGTCGGGGGTCATCACTTCCGCACCATTACGGAGAGGAGATGGGCATGGCTGGGACATGTGTTGAGGATGCTAAATGACAGTTGGCTGAGGAGAGCGCTGTTTTTCCTCCCATCAGGGTTTCGAAAACGTGGAAGACCCTCTCATACCGTGTTCCGTTCCTTCGAGGCAGAGCTGAGGTAAATGCACTTGTGTGGGAGGAGGTCATAAGCATTGCGCAAGATCGAGCGCAATGGAGAGCTCTTGTTGCCTCCCTATGCTCCTAAGTGGAGTTCAAAGGGAGTTTTGATTTGACTGATTTGAATAACTACTAGTGTTCGACCAGTGCTCAAAGTTCGACCATAAACTAATTTAAATGATAAGTTTGAACATTATTAAGGATCCATTGTCAGAACTGAGCGAGCGCTATTTCACAATTTTCTTTTAAAAACAATGACATGGATACGTCAAATTTGAAATGTTGATATGCACAAAGTTTTTTCTATTATTAAACAATATTATTATAATCAAATTTAAATAAAAAACTTTTTAACTATTCCACAAATTTATTGTACCTGACTTGTTTCGAAGGGCGTGCCTCTTGCATGTCAGGTACAATAAATTTGTGGAATAGTTAAAAAGTTTTTTATTTAAATTTGATTATTTAAATTACTTCCACCAAGAAAAATGCATGTTCAACAACTTATAAATAATATTATTATACATTCTCAATTTGACAACGGATAAACAGAATAATATCGTCTGTGTCAATGTGTGAGTATCAAATACATAACATTACAGTGGTGTTTGCCTCAATAAAACTTCCCCGTATGAATTGTTTATGTGCGTATTGTGCGTGTTTTTCAATCATAATATTATTGTATGATTTACTATTACACCTTTATTCACCGGCCTCGGTAGTCTAGTTGTACTGGCGTGGACTTCAGATCACGAGGTCCCGGGTTCGATTCCCGGTCGGGTCAGAGTTTTTCTAAGTGTTTTTTCACTTGAAAGTTCTACCCGGGGTTGGGCGGTCTCAGATTGGACGGGACCGGTTGACTGGAAAAAATTGCCTCAGGTAATAACTTCAGTCGGCTATACTGACACCTAAAAAAGTGTTATATTATTATTTCAAAACATTTATTCATTAAATCACAATATATCATACAGAGTATACATGATTGTATAAAAAAATTAAATACAATGCTGTATACTAAATATAAAAATATCAATATTATTTCAAAACATTTATTTATTAAATCACAATATATCATATAAAGCATACATCATTGTATAAAAATTAATAAAAAATAAATTAAATTAAAATTAAATACAATGCTATATACTAAATATAAAAATATCGGTATCATCTCTCATGATACATCACGATGTAATGTAATCATGAGAGATCTTCGAACTACGGAGAAAGGAACTTTCTTAACATCCTACATGAGGACAACAGAACTGCCTTTTGGATGGCATATCTGCGACCACAACAGATGCCAAGTTTCCCTAGAATGTCTTTAAGAGATTTAGGAATAACTCCATTCTTCGATATCACTATAGGTATTATGTGGGTGGTTGGTG
Organism: Mystacides longicornis; assembly: GCA_963576905.1. Lineage (NCBI taxonomy): Eukaryota > Metazoa > Arthropoda > Insecta > Trichoptera > Leptoceridae > Mystacides > Mystacides longicornis. The sequence continues at coordinate 13,491,486 of OY756429.1, read as the reverse complement.
TATGCCCATATCCTTGATTTCGTGAGCAAGATCAAGATATTTAATTATCTTATCTTGCTTTGCTTTTTTCAAATTTTCGTCATACGGTATAGTGATATCCACGAGATACGTTATCCTGTTCCTACGATCAACCAATACAATGTCCGGACGATAATATTATTATCAATATTATATAGATTCATAGCTAGGAACGTATGTCGTCTATAATTATTAACAAATCCGCGTAGGTATTATGAGCAAATAATTATCGGGTCAACGACACTATTCATGAGCCGATAACACACTAATGCTCAAACACGACATTTTATTATCATTGACACATCGTGGAATTTCGTACGAGTAGGCTATCCTAGGTACAGGATGTCCTAGTTACCCCATCTTCCTCCACTAGATTTGGTCATATTATATTATACTGGAAATTGTCACCTCTTAACCTCAAAAAAACCGTTACATATGCCATGTTTATTCTTGAGAATCATTTTTTTTATTCACCGACCAAAACAATTAATTATCTCTGTGACACTTTTTTATATTTTTTCCACTTCTGTGATCTTCACATTTCTCTTGTAATAAAATTGATCATTTATTGATCCTTCACTAAACTACATAATATATTTTCAATAAATATTACACGAGACTTTTCTATACTATATTGATTTTAAACATTGGGTACTTTACGTACCTGACATTCCCAGCCCTCGGATGAAAGATAGAGGTGTTTCTAGACGTTTCGATGTACTTAATTCTTTCCATCACTATTAATTTATTTTTAACTATAAACCTAAAACAATACATAGAATACTCCATTTTTTTCTTGTATAAAAGTAGGTACAAATTGTGTGAAAGAGTAGGTACTACTACGAAAGCTTATGACTTTTAAGGAGCCGTCCACTCCTTTTCTATCCAAAAAAGTCTTCTCGCTTCTTCCAGCGACGTTTCGTTTGTCATATAGATACAACATCTAGCTCTTATTTCTTTTGTTTGTAATCTGGGCCTTCCTTGTCGATGAAATCGATGTCTGTGATCCGCGTCAAACTCGATCAACCACGTCTTATAACATATTTTTATAATTCTGCTCCGCAAACCAACCAACTTATTAACTTTCATCTTTAATATCGATAAACAACACTTTAAAACCACATTCCTTTCTAAAATTCTCATTTCTTTCCATGTCTCATAGAGTCATTTCACATTTCACACAAAAAAATTTCATAGAGCTCTCATCTCTACAACAGTGTTAACTTTGTACACTTCCGATAACCTACAGCTTAAAATTATCTACTTCTTTTAACGTACCTATATAATACAATTTGCGATGATTTATAATTTTGTTGATTTTTGTTACAGGTCCGTCATGGTTACCATTTGTGGGCTGTGCACCGGAGTTAAAGAAGCTGACGAAAAAATTCGGCGGCCAGCACTTGGCTGTGAAGCATTTAGCAAAGCAGTACGGGACGAGAGTTTTGGGAACAAAATTAGCTGAACAAAAGTGTGTGTTTGTTTTAACTGATGAACTTGTGAGGAAAGTGTTGACTTCAGAGGAGTATGAGGGGAGACCCGCTAATTTCTTCATGAAGTTGAGATCGTTAGGCACATTGCGAGGTAAGCACACGTGTTTATCTTCTTTCTTCTTCTCATTATCTCTAGCCTTTTAGGGTTCTATCACTAAAAGCCCCTTAAAATATATATCTATTAAGTATGTAGGTACGTATTTATAGTTTACAGTAACAATATTTTAAAATAAGATGGAAAGTGACGGAACACCGTTCAAATAAATTAAATAGATTAACACTTTTCTGTACAAAGGTGCCAGCATAGCCGGCGGAACTTATTGCCTGAAGCAATTTTTTCCAGTCAACCGGTCCCGTCCAATCTGAGACAGGCCGACCCCGCCGGAAATGAAATTTCAAGTGAAAAAAAAAACATGAAATTTCTTCCCGGGGAATAACTCTGACGCGACCGGTAATTGAACCCGGGACCCCGGATCTGAAGTCCACGCCTATATATACCACTAGGCTGCCGAGGTCGTTAAATAAATATAGCTCCGCCTTATTACATTCGCGAAAAGGGGTCCTTGCTTAGCATATTAGCATGCTTATAATTCTTTTTTTGAACATCAGTTAGAACTCCTCACGGTCTTGCGCAAGCCTTATTAATTAAGCTGTATCCGGTATTCCAAACCAGTGCCTAAGATTTTTGAGCCAAAAGAGACTCTCTTTCGCCCCATACCCCTTCTTCCCTCTATTTTTCCTTGAATCATTAGTTGTAGGAGGGAATTTTTTCACCACGGGATATTATGTGGCCAAAGTATGCGGCCTTACGTCTCTTGATTATAATTACTACTGTTAATTATTGTTAAGACTATCTGTGATAATATATTGATGCTGCTCACTATACCTATGTCCTTCCTAAAACAATGTGAAATAAAAATTTAAATTTTTTATTACAAATGCTGCATTAGGTAGATACGTAGCTGTGGTAAATACAAATCTTTTTCTTCTTTTTAAATGAAGCAATCCATACGTATGAATCAATGCTATACAATTGTTTTGAATTTACTTCTAACTATACGTGTTTAACTCTTTTGTGCTTATATTCAATTCAATTATCATTTCAAAGTTGTAAATTTTGATAAATTAATAAAATAATATTGTAATCTCATCATTCAAGCACACAATTGTATAGGATTTTAATTGTTGAAAATCGGCCAACATTGAGTTTCCTTATAGAAATCATAAGAGACAAAAATAACTTCTTATCTTTAAAATTATTCAGAATGATAAAAATAATATTTAAATGCAAAAAAAAAAAACATAATAAAAACAACTTATCTTTTTTTTTAAACTTCGAACAAGAATGCACGTTAATAAATAATTACTTGATTATATAATTGTCGATTACCGCGAATAAATCTATAGGTACATACTTTCAATGCAAATTATACTTACATGATATTTAGGCATACTTTATGAATTATTTTGTTTTTTATAATGTTTCTGATGTAACTTTATAAAAATATAAACAATCAATTCAATTCCACAGATTTTCTTTAAAAAATTTGCAGTAATTTATGGGTTGAAAGAAAACTCCCGAAGCTAATAAAATAAGGAGCAAATAATATTTGAGATGAACAAAATAATATGTAATTTAAAAAAAACTGCAGTTTTATGTGGCTTATATCTTACCATAATAATTCGGTGAAATTTGGTTGTGATATATATAGAGATTCTTGCAACAACATATTACACAATATCGTAACATGTTTCATATGTGACTTATTTCCTACTACACCACCATCTATCTATTGGATTTTTTTTAAAGTTACGCAACCTCTATGGCATTTTATTGCAAACTTTATACCGCATCCGAATCAAAAATAATTAATTATTACATAATACAATATTAATAAAATATTAGCTAAATTTGATTAAGTTTTTATGTCGTAAACTATTATTTATTCATGTAATAAAGCAAAATTATTTTTTTATTCTGGGCTAGGTCGAAGTTCGACGGGCGGGTCAGCTAGTCGAGTAATCTTCGATAGAATATTTCATGGAAATTTTTGATCGTTCTGGATTAGGCCCCATCGCTTATCTGGGACCATATTTTCGAATGTCGATCGATGGGTTTATAATAAAATAAATTTTTTGGGGGCTGGGTTTGTAACAAAAATCTATTCGAGAATAGAGTCCCTGGATATATTTAAAACTATTTAAGATTGCGGCTTAAATATATATCCTTCCCTGCGAACAAGAAGATAACATATTTTTTTTAGCAATTAATATAATTATTATTATAAGCCGACGTATTATCATTCATCTGACCCAGCAACTTATGAACATGATAGTACACATACGTAATTTTATCAGACACTGAAACTAGTCGGTATTATTTTTTGAGTGAATAATGCCGCCGTTACTTCTTACCTACACATTGAGATAAAATTGAGGACCGCACATTACAAAGGTGCTAAGTGTATTTTTTTTACTATAAGGATATATTAGAAAAAAAATCTTTTTATTTGTCAAATATTTGTATTATTCACTTGCTCCTTGCATGGACTTCCTGTTGAGAAAGTCCATGCAAGGAGCAAGAGGTATACCGATAACTGTGCGATCTGGAGTACGCGGAAGATCTAGCGTTGTTCAGTACGACAGTGGAGGGATTACAGCGCAGTGTTTCAAGACTCTGCGACGAAACAGCACGCCTCGGCCTTCGAGTCGATGCCAGTAAGATGGAGCTCATGGCGAGTAATGCCTGCCCCGATAAACAGCTACCGATAACCATCAACGGTCACTAGGTCTCCCGGATGGATAAAATACCTGAGAGCAACCATTACCACCTCTGGTGACCTCGGGGCTGAGCTCCCGATAAGTATCGGTATGGCAAGTGGCGCATTTAACAACGTGACCAAGATTTGAAAAGCGTTGGCGTTTAGTGTCGAGACGAAATGTAAACTGTTTGATGCGTGTGTGTTGCCTATTCTCTTATATGGGTGTGAGACCTGGCACCTGACCAAGGCCCAGCCACAAAAAGTCTCAGCCTTTGAAATGAAGGAGAATTCTGGGCGTAAGATGGTACCACCGCAACACGAACGACGCTATACGCCGGCGCACCCAGCGTGAGCCCATCACCTCTACCATTGTGGGGAGAAGATAGACATGGCTGGGACATGTGTTAAGGATGCCGAATGACAGTTGGCCGAGGAGAGCGCTGTTCTTCCTCCCATCAGGGTCCCGAAGACGAGGAAGACCCTCTCACACTGTGTTCCTCTCCTTCGAAGCAGAGCTGAGGGACATGGACATGGTGTGGGAGGAGGTCATAAACATTGCGCAAGATAGAGCGCAATGGAGAGCTCTTGTTGCCTCCCTATGCACCTGAGTGGGGTGTAAAAGGGAGAATTGATTGATTGATTGATTGATTTCCCGATAGACGTTCTACTGTCTTTATTATGAATATTGAATTCGATTTCGCATAATTATAAATTAATTCCGATTTAGCTAATATTACTCCGATCGATGAATTTGTTTTTGTGTGTGTGATTTTTACATGGTACGCACCCCGATTTCTCCGCTAAAGCTTAGAATCCGCCAAAAAATATAATATATGAAATAAAAGTATATTTTAACTGTCTGTTCCACATCAATAATAATTATCCCAATTCCTCTAAAACTGCTTTCGAACCGCTTTTGTGTCATATTATCAACTATGCCTTCTATGCGCCCATGCAGAGGATTCTTAGGAGGGGCAACGACCTCGGCGAAATAGATATATTTGCTACAAGTTTGTACAAATTCAAAAAATGTTAAAGGATCAGAACAGCTAGGCACCTTGTGTTTTCTTCTATTATGTTGTGATGCGATGATGTTTCCTTTGGCCCCATGTTACATATTGCATTCATTGAATTTGTATATTTATTTTATTTATTTCTCACTGTTTGTTTTGTGTCTCTTTTCTGTGTTTAGTTTATTTTCTTTTGGTGTTTGCTTCTTGGCATCACCTATTATTGTATTTTTTTTTTAATGTTTTAAAAGTGTTTATAAAAGCAACCTCTGGTTGCGTAGACAAATAAATAAATAAATAAATATTATTTTCTCAGATTTCTTAAAAACATCAATCAAATTTTATTTTCAGTAAAAATTAGTGGTTATATTTCTTGATCAATATGAATTTGTTTGAGAAAAAAGGTAGTTTGGTGGCCATTATGATAATTTTGACATGGGGAAACGATTCGTTTGAAATCACTTGCAGCTATTTTCACTTCGATCGATTTCTTAATCAAAATTGCTCGAAAATTAAAAAAAATTGTTTGGAATTACTTAACATTGTCCAATAATAATTACACCAACTATCGAAATTTGAAAGATGTCAAACGCTAATTAATATTTAAAAAAGAAGGTTATAAACTCTATTTTACACGCAATTTTCGTAATTTTTATACCTATATCAAATACAACAAAAGAAGAATTAGACCACAATAAATGGGGTTCTTTTTATATTATATAGGGATGAAAATATTAAATTGATTAACACTTTATTTGGCAATGACAAAGCTTATGGTATAGCCGCCGGAATTCATTGCCTAAGGCAATTTTTTCCAGTCAAACGGTTCCGTCCAACCCGAAAAAGGCCAACCACGAGTAAAAATATCATGTCAAAATATACTAATATACGACCGAGAATAGAACCCGGGACTTCTTGATCTGATATTCACGCATGAAATAATTACCTATAGTTAAACACTTTATTGGATAAAAATATACAAAATTAACCAAATTGGCGGGCTAAAGGACTAAATAAATAAATAAATAATGTATGAGACGATTCGCACTTATTGATAATATGAATTGATTTTTATGTTGCTTAGCACCTTTGTAATGTTCAGTTCTCAATAATTGTGTATTATTTTTAGTATGTAGGCGATAAAATAATCCACAACAAACATTTGTGTGAATACCAACATTTTACAACAATGATTTGATAAGAGGGATTTGGTTACACGGAAAACAGATGTTCGCTATCCGTTAAACGTTATACATAATATAATGAGATACAACAACTGTTAATCAGTTGATAACACATAACATGGTGTGGTATTGTGTAATGACTGTATATTATCTAGACAGGGTTATTGTAATTTACACTGGACGAGGGTTACTGCTGTCAAACAACTCTTTACCTAAAATTAGATAAATTATACACTTAGTTTCTACACCATAATATACAGAGTCCTATTATGCGTATTATTTGAACATACCTACCCCTATTATTACGAATTTTACTCACTAACGGAAGTGAGAAACTCACAGGAATTCCGTATGGGGTGCGGAGCTTTTCAAAGTATTCTGAAGAGGCGCTATACAGTATACACGTTTCCATGTACAACATTTTGTTACTTCACGCCAGCGTAAATGTCACGGAACTTTGAATAGGGCTACAGTGCTTTCACTACGATGACACATTATAATAAGGGTTTAGGACTATTAAGATAATGAGCAGAAAAATGGCATTTAGGGAAATTTTGAAAAAATATCTTTAAGTACCTAAGGTAGGGTTGCCAAATATCGTCCCCGAGCCTAATTTCGCCCCCCCCTGCGATTCTCCTAATGCAAGCAACGCCATCTAATTTTGATAGCTGAAATCGAATATCAATTACCTCAGTTGACTACTAGAAAAAAGTGACAGCGATAAAATGCTTCTAGGAAAAGATATTTAAAAAAATAAAAAACCGTTGATGTTGAGTTTTTCTTGATAAGTTTCATTTTTTTCAAAAATGATAATATACCGCACTTATTCAAATGAAAGATTTTTAAAAAAGATCTTTAATTCATTTTAATTTAAACCAAATGAATATTTGAAGGTTATTTCATACGTTTTTTGTTGAAGGGATATTTATTTAAAAAAACTGCGAGTTCCTAATATCGTCCCCTCATACGGTACCAAATACCGCCCCGGGGGCGATATTAGGAGACTTTCTCAATACGTTTTAATATTCATTTTCTTTTTATTTTCTATGTTTTTATGTTGCTTATTAGATGCCAAAAAGAAAGCTATGGTATTCTGAAGCATTAAAAAAGCAGTTGATGATGTTAGAACAAAAAACATGAGCTATATAAAAAAACAGCGAAAACTTTAAAAAACGCGATCAACTTTGTAAGATTAATTTTAAAAAATCTGAAAGCTCGGTTAATATTTTGAATTTTGGGAATATCGGAAGAAAAACAGTTTTACCAAATGTACTAGAAGCCAAAAACATAACCAACAAGGGAAAAAAGAAACTTCTGACAAGGAAACATGATGATGACCCAGTTATAGTCATTACTGACGAAGAAGAAAGTGATAGCAATGACGCTGAATACCCAGTTTGTCTAAAAAAAGCTTTTCTAAAATAAGAAGAGAAAAACGGATAAGATGCGCATCAAAATGTTTCCATTGGATACAAGAGACCTGCATTGAAAATCCTGGAACAAAATTTATCTGTATAACTTGGTTGGAAAATTCAGCTACTGCTATCCTCATGATTGGCAAGCAAAAATAATTCCAAAATACATTTTTGTCACTTATTTTTTAGTATGCTTAAGGTTTAATAAAGATTCTTATACTAACTTTTGGGCTCCTAATATCGTCCCCGGGGGGCGAAATTAGGAGCCCAAAAAAATATTTAAAAAATTTGTACTTTTTTTAAAAAGCTAAAATTATACTATTTTAATTAAAGTTAACAAAGTTTTGATAGTTAATATGAATATGTTTGAACTAATGTTTGTCGATTGTTTTATCAATTTATCTCTCATTGTTTTTTTCTACCTATTTTTTACAAAAAAGGTGACGATATTTGGCGACCCTACCCTACCTATTTATTTATTTTATTAATTTTATAAAGTTATATAAAATTCTATTTATATATCTTATAACATTTATTATCTACAATACAGTTAGCTTATAACTATGTTTTATTAATATTAATCTTATTACAAATCTTACCCAGTACCCAGACTCATTCTAACATCATAAACTAGACCAACTATATTTGCTGTATCGTATTACCCGTAGGTAAATTTTTCTATTTATCCCCGTAACACACAAGCGATTATTCGCTTTAGAAACTGGGCCTATATTGTTTTAATAAATAAAACAAAATTTATTTAATAAATAAATGGTTGCAAATGATTAATTTTTAGACAGTATAGTTATGTTTCATTAAAAAAAAGTTGGCAATAATTGATAAATAATTGTTTCAGTCCAAAGAATACTTACCCTATTTCTACTCTTTATAATAGGGAGTCAGTATTTTAATAATAATACCTACATAATATTATAAAACCATTAAAATATCAATGTGTATATAAAAATAGAGTCCTTTTTTCCGTGGTCATAGCATCACGCGCGAACGGATGATCCAATTCCGCAATTTTTTTTTTGCTGTGTTTTCTATAGTCAGGAGAAGGTTCTTATGAAAGAAAAATTAAAGAAAGTTGGGCGGAAAATTTAAAATTTAATGAAACTTAAAGCAAGTTATCTTCTTACTGCTTTTTACAATATAATTTTATTCTAATTCTGAAATTATATTGGCGCTCGATATGTGCTGTCAGATGTTTATTAGTTGGTGCAATTGACAGTATGTGGATGGGAAATACCTATATAAACTGTTGCATCGGTCGAAATAGGTATATTTAGTTACACAAAGAAAATTAAGTAGAAAATTTTTTAGAGATGATTGCAAGAAAAAAAATGTTTGAAATGTATCAATAAACTGGAAGATATCCTTCGGTATAAGGTCGCCCTTTGAATCTTTTATGTTACGTATTTTCTAATGTCATAATCAGGCTGTTATATACAGTTAATTGCAAATAAACCATGTCATTTTTATTGTTTTAAGAAATCACTTATTTTTGACATTCGTAGTAATATTCATGTAAATACAGCTAGCCATATTTTGAAAACAAATATTATTCATTTGATTGTAGCATGGAATCGTAGTATTATATGACCTTGGAAAATGTAAAAAAAGATTGAAATCAAATCTGATATAAAGAGGAAAGATTTGATTGTTTATCTGTTTGCATTGAATAGGCTCCAAAACTATTAAACCGATTTAAAAATTCTTTCACTTTTGGAAAGCTACGCTATCCCCGGTGTACTTAGGCTATATTGAATATTAAAAAAAAATGAGGATCCTTACTCAAACTCCAACAATGTAACCCAAAACCCAAGGTGTAAAAAAAATACATAAATATACTTTACATCGCGAAAATCATCATTTGTGAAAACTATTGATGATAAAATAAAATAATGTAGATACCACGACTTTGTAGAAGTCATCAATATTTAAAAAAAAATGTCGCGACAGCATATTATGTCCAACTTCTATAGTTATGTCACAATAAGTGTTCATTTATTTTAAAAATTTTATTGAAATGCCGCCTCTAGAAATGGCCTCATTTGTATCTAGGTATTACTCCTTATCAAAATAAATTTGACTGTTTCAAAACGTTTATAAAACTTTTCGAGTTATTCAATTCGGATATTCCATTCAAAAGATACCACGCGTTTAAAAATTTATTTATTTATTTCACAATATACGGCGATAATGCCTTTTACAAAAAAAAAAAATAACAATCATAGTAGTGACAATAATAAGCAGGTATAAAAATTACACAACATGACAACAACAATAGCAGCAGAAAGACAGAAGCAACAGAGACAACAACAATACACCTCATGAAACAAACCACAACAGAAATAACAACAACAAAAAATGTAAGTAACTATTAGAAAAAAAAGAGTGGTCGCCGCTCTCCGTGGCTTACTCTGCTCATCTATCTAGGCAGCGATATAGGGCGTCACTGAGGTGTAGAGCCGTACGGAATGGGACCATTAGAATGCCACATTATTCCACATTCCACAAGGCTGTAGAATATTTTGAAAAAAATAAATAGGGATCGTCATGATAACTTTTTTTAAATATATACCTATTTCCCGTGCGAAGCTGGGGCAGACCGCTGGTATTTTATAAACATTGAAATAAGAACGTTGAAAAGGTATCCATTTCCGAAATTCGACATATTCCTTATGCCTCAAGGTCATTCGAAAACGGATGTAGCTATTCAAACACAAGTAGCTATAATGCAGCTTTGATTCAAACACAAGTAGCTATAATGCAGCTTTGATTCAAACACAACTAGCTAAAAAAAAGCACAGTTTTTATTAGCTTACCGCATTCACAAGAAATTTATTGTCGTTGTTATGAATAAATGTTATAAATTAATTATTGTAAAATGTTGGAGATGCAATAAAGAACTTATAATAATACTAGCTTTCCCAACAGACGTTGTCCTGTGGACCCTTTGGTCCTAGCCACAGGCGGCCCGTTCTAGGTGCACTGCGCCTCCAGAAACAAAAATAAACTAACTAAATAATGACATTAAAATATTAATTCTAAAACGTCCATATTATATTTCATTCGTATTCAAAGCTCAGACGGAATCACCGCGAGAATATAATAATATGCGCGCAATTTGGTTGATTTTGTATGAGAAATTTCTAAAACGCCCGAAACGGTGGAGTAAGTGAAATGGGCTACTGTAAGAGTGGCAATTATTACGTTTGCGAGAATGAGAGGGCGAAGGTGCAGAAGACAATAATTTTGTTGTTAGATTTTTTCAAGATGGCGTCGCATGACATTCGTTCCATAATAACTTTAACATCATATTTTATGTTATTACATATCCAGTTTTCAACCTTTTATTAGTTATTCTGTTATCCGGAGTGGAGAAAAATCCAATAAATCATACATCGCAAGTATCCGTTGAGCCAATCTCGAGTTATGAGTCTTCGCACTAACCCGACTTTAATTTATATTACAGATAATGCAGCTACTATTCAAATACAAGTAGCTATAATGCAGCTATGATTCAAAAACACCCTATATGGGTGAAATTTCTAATTAATTTAATTAATGTAGCTAAGACTCAAATTATGTATGAGATAACTTTAAAGATAATAATTCAACAAAAATTAATGGAACTCTTTATTCTTTTTTTATCGAGACTCCTATAGTTTTTCTAATGATGTATATCATACAGTAGGTACGTGATATAATATTCTATATTTCATCATTATACAATAAGAATGGTATCCCATTACCCGGTCACGGTATCAGGCGTGATCAAATTCGCTTATTTAATAATAAATAAATAAATATTTTATAAAAATTTGGTTGGTTGGAAGAAATTGCCTAAGGCAAAAAGCCGCACATTGGGTAATATTTTTATTATCTGATAAAGTTTATATTTATTTATTTATAAATAATCACTTCTCTATACCAAGTTGTCAGTATAGCCGGCGGAACTTTATACGTTCTGATGCAATTTTTTAGATAGGCCAATCCCGGGTAGAAATTAAAAGTGAAAAAACACTGAAAAACTCTGACCCGACCGGGAATCGAACCCGGATAAATAATCTACATAATATTTTAGTCCGTTTATATTTTTGAAGGCGCATCAATCGTAGAAAACAGACGTTAAGGTCAGATATTAATATGCCCAGAGCCATACAAAATGCCGGAGAAGGTTCTTAAATACAATTTGCTGCATTAACTTTAATATATTTAGAGCTATTTAAAAAACTCTATTTTTTAGTATCTTCATACAAATTTCTCAAAAAGACAGTAAGCCATCTTTTGGAAACAAAATTAGTCATGTAAACGCTGAATGGATATTGCTATTACGGTATGAAAATGTAAAAAAATAAATGTAGATTGATTTGTTATACATATAAATGTTATTCAAATCTTATTATTCTCAATAAATAAAGATTTAATGAAAAAATTTGCAAAATAATTCCTCCATTTTGAAGTTTGACAGCTGCCTTTATCACACATAGCACAAATCATCCTCTATGGGTGGAATGCCTAATTAATTATCACACATTAGAGGGTGTAGGGAATGTAGCTAAGATTCAAACCATAGAGAGAGTAAAACTTGCAAATTATGTCGGTAGGTTCGTATAATATTATGAGGTCGGTAAAACAAAAATTGTAAAAGTGTCATTTTTCTTTTTCTGTGCTTATGTCAGTTATAGAGGTCTGTTAAGCAATGGGAAGCTAGACTAGAACCTGTTTAATTACCTACCGATCAAGCCTGACAATCGGAATCAAAAACATAAAGCAATACGGGTATAAGCTAGTAATTAATAAATTAAACTTTATTACCAAAAAATGACGTACAAATATGAAATAACACACATCACAAAGAGTCAAAGGGCGGATTTATCCCGAAGGATCTCTTCCAGCCAACCCATTATTTTATTGCTGTATTCACTTTTATCAAGAAAAGGTTGTCATGAAAGAAAAAAATGAGAAGTTGCGCAGAACATAAGAAAACTCGAGAAAACTTTAAAAGGGATATTTAGATTTTTTTTTGTTAATGAAAGCCTAACTTTAAAAAAAAAAACTTTTTTCTTCAGGTATAACCGGTGTCGATGGGCCACTGTGGCAGGAGCACAGACAATTCACAATGAGGCATTTGAGAAACGTTGGCTTTGGCAAACCGCTGATGGAAGAGTTCATCACAGAAGAGTTGCACCAGCTGGTCAAGACATGCCGTGAAACTGGCAAAGGCGTGGTCATCAACGAGATGATGAGTCCTCACGTCTTGAACGTTCTATGGATATTCACAGCAGGTGATTTTTTTTTCTAATAAACTAATTGTATGATTTTTTTACCCATCACGCCGTGTCTCGTAAGGGGTATAAGCAAATAGAATGGACATCCACTCTTTTCTATCAAGCATACACATTTTCGCCTCTTTCAACAATATACCATTTCTCATACAAACTCTCGTATTTCTAATACTTTGACCTGGCCTGCCTTGAGGACGGAATCGATGTGTTCGATCCACTTCATTCTGGGTCGGCCACGCTTTCTTACACCTTTCCTTTCAGCCATATTAATTCTCTTTGTCATTATGTTTCCATCCAATCTTTCCACATGCCCAAACCATCTCAACTTATTACTTCAATACCACATTCTTTCCTAAGATTCTCATTTCTTTCCACATATCACAGAGTTTTTCCACATATTTTTTGTAGAGATTTCACCTCTACTGCTTTTATACTACGTCCATGTCAATGTTTCAAATCCATACGTCATTGATGGCAACATGCATAATTGCGTTATGCACGAGTTTTTTGGTGTGGACGTTGTTGTTTCTTATAATAGGTCTTAGTGTACCGCTCACCCTGCTACCAGCCACTTTGGTTTGGAATATTTGGTCAATGAAATAAACGTTTTAAGCTAAAGACTTGTGTTAACTATAATGTTTTTTGTTTGTAATATGTTAAAGGCAAAAGAATCGATAAGGACGACATTAGATTGCCGAAACTCTTGAACCTGCTCACACAAAGATCCAAGGCTTTCGACATGCTCGGAGGAACCTTAAACATGTTTCCATTTATCCGGTTTATAGCGCCAAACTTATCTGGATACAACATCTTAAAAAATCTTAACACAGAACTCCACGATTTTCTTCAGGTAAAGCAATAACTATAATATTAATAAGAAACCACAGGTATAAAACTATGGGTAATAAAGTTCTTATCAAGACTATAACATTTAAAATCAGTTAGTTATACTTTTAACAGTACCGATTTGAGTTTTGTTTTAAATTCAACACCAAATAAGCAGGTACAGTATTACAGCACGTGTGGACAACAAATAGAATCATTACCACTTGTATAAGTTTTCGATGATCGAATATCGAAACGTGATCGTTTTTGATGATTCAAAAGAGATTCGGAAATTTCCGTACAAAAATTATCGAATGATTCGATCGTTTGATTTTCGAACACTATTTGCACGCTTATAAGCCCTTATTACCGTGTAATTAGCTTTCTATTAAACTCGTACTAGCCCCACTGGTTCTATTTATGCGGGTAGCTTTGTCTCGTGATCCTCTCACATAATGACATGCACAGCATGCCGCAAGTGAAGGAGCACGCATCCAGTTTGTCAGTGATAACGAAAAACGAAAACAAACAAACAATTTATTGCAAACTTAACGGAAGATGAACACTTTACCTGATCACTTAACACCTGTTCTTAATGATGCTCCATACCATTTAAATTGCTTTTACCATACCTAGGTACTAAAAATATATTCATTTTTTAAAAATTTCAGGCGGAAATTGACGATCATCGCAAAAGAGTTTCTGTAGCGGATGAAGATCTCATTCACACTTTCTTATGCGAGATGAAAGAGAGAGAAAATGACAAGAATTCCACATTCACAGGTAAAAATACTGATGTCAGTAATTCGCGATATATAATATTGTTGTTCTGGTGCTATCGCCGCCTTATATAATTACATTTATTAGAAGCGTCATGTTATCTACGCAGGAGCAAGCGAATCTTATATCCATGCACATGCATGCGCTTTATCTTTATAGATTGAATATTTCAGGTTTTATTGTGGCAATACTGCATATAACGCTATTGCGTCGAGTTGAAATAGATTTGTAGGGAGTGCTGCGATCTTGTTTAATAATAAATTTTATTCCATAATGTGTGTAGTTTATAAATACACAATACGCCACAACAAATACTTAGTACTATTTAAAGAAAATAATAGTGTGTTTATATAAACCATTTAATGTTATGCAAGATTTGTTCAACCATTGCTACGGAATTTGATTACTTATAATTTAAATTCTTTTTCTGTAGATTTCGCCACTGTAAATATCTTATTCAACTCAAAGATACATTTTTCATTTTGATGGCGAAAAATATAGTGAATTTTTGCTTGCGTTATTATATTCTGGACATTAACCGTAGCCATTTTGACTATAGTCGTGAATGAATTATTGATAACCCCGTCAGCCTTAAAGTGTGGAGAAGAGGAATGCATAAGGTTCTTAGAAGGGGGAATATGCCAGGGGGAGGGAAACATTTTCAGTTTTTTTTTTAAATAATAGGGTACAACCACTCAAATATGAGTAAAATATTATATCCTTTGTGTGACCTTGATCTAATTAGGTCTATTAAAAAATCGTTCATGGAGAACTGTGTATCCTGAGTCCTCGTGTAGAATGTGTGCTTTTTTGTGCAACAGTTCTCCTTAAAAATCTTCTTAATTCCTCTAAAAATAAGGTCCATTTTGCGGTTGCAACAAATTGGTATTAATCATACCTTACATCCTCTTTGAACACCGATGCGGAGGTTGAAACTGGGTATATCCTCCACGTCAAGTCGTCTCTACATATATACAAGTAGTGCCCTTCATATCCATATTCTCTACAGAGATTCCAGGTGCAATGTGCATCTTCTACAGTCAGTGCTAGGGAAATAAGAGTCCGCCCCTATAGAGCCCCGCACGTAGGGGTTAGGCAATAAGTCACCCTGAGGTGCTTGGTATCTGGGATTCTGGGAGCTATTCGTTAGTCACGAATCCTTCGGCACGACTCAAATGATACCTTCGATTGGAGATTTTTGGTCAGAAAAGTTTACTTACTCCTTTCGGAATGATAGGACTATTTGCGTATATATGGGACTGATTATAGAAGACAGGATGATAATAGAATTCAAATCTAGAAACTGCTTTTCCTTTGGACAGCCATATACAAGTCAGCCCGTAATTTAGTTCTCTAGTCTTTACGTTTCTACCGCGCTTTTAGCTCGGGCTAACGTAACAGGGCCCACCATGTGAAGTTGGGAAGTTGGAATACATAGGTAGAGGGATAACATGCTCTTTAAGTTGCGTCAGATGTCCATATATCCCTAGGTCATACATCTTCAAAGTTGAAATGCATAGGTAGAGGGATAAAATGCTCTTTAAGTTGCGTCAGATGTCCATATATCCCTAGGTCATACATATTCAAAGTTTATATAAATATAATGTAACGCACAATCTTTTCTTCTCCCAGATGTACTTCATTTTATGTAGCGAGAATGTTTTTAGATACATTTTATTACGAGTATATTCGTACACACTATCAACACTCAAAGAAAACTGAATTAAATTGGATTTTTAAACACAGCAATAGTGTATACTTTAAATACTATTTGCTGGCGAAAGAAAGATTAATATAATGAATAAGTCGCAATTATGTCTTCATTAATACATTTTATCCGATGAAGAGAAATGTATGTATGTTTTGTCGTTGTTTTCAGACGAACAACTTATTATGGTGATATTAGACTTGTTCCTAGCTGGGTCTCAAACTACGAGCAATTCGCTTGATTTTGCATTTTTAATGATGCTCTCGAGGCCTGAAATTCAAAAGAAAGTTCACGCGGAGTTGGACAAAGTTTTGATGAGCAGAACACCAAGACTGGAAGACAAAAACTTGTAAGTTAAACATTCAGGAATATTTATGGGAACAAAGGATCTAGAAAGTTAATTAGAATGAAAGAAGTTTTTGTATCATATCAACGTTTAAAAAAAACTCTTTTTCTAATTTAATGAATCTTTGCTTGTGCAAATACACTTTTTGACATGTATGTATAAGCTTGTGTCGACCCACGACCCTCAGTCGACGATGGAAACAATAGGATCACTTCAAACACTTCTTAATAAAAAAATGATACTACATTAATCATTATTATCAAACATAATGATTTTTTTCCTGTATAAACATTAATCCACTTAGCTTCTTCTCTGGCCAAGATTCGATGTTTGGTTGGCAGCAATTTTCCCCAGACTGTCTTTGCACTTCGCCCCATCAGTAGTAGTCCTTTTAAATTCTTCATGAAGGAGAAAAAGTACATGTCTGAATATTCGTCTTCATTCTTGACGTGGTCGTCCTAGGGAGTTTGTTCCCTCGGCCATCCTAAATGATGGTTAGGGCTTAGGAAAATAACAAAACCTCACTATTGCCCTCGATTTTAGCTAATATTAACAACCTTTCCCACACCGTTGCTAAATCCATCACATCTGCTCTTATAAAACGTCACATATTATGAGAGAAAATTTTTCGGCATGTCCAGCCATTCCTCTCCGTTTTGGAAGAGATGATTCTGGTTACTATAGAGGGGTTTCACCCCCCCCCCCCCATAAGGTTGTGAGATGATAATGAAGATTGGGATGAGAAAAGATAGATTAAATATTGAGAGTGATAAATAGATGTGTGAACAATTGTATACATACAGTTTTTTATATTTTGTTTCACACAAAAAAGGTAAACTAGGCAGAGATAATTAAAACTCACTTTATGTGCTATTTACAACAAAGTTATATTAAAATTAATTACAATGATAATAATATATGACTAGATAATTAGTGAAGTGAATGTGACGATCTATCGGAAACGAGTGAGGTTTAGGTATCTATTGGATTCCTTTATACCTTCATCTCTCCAAGTATTTTTGTCTTCAAGTATGAAAATTCTCGAGTTGCCAGTAAAATAAATGAATATTGTCATCTGTCAAAAGGTGTGTAAGTAAATAAAAATGTGAGATTTAGGTTCCCCACATTACCTTTTTACTATCAAAGCTTTCTTCAGAGTTTTCGTTCTTGGACCTTGGCATGATGCTTAGAATTCATACTAACAATAACTATTCCGTAGCTTTGCGTATTTTTACCATGTTGTTTAAGTCATCACTTACCATGCCGATAATTATATTGTCGGAAGCTTAGCATTGTGGTAATAAACTATGATTTAATTACGCTCTGGAATAATTATTTTCTTTGTATCACAAAAAAAACTTTATTGTTGAAATATCATTGATCCGTTCAATTTCAGACTTCCTTATACAATGGCCGTTTTGCACGAAACCCAAAGGTATTTCAACATAGTGCCCTTGACTGGACCAAGAAGGGTGGTGAGAGACGCTGAATTGGAAGGTTACACCATTCCCAAAAACACCATAGTTCTGATCAGTCTGTACTCTGTTCATTATGATCCCGAAATATGGGGAGATCCAGAGGCGTACAGGCCTGAACGATTTATAACTTCGGATGGCAAACTAAACGAAAAACTCGTAGATCGTCTTATGCCATTTGGTTTAGGTAAGAATTTTGAAACCATTATAATATTCATATTATTTACTAGATTTCGTAAAAATTTAGTGTTAAAGAGAGAAACTGAGCAAAAACTTTTTTTTTATATGTACCTAATGAAAGCAAAAACGTATAATACTCCTTGATAATGTAGATTTGTTTTAAATACTTACACTATTTCCACAATTAAATATTCACAATAAAATAAATATCACTATTATTACAGAAAACACAAGAGTCAAAAATATTAATATTCTCTAACAAGCAGGTTATATCAGAATGACTTACGTTTATTTTAAAGTCCTAGAGACTTTAATATAGTAGTTACCTACATATTAAATTACTCTTTTCTCTAGAAGGAAAGAGCCATCTATGTATCAAATACAAAAGTAACACTCCTGCTTATTATTATAATATTACTAGATGTCCGCCCCAGCTTCGCACGGGTAGATAGATACTTAAAAATAATTTAGTTTTCATACAGATCCCTAACTTTTTCAAAATATTTTATAGCGTCAACAACACGTGGTAATTATGCTGTTAAAATGTAGCTTATATGACACGTTCGTAGATTTACCATAGCAGCGCCATCTATTGATTACTTACTCAACCCAATCGAAAGGTATCGACATCTGTTAGAATCATTTGGAGTTAACAGATAATTGTGACTGTCAAATAATAACAGACAAATAATTAGCAATAAATTAAAATTGCGACTATAATTTGAGATTTAAACTATCCTATCTCTCAAGTTGGATCGAACTGCACATGGTGTGCGAATTTTATTATAATCGGTTAAGTGGTTTAGGAGTCCATTGAGGACAAACATTGTGACACGAGATTTATATATATTAAGATTATTGATTGTAGTCGTGTACGATAATAATAATTATTACAATGGTAAAGCTCTCCAGAAAAACTGAGTAAGTTTTACGAGATGAATGATCAAGATAACGATTGTTCTGTGTACTTGCTCACTTACCTACATTTTGGTGAAAATAATTGGTAAAGTAAAATAACACTGTAATAAGCCAATGTATTACTGTCCGTAAGCCCTCAAACTAGTTTCAATGCGTCATTACAAACCACACCATGATCTCGCAAATCAGCAGCAATTAATGTATCTGCCATAAATAGCTTAGGTCTATCAAATCTACTACCTACAATAAACATAGCATGGATGGATTCATAATTCCTACGCAGAACGTGGTTAAGCCTGTTTGCTTTTCAATGCAGGATTAATCCGAATATTGCAAGCTCAAGCTCACGCTGGATGTTTAGGCACGGTAGCTGCGAAATATTGCCATAATTTTCAGAATTTATTTTGTTTTTTTTTTTACTAATGATTTTCTTTTGTTTTGTCCATCTGTCGAATGCTAAGGTGTCGAATAGTTAAGCGATCTTCATACTTCTAAAAATAACCCATAAATTATGATTTTTGTTATGATTGCTATTGTCAGAAGGTTCTCATGAAAAAAAAAATAAGGAATTTGCGCAAAACTTTAGAATTTTTCTAGACACTTCAAATATCATTTCTGATGGAAACTTCTTAGTATTTTTGCAATATAACCAATTTATTTATTAGAATTTAAATTCGCGGTTGACATCACCATCAGGACCCCTATTCTGTAGCAAGTGTGTCACTTGAAAAAAGCGACTATTAGGCGATACATTTTGTATGAAAAACGTCGATATGTATAGACGTTTTTCATACAAAATGTATAGCCTAATAGTCACTTTTTTCAAGTGACTACCCTACAATTGCTACAGAATAGGAGTACAGTTGTTTGATAGTTGAGGCTATTGATATAAAGCCTGCTACAATGTGTATTTATTTAATAGACACCAACAGAACACTGAACAACACTAACAAAAAAAAAATCATGAAAGAAACACGTAGAATCTCCAGTGCTCCAATAACAGGTATCTCCCGCATAGCTATTGTGCATAGTTAGGTGGGTACAATCAACGTCTGAGCATTCACATTATTATATAAAAACATTAATAACATTAATATTTAAAAATTAATCGTTTAATAACAAATACATCGTCAGGAGCTATAATAACTTATTGCTATATTGAAAAAATAATTTAAAAGAGACAAGTAAAAAAAAGAGAGAGACAAGAAAGAAAAAATTAAAAAGAAACTAATAGAAGAAAAATTACCAAACAAAATCTAGTTATATTCGTATAGTTCAGGCAGTACAGCGTATGCCGGGTCCGTTAGTTTGTGTCCACTATTGTCAACAGAACTCGAGATATTTTATTTAATTCCTCCCTTCTGTTGAAGTATGTAACAATCTTCATTATAAAATAAAATATTTTTCTGTTGCAGGTCGTAGAAGATGCCTTGGGGAAGCCCTGGCCAGGGGGTGTTTCTTTATGTTCTTTGCAGGCGTCATGCAACGCTTCAAAGTAGTTCCTATAAACGGACAAATGCCCGATACTAAGCCAGTGGTCGGGATTACATCCACGCCTCCCAAGTACAAAGCAAATATCCTACCAAGGATAGAGTGCCTCTAGTTAGGTTATATTACGCATGTCCATCGTACCTACTTACACGGCATCCAGTGTAACTTCCTATGTATCTATGCAACTTTTATATGTCTAATATGTTATATTATTATTTTCATTCTCATTAAAATTCATACACAGAGAAAGATTGAGGCTATTATTATCAATTATTGTACAAAAATGATAAATGTTTAAAAAGTGAATCTGTAATAAATTAAATTACGAAATCATAATTCGAAAGTTTGTTACTCTCCTAAATTTTCGATTCAAGGAAGACGATTCATTTTTACATTTTTCTGTCATTCAATTTGTTAGAAGATCATTCACCATATTAATTATTTTGTGGATTTAAATATAAGTAGGTAAATATAATCAATACTCCAAAACTGCCAAGATGACAGTAAAGACTCAAATAAAACTATTTTTGACGACCAGCACGGTTACTCTTGAAACTCGATATCAATCCTAAAATCGTAAAATCCCAAAATGGTACTCTTGAAATGCGACGCTAGCGCACGATTGGATTCAAATCGAGTGGTGATTTGAAGAACATGTGAAATCGTGTAAAATTTGAAAATTGCTACTCTTGACGTCGCGTCGTTTTGACAATTCTCGATTCCACGGAATTGTGTTGGAATCGTCTAACTGTCATTATTTACAAGATCGCAAGAAAGTGACTTTTTAATATACGTATTTTAATTACTTAAAAAATGGCTCGTCTTGCATTATTTTTTAACATTTTGGAAAACGCGCATCAAATCCGAGGAATAGTTGAAGAATCAATGCAATTTTGTAGCACCCGACATGGCATACGCGTTGGTTTATAAGCTATATTACCTTTTCATACCTATGTAAAAAATGGAGCCCTATTTCCCATGATTACCACATCACGTGTAAAGAGCTCGACTAATTTCAACTATTGCCAAGAGAAGGTTTCAATGAATGAAAAAATTAAGATAGTTGGGCTGAACGTTGGAATAATATAAGATAACTTGACGTATGTTTTAGTTTGGTTCTTAGAGTTTTTGACATAATATAAACTTTTCTATTTTTGAATTTTAAGTAGCGTTTGACATTTATTTGTCAAATTTTCAATGTTGGTTAACTATCAAAAAGTGCAATAAAACAGATCTTTCGGTCGAAATTATATTGGTAATTATTTTATAATTATACAAATTTGAATTCAATATCCATAGTAAAATCAGGACGACGTTTGTAGGGACAACTTGTTACATAATATAATATACTCAAAAGCCCCAAAATATCTTAAAAAGCCACGGTTGCAACACAGGAGCACTTCATTTTGATTAATCATGAGCTGAGTCAAATTTTTGGTAATTATTTACTTCGCGGGCTTCTTCGATTTTTCGACCTAACAGAGTGTAGTGTTATCATTCGGGGAGGTGTCTAAATAGGTATGCCAAACCCCCCTTAATAACTTCGATCCAACCTTAACCTAGCCTATTCAAATCGTAATGTTATCATTCGAGGATTTTATCCAATCCCCTAATCTATCCAAATTGAATAACTAAACGACAATGACCAACAATATCTCCATTTTTCAGACAAAAACACCAATTTTAGAATCAAAAAATAAAATGTCACTCCATGAAAGAAAAGTTCGTATGAGAAAATAGGCAACTTTTAAAATTGATTATTACTTAAAATTGGTTGATAAAATAGTTCAAATGTTATCAAATCAATCTATAACATGCTTATTTACCAATCTGCATATAAATTTGATATGTGTTTAATATAAAAAATCGTGAAAAATCAAAGAAGCCCGCGAAGTAAATAATTACCAAATCTTTCTTCCACACCATATTTCAGCGGAAAGGAATTATTTTTGAAAAAGCTAACATTCATTGGGAGAGCATCGGGAATAAGACCATGCGACAGAGTCTCTCAAATAATACTCCATCTAACGGCCACATGGTCCAAGCAGTCCTCCAAGCATAATGAACACGACCTCAAGGGTGAGGATGACGAATGGTAAGGTTTACACAATTATTGAAATATGCAGAGCTGATGCCAAGTCGAATATGTCGTAAGATGGAGCAGACAAATAAGGCTTTTTGGAGGGATCATACTATATGCAGAGGATTGACAACACACAATAGACGGTACGGACAGGTCAGTAAGACATCATCATAAAATCATTTACTGGTCCCATAATCTTTTCTTAACATCATTCATTAAAAATAACACTGCATACATTTTAAATTCGAACCAACTTTGACCAAAGTGAAGTGTGTGCCCCATACAGTGAACCAGCGACCTATGATTGAACAAGGCAACAGGTAATTCCTATGTTCCTAGATCATGTAAATCATATTCCGACAGTCCATTGTTGAGTGTTTTGGATATCTAGTAATCTTTGGGATAGTCAAGATAATCAACATAGCCAATGCGGCAATTTTGGAGATTCCAGAGGGACGCAGACCAACAGGTTGACCGCCTAAGAGATGGAGAAAAAGAAAGACCTCATCGTCCCACCTGGACCAGATAAAGAAGACCTAGAAAAAGAAGATGAAAATAATTAAAATTTGTGGAAAAAACTCAATATTTTTAACATCTATTCCATTATTTCAATGAAAAAAAAAAACATTCATTAGGTATAAAATAAAATTGTTCATAAGGTGAATACATAAATGAGAGCTGAAAGCAAGTATCTTCTCGTATAAAATATTAATAAAATCGCTAGGTTGTTGTATGAAAATGAGGGCAACCTCCTCTTGTGAAGCCGGTCCTCAGCTATCTCTCCATCTTTGGGGGGTCTTCCGGTAGTGGAGAAGTTAGGGGGTCTGTTTGTGTCCTTTGTACAGACACGACAGACGTATTTATTTCATAAAAGAACGATATATAACAAATTGAAAATAATATAATAAAAATACAACTTAATACGCATACATACATAAATGAGATAACAAAGGTTCAAAGAGAAATTTTCTGAAACCTCTTCTGAGCATTTCTTTCTGTTTTTAAACATCTTCAGATTCAGAATGATTTTAGCGGTTGAAGGTGGTTATGTAAATTTGAAAATTTAGGGAACATACGCTATGACGGGTGGATAAAATTCTAGTCAGTCAACTGGCTAGAGCAGGCGTCGGCAACCTATGGCACGCGTGCCAGGCTTGGCACGCGATGGAGTTCTGAATGGCACTCTACAAAGTTAAATTTGGTATAAAATTCTTCTCCTCTAGAACCCCAGTATATAATTTAGAATTAAGGCGGCACCCTGAATCATATTGGTAGAGTGGCTTGGCACACCACAGCTAAAAGGTTGCCGACCCCTGGGCTAGAGTCTAGTCAGTCAACTTGAACAACGTTCTGAAATGTTCGCAACCGGCCATATGAGCACTTGGTGTCTGCCTAGACGCGTGGTATCTAGGAGATATTTTTTTTTTATTTTATTTATTAAAAATGAAAATTAAAATTACAAAATATAATATAAATATAAAATCATAATATTAAAATTATTAACAACAATTCTCTCTCATAAATAAAGTCCACGCAACAACAATGTTGCTATTACAAAACATATTAGGTATATACAAATTTAACCATTGACAATATTACTGAGAATAGCAAAATACAAGATGATTGAATGTGTCACAAGCAATACAAACAAATTACATAAAAAAACAGCAAATAATTAAAATGACTCAATAAAACCATAAAACAGATACTTTAAAACATGATAAAAAAGATAAGATAATAATATATTATTGCACTGTTTGTGAAACAAAATAAAACATTAAAATCAATTATACTCAACATAACCATAATCAAAATAACAATAAGTACTTCAAACATGATAAAAAAAGATAAGATAATAATATATTATAGCACTGTTTGTGAAACAAAATAAAACATTAAAATCAATCATTAACATTGCATAAAATGAAATACTGAGAAAATGTTGAGAATAAGGGATAAGGAAATGAAATAAAAGGAGCAATCTTAACATTAGAATGAGTCGTCATGCAGTAAAAGCAAATAATATGCAATGAGATATGTCAATAGACGCGCGAAGAAAGCCACTTTCGGTATGATATCAAATTCAATATCGGAGGTCTCTGTAACAATAATTATTATTATGGTTTTAAGCAAAACTTTTCTTTTTCTTTTTTTTTTTCTTGAAATTCCTACTCTAAAGTTAGAGTGCCTCAGATTGATTGGGCCCGGTTGACTAGAAAAAAATACCGCATGTTATTTTATAAGTTTCACCATATCTTATGAGAACTTATACAAAAAAGATTTTGTTTTATTAATTCTTTTTCACAATTATTGTAACTAACTCCCCGAAAAGCTACAGTTTTAAAGGTTTTTGTGTCGTTTACAACCACTATAATCATTGAATTTTAAAGAAGTATTTATATTCCTTGTTTACTCCTTTTTATATACGATAACAGTACATTACAGTTATAGTGATAGCATACATACAGGCGCTAACTAACCATGATAGATTTTTTGACATGAAGTTTAAAATGTAAATAAATAATTCATAGGTATGTATATTTGACAGGTTAGCCGTTAGTATGTAAAAAAATCCCCTTTTTTATATTTATTTCTTATAGGTATAAAAAAGGAGCCCTGTTTTCCGTGCTCATAGCATCACGTGTGAATGGTTGGACCATTTTCTCTAATTTTTATTCTTAGTGTTTGCTATTGTCAGAAAAGGGTTCTTATGAATGAATAAAATTAGAAAAATTAAAGTAGGTACCTTGTTAGTTAATGTTTTTTACAACATACCTTATTATTAAATTTCAATTTTTAAATTAAATTGACAGAAACTTTCCGTTGATAGTTGGTCCGATTAACAGAATTAAGATGGAAAATATATGGTTTAAAACAGATGCTTCGGTTGGAGTTACATTGCTTTGAAGGAAATTAATTTATCATTATACAAATTTGAATTCAATATTCATTTAGGACCACAGTATGCCTACATCTATCGGGAAAGTTAGTCTCAGTGGCGTACCGAGGGGGGCGGTCCGCCTCGGGCGCCTCTATTAGGAGGGCGGCAAAATTTGAACACGAACAGATTGATCAAATCAAAATTTTTAGTTTTGTGTTGTGAAATTGTAAATGGTCGGCACCGTGATTACATTTGTATGGTAGCTCAGTCGGTTCGAATCCCATTACCGACCATTCGTTTCTAATTTCACAACACAATAAGCTTTGCTTGGTGTTTGAGAAGTGTATTTTTATCTTTTTTACTGAATATTTGCAATTTTACTGAATTGACAATTGCAACACTTAATTGAGTCATCGGAAAATGCATTTTGTATTGAGTATGTAGAAGCATTCATAATAATGGATTCAAGTAAGAATGCACGGTGTCCACTGTCCATCCCATGGGCTGATGTAGTAAGCAACAGAGGCAAAGACAAACTTGTGTTTTAAAGCTGTTGAGTAATCTGTATTTCCCTCTTGTTGCAAAGTAATCTAAATAATGAAATTTAAATGCAAAACTTATGTGCGTCTTATCTGCCGTTGCGTTACAATTTACATCGTCACAATTAATTACTAAGCAATCAATCAATTCTCCTTTTGCCACCCCATAGGGAGGCAACAAGATCTATGCGAACGGTAAATTGTTATACAATTTACAAACGCAGTGCTTAATAGTTCATCAGGCTTGTCCAGCCGCGGTCCATAACCACTATTTGCCTCTCCTAATGTAGATTATTATTTATTTATTTATTTGAAATCTACGCAACCAATGGTTGCTTTTACATACAATTTACAAAACAGAAGAAGAAAAAATACAATAGTTATGCATCACAGTAAAAAAAAAAAAAAGTATCTCTAAGAATTCAATGAGCCAAGATCATTGCCCCCCCCCTAAGTAACCTTTGCATGGGCGCATTGAAAGAATAGTTTGTGACACTGTTTGCCAATCTAAAGGTCTGTGTACTTCGCGTGCTCCTGGAAGGGACATGAAGCTCCACCATAGACAACAACCGAGAGGAATCAATCTGGCCACCGATCAATCTATGCAAGAAAGTCATATCCGCTATTGTGCGCCTTTCGGATAGCAGTGTGAGACCATATTCATTGCGAAGATGATCATAGTTAATATCCGCAGCTGGTATACCCAGTTTGAAGTTAATAAACTTCAGGAGTCTATTTTGAACCCTTTCAATTCTTTTAATGTGAACCTGGTAATATGGTGACCACAGAACCGAATTATACTCTAACTGTGGTCTAACGAGACATGTGTACAAATGAACAAATGTTGAGACTTTGGAAAAACCGCGGCACAAGCGTAAGACAAACCCGAGTGTTTGGAGTGCCCTGTCCACCATTGAATTGATGTGCAGGACAAATGTCAGTCCAGTATCAAGCTGCACTCCCAGATCCCGGACCTGGGATACCGCTTCCAGCTCTTCACCAGCCATTGTATATGGATAGACGATTGGTGATTTTATTTTGTAAAAACGTACGACCTGACACTTCGCAACATTCAACCTCAGTTCATTCTTCGCACACCAACCCAGAAGAGCCTCCACATTGCTCTGCAGCACACAACAATCATCAGCACCCCTTATTTCTTTATAAATTTTAAGGTCGTCAGCAAACATTACAATGCCCACCCCATCAAAAACCGTTAACAAGTCATTAATAAAAATATTGAACAGGATTGGACCGAGGTGTGAGCCTTGCGGTACACCACTCAGCGCAACAAATGAAGATGAGATAGTACTGGACAAGCATACTCTAAGCATCCTACCTGTTAAATAGCTTGCAAACCATGATAGCAATGTTCCATCCACACCAAGTGAACGGAGCTTAGCTAACAATATCGGATGCGAAACACAATCGAAGGCCTTCGAGTAGTCGGTATAGACACAGTCCAGTTGGCCTCTGGCCTCCAGTGTGTCCATAATATCAGAATGAAATTCCAAAAGATTGGTTAGTGTAGATCGCTTTCTCATAAAACCATGTTGTTGATCAGATATCAAAGCCGTTAGGGAATTCTTAATCTTGTTTAGAAGGATACTTTCAAATAATTTTGGTATGCTTGATTGAATGCATATGGGGCGATAATTTTTGATATCAGATCTGTCGCCCTTTTTAAAGATGGGGATAATGTAACTCTCCTTCCAGATCGATGGAAAGGTCCCAGAAGCAACCGAGTCGTTAAAAATCTTCTGCAATACACCGCACAAAACAGCCGAACAATTTTTAAGGAATACCGGTGGGAGTTTATCAGGACCGGGTGATTTGCTAATATCAAGTTCATCAAAACCCTGCTCAATGTCAGACAACGAAAAGTATACAAATGGGATATGAATCCTATCTTCGACAGGAAGATGAGGGATTTCAGCATTTGAAGGAGAATCATCAAATACGGACATGAAAAATTCACGAAAAAGTTCCACTACTTCATTCACACCATTGGCAGTCTTTCTATTGAGATGCATTATCTTTGGACAATCGCAATGGTCACCCTTTAAGGATCGGGCAAGCTTATACAAATTCACAGTAGAACCGAGGCAACTGATCCTCAATACTTTTATAAAAATGTAGTTTAGCCGCTCTCGCCAATGCCTTACATTCCCTTCTTATTGTACTGAACAGTTCATAGTCGGATGAAGAATTAGTAACCTTATATTGAACATGCAATCTTTTTTTTAAATTAATTTTTTCTATGAGTTCGCATGTAAACCATTTTGGAAATCTAGAATCTAGCGGTTTTTTGACAGGAACAAACTCCTCAATCGAGTTATATATTATACTATAAAATTGTGCTAATTTAGTATTAATGTCAGCAGCGCCGCCAAGAAATGACCAATCGACACCGGCTAGGTGGCCGTTTATAGATTTGTAGTCACAAACCCTGAAATTTTTTTTACCCATATCGGACTCGGGCATTCCCTCTCTATCCAGAAAAAAATCAATCTCCAGAGGTGGATGGTGTGTATCAGCTGGAAGTATTGAATCAGTTGCCCTAGATACATCAACATTTTCGATATCGGAAAGAACCAGATCCAACATTCTATCAAGACTATTTCGTACCATGTTATACTGCACAAAACCAAGAAAAGAAGACATGTTTTTTACTTCGATTGTTTCCTCGCTTTCACCGACTGCCATATCCAAATTCCATTCGGCATGTGGCAGATTATAGTCCCCAGTCAACAAGATATTAGCATCTGGATATTTAAAACGTATCTTTTCTACACTCTCACAGTGCTTAGTGTACACCTCAATGCCAGAGTTTGGTGGAATATACACACAACCCACAATCAAGGTACCAGTTGGGACAATGACCTTGACGAAAACCTGCTCCAAGGAAGTATGGAGACATTTAATTACACGGGATTTATATTTTTTAGCAATGCAAACCATTACACCCCCACCCCTAGTTTTACCACTGCTCTTGGGATCTCGGTCCCTTCTATACACACAATATCTGTCAAAACCAAGCTCTCCATCCAGCACACCTTTGTTTAACCACGTTTCAGAACCTTTAGAACATTTAGAACACTTTTCAGAACATTATCCTTTTGAGCCAAGATAGATAGATTCTCAGATTTTCTTCCCTCTATTTTTCCCTGAATTATCAGTTGTTGTAAGAGAGGGAATGGTTTTCACCATGGAATGTAGCACCAAAATATGCGGCCTTATGCCTATTGACAGTGATCAAGATTTCTCTTTCTTCTTGCATTATTTTCTGCAGGATCCTCTTATTAGACACCATGTTTACCCATGAGGGGGACAGCAATATTCTATACAACCACACCTCGATACCATAACCTTGGTTAAATCAAAATTTAAAGTATATTTATTTATTTATTTATTTATTCATACATAATAATACCTGGAGAGGTCTCCATTTTATAACAGCACCGACAGAACATAGGCTTTCACAGCTCTCCATCGAATGCTCAAGATCAAACCGATATTGCATAGAAGCTTTTGCATTTTATAGAAGGTGGAGTTCGGCATCTCAATTCTTGTTTTTGTTTCGTATTCCGCTCATCGTTAGCGAGCATCCAAAGTATTAATAAAAGCGGCCAAAAATAAACATGAAAAAATATGATATAATAGTCCAGATTACAGCACTTTGTAACACCGTCAGGAACGCAGATTGTTGACGATGTCTTCACATTTACTTGTCTTATAGGTCAACATTATCAGTCGATATTGTTATCTCGATGGCTTAAAATGTTAAATTGCTTCCAGAGGAAAACAATGGTGTAGTGTAGAGGGACGGATAGGTAGGTACTTGAAATCAAATCAATCCTCGAGAATTAGTGTATGAATACCAAATATGGTGTATTAATGTATTATACCCTAAACAGAGAGTATAAAATAAGTGTTTTTCCTCATCTCCCCTTTTATTACTAGAATACTAGAGGACACTGACTGACTGACTAATCAACAAAGATGCTTGGCTGGTAAAACCACCCTGTCAACGAGAGAATGATATGACATAGTATGGTATATAAAACTAACCCCCCGGTGGTAGAAAAGTGAACTTACATATGTAGAACTTATGAAATTTAATATATTAAGGGTTTTTTTAACCACTTTGCACTCGTTGTCAAGTGATATGGGTTCATTATAACAAATTCTCATCATATTTTGTAGACAAGAACTTTAGCTACTGACGACATCATTTAGGAAACGGATCTGTCATATACTTAGTGAGGGGTGACCCCTAGTAAGATTATGTCAATTGTTTTTATTTACTACGGAATTAATTTCACCTTTCAACAACTTCAAACATACACACGGGTTGTTTATAACGTGACAGTTGAACTATCTTTATAACTATTCAAAGTAATAAAATCAAGAGTACCAATACCTACCTACATATCGGAATGATCATAAAATTATAAGACCTACTGCTTTTTATTTACCCTGTGTACCTATGTATAGAGACATATTATTGATATTGAAGGTGCCAATGTTTTATACACATTTATGACCTTGTAAGATGGTCGCCTCATAACATGCCATAGGAACCATCTTAGCTTGTCTTCTGTTATCTTTTCGGTACATTTCTAACTCTTTTGAGTATTTACTACTCCAGCCCATCTGACCATCTTCATGACTGCAGTGTGCATGCTGTGTTGGTGTTTTTGTTTTGATGCCCAACATTCCGAGCCAAATTATGTCATTGCGGGTCCTACTGTGGTCTTGTATACTTGATCGTTTACTCTCGCTGGCATTTTTGTGAGGTATTGAATGCAAAAGGATTTTTTTATTATATTAATATTTTATAGCCGCACTATAAACAATATTTACTCAATATGATTTGAATTCGACTTAAAGTATTAATAGTCATCTTGTGCTCAGCGATTCTGAAAGCTCGAAAAGTAAAAAAACCAATTACAAGATTCTAACTGGACAAACAAGCATGACTACTATTAAAAAAAGACGTAGTAATATTGGCCACCAGTGGGGCTAGTACTAGTTTCATCGAAAGCTAAGTGCACGCTAATAAGTGCTTATTAGCGTGCACTTAGCTTTCGAAAATCAAACGATCGAATCATTCGATCATTTTTGTATGGCTTTCGATGATCGAATATCGAAACGATCATCGAAAACTTATACTAGGGGTGCAGGTATCTATCGTGTTTTATGCCACTCAGTACCCTTATTCTAGGTTTCAGTTACATCAACACTGGCGTGAAGCAACAAAATTTTGAAGTAGGTACATACTAGGGATGTTGCGGATATTCGTATCCGCATTCGCAACAGCGGAGCATCCGTATCAATTTCCACATCCGCATTAATTAATGCGAATGTTGATGCGGATGCGGATGTACCGCTAGAGCAAGTCGCGACACGAAATTAAGATATGCAATTGTGTTCTTATCTCAAAAGGTATGGCCTTGAAGTTTGAGAGAGAAAGAAGATGCATGCCACGTGCAAGTAAAAGGCACAGAGAGCGTTAACTACTGAGCTTTGTTATCAAGTGCCATATTAGAAAGTGTTAGTTCTTGTCTGGAGTCTGGACTTACCAAGACAAATTTTGAAATTAAGTGCACTTTCAAAAAATACATTTTATTTCTTACATGTAGAGTAAGATCGTTGTAATGTTATTGATTTTTTAATGAATCCTTATAAACTGTACGTGGAGTGGCAGCCTTGACAAGGCAGAAGAAATGTCGGCAAACCCCAAGCCAGATGGGCGAACGAAATCGCAAAGATTGCAGGCCGTACATGGATGAGAGAGGCTCAGGACAGGAATGAATGGAAGGAGAGGGGGGGAGGCCTATGTTCAGCAATGGACGGAGACAGGCTGACGAAGAAGAAGAAGAAACTGTACAAAATTATTTTATTCTGTGAAAAGGCGGCCCTTCGTTAAAAAGGTCCTTTTATTTCTTAGGTTTTACATCCCTATTAAACAGTATCATTTTTTATTCAGAGCTCCGCATCCGCATCCGCGGATGTCTGGCTTGACAGCTCCGTGTACGCATCCGTGGATGTCAAAAACCTGCATCCGCAACATCACTAGTACATACCTATAGCGGTCCTTACAGAATACTTCGTAAAGTTCCACAGCTCATAAAAAATACCCGTGAGTTTCTCACTTACGTTAGTGAGTAATATTCGAAATAGGGGTAGAGTAGCGCATTCCAAAAAATAATTTGAGAATCGCTCTTTTTTGTGGATTTAAGAAGTAGTATAAAATATTGAATGGCATCTAGTATGTTATAAAATAAAAACGTGCAAGATAAATAATTAAAATTATTATTCAAAATTTGATATTGATAATCCTCTTACTAGTCAATACACAAACGCCACTGAGGCGTATAATTGAAAAATTCATGTATAAAAGTACCTAAGTAATAATATATGAGTGTGATTCAATTATGATTGTGGCGTTCTGATACGGGCAGTGAATAACTTCTCAAAGTTAATCTTTAAAGATTTTTCTACCATAGAAAACCAATATTACATCGTTTGATATTCAATGACCTTTCTGAACAAACAAATCAACATTTTTATTTTAAAATAATAATATTATGTTCTATCTTTTACATTGAATTATATTTGCTTAGTACTAGATGGGGCATTCGAAAAAAAAGTTTCAATATTTTTTTATCATAGATAATCAAGATGTTTTATCTAGTTACTAGTGTTAATATGCTGGGCAAGTGCTCGTTCATAGCGAATATTGGCCTGTCTCAGATTGGACGGGACCGGTTGACTGGAAAAAATTGCCTCAGGCAATAAGTTCCACCGGCTATACTGACATATTTGTATAGAAAAGTGTTCTATTATTATTATCCTAGGGTAAGCTCAGCTTTGGAAGCTGGTGGATCAATCGATATGCGGGCTATTGCAAAGCATTTTGATTGTTTATTGCAGTTCTTTTGTGGTATTATTCAGAAACCGCCTGACTATTGAACATGTATCTAATATTACTGATTTCTGGAGATTGGTGTATGGGTTTTTATTTATATTGAGTAGTTGCAGTGAGGTGTGTAATGACTTTGGTATTATTCCGGTTGATGATATTATTATTGGGACTATTGTTACTTGGGTTTCGTGCCCTTAATTTCGTCAGCAAGAGGGATATATTTTTGAATTATTATTATTATGAATATTATAAAGTAGTCTCATATTTTTATTCGAACGATGTGTAGGCGCCAACCTCTAATCAAGTAGTCAGGGGCTCGACTCCCGGTTGGGTTCGAAATTTTAAAATTATTTCACGCTGCCTGCCTGCTTGATTTGGTTCGCGACCGAAAAAAATTCCTCAAGCAATAAGTAAGTTTAACTGTCAGTTGTTTAATATTTTGTGCGATTATCAGAATGATCTCTGTAAACACAGTTTAAAACAGATGCATTGGTCGTAGTAATATTGGTTAAATAGGTAGTTAATTAATTTATCCCTACATACAAATTCGAAATCAATAATCACATTAAAGACAGATCAACGTCTGTCGGGAAAGCTAGTCCTTAATAAAGATGAATATGGAGTTTACTTCAGCTTATAAGATTACACAACCATTTTAGATTCTTAGGCGAAAGGAAGTTCAACGGGCTAGCTAGGATTGAATAACTTCGAAAAAAAATTGAAGAGATGGCAGTGTAGTAGGAAATAAGTCACATATGAAGTTTGTTAAGCAATTTTATATATTACTAGCTGACCCATCGAACTTAAAGTCAATAAAATATTGCTGGGTCAATAAACATAACATAGCTAACACACGTGACTAGTCATTGTGAAAAAATCGAAAGTTATGTGAATCAGTAAGCATGAAAAAAGTACCTTCGAAAATTTTCGTCCGTATCAATATTTTAATTTCAATCATTACCTACCGCCATCTGTGGAAACATAGGGAAAACATTGATATATAGAATCTTTCTACCAAAATATCAATCTACCAGACATCTCCCTATTTCCCCAATAGATGACGGTAGCTGTACCGGTGCCGAATCCGTTCCATACAAACTTTAATATTATTTTTATATGATTTCTTATCCATTTATTTAGATTTATTTATATTAGAGATTTTAAGATTTTGATAGATTAACCCAATAATTTTTTATGGGGACACATTATTTTAGGTGTATATGCCGCTTCTATTATGCAGTATATACATATAGTTCAATGGTTTTTCCATATTTTATTTTACTTATGGGAAGAAGTACATTTTGTATTATATCGTTGTCTATATTATGTTTCGGTCAGTGGAGGTAATTATTTCTCATATGTTATTCTTTCAAAGGATTGTCCGTATAGCGTTGTCCTTTGTGTAACGTCACGCTACGTTCCTACAATATAAATAAAAATAGTCATGGTTCCTGGTTCTGTGACGCTGACGTCATTCATACATTGCAAAAATAATAATTTAATTCTAGTCATTTCAATTATTGAAATGAATTTCTGAAGTTTATTCATTTATTCCAAAGTATGGTGATACGATGTGAATGGAAGCAAAAGCGAATACTTTGAGAAAGTTCATCATTTTCGCATTTTGGAAGAATTTCAAAACTAGCTGCCACTCCGCAATCCAGAAAACATGCTACGAGTTCATTCATTGGTTGATTCTTACTTTAAAGTGATTGGTATGCACAATCCATAATTATCAAGATTTAGGTCTTCCGAAAATTATTTGAAACCTACGAAATCATAATTTTTAACTTAGAAATATGAGATCTACTGTAAAAAGCCTTTGTTTTATATTCTTAGGCTCTTGTGATCTCTTGGTTGCACAATGTGCGAAATTGGGCCGGAATAGGGCGAGTGCAGGAACTGTTCTTGGTAGCAAGAGATAGAGAGGCCTTCAAAAGAAATGATTGCCAACGTCGGGAAGACCTGATAGGGCACAAGAAGAAGAATTATAATACTCAATATTCTCAAAGTATGGATATAGAGTACCAGCACCAGCAACTTAAATTTTAATGTTTGATTCTTTATTCTTTTTTTTCCAGGCCTTTTGTTGGATAAGTACTTGATTATATCATTTTGTCTTAAACTATAAATACAATTTCAATAGTTGCAAAAAGCATTTATATGTACAAATTAAAACAAAACATTCAAGCAAAATACAACAATCATTTTAAAAAATGCTATTTAATTTCAGCGGAATGCTAAGAATGGGAGTTAGACATTGTGAGGGAGATAATGTCATAACCATTGCGCAAGATGGAGCGCAATGGAGAGCTCTTGTTGCCTCCCTATGCTCCTGAGTGGAGTTCAAAGGGAGTTTTGATTTTGATTTGATTGAGAATGCTAAGAGTTCATCTGAAATAATGACAGATACATGGTCAAAAGTAAAAATGTTAAAGTAGTACAGAAATATGAGGTGATTGAATACTATTCTGATTGATAGGGGTATCGTTATTTAAGAATGTTGAGTACATTAGTGATTTATGTCTCTCTCTTTTTCTAACAGTTAATGATGCCCTAGGTAGAACATGCGTAACAATTGATTTTTATTGTCTTTAGCTGTCAATAGATTGTGACTAATTTTCTCCTTACATACACCGCGCCTAATCTTCTAAGAAAATGGATTTTGCACGTTTTTACATTGATTTTCTTTAGATCTCAACTACTCATTGAAATACAATTAAATAAACCATCTATAGAAATAACAATAATTGTGTTTTGCGCGTGTTCTTTGGCAATTAATATAATTGGCGTGTAGTTTTAGAGGTTGATCGTATCTGTTACATTCGCAAAATGCGCCTTTGCTGCTTTATGATTCTTTCTTACTGAATGTGAATCTCTTTATACTCGTACATATTTCTTCTATTTTGCTTAAGCATTTTTAGCCATCATCGGTCTATCCAAGTTATCATAACCACATGGTAATAAACTCTTCGACTTATTCAGCCTTGTCAAAGATGTGACGATCATAAATATTCCAAAATACTCGTAAATTCTCAACAAAGGCCTTTTTACTTTTCCGTTGCCTTCCTGGATATGATTAGGCAGTGTAGCTACATTCCAATTGCTTCTATACGGATCATCACAATATTTACTTTGAGTTGAAGTTTCCATCAAACAGCATTCAAAACTAGATTACACGCGTTTAGAAAATGCCGCATTAATATGCAATCTTCAACTTTTTGTATTATTTCTTTGAATCAACATTTTCAGAGTATAGACATACCTACTGACAGACACGGCTAAAGACTACATTCGAGATCTGGATTTGACCATCTGACAAGCAGGGAAATTTCCCCTGCGCCCTAACCATTTTTTATTATATTGACTATTTAACAAGAAAAACAAAAATATGCTTATTAATTGAATTATATATAAATTGTGATGAAATGGCCATACGCTAAATAAATAGAGTATAGAAACAATTTATACCGATTTGTACACATATAGGTACATATAATTAATCGTAATTTCAATAAATAAAACTACCGCAATGATACGCTTTGTATGTGAGACAGCCTTCTATGTGGACATACCTAAGCATTTGTCACAAATTTTCTAAAATACACATTTTTTTCTATAATATGTTACAATTGAATGCAATAAAGGAAGGTGGGGAAGATAATATCTATAATATAAAAGAAAGTCGGGTTAGTGCGAACACTTATAACTCAGATCATCTGAACAGATTTTTATGATGCTTGGTTTACTGGATTCTTCTCCACTCCGGATAACAGAATAATTATTAAAAAATACGAAAAACGGATAGCAAATAATAAAAATATAATATTAAAGTTAGTATGGAACGGGTTTACAACGCCATCTGTGAAAAAATCGATTTTTTTTATTTACTTGACAACCATTGAGTTTCAAAATGTTGGTACGCAGATTGTTGATAGAATTTCTTCCAAGCTTTCAGCAGAAGGCTTTCAGAAATATTTTTTTTAACATTCAAACATATTTTAAATGTATTTGTGTATAAATTAATAATTCGAAATCATAGTAAGGTATACAGGACGTCTGTCGGGAAAGCTAGTTTCAAATAATTATGAAGAATTTTCTCCGCCCTGCGTGTGACCAAGTGCTAACCATTATCTGCCATAGTTGCATAAGAGTGACCTCAAATTATTATTGAATGCGGCTCCCGCTATCTCACAGGCGAAGTAACAGTATGTAACGAAGTAAATATTAGAATCAGCTGGTTCTCCCCCCTGATGAGCTTATCAGAATCTACCATAACCTACCCTGATCTATACTGTCGTATGCGTTCTCCAGATCTAGAAAGACTCCTAAATTCAGCTGTAAGTTATCATGGAAGACTTTATCTTCACACGTTGTGCAT
The DNA here is from genome assembly GCA_963576905.1 of Mystacides longicornis. Taxonomy (NCBI): domain Eukaryota; kingdom Metazoa; phylum Arthropoda; class Insecta; order Trichoptera; family Leptoceridae; genus Mystacides; species Mystacides longicornis. The sequence continues at coordinate 13,453,769 of OY756429.1, read as the reverse complement.
TACACGTTGTTTTATGTAATATTCCTAATCAAGAATTGATTATAGAATTTATCCCCATTCCTTAACGCAAACTGATAGCAGTATAGTATGCACGGAATAATTATTGTGTATGGAAAACATAACGGTGAAAAAATATCTCCAATTTGGCTTTGGAACGACCATAATATATTGTGGACACAAGAACTATATAGGTATATGGTATAATGATGATGTCAACGCTGCAAAATTCATAAAGCTTAGCTGTCTCCGCTGGCTAGGCCATATTTAAAGATCGAGCAAACCGTCCGTCTTCAAGGAAGTTTTCTGTGGGAGACCCGCTGGAAGGGGGAGCATTGGAAGACCCAGACTGAGATGGCTGGACCTCGAGACCTCGGACTGCTGGGGATCGACGACATGGCGGAAGACAGGGTGGCATGGATAAATATTTTGGAGGAGGCCAAGACCCACACAGGGTTGTAGCGTCACGGATGTATGTATATATCGATATGTAAGAACTATAGGGAGCTAAAGAAGCTATTAACTATACAAAGACCTTCTCTAGAATAGGCACCTCCAGAAGTAAATGAATGCCAACTAACTTCCAAGGAAGAGGAAAAATTGTATTTTAATTAGCGTACATAACATAAAAAACACGTGTCAAACTCATTTCGAATATATTTGAATTCTTGCGCCGTTTTCCATAATTCAATCTTACATATTTGATCCACCTGAATAGCGAACGTTGTCAACGTAAAGTAATCGCACTAAGACAGCCTTCGAAACCGCAGTAGAGAGACAGTCGTAAGCCCGCAGTAGTTTAAATTTAAATATAGGTACTTCTTAAAATCAAATATTTATTAATATAATATTTTTTTTTATATAATGAATCTGTGCTCACTCGAAGTGAATACAAGTACACTTTTTGACATCTTTCACACTAAGCAAAGGCTTATGTGGTGAAAGCGGAAATGGTCGGCACGGCCAGGATTCGAACCTACGACCTCCGCACGAAACAGTGCGAAAGCCGACGTCGTAACCGCTAGTCTACCATCCATCTCAATTGCATCAAATAATATTCGGATATATAAAAATAAGGTATGTAATTAATTTAGAATTGTTGAAGACCAAAATACAAACGTAGGTATATCTATTTTTGAAATAATATTTGTGTGTGAAATTCACCTTAATTAAATAGCAGCATACCCTCCGAAACGCAAAAGTTCTCCTTTGACACACATTCAGAGTTATCTTTCAGGTTTAACCAACTTTACGGGGGACTCCACTAGTTGTTAGTAATTCAGTATGACGTCGCTACGGCACATTTTCTCGGCTCCTACATCTGGCTCCGTGTTCTGTCATAAGCCGTTCAATAATATTTCGTTAAGGGCGCTTGCGTTGAGGGGTTGCCACGGACATCTCTTTCTACAGTAGGTCTGTTCAGGTGTGTTGAAAAGAGACAACTATATTCAATGTCGGTTTCTGATTTCAAGGTATAAATAGCCCCGAAATAGCGCGGATCGCTTAGAACGAATCTCAACTGTCAAGTCACTTGCTCGCGAGTTGTTGGTATGTCTGGTTGTTGCGTGTGAACAGCGTTTAGAAGCCTCCGTTAAGCAAAGTGTTCGTAGAGGCTGTTGATTCGTTTATCTTATCTAAGTATGTAATGTAACGCTGTATTATCAATTGAGTTGTGTTGACCATTGTTGGCCGGAGGTGAGTTATTTGATTTTTACATTATTAATCTTCCGCTTCTAATGATTCTGAATTTATATCAAAACACTTCGAACTAAAAGAACCACGTGTCACCTCACGAACTTCTACATTCTGTAATCTACATTCAAACGAATTTCTTGAATAGAAGCGAAAAGGATTTCAGTTTTTTTATTCAGTATTTAAACCAAAAATATTAAATTTATTATATTTTAATTAAATTTCATAATATTATGTCACGGTATCGGAAACTTTAGAAAACTTAAAAACAGTGCATCATATTATATTAAAATAAACCAATTCGAAAAGTTCAAAGAGTTATCGGTTATCAGATCTAATGTATTCTTGTTCATTTTTCAGTCAAAGTTGTGTTGAGATATTTTCACTTAAAAAAATTCCCCAAAAGGGCTGAACATTAAAAAAAAATAATAATTTGACCTATTCGAAAATATTGATCTTAGTGAGTTTCTTTAATATGTAACTAAATTTATGTTGGATAGGTTATATATTAAAATCGGTAAAAATAAGTAAATTTATTCTATAAAATTCTTCCTTAAGTGTTAAATTGTTTCTACATAACCCATAATATTGTTTGAGACTCTATATCGACGACGTTCTATCTTCCGTTTACCTATAGAATCTCGCTAAAAAAATGCTTAATACCATTTTATCATTTTATTATTTTCTTTTTTTTTTTCTCAAAATTTATCGAAGTGATCTTAAGCTACAATGTTAAGATAAAAAATCACCCAATGTTTGAAAGAGTTTAAGTATTTTTTATTATGTAACACTGTTTTGATTTAACCATCATTCTACTCTATCATCTATGTTGGTAGGTAGATACAAATCGATATCAAAAATTATATAGCAGTTTACATTATATTAAATTGAAAATGAAAATAAACCAGCGGCAGCGAATTATCTAATTTAATAATTGGTTAGGTATGTTCGTCCGTAACTCAGTGTTTTCGTTGAAACACTCTAAACGCATGCGAAATATTTTTCATACAAATGACAAAATTAATCCAATAACGCGAAAAATACATCATACTTATAATTTTCTATGACAAAAATGATGAGAATTATTATTGTTCCTACATACAACTCTTGCTACGTAAAACAATAATTTTCACATTGTTCGTAGTTCTCAACGTGTGAAAATAAATGTCCGACCCTTTACGAGAGATGATACTAGTGATTTTATAGGACAATCAAATAATGCATTAACCTTTTCTACGCCTCTCATCAGACAGGTTTTGCTGCTAGTACATAAATAAATAAAATATTATTATGTGTCGTGAACAATAAAATGTGTGTTGCGCATCGGTGAATCATTATACACAGTAATATTATTTTTATGTGTTCAAATCGTAGGTATAAACGTGGTGTTAGCTGACGATTTCTCATTTTGTTATATACCTAGGTAGTTGATGGATTTATAAACCTTTCAGGCACTATTCTATGTATGTAATATCATTGAACTATTATACAAACTACAAAGTAAGACTGTTATATTTGCCTACAAAACTATGTAATGCCTTAAAAAAACTTGTATGTATAATTTTCTTCATTAAAATCAGTGCCTATTTTATACTCGTATTGTCAATGAAAAATGCGTTATAAATCTGTTTCTTTGTATATCATTATTAATATATGTAATAAAAACATTGCCTTTTTCCTCAGTTGAAATTGCAGTAGGTTTACTTTTCACCCGAAGAAATAAATAGTCATTTTCGAAAATTATTGGTTAATGTTTAAATTTTTAAAATAACCAATTTTTTGATGCAATCATTTATTCAATTCTTCTTTTTCATCCTCGACTTTGTCCCATCATTTGGGGTCGACTCTCCTAGTTCTTCGCCAAGACTATCCATTAAACTTCAGCTCTGGTTCAGCTTCGCTCTTCTTTAGGTCCCTCTTGGTGCAACCATTTGCCTGAAGTTTCAACGTCCATAGACCTCTGGATCATATTGTCCTGTGGTCGTCTAATAACACACCCTTACCATCTTAGTCTGTTTTCTGTTATCATTTCGGTTATGGGTGCGACCTTGTAGCTTCCTTTGACATGTGAATTTCTAACTCTATCAAGTCTGGTTACTCCTCCAGCCCATCTGAGCATTTTCATCTCTGCAGTGTGCATTGTTTGTTGATGTTTTTGTTTCAATGACCAACATTCAGAGCAATTTATCATTGCGGGTCTTGTATACTTGTCCCTTTATTTTCACTGGCATTTTTGAATCGCATAACACTCCAGAGATGAACTTCCATTTGAGCCATCCTGTTATAACATCATCTGCTTCGCATTGAGAATCATTAATTAATTGTGTTCGATTTTTTAAAGAGAGTTTTTCGTCGTCGATCGTCTTCTTTATAACATTCGAAATCAAATTCGAAATTCGAATTCGAAGTCCTGAGAATCTTCGACATAGTCACATGTAGATCACTCTCTCGAGAGAGTAGATCGTCAAAAGATGAAGGTGCCTACCTATTCGTAGCGTCTATTGTCAGGACCTATTGACTAGAAAACAATTTTATGCAATAAATTCTTCTTAGGAAGAAAAGCCTATGTCCTTAAATGGGTAGGTACTCCTGGCGTGGCCATCCACAGGAATTTCCCTCTTATTGATGAAGGTCTGGGATCATTTCCTTGCCTCCCATTTTGCATCTCTTTCGGATAGGTTTTTGAGCAGCTGCCTTCTTCATTCGATTCTTTGGAAGGAACGCAGAAGAACATGTTTTTGTATCATTGCTTCAAACCAATCCAGAAGAAGAAAACTTCGAAACGGCTATAATGCTGACACATTTGTATAGAAAAGAGTAAATTTATTTACATACACTAATAATATATTTCTAGGAATTATTGGCGACAATACATGCGTAGATACAATATGGCTTTACGTAGGTACATATGTTCAGACATTGTTGATTTTTATGTGAGGTACCTATCTACTTACTTTGATATACTTTACGTCATGACCTGTCATCTTAAGTGCAAGATGTTTAAGTAAACACGTTGACATTTTAAATATCAGAGTTGCGGTAATTCTTAATGTATGAAAAGTCTATACAGCGATTTCAGTTAAATACAGTAATTTTGATGTAGTTTTATGTGTTCTTCTTCCTCTTGTTTTAGATCGAGTATCTGTTTCTTTTTTAGGATTTCTTCGGTACCACAGGTCTGCCTGGTATTAACGTTACTACTTCTCAACGTCCTCCCTATGATCGCCCTTAATAAGTACTTACTTTCTGATATTTTTTAGGCCCATGGGCTTTAAAAAAATAGCAATTAAAAATCCATCACCATGTTATGAGATCAACAAATAAAATCCATACAACGCCACATTATTCAACAATATGCAAATTTCTCAAATACACCAAACAAGGATTTTATTATCTAAGAAAAAAGAGCAGCTCCGTATGGGCAGGAATTTTGAGAGACCCTCCAGTCCAATACAAAACTAAATCATCCAATGCAATGGAGAGCTCTTGTTGCCTCCCTATGTGGAGTGTAATGGGAACATGTTATGTTATATGAGACATTTGACATAAGATAGACTTCACATAAAATGTAGAAACAATCCGTATAAGTACTAAAATTAATAACAAACAAATTTAATTAAAAATTACACCCACAAAACGCATATTGTCATATTATTATAAAAGTAATGTCCACAATTCGGAAAGTTTAAAAACGAGTAAGTATGCAGCAGCTTAGCACTTACGTTTCATTTACTCAATCTTTCATATTGCTGGTGTAGCAAGTGACGCCTTATGGCCTGTACACATCTGAGCACGCGCCGTAACGTAACGACCCATAGTAGATGTGTACAGAACCTTAAACAACATGACTCAAGAATGAAGGATATGGAATGTTTCGCGCAGTGGTTATAATAATCATTGTTAGAAATATCATAATCTTGGTTGGGAGCATGGCGGTTAAAACGCCGACTCTCGTATTCTTTCTTACGCGGGTTCTATACCAGGTGACAACCATCGTTAAGTAGCTTACTGTTAAAGAGTCAAAGAGTATTTTTGTGTTCACTTTGAGTGAGCATAGTCATTTTATAAAAAAGGTAACACGCTTACAAACGTGAACTTATGACTCCATCAATATTCCCGAAACCCTCTCTTAGCAGAAGTATGATATTTAATATAAATAAATGAATTATGTAACAAAACTTTATTGCTGTCGGTATTACAATATAAGGATAAAATGCTTGTACTATTCAAATGGTGGACTTATCATAAAAGATCTCTGCCAGCCAACCCAGTTAACAATATAATTCTACAGGGTCATCTTAATATGGGTACCTAATTCGATACATTCCTTGAAAGGGGTTATACTAGAGCAAATTTGCAACAATTTTGTTCCCATTAACAAGGGGTCAAATGCCAGTGGTTTTCGAGTTATTTAACTTTTTAGAGTTTTTTTTTCTGTTTTCCACCTTTTGACCTAAAATTGAAAATTGTGAACAAAGTGCTTCATTTAGGAAAAAAATACACTTTTCCCATAGCTGAATGATTAAGGAAAGGTTCAAGTAAAATATCAAATTTTAAAAACCTCAGAAATACAACGTTTTAAAATCACAAGTCAGTTTTTTTTTTATTTTTAGTTTCGATTTTTCTATGGGAAGTAAATGGTGTAAATGTTTTCCACTTTACCGCAGTTTTGGAAAATAAATTATATTAAACCATCAGAAGTGCAGTGGAGGAATTTTGTAGCCTCCCTCACACCCTAAGTGAGCACACAAAAGGAGAATGAATTATTTATATTCAGATTTTATCCAGTAATAATAATAATTAATAAAATGAACGAACTGATTGCTCTGGAGTGACGTCTTTCGTAAATATTCTTTCACAAACTAAGTTTTCTTAGGGTGAAAGATAATGAAAGTATATATTTTTATGTTGATTCATTAAAAATACAAAATTAAATAATATCTGCTTTCTATAAGAGATTCCTGCGTTATAAAAACTTCTATTTATATAATACTAGCTGACCCGTCAAACTTCGTTCAACATCCTCGTACTAATATCTGATACTTTCTGAAACATTATGAGAAATAATAATTCGCTAATCAATCAAACAAACAAATAAAAATAATGTTTCCGATGACAAACGGCACAACCTCACAACATATTAATCAAACTTAATTCACCTCTTTTTATTCACTTTTCGCGTTTCATTTTTTATTCAAACTAAAATCATATCATTTAAATCAATTTTTTAATTCATTTAATTCATAAAATATCGCTATTTCTCAATGCTTAAAATAAATTCTATAATAATCTTCGTACCGGTGTTTTGAAACTCAATGGTTATCATCTCAATGGTAAATAAAAATTCTGTTTTTATGGAATTATCACAAATGGCGTTGATGTTTGGAAGTCTGTGACATACTAACTTTAATATACCTAATCTGTCATTATTTTTTCATTTTTTTTTAGTAATAATTGTTATACTCTCTGACTACCCTCTCTGGGCAACAGCAACAAACTAGTCGTCGACCAGTGTTCGAAATTCGACCATAACTCAGTTAAATTATAAGTTTGAACATTATTAAGGTTCCATTGTTAAAGACTGAGCGAGCGCTATTTCAAAATTTTGTTTCAAAAAACAATGAAATGGTTACGCCAAATTTGAAATGTTGCTATGTAAAAAGTTTATTCTATTATTATTACAGACAAACAATATTAATCTATTCTCAATTTATATCCCGCCATTTCCAGCTCCACCTTCTATTTGAATATACCGCTTTCAAAAAGATTTGAGGCGTTTTTAGTTTTATATTTTGTTTCTCTGATGTTGATGATATTTATAAGTATAGTCTGTGGAAGTGTGTGTGACAGCGTGACTATTAAATCTTAGTACAGTAGTGTTATTATAATTGATTTAATCTATTTTTATGCATAATTAAAAAAAAAATAATAGCATTTGCTACTCCTTCCCAATATAAACTATAAAAGTGTGCGAAATTTCATACTCCTCCATCCGCGCAATTTTCGTAAAAAATCACAAAGTTTTTCCTTCAGTATTATTTTATAGATTTTGATATCCACGTTGAGAACTGCGGACAATTTGTAGGAATCTCTGATAATGTACCACATATTATTATCTTCGAAAATCTAATATTTTCCGCGGATACTTATTGCTATTAATCGTCATATCAATCCTTGACTTATCAATATAAACCTATAATTTTTTTCATTGTCGGATTGGTTTTGTCATTTGTATGAAAAAATGAAGCATATTGTATTATTATGATTCGCGTTCAGCACGCCTTGGCCTTCGAGTCAATGCCAGTAAGACGGAGCTCATGGTGAATAATGGCTGCCCCGATAAACAGCTACCGATAACCAGGTCATCATGGTCACCAGGTCTCCCGGGTGGATATATTTAAATACCTGGGAGGAACCATTACCACTACTGGTGACCTCGGGGTTGAACTCCTGGTACGTATCGGTATGACAAAATGGCGCCTTTAACAACATGACGAAGATATTGAAAGCGTTGGCGTTAAGTGTCGAGAAGAAATGTAAACTGTTTGATACGCGTATGTTGCTCATTCTCCTGTATGGGTGTGAATCTTGGTACCTGACCAAAGCCCAGGCACAAAAAATCTCTGCTTTTGAAATGAAGTGCCTCAGGAGAATTTTGGGGTGTAAGAAGATACCACCTCATCACGATTGATGCTTTACGCTGGCGCTCCCAGCAAGGGCCCATCACCTCTATCATTGTGGAGAGAGATGGACTTGGCTGGGGCATGTGTTAAGGATGCCGAATGACGAACTTAACCAATTATTACGTACATATATTTGAAATTAATTTGTTCCACGCTTCAAATGAGTCGGTTCCGTATAAGCAAATAAGCTTATGTTGTGAATGAGGAGGATTTAGGGCTCAAGAAAAGTTTAAGATTGTCTTTGCATGCATACTAATTTTGCTTAATTCTCTCATGAGAAACTTCATAATATGGATATGTCATTATTTTGGAATTTACAAGCTGTACCTACGTAGAACCTTTTCAGTGATGATCATCTATTTTTCTCCGCCCCACAGTTGTGGAATCTAATCTAGTCTTTGTTAACCTTATATTTACTGTGTTGACTGCAAAATGTGACAACTTCCGCCCGGTAAACAAATTTGTTGCCGTTGAATAAAATTTTGTAATTTTAGACTAATTTGGAAATTTTGGACCAACACTGAGAATAATAATTCTAAAATAAATTAGTTTGTCGCTATATTATTTATTATTATTATGTTAAACTTGGCGCTTGTTTTGTGTGAAATAAAACTTCAAATCTAATCAAAATTTGTTCACAATGCCACGCTGTGTCAGCCAAATTATGTTACCATACTTATGTAAGTACCTACGTATAACATATTCACAACTTAACACTTTTCAGCTTTTTTTATAAATATTGAATAAACTAACTCTTTTAAAAACAAATGTATCAGTATAGCCGGTGGAATTCAAATCCTTTGTCAACTTCTACAATCATATCCAATTTAACTCTTTCTATAAACTATAAAGTCTAGACTCTAGACCATCGATACTCAACCTGCTGCCCGAGGGCAATATGCGGCCCGGCACACATTTAATCCGAATGAATGGAAATGCGAATTTTTCAAATTTTATATGATTTAGAAAATTCGCAATTCCATTCCATGAAACTTGAAGATGATTGTCTTTACGAACCACCTTACCTATTAAAATATGGGGTCTTTTCGCACTCTTTGATCCAATAGTGAGCGTGTGGATGACCGTAAAACATGCGAATACTGGTCGAACACACGATACGTTTTTAGATACAATATGCAAGTATTGTTATTTTTTTACAATCTTTAAATTTGCCAAAGTAAACAGAACAGTCAATTTATGTATTTCACTTCAACAAAATGTTCTCTGCATGTGAACACTGTCAAAATACAAACATTCCAGTTGAAAAACCCTTGTGGATACGCAAAAAGTCGATCTCGGGCATACCTCAGTTGCTTAGCTAATACTACAATCATCTATTTTCTGCTAACAATACCCATTTATGCTCACAAATAAATTATTTTATCCATTTTTATTTAACCTAGTGTATTTTTTATAAAACTCAAATATGAATTATTGGGGGTAAGAGGGGGGGGGGGGTTAACATCTGTTTTCACCTATATCCGCTGCTTTTGTGATGAGCAGATTTGAGGGCTTGATATACTTAATATGGCTTATCCATTATACTTAAGTACCTATACAAAAATTATTAAGAATTACAATTTTACGAATGGCAATTAGTCGAAGTATCAATTATTCACCTAATGGCAATTTTACGAAATCAGAAATTCGTCGAATAATTCGAATTATACGTTTAATACACAGTTCACCGAATAATTCGAATTATCCATTAAACCCACAATTCGTTGTTACCAACGTTGTCTAATGTATAAAAATACGCAAAAAAAAAACAAAAATACACAATATGGCCATATTTAAATTTTGACAAATTAATAACGTGAAAGAAAATCACTGCTTCGGTAGGCCAAAAAATGACATAAGTACAGTGTTGTCATGGTTGCTCTCTTGTTCTCGATAATTTCCAGCTTTTATCTCTATTTTTTTTTATTAAATTTCTACTTGTTGCATACATGGGATTTTTTGACATGTTGAACATGTTGAGAATTCTCATGATTAGGAGTTTCGGAGACAAACATTACCACCTAATGGCGAACGTTGTTAACGTAAAGTGATCACACTAAGCCAGCCTTCGAAACAACAGTAGAAGACGGTCGTAAGCCCGCAGTGGTTTGTTCCATTTAAAAATCGAACTTTCGTTATGAATTGTTAGTCAATAGTTGTTATTTTTTTCTGGAATAACTTGTTTTTTTTAACACTGGCTCAAGCTTTCGTACCTTACTAGGAGTATAGAGCCATTATTCTAAGCGAAACACTGATTAAGTTCCTATATTATTATTTCGTAATACACTGAACAACCGATTGATCGTCGCGTGTTTATTTCTGAATAGGTCCTTTTTTATTAGTCTTCCATTCATCATTGAGTGATTTAGAATAGGTAGGTACTTTTTTTGGAGGTAGCTACTTCTTTTAAACAAATTTTACTTTCAATGTTATTCTTTCAAAAATACTTCTACCAATCTACTAAAAAGTTGTCAAATTATAACGGCCTAGGTAACCTAGTCGTATAGGGTAATAAATATTTTTATTGTAACTTTGTAAAAGTGTTAACAATAGAGTATAAAATAAAGCACGACCAGTTTCGGGACCTCTCATCATCAGGTGCAAATTTAATACATAACTTAATAGTATTTACTCAGTTAAAATGATGTGTTACAAAGCTACTGCAAAAACCCTTAGTGACCGGTCGGGTATGATTTAAAATAATGTTTTTTAAATGTCTACTTACCTGCCAAAATCTACTTTTAGTCAGCGATTCTTTCAGTCTCATCCCTTATCTTGTTCTTTCATAACGAGATCACAGCGTTAAAACAAAAAAACAAATTTAGATTTAAATAATTATAAAATGCATAATATGTTGGTAAAAACACACAAATGGCACAAGAATGTAAATGGATGGGTTACAAACTGCGTACCAAACCAAAGATAAACCGAATTAGTTATGTGGCACTATCAGCTGATTTTGCATGGCTTCTTCTTTTAAAACTTTCATCTTTTATAATTCACATAGGTACCTACCTCCCAAATATTAAATCTTACCCACCTATCTAAACGTAAAACGCGTACAATGTATTATGATATTAATAAATCTCTCATACACAAATAGGGTAAAAACAGATGAATGTGTTTGATTATTTTTCAGTTGGTATAAACTGTTGTTTAATTATTGCTGTTTTAGAAATTCATGCGAGTATGACCATTTTGAGTCTATATCTCTACTCTTTCATTATCTGTTTTGGATCCTAGGAATGTTAACAAAATATGTGCTCTTTCATGGAAGACCATTCGTCAGTATTTTTAATAATCATATTATGCAATTTATAGAGTAGATTATATTCCCTGGTGTTTTTTTTTTCTATATCTTTCTAATTCAACCTTTGATGATAGTTACTGCGTCATTGGTCGCCTCTTGTTTCAAACCTATACGAAATTGAATAACATGCGTAGATTTTGATGTTCCTAATTTAGTTTTGACCAACAGGCATTTATGAAATGTTTGTAATTGAAACAGGAGGTACATAAAAAAACAAAAGAAACGGTTGTAAACATAGGATGTTGTAAACACAATGCAATACACTTCCTAAAATTAATATATTGCGTAAGAAAATGAGAAAATTTCATCATCAGCTGAATAATTACGCAATTGCATTGCATTTGAAGCCGCAAGAGGTATAATACGGGATAATGTTTTCTGTAACGAATCTTCTTCTGTTAGTATCTATTATGTCCAGTATTTGATGAAAATAATATGCATATTTTTATTTACCCATAACTTTGTGCCCTTAAAAGGTAGGCAGAGAGAAACCGTTCACAACTTTTTTCTATTTAAGCACTTTTCTTTTGCTTCTTTGACCGACGTACCATTTCTCATACAAACTCTTTAATTTATTTTTTCTTCCGACCGGGCCGTCCTTGAGAACGGAATTGATGAGTTTGATCCACATCATTCTCATTCGACCACGCCTTCTTACACATTATCTTTCAAGATTTTAAAATATCTTTATTTTTATATTCTTTCAAATCGTCTCAACTTATTAACTATCATCTTTGTTATACCTTATACTAAATTCCGTATCACATTCATTCTAAAATGAAGAATAGTACCTACGATTCAAATGATGATGAAGATAAATTTATTTATCAGTTGATGCCGTCTCATTTAAAAACTTTTTGAACGATCGCCTTGTAGCTTGCTTAAAGAACCTTACATAACAACAACTCATATTATCAATTAAAAACACATCGCTACCAAAGAAGCCTCTTGTAGTTATCTCAACGTAGAACAGACGAATCGCTAAGACGATAATTATATTGGTAAATTATTAGATTACACAGTTTATTTTGTATTCTCGTTGTAGGCAAGCACGCCATTAGTATAGGAGGTATTTATACTGGGTTGGTTGCTAATTAAAATAGAGCTGAATTAAAATAAACAATCAGTTCGTTTTTGTTACAAGGGCGCGTACCTCACTGCGGACTTCTTGAAAAAAAAAAAACGGCGTGCATCGGGTCACTGACAAAGCTGATAGACCTGCAATAGTCGACACACTCGGATGCGTTCAGTAGGTATATCACATTGATCATAAAGTTACAATATAAAAAGAGTGTTTTCATATAACTATTATACCTAGGTAATATGCTTTTTCAAATGTTGTATATGTACAATAAAACTCTACATACCTATTTTATTTATGTATTTGTTATTATTTCCATCATAATACCTATATACTAGTACAAAAGAAAATAAGCACATATCAATATTGGAATTTACTGCCCCACTAGGCTAACTTCAAATTAAATCATGCAATCAACCAATCAACGCAAGCACTAATTAAACTAATAAAAAACATAATACAGTAAAGTAAAAATAACAATCTTAACTAAATTAACAAGACAAAAAAAAACAAAAACAGCCTCTTTAGGTCCTAAATAAGAGTCCACTGCATCCACTTTAAAAACAAACAATCATCGGCATTTCAGCGCAAGATGTGAGTCAGTGCTCTCTCCTCGCCCTCTCTCCAACAGATATATCGGACTTATTGAGGGAAGGGATTGTACGTTAAAGCCGAAAGAGCCTGTTAAATAAAAATACTGTCTGCAAATCCTGACAGACGTCTGTCTAAGAATTTGAAGTAATTTATAATTATTGTTTGACTGTCCTATAAATCAATTCAATTATGTAATCGTCCTTTTAAGGGTCTTAATTTTACTATACCGCGTTGTGGACTGCGGACAATTTAGAAACCTCTGATATAATATTTCTTGCATATAATGCTGCGTCGATGCAATGCAATATTATAGCAGATGAGTCACCTGTTATCTTCTTCTACGGATTCAATCCTATAGATTGTCCTCGACCAATCGAGCCATTGACCATTCCCTCAATACTGTGATAGGGCTCAGTATTCTTAGTGTGTATCTTAAGATGTTTGACATAATATGACGGGATTATCATTGCCGCTAAAATTATTTACTTCATCTTTCACTGCGCAGGCGGCCAGATTATGGAACCAATTACCTGATGACATCTGACTCTCTCCAACGTAATTCTCTTTCAAAATCAGATTGAAACGTCATTTACTTTCTTCTACTCCAGCTTGTGTCTCCTGATCCTCTTCTTCCTCGCTTGATTATTGATTATGTCATTGTAATACCTATATACATTTTTTCTATATATATTTTTGTATACCTATGTATGTATGTATTTGAATGTATTATGTATGCATTTGTTTATGTATCTGTATGTATTTTTATATACATATCATGCAACAGTTTATGATATATAAAACATCAACCAAACCATTATTTATCTATAATGGGTTGGTTGGAAAAAATTGCCCTAGGCAATAAGCCCGCCAATTTTGGTAAATTATTAGGTATAATATGTTTATTTTTACCCAATAAAGTGTTATATTATTAACTTGAACACAAAGTGTAGGTACATTTCTGATCTGTAAGCAAAGTAGAATTTATCATTTTATTATTGTCACCGACTCGAAAGTGCTTGAATTACGTCGAGTGGAACTTTGCCTGGGCTAGGTAGTCTTAAATCGGTCTCTTGTCAAATGTAGCAGACGTTGCTGATCACTGCGAGTCATGGCTTAAGGCTCATAGTTCATCATAGGCGAAGTTATGTCATCTCGTCATAGACCCCGGATCAAATCTTTTTGATAATATGCTGGATGGGCTCATAGAACGCGTACAATGTCATTCTTATAGAAGACCAAATTTAACTATTCAATACTTAAATACTTTTAATTATTAGCTTCATAACTTGATCAACAAAGATTACTTATTTTTTTGCATCTATATGAATCCGTGGGAAAATTCCTATTATGTTTAATAATAACTACCTATACATTTTAACATTAGTAAGCACAACAATTAAAATATGGATAAATTATAATTATTCAAATCGGTCCGTATTCGTTGGAATGATTTATTAAGGCGTTTGTTTATTTTCAAACAAACACAAATAACTGTAATGGAACACTTGAGATTCTATTTTTAAGATTTAAGATTTTTTTGTTTGTGTTGGTCAGTGTTCTGTTGGTGTCCTCGATAGCCTAGGGGTATAGGCGTGTACTTTAGATCACGAGGTTTCGGGTTCGATTCCCGGTCGGGTTAGAGTTTATCTAAGTGTTTTTTCACTAGAAATTTCTATTCCGGGGTTGGCCTGTCCTAGATTGGAAGGGGCCGGTGGACTGGAAAAATTGCCTCGGGCAATTAGGCTCGCCGACTTTACTGACATCTTTGTATAGAAAAGTGTTAATTTATTTATAATACGATTTCAATAATAGGCTAGATTTCCCCCTATTGAATTATTTACACTTGATACAATTTTGTTTAAAACCGCACAAACTTAAGTTACAGATTCGCAAAAAGTTGTTACTTATGCGTTTTTCGACGAAAAAATCTGTACACACCTATGTATATATAATTTTTTATTTCAAAATTTTAACTCTTTGTACTAATTTCCAAGAACTATAATATGCATTATTATCATTTATTAATAGAAGTATAGGTATGTATTTCAGAGGTTCTCAGTTAGGTTTTTGTTCTAGGATTACTATATAGTTACTATTTTCCTCAAATCTGTTTGAGTTTTTATTCTCATCACGATGAGTGGGTTAAGAAAAAGCAAAAAACCATAATATGAGTTTTTTTTTAATGGCCTTCACCTTGTGGTGTTCCTGGCCAGTCTCAAGTAACTATATGCAACACATAAATAAATCAATATTGTTTCTCTAGAATTCGCAATACCATCACAGTCTATAAGTGGACGTTATTGTTCTTCAAAAATGCAAACAAAATTTTCACCGTTTCAACTGATGGCTCATACAAGAGGCTTGGCAGACCTGTAGGCAGAGCAATTTTACAATTTAAAAGATCTTGAAAGAACTGGTTTCTATACTTCATTAATTTACACTCAAACACAATATGATTAATATCCGCTACATATTCTCCGCAAGCACATTGTGGGGATTCCAATATTTTAATCTTGTGCAAATGGGCAGGAGCAGCAGTATGTCCAGATCTCAATCTGCAGATCGAAGATATTTCACTACGGGAAGGCGGGCTCCAGCATACCAAGGTTTTCTCGGGATGCACTCGCTCTTTAGAAGTCTCTCTCCAATCATTTTGCCATTCATCCAACAGTTCTTTCTTTATCATAGGAATAAAATCACTGGACGGGATCTTAAGATATTTATTAGGTCTTGCACTCCTGGCACTCTTAGCCAGTACGTCGACTTTTTCATTTCCTGTTATTCCTCTATGTCCAGGTAAACAGGCCAAGCCTGTTACCTGCTGATACCTGCTGATCATTGAGATGCAAAAGATACAAATGAAACTGAATTTTCATAAGGAGCATATTATGTTTTATTTTCCATCAGCAAAATTCATGACGTTTTTTCTTCATCACGAACATTATGCTCGATTCGAAAAAATGTTCGAATGATCGATGATTCAAGAAGACCTATTGTCGCTAAATCACACACAATAGTTGATTTGTCGAATACCTACCTACTGATGTTTTGGCATTTTAGATTTGAGTTATTGAAAACCTAAAGATAAATACCTAATCATAGCAATAGACCATTAACGGCCACGTAGATTTTGACGTTTACAGAGCGGCATGAAAAAATTTAGAGTCGGTATGAATGTATTTATTGGGTCACGGATAGAGAAAATCTACCGATGTTACGAGTCAATTAGCGTATGAGATCTGTATGAGCCGTAATGATATGTTTTTCCATGTTTTGTACGTACGCGAATTTAAAAGAATGACCGTTTGTATACTAACACATACAAAGAGATCCATATTTTTTTCCAGATTACTGGCGACTCGTTCAATTAGGAACGTATTGTGCGGTGTTTCGAGATCCATATTCTAATATTAGGATATTTTATTGCTGGAAAATATCGCGAAATTTTGCGTTGAATAATACTACAATATACATATTACACCAATTATGTGTATTCTTTTCAAGAAACATATTGTATCAAATAATGTCATAATTTGAGAATAAAACCAATATGTATTAACCATATTTACTTTTTATTTTGACCAACACTTCATATCATTGCGCAGCATAATTAGAAACAAAAAAAAACACATAAAATTTTATTTCTGATTGAATTTTTAATTCTTCTAATTTCTGTATTTTTCAAGAAAAATAATATTATTATTGTGTTTTATTGCTGGAAAGTATCATAAAACTGAACAAAGTGAGCCGGATAACTGATTCGGATTACCATTGATTCGCTCAGTTCGGGTCGCTATGCAAAGTGATTTGTTCCCATCACTACGGTTTATGCATGTGTGGTGTGTGTGTGTGTGTGTGTGTCTCGCCATGGCCGCCACTGTGCCGCCCGGTAAACGTCAGGTGACGTCATCCTTTAATGGTATTTATACAATAGGTACTTACCTACATTTTTACTTAGGTTATTACAACATTAAAAAAATTATAAAAAAAATATTTTTGTGAGTGTTCGTACATTTCCGTGATGTGATGATTATGATGAAAATCTGAAATATTCTAGTAAGGGTTTTGGCTGAGTTTTGCATTGAGTTCGTTTCATTACTTCACCGTTTCGTCAATTCTATTCCTTTGAACCCTTCACTATTATTAGTATTTAAATTTTCTGTTAAACAAGAACTTCTTCTGTTAACCAAGAAAATTCTTAATGCCTTTGTTTTTATTAAAACTCATAAATAATTAAATGACAAGTCTTATATAACAGAAAAATAATTAAATCCTAAAAATACAATAAATAAGTAGAATAATATAAAAAGAAGAAATCAGTCCTTAAAATGCAATCATTCATCATTGATTCAAGGCGACATTCGACAGTAGTGGAACGGGGAACATAATTAAAATAATGTTAAAGGCCTTAAACCCGACCCATTAGAGGTCTTTTGTCAGACTCAGTCCTTCCTTCTGTGATTTAACTGATACAGTGTCAGTTGAGATTGCTAAGGTTTGATTTACCATAATAAATTAGGAAAAAAACATGGTCAAAAATCTGAAGGATTATACACCTCTTAAGCTCCCAATTCACGATCACTCCATTCGTACAAATGTAGCGATGTTACTGAAAAACCTTACCGTAAGTGGGAAAAAACCAAATAATTGGTAAAGAGTGATATAGTTAGTTGGATATCCATCCATCAGTTCAAAATTCACCAGCGTCAAGCCATTCGCCCATCAGTCCAAATGATTCACCAATGGGGAAACTCGAGTGAACGTGCTCCAAGTCATCACTTGATTGTCGGTATTAAAAACTTGGTTCAAGGTCCAAATTTGCCCATTTTGTCATCGTCCTTCGATCAGGGTACACGTGTAGCTGTTTTAATAAATTATAGCAATACACATGTATTGCAGTAAAGAAATTTCATTTTAATAATTATTGAAATAAAAAAAAAACTCAAATTTCATATGTGTCACAATGGATGATATCAATCTGGAGTGATCGTGAAGGGCGTTCTCCAACGAAAGCCGGTGAAGGTAATACTCTCGTGCATCGAATAGTTTCTTTGCACGAGAATTAATAGGCGGCGAATTGAATATACTTGAAATAATATGTTAAATCAATATTTATTAACGCAGCTATAAAATGATAAAATAATGCATGGTAAAATCCTGTATCGACCTATAATTATCTACAAAGAAATATTTTACGTAAATTATCGATGTTACATATTAAGATCATAGGAACAATAAACGAATATTTAAAAAATATTTTTACGTTTAATTCAGTGAATAATGGTTTAAGTATTTTATCTTAAATATAATCATCCTTTTCGCTTCTATTCTCCAACGCTCTTCCAAATTTCAATCATGTTAATTTAAAAATAGTTTGAGTGTGAAATAAGATAATGTAAATTAGTTGTATTCAGAATCTGTGTGTTTTTATATTTTATTTTTTGAAAAATCACTCTTCATAAAATACACCATGCTTAATAATGATTATCAAATCAAGTGATTATTTTTGTTTCTTTATATACTCTTCGTCGAGCTAATATATCAAATGGTTTTTCATTCCCTCTCCATAGATTGACGGCTGACAATGGCAACCATAGATGGACGTCCAACCCAATACGGGGTGAGCTTACGCCAACTTCGAGAACTGATGGAAAATAGAGGACCCGATGGCCTTGCTAAATTAAGAGCTTTGGGAGGTGTTCACGAAATTTGCCAGAAATTATACACATCTATCACATTAGGACTATCAGGATCTCACGCCGATTTTGAACACAGGCGTGAAACTTTCGGAACTAACGTGATACCTCCAAAATCTCCTAAATCGTTTATACATCTAATATGGGAAGCAATGCAAGATGTCACACTCATCATTTTAGATATGGCGGCTGCTATATCTCTTGCATTAGCCTTCTATCAACCAGCTGACGAAAATGCACTAAGCGATGATGAAGCCCATCATGGTTGGATTGAAGGTACGGCTATTCTGATATCAGTAGTAGTTGTAGTCATTGTAACAGCTGGAAATGACTACACCAAAGAAAAGCAGTTCCGGGGACTCCAAAGTAAAATAGAATGTGAACATAAGTTCGCGGTCATTCGTCATGGTGAATTACAGTTCATTCCAATATCAGAAATATTAGTCGGCGATATCTGTCAAGTTAAATATGGTGACCTCCTCCCAGCTGATGGTATTATCATTCAAAGTAACGATCTGAAAGTGGACGAATCCTCACTAACCGGCGAGTCGGATCATGTGAAAAAAGGCGAATCGGATCCTCTACTACTATCTGGAACCCAAATAATGGAAGGCAGTGGAAAGATGATTGTAACAGCTGTCGGTGTCAATTCACAGGCTGGTATAATATTTACTTTACTTGGTGCTACTCTGTCATCTGGCGACCCAGATAAAAAAAGTATAGATTCAAAAAAATCAAAAGAACGTAAAAGAAAAGGATCATCCGATTCAGCAAGTCGAGGAGATGTGACATTTGCAATTGATGAAGAAGAAAGTACACCGGTGGAAAATACCACGGATAATTCGATGAAGAAGGAAATATCTGTATTGCAAACGAAACTGACTAAATTAGCCATTCAAATTGGATATGCTGGCTCAACGATTGCCGTACTAACTGTTGTCATGCTTGGGATTCAGTTTTGCATCAAGACCTTTGTGATAGCACAAAAACCGTGGAAGAATTTTTACATCAACTATTTTGTACAGCACTTCATAATCGGCGTTACGGTCCTAGTAGTTGCAGTTCCGGAAGGACTTCCCTTAGCGGTGACACTCTCTCTAGCATATTCAGTAAAGAAAATGATGAAAGACAATAATTTGGTTCGTCATCTCGATGCCTGCGAAACGATGGGTAATGCAACTGCAATTTGTTCGGATAAAACGGGTACTCTAACTACGAATAGAATGACCGTAGTAGAATGCTACATTTGTAGTAAATATTTGAAAACAACTCCAAAATACAAAGAAATACCGAGCAATGTGGGAAACATGATCGTTGAAGGAATCTGTGTCAATTCTGCGTATACTTCACGAATAACTCATTCCCGAGATCCAGCAGAATTGCCGACGCAGGTAGGAAATAAAACAGAATGTGCTTTGTTGGGATTCGTTAATTTAATGGGAAGAAATTATCAATCTGTGCGTGATAATATTCCAGAAGAATGTTTCACCAAAGTATATACGTTTAATTCAGTTCGTAAATCAATGAGCACCATTATTCCGAAAGATGAAGGTTCATATCGGCTTTATACTAAAGGCGCTTCTGAAATGATAATCAAAAAGTGCTCTTACGTTTATGGTGAGAATGGAAAAGTTGAAAAGCTCGGACCAGGTATGCAAGAAAAACTTCTCAAGCAAGTTATTGAGCCAATGGCGAAAAACGGTCTTAGAACAATTGCAGTTGCCGTTAGAGATTTCGTTAAGCAAAAAACTGAATCGAATCAAGTACTAATTGAAAATGAACCTCATTGGGAAGATGAAGAAAATATAGTTTCTAATTTGACTTTACTATGCATTGTGGGTATCGAAGATCCCGTGAGACCCGAAGTACCCGAGGCTATTCGTCAATGCCAAAGCGCAGGAATAACAGTTCGAATGGTCACGGGAGATAACGTAGAGACGGCTAGATCTATAGCGATTAAGTGTGGTATTATTAAGCCCGGTGACGATTTTCTTATAATGGATGGAAAGGAGTTCAATCGTCGCATTAGAGATAGCCAAGGTGTTGTCCAACAACAATTACTTGATAAAGTTTGGCCCAGACTAAGGGTATTGGCGAGATCTTCACCTACTGACAAATACACATTAGTTAAAGGTATAATTGATAGTAACTTATCCACAAATCGTGAAGTAGTTGCGGTCACTGGAGATGGAACAAACGATGGACCTGCTTTGAAAAAAGCTGATGTAGGTTTTGCAATGGGTATTGCTGGAACAGATGTAGCCAAAGAGGCATCTGATATAATTTTGACGGATGACAATTTCAGCAGCATTGTGAAGGCAGTTATGTGGGGGCGAAATGTATACGATAGTATTGCTAAATTTTTGCAATTCCAACTTACAGTTAATGTTGTCGCCGTTGTTGTTGCATTTATAGGAGCTTGTGCAGTTCAAGATAGCCCTTTGAAAGCCGTCCAAATGTTATGGGTAAATCTTATCATGGACACTTTGGCTTCTCTCGCGCTGGCTACTGAATCTCCTACACCTGAATTGTTGGAACGAAAGCCATACGGCCGCACAAAACCTTTGATTTCACGCATTATGATGAAAAATATTATAGGACAAGCAGTGTACCAGTTAACTGTTATATTCGCATTATTGTTTTACGGAGACAGATTTTTTGATATCGAATCTGGTCGTGGAGCCGAATTCGGTTCTCCTCCAACTCAACATTTCACCATAATATTCAATTCTTTTGTGATGATGACATTGTTCAATGAACTAAATGCCCGCAAAATACACGGGCAAAGAAATATTTTAAAGGGAATTTTGACAAATCCTATTTTTTATACTATTTGGATTTCTACAATGGTGGGACAAGCGCTCATTGTGCAATACGGTAGAGTAGCATTTGCAACGAAACCTCTTACTTTCGAGCAATGGATGTGGTGTGTATTTTTTGGACTTGGTACTCTTGTTTGGGGGCAAATAATCACATGTATTCCTTCCGAAAAAATTCCGAAAAATTTCATGTGGAAGCAAGATAGTTTCAGCGATGATGAAGACGGTGACGCAGAAGATAGTTATAGTGGAGAACCGGAATCAACGCCCGCTGCCCGTATACTATGGATAAAAGGTCTTACACGTTTGAGGACGCAGCTCAGAGTGATTCGGGCTTTCAAATCAACGCTGGAAGATATTCGCTCTCTACATAGTGTCAACAGTTTACGCAGCACCCGCAGCCACACAGGTGCGTATCTAAAGGACGAGCCGCACAATTCTCGTTCCTCGCAATACTCGCCCAACTCCGGAAACAAATCTCAGCCATCAGCAAACGTGAATAACTTTGGAGTTAAACCCATGCATGAAACACGAATTTAACTTTCTCGGTGAATCACGAAATTACATATCTATTACTAGGTACTTGTGTTATGTTTATTTATTTACATGATAGCTTTGTGTTTAATGTACGCAAATGTACTGAAAAATATTTTATGTAACATATATAAATATTTTCGGCATTAGAAAGCCTTCTCTAATACAGATTAGTTTTATAAGGTACAAAAAACTTACCAGAAATCGCATTTTATTCATTTACTTTAACGTTACATATTCAGATTCACGTTTTATTATTATCTTTAAAATATACATAATATTATATACTTAATGAAATTTACTTTTTGACAAAGATATTATAATACGCTGAAAATCTTTTGTAATATTATAATAATAATTGTATTTTCTATCATGTATATTTACCACCAAATTATGCAAACTTCATTATACATTATAAGCATACAAAGTATTGGGTAAAATGTAAATGACGTGAGTCGGATCATCACTCGAGAAATGAAAATGTTGTAATAGACACGATTTTATTTTAATGTAGAAACTGTATATAAACCTACCTCGACGTATTATAACATATAATAATATATAAACTTTATTGTACCTTTTATCATAATATGTGTGTATCAAATACGTGAGTCGGATCATAACTCGAGAAATCAAAAGATTGTTGACACGATTTTGTTTAAATGTAGAAAATTTAATTCACTACAAATGCATTCACAAATGTATGCAATGGATTAAATGAATCCATTTTGCCGTGGCTCACAAAATATGGTTAATATGTTTTGATGTTAGACTTTCGGTCGGTTTCAATAATTATCTATCTGCTATCTTTCATTAAAACTCTATCTATCTTCTAGTTTTGGTGTTAAAATAAAAAAAATATAATTTTTCTTCTTCTTTGTCACCCGTCCCTCCATTGCTGGGCTTCTAAAGTTTTCCACCTTTTCTATTTTGTGCTGCTTTCGACTATTTTTCCCCGCGAATGGACTCACATCGTCCATATCTTTATTCTTTGGGTGCCCTGTCAGGTCCCCCCGACGTTGGCGACCACCTCTGCAAAAGCCACTCGGTCCTGCGCTGCTCTGAAGAGTTCATCGACCCTTGATATTCCGGTCCACTCCCGCATGTTTCGCAGCCAGGACATCTGCTTCCTGCCCACTCCCCGTCTTCCCTCAATCTTGCCCTGCAGTATGAGTTGAAGAAGGCGGTACTTCTCCCCTCGCAACACATGGCCCAAATATGACACCTTCTTCACTTTGATATGCGACAGCAATTCTCTCCTGGTGTTGGCTCTCTCTAAGACTTCTGTGTTACTAATCATGTCAGTCCACGGTATTCGAAGCATTCTTCTGTGTAGCCACATCTCGAATGCCTCTAACCGGTTCATGATGTTCACCTTGAGTGTCCATGTTTCACATCCATAAAGGAGAGTTGACCATACATAGCATTTGATGAGACGCTGTCGCAGTTTTAAATTTAAGTTATCATCGCAGAAGAAGGGTCTCATTTTATTAAATGCAGCACGTGCAATTTCTATTCTGCATTTTACTTCTGTGTCTGGGTCAAGTGATGTTGTTATGATGCTGCCAAGGTACTTAAAACGATCCACCATTTCTATGTTCACTCCTATCTCTATTGGGGATTATCATATCATATCTTTATTGGGGATTCTCAATTGGCCTCTTCATAAGGTCGTCATTTTGCAATTCTGGGTGCCCATTTTTAATTGGCTCGCCACATGTCCAACCCATTGCAATTTATGTTTCGCGACGAGGTCTATTATATTATTATCTACGACTCTTGGTCGTCTTATCTCTTCATTTCTAATTTTGTCTCCAAGACTTATTCCCAAAATTTGTCTCTCCATAGCCCTTTGTGCGCATTCTGATTTGTGTATTGTGTTGGCTATGGGTAACATTGTTTCCATTCCGTATGTCATTACCGGGAGGATGCATGTTTCGAAGACTCTGTTTTTAAGGTTTATTGGGATCTCTTTGTTCTTTAATGATATAGTTTGCCAAAGGCTGTCCAGCCCAATCCGATTCTTCTGGGTATTGTTTGGTTTTATTTTCCCAATTTATTTTTATGACAGAATTAAGATAGATTTTATTTTAGTCGAATTATGTATTTGCGTATCTTTGAGAGTACCGCGGGCTATGCATTCTATAACATCAGCGCGGAAAACCGTTTCAATTACCATTCTCCTATCTGTTTTTAAAGTGGCTATCTTTGTTTATTGAAACGCGGATAACGGTAGAGTAACGATTGTTGATTCTCGGATAGAATATAACAGATTTACTATGGATGCGTTATTGAAACCGGCCCTCAATAAATCAAATTGTTCAGAATTGAATCGGTTATTCGATGGGTTCGCTCGAATTTAAACGTGAGTCATATTTTTGCAACGACATTAATAATTATTGTTTGTATGTAATTTTGTGTCAAAGTGAACGATTTTTCTTGGGATACTATAATAAATATACCCACAGGATATTAGACAATACATATTTTATCACCTCCTTTACTTTATAGAACATACTTATTGATGTACTGCCAAAGCCAGTAGCATTAAATTTATAGATTTATATAATTATATATTATACACGAAGACATATTGAAATAATAAAATCTAAAGCCAAAAATTTATCTTAAGTTCAATATGGAAAGAGAGCCCTGTATGGGCAGGCATACAATCAGTATTAATGAGGCTGACTCAGTGGTCCATTTTGTTCCATAATATTATTATCTATAATTAGGTAATTCACTGTATTTTTCTAATACTTTTTACTACTCTGATACCCCTTGTGATAATTTTTCAAAATCTTGAATTATATTCCTATATTTATACCTACATATTTGTACTAACTATATTATATTTTCATGTACTTACTTAATTACTTTTGTACCCAACTAAGTCTAACAAATATAAAGTCAATTTGATATTTGGACATATTCATAATAATAATAATATATAAAAATACTTTTGCCGAATGTGAAATTATTTCTTCATTCCAACTGACTGATCGTGAGTACTAATGTCCATCATATCTTGTATTCTAATATTTTGTACCATTTTATTTCGAAAAACCTACCTGTATGCCAATTTATAATTTGAAATTTTGATAATTTACGCCATACTTTTACAAAATATCTCTCAAATGCGCAATGTATTCGAATGCACTTTATATTGTATTGCTTAGAAGAATCTTCACTTAAGTAACTCAATACGACATAACATATCCATCGTAGATACATTTACATATGTTATTACTTTAACTGCTTTTTCACAATTCTTTGATGGGCGGACATACCTAATAGTTACTCAAATCTAGACATTTTTTAAACTTATTCAAGACTATGCTTGTATCAATGGTTTGGTTATCAACTTTTGTTTCTTAACTTTCATCACTGCTCTTCATCCCAGGATGGGTTGACAGCAATTTTCCCTATTCGTTCTCTCCACTCCGCCCTATCTGAAGCAGTTCTTTTAATTTATTTATCACATATCCGAGTATACGACTTGTAGATACTCTTAACGTGGTCTTCCCAGAAGTTTGTCCCCTTGGTCATTCCTCAATGATGGTATGTAGGAGACCTTCATTCCGTATTACGTGTCCTATTCAACTTTCATGCCTTTTAGCAGGAGCCTTGGTTTTTCGATTCTTTGGAGAACCTTTTTTTTAAATTTATTTAACAATTATTTTATATATAAAAAAATATAACATACATATATATAAAAAAAGACAACATACTATCTCTCTCTCTCTCTCTCTCTCTCTCTGACATACATAACCACTTCACAACCTCATTCACTCAAATTCACACATAGGCAAAACTACTTTATAGAAAACAACCACTGTCTACACACAAATAAGGCAGACACTCTATAAATAATACAACCATACTCTATACTTGGATACTAGACACTCCCTCCAAGCATGTCATGCAAGGACATGACCGACAAACCATGAATATAGCAAGAAACTCTCTGCCCGAGAATACAAGGGTCAGTTATCTCACGTATGCTCTCAGGCAGATAGTTGAATGTTCTAGGCGCAACGTATGAGAATTGTCGCTGTCCAAACGCTGTATTTTTAAAAGGTACCTCACAATAAAAAGATAACATTCTTCTGGTGACTCTTCTCTGTTGGGATCTCTCGTGTCCGACAAGAGACTTGATGAAATATATGAGAGCCTTCTTCACAAACAGATGCTCAATTGTTGGGATCTTAAGCTCATCATAGAGTTGCAAGGAAGGGAAACGCCTGTGATAACCAAACATAGTCTTAATTATACTCTTTTGAGTCATCTGAAGTAGTTTCATATTACTTTCATAACACGATCCCCATCCAATAACGCCATAAGCTAGTAAAGACTGTACAAGAGCAAAATATACCATTTTCAATGTTGTTTTTCATTTGTCATGTGGTAATTTCTCATACAATCTCTCATATTTCTCTTATTTCTGAACTGACCTTCCTTGAGGATGGAATCGACGTGTTTGATCCACTTCATTCTGGATCGGCCACGCTTTCATTCTGTTTGCATCCATTCTTTCCACATGCCCAAACCTTCTCAACTTATTAACTTTCATAATATCGTAGGAACGGGATAACGTATCTCGTGGATATCACAATACCGTATGACGAATATTTGAAAAAAGCAGAGCAAGATAAGATAATTAAATATCTTGATCTTGCTCACGAAATCAAGGATATGTGGCATACACCAACCACCCACATAATACCTATAGTGATATCGACGAATGGAGTTATTCCTAAGTCTCTTAAAGACAATCTAGGGAAACTTGGCATCTGTTGTGGTCTCAGATGCCATTCAAAAGGCAGTTCTGTTGTCCTCATGTAGGATGTTAAGAAAGTTCCTTTCTCTGTAGTTTGAAGAGCTCTCATGATTACATTACATCGTGATGTATCATGAGAGATAATACCGATATTTTTATATTTAGTATATAGCATTGTATTTAATTTTAATTTATTTTTATTATTTTTTTTTTACAATGATGTATGCTTTATATGATATATTGTGATTTTATGAATAAATGAAATGAAATAATAATAAACACTTTATTGGCATGAATATACAATAATAACAAACCAAAATTGGCGGGCTTCATCTCTGTCATAAAACTCACTTATATACCACATTCATTCCTTTCCATATCCCACAAACTTTTCGAATAATTCTAATACTTAATTTAATACAACGAATTCTTTTTTTCTGATAAATATTTTACAAAAATTAAATTTCATATCTAAATACTTTTATGTTAACTTGTTTGTCCGCCAATCACAGAAATTATTTCATAATTCTATTTCTTATTGCGTGTTTTATTCCAATGTATAGGTACCTATACATTTTTTTACAATTATATTATATTCTAACTAAAATTACAAAAAAATATTACATATTTCAAATACCGTAATTTTGTAATAATGTTATTCAGCTATTTAATTTAGAATAATTTTCAGTATAGTGAAGTAGGAAAATTTGCATAGAACCTACTATCTATATATTATATTATAGAGATAACATTTATAGTCATATTTTATTGATCCCGATGGCAGCACATAGGTAACTATGTATGAGAAATTATACATTAAGTTCGTTGTTTTATTACCTAAGTATTTATTAAATTTTTGAAAATAAATGGTTACAACTGACATAAATAAAGTTATTTAAAAAGATGTATGTCGAACCTTTGAGTGTCATCCGCTGAAATTTTTGACTTTATTTTTGTCGAAAAATATAAAATAATAATATGTCACTTTTAAGTTAGTGAAATTTTGTAAGTTGGGACTGTTTGATGATCAGGTGTGTCGAAAATAACTATTACTATTAAGTTACATAACTAAAAAATCCTTGTTGTAATTTAGGTATAAAGCCTAGTTATTCTTTCAAACTAACGTATATCAGCATTAAAACAATGTATATAAACGGGTCTATACTAAACTTATTTGAGATCTTGTCCCTCTTAAGGTGCCATTATCTGTGTTTGAAGCAGTGATCCTTCGGTGCACACAAAAAATATGAGTCATTTGTAAGTTAAAAAATTTACACATGTCTCCAATATTTTGTATGTTTTGACTAAAACAATGTAAATAATAATTGTAATTATGTATTGATCTATTTGTTCGGTTGATATTAGGTGTCTGTTAACAAAACTGTGTTCGAAACAGTGATTGTACCTAGTTTAAGCATTCATTTTATGTAGGAAATTGCGTATTATGTGTGTTGTTTGAAAGATGGGGGAGTTAATCTGAGACGGGACACATGATAATTTGGGATCAATGTTTATTTAATCAGGTTTGTGAAAAGAAAATGTCAGGTGCAACTGAGTAGTGAGAATTGTTTTATAATAGGAAAGTTACTATTATGTAAAAAAAAATACTCCGTGACTATAGTATATTTTCGAACGCGTGTGTCATTGTTTAGCGGTAGATTTTGTATAGTCAAGGGACATTTTATTATTGGATTATTCGTATTATGAATTTAGTAAGAATACACGGTTTGGATTGGCTCATATTTGGAACGTCAATGTATTATAATAAGATTTAATGTACATAAGATACAGATGAAGTAAGCAAACCATTTGCTAATATAAATAGCATATACCTTTGCGCGCGCCAATGGTGTAGTTAATAAAATAAACACAAAAACCAGTGGTAGGTATATTAACTTACATTAGTTTAGTTTAGGCTGAGTCAAATAAAAAATAATTTATTAATTTGCATTTATTATGTAATTCTGATCTAAATGTCATTAATTATGTATTATTAGTAGGT
Source organism: Mystacides longicornis (assembly GCA_963576905.1). NCBI lineage: Eukaryota > Metazoa > Arthropoda > Insecta > Trichoptera > Leptoceridae > Mystacides > Mystacides longicornis. The sequence goes on along the minus strand of OY756429.1, from coordinate 13,424,581 downwards.
GTATCCCAGTTATCGCAACTAATATTAATTTTTAATAATGGTATGGGATTAAAAAAGATATTCAAAGCTGGTATACAAGCTACTGGAGTATTAATTCAGGTCACATGTACTATTTCTATACAATGCAGTGTATCATTTTTTTTGCACTCCATCGTCGTAGTTGACACATATTCCGCGAACCTTCACATAGTTAAATGGGCGTCCTGAATGTAGACGCGCATAGTGCTCTAAATAAATAAATAATACGACAGTACACGTCTCACGTATGCATTAATAATATTATTATTATACGACGTTTCATTGTTCAACGTGTTGAGATTCAACTGATCATAATTATTGCGTGCGAGTAATTTTCTTAATCGCATGACTTACGATAAACCACGTAAGTCCTAGAGATAACCGTACTATATATTGTTATGCGTTTTACTATTGTTCATTAAGGAGTTTAAGATGTTCTAGCTGTTTTATAATATTATTATTATTGTCTCAGTGTGAACATACCTTTTTAAAAAAAAAATGATTCGATACTACCTTTAGATTAAGGTTGCACTTAAGTTTGAAGTGTTTTAGAGATACGTATTTGTACCTCGTGAGGCTTTAATTAAAGTGAAGTTCTTTGAGGGAGTTTTGTGAAGAAATTTATTTTTGCCAATACACGCACAAAGTAAGAAAGAAATACGTTCGTATTCTCTAAAGCTTCGTGTTTTCTTACGGAATAGTACTGAGATTTTTTTTTATATATTTTGTTTCATTAATGTCCATACATATGAAAGAGACAGAAGAAGTGTCGAATGATAGTAGCTGGAGTGACGATTAGGCCTATCGCGCACTAGGCAGCCTGGCTGCGGCAGCCAGAATATCCGTAGGAAAACGTGGTTGCCCAGTGCGCGGGCTCCCATACAACGTCATATGTTTTACTGCCTGCCGCAGCCAGGCTGCCTAGTGCGCGATGGGCCTTAAACTCCTAAAATTAGTTTTCGATAAAATTGAGATGTAGGTAGGTACCTAAATACAATAAACTGTCTGAACATCAAACTTTCACGACACAAGCTTTCAGTAGCTTACTGTGAAAGAGTCAAGGAGTGTATTTGTGTTCACTTTGAGTGAGCACAGATTCATTTAAAAAAAAAAAAAAAAAAAAATAGTAAAAAATCTCGCTGTGTCTCTTTCTTATGAACGTAAATTAATGAAACAAAACATCTAAAATTTCTCAGTTCTATTTCATTTGAAAAAAAAAATGACGTATAAAGTTCACTTCAAAGTCCTAGGAGTTATTTGGTAGTTGGTGCAGCGTAGGTGGCTTTAATAGGCACAGGTGTTGTTTTTTTATTTGATGAGGTTCAGGTAACGATTGATAAAGTGCATAGATTGTAGGTAGCTGTGTTTTTGTGCCAATGTCCTTCCTTTCAGGTTAATAATATATAGGTATTAGATAGTTGAATGTGTGTAGGGGGTTAACGTAATGGATAGATATCTGAATAGAGGCTCAATGGTGCTCCGATAATGAAGAATGTTCACTGAACATAACTGTTTGAGTGAACTCCGCGTATGATATTCTTATGAAATGTGACAAAACGGTTTATGACACGCGGCTAAAAAATTATTTGGTTAACTTAATTTGAAAATTATTAAAAAAAAAATATAGAATGATTGTGGAGCGTATTATTATTATTATTATGCCAAGGCATATTGTGTTTGATTATTTCTAAATTAGATCTAAGTTTAAAAGAGGGAAAGATATATTATATCATAATGAGGGTATCTTTTGTAGTTTCTTAGACAAATTTATCAACTTATGGATTAAAAATCTTCTAGCATAAATGAAAAGTGTCAGACAAGAGTGGAACTCAATAGACTGCCCAAGAGGGAAGATTTTCAACGAAAATTCATATGCAGATCTCTTGGTTGCCAACTCAAATGAGAATCTTGTTTATAAATATTATTTCTACTCCTAACATATTATTTATTATTATTATCAAATGAATTACATAAATTGTTTAAGAAATGATTTCTTTTCAAATAATATGTTGACATCTCATAGAAAATGTATTAACAAAAATGTTTAGTTAGATTATTACGCAATTGGTGACGAATAAAAAAAAATGCATTAAATTTATTGTTTTTTTTAAATTTACAAAAATTAATACTACTTAAGTGGTTGTTATTTCAAAATATTAAAGAGTATTTGAAATACTTTCAGGTATAAGTAAAATGTGATAATGTTTATGGTCTAGCTAGAGAATCCTATACAAAATTTTGATCACCAGCCGTACTAAAAGAACTTTATTCACCGGGTAAGTGTCGATTAAGAAAATCTTCCCAATATGAAACCAAAGTAAAAAAGAAGCTGAGGAACTCTGAGTAAATTTCGCTGCATTCTAAGATTAGCTTATTCTACCCTTATTAAATGAATAATGTTCTATTAGTTTGGCTGTATCTATCTACATATTATATTATTGATACATATTTCAATTTTTAATAAGTATACGTGTTTTATAGGTACCTACATACATACATAACTTTAATAAATATTGTGAACCTTACAATATTATATAAATTTCATTTTTTCCAGTACTGAGAGACAGGTGAATTAATAGGTTAAGTGTAAAATAACAAAAAAAAAAACAATTATTTTATTTTGACGACTTAACAATAAAATATGTCATTACCATTCGTTTTTTTTAATAAAGTAGCAAATAATGCCGAAATATCCTTGTATCAAATGATTTTTATCATGGTTGAACTGCTATATCAGAGTTTATTATCCGACGGGTTAAACGACGTATATCGTTCGTAAATTCCGTCTCGGAAGAGACGAAGAACCCTGTATAGAAATGTGTCAATTAAGTTATACGATCGTTGATTACGCATCAATGTAGGACTCGAATTAGCATTGATTACTATGGGTCAGTCTTTTCATAAGGGAGTACTATACAATTTGTCCCAATAGGGCGAGTCTATTTACAAAAGTTTTAATTTGGGTCCATATTAAATTGAACTTAATGATTTCTGAATGGAACAAAACTATTACTATTTTTGATGTTAAAGCATCAAAGAGAGGTAGAAAAAATATAATATATAAGGAAGCAATTTTGACACCTTTACGCGACACATTTCTTTTTCGGGTCGCAATTTAGTGAATGCGCTGACCCAAGCATCAATCTTTTTCTCCATGTCTACGCGAATCGTATATCCATCTTCAACTTTTTGACTATTTCGGGGGCGATCTACCGTTTCTTCTTCCACAAAAAAATCAGATCTCGTCGAATTATAAACTTTATTTGAGTGTACATCTAGTAAATTTTAAGAACCAATCCACTTATATAAAAATTAATCCCTATTTCGCTTTATCTCTGTATCACTAGTAAACATCTGGACCAATTTCGTAAGTTACTTTTTGGTGTCTTCGTTAATTGTTGTCAGGAGAAAGTTCTAATGAAAGAAACTAATTTAAAAAATTGTGCAGAACATCAGATTTTTTTTTAACTTAACGATAATGATATTAACTTTTCTAATGTAACCTTCTTAGTGCAATATGATTTTTTTCTAAAATGTATGGAGTTATGTCTTTAAAATGTATGGAGTTAAGTCTAAAATGTAAGGAGTTGGATATAGTTGCCAATTGTTTGATAGTTGGCGCATTTGACAGAATACGAGCTGCAAATAATATCGCATTTAAAAACAAATGTATCGGATTATATTACAAAAAAAAAATATCATTAAGTATACCAGTTTGACTTCAAAATTCATAGTTAAGGCAGGACAATGTCTGACGGGTCTGCTAGTAAAATATTATTCAGACCGTAATATTTATTAAAATGATTAAGATTTTTGAAGTTTATTCAATCATTTTAGAAATACTGTGGATCCAGTAGGATTTTACTTGTATATTCAACCAATTTATACCACTCCTGGCCTGCGAAATTATTATTTATTATTATGTATATAAATATATATAAAGCTAGTGGTCAGGTGTAGTGCGCATACAGCATGCTAAGCGAATGTTATCATCCTATCTTACTACATGGTATCCGTTTCCAATTAAAGACTGCTGGAAACGACATTGATTCTAATGTTCTTATTGTATTCTACAACTACCAATGTACATAAGAAACAATACTGAATAATATATATTATCCACACACAATACATACAATACCTGCGTATACATTTGGATTTTACAATCGAATTATCATGAACTACGTACTAGAAACGGCATTTAAAACAAAAATGACAAAACATTATGTCAAACGTATTTTATTTGCATTTTCTATAGATATAATTTGAAAATGGCATATCCATCGCATCGTTTCTTATGAAAGAAAAAATTAAGAAATTTGTGCGGAGCATTTAGCACACTTAGGTCTCAGCTCTATTGACAATATAAACTTTTCAACTTGAATTGAAATCGGTCACAATAAATTTGAAAAATATGTAGGTAAATATTTTTCATTATACATACACCTTCGAATTCAATAATCATAGTGAGGATAGGTCGAATTCGAATAAAAATATATTGAAAATGAATTAAATGAAAATGCACCGTTCTTTTATCAAACGCCGTTGCGCTGCATAATAAACGCATAGGTGAATTAATAAATGGCTGCCTTTTCTTAATCTACGCATTTTTCAAGGAGACACATCTTCTAGTACGAAGTACATTAATTCAAATGATTTTTTTTTCTGATTCATGATTTTGTCTGATGTTTTATATAAGATATTATTTTATTATGTAAGCTTATTGAATAAACTATTAGTTATTTATTGCAGATACATTTCAGAGTTATACAATTTCGAACTTTCAAAAAAAAAATTTAATAACTGTGAAGTTTGAAAACAAATTTCAATTGATTGTTCAGCCTCTATTAGAATTATTATAGTTTTACACATGTTATAATGTTTTCATGGGATTAATACAATATATTAAATCATATTATGTAGATACCGAAATATTTTATTGTCCCCTTTGTTTAAAGTAGTTGAATATAAAATATATTTAGCTCACTTTTAAGCACAATATAATATTTTATTAATGATTCTGAATGTTTGCAATCTTAGAAATTTACAACTTTTAGAATTGTGTATAGTTATGTTTGAACAGAAACTTCTGATTATTGTCATAATGGTACACGTAGTTCCGTTGTATTTACCTTGTAGTCATATTGAATAAACACTATTAAATAAAATTAACAATGTTTTTTTTTTATTTTTTTATTTCTGTAGTGATGTACTTTGTGTATAACACTGTCATTGGCTCTCGTAAATAGTGGCTTGGTAAGACTGAACTTTTGATTTTTTTTCTTTCAGACAAGTTTCGGTTGAATACTAATAACAAAATATCCGGGGTAAATACTAAATAGCCCCCTCAGTTTTGAGAACAAAATCACTACTCTTTTCATTGACATTTTGAATTTTTGAATACGTATTTTAAAGTTGTTCAAAACGATTTTGCATTGCTGTTGTTGAGTTTTTGCAACACTTGCATTTAGAAGATCTGTTTTTTTTTTCAACACAACGATGGGTAGATACTTTGAGGTAAAAAAGTCTATTATCGACCTTTAACTTTTTTGAAAATTCTTCAAATAGCTAATAATAAGATTTCTTAAATACGTATAACAAGTTTTAAATTCATAAGTTGCACAATTTTCAACAATCATAATGTATATTTTTGTTGATATTAATAGCTTTTATATAAATATTTTTTTACAAATTGATTAAATAATCAAACCAAAAACAGTTTTATGCATTTGGTAAATCTGCTTTGCCCATAGATGACCCATTATCTTAGTAGAAAGAGAGAAAGCGCTTACAATCAACAGAATATATACCTACTAAAAATAAATAAGCAAGCGAGTTTTTTTTCTGAAGGAATATGTCTGCTCGCTGATATTGCATTCAGGACTTCATCTAGAAGAAAAAGGTGTTTGAAAATCTGGAAGACTCTGCATGATTTGAGAGCCGAATGTCTTCAACACAGTAAGTATTGTGAGTATATATATACATTTAATTTTTAATGCATTTCAAAATGAAGGTCAATTGCCGCGAAATATCTGATTCACTATATTAGCGTGTATATAATTTCAGTTTTGTAATTCTTTTTTTTCTGGTACCATTTTCATTCTCAGATTGGAATATGTATCGACCCTTGGTAATCCTGAATAGCTCCTGCACTCCAATCGCTGTCCACAATGTCCCTTTTGCTCAAGTCCGAGCGCGTTCATCTGTGTGCGCTCATCTTGAATTTGTTCAAAACTATGAGCAATACCCAAAAAATTGACCAACTCTTATGTGTTCGTTTCATGAAAAAAAAAATCATGAATTTATATTTCTAATGGGGATATGGTGCGAAACAGATCGTGAGAGATATTGTAGTTAAGATATAAAAAGTAGATTAAAACAATGAAATTTAGTAGCTCAATACCTATGAAGAAGTTATCGACATTAGTATAATATTATTATTTAGTAGGACAATTATTATGAATATCTTCAAAGTAATGGTGCATTGTTTTACAATAGATATTATTTCATGTGATTTTTAAAGATGTACGAAGTACAATTATTGCAAATGTAGTTTGATGTATTATATTATATACCGCAGTTGGTGGAAAATCAAGTTCGATTTGAATTTAAATATACTACCTTAGCGAGTTTGGGAGTATCCAAATTCAATTTAATATGTTAAGTAGGTATTATAGGATAGTAACATAATTATGTGAAGAAAATTTGTTTTCAATAAAATTTGAGATATGGAAATCTGTTTTTTTATTCACCCTTAATGATAAAATAGCTAACTAACTACCTAACACAATCCTGTTAACTTGACGTATGGATGTGAAACGTGCACATGAACGAATAAAGAAAAATCGAGTATAAAAGCAGTAGATACGAGATATCTACAAAGAATATCTGAAAAGACTCTGTGGTATAATATGGAAAGGAATGGGAATATTAGAAAGTAATGTGGTATAATGAATATTAGAAAGTAAAGTTAATAAGTTGTGATAGTTTGGGCATGCGGAAAGAATGGATGCAATCAGAATGACAAAGAAAATTTATATGGCTGAAAGGAAAGGTGTACGAAGGCGTGGAGGACTGAGAATGATTTGAATTAAAGAGATCGATTCCGTTCTCAAAGAAGCCCAGTAGGCCTAGACAAATAGCATTCGGCGATCGACTACAAACGAATTCTTCGACAATGTGGAGCAGGGAGAAAATTAACTGTCCACTTTTTATATTTTTATAGAAGTGTCTTTGTTTGGTTTAAATAATTGTTTACAATTTTTTCGCACTATACATTGGCGAAATCTTCGTTTGTAGTCGAACGCCAATTTGAATTATTTGTTAAGTATGAGAATAGTATGTCAGTGGAACAAGTTTGCTTGGATAGAAAAGAATGGAGGTGCGTTCTCTCTGCCCTTAAGGGACACAGCGTGATGTGTTAAAACAAATTAACATGTTATGCAATTAACATGATATATGTATCGATAGTGTGAGTTTATTACCCTAAACAGATCATAGATCTTAAAAAATAATAAGGCCCTCTCCTAATTGAAAATTGATCGCGCTTCCGTGCGATGTTCTTAATTTGAACGATCCATCCGCGTGCGGACGCGTGAACTCTTCCAATTAGAACACACTATAAGAGTTCATCATGCAAGAGTTTGCAGTAAATTAGGCTAAAGGAATTCCTCATCATCGTATTCTGACTGCTGTAATACTACTGTGGTTTATGAGTATTTAAACTAAAAAAAGAAAAACCTTAGATACTTTGTTATGAGTTAATCAACCGATTAAGGGCCGATCTTATAAACGAGAGACCAAATATCCGTAAGTTTATCGATGGTTTACCAACAAATTGCCGTACCGAAATTTAAATAACGAATTTTTTTATGACGGAAAAACGAGCAAATGGATCATATTTCGGTTTATTTGGTTTGACTTTTAACTAACGGATGTTTATAAGACTGGCCCTAAGAGCAACTCGCTAAGAAAAAGAAAAACAATAATGAAATACCCCTTCGAAAATATTATAATGTAGTTTTTAATAAGAAAACATTAAATCAATATTATAAAACGAGAAAATTGGTCTTCTGAGAATCTAAACATAACATATCATTCTCCCTTTTAAGGCCCCCCGCACACCGCAAGCCAGCCCGGAGGAGACCAATCCGCAGCAAACCCGAACCGCACATTGAGAATCTAAAACATGACCTCATTCTTATCGATCAGGAACTATTTCTCTATATAAGCTTCAGGCTCTACTGCTGTCACCAAATACGTCATCTTATTCATACCAGCTTTCTAGGTCGAATCCAGTATCTATAAGGAACAGCAAGATATAAGGGGTGGCTCTTCCAAAAGGCGCTTACTAAAAAACGGCTAAGAGTAAATTTAAGGTAAGGTTATGGTTAAGGTTAAGTAGTATGGTTATGTTCGTTCTAGACTTGGACGACTAAGAGTGTAATGAAGCTTAGAGTCGTATTAGAGAGAATATTGAAAATGAATATTATGAGAAATTATGAAGTCTTTAAATTTGGTTGCTCTCTTGTTCTCAATAATTTCCAACTTTTTTCTCCATATTTCATGTATTATTCAATTTCTACTTGTTACATACACATTAGGAGTTTCGAAGACTTAAACATTACCACCTAATGGCGAACGTTGTTAACGTAAAGTGATCACACTAAGCCAGCCTTCGAAATAACAGTAGAAGACGGTCGTAAGCCCGTAGTGGTTTGTTCCATTTAAAAATCGAACATTAGTAATGAATTGTTAGAGTCATTAGTTGTTATTTTTTCTGTAAGAAATTATGATACCAAAAAGTCATTACGAGATCAGATTTTCATTTTTGTACTAAAGAAGACATTTAGGGATTTGCAGAAAATCAACACATCATTATTTCTTACAGACAAGGCCGTAGCCAAGGGGGTTTTAGCCCCCCCCCCCCCCCCCCAATCTTTTAATTGAAGATGTTTCTTTATACATAAGTAGGTAACGATGCGACTAAACTCAACTCTTCTCAAAATTATTATCTACCTACGTCCTTGTCTATGTTATGACTATGCTATGTTGTAACTATTGACATTAATGTGCGTTTACACCAAATGAACATGGAGCCAAATCTAGAAACAGAGCATACTTTTCTTTTATGGTTTGATATTGGACACCATGGAAACAATAACAAAAAAGATCTTATTAATAGGCGTTGATAGATTATTGTCCATATCAACTATCAAGAAAATATACTCTATTTCCAGCTCTCGAAATCAAAAGATATTAGACTCGCTCCTGGGCTTTTATTTCAAAAACAGGCAATCAGGCAAATGTCACTTTCTCTTTGCCGATTCTTTTCTTTGAATTCAAAATTCTCATTTTAAGAGTGATTCAGCCCAGACTTACATCTACCTATAATATAAAAGAACACTTACAACTCGAGATCGGCTGAACAGATTTTTATGATGCTTGGTTTATTGGATTCTTCTCCGCTCCGGATAACAGAATAACTAATAAAAGATCGAAAAAGGAGATAGAAAATAATATATAATATAATATTAGAGCTAGTATGGAACGGATTTACTGACAACAACGCAACCTGTTTAAAATTCCATAATAACACAATCCAATCCAATCCAAACTCATTCCTTATCAAGTCATAGTAACATTTTAATCCAAATCCAAACTCCCTCAAGACCCCGCTTAGGGGCATAGGGAGGCAACAAGAGCTCTCCATTGCGCTCGATCTTGCGCAACGTTAATGACCTCCTCCCACACCATGTCCAGATTCCTCAGCTCTGCTTCGAAGGAGCGGAACACAGTATGAGAGGGTCTTCCTCGTCCTCGGAACCCTGATGGGAGAGGGAACAGCGCTAACACAATTTTTATTTATTTGATAACTATTGAGTTTCAAAACATTGCTACGCTGATTTTTCATAGAATTTCAAGCTTTAGAAATAATTTTTGACTATCAAACATAATATTTTAAACGTATTTTTGTATAAATTACAAATTCGAAATCAAAATTCATAGTAAGGATTACTTACATAACAACGGCTGTCGGGAAAGCTAGTTTCAAATAAAACAATCGATATCTCAAAATAAACTTTTATTACAAGATTATTGTTCTAACAATGGTCAGACATTGTTAAGTGTTTTAATTTTATTGTATAAAAGTCATTTCATCAAAAAAGAGAATACATATCATGTGAATATGACAATAACTTTAGAAACAAGCAAACGTGTAGTCGGCTGATCCCCAAGTTAAATAATTATTTTGATTTATAAATATTTAATAAGAATTATTTCAAAGGTAAACATAATTATAATCTAGTAGTAGGTATATATTTTGATATGAAGAACCATTCGTATCGACAATAATAAAGGCTAATTTATTAATCACGTTAGATCGTCAAGGGAGGGGGGGGGGTGCTTTGTGAGAATATCACGTTTATTTTTTTTTTTTCATAAAATTGAGCGATTTTTAAACCGACATGTGGCATGCGTAAGTTACCTACATGGACATGAATTCATAAAAAAACGCATGCTATTTTTGGTAGGGGGGTAGGTACTCTGTAAACTCATTGAAAGGGGGGGGGCATCACGTGATTACCAGACGAGTCCTTAGAAATACATAATATACCCTTAAATATTTTACAATAAACATAGACAGGTGAAAATTACTAAGTAATCAATAATATAAAAACTCAGTTACAATGTAACTTGGGTACAATTCACAAAGTAACCAATAATATAAAAACTCAGTTACAATGTAACTTGGGTACAATTCACAAAGTAACTACAATCACAGTTGGATATAAATTTACATCATCTAAGCAAGCATGGAAGTTCACCATAAAAAATTTACACAACTTTAAGAAATTTTTCCACATCCACAATTTTTTTTACAACTTAATTAGCAAAAAATATTTTTTTTAGCACGACTAGGTGAAAATATTTGTTGCACATTCTAAACATACTAAAAATATAATAATATTATACCTACTCCTGTACAATGAAATGAACAATTAATTTTGAGATCACATCCAAATATAATAATTCAAACTATTTCGACAACTAAAAACTTGTTAGTTTATTTTTAAATTAAACAAAAACAATATTTCAATGCAAAATCTACCCATGACTTGCATTATTTGACGAATTAACACAGAAATATTCGATACACGTTGTACACACAAAATATGAGCTATGTGTAATTCACTCAATTTGCACTTGATTTTTTTGCATTTGCGTGCATTTATATTTGCACATTTGTAGCTAATAACGACGATAAACGATACAATTATAATAGGTAGCTTTTCACTGCTGAAAAATAAATACATAGTATCAAAATTACTTACTTATTTAACAATATATAGGTATTATTTTTTTTGAAATATCTACATAAATGACTAAAAGATTCCTCTCATACTAATACCTACTATAAACGATTTTCAAACTATGAAATTAAATGCTGTGGGTTTTTGACGTATTGGTCGACACGATTTAGAAAAATTGCTGGACTTTATCAACGTCCACATCAATTTTTAACCGTTTAGTGACTCAATTAATTATCTAACCCACTAATTAAAAAAAATCGTCACATAATAAGTATGTAAGTAATTATACACGCTTGCATTTTGTGCCCTTACAAAAACTATTTAACTATTTTACACAAAGCATTATCACTGGAAACGATTTATATTTAAAAAAAGTACAATCGAATTCGATATAAACAATTCAAAAATCAACTCTCAGTCACAATGAATAGGTAAAGCTATTGCATTGAAATGCGTTTCTCTATCCAAGCAAACAAATAAACAAACAAAATACAATTTTAAGTAAGTAATATAATATTATGTATAATCATGAATTGATCAAAATGAATATAAAAAAAAAAACACCGCGCTAAATAAGTAAGTACTGCATGACACAAATTAAGATAACGATATTTTAGTTCGCTGATACGACTAAAAAATTAAAATATAAATGAAGGTTATGTCCATTTATATTCTTTTGTAGAAACAGAATTCCACAAAGCATTCAAACAAATGCATTACATTGTCAATGCGACAAAATTCAACCAATAATTAGTTGTACACAAAAATAAGATACAAAATAAATAAAAAATGAATGCGAAAATCCTTGCAGTTATTTCGATGAACGAGATAATGAAAGATTTAGAATGTATCAGTCACAATGAGAAAACTACTAATTATTCAATTTAAAAAAAAAGTTCAATATAGGATTTTTAATTATTGATGTATGATTCAAATATCAATACTTTGTTATCACTCATTTAAACACTGCACCATCTTCTTTAGCTGCTAGAGACACATGTTTCGCAACTGCACTGTCGTTGACCAAACGATTGTCAAGTTGAAAACCATCTAGCAACTGTTTTGCTAAGTCTAGTCTATCTTGCACGTCTCTGGCATAAACCGTAAGCTTCACTTTAGTAGCTATGAACTGTGAGTATTGTCCCTTAAACTCTTCACTAACTTGCGTTGAGAGAGAATCGAAGAGCGATGAACCACGGCTGTCAATGTTTTCCTTCAGTTTTTTCGCTTCTTCGAGTTGATCGGCAAGTTTTTCCTGCTTAGCCATCAGCATTCTCTGTAAACAAAAAATAACGATGTGAGAAAATTGCTGTAAGTAATGAGTAAATACTAAAAGTGTTGTAAGTAATGTGTAGGTGAAAAAAAAACTGTTCTAAGTTTAGCAATCAAATGAAAAATCCAGAAATCAGAGGATGAGATTGGGTTAGGGCATAGAGAATCGTTAAAGTTACCAATAACTATTGATGATTATGACCATAAATTTATGCCTTTGTTTTGGATCGATGATATTGGGTTAAAACTAATGATGAGAAAAATTTTTTTTTTTCATACTCGTCGTCAGTCTTCGAGATAAAAGAAAAAAACGAAAAAATTAAACGCCGAACAACACCAAAGATTACGACGTTATTATCTGGTAGCTGAACTCAAGTGAAAAGATGTTCGTGGAGCAAGACAAAAATATGACGGGTGGATTAAAAAGTATACTGAAATGGAGATCTTGGAAGAATCGTTGAAGCGTCAGCAGAGCTCAAAAAAGATGGGCTCAATGCATCGCTGTCGTGGATGGAAAATCGTGACTACAATTGGCAAGAAGCAGAAACAAGATTCTTTCGAGGAGAATAACAACAAACTACAAAATTGAAGGCTTCTGTTCAAATGCTTACCCGTCGTTCTGGTGAATGCACCGCCAGTTTTAGAGGGTTCGTGGCTCTGGCAAGTCGCGTGGCCAATCCGGCAATCAAAGCGGTGACTCTGCCTACATCAGCAGCGTGCCTCGAAAGGCGAGCACTTTTAGGAGCGGTCGCCAAGAGTTGAACTCCCACAGCTTCGTTGACAGATGCTGCCTGCTCCAATTGGATCCCTTCATCGGTGAGAGCCGTAATCAAGGAATGGAGACAGGAACAAGCGTAGGACTAAAAGAATTATTTCAATAAAATTAGTTAGTTGTTGAGCATGTATTTTTCATGGTGGAAGTTATTTAAATAAGAAACAATAACGCACTTCGATAATTTTATTTTTTCATGACATGTTTAGTACGCACACTCCCAACATGGTCATAATGGTAGTTAACAAACTGTTATATTTGAGGCTTTTGAAAAAAAAGTATATTAATAATATACCAGCCAAAAATATATTAGAAAATGAAACAACCATTAACTAAAACGGCTTCCTTTGCATAGACGAATTCCATGAGGATCTAATTACAAAGTTCATAAAATTCAATAGATAACGGCTAGATTGCCTTATGGTCTATTTCCCTAGAAAAAAACGGTAGTGTTTTAAAAAGCGGAGTATGTGACAGTGGCATTGTCAATATTGTTACCGTAGTAACAAAATATATTATAGTCATAATTTTAATGGACTGCCGTTGTTTCAGACGACGCACGGCTCCCTAAGAACACAATGCATAGTGGTCTGTTTTTCTACGAATACGGTGCTGCTATAAAGAGCGGTGAGTATGTCAGTTTAGAACATTGTCAATATTGTTATTATTATTATTTGGACAACTTATATAGCGCCGTTTTGTGAAAAAGTTCCACCTCAAGGGCGCTTACATACATACATACATACTCCGTTTAAGGCCCCCCGCACAACACAAGCCAGCCCGGAGGAGACCAATCCGCAGCAAACCCGATCCACACGAAACCGACCCCTCAGCTCGATCGTAGTAATCAAACCGAAAAGCCGGCCCCACACAAACCGTATTAACAAAAAATATTGTCATATATTTTGAAAGACTGCCGTCTTGTCAGACCGCTCCCTAGGAACCCAGTGCATAAGATATTGCGGTGGCGTCGTTAGCCATATAATATTACGGACAAGTAACATTAAGAAATTGCCATGTCAATTACCGTTCACTAGGAAACCGTGCACTTCTGTTTACATGGACAACACTACACATTATATTCATCACTTTATAACTTCCACTTAAAAGTGGCACCGCTTTCTTAGGAAATAAGAGCTTAAAAATAACTATATTCCACCAAAAGTAAAGTTCATTTGAAGTATTTGTGTGATCTACCCGCATCGTATACCATAGTAATAATACAATATGTCGTATTACTTCACGAAGGTCTCTGCTAATCAAACTCTGTTCAAATGATTTTATATTATACAATGCTCCATTTACCATAACTTCATCCCAGTTCCTATCCAATTTCAAATCTTGAAGTCTCTCTATTAATTGATTCGTCTCCTTAGTTCTGGCCGGCAGATTGTTTTTCACGGCGTCATTCCTAAAACAGAAACATTTACATTAAAAATATTATTAAAAATAATTTATTTACATACCTACTTATGTTTTTTTTTTATATTTCATCATCAATAGTAAAAACTTTTTAAAATGTTCTTATACATATTTCTGCACCTCTATAATATTGTTATTATACATAGATAAACTCCACTTCGTAAATTAATAACATCTTTACATATTACTACATATTATTATATTTATTTTTCTTTAAAAACGTAAAGTGAACACAATCAGGGAAGACTGGTTCTGCAAGGGATAATGTGTACCTAAGGAAACCAACTTTTTCAATTTTTTTGTATGAGAGTCGTATACTTTTTGCATTTGAAAACACTTTATTCCTTGAGGCAGCTTAATACCCCTATTCGCTATCAGATCCGCTAAAATTGAGAATCTGCCAAAAAGTAAATTTTAACTGACTGTTCCACTTAAATTATTGCAATTCCTCTAAATAACCTGTTAATCTATCAATTTATGCCCTGCAGGCACTTCGATTTTTCACCGCACGAATATTTCTTCGACGAATTCTTGCGGATTAAATTCCGTGATCGAAATTTCACCTAGTCCACACTGCGAATAAAAATTTGCCGGTTTTTTAATATCTTATCGAAAGAACTACCAGCGCACGACTGAGAGAAATTTGTGAATTTTGTTTCGCAGTGTGGACATAGCCATACCTACTGTATACTGTACAAAAAATTTGTACGGAAATAATCCGCACCGCATCGCGTTCAAATTGTAAAAAACACATAATTTATTTCCGCACGATTTTTTACCGCAAGTGTTTTAATACTCCCATAAGATTCAATGTGTTACAGAATTGCGAAAAAAAATCCGTGCGGTGAAATTTCCCAGAGCGGATTGGGCCTTAAGAGGCTTAGAAAGTCCCACCAAAATTATGTCAAAATCGGGGCAATTTTTTTTTCAGATACCACTCGTAAAAACAACAATCAAAAGAAAATAGGTTATTATTTTCAGTTAAAAATATCATTTTGCTCGTGTTTTCATCATAAAAGATACGTTAATAGTGGTTACATTTCTTGATGAAGATAAATTTGTTTTAGAAAAAGGAAATTTGATGGTCACGATGATAATTTTGACATGGAGAAAAAATATTAGTTTGAAATCACTTGCAGCTATATTCACATCACACAATATTGCTCGGATTGGTTGAAATCACACGGAATTGCCCGCGAAATACAAACTTTTAGTTGATGCTAAATTTTAGCTGATCTGATAGCGAATGGGGGTATAAACATCCTTTTTTACTATCGTGTTTGTTTCAAGGCATTAAAAAATTTGGTTTACGTTAATTTTTCTACAAAAAAATGGAAGAACTTCACCAATTGTAAGTAATAGGTATATTATAATGATTAACAAACGGTATGATTTGTTAGTGCACAACGTTCTAATATGTCTAGATTCTTGTGACCTTTATTCAGGACTAGATCTTACAGAAAAAATAACAACTAATGACTCTAATAATTCATGACAAATGTTCGATTTTTAAATGGAACAAACCACTACTGGCTTACGACCGTCTTCTACTGTCATTTCGAAGGCTGGCTTAGTGTGATCACTTTACGTTAACAACGTTCGCCATTAGGTGGTAATGTTTGTCTCCGAAACTCGTAATCATGAGAATTCTCAACATGTTCAACATGTCGAAAAATCTCACGTATGAAACAAGTAGAAATTTAATAATTAATGAAACATAGTGAAAAAAAGAGATATATTTTTTTTTGTATATGATTTGTAGTTTTAAATATTGCAACTGGCCGTATTTGTTTCGTGAGAAATCCAACTTCAAGGTTGAAGTGAGCCTGCTCAATCCCTATTTTAATTTAGGTGAGTCTACAGGCACGTCAGCCCGCCAAAGCCGCTCATGTGTTTACGTGTGTGGAATATGGAGTCACATTCTTACTTTTGCTTTATGCTATGTTAGAAAGGTTCATTTCATAAGGTATCTACTTACATACTTCTATTTCAAATCTGACTGCTAATTGAATTTACCCTGTTACATGTAATGGACCTGTCAATAAACGGTATGATGAATTTCGTGATATATTTAATGAATGTCATAAACCAAGAAGAAATTTTCGTTTTGATATGAAGAGTAAACATTGAATTATAGGTAGGTATGTATTAGAATTCGAAGCAGAGCTGAGGAATCTGGACAGGGTGTGGGAGGAGGTCATAAACATTGCGCAAGATTGAGCGCAATGGAGAGCTCCCTATGCCCCTAAAGTAAGGGGCGTAAAGGGAGTTTGGATTGCATTTGGATTAGCATCGGCATTCGGAACAAACTTATAAAAAAATTAAGTAATATTCTGGGAGATGTGGATTCATCGAAGAATGTTGCGTATAGAGAATTGTTGACAAACACTAAGATCCGTAAAATACCGTGGCCACATTCTCATAGACGATATTATGTATTCCCTTCTGCAGCTCAATGTGGAGGGCAAGATCGTGTGGATTGAAGACAGGTGTCATGGCAATGGCTCTACAATATAAATTCGCGGATTGGACTTTAAGCCGTTGGGAAACTGACTTATGAAGCTAGAGACAGGGATGCCTTTGAACTGTTCTTGCCTCTTTCCGTTCGGTTAGTTTAAATTATGACAAACGGGATGGCAAATAATAAACTTATTTTTTCTAGGGATTTTTTGATAAAAGGTATCAAAATAAAATTATAAAATAAAATATTATATTTGAAAATGCAAGGTTCTTTGGAATGGAAGAGGAGACCAGTAGCGATAAAATACCACAACGGAAGCCATCTACCAAAATGAATGGACGACTTTAAAAGGGTTCGCTGATGAAATTCTCCCAGAAACTATGGGAGGATTGGAGGAAGAGAGGGCAGACCATGTTATTGATGATAATAAATAGATTATTGCCACAACATTCAGTTGCGGGGGCAATTATTTTATAAACGCATACACTTCTGATATCTCTGAATGTTGATGGCCCTAAAATAATACGTAAGAATAGATCAATTTAGAACGATTATCAACACTGACCTTTTTACAGTCGTCGAAGGAAAGATTGAGGACGGCAACCAACTGAGAAGATCGTCATTCAACCAAAACCAAGCAAGCAACAAGCAGCTATTAGTCCAAGGGAAAGAATGGGACCCTTTATGGAAGGAGTGATAAAAAACAACCTATGAATGTGTTGCTTTTCAAATTCCCTTATCAAATCATATAAACCTCCTGTATTTGATCTCTTTTGTAATATGATTATTCTTGCGAGTCACATTTTAAATTTATCAGGCTAGGGACACTCTGTGATTTAATAATGTTCAACTTTCCACTTGAAGACTAGCGACAGTAGAGAAACGGGAAGTATCGTTACAAAGTAAAAAGCCTGCATTCCGAGTCGATGGAGGTTGTCAACCTGCAGCCCTACTGTCTGAGGGTAAGGACACGTAGAGAGCCGATTCCAACACGCGCCGACTAACCAGTTTTTTAGGATAAAAAAAATAAAACTACTGGCTTTAAAACACAATATAAAACTGAACGCACACTAATATTCAATACACGATCTACATGAAAAAAAAATATACTCAATACTCTTTCAGTGTTTAATAATTAGACACAAACCTATTATGTCAGATTATTCTTATTGTATAAAATATCGTACTGGACTACAAAGTTTGTGATAAACATGGATATGTTGTAACATATTAGGTTAGGTTACCCCTCAGTATTAATAGTACCGGAAAGCCGCATGCGGGTCTATGCTCCAATGGTTGTTACAACCCTGTTTAGATTAACTCGTCTTTTGTTCTATACCTACGATAATTTTTCAACCCGTTTGTTAACAAGAGAAGTCGAATTCTGTATAGAGAATTTAGAGTATTTCTTTAAGGTTATTATATTCTTGTCTTGATATTCTCAACAAGTTGATATAAGTTTTCCAAAACTCTTAATATAATATAAGTAGGTATGTTTTATCTTTTTAACAAAGCTATAGCTACATACTAAACCTCGCAGATTTTGTCCAAAGACTTTCATTTTTTCAAAATACCTACTATCTGAATTTACGGAATATATTTTTTGAATGAAGAATAAGTGATGTAAACCCAATTATTTTGAAACCCATTTACAAAAAAGTGACTATATTATAGAATATTTATTTTCATAAAATAATACGATTAATTTCAATGAAGAAATCAGATGTGGGATGTCAAAGTTAGGTAGAATTGTTGATTATTTATAATTTTTATTTCTGAAATGAGATGAAGAAGTTAAGCGTAAATGACAGTTATTTGGACAAACAAACTGATTGATTAAAAAACATTAATTTATAGTGATTTAAAATCGAAATGGTCTTCAAATTGTCAATAAATATGCAGCCATTGTAACTGAAATTCAGATATCTGGCATCAATAATACTAAACCTGTACTTGAATATGAATGGTTCTACTAATAAAATGATGAAGCATATGATACTCACGCTTCAGTACGTTCCTCCAGCAAACTGTCTTCCTTTGAGGTTGGCCTGCCAGGTACGTCTATTTCAAAAATATTTGTAATCGACTCACTCGTGCTATTACACTCTTCATATTGAGCTGCAAATAATAGGAACGGATGGACATTGTTAAGAAAATACCCATTGTATATCAAAGTACAGTAATCAATACATAACGCAGATCATTCAAAACTCTGCAAAAATCGCATTGCTTGACAGTTATATGAAAACGAGGGCATTTTTAGTGATAAAAAAAAACAAAATAAATAACAGATCATAAAGTAATGATACAAAATAAAAATAAAGGGACAAAAGATTAATAAACAGAAGAAAACGTTGCTGCTGATTAACGTTTTCAAGAGGTATACTAGACACACGCAATCAATAACTCTCGCGCGGTCAAGTTATAAATAAAGATTTACGTACAGATAAATGTCATCAGTGGTGATTCTGGTTGCAAGCAAATCACGAGCTTTGGTCGTAGCTTTTCCCATAAACTTTCTTCTGGCAAGAGTATTCGTGGCTTGAGTCTCTCGACTTGGATTATGCTTGTACTACCATTTAAGGGCGATATTGATTTTAATTCATCCTTATTCGGAGATACTTCCGCTTGAAGAGTAGATGATTTTGGAACAGCTAGCAAAGGAACTTCTTCTTTATGGTCATCTGTAGGTTTGACCACATCTGGTTGTGAGTTGTCTTCAACTATTTCATGTGTCCTATTGTCAACGGTGTTTTTGGGAATATCGGCATATTCGTGATTATTTTTGTTTATTACTGTTTCAACCTCGTTAACTCTCTGCTGTTCTGGACATTCAGTGAGATCTTTAATAATATCACTTGTTAGGAATATATCTTGGACTTCCTCCCTAGGTGCAGTATCATCAATATTCTTCTCTACGCAGGAGGCATTGATTTTCTTATAACTTCCGGTATTTACATCTGGAGAACCTTTCTCTTGTTCCATTTGAAGTCCCGAAGAAGCGCTCTGCCGCCTAGAACAATAAGTACAGAACGGTTAGCGAATATCGAGGCAAAAAAAAATTCAGGTATCTATAACTTTTACATCATTTTAAAATGACACCACCGGTAAACCTATTAGCAACTATTCTACACGATCAGACTTTTCTGAGATGCCATGACGCGGTGCCAGATCCAATACTGTCTTTAGTGGTAGTTCTGATTGTTCATATTTTATAGTCTCGAATAAGAACTTCGCCAGCCCGGAGCCCAGGGGGGGCAAATTGACCTATTCAATATTCATAGACTATTGTACAATACAGAGAATAAAAAATGTACAGTTGGCTCTATTTTTTAGTCTGTAGGGGGGGGGGGGGGGGGCAGCTGCCCCTTTGGCGACGCCCTTGGTCTCGAGTACGGTCTAAATCTACCTACCAATTTAATTCTAAAAAGATCCGATTCTAGAAAATTTCTAGAAGAGTTTCTATAGGAGGGCTATAATGACATAAACTCTTAGTCATTTTTCTATGACTATACTCTTTCCTACAGACTTGAGTGCTTTTTGTTTAAAAGTATTTATTTTTTACCCAGCGCGCTCAATTTATTCATTTTCATTCTATTCACTACCCTCAAATTTCATTACTTTTGAGATTGTTTGTTTAAATAATTATGTAAAGGTTCGTTCAATACTTTGTGGAGTTTGTCCGAGAGATTTTGCGTCATAGGATTGTGTTATGTCAAGGCAATTTTTTGAAAAGGTGACCGCTAAATGTTTGGGATTGATTGATTTCAGTTGTACGGGCTCCGGAACCTTTTGTAATAAATAAAATAATATTACAAAAAATATTATATAAAGTGTTTTCAGAAATTGAAAAAAACAATATAAAGTTTCAACAACAAGGCTACATAACCGTAGCCGGGACAATAATTTATTATTTCTTAAATCAAAGAAATAATTATTACACTTTTAAAGTTATTTAATTAGTCACCCAACGGATTATTATCGAGCGACATTGAATAATTATTATTCGATCAAATGGATTTTCATAACATTTGGTTTGGTAGACAGATAATATTATTAATAATGTTAATAGCACGTTCGTATGTCTGGTTAGAATGAAAGAAAGTTGTCGCCATTTACATAAATGATAATTGCTCAATTAAAATGTGGACAGGAAATCAATTTTCACTTTCGTTTCGCTCAACAATCAGAGATACACGACATAAGAAGACGGTAGGTACATGACCTTGAGAGCGAGGACCAGAAGCAGTCGTATTTATTTAGTTTACAACACCTTCCAAAGGTGTGAATTTCATAGGCTTGTCGTATATAAATAAAGTATCGTCTTGTACAGCAAAATATGTACAAAATATTCATCTTGCCAAGTGTTGAAATACACCGAACATATTTTTCTTTGAAAAATAAGTGAGAATACATAAACAACAATATTCACATAAATAACAATACCTAATCTTCTTATATTATAAAAAAATTATCAGATTTGCGTTTGTATCGTTAAAACTAGTATAAGAAATATATATAAGTACCAAGTACGTATAATCTCAGGGTTTTTAAATGGTTAGAAAACGTGGAAAAATTTAAATGAAACATAAAAAAATAACAGTATTGTTTTCTCATTCAAAGCATTCATACCTATTCATAATTGTTGAATCATATTTCGTTTTATGGAAAGGACCTTTTATTTATATGTGTTGTAATTTTTAGGATGTTTTTAGACGATTAAAATCATGTTTTAGGAGCGTATTAAGACCGCTACGAGAATAACCCTACTGTATTGACTGATGGTTGCCGTATTTATGTTTATTTTTTATGCAGCAGTTGTCTCACTTATATGTTGTGTATGTGAATGTCAGTGAATGAGGGTGTGAAGGTATTTGTGAATGTGAGAGTGTGTTATGTTTTATTTTTTGTACCAACTTATCTTATTATAAGACTATATTTTTAGAACCTTTTTTAGTTTGCCCTAGCACAGGCTTAGAGCCTATTTGGGCAACATTGTTAATCCTTTTTTTTTTCAAAATGTTTTGTAATAATTGAATTGAATAAATAAAAATAAAAAAAAAAAATAAAAACATTTAGGAATGCTTAGTAACAACGTTGCATTCAAGTTGCGAATAAAATTTTTAAATAAAAAGTTGGGTAAAGAGGCGGGACGAAGTCCGACGAGTCCGCTAGTGTGCAATATTTTTTACAACCCTCAATGTAGCAAAAGTAGGTATATCGGACGCTTTATTTATGATCTTTGTTTTCGAATTGCAGAATAACAGACTAAGGTTGAACACATAAAGGGTTTAAGCATTTATGGACGCTTGCGTCGTTTTTCCCGGAATCTTCTTTTATTGACTTTTTCATTTGACTATGATTTTTTTTTGGCTATGGTTTTGGTTTTATTATTTCAGTGCCGATAGCCATCTGACGCACAAAAAACTGATAGGAAAATCCTGGGGATCAGATGTTCATCCCTTACAGAGTGTTTAGTTCTGTATTGATGTGTTATGGTTATACCGCCAATTCTCGGTCGCCAGAGCCTCGTTTTTTATATAGCAGGCACCACAGGCAGGTTAGGAGGACATTTTGACAGGACTAGATCTTACAATATAAAACCAAATATTTTAGGTTATCATTAAATCCTATACTAATTATGATGAGTTATCTTATACTAATTTAAACCACTACGGGCTTACGACTGTCTTCTACAGCGCATTATGCCAGACAATAATCGATAAAAAAACTTTTGAGTGAAACAAGAATAAAAGGACAGTTAAATTGTAGTGTATGTTTTCCTAGGAATGACGTGCCATAATTATTACTATTTTTTTTTTTATAAAAATGAATCTGTGCTCACTCAAAGTGAACACAAATACACTCTTTGACTCTTTCACAGTAAGCTACTTAAAGCTTGTGTCATGAAAGACGAAGATGGTCGGCACCTGGGATCGAACCCACGACCTCCGGACGAAACAGTACGAAAACCTGCGTCGTAGCCGCTAGACTACCAACCACTTCAATTTATCGGCTGTAATTCAAAGAAAAATCTAAATTTCAATGATAAATACTAACTAATATTACGAAAGTTTTTGAATTTCTCATTTTTACTTAATTCATACATTTTATTTCAGTGGGAATCTTGTTGTGAATGAAAAAACACTTGTCTTATACTACACAAATTATTTATTTCAGAGACGCGTTTCGTCCTGTTAGAACATTTTCGATCTCCTTTCTTAATCTTGGAATCTTGTTTACTGCGGTATCCAAGCAGCGTTTATAGACACTAAACGTCAAAACTTCACTGTCTCTTTCCCACTTTCATTATTTTACTGTCGGCAGTGAAAGAGATAAACATAGATGCTTTGTAGTTGCCTCAAAGAATACTGCTACGGCCGCTTTTCTATTTTCAAAATAGGCATAAGGTCTAGGCTGTTGAATTAAATAAAAAAATGATAATAGAGTTATAATATAATGGGGAAATACTTGCACGTGTTGTATTTATGCAAAACAGTCTCTTGAGTAGGAACTGTGAATATTTATCCACATAAGACTTGTATGCCCGCGATGCCTCTTGAGGACTTGCTATCTCCACTTCACCTGAACAAGCTTCAAGATGTAATCCCACCTTGCACGTAGGTACCTTATACACACACCTAACATAATAAAGACCTGCATACAGAGGTACGCTCTTTGAGAGTAAAATAAAAAAAATATTTTCTACATACAATCCAATACACGTCTTGCTTTACATCTTCAAAAGATGATCTTTAAAAAATTTAGGTAGGTTCCAACATTTTTTTTTGGAGAGCTCTTGTTGCCTCCCTATAGTCCCTTTACCCGTGAGTGGGGATTAAAAGGGTATCCGATATATGTAGTTTGTATCTTATATTATACCTCAATTACAATTTCAAGGCTCTGCGATGTGTTAAATCTGTTCTCGTATTTCGTATCATTCAGGTCTCCTCAGTACCTCTGAATTATTAACTAAATACCTCTTATGTTATAATACTGCTAGACAATATTTATTTATTTATTTATTCACGGCTATGTGCCATTGAAATAATATACCTACTAGTGGTCCAACAGTGCTCGAAATTCGACCAAAACTAATTATTTAAATTATAAGTTTGAACATAATTAAAGTTCCTTGTCAAAGACTGGGCGAGCGCTATTTTACAATTAATTTTCTTTCAAAAACAATGACATGGACAAGCCAAATTTGAAATGTTGATCTGTACAAAGATTTGCTATTATAAGATATTAAAGACAAACAATAATTAATTATTAATATATTCTCAATTAGACCGCAGATAAACAAAAGAATATACATATGTATCTGTGTCAAATACATCAAAGTGTGTGTGAGTATCAAATACATTACATACGGTTTTTTATTGATTTAATATATTTTTTATACATAATTTTAAAAAATATTAGCATTCGCCACTCCTTCTCTGTATAAACTATACGTTTGCGTAATTTCATACTCCTCCGTCCGCGCGATTTTCGTAAAAAGGTGTATAAAGTTTTTGCTTCACGTAGAGTAAGTACCTTAGTTATAGACGATGGATATTTTGTAAAAAAAAAAAACAAATTTTAATCGAGTTGAAAAATTAACGTAAAATATTCATACGCGAAAACTCTCAGATGTACTTACTATGTTAACAATGGGTTCTTATTGTTGTACGATGTCTCGAGACTCGACAATTTATTTGATTTGTTTAATGTCTGCCCTATTGTATGTAAAACTAATAACTCTGTGAATGATTCTTTATCGCGTCGAGCATCAACGGGGCGATGGTTCATTATTCTATTATTTAATTATTGTTAAGTGACGCTGGGAGAAGCTTTGAAAAAATTCTCGTGCCAAGGCTTAGTTTGACCTATTGGGATCGTTGTAAGATGCAATAATTACTACCACGGTAATTCTTGAAAAATATAAAATCTAGGTAAGTACTTAGTACAATAGAAGATTGTTTTATGGTTAAAATTTCATATCTACTAAATCTATGGACTGCTAACGTGGACTGTCAAATGAACAACTCGTGTTATCAAAATGCTAGGATTTTTCCTCTCTGACGAAGAGGCAAAGAGTCATTGGAGAAGTACAAAAATGTACTAATTGATACTCGTTTGAAGCCTTTCAACCTAAATTCTGCTGTATTTTTGTAGGGAAAACGTTTTACCGTTACATTAATGATGTGCCTATCATTAAATTGTCATAATTGTTATTTTTCCTCTTCGTCATGTTGATAACACGGGGAACTCAGGCTAGCAATCCATAGAATATAATATCAATGAAGTTAAAAACGCATTTGATTGAATATTCGTAATAATCGGTTGAGGGTTAATCGGATCTTCTATATTATGCGGTGTTCAGACGAGGCGAATATCGCCAGGACACTAAAATATCGCCAGCCAATTGAACCGTGTGAACAGATTGTCGATAAATCTGAAGCGATAAAAATGGTTGAAAGCGATATCGTCTCAAGTTGAACGCCTTTCAACTTTTGTATCTGGTGGAACGATTCACGCATGCGCAGATATGTGTTACGTGTCTTCTACGGAGTCGGAATCTGCTTCAGCTTCTCTTCTTCTTTTAACCATGAATACTTGCCTCGGCTAGTGTTGGTAGAGCGGACTCCAGAATCTCTGGTCTTTGGAAGTTCGATCCAGGAGGAGATGATGATTTGTTTAATCAAAGATGTTGTTTGATAAATTAAGAAACACTTGTTTATTGCGTGTAACAGGAAATTGGAAAATATACAAAAGTTCAGAATTTTCACGTAATTCACAACAGTAATTGTATCAAATTTACAATCAATTAAAATGTTTGCTTATTCTTTTAAAACAACAATATTAATCACTTTTCGTATCTATGAATATAATTGGTTGGATTCTAAGGAAATCGCGGTAAGAAATGGTTTGAGTTTCTCCAACTATCAGGGAGTACTCTAAAATTTTATACGTCTGATTCCCACAAGGTGAGTTTTAAGAATGAATTTTGAAACAAAGGAAAAAAATACTTAACGGTCGTTTTACTTGGGTCAGCAGGCCCGTGATCATGTGACTATGGGTGAGAGAGATGGAAGATATCTGCCTCTCATATTCCCATACTCAGTAGCGAAAGTTTGACAACATAGGAATAGAATCTGCGTCGTAACTAATTATAAAAAAGGGGTGGAGAGAAAGTGAGTGAGTGAAATGCATAGGCATCCATCCCACTTACACCAGTGCAATTATATCCATATTTGGCAACATGACCTGTGGCCTACGTGCAAAATCGCACGATCAACAGAAACCAAATTATAAATAGATGCATACCTGTTAGTATAGGGGTAGGTATGTATAGCAATATTTGAAATTTATAAAGAATATTCCGTACTGAGACGGGTGAAGCTTCATAACAAAAAAATACATGCTACAAATCGATTTTTAGTTACCAAAAGAAAAAAAAGAAAAAAAAAAAAAAGAAGATTTTGAGTACATAAAAATCTCTTAAGGAGTAACTGATCCAATAAGGTAGGATCAAGGAATTTAGAATAATCCTTGAACATTTAACTTCAAGAGTTCCAAAGTTGTAAGGGGTATACCAAAGATAGATACCCTAGTTTAGTAATTAGGTATAACAAAAAAAAAATTTATATTTTCA
The DNA here is from genome assembly GCA_963576905.1 of Mystacides longicornis. NCBI lineage: Eukaryota > Metazoa > Arthropoda > Insecta > Trichoptera > Leptoceridae > Mystacides > Mystacides longicornis. Next base: position 13,397,681 of record OY756429.1, on the reverse strand, counting down.
TACATATAGATAAGGAATTTAAACATGGCATGAGAAGAAAATTTGATTGTGGAAGTATGGGACAACCCTCATGAAGAGTACAACCTAGATTGGTAAATTGTTTGTCACACTTTCTTACCTATTCATCCATCCCTAACGGCCTTCATTCATAACCTCTCACTCCTAGATTTATTCATCAATAATTACTATCACACGGTTAGACAAACAACACAAAAAAAAAAATTTATTAAATAATGGTTCCAAGCAGAGACTGCAATCCAATAATTCCACAAAAAAAATTATTATTTTTAATCAATACAATTAACAATCCAACTGTCAAGAAGTAGAAGGTGACAGAATATTAAACATAAACATAAAAAAGATATAAATAAAAAAAATATTTCGTACAATATTTCCTCTTCATCAAGGACATCTCTTAAGAATATCTGATAGTGCTCACTTAGATTATTATTAATATTGATTTTAAAATGCCCATAACATTTCTCAAAGTGAGAAATGTCCACTGATTTAGTTCACTGTTCACTGAGTAGTTTAAGAGCACTCCTAAGGTTAGCTTGTAGCTCAAAGGTTTGGAGAGAACTAATTTAAATGTTCTGGTGTTTGTACATAAAAAAATTATTATATCATTTACAATTGCATAAGAGTATCCTGCAAAGAAAGAAATTCACTTAAAAAAAAATATATGAGAGAAAGGTATCCGTTGCCCAAAGATTACGGATCGACAAGTAAGAAGAGATGTCAAACTTCATGCTAGCTATTGTCCTGTAATTAGGACACAATACTAAGTTTTGAGCGCCACCTAGTTTGGGAAAATACGGGGAATGAACTAGGAAAATTCCAATAATAAACCAAAACAGCAAAAAAAAATATTATCTTACTTCCTGACAAGAGAGAAAGATTTGAGTATGCCAAAGTTGTATAAGATTGATCCGAGCGTCCTCATTTCAATCGAATAGAAAAGTTAAGAATATACTTAAATAGAGAAAACGAGTTGCAACTCAAAAAAAAATTGTCTAAGATTATTAGAGAAGTATTAACTACAAATTGTCAGTAGACTAACGTTATGAGTCGACTAAAATATTAACTAATAATTAAGAAGATTTGTGGCCTTAATTAGGAACACAAAAAAAAAGTTTCATTGAAATTGATGTCTGCTCTACGCCAACAACGCGGTGACGAAAGATGCCATTTTTACATCAGATAGCGTGCTTATCATTGCACAGATTTACAAGCCTGGCATAACCAGAAATGTACCAAAAAAAAATTTTATTCAATACACATTATCATAAGGGTGCATTGCTCATTTACAGCTCTCAAAAAAAAAATAGGAAGGTTGAGAGTGTACCAAGTTTATGATTCGCACAAATTTTCTTAACGGGTGCGATTAGATCAAGGAGAAGTGAATTGAGCATTCCAAAAAAAAAAGGAAGTGAATAACTAATATTGACCCTGTGTGTAACAAAACAGTATAGAAGGTATTACTACGATTAGGGTAATATCATGAAGAAAAAAAAATAGTTCCATGTGGATAAATCGTGACTACAATTAACGTTCAAAAAAAAAAAAATTAACAATCGCAGAAGCGAAAGACAACAACACAGAATAGTATCCGCGCTCAATACCAAACCAGAAATTATATAGGACACCTAGAATTACACTGACCCAGTAAACAAAACGTATTCGACAAAAAAATTATTAGTGGGGAATTTATGAAAAGAGTCGATATTCTGACGCGCTTCTATGAAACTCGTTAGCCGCGATGCGGGGCGCAGGGAAGTTTTGTGGGCCGGGAGGTGGGTCTAGCGGTGCGCATGGAAGTTTTTACGGGGCGAGCGATGCAATTCGTAAACAACTGTGGAAGTTCACGTAATGTGTAATATGTCTGAACCACTCTCTCACAGGCTCAAAACATGCCATCTCGCTCACTCGCCGACTCTGGGCGGTGCTGTGTGTCGGGGACGCAACACGATTAGTGAGTGAAAAACCAGTTTAATGAAGGAGAGAACACACATTTTGTTAGTGATGTGAAGTTATAATATGAAAAGCGGAGCGGGATAACGTCACAACATTTATTTATTAAGATATTCTGGGAAGTATTTTTATTTACTACAGTCACACAAAAAAAGGAACTTAGGACGTAATTCTTCTACAAGTTATTTGAGATAATTATAATTATAAAAATTACTCGACAACCTAGAGGGATGTGGGTGGTATAGAAGATATGTTAATGGAATTCACATAATGGAAAGAAGTCTTTCATGACTTAGCCTACATCCTCGGACAAGGAACACGGTAATCTAATGAGAAGGCGTACCGAGTTCAAGTCGTTAGACGAAAAAAAAAATTAATTAATAAAAAAATGAAGTTACACTTAGTGCAACAAAAAAAATAAATAATAAAAATGGAGATCATGCTTCTTACCGGGTAAAACAGTATTTAAACGTGGGTTGTCCCAATATGATAGCCTGAAGCAAGAAGTAAGCTATCATACTGGACCACAAGGAAGAGAGATGCCAAGTAGGATCGTATACTTGGAATTCTCGCCCTGCTCCTCCCAAATGAATAGCCAACAGAAGGTTGGGTTCCAGGAGGCACACTTAGGATCTCTGAATATACTTCGATTAGAATTTTTTTTGTTAAACAAAATTCACATGTATTGGGGTGAGCCCAATTTGACTTATGATTCTGACTGTACGAGACTAGTCAGGGTGTTAAAAGATAATAAACGTATGGGAACGGGTCCTCAGGAGCCCTTTAACCATAAATCAAGATATGATAAAACCTAAACTACAACTTTATTATATCCTTCGTATGGAACCTACCGATGGATCCACTATCACAATCCTTTAGTTCAAAAATTGTTCTTGATATTTTACGTACAACCTGAGACTTAATGAAGCGAGGAGCTAATTTTTTTGAAAAATATTGCGAAGCATTTGAGAGATAATGAGATCTTCTCCATACCAGCTGACCAATTGACAAGGATATGTCTTTACGACGCAAATTATAACGGTCCTTATTTTTATTAAAAGCTTGTACTAACGTTTGTGAGACTTTATTATATAGATTTTCTAAGGTGGAAATGTCATTCAATCTTTGTTTTAAGGGATCAAATGTTTCAGACGGGGAATCATGATTTATCTGTAGTGGCTTATAAAAAGAGGCGTGGGGAATGTACTCTCTACCGAACATCAAAAAATGTGGAGAATATCCGGTAGCAATGTTAGTCATAGAATTTAAACAAGAACAGATTTTTGGAAGATGTTTACACCAATTGCGTTGGTCCTCCTCTACTAATATTGCCAACAAGGTTACTAGAGACTGATTATATCTTTCAGAGACATTATGTTGGGGATGAAAATATGCGTTATATCTAAGATCATTTATTCCGTGGGAATGTAAGAATTCCTTAAACTGTCGAGAAACAAACTGTTTTCCGTTGTCTAAAACAATCTGTCGAGGGATTCCAAAGACTTTAAAGATTCTTTCTTCTAAGATTTGAATTATACTACTGGTATTTGCGGCTCGGAGAGGAAATGCCCAAGTTATTTTACTAAAATTACAAACTACAGTGAAAATGTAACGGTTTCGCTTATGACTCAGCGGTAAGGGACCTATGAAATCCATAGATATACTTTCCATGGGACGTTCAATTTTTTTAGGGTATTTCATAAGACCATGGGGCATTTGGTTATTATACTTGTAGGCCTTGCATATTTCACACTCATTCACAACCTGTCTAACAAGAGGTAATAATCGTTTACAGAAGTATGTACGGGAAATAAATTCGTAGGTTTTTTCCATTCCAGAATGACAGTTTCCCTTATGGTAGTCCAATATGAGACTTTCTATCTTACACGCAGGGACAACCAATTTCCAAAGGTGAGTGGGAGAGTTAGACAAGGAATCTTTTTTATACCTAGAATAACGATACAAGTGTCCATCATTTATCATAAAATTAGTGAACGATTGGGGTTTTTGAAGATAAGAATTGTACACCTTTTTATACCAGGGGTCTATAATATTTTCAAACGGTTCTGGAACAGATAGACTAGAAACAGGAATACGGCTCAATCCGTCGGCAAGGTTATTTTCGCAGCCACGCTTAAATACAAAAGTGAAATCAAACTGTGAAAGTCGGCAAGCCCATCTGGCTAACCTACCAGAAGGTGAAGAAATTGAGTTTAGGTATTTTAAACATCCGTGATCACTGACTACTGTAAAGTGTACTCCGTCTAGATAGCTTTTAAAGTGTTGTATAGAATCTACTATGGCGAGAAGTTCTCTCTCCGTGGTACTATAATTTCGTTCTGGACCGGACAATTTACGTGAATGATAAGCAATTATATATTCTACTCCATTAGAGTCTTTCTGGGACAAGAAGCTGCCCAAGGAAACTCCACTTGCATCACACGTCAATGTATACGGAAGGGAATAGTCTGGTGGTTTAAGGATTGGAGCGGAAATCATTGCTTGTTTCAAGGCTTGGAAGGCAAGTTCAGCTTCATTTGACCATTCGAATTTTTTACCGTTAAATTTATTACTCGTGAGGCGAGTCAAGGGAGAAGCAATCTTAGAAAAGTCCTTAATGAAACGCCTGTAATAAGACATTAATCCCAAAAATGAGCGGATTTCCTTACTGGTGGATGGTCTAGGATAATCTTTCATAGCACTAATCTTATCTGGGTCCGTATGAATTCCCTCCCTGTCAATAATATGACCGAGGTACTTAAGCGATGATTTACAAAACACGGATTTACTGAGCCTAATTGTCAAGTTGGCTTCTTTCAAGCGCTGGAGAACAATTCGTAAGGTGGAAATATGGGAATCAAAATCTGAACTACAAATCAAAACATCATCAAGGAAACTGAATACTCTTTGTCCCAAATCGGAGAAAAGCTTATCCATAATTCTCTGCATTTCGGCGGGCACGTTTTTCAGGCCGAACGGGCAGGTAACAAACTGATACATCCCTTTGGATTCTACATAGAAGGCTGTCTTAGGTCTGCTTTCTGGACTCAAAGGAATTTGCCAGAAGCCGTAGCTCAAGTCTAAGGTGGTTAAGAACTTGGTGTCTCTCAGATTATCCAACATATGGTTGATATTAGGGAGTCTATAAGAGTCTGAGACTGTGACCTCATTCAATCTTCTAGGATCGAGAACGAATCTAGCTGTGCCATCGGATTTTGGTACACAGAAGCAGGAATTTAACCAAGGGGAACGTGAAGGTTCTATTATTTTTAAAGCTATCATTTTATCTACCTCTTGACACATCTGAACTCGTCGTACATGGGAAGCTGGATATAATTTCTGTTTAACGGGCAAACTATCACCTGTATTAATGACATGAGAAACTACATTTGTCCTACCCAAACCCATCTTCTCAAAAGAAATATTCTCGAATTCATTTTTCAGGTCATCCAAAATTTTCCTCTGCGACACTGTCAAATCGTTTATGGAGTTAAGACATTTTGGAGCTGATTCTACATTAGACGACTGTTGATCAGATATGGATGCTACCGTAACATGAGTTTTGGTGGGGAACAACCGAGGAATTATTCCTGACTTTTCCAGAAAGGGTGACCCTAAAATGAATTGGTCAGGAATGGAAGGAACAATAACAAATTTAACCTGCTGAATTTTATTGTTGTAACATAATGGCAAAACTATGGTACCTATAGATCTTATGGAATTATTGTCAACCCCACGAATATTTTGCTGACAATATTCAGGACGGAACCCTATTTCGATAAAAGACCGATACAACTGACCCCCCAGGACATTACAAGCTGATCCGGTATCAAGCAAGGCTCGGAGTTGTATTTGAGAGATAGAAAATAGCAAATAAGGGCGTCGATCTCTCTCGTTTATTACGGAAACTTTATTGACCTGCAATGTTGAAAAGAACAATTTAACACTCTGAATCCACGACAATCTTTCGCGAGCTGAGGTCTCTGGGCTCGGGAAAATTGCAGGATTCATTGTTCGTTTTTTGAATTTCTAAGTGGGGGAGGCGGTTTACTCACGTCAGGTAAGCGTTGGCGTGGCACAGGATTGAAGGGTTTCCTAAACTGAAATGAATGAACATTATTGGCACTGGGTCCTGACTTAGAGTAACAGTTTCGAGCAATGTGACCTATACGTCCGCAGTGAAAACATTTAATCATAGGAGCAGAAGGCTGTTGAGAAGAAATTGATTGAACAGGGTTTTTCCTTACTATCTTAACTTTAGAGGGAGAGCGGGTTGGAACTGTAACCGAAACACACTCCAACTCCGTGCAAACTTCATCTAGCTCAGCAATTGAGTTCGGTCGCCTGGACACTAATACACTGGCGTATCTGCTATCTAATCCTTTTCTGATGGCCTTTAGGATATCTGACATACGCAATGGAGACTGTAAGGACTGATTCAAAAGGGTTATACGTGAAATGTAATCACTAGCACTCTCCAAAGGTTGCTGTGATGCAGTTAAGATTTCCAATCGTCTGTTGCCTTCAGCATCAGGCAAATCGAAGCGCTTGATAAACGATTGTTTAAGCTGTGTCCAAGTTTTAACACTGTTATAAAATGTCCGGTAGAAGGTGAGTGCTTTTCCCTCCAAAAATTCGGGCAAGGCGGGGCCTAGGTTTTCCAGTGGAAAATTTCGAGCTCGGGAGATTTCCTCCAATCTCAAAAAGAAATCCCTAACATCCTCGACACCGGAATAATGTTGAACTGGCCATGAACTAAAATTTACTGAATGTATGATGTGTGATTGGCTAACTGTAGGATTGGGTCTATCTAAATTTCTGCGAACCGGTGTAATAATTAAATCGTTGGAAACATTAGTATTTATCATTGTCACGGCTTGAGTGGGCGGAGAAGAAGGTACAAAACTATCACGAGGTGGATTAATCTCCGAGAGGCTATCAGGGCGTTGGATACCTAACAATCCCGAAGGGTGATTGTCACGCTGACCTACATCAGACAATAAGTTAGAATTGAAAAGTCTGCATTGCCTTCGCAGAGATTCAATACCTACATCAGGCTGGATTCCTCTATTCAACAGTGCTTTAGAGAGAGTCTTGCATGTCGCCCTCTCCACACGCGGAATAACTTGATCGACCAGGGATGACATTATTAAGAAATAAAACTAGCGGAGTGTGACTATCTCAAACTTTGACCACCGTCGGGAGTATTCGATCACAAGAAAGTCAAAAAAAAATTATTAAAATTATCGAAGATTTATCTCAACCTCACTCACTTATCCAACATTCAAGGGAGGAAGACCCTTTCTCAAGGAAAGTTATTGAATTATTGTGGCAGAACAGAGTACCCAAATGCAAAAATAAAATTTTTTAAGAAAAATTGCAACAAAACACAAAAAAAACTTTTCTAGTTGCCGTCGGCTGAATTTATCTGTAGGTATTGCAAAACTTTACGGCTCTTGGCCCACAACAAAATTTTAGCAATTTCAGAATTTAAATTGAGATAATAGAACTTGCTAATACTCAAGAGAGAAGAAAAGGAAAAAAAAAAAAGGCAACTTAATACACCATTATCAAAAAAAAAAAACTTTAAACACCAGAACACTGTGTTATTGCATTATTTAGTGATTTTCAAAAGAATTGGATTATTAATTACGTTTCGCTCACCAATTTCCTGTCCGGCATCTATGTGAGTCAAGGGAGGCGCAGACAAGGTTCCTCTGGATGTCTTCGAATCTTGACGCTGCTCGCATTGCCATCAGCTCGTTCTGGATTTGATGCTCACACGTTGGATAGCGCCATAATTGTTACGTGTCTTCTACGGAGTCGGAATCTGCTTCAGCTTCTCTTCTTCTTTTAACCATGAATACTTGCCTCGGCTAGTGTTGGTAGAGCGGACTCCAGAATCTCTGGTCTTTGGAAGTTCGATCCAGGAGGAGATGATGATTTGTTTAATCAAAGATGTTGTTTGATAAATTAAGAAACACTTGTTTATTGCGTGTAACAGGAAATTGGAAAATATACAAAAGTTCAGAATTTTCACGTAATTCACAACAGTAATTGTATCAAATTTACAATCAATTAAAATGTTTGCTTATTCTTTTAAAACAACAATATTAATCACTTTTCGTATCTATGAATATAATTGGTTGGATTCTAAGGAAATCGCGGTAAGAAATGGTTTGAGTTTCTCCAACTATCAGGGAGTACTCTAAAATTTTATACGTCTGATTCCCACAAGGTGAGTTTTAAGAATGAATTTTGAAACAAAGGAAAAAAATACTTAACGGTCGTTTTACTTGGGTCAGCAGGCCCGTGATCATGTGACTATGGGTGAGAGAGATGGAAGATATCTGCCTCTCATATTCCCATACTCAGTAGCGAAAGTTTGACAACATAGGAATAGAATCTGCGTCGTAACTAATTATAAAAAAGGGGTGGAGAGAAAGTGAGTGAGTGAAATGCATAGGCATCCATCCCACTTACACCAGTGCAATTATATCCATATTTGGCAACATGACCTGTGGCCTACGTGCAAAATCGCACGATCAACAGAAACCAAATTATAAATAGATGCATACCTGTTAGTATAGGGGTAGGTATGTATAGCAATATTTGAAATTTATAAAGAATATTCCGTACTGAGACGGGTGAAGCTTCATAACAAAAAAATACATGCTACATATGCGCGGCGTCCGTATGTTCTGTTTCTTGACAGTTGACAGCACTGCTCTAAATTTATTTCTCCTTAGAATCCAATTCCGCACCCAATATCTGCGTTTTTTTTTATTTTTCCTCAATTAGGAGTCTTTTTATATCGTCTAAAACAATATTTTCAACTAACTCCTATTACTCCGCGACTTCTACCTCGACGTCCGCCATTTTTAAAACAATCAGCGCACCTGACAGATTGAATGTATGTCGGTGGACTCGTGTGAACACATCAGGCGATCTATGGGCGACCGAGCGATATTTTTTTTATGCAAGCGAAATCGTCTGGCCTTACATCGCCCCGTCTGAACACCGCATTTTAGAGAATTTTATATAAAGGCTCTCCATGACACTGCGCATAACATTCTGAGATGCCATAGATGTTGCTATTAGTCTAATGGAAGGAAAAGTCTAGCGAAGTTTTAAATGGTAAGAAAGTATGGAATAATTGCGAGGAAAATATAAAATATAAACTGTGAAATGGTGTCTTAACAAAGTGAACCATCTTTTTGAGTATCTGGACATGAAGTGGTTAGGATTTAAGATGTAAGTGATCTGAAATTCACGAGATCATTTAAGTCTACAATTTATTTAAGAAATTAAAGCTGCTAAGGAATGTGGAGTGGATGTTAGCGTAGTGACAAGAGCTGTTCCGAGTACAGGAAAAAAATACTCGAGTACTGAGTACAAGTACTGCACACAAATATACTCGGAGTACAAGTACAAGTACTCAGATCGAAGTACTCGAGTACAAAATACCGAGTACAAGTACCGAGTACATTAGTGATTAATTAAACGCAAATCTTTTATAAACCTCTAACAACTTTGCGCTTGTTTCAAAACATAATGTAATCGCGAGCAATTGAATCGATCATTACAACAAACTGCATGAAATACATTTTTTACAAAAAAGTGTATAACTATAATATTATTACATTAAAAAAAATGGGTAAAATAACGCCTCCACGTGGTGCACCCCCGGGCAACGTTATAACGGCAAAATTCTATCAATAAGGAAGAGAAAAAGCAGATAAGTCAAAGAGGATTGAATTAAAAACAAGAAAATAGAACATGGTATGGTAAATGATACAAATCACAAAAACAGCTCTCCTCTGGGCAATAAGACAAGAGACATTGGGCAATAAGACAAGAGAACTACATACTTATTTCTTCTATCTTCTATTTTGGAAAAAATAGAAGATAGAAGAAATAAGTATGTAGTTCTAAGACCGAATATCTGACAAAACAGCTATGTATTGATGTTATACTGCTACAGGAAACCCACACAGCAAACTTAAACCAACTCACCACCAGAGGTACCTACGGTTCCCGGTTTCAACCTGGCTGGCTGGCGCTGTCCACGGTGTGGCCACCAACATACGTGACGGCCTGATTTGTATTTGGAAAACATTGTTTTAAATCAGGTAATGTGTCCTTGGTCACCAGTCACCATCAAAATAGGACACAAAAGTCGTCAACGTTTACAAACCTGATAGACTCCAGTGGCCACCCACAGTCATTCCTTCAGCCCTCCCACATCCATCTGTCATAATGCGAGACTTTAATAATGGGAGCAATCACACCAACTGGGGATTTAGAACCACAGACAATAATGGTGAGGACCTCACGGAATATATGGAGACTGAGAATCTTCACCTCGTTTATGATGCCAAAGACAGAGGCACCTTTTATCAGCTAGATGGAACGGCTACACCCAGGACTTGTGCTTGTCCTCGAAGGTCTCGCGATGGAACTTCCAAAATGACAAATGGGACATCTTCGCCGCCCATTTCGATGAGACATTGATTCTCGTACCTACCACTGCCTACTAACTACCATAAATTTATAACATCAGTTTCAGAGGCCGCCAAACAGTCTATACCATGAGGAGAAGAATCTCTACAACAGTTAATCCGTAAGGCATGATCCCTACTCCGTAAAATGTGGCAAATTAAACCACCGGACCCCACAGCAAAGATTTCAGCGAACCTTGTTGCAAACAAAATAGTAGACAACGGCAGAGCGCCCGGAGACAAAACATTCCAACCTAAGGTTAAGGAACAGCTCCACACAGCACAAAGGACTGTCCAAACCGATCTACCCTGGTTGCTCCGTTCACTGAAACAGAGGTGACTTCAGCCGTTTAAACGTTAAAAAGCCGGAAAGGCTGCTGGGTCTGATGGCATGTTGCCTGGATTATGCGGTGTTCACACGAGGCGATACAAGTCCACCGGCATACATTCAATCTGTCAGGTGCGCTGATAGTTTTAAAAATGGCGGACGTCTAGGTAGAAGTCACGCAGTAATTGGGGTTAGTTGATAATATTGTTTTAGACGATATAAAGAGACTCCTAATTGAGGAAAAATAAAAACAACGCAGATATTAGATGCGGAATTGGATTCTAAGGAGAAATAAATTTAGAGCAGTGTTGTCAACTGTCAAGAAACAGAACATACGGACGCCGCGCATATCTGCGCATGCGTGCATCGTTCCACCAGATACGAAAGTTGAAGGGCGTTCAACTTGAGGCGATATCGCTTTCAACCATTTTTATCGCTTCAGATTTATCGACAATCTGTTCACACGGTTCAATTGGCTGGCGATATTTTAGTGTCCCGGCGATATTCGCCTCGTCTGATCACCGCATTACGGGCCTTATTTATTATTATTATTTTGTATTTGGTTCAACGGCCAACCGGCCTTTTACAATTTATATTTTAATGTGAAAGAATTTAAAACATCTAAAGTGCTGGTCTTGTAAAAGCCTGAAAAATTTCCGCAAGACCGTCTGCTACAAGTTGCATGAACATCTCATTCTCAACGTCTTCTTTTTGTTGTGTCTAAATACTACAAATTATGGGATTTAGCAGTATCAAAGTTCTGAATTTTTTGTTTTATTTTTTTTTTATATATATATTTTTACTATTCTATTCAACAGATTAGAGCCCATCATAAATCACAATTTTTTCATATAAATAATATACCTACTTCAGTTTTTACGTAAAGGAGCAATAGCAGAGCAGGATTTCAGACTATACTCTATAAAATGACGATTCCGTCTTTTTTTTCAAAGACTTATTTAGTTTTTGAAATAACCAATTCAATCATAATACACGGGTTTTAAAAACAACAATTTCGTCACCAACACTCTCGAATTAAAAACGAGAACCATACATTCACACTTTACCACTACTAATAACCACGACACCTAACAAGTCTCTACTTGCAATATAAATTCAAATTACGTATCATAGTAGGTTTAACGTATTCCAATAACTCCAAAGATGTACTCGAGAACTTGAAATGTACTCGAGTACCTTTAATGTACTCGAGTACATTTTAGGCTCAAAAACGTACCGAATACAAGTACAAGTACAGGTTTTAGAAATGTACTCGTGGACTGAGTACTGAGTACACCAAAAGTACTCAGAGTACAATCTACGAGTACTTGTACTCGAGTACCGCCCAGCTCTGGTAGTGACTAGAATGAATATGAATAAATTAAGGGGGTTTGGGCATGTAGAGAGAATGAAAGAGGAGAGAATGTCTAAAAGGATATATAAATCTGAAAGAATGGGTGCACGCAGACGAGGCCAACCTCGAATGACATATGGTCCTACCATATCGGTTCAGTCTTAGAGGGGGGCCAAAAGTCAGGAGCAAAAGGAATAGAAGAGCATGTATGCGGAATGTTTTGCGTTTGGAAAAAGCAAAAAGAGGTTTGTTTGGATAGGAAAGAATGGAAGCCCGTACTCTCTGCCTACCCCCTTCGGGAAACGGCGTGATGGGTAAAAAAAAAAGATAATACCTACCTATATTTTATGTTATTATGACTGCATTAAAGGGAAATAAAAATACATGACATTACAAGACAAACAAAATGTCATATTCAGCAGAAGCATTGTGGACGTGCATGATAGGTATGTAATTATTAAAAACAGAGTTCTGCATAACATAGTGTTGTACAAGGCGTGTCTGAACAGTACTGTACAACTACGTGATGTTATGTGACATCCGGATAATGATTAGAGCATTCTGAAAGCAACTCAGTACGAGTATTGCCGGGTTTAAGTCATAATAATAGTGACCACTGCTGGAAATGATTTCTGGTGTGTATAAACCGCAAAATTTGTCCACTGAATTCCCCGATTGTTAAATACTAACAACAAAGTATGTCGGATGATAGGCTAAGAAAAGGCTCATTAAAGTTTGATTGCCCTATAAATCAGTTATATCGGCCCATAAATAAAGGTTCCCAATTACGGACAATTTGTAATTTCTTCCCTTGCCAACACTTTAAAAATAGACAAAATATTAGGTACTCTAGTTTGTCAAAGAAACCATCGACTTACCGATGAAAATTATAAATTGGTGTAGGTAATAATAATTAATTATTCAAACCTACTCGGTGCTTACTGTTGATGCTGTCAATCTAACATTGTTTTTTTGTTTTATTACCTACTACAATAATCTTGATATTGTATTGTTTCATTTGCATTTTACATATATTGCAATTTTCATATTTTCATAAAAGGTGTAAACCTGTTGTGCTGAATGCTGATATTTTCAACAAGTAGGTAAACTAATATGTAAATAAATTAAAACGAAAAATATTTGATGTACCTAGTCGGATTGATTTGGTCGTGGGGTTTGAATGTTTCAACGCAAAATATGTACCGAATAACTGACGAACTTGAGCAATTATTATTTTGTTATTTCGACTAAGAGGTAATTTTGACAATCAAACAACACAATTCATATTTGTATGCTGGATAAGCCTTTGTATTATAATTTCAAATCAAATTCTGTTTATATGTCCACTGTTTTCTCCTTATACAAATAAACTTCTTGCGCTTCGTCCACTTACATACACGAACATTCTCATACACCTCTCATATTTCTCTTGCTTCTGACCTGCCTTCCTTGAGGACGGAATCCTTATTTCGAATCACGCCATTCTCCGTAGACCATGCCTTCTTACTAAATTACTTTTGTTCTTCGCTCCTTAACTTCTATAGCACATTTCTTCCTTATGTGAATAGTTATATTCATTATTTTCCATGTCCCAAAAAGCCTTTCAACCTTAGAGTAAGAGAATACTATGGAGGGAGCGATAGGTATATTTCCTATTGTTCTCGCATGAAGCCGATTTTTAGACCTGCACGAACTTCACTCTTGTACTTTTTATGGCAGTCTGTGGAGCGATATTTGAATAGTGCGTTGTGTCAAAGTGACTTGTTCATGATAAAAGCTGTTTTTTTTCTCCAAAACATAAATTTATTTGCATTATTTTATGAATTAATATTCAAAATTAAACATCATGTGGAAATGTAGTGTTTTTGGGTGAACAAACGGCGATAAAGATAAAAAAATGGGTATTTCCATGCAAGGGTGAGTATCGAAGTTTATTTGTAATATATTATCATATATAACAACTTTTCTCTAATATTTCATAAACCTGATATATAAAGATGTATTCTTTTATTGTTATACGTCATTTATTATTGAAAAATTGAATTAAAAATAGTATTTTACTTAAAATAATGATTTGTTGTGTGTATGACATTTTATGTGTAGTGACGCCAAAACGGCTCATCGATGTTATAATCGAATAATTATTTTTGATAATTTTTTGACCTGTAAAGCTTTACTTATCGATATTGAATTACATTTGTATATTTAAAATAAAATATGTATATTATATTTATCTTTCTGTGAAAAAATAGTAATTTCGTACGACATAATGAGCTATTTGTTAGCTTGATTCTGTGTAAACATTTTAGTATATCATGACAGAAAACAATATTGAATGAGAATTTAAATGATACACTTGTCTTATTTTCTAACTGTTTGTATGTTTTAAGATTTTCCAAAGATGATGGATGATGGGCAAAGGCAATGGATTGCAGCAGTAAAAAGGGAACATTGGACACCTAAACATACTTCATGTATATCGTCGGGTCCGTACACTTCCATCCATCAAATATCCACCCTAGTCCTAGTGAATATATTATACAAAAATTGGAATTGTAACAATAAAATGATTTTTCTTGTAACATTAATTATCAAAGGAATATAAACATTTCCATAAAATGACATCTTTTTTTTATTTTTCATAACCTTATAATTAATGACAACCATTACGCATTTCAGTTTTCTAAACTAAGTACATAATATGTGTATGATGAAAAATTCCGCCACGTTTCGACAAGCACTCATCATCTTCATTACTGCCTTGGTGTGAAGCCTGCTTTCACTTGAGCTTGTCAAAGCATCGTGAGATTTTTGATAACACACACACACACACACGCTGTGAAGTAATTCTTAACAAAATTAACATCATATCATAACCTACGTGAAAACAAAAAAAAATTACTTATGCACTTTATTTCAAAAACAATTTATGGTATAAGCGATCTCATACGATGGTTTTTAATGGGCTATGAAATTCGATGTAATTGTGTCATACATTGATCATCGATGACATCTGTAGCATTGGCATCCATATGGAGCCAACTTCACTTTATCACTTTTTATGGCCCTGCCGCCATTTTTAGGCTTCATTTTTTCGCAATTGTGCTCCCTCCATAGTATTCTCTTACTCTAAGCTTTCAACATTATAAAAACTTATATCTGGATTACAAATTGTTACGAAAAATGTTGCACACACGTCCTGGCCATTCATTGTGACATGTTTTGACGAAATTACATTTTTTAAGATACTGTAAATTATTTCGAGAAATTTTGGACTGAAATTGGTTAAGTATTATGAAGTTTGCTATAAGCAATTATTATGAATAGAGAAACATATTTGTCATGACGGATCAACAAAAAACAGTCAGCAAAAGATCGGAAGAGAATTGTGTGGCCTCAGGCAAGGTAGTATGATGACGTAAGAAAGGCTGCTGTGGGCGGATGGATGCGGTTGGCGCAAAAAAGGGAGATGGGGAGAGACCTTTGTTCAAAAATGAGGACGAGGGCTGAAGAAATAAGAAAGAATAAAAAAAACAGTCAAAGGATTTAACATTTTATATCAGAATGGCACAGAACGCTGTACGACTGATCGACTAACGCCACCTACCCAAAGGCAACAGATACACACATCTTTTTAAAGGTGCATGAGTTCTGTTGTTAGAAGCGGGCGGGTACACATACATATCTACATAAACATACTTCATACAAGTACCGCGTCAGATCTGTTGTCAATTTTTGTGTATTTTTAGGTACCTACAGCCATTTGTGTCTGGCTAACCACCCTGATAACGAGAGAATATTACGACAAAGTATGATATAAAATTAGACAAGAATATATTTAGATACCTACAACCATCATTTACGCCTCGTATAAAAAATCAATGTTAAAACGGGCGACGAAATCCGTCACATGGTGACAGGTAACTCCTAGTCATTAATAAGATAATCAAGTTCACACACCGATGAATATTGCAGGCTTTGACAAATTTAACTCAAACAAGGTCCAAGAAGAGATGGAAGTTTTCGGAAAAAAAACCAGCCTTATTAATAAGTAAGTAGGTAGGTACTTACCTACTTGTTTGACAGTACCCGAAATATTAATTCATAATAAATAATTTATTTGTGATGATGGTAAATTAATTTTGTTTTGTATGGAACATTATGACAATATACATCTACTCGTGTTATATGTATATAGGTAAGTATACAAAACAAAAATCGGTATGAATCATTACTTTCACATTTAAAATCCAAAATTCTTGTGGAATGTTTTACAGCCGGTTTAAAAAAAAGCGGCTAAAGAACACTCTTTAGGTAAAGGAACATTTAAAATTAAAAATTTCCTATAAGTTGACGCGTTTCATAAAAAATTTCCCGCTTAGGTACTTAAGCTAAAGTTTGAAATGTCAAAAAAATATTTATGAGTGGAAGGCTAAAAAAAAATAATTAAAAATATTCGAAACTTGGTAGCAGTTTGTATTGTAACCACGGAAATCATAGGTTTACTAATATTTTCGTAAACCTATGATTTCCATAGATTTCTGTTGATCTGTCAATTTCATTTCTCAATAGAGCATCAAAGTGCCGTTTTTTGTGTTAATTTATTATTATGGTTTATGAATTGGTAAACGAAATCTGTAAACAATAATATTCTTCCCGTTTTTCTATGTTTTCCGCCCTATTCTCGACAGAGAAAGCGCCACGAAATTTCTCCTTCCTTGTTATTTGCATATCGTTTCCATATTTGGTTATTTTCATCTCTCACCTACTGAATACACATAAAAATTAAGGCGACATGCTTTTAGTGAAATATGGGAAGACTAAAGGCCATTAGTACAAACGTCAGACAAAATATCCGTACGTTTTTTATTGTTCCAAAGGGTAACTATGGATTTGGACAGCAATATGGAGTAAAATCTCCAAAATATCGGTCAAAATTATTTTATAATATTATGTTTTCGCATTTTTCCTATTTTTCTCCGGTTTTTCTCCTTAGTGCGCTGGCGGCAATTATTATTTGTCAATAATAGCTTGGCTAGTTATTGTTATTTTATTGGGGCATTTGACGAGTCTCAGTACCTACCTAAATTAAGGTCAATAGACGATAAATAATGAAATAAAAAATAAATACTCCATATAGGTAACTATGTAGAAGAAGAAATTACTCGATAAGTTAAGCTCGTTACGAAAACAAAGAACTGTCAAACAAACTTGATAACGGTCGGAAAATCAAAGCAAAGGTATCGAAGTTTATCATCTCTTGAATTTGAGCGCAAAAATAGCTCATATTATGTTTCTCGTTGGGTCAAAAGTTGAGCAGTTTTGATAGATGTGTCGCGTAATAACACGCGACATGTAGATACACAATAATTTTACATCGGAAATATTAATAATCTGTAATGATAAACTTTCACCAATTTCTCTGCACACTGTTTGTTTGTATAACTATTAGGTAGATATTGTATCGTAATATTGTTACATTGGCAGGCAGAGCGCGCACCTAGCCATTCAACTCTGACGTAGGTACTCCAATAACTAGTATACCTGGTTTGTGACAGGTTGTTTCACCGACCACGTGAATACACTACTTACTACTTGTCGCTATTAAGATGATTTCCTTCCTATCGCTTTATTACAACTAAATTACCTACTAGGTACTTATAACAATCAGTTCACATTTAATACTAATCTATATATATATATTTCAAATTAGTAATTTATACAAAAATACGTTAAAAATATTTTTGAATGTTATTTCTAATATTTTTATATATCTACCACGTTTTTTATTTTCTTGTAAATCAACTTGACTTTTCTTTACTATGATTAATTAGCAAACGTGTTTTATTCATCAACAGCATATAATTAAATTGACGCAATTCAACCTGGTGCTTTAGGAAACCATAAGATATTATTTGAAATGCGAAAAACTCAATCTTCAGCCATTAATAAAAATCATTATTGTTTTTGGATGGGGACTTTATGAATACCTATTAGAAAAATACTTTCTATGATAGTGAAATTCGTCAGTTTAATAACCAATACCTACGTACTTTCACCAGACTATAAAAACACAAAATGTAACATATCTTAAAAAAAAATAAAAATTAAGAGCCTAAGATACGCAGAGGTCTAAAATTATGGATGAAGTTGAAAGTTTAGTTGGAATTTTCGAAATTTTGAAAACAAAAATGACAAAAAGGATTGCTTAAAATCACGAAGATTTTGAGCAATGCTTTTTGAAAAAAAAAATGAGGCAGATTAGAATTGACGTCTGGAGGGTTGCAAATGAGAGCCATCTTCGGAAGTAGACGGTGGAGACGGACGGACGGTCTAAAAAGAGAAAAAGCTTTGTAAAATAATTGCAAGAACGGTTCTATACCTTAGTACTTAGAATATTAAAGTTCAAGACATCCAGAAAAGTGTATTTCACGCTCTTCTCCGAAAAATATTTTTCAACTTTAAGGTAGAAAATAGAAAAAATACCGCTAGGTATTGTCCTACATATTATTATTCTTATCAAACGCCCAAAAAAACAAAAATAAATCAGTGACTTTGAAAAGGTGGACATATTATTTTACAAGCCAACCGCCCACTTTCATTTAATTGGAAGGAATGAAAATGTTCCTAACGCCCACTGGCTCCCAGCATAAGATTTAAAAAAGAATATCGTTTGTGTTCATACAAAATCAACATTTTTTAACACTTTTATAAAGTCTTGACTCATTTCACATACTTTAATTAGATGCTAACAGAGTTTTATTATTGTTTATAGCTACAAAAAAGCCGAACATGTGCGAAATGAGTAGTTATGTACCCTGGTTTACAGCTTTAAAAGATACCTACTTACACGTACATATTGTGGTCAATGCAACCTAATAGATTCGTTCCGTAGAAATCAATTTGTGTGCGATTTTTGAAAAAAAAAAATAAAAAATCTGTGCGTTCAGATTTTGATCCGATGAATTTCAGATTTGAATTCAATTCAATTCATCAAATAACGTAACGAAAGTAGGTTAATCAAATTTCTGAAATTTTCACTGCCTAATAAAAATGTAAAATTTGAGACCCCCACCACCCACTGTGTACCTAACCGCAATATATCCATTAGTGGGCGGTAGGGTCCTCACTGACCACATTATGTGGACCCAACCTGCAGCAAACTTTTTATGTGCGACCCCAAAAACATTTATCTTTTAGAAATAAAAAGACAAATTGCTGTCATTTATTACCAGAAATTAAAAAAATACGAACATTTTGCACTTTTAAAAACCAACGATTTTTATTGCTTTGAACATTGATTGTGATGAAATTCCGTACATTATGGCTAAATCGATTCAGGAGTTTGTTAACATCTCTCTAAGAATCAAACAAAAATATTATACAATATTTTCGAAAAATCTTTTATGAATATACGTTTATAATATTTAAGTATGTAGAATAAAATATATCGTCGTGCAAATAAGAATAATATAGTCCTTTGTAATATATAATTCCAACAAGAATATTGGGACATATTCCAAAGAATTATCCAATAAAATATTATAAGATAACATCCCAAGCAAGGTCAGAATATATAAGACCTGTGTCCGCCGAATAATGAGTCCAGAGACGAGAATGAACCGAAAATCGACCTTGGCACCAGAGAAATGAAAATAATCAGAAAGAACTCTAGTACCCCTCATGACTGAATACACATACACACATACACACACATTCTCTCTTAAAGTCCCCCCGCATACCGCAAGCCAGCCCGGAGGGGACCAATCCGCAGCAAACCCGACCCGCACGAAACCGACCTCCCAGCTCGATCGAAGCAATCAAACAAAAAAGCCGGCCCCGGACAAATCAAGCCCGCCGCGAATCACCCCCAAACCAACCAGCAATATGGGGGCCTAAGCCCCACTCGGGAGCATAGGGCGGCATCAAGAGCTCTCCATTGCGCTTACAGGCGTTCGAGGCTTTTTATGCCTTGAGACCAGTTGAGATTTAAGGACGTGAAGTGGTCAATCTCACGGTCCCGATCTGATTTTTCGATTTTATTGCCTCTTACAGGATGCTCGAAAAATCAGCAAAAAGAGCAGAGATGCTATTCTTCGCCGGCAACCCCACGACAAAATGACTGAATACAGGAATCCGAAAGTAATGCGAAGTTGAAATTGTCAGATGGGGACAACAGAGAAGAAGGTTCCGGAACGAGCATGTTGTGTCCAGGACGGCAGACACAAGATCTGTAAAGCAGCTAGAGCATTCCACAATCTACCAGGCTTCCAGGACGACCACCCAAAAGATGAAAGAGTAGTTGTTGGGAGTCCAAGTATTAAGAGGCAAACAACACAGCAGAAACATAACAAGTCAACATCCCCAATAAAAGAGGAAAAAAACCGGCATCTGCAAAACCGTCAAGAAATTTGCAACCAATAATTTGATGAATATTTGAATTTGATCGTCTTAAGACCGATTCGTG
This sequence comes from Mystacides longicornis, assembly GCA_963576905.1. Taxonomy (NCBI): domain Eukaryota; kingdom Metazoa; phylum Arthropoda; class Insecta; order Trichoptera; family Leptoceridae; genus Mystacides; species Mystacides longicornis. The sequence goes on along the minus strand of OY756429.1, from coordinate 13,377,060 downwards.
AAGATCCTTCCTGGTTTTTTAAAGACTAGATATAATTATTACAATATAATTATTTTTATGCTCCAGAAATACACCGAAATGAAAACTTAGCCCCCATCACGGGATTAATCAATAGAGACCAAGTAACAAACTCCATAATTCGAGGGATCTGCGATGTGGTGCGATAGGGTAGAAACAGAAGGCGTAATTGGAGAAACCAAGATAACAAAACAGATCCAGTGAAAGTGTTAGGAATAGCAGCAGACGAAATACCATCAACCAGCAGACCTCCTAGACACCCACCAAAAGTATGGAGGGACAGTTGTTAGACATCATAGTCCCTGGAATACGACGTCCCAGAATAAACATGACATAGTCCCATATATATTAAGCAGAATAATAAGATATCGGCGCGTGGAGTATAATAAATAGACCAGGACAAGTTGAAAATGTAAGAACCCAAGTATTTACTAGAAAAGAAAAGGTTTTCCAGAGTTTCTGTAGCCGTCTACAGCCTATTTATAACATATCTAGAACTCGTCGTGCTGCTGTTTGGGTATGTACGTGTAGAGGTTATAATTTACCGTAGGTAAAGGGTTCCAAGGTGTATCTTCAGAAAGTAATGTTTACATACCTGACCTAGATCTATTTCGGTCTACACGGAAATCAATAGGTGTTTTTTATATTCCTAATGACCAAATTAAGGAGAGTGTCATTTTGTTACGAATGTTTAGACACTACATGCCATAGTACCTACACCTACTTGAGCACACGAAGTAATGATTCAATACATTTTATACTCGCACTACTATCGTTCAACATAGCTGATGTAACATCGGGTATACGGGGCTGGGAGCTTCAGATACGTATCGGCATTATATAATATATTACCAAAATATGTAAAGCGTCGGCGTTTAGTGTCATGTCGTGTTTGACGCGCGTGTGTTGTCTATTCTTCTATACGGTTTTGAGCCTAGCATCTGACAAATACCAGACACAAAAAGTATCCGCCTTCGAAACCCCAGTGATTTAGAAGAAATATGGGTATTAGAATTATCTAACTATCACCTCATTTCGAACGACGCTTTACGTCGATGCACTCCACTCAATGCGGACCCATCACTTTGGGTTGGCCTAAAATTATAGAGAAGAGATGGACTTGGCTGGGTCTGGGTCATGCCGAATGACGTTGTTCTTCCTTCAATTAGGACCTCAGGACATTTTCATCTCTCATAATATGTTATGTTATGGTATACGAGTAGGTACGTATATTATGTTGAGAATGGGGTTATTTTGATAGCTTTGCGACATCTTGTACAAAACATTTGAAAATCAACCCCTCAAAATCAAAAACTTATGTCAGTCTCATATCGTGGAAAATATATGAGCAAACTATCGCAAGCTGGTATCTTCTAATAATAGATACAATCCGAAGTGGTTGGTATTCTTTCATAAGTATTCGTTCAAAAGCTTAGGAACAACATACTGAAGATCTTCTTCTTCTTTCTATAGATCCTGGAGATATGTTTGTGCCGCCGCCTGTTCCTCCTGTGATGTCGACTGCCAGCTGTCTCTTCACCTCTTTGGGGGTCTGCCTGGGAGTCTGCGACCTTCAGGGTTTCCTTGAATGGCGATACGTGGAAGTCTGTCCTCTGATATTCTGTTTACATGTTCATTCCAGTATCGCCTTCGTTGTCGTCCCCACCTCACTATATCTTCCGTCTTACACGTGCTTCGGATACCAACATTTCTAGCACGGTCACGCAGCGTGTTTCCAGTTATAGATCGGAGAGTTTTCATCTCTGAAGTCCGCAGCCGAGATTTTGTTCTGGAAGTATCAGACCGTGCCTAAATTCCATAAGTGGCTATTGGTCGAACATATGTTTTGTATATTTTCATCTTACTTTCAAGTCTTATGTGTTTGTTCCTCCACGTTGAATTCCTTAGGCATCCGGATACAACTTCAGCCTTATTGATCTGTTTGAGGGTTTCGTTGTAAAGATCTCCTTTGCTGCTAATCTCAACTCCAAAAGACTTAAATTCCATCACTTGTTCAATGGATTTATTATCCACGACAAGTTTGCATCTTTCTGGATTTTTTGATATTGTGATACTTTTCGATACTGACAATCGTTGGCTAGAACTCCCAAGCCTAAAAAGTTTCTCTTTAACGATACAAGCCATGTTTAATGTGAATATTGTCAAAAGACTATTTGCGTGAAAAAATGTTACATCGCAATCACTCCACGTTTTCAAGTCAAAGAAAAAGTTACCCAATTCAATCAAATTACAAACTAGAGTTCACTCAATACCGTGTGAGGCAATCATAATTTCGATTCGACGCCTAAATGATGGCTGTGGGTAAGTACCTACCTAAAAATCCTATTCTAAACAAATAATAATGGTGAGATTTCATTGTATATTCAAATTTCTTCTATTAGTTCACATTTATATCACCACCGGCGCGTTTGTTTTTCTCTCGTTACCAGGGTGATTGTCAGCCACCAGCTATAAGTACCTACCTAGGTACAGGAATCATTTTTTTGTTTAATCATCATCATCATCAGCAGTACGACAGTCCTGGGTGGACCCTGGCTGAGTAAAGAGATTTTTTCCACTCCGTCCTTCTGAGTGCCGCCGTCCTCCAGCTCCTCAGTCCAATGACACCTGCATCCGTGTTAACACCGTCTATCCACCGTAGCTTGGGTCTTCCTGCTCTTCTACGACCTTCGGGATGTGTGAGGGTTAAGCGTGTGGTCTGGACTTCTTCGTTCATTCGTATTATGTGCTCAGCGTAATCTTGCTATTTTGATTACTTGTATGACATCGGGATCCTTGTAGAGATCATACAGTTCTTGGTTGTATCGCCGACGCCGTACTCCTCACTCATTTTTTGACCCGTAGATTTTTCGGAGAAACCTCCTCTCAAAGACCGCAAGCTGTTACTCATTCATTTTAGTGAGCACCCAGGTTTCAGAGGCGTATGTCAGCACTGGTCGTATGAGTGTTTTGTACAGCACTGTTTTAGTATTTCCACTGAGGTTCCTTGATTGGAGTTGTTTGATCAGTCCATAGTTACACCGACTGGCAGCCATTATGCGTTTTTAAATTTCCTCAGTAGTGTTGTTATGTGTGTTGACAAGAGACCCGAGGTATACAAAGGAGTTGGCTATTTCAAAGTTATAGTTAGCGGTGTTGACGTGTTGAACGTGTGTGCTGCATGGGGTTGCTGTTGGAGAAGAGATTTTTTGTTTAATAGGCACACAATATTGAGAGCTATGGAACTAAAACGGTACCTGAATGGGGTATGTATGTATCCAGCCGTTTCATACAACAGAACTTGCGCGCTACCACATAGATGTGTGTAATTGTAAATCGCTTCGAGTAGGCGCCGTTAGTCGTTCATCATTCAGTGCTATTATTAATATACTTTGAATACTTTTTTAGATTGAGTATCTATTGTGAATTCAAAACCGTTTGTAATGCTTAGCTGCAAAACTCCCGATAAAGTTGTTTAAAATGTACGGCTTTTCTCGTAACTGATCGATAAAGAAAATATTTTTTTGTTCATTAATTTTTTTGTTTTTAAGTCCGTAATACATATTATGATTTCTTTCTAAGAACTTATGACACAAATACTATAAAACATCTTTTATACTATAGTTTACAATGTTGATCTATTAGGTAACAGTTATACTCGTTGCAGTAACTACCCACAGAATGCACATATAAGGGCTTCCTATAATATGACAGCTTTTGCTTGGCATATTCAATAGGCATACCAAGCCACCATTCACACTGCAAGTTTTGTTTTGTATGCGGCGCGGTCGATTTGTCAATTAAAACTACTATTACTGTTGACTGCAGTTTTAAATTGAGTTTAAAGTAAAAACACAATGTATGTAGGTATATAGGGTATATACATACATAGTTGCTCACATGTGACATAAATACTTTTGATTAAGTATAGTAAATATATATACAAAGTGTGTATTATATATTATTATTACACGTCGTAGTTTAAAATATAACCAGCAGCAAAACCTGTTGAACGACAGGCATAAAAAGGGTCATGTGTTGTTTGATTGTCATATAAATCAGTTATATCATCCGGGATACTCATTCCCGATAGATGATATTTTTTTTTTAATTAATGATTTATTTTACCCATCACGCAGTGTCCCGTAAGGGGTAGGCAGAGAGAACGAACCTCCACTCTTTTCTATCCAAGCATACGTCTTTCGCTTCTTCCACCGACGTAACATTTCTCATACACCCTCTCCTATTTCTCTTACTTCTTACGTGGCCTTCCTTGAGGACGGAATAGATGTGTTCGATCCACGTCATTCTCGGTTGGCCACGCTTTCTTAAACCTTTCCTTTCACCCTTATGAATTCTCTTTGTCATTCTCAATGATTTGGTAAGTGAGAGTATAAAGAATATGATTTGGATGTTAGATTAAATTGCTATTCATATTAAAAAAAATTGTTGAATAATAAACATCTACTTTATCTAAGTACGACTTTTTTTATAGGCATCAATTCACGCAATTCAGTAAAAATGAATGTCAGCAAAACAAAGGTTTTGGTATTTGAAAGGGATGAAGCAAGAACGAATTGTAAAATAACCGTAGAAGATGAATATCTTGAGAAAGTGAATGAGTATGTGAATTTAGGAAGCATGTTTAGTCGGGATGGAGAGTGTGAAAAAGAAATAGAAAGTAGGAAAGTTGCTGGTTGCAGGGTGGGCGGTACACTAAGACCTACGATGAGAAACAACAACGTCTCACTACAAGCAATGAAAGTAGTGCATAACGCAATCCTGTTACCATCCGCGGTGTAAAGGTGTGAAACATGGACAAGGACGGAAAAAGGTGTATAAATGCAGTAGTGATGAAATCTCTACGAAGAATATGCGAAAAACTTTGTGGGATATGGAAAGGAATGAAAATATTAAGAAAGAATTTAGTATGGAAGTAGGTAAGTGTTGTGACAAAGATGAAAGTTAATCAGTTGAGATGGTTTGGGCATGTGGAAAGAATGGATGCAAACAGAATGACAAAGAGAATTCATAAGGCTGAAAGGAAAGGTGTAAGAAAGCGTGGCCAAAGATATGTTATGTCGGTGGAAGTAGCGAAAGAATTATGCTTGGATAGAAAAGAGTGGATGTTCGTTCTCTCTGCCTACCCTTTTCAACTGTCGGTTATAGTAAATTCGTCTGGTACCTTTCGAAAAGGACGGTAAAAAATCGTTGAGTACCTATTCTTAATTTGACGCTCATCTCATTGGGTGTAAAATGCTGTGATCGATATCGGAATAGATAATAATAGTATTTTGGCACCTATTTGAGAAATTTATCAGTAAAACATATAACAAGTATGTAGGTATGTATAAACAAGTTTGCGTAGAAAGTGAGTCGTACGAACGAAAACTCTTGCGTCGCACATGATGGCAATAAATATAGATGTATGGATCATTTTGTATGAGAAGTGATGTACTGTCTGTGGTGACCACGGCACCTCTTAGCTGGTTCAATCCGTAAAGCCTAGTTCACACTAGGCCGAGTAGCGAGTAATTTAGTAGATAAACTGCACGCAACTCATCCGAAAACCGTTCGCACTGTTATATTATAATACTAGCTTATACCCGTCTTGCTTTACGTTTTTGATTCCGAATGTCAGGCTTGATCGGTAGGTAATTAAACAGGTTCTAGTCTAGCTTCCCATTGCTTTGCAGACCTCTATAACTGACATAAGCACAGAAAAAGAAGAATGAAACTTTCACAATTCATAAAAAGAGAGAAGAATGACACTTTTAATGTTTACTAAAATTTTGTATGAAGATCCTAAAAAATAGAGTTTTTTTAAATAGCTCTAAATATATTAAAGTTAATGCAGCAAATTGTATTAAAGAACCTTCTCCGGCATTTTGCACGGCTCTGTGCAGATTCATATATGACGTAGCATTTGTATTTTGAGCGTGATGCTATGACATACGGTAAAAAGCGAATAAAACAACATTTCTGAATTATTATATAGATAGAGAAGGAGGGGCTAATGCGAGTTTTATTTAATTTCCCAATTTACCACGCAACTTTCTTAATTTTTTCTTTCATAAGAACCTTCTTCTGATAAAAGCCAACACGACAAAAAAAGAATTAGTGAAATCGGTTCAGCGGTTTAGGCGTGATGCGATGACATACGGTAAAAAGCAAAAAAAAAATTCCTGAATTATTATGTAGATTTCCACGCAACTTTCTTAATTTTTTCTCTCATAAGAACCTTCTACTGATAAAAGCCAACACGACAAAAAAAGAATTAGTGAAATCGGTTCAGCCGTTTAGGCGTGATGCTATGACATACGGTAAAAAGCAAATAAAAAAACATGTCTGAATTATTTTGTCGATAAAATGCAATTTACGATGTAAAAACTTAATTAATTTTAGCTAATAATTTATTGAATTATGTTATAGTTATCGTTGATTCGGGTGAAGGATGACGTTCGATGGGACATAAGCTTAAAAACAAAACAATTCCTCTATAATTGCTTTACTTTTTAAAAAATTCAATAGATGGCGGTGTAGTAGGAAGTACATAACATGTGATGTATGTTTGCCTATTGTATAGATACATCGAAAGAATTGATCAATTTAAACCAATTTTCAGAATTATTATGTTAAGATTATGTATTACAATCGAGTACAGTTGTTCATTCATGAGGAAGGTTTTTAAAACAAACAGCCCTCAACACAATATAGAGGTTGTTTTAAAGGCACTGTATTAACTTACATCATTTTTTGTGATAATGTTATTTTTGACAAATGTTCGGTAAAGTATAAAAAATAATACATAAATTCAAAAGAAGAAAAGCCGCATATTTTTGCCACAACTTCCGCAATGATAAAAATGCTCTCCTACAATAAATAATAATAATTGTAGAAGGAATGATAGAACGCAGGCGAGGTATGGGGCTTAACGAGCCTCGTGGCTAAATAATCTGAGATAGTGGTTTGGTGTGCTGGAAGCCGCAGAGTTGGTGAGAATTGCTCCAGATAGCGAAGCTTATTCACAGATGGCTACCAACTCCTGATAAGAGTGGTGTTTAAAGAAGAAGATATAAATTTACTCTAGAGATATGGCGTTTTTGTTGCAACTAATGAAATCATCTAAAATATGGGTTCACCCATGTGATGGCTGTTACTAGCCCAAAAAATAGAACAAAATCTATCGACACGACTCAACTGCAGGCTAATCTACTCGACTAAATTTTAGGTGTTAAAACATGTGTTGTTACTAAATTACTCGCTACTAGACTAAAATACACGACTAGTGTGATGTAGGCTTAACACACCGATATCCAAAGCACATTACGATTCTACGAGAGTTCCATTAACCAGCGTTCTTGGTCGATGAACGAATTTCTAATAATAAAATATGTAATTAATACATATTGGTATTATTATCGCTAATGGTAATATGTATTAAGTTCGAGCAATAAAAACAAATAACAAAAGTAGGTACCTAGTGTTCTTGAAACAGAAAGCAATGGCCAAACTATCTGTTACATACAAATAAAGAAAGTGCCTTCAAATGCAGGACGGAAACCGCGTTATAATAACATTTTCGCAGAGGTTTTAAAACTGTAGCACGGCACATGACCAAAAGCGATATGACCAAACTGGTATTGGTATTACGGTGAGGTCTAATTTATTCTCCATATACTCCTCTATGGTGTTGAGACATGGAATATGAGGGCCAGATGCATTCGAAATGTAGTGCGGGTGGCGTATGCTCCAAATATATTTGACTGCGAATAGGACCAATTCGTCTCTACTCCCTGAGATTGACGTAGAAAGACTCTCAGCGCTCTATGATGGACGTGTTCTCCGATTATTCAGGCAAATCACTCTGCCGTAACTAAGGATGCTTGAAAAATGAATGATGGTAGGCAAAGTCGAGAGGAGAAAAGGACGATGGAGAGATCCAATGCGATGGCTGGATCAAATAAGCGCTGAATTGGAGACAACGATAGCCGAGGTGATAATATGAGTGTGTGCTGGGAGAGTTGGAGAGAGAGAGTCAGGGAGTCGGAGAACAGATTGGCATTAGGTCATGACTATCAGACATATTATATGGTGTATAGTACGTAGTAACATGACGTAAAAATTCGTACAATTGTAATTTCTGCCGAATGTGTGTTCGTAAAACTGTGTTTCGAACAATTGTCAGGCGAACAATTGATTTTCGAAAATTTCCATATAATCATATTTTATGATAGCTTGATGGCATAAATCGACTGATAGAATGTTGTATTATCTGAATTAGGGCAATAAATATAAATATGTAGTTCGTAGATTAACAGCTAAAAAGGAGACTTTTTTCCTAGGCCATTATCTCACGCCGCCAATACAAATCGATTTGTTTTATAAATTGTGAGTACTTACTTAAATATTATTTATGTTTTGATTATTTATAGGAAACGTTGACGCGTGTCAAAACGATGATTAACGACTTGAACAAGTAAATCTGTTAAAACGAGTAGAGAGTATCTGGGACAGCCCATTCGCACCACCACCGCTGGCTACTGGGGATCAGACCAACGATGGCGCCATCAATGACATCTCATGGCGAGAAAAACATCAACGAAGACCTTTTTCTTTTATATGTACTTAATTATTTCAAAGAAATTCAATAAAAATAAATGTCCGAAGATATCCATATTACTCTTCACAATATTAAAGAAAAATACTTGTAAATGGACTGTATTAACACCTACCAATTTGAGACAAATTTAGTAGATATATTTTTCGGATAATGTGTCACGGACCGTGAAGATTTGCTGATAATGGTTTTTATAGGTAAATATTACCGACCTTTAGAGGTCTCGGGTTCGTTTCCGTTCGGGTCAAAGTTTTTTTTGACTTGAAATTTCAACCCGGGTTTGACGTGTCTCAAATTGGCCGTGACCGGTTGAATGGAAAAAAATGCCTCAGGCAATAAGTTCCGTCGGATACACTGACAACTTTGTATTTAAAAGTGTACATTTATTTTATGTTATACCTATTTATTTTATTCTATTCTAGATGTGGGTTTTCACTTAATGAACAAAGAGCCAGAGTTAGAATAGATTTCCGATCATTATGTAAGCAAAATATCATTTTAAGCAAGCGAGATTTATAATTCTAGTAAAAACAAGAATAATTTTTGGACGTTGAGTCCCAATTATTATTCTTCAAGTATATGTAGGTAGCAGTTGAAATTGTCTGATTCTTAGATTGAAATTATTTTAATTGCAAGTTCTGCTTCGTTTATTTCAAATGAGTAAGCGTCACATTCTGAGAGCACTCTGTGTAGTCTTGGAGCATAAAGGAAGCTATATCTATTTATACAAAGAGAGTGCAGTAGAATTTAAAGATGCGTTAATTCCAAAAGAAAGAGCTCCATAAGAGAGAATAATATTTTATTGATCGTCGATATAATCACCAAAGAAATAACAACGAGAAAGAACTGTCATCGCCCATTAATTAGTTCTTGATCATTGTTGTTTCCACGGTATCCAATATCAACTATGTATATTTTCCAGCTCTGGCTCTATATTCGTTTGGTTTAAACGCACCCTAATATAATGAGCATTCATTAAGAACTAGTTTTGGAACTTTTGGTTTGAATAATAATGATACAAAAAAAGTAATTGATAATATTTAACCTTCCTATTATGTACGAAAATATGTTTTTTTGGTCTTTTGAATATCCATACACTGCGCACCGGATACCGGCTGATGTATAAGTAGTTACATACCTTTTAGAAAGGAATGTAAAGAACGTTTCGCGATCTGCCGCTATGAAAGAATTCGTTTGGATTCATCCGAGAGTGAATTTTCCTCAAGAGACCGTGTAAATAATATAGAGGTGGTCAGTAGAAACATAAAAGGGAGGTATTATTTGTTGTGGTATATTATGTAAGTATCATGAAAGATGTGTGATAGACAAGACACGCATTGCGTCAAGAGAGTTTTTCTTCAAGGAATAATAGTAGAGGGGTAGTTTTGATAATACATTAGGGACGCGAACAAAAAATAATACCGATTTGATATTGTTTTTTTTCATATTGCAACATTGATACCCTAATTTATATTATACACAATTATTGTGAAATTTGATAAAGAACATAGTTTTGACGATCTATGCCTACAAAAATAAAACTAACGAAATGATGAATTTTCGGTGAGGTATATATGTAAAATCATCTTCGAGTATTGTCAGATATTTTTAACAGAATGTATCAAAAGAGAAAATCAAGATGTAATATAAAATATTATGATATTATATAGGGTATACCTTCTGTATCTAAGTGTTCTGGGTATACCTTCTGTGTCTAAGTGTTCTGGGTATACCTTCTGTGTCTAAGTGTTCTGGGTATACCTTCTGTGTCTAAGTGTTCTGAGTATACCTTCTTAAGCTTTGTTGTGATCTTGTAGGCCCACAATGACAAAAGGAGGAAATCTAAATACTAAATACCCGAGCTTACAAGGGAGAAAATTCTAAGTCTCCACAAGGTGGTAGTTATGCCAACACCTTTTCCTATCAATATTCTCAATGATCTTGATTACCTGATTGTGATTATTTAAGAAGGAAATGAGAATCTCATGAGACGTTGATTGTACCTACCTAGCTAAGCACACGAGCTATGCTTTGGAGCACTGAAGATTCTATGTTTTTTTCTGTGTTTCAGTGTTCTGTTGGTGTCTCTAATAAATAAATAAACATGGTAATGACCCAAAAGGATATATAAATCTGAAAGAATGGGTGCACGCAGACGAGGCCGACCTCGAATGACATGGTCCGATCATATCGGTGCCGTCTTAGAGGAAGGCCAAGTCAGGAGTAAAAGGAATAGAAGAGCATGTATGCGGAATGTTATGCGTTTGGAAGAAGCGAAAGAGGTTTGTTTGGATAGGAAAGAGTGGAAATCCGTACTCTCTGCCTACCCCCTTCGGAAAACGGCGTGATGGGTAAAAAAAAATGACCCATATTGTGGATACACATTTTTAATACGTCTGCGTGTGATTCATTTTATGTACCTATATTTGTAAAAATGTTGATAGTTTTGAATAATATGTCTCGTATTGTAGAAAAAGTGCATACTTGGCACAAAAAACTCAATTTCGAGAAAAGTGCATGTCATATTATTATGACCCAATTTGAATGCGCAACTACAAAGACTGATTCGATATTGTATGGGGTGTAATCTTTTTTTGTAACACATCAGGGTGTTTATTTTAAGGGTCTTTTATTTGATTCCACTTGCAACAACACTGTCACATGATGAGTGTGAGGATATCATTACATTAAGCTCCCGTGCAGTGTGGCGTACAATAAGGCACTTCTCTATGAAATAATTGGTGCTACATAATATTATACACACGACATATCGTGTACAATACAAAATATCGCTTCACGACTCGTCGTAGCGTGGCTATTGTTAACGCCAACGGTTTGATGTTTGTGAAGAGATAAAAATGCATAAGTTCTTCAGTTTGTGAAACAAAACGAATTCTTAGTAAATTTGAAACGTAAGGGCTAAAAAATCATTATTCTTATTTTAACTAAAATATCAATAAGAAGATAGTGGATTACCTTCATAATATGATATATAAGTGAAAACTTCTATATATAACGTTATTTGAAATGATCGACGCGGTAACCACAACTTTCTGATGAAAATGACAGTGACAGATCGGTATGTTTATGTTAGCATAATATTGTGAGCCTATTCTATTTTATACTCGTACTATGCGGTCGAAATAAAAGTATGCAATATGCAAATTTGAAGTAGTTTGTATACTGGCGGTTACGACCCCGCTGGCTTTCGTATTTTATTCGTTCTGGAGGTGGTGGGTTCGATCCCAGGTGCCGGCCATCTCTTCCTCTTTCTCGACAGTAACTTATGCGGTGTTCACACGAGGCGATATAAGGCAAGACGATTTCGCTTGCATAAAAAAATATCGCTAGGTCGCCCATTGATCGTGTGATGTGTTCACACGAGTCCACCGGCATACATTCATTCTGTCAGGTGCGCTGATTTTGACGTAGTTTTAAAAATGGCGAACGGCGAGGTAGAAGTTACGAAGTGTTTGAGGTTAGTTGAAAATGTTGTTTGAGACGATATAAGGACACTCCTAATTAAGGAAAAATAAAAAAAAAACGCAGATATTGGGTGCGGAATTGGATTCTAAGGAGAAATAAATTTGGGGCAGTGCTGTCATCTGTCAAGAAACAGAACATACGGACACCGCGCATATCTGCGCATGCGTGCATCGTTCCACCAGAAACAAAAGTTGAAAGGCGTTCAACTTGAAGCGATATCGCTTTCAACCATTTTTATCGCTTCAGATTTATCGACAATCTGTTCACACGGTTCAATTGACTGGCGATATTTTGGTGTCCTGGCGATATTCGCCTCGAGAACACCGCATTAGTGTGAAAGAGTCAAAGGGTGTATTTGTATTCACTTCGAGTAAGCATACATTACATTTACAAGATTAAAATCAGTTATGATTTTTATTTATAGGCGAGTAACGCTAACTTTTGACATTAATGAAAAAATATGACAACGTTTCAACAATTTCATCTGTCAGTAAAAATTTGTAACAATATGCCTTCTAGCACAGTAGCAAACCGCGTTACGGGGGCAATGACCTGAACTTTTAAACAGATAAGATAGAACTACCCTAAATAAATTATTAATTATATTCAGAACATGTACACTTAAAAAAAAACACATTGAACGTTGCTGACCCATAGTTTCCGACCTGACGCATATCTAGAACAGAAATAAGTTCACAGCTCGCTTCATACACCAACGACACCAACGTACATAATATAACAAACATCACGTATGACAAAAGTATGCATACCCGTTTATAATTTGTTGTTTTTTCAAAGATATGGGAAGAATCATGAAGGTATGGATTCAGTTATCGCAAGCAGCACAGGAGGTCCTAGAAAGGTTGTTACATACCCTTTTGATAACCTTATATAGTTTTGTGTGTTATTTGGGAGACGGTATCGTACGGAATGCTGTTATTGATAATTTTTCAATAGACTCCTCAATGCTGGGTCTATAACTTTAAGGCAGTACGTTTGAGTAAACGAAACGCCTTCAACCCTCGCAATCGTCCGCAACTATAATCTTATACAAAAAATATATCTAGGTATGTATAGTTGACACAGAATGTTTCATTCAATAAAGATTTTCTCAATTTTTTCGTTATAGTCATTCATAACAACGTCAATATTAGACAGTCATATCTGATAGCGGACATGACTCATGTGCGCTATCACAACAGAAATGAAAAAGTTTCCAAAACATCTGGTTGATACCTATGCGAATACTTCCCAAGGAGTATGATACTAGACAAGAAATGACTGTCAGGAGGTACTGCAGCTTTCTGAGTTATTTTTTAACATTTCCAGAACCTCTTGTGCTGCTTGGGTAACCCTTAATAAGAGACTTTCTTTCTGAGAGTCCGACGCGAGCATGATTCGTTCATATGCTAGGTATGTACGTTTCAAATTTATCTGCAGTGACTGCAAAATATAGCCCAACCGAACCGGAACATAATGCATTAGGGCGATAGCGTAGATAAATTTGAATTTGGATTTTTTTTTTCTATTTTTGAAATATTTGATAAGTTAAACTGCATTGGTATAGGTAGACACGATAATAGTCGAAAAGAACATGCGGGTGTACTCGTACTAGAAAAAATGTATTTCAGCGAATTTTCAATCTGTAATAATATGTATACAAAATAATCAATGTTACTTTTTCGAGTTCACTCATTCACAATGAATACGTTTTATTAAGAAGGTACCTACCTAATTGTAGATAAAATAATAACATTTTTTACTCACCGCTTAAGGCTAAATTTTTGTTTATTTCCGAAAACCATTCTGAGATTATACCTACACGCGTATTGAATTAGCGGATTTGTTTAACCAACACGGGTTTTAAGCGGAACTTTGAAAATTAGAGAATATTATTATAACGAGATACACACAGAAAACATACGAAACAAACACTTTTGGTACAACGTTATATAACATGTTTACATCGAGTTAATAACGAGTATTAGAACAAACACATCGCTTCTTTAATTAAGTTTGTTATTAACAATACAAAAATCGTATTAATACTGATCTGTTGTGTGCACGTTCGTCTACCGCTGATATGGCGAGCTCACTGTCAGATGAGGTACTCGCATAGCATACCTGCACATACGAATCGCACCGGCTACCATTCTCTTCACGGACGCGGCCAACGAGCTCGCATACGATGCACACAATACGTTATTATTCTACTATGAAATAATAGAAGTCGGTAGATGAATTTAATACGCCATATGCAAATAGTTAGGATTTTATTGCCTATTCTACTAAAAATGTTCAGATTTTACTGTTCATTCTACAACAGTTATACTCACATTCAACCAACTTACATTTATCTGATTGAAATAAACGTACTCCGTTCCAGTAATTGGATAAAATAAGCAAGTGAAAATACACCAAAACTTAAAATCAAACATATCTTTTGACTTTCAAAAGGCTTTTGATTGTGTTTCTCGTGTACAGTGGAACCTCTTTGAGCATCTCTTTTGAAAAGTAATTCGCACACCAAGCAAAATATAACGTGACGAAAATGCTCTCACAGTGAACAAAATTGCAGAAAAGGGGGAGTTCCTTCTTCACCAGTCTTGAAAAGAGAAGAGTTATCATTTTCTTCTTACTTCGAGCATTTATTTTTAGCACAAGTTCGAATGTTTCTCAAGAAAACTAAAAATGAAGTTTTACTGTACATTGTTATAAAGTCAGAATTTGTTAATTGAAAGCACTATATTATAGTTGACTATTTTGCATACAAAACGATATTTTATCGTTCGGGCGAAAATATTGCATTTCTCGACGTGATCGTGTATCTGCATTAATACAAAAGCTTTTTACAATAGGAAATCGATAACTAATTGATTCAAATTTATATTCAAGAAATACAACTGATTGGGGTCCATTGTAAATAAAACCAAATCAGCTATTTCGTTCACGTACTTTACTTTTAATGTTTGTCCTGAATTCCTGTTCCGGCTATCTTGTCAACCAAACTTTCTTAAATGTACGCAAAATATTCGAATAAAGAGAGCATTCTAATTTATTCGATAGATTACTTTGCTGTGTTCAGTTTGCGAATATAATAAAAAGAATATAAGTAAGTTGGGGTTCAATTGAATATAATAATTGTATGTGCACTTATGTACGCAGATGGTTAAGTAATTATATGGCTGATTGTGATAATGATTTGCGAGAACTCGAATGAAGAATGTCAGCAAAACAGAGGTTTTGGTTTTTGAAAAGGATGAAGCAAGAACGGATTATTGTAAAATAACCGTAGAAAAAAAATGAGAAACAACAAAGTCTCACCATTTACCAAAAAACAAGTGCATAACGCCACCCTGGTAAAACATTATACAAAAGTATGAATGTGCGAAGAAAAAAGAAGAATGTAGCATAAATGCAGTAGAGACGAGAGGTCGACGAAAAATATGCGGAAAGACTGGGAGATATGGGAATGAACGAGAAATAGTACCTGATTTAAAAAACAGCTCAGAAAAATGCCCTATTGGTCAATGCAGCTACGGTTTATAAAGAGGATTGGAGGCATTTGGTTTATAGAGCAGGCAACACACGGTCACGAATCTCAGTTTAGAAAACGAAGAAGGATGAGTTCGAGTGGTCCCAGGAGTCTAGCCTAACATCAATAGAATGCAAAAGATGACAAAAACGCGTATGTTTAATGTTAAAAATTAAGCTTTCACTCTTTTGTTATCTAGCAAGTCTTTGTAAGTAGGTTCCGCTATATTACGCCTGGTGTCATTTTTATTTTGGTTTAATCGATATTAGCTCAGTGACCACTATCGATCATTTTACTTTATGCTGGTACAACTTCATTGTATAGTATAAGTGTAATTATTAAGAACTCACACATAGATGGGTCATATTGATGTAGGGTTTGGGGTGAAATTTCAACATAATACACATAGGCATATCATTAATTCATCAATGAAATTACTCTTGCCTACATCAGGGGTTAAAGTAAATTTTCTATAGACGTCTAGCAATAAAACGACTTTAGGTATATATAAATCATTAACGAGTGTGATCAATTTTGATAATTTAGGAGCCTTTAGTATTAGTGTGTGTGTCTGGAGGAACAGAGCTTTTTTCAATCTTGATTCGGGTCACGATAACCGGTGTTTTTCAGAGTTCCCCCATTTATGATGTTGATCCCCAACAACTGTCCATTTTTTTAAGAGGTCTTTCGTGGAATCGATATCCTTTTAGGGAGTTTGCATGATATTGTTCATTATTTTTGTACATGACTTTTCCATTTCCTACTCCGCTTTCTGAATCATCAATATCTTCTTTCATCTTTTAAACTTCCGTATTCTTAACAACCACAAAATGTAAAACCTTTTTGGCGAAGCCAAGATTATAAAATTTATAAAAATACATCGGCTTCGATGGTTGGGGCATGTCCATCGATTGGAGGATGATAGACCTCCAAGAAAGATTCTTAGTACAAAACCAGAAGGGAGACGTAGTGTGGGAAGACCAAGACTGAGGTGGATGGATGGCGTGGAGGAGGATCTCAGGGCATATGGGGGTGACTAACTGGAGGAGGCAGGTGATGGACAGGGAAGAATGGCAGGGAATTGTGGAGGAGGCCGAGGCTCACAATGAGCTGTAGTGCCAATGATGATGATGATTCTTAAGAAGGTCACATAAAGTTTTATCGGTTATACATTTTTATGTTATGAGTATGTGAACGCTTCTGGCAGTGGCAGCTCTAGTTTCTACACCTCAGAAAATTAGTTTTCAATCATGACTTAATACATGCGTTTTTAATTTTTGTAGTCATATTTTTATTCCTAAACTGAGTGGATCGTACAACACCTGAGACTGAGTTTGCTCTGTTGCATTGGGTATGTATTTCATCGACTAGATCAGCTCCTGTAACAAGATCTAAATAGGTATCTAAAGTGTTGATATTGCGATACTCTAAACCTGGTGAGTGATTGAGGTTTGGAATAGTGCAAATCACATATGCAATACCTATCAGCTTCCGATCTTTATTTTATTTGTATCCAAGTTCAATAATTCAATATACCTACGCAGTCGAAAATATCAATGCGTCAAAACTAATTTTCGCCTCTCACATAAGATTATATTTCTCGATGTTGTCTGAAAACGAGTCGTTCATATTACGAATTGAAAGAACTATATTGGATTCTATTTTAAATTATGAAGCTTGTATGAGCTCAGTCAAAGTTATGATGTATTCATCCACTTCACATGCATGCTTTTGACCGCAATACGTGCCAAGTGCATACATAAAATATACATGAATGTAGCAACAGTTACAAATCTGACGTCATTCGGAAGAATAATAAATTTAATTAGTTTCTCTGCTTTTTCACATTTCATTCAGAATGTAAAGCGTTTGAATAAAAAAACGCTTCGGGCAAGATTGAGAGTTAATTGAAAATAAAATACTAGCAGGAAATAAATAATTACACAGCACCTTTGAACAATACCGATCCCGCTAACCTAGGTGTATTTGAAAATAAAATCTACCTATGAGTTATTTTTTTTAAATTATATTGGATGAGCCTGATTTGTATAGGTATATTTTTTATCCCTAAAACAAAAACGAAAACTTGCAGTCATCAACACAACAAAAAAACTAGAGATCCCACCAAGAACATGGGAATACCAATTATATAAAAATTCTTCGATGAAGACACTTTTTGCCAATGATGTATAACTTTGTCTAATATGAATGAAGTCAATGAAATTTAAATTGATGAAACGTTTTAATAAAAATGGTAACTGTGTATTTTGGTATAAACGCCATCTATAAAACATCTTCAATATCATTACAGTACCGCGCGCCTCATGAAGTAAATACACGAAATTATACCGGCCAGCTAAGCCTATGTTAAATTATCGGCTATGTACGCATTCATAATAGCGATGCTTTCCACATCTTACGCAAGGTGTCGGTTTACAAACTACCTGTTAAGGTGCATAATTACATTGTTTATATCAATATGAATAAAATAACAGTTACTGTTAAAAATATGTATCAGTCAAAATATTTAGTAAATCGTGTAATGTAACAATATTATGATGTACTGACCTTAAATTATCGGGAGGAACTGCTTTCACCCATTGAATCGACGGTTTCTTCACGATGTTTTCCAGATTGATCGATCTTACGTCGGCCGTTTTGGCAGTTATGTTTTCTATATCGGATTCGCAAAACGAGTAAGCATTGTGGTTTAATTCTGATCCATCGAAACTTGCGTTTCTATTATAATCAGGTTTCCTCGTATCATGGATTGGGAATATCTCTTTGCTTGGCCTGCTGGGTAAGGAGATTCTTCTCACTTCTCCTGTAGGGCGAACGATCCCGTTTGTGACTTGGCTAGCACTTTCTCTACGAGTTTTGACTTCCATATCAGGTTTGTGAGGGATCCACATTGGTTCTGCCCGAAATTGTCCGGAAATTTTTTTATTGTTAGCTGGTAACAGACCCGCATTGTTGGGTAAATGTTTTGGACTTCCTTGTTGAAAATATGGAATGGTTGTTTGATCAAGCCTAACCGGAGATCTTTCAATATTAGGTAGCACGTTGTGGTTAATGAGGTCTTTGTTGTGTTCCGGAATATCATGTTTCATTGATGTCGACCTCAGAAAAGGGTTAATTGGCTTTTTAGGAATCGCAGTAGACTGGTCCACCGTGATGGATCGATATAGTTGTCGTTGTGCCGACATTACGAGCTTGGATGAATTGAATTGGTTGGGTTTTTCTCTCACTGAAGCTCTCATGTTAGCCGCTAATACGGGGTAATCCTTTGCAATATCGTGAGCATTTGCAAAACTGTTTCTCCGTGATGCCACATTAATTTTTGAGTTACTCGGATACTCTCTTTTGGTTGGTTTTGGTTTTGTGGGAGGTGGTGATGACTTAGTTATACTGATCCTACTTCCATTGAAATCTTCTACAAAACTGGTATCCTTTACAGCATAATTTCCAGGCTTTTGTCTTTCTGGGGTTGAATTCCTGTAATGTGTGACTCCTCGCGGAGGAGGAATGTCCAGGACCTCTTGCTGATACTTCCACTCGTCAATGATTTCCAGAGGAGGCGGTGGAAATGGCTCGTCATTCACACATACCGTCTCTTCTTCGCACAAGGGTGGCGGTGGAGAGGGAAGGGGCAACTCTGGACTATGGTACCTACTTTTATCTTTATATAAATCTGGATACACTGATCTAAGTAGTTCTTGATTTTTCGGGGGTCTTTCAGGCACCCAGTCATCTACAGATATAGAGTTACCCAAAATTATTGGTCCTTGCAGATCCGAATTCTGATGTTCACTCGTAATAGGAGGCTCTGACACGACTTTTGAGAATTTCATAGGAGTATAATGGCTTAAATCTAAACTTGGACTACGTTCATGACTATTTAAATCTCTGCTGATATTTATTGAAGTGTTGCCACTATTCCTCAAGTAGGCATCAAATTTAATGGCAGAGCTTTCAGAAATATTCTTATTTATATTTGATACTCGACCATGGGGAGAAACGTGCACAGGGCTAACAGTTTCACGTATCTCTGGATCTACTTGATCTTTTACTGACGGATGATTAACTTCTCTAAATTTAGTTTTATACGATTTGTTTTGTTCTGTTTTATTACTATCTATAGACTGTTTTAGATGCGACTTAATATCACAGGATAATCTTGTAGACTTGCTATTATTTGCATCATTTTCAGTTATACTTATATTTTTAAGTTTAGTTTGACTATTTATGTTATCACTAAAATTATCCATTTCTACCATATTTAAAGGCTTAGGTTTAATATTTAATTTCGGTTCAGACTTCCAGGATCCTTTGTTTTGATTCTGGTGCCTTTCGTAAAACTGTAGGAGAGCTTTCTTTTGAATAGCTTTCAGAGCAGGATCCGACACTTTAGTTTTTTTATCCGGTCCTAGGAACGTGTACTTTGTCGCCTGTTTCTCGTATTGGTGTATTCTTTCCGCGACGGTTCTTTGATGAGATGGTGGCGACTGGCTTCTGTGGATGAAGATTTTACAACTTTAGTTTAATTATCTTTGGCAAAAAATAATATGGCAAAATTGTAGTGTTAATTTGACTCACAAGGTAAGATGATTAGTTTGAGGCTCAGCCAACTGTGATCCGGAACAGTTAGATGCTGCGTAATGAGACCTGGCGACGTTGGACGGGTAATCGTTTCGGTTGTTTTCGATATAAAGTACGCTCTCCGAGTTGTGCCTCTGGGGTGTTTGAACTCTGGCTGAATGGGCGATAAGCTGCTGTCTACTGACGTTCAAAGAGCCACTCGCCACCGACACGTCGCTGAGAGATCCTAAAACAGAGGAAACAACGATATAAAACAAAGCTTCAATCCACAAATCTTTCATTCATTAATACATTTCTCACTGCGCATAACGACCAGAGAAGAAATATTGTAAGGACAAGTACATAATCAAGTGTGAAAAGGAATTGTGGCATTATATTATCGTAATTCATAAAGTTGCTTCATTTGATGATGATCTTTTTGTCTTGGATCTGAACCAAAGATATTTTGACACAGTTCAATTTACTATAAGGCTATTACTTTACTAGACTTTTTTTACTTAAAAAGATATATAGGTACTGAATGATGGAATTTCGTCTGAAATAGGATGCCAACGTTTTTTTGCTTAAAATATCAACCCAGCGATGAAATCTCGTGTCGAATTGGATTTGAACACCCTTTGCCCATACGACTATAAGCAATATATTTAGCTTAAAAATGATCATACGTAACTTAAACTAGACTTGTCTATGGCACATTGTCCTTAGTTATCAAATGTTAGAGCTTACCTTTCCATTTTAAGGTTTCTGAAGAAGAAGCACTTCCAGAACTGGTCGTTACTATACTATCGTGGTCCCACGAACTGGAGCTGCCCCTTAGAACAGTCGTGTCGATATCTCTGCGTAATCTGAAATTTAAGAACACCACATCAGCTGATTAAATTTAAGCTTCAAGAATACTGCAACAAAATTAGTGGAATTTTACTAAAAATCAAAGTGGTCAAATTATTAGAATGGAAAAAATTATATTGTCATTCATTATAATAATAGTCCAAGTCACTGCTTTATAAGAAAAAGCGCTAGTGGTTTTGTATAGACCATGTTTCACAGTCTTATCAGTGACAGTGACGGTGACAGATCTAGAATTTTGGAATTCGGCTCTGAAACGTTTCTAGTTAGTAGTCGTGCTTTAATCCTATTAGCAGCCTCCAAAAAAATATAATATATCGTATTTCATTGTATATTATGTAAAATACACTTTTGGCATATTAGTGTACTGACCTGTCTAGGAACGGTGTTGATGTGGAGTCCGTGCTGGAGACATAGCTGTGGTACCCTTCGGACTGGGCATAGGACGGCTGCTTCTGATGTTGAATGTTGATTTCTTCACACGTCCTGGTGTACTCCTCTAGATCGGCCTGTGTAAAGGATGAAGGGTTCTCCTTGCTGAGCATATCATAGGAATATCTCAATAGAGATTGATCTTCTAACAACTTTTCATACTCCTGTATATTTTTGTATTGGTTACGGTCTCTTACTGGGGGTGAAGGAACATTGTTTTTATCGAATGGCTTCTCCACTCGATCCATTCTGGATAGGTAGTCTATTTGGTCTTGGGTATTTTTCTCTGAACGTTCTAGCACAGTTTTGAGCTGAAAATAAAGAAAAAGATCAATTATTTTTGTGTAATAAAAACATTATCTTTTTTAACTGTGCTACATAATATGTAGGTTTATCTACAAATTTTTTTAACAAAATAAACGACACGAAGTGCCTTGATGAGACTCATAAACGGACCACAGTTTAATGAAATGTGTGGGTGAAATATTTTAGCCTGTGACATCAGTCGGAATCTATAGCCAGCCAGCTTGAAAATATTTGCATTTGGTGTCTTGCTTATAATAATCCTTTAAAACAATAAGATGGAAATAGGCAACAGATCGTTCAAATGATAGGTAATGCCCCCGCCATTTATTAAGATATTAGCAACTCCATGGTTATTCACGAAAAGTTTATGTTTGGAAGTAGTCAAATATTTGAGATTTAAGGGCACCTAAACACCCGTTTTTTTTTGCACTTGTATACTTTATCGATTTAAATATTCTGCGTGTCCTTATGAAACTGAATTTATAATTCAGAATGAACTTTGATTATGTAATTTAGCTAGTCTAGGGTGTTTTTTGAGTAATTTTCTGTTTTCTGGAATGAATCTCGAAATTTCATCGATTCATAACTCATAAAATTTAATGCTCATAGAAATATAAAATGCGAAAAATGTGAAGATCAAACTTACGTAATAAAAATTAGAATTTTGTCTCATTTACATCAAAATGATTTTTAGTGTATAATTAACTCCCTTAAGAAAATAATTTAATTTAGTTCGAACTATAAAAATAACTATAGGTAATCCGTGAAAGGATTTTTTTGTAAACTTTGCCAATATCACTACTTTGTAAGTATAATTTTCCCCAAAATTACATTGTAACCGCAAAGTGGTTAACTTTGGTGGCTGCCTGAGTTAACACAGTAGTAATATTATTATAACCACCAAAGATTATTATTTTGCGGTAGGGAAACACTTTGACGAAGAGAATATTATTAAATAAGTTGGTTTTTTATTAAAAATACGCTGTCTTTATTATAAATGTTTTGACTTGAATAGTTCTTTATTCTTATTCTTGTGTTGCAGGTCATTTTAGAGGCGAGCGTCTACTCTTCTCGATTTTGGGCTAGCCGCGAGATTATAAAACTGTACTGCATCCAGCACGCCAAAGGGGCTTAAATGTTGTATAGCCAAGAAGTTTTTTTACGCTTCAATCCCCTTTTTGAAGCTTTTGACAATAATCGCCGCCAACCATGGACGCCACTGTAAAATTATTTTGCTACATCTGCCATATTATTTCATATGGATCAATATCCAATAAGGAATACCTGTAGCAAACACATAGCAACCCGCTTGAAGGACGCGGTATTATAAGTCCTTTCTTTTCACATTTGTATATATACATAATAAAATAGTCTTTTTCTTTCAAACCTTTAACCTCACATATTTTCCATACCTACCATCTCCTTTTCATACGGGACAATTTAACCAATACCCTCAAAATAAGAATAGCGGGAGGCCTATACTGTATTAAGTATTATCTAGTAGGTAAAGATATAAATCAACATCTTTTCTATAAAAATATACATATGGCCTGATGTAATATTTTCTAGTCATAGGCCAACCCAAGTGTAATACGAAATTTGAAAATCTGACCCGAATGGGAATGAAATCCGGAATCCCTTGCTTAGAAGTCAGTGCCTATACCAATAAGCTACCGAGGTTGGAACTAGTCATAAAAAATAAAGAAAGTAATAAAATCTTGATATTATGAAAGTCTTGTCACCTGCAGCTGGTTAGATCGTCGCATATAAGGGCGGGTGTAGGCGACGATGTTTTCTTTGGGGTAGTTAGTGTGGTCAATCCACGACTTGGAGCGTTGAGAAGTGCCAGTAGGCGGCGCGCGGGTAGCGATGGGCGCCTCCGCAGCCGCCGCAATTGGCCATGAGGGGAACTTTTCGTGACCTGGACCATACAGCACGTCTGGAAATAAACAAACAAACAAAAAACATGAACACATCAATAATATACTGATAATAATAATATGGTATAAGACTGGCTCAATAACATCTCCTTCCCGATTAATACAGTCCACTATAGAGTCTTTCTGTCTCTCTGCACTGAGTGCACACACCCAGCTGTATATCCATATATTTGGTGGTCTGCCTGGGAGATGTTTTTCATGAGGTTTGTCGTACAATGCAATGCGGGGAAGACTGGATGAAACTATTCTCACACGTGCATACTAGAATTTTCTTCTTTCAACCTTCAACCTCATATTTTTCCGCACCCTCGTGTGTTTTTAT
The DNA here is from genome assembly GCA_963576905.1 of Mystacides longicornis. NCBI lineage: Eukaryota > Metazoa > Arthropoda > Insecta > Trichoptera > Leptoceridae > Mystacides > Mystacides longicornis. The sequence continues at coordinate 13,352,956 of OY756429.1, read as the reverse complement.
TCTATCTCTAAGGGTCTTCCCAGCAATGTTTTATTTCTGTGTCTCAAAGCACTTTCTATTGAAATGGTGTCTGCCTTAGACTAAATACCGTACGTCAAAATGGGTTGTACACAATTTTTGTAGATTTTCATTTTGTTGCTGATTTTCATATCGGGTTTTCCATAGTTTCCTATAACAGCACTGCAGTGTGTATTTAAACATGTACCAGTTTTGAATCTTCAAAAACATTTACTGTCGATGGACTACCAGTAATCACTTTTGCGCTCTCTAAAGCACAAGCTCAATCTTTGTAAAAGTGTGGGGATCAAGTCCTTGTGACCCTTGCTGCCAATTGAACGTGGTTGCTCCCTCATAGGAGCCCGTGCCCACCCAGAGGTCTAGTGTCTTCGGTCGAGCAACCTATCGAAACTATCTTCTCCGCGTCACGCAACGTGACCGAAGAACTTTATAACAGTACCCCTATTCTCTGTTTCATTGGAAGGTAGTCACGGTAGAAAAGTGAGTATTACACGATACAGTTTCTATGGGAAACGTGTTCAGCGCCGCCACAGAGATATTTCTAGAAACAAAAGCGATTCTCACATTCGTTACTTAATGACGTTTTTCATACAAAATGTATCGTGTGACTACTTTCCGATAAAACAGAGAATAGGGGTACAGGTCACGCACATGCCATAGTTAGCCGTTCTCTGATATTAGTTCTATATATAAAGATAGATTCATTTGCTATGTGATCTGTCCACGCTACTCAGAGGTGTCATCTTCACCATCACATCTACAAAAAGTCTACTCTGGATTGATCCCGCGACTTCATGTTCCAGGTTTCTGCAGCAAAAAGAAATATGCAGAACATCAGCGATTTCACTCATCTGATCTCTCATGATGGTAACAGAAAGGAATACACATGAATTAAGCCCAAATCAAATGGACATCGACGTATTGCTGAAGAAAGAGAAGTAATATTCCTTGGGGGTGGAGTATAAAATAAGTGTAAGTAAAGTGAGGAGACTCACGCTTAAGTGTAGAGACATCTCGGGTTGGCGGATGGCGGACTTGATTGTCCTCCTCTGACATGACGCCCTCTTCTTGACGAGTACTGGGCCGCTCCAAGTGCCATCTGAATGTGTTCTGAAACAATTTAAACGTGGGAATATTACTCAATGAAAATTTTATGTCATATTTTATTCTCTGAGGTATAAAGGTGAAGGAAAGTAGAGGGGAAGTAAAAAAAAATCACCACATAATATAGTGTTAATAATAATAGGCAAGTGAACCTTTGGTACGAATTTAATGAGAGAGTGTTATGTTTATTTGATCAGTTTCCTGTCTTTACCTAAAGTGTAGTTTTAAATTAATGAATTATAATTGTGTCAATCGGGATTGTAAATACAACAATAATTATTAAATATTAAGGAATTGTGGTTGACCACCTCAGGTGTTCTTAAACCCCAACGGGTCAGAAAAGGCGCAAGAAATAAGCCTCAGACGCCTGGACTCCAACAGGGGGGGGGGTCAGGCAGCTGGTGTCCCCCTTGTCGTGACCAGAAACATTGTACAAGTTTGAGAGCTCTTGTAGCCTCCCTATGCCCCCGAGTGGGGTTTAAAGGGCGAATAGATAGATATTTTATAAATAGGCACTTCTACAACGAGCTTTTTTTTTCGAACATAATCGTCGCGAGTATCACCGCTGGGTAACCCTAGACATTTTGAATTTTGCGAACGACTACAAACCAATTTTTTTCGACAATGTAGAGTAGGAAGAAAATTAACTGTCCACTTATTATATTTATAATAGGTAAGTGTCTTTTTAGGGTTTCAATAATTGTTTGTATGTTCCAGTGGATTGTTTATTTTTTTACACTCTACATTGACGAAATCTTCGTTTGTAGTCGAACGACAAATTTCAAATTGTCTATAGGGCTGGTCCTTCTACCCATATCCACATTAAAGGGGAAAATGTCGCTTGTTCTTGTAGGTACATAGTGCACTATAATTTAATGATAGCACATTATTACTTATATTTGTTCTGGTAACAAAGATATAAGTCTCATAGAACAACCAATAATCACCAGCGACATATCGAGTTAGACCTTATCAAAGTAATGCAAATTTCTATAATATTAATTAGGAGAGAAAACAAGAAGTAGTATGTATGGTTTTTTGAAGAAAATTTCTAAGGTTTGTATATTTTTTATTCATATATAATATTAGTGTTTAATTTATTGTCTATTGCATATTATTTTTAAGTACCTATCTCATATACGACTTTTTTCCTCCCAATTAAGTTAATAGGAGGAAGAACGTTATGACTCACTTACAACATCCAGGTGTTACCAACCTCAATAACCTGTTTTGCTTTTAAAGTATTTAACTCGCGTATAAACTGGTTTGCTGTTATACTATATCTCAAATTAACAATGTCTTGATTTAAAAATATCTGCAGCAAAAATTTTAATCGATGTGTATAATATTAATAAATGTATAGAAATAGAAGAACTTATCTTTTTTTAAAACGTTAATAATCATAATTTTCACGTTTAAAGATCAAGGAACATTTTTAAGAATATAGTTGAATATACCATTTGGATTTTTTTTTATTTATAAACCTAACGATTTTTAATGCAAATGTATATATGTATATTCATAGCTATAATTCGTAAAAAAAACCTTCGGGATGGTAGGTACCTACCTATAAAAATATAAATTAACACTTTTCTATACAAAGGTGTCAGTATAGCCGGCGGAACTTATTGCCTGAGGCATTTTTTTCCAGTTAACCGGTCTCGTCAAATCAGTAGAAATTTCAACTGAAAAACTCTGACCCGACCGGTTATCGAACCCGGGACCTCGTGATCTGAAGTCCACGTCTATACTACTAGGCTTCCGAGATCAGTATATACGAGAAAAACAAACAAAATGAAAGAAGAAAACCAATCTTTTGAAGGGTCTGAGTTAAAGGCAATATAATATGGGCAGAGGAATGATCAGAAACGTACAAGAATCCTTGTTAAAACACAAGAACATCATTACGGATTTCCTGTAATATCGGGGACATCTATGGGAAAGATGTGAAACCTTAATGTAACAAAAAGATCAATAATTCAATCAATGAAAAGCTTTTCTGAATACTTCACAGATGGCTCTTTATTTTTATATAAAGTATTCGTTTTTTTCTATCAAACAAAAAGTAAGCTGGCAGTAAAACCTTATTCCTTGATATTCTAGAATAAAATAAAAGAGAAACGGGAAAGATTTTTGATATTATGTACTCGTAAAAGGACTTTAACCTAAGTTATTGGAGGCTGTCAGACCTCAGCCCTACTGTCTGAGTTTTAACAGATTCTGTGTCTGTTAAAATTATTTCCAATACAATGATTCTCACCCTTACTTATATCACAAATGGGAAATATTTTACTTTCTTCGAAAAAGGTTCTAACTTACATTTTTTATCATAACAATTTTTAGTGACTTATGGATCAGTTAAAACCTTACTCATGGTAAAACTGTAATAGAAAACCTCTTTAAAATAAGGTAACGAATATACAGTGTCTAATAATATCTAGTAGTAGTAGTTGTGTGGAAGATAACGACCTCGATTCTTTTTTTATCTACACAAGTACGTGCAAACATAATAATGGTAACATGTGTATGAAAAAGTTAAAACACATTTCTTTTGTTATAAAAGCCTACATGTCGCCATCACACACAAAATATGAGTCATGTTGAAAAATTTGGTACACGGAAAATAAGAATTAAGTGCAAACTTGGACAGCTGGAACAAACTATACCTACATTATTAACTTCCCATACATTATTCTTACAACTTCACGGTTTCTTCAATTGTTTTTAGATATCTTAAAAAAAAGAAAGAAAAACTAAATAAACATGATATTATATCGAATTTCCAATCATTTTTGTAAGGATATTATTGCCGTGTAGGTAATCAGATACTAAAATTATAAATAATTATACTTTTTTTAATCATTTAAAAAGTCGGTTGACGGTTTCGGCTACCATGAAGCCATCTACAGACCAAACTTTCCGATGATTTTTTTTTGTTTTTCGCCACATAGGTATTTATTTAAGCTTTTAGCTAAAACTAAGGTACCTATCTAATTGAAAAATATAACACAGAAAAAAATTACTTAATTCGTTTCGTTGATATTTCGAATAATTTAATGTATTCACTTCAATCTCAAAATTATTAATTATTGCACCTACGTCAAATTTTTTGTGCACTTTTAATATGCACATGCGCTATATTTAGTGTGTGCATAAACTACATTAAGTGATTCAGAGCTCAGCTCATAGTGGAGCGCACTATTAGGTAGAGATAGGCTGTCTCAACTTTTCGTAGACGTGTTCTTGTAGGTATCTGCGCTCGTTAACTCACTGCCAAAATATAATAAATTATTAAACGTCGATACAATATGCTCTCAGTTATATATAATCTTTTGAGAGTATATATAACTGAGTTGTATGTGTGTGTTGTAATAAAGATAACCTCCATCACGAGCACGCACAGTATTTTTATATTATAAGTAGGTACCTAAGTACCGATTTTAGAACACAAAATTTGACGCATGTGTAAATTTATGTGCACGTAAAATATGATTTTTTTAAAATATAAGTGAAGAATCAATTATGAAGAATTTAATTTTATTGAATTCACATAATTTTTTTTTCTTAAAGTAGGTACTTACATAATATTATGTAAGTATTCACGTTTTATAACGTGTTTACATAAATTTCAGGGAATTATGGATTACATTCTAAAAATTTTGTTTATTATAGGTAAGTACCTACTTAAATTTGTTAAAACTTGCAATTAAGTCTAATTTTAAAATTAGGAATTCTGATATACATTTTGAACAGTTTGATAAAATTGCACTTGAGTCTAATTATTATGAATTTGGATATGCATTTTGAACAATTTTGTTCAAACTTACACGAAAGTGTAATTTTTAAAATAATAGAAATTTTAATAAGGAGGTCAGTTTTTCATTATTTTTAATTAAATGATCTGTGCTCACTGGAAGTGAATACAAATGCACTCTTGACATCTTTCACACTATGAAAAGGCGTGTGTCGTGAAAACGGAACTATTATTTAGTTATTGCACGTTGGTGCACTGTACCTAATATTAAATTAGAAATTCAGGATAAAGTGAATTTGGTGATTCAAAATTTACTCTGTTTTAATATTTTGGTTGCAAAATTTCAACATTAATAAATCGAAATCATTTGACGAAAATTTTCTAATCATATCCAATCAATGCACAAACTTTAAGTGAGAGGAAACATTGTTTATTATATTGTAATTGTTGAATTTTATTGTAACTATTTTTAACTCTGTAAAAATGATCTAAAAAAAAAGACATCATTTTGTTCAAGTAAAAATTTTGTTTCAATATATGCCAGTATGTGTGAATAAATAACACCTAATTGATGTAAGCATGTAGGTACATCACACCTAATTTTAATGTTTGCACTTAAGTACAATTATGAGTGCGCTTAAATTTACACATGCGTCATATTTTTGGTGTGCAACAACTCTACATAGAAGGTTGCACTGCGAAGATCGCTTTTTATTTTCGACGAGACTCGGTTTTTTTCTATAGGTACATAGGTAGGTAGGTACGTCACTTTGCTCATGGGCAAAAAAATCGTGATATCACCTACACACGGAGAAGAGCAAAACAGTTATAATAACCGGCGAGTCGGTCGTAACATCGTTGCCAGTTTTTTTGGCCCAGTTTATAATAAGAATAGTCTGGCGAAAGATGTTTGGAAAGTACCTACCTACAGACGAGGCTTCGTACTACATCTGGGATATACGGAGGTACCTACTCTTATTGAAGCGCTGCAATTGGAACATTATTGTAAACATGCAACTTTTTACCATATTTCTATTATGCTGAATTTTATTTGTCCTAATGGAATCTTGCAATCGATTTTTAACCAAGTTGCTGGTTGCAGGGTGGGCGGTGCACTAAGAGTACTAAGACCTATGATGAGAAACATCAGCGTCTCACTGAAAGCAAAGAAACTAGTGCATAACCCAATCCTGTTACCACCAATAATGCATGGGTGTGAAACCTGGACATGGGCGAAAAAAGAAGAATGTAGTATAAATTCAGTAGAGATGACATCTCTACGAAGAATATGTGGAAAAACTTTACGGGATATGGAAAGGAATGACAATATATGGAAGGAATGTGGTAGGTATGGAAGTAAAAGTTGTGACAAAGATTAAATTTTATAAGTTGAGATGGTTTGGCCATGTGGAAAGAATGAATACAAACAGAATCACAAAGAGAATTCATAAGGCTGGAAGGTAAGGTGTAAGAAAGCGTGGCCGACCGAGAATGACGTGGATCGAACACATCGATTCCGTCCTCAAGGAAGGCCAGTAGAAGAAGCAAAAGAAGTATGCTTGGATAGAAAATAGCGGAGGTCCGTTCTCTCTGCCTACCCCTTAAGGCGTGATGGATAAAAAAAAACTTTTTACCACATTTCTATTATGCTGAATTTTGTTTGTCCGAGTGGAATCTTGCAATCGATTTTAACCAACTTTCCTTGTAGCTATAGGTATAGACGCTTGAAACTTTTTAAATAGCTCAGAACACGCTGAAGGAACATTATTTTATTTTACCATAAACCAGTGCATAAGACTATTCTGTTCACAATCAATGATACATGACTATTAAACGTGGACAAGGTCAACAAAAAAGAAGAATGTAGATATGACAGCTATACGTAGAATAATAATATGTGTAAAGACTCTGTGAAATATGGAAAGGAATGAGAATATTCTTTTTAGTTCAGTTATTATTTCAATGCCCAGAAGACGTTGCTTTTACCTACATATACATAGTTATGCACAATAGCTTTGCGGGAGATACTTTTTATTAGAGAACTGGAGATTCTATGATTTCGTTACATGATTGTTTTGTTTTGAAAGACTGTTAGACATGGAAAGGATTATAGGAAGGAATGTGGTGAGTATGTTGATGATTTTACAAAGATGAAACTAAATAAATTATGATAATGAAGATGATGAAGCAAATCGAACACATCATGATACTGAGTCTCAGATTAATTCAGAAATTTTTACCTTAGTAGATTCTTAAAAAAATACGGGCTCATGGGGTATCTTAAAGAGTTATGGTAGATAGCTTACGCAAGTAGTAGAATCTTCCAATCAAACTGAAATTCTATTCTCACATCCACTTAATAGGCATCTAAAAGCTCGGCCTTACAGTGGGTATACGGCAGGTCTAATAAAATATATGATTTTATGGCTATTTCGTGACGATAAGAATGCGTCAATGTTCACAAATAAATCAAACAAAGCTCGCTCGGTCCTACCTGGCATTTTTAGAGGCGAAGGTGAAATTACCGGGGCTGTTCATAATAACGTATCAGATTTCACGGTCATTGTACGATTGATAGTTCGGTAAGTATCTTAGCCCTTTGTTCCACATTTTTTTTATTATATTCAGTTGGGCCTTCAACCTGTTTAAAAAGGGAATAAAATACCTAGAAAATTGTTTATAAGGTCCTTAATAATATGAAACATCGCTTTGAACATTCAGTTATGAAGCATGACTGGTTCAAAAATAAAGATGAAATGTTGAAGAATACAGACGCCACATTATTTTTCAAATAGTAAACAAGTATAAATGCAGTCTTTGAACGATTGACCCATAGAGGATGTTCAGTACTTCCAACACTTTGGTGCCCACATAGAAAGAAATGTCACAAGCGTGCTTGATGACAAACGTCTTCAGCATTAAAATGAAGTCCGACTTATCAATCCCTGTCTATATCCAACCGATCCTTTTCTATGGCTGTACTTACAGTAAAATCTGGCATTCGACCTGTGCTCAAATATTTGTACAGCCAGACTTGACAACAACATCCCCTCGGGCAGCCGCCAACCCGGGAGACCTCCAAAAATATGTAAGGATAGTTGGAGCTCGGCGTCCCAGGAAACCTCTTTGTGAAAAGAACAGATCCTCGGATCTATATCAAGAGTAAGAAGAAGAAGAAGACTTGAGAGCAAGATGTGCCTATAAAGAATAATTTTGAATAGAATATCTCAGTACAAAGCATAATTTGATAAGTCTGGGCATCTGTTGGAACGATTTTGTTCCAAACACAATCATCTAAAAACTTAATAGGCCAACCGCTGGGCATAGGTTGTAAAGATTTCGTCGACTGACCAGGCTGGGTCACATACTGAGAAAGCCTATGGACATAAGCTGTCTAAGCTAAGCCACCATCTAGAGGGAAAGCGAAGTCGCGATAATCAAAATAACATAAATTAAGTAGATCAAAATGCAAGAATATACTGTGAAAGAGTCACATATTGTGTTTGTGTTCATTTTGAGTGAGTTCATTTTTATATTAAAAAAATATTTCCAACCACTTAATTTTCATTTTTTAATGCAAGTCATTCAAAGCCAAAACATCAAGCTTACTGTGGCACAAGTAGGTACTAAAATTTACTACGAGTTTCTGAGTTTCGAAACACGTAAAACAACATTAAATTTCAGCCTTATAAATTATCAAGGATAACAAATACGCATTTTGTAATGCGCAAATGGAATATAAATTTCTTATCTGCCATCCGATCCCAATAAACAAGAGTGATTGACGTAACATAATAAATCAGATCTCTCCCATCTGGTCTAGTTGAACCTTATTTCAATTATTCCGAAAGAGCCCAAGGCATCCCCCATACAGATAGTCGTGTCAAAAAGCCTTAGGTGCATATAATACGTTATATTATCACACGTGTATGTAAATGCAGTGATTTAATATTGTAGGTATTATATTATGTTAGATAAATCATGCATGTGAACTGATTTATTACCAAATGGGCTGTGTATATATGTTTACAACGTGTTAAATGACTCAAATAGAAAAATTTTTACAGTCGAAATAATGGAGTTGAAGAATCGTTGCAGTATCAGGGTGAATTAAAAAATGAAAAAAGCAAAAGAACTTTGTATTATGATAACTGTTAGGAAAAAAAAAACACCTAGTGACTAATCCCTGTAATAGTTAAAGGATGGAAAACCTGTAGCAAACCTATATTAACCTACCTGGTACAATATAGTGATTGTACAACTACCCCTTGAAATTCAGATTAGAAAAAAACCTTATTCAGCAGTGGACGAAATGGACTAGAAAGAATAGGAGAGACAGAGTTGAGGTCCACGAAAAATTAGAAATCATTACCTAGTCCTATAAAAAATATTGAAAAGTAGATGGATGGTTGATAGAAAGACAGCTTCTTAAAGCTCATAAACGATTAGTGTTGAAATATTTGCGATAAAAAGCTAGCGTAGGTTTGTTTATCATCTTTTATCAGTATATAGAATTAGTCTCATTCCTTTCCATAGCCGCCCTTTGACTCTTTAAATGTTTTTATAAAAAATGTTTTTTTTTTTTATTACACAATAAAGCTTTATTTATTTATTTAAGATAAATAAGATAGCTAAATTGTTATGTCTTGAGTACTGTTGACTGATATACGAAGCCCTGGTAATGCCTTTCCTATGAAATAAACGAGAGGTGAAGCCCCTGTCATATTGATCAACTATCTTTGGAGCATATGGTATGTGCCGTGTAATTTGATCATTCATTGCAGAATGTGGTTTTTGTAAGTAGAGAAGTTGTCCTTATGCGCAATGTTTGACTACTGAATAACGTCGTAGTTCCTTAAGAGTTATTCTATGTGAATCCGCTTAATTGTCACAACAGTTTGTTTTTGATGGCATAGCTCATATAGGTAGAGGTACCTACTTCAAAAGTAATTTTTGCATCATCCCGTGTCCCTCTGAATTCAGTTCATATCAAATCTCACTGTTCGACCCAACTTATAGAAGCATAGGAAGACAACAAGAGAAGGGCACTTTCGATGAAGTCCTCCCACACCATATCCTAGTCACTTAACTCTGCTTCGAAGGAAAGGGACAAGATATGAAAGAATTTGATAAAATATCTCTAAAATCGGAAGATATGCGAATACCATTTATTTTTAACGACAATGGCATTACCAGGAATTAATCGAGGAATAATTATACGTACAATAATGATCTTCTCAACATATTTTATGGGACCGTTCGAGTATTAAGTAACATATTTTTTTGAGATTTTTGACACTCCCCCCTTTAACGTCACCCCCTCCCCTCATTCCCTTTCCCTAAAGGTTATTTAACTATTAAGTTTACCTAAAAATCACTATTGGAAAGTCACTTAACGTTTTACATCATCTCCCCCTATTTAGCAATTTTTTTAAACAATCTTTGATATATAACAATATATAAAAAGTATACATTATAGGTAGGTAAAGGTATATAAATTTAAAAAAAAACAATGGTTACACCAAAGATCCCACCAGGCAAAGCCTGAGTGTGGGTTTACTAAGAAATAAATAATTTTACATTAAAATGAAGCTAACCTTCAGCCTGTTCCATCTTTTTACAGAATTAAATACACCTTATATAATGTATTGAAAAGACAGCGTTCGCTGTTTGTAAGGAAATTATTAATTATCAGGCAACACAATAATAATACCTACCTAATATCATCTTTAAAAAAATAATATTATGAAATACTTGAACGATTCTCATGGACTTGAAATAAAAAAATATATATATCCTATGATATCCTTTTAAATTTGTTTTTTCTCGTGTCACAAAGCACAGTATACAGTTTAAGTGAAGTAGAGAAAAATGTAGTAGGTAAGTAACTAGGAAAATTCCTTGAAAGAAATCATGTGGAAAGATTCCAGTCATGGTGCATTATTTGTTGCGTGTTTATTCAGTGTGAACGGTAATTATAATAACTTAATATTTAAATTAAAAAAAAAATTAAAAGCACTGTAAAAAAAATGTGCAAATTGTAACAGCTGATTGTTGAAGGAATTATTTGTTTAATAGAGACATCAACAGAACACTGAACAACAGAAACAAAAATGAAACAAACACATTGAATTATGTGAAAAGAAGAAGAAAAAAGTAAGGAATATGATATGTAATTGAACGCCCCATTATTACATAGGCGTTTTTGCTTTGTGTATAAGGACCTCAAATATTTTTTTAACAAACGGGCGATTAAAAGGCTTCGGTAGTAAGAAGAATATTGAGTGTTAAAAAAATGTGTAAAGGCAAGAGACCTTACATTAACTTTCCTTCAAGTACAAAATGTGTGTATTTTGAGAAATAAATTATATGAAGCCTTTTACTCAAAGTAAACCGTTGATATAATCTTCTCGCATCAGTGACTGAATCTTTTGTATAACTAGAGGATCATAATAAATTACTGGACAAAATCTCAACGGACAAATTCCTTTGGTTCAGGTCAAAGGCCCTTTAAACATTGCAATAAAGTTCTTATCCGTATGCCTACTGTCGAATACTTTCTTATTATCAACCAATTGCTTTATCACCTAAATTGATCACATTGATCCAACCTTCGAAACAACAGTAGAAGACGGTTGTAAAACCTTACAGCTTTATTTAAAAACTACGATCAGTGGAAAAAATAGCTCGGCGATAGAAAATATTACGATCAAGCTGTCATCGAGATAGTTTAACGCATATTGCTTGATTGTGAGCTGATCTCTGTAAATATTGACCCGCCATATTGGATTTAACGTCAACTGTCAGTTGTTTCGAGTATACCATAACGCTTTTAGTGATAAATACCTGCACTTTATTTAAGTTTTTTTCCCCGTCCAAATAGGTATGTGCTCCCTACATATTTTGGTCCATTGTATTTTGGTTTATCATTTTGATAATAGGAAATTTAAATAAATAAAGCAAATATGCATTCTCGTAATCATTCGAGGGCTTACAACCATGATGTACCAACTAAATTTATAAGAAATATAACGACGTTTTGAAGAAAATATTCAAAGAATGCTTTTTAAGTTGGTAGAAATATTGAAATTGAAGTGATCAAACATAAATTAGTTCGTTTTGGCTGAAACATATCTAAAGGTTTCGTATGATTTAATAAGGATTTAATTATATTTTGATAAAGTAAATAATTAAAAAATTAGGGTATATTCTGCATCAATAACTCAAAATCAAATCTGACAGCGCATCTTGGTTGTAAACACTCGCGTTGCCCGGCTATTATTTTGTTTTGTTTACAAAATTTTGTATGAAATGTCATCTTCATACATATGTGACAAACGCGGATTAAATATTTTTTTATAAATAAGACAGTACCTAGTCTAAATTTACGATTAAATATTCGAATATTGTTAGGGTATAAGGTTAGCGTCAATAAGTTAAATTGTTTAGTTGCTATTTATCTATTAACCTAGATTTTGAACAGAGATGCATAAAGGTGTGTAATATAACAGTAGGTTAGGTTAGTAACTAGTGGACTTCGTTTACATGTTCTAACATGAACTAAAAAAACGCCTGAATAATATTGTTATTGTATCTATTCGCTTGATTGCCTAATATTAATTTACCTATAATATGTTACGCATATCTTGTGCGCAATAACTACAGTATAAGGTAAATAATACATTGTTTTTTTTCGGAAGCAGGGTATGTGTTCAAAACATGCAAGTATTCCGCGGATCTTATATAATAGCCCAGAACAATGATTGACTAACGCCGCCCACCCATCAGAGCCCGCGGATAGGGATTGCAATCCGGTCTCATTTTGAATCCGGCCGGATCCAACCGGATTTTTGTCAATCCGGCCGGATCCAACCGGATTTTCGTCAATCCGGCCGGATCCGATCGGATCCGACCGGATTGAAATAAACTTGATTAATTGTCATTTTTAACAATAATGAAGGCTAAAAATGAAACAGTACATATACGAAAGTAATTTTATTAGGGTATGACTACTTTTAAATGGTAAAAACTATAAAAAATATAGTTTCAAAAGAAATAAAATTACAAATTATATTACGTATTATAAAAGTCAAGTTTAAACTTTACCAAAATTTTTATTTTGACCTGCTTGATTGATCATGATTTGAAAAAAAGATTATCAGATAACCGACACCACGAAAAAGAAAGATTATCGAGAACTCTCCAACCCATTGTGGAATAAACCATTCGAGGCAGAGTAAGAAACTCCGGATTCGGAGCTTCTGCAATATCGAGAACGTCAGGCAATGGAGTAGCAATTGATAGAAGGCAATACTGGAATGATCACGTCAACAGAACGGATCCGGTGATTCTGGTAATTATAAGATGATGAAATCACATCAACCAACAGACCATTGGACGAGCACTAAAGAGATGGATGTGCAGTTGGACATCCGCGTCCTAGAAGTAATACCTATAACCGTAAATAATCAGAGACACTCCTCTATCGAGAATAAGTGTTTGAGAAATTATTTCAGTTTTATCCTTGAATATAACTGCACACACATTATGACAGACTTATGTAGGTGTACCAGACAATAATCACAATAGTGTTGCTTTTAAATAGGTTAATATAGTTTTATCCTTGAATATATCTGCATACACATTATGACAGACTTATGTAGGTGTACCAGACAATAATCACAATAGTGTTGCTTTTAAATAGGTTAATATAGTTTTATCCTTGAATATATCTGCATACACATTATGACAGACTTATGTAGGTGTACCAGACAATAATCACAATAGTGTTGCTTTTAAATAGGTTAATATAGTTTTATCCTTGAATATATCTGCATACACATTATGACAGACTTATGTAGGTGTACCAGACAATAATCACAATAGTGTTGCTTTTAAATAGGTTAATATAGTTTTATCCTTGAATATATCTGCATACACATTATGACAGACTTATGTAGGTGTACCAGACAATAATCACAATAGTGTTGCTTTTAAATAGGTTAATATAGTTTTATCCTTGAATATATCTGCATACACATTATGACAGACTTATGTAGGTGTACCAGACAATAATCACAATAGTGTTGCTTTTAAATAGGTTAATATATTTTTTGGCTAATTATTGCTTCACGCTCTCACCATTTTTCTAAGAGATGTCTTTTCATTCGATAGTCAATACTATCAACACTACCTTATCCAACCTTGGGCACAGGGAGGCAAAAGCAGCATTACACTGCGCTCAGTGTGACGCATTTTTTGCCTCCTCTTCTCTTCGTATCTTTATGGGTACCTACAATGACCCTGTGGAATTGCTAGGGATACGGATTCGAGTCCGGTCTGTGTTGAGTATGTCGAAAAATCCCTTAATATGATTAACCGGATCCGTCAATTTGTGCCGGATCCGATATGAGCATTTTGATGCCGGATCCGCCGGAATACCGGATCCGGCTTTCTGGATTGCAATCCCTACCCGCGGACTACACATCCAAACTGCTGAATTCTGTTTTTTGAAGTGGATACACACACCTTATGGGTACCACATCATTAGTTGTCAATTGTATGTAGACCTGAACTTTTTAAGGCTGTGAATCACCCTGGCAACGAGAGAATGTTATAACACTAACGCCCCCATAGTAGAAAATCAATTGAAGTAAATAATTAATCCTTACTAAATTGATAGTGTAGACTATATTTTAGGTAGGTACCTACTTACTGTCGTCATTTACGCGTCGAATCTAAAAACAAGCAAAAAACGGGCGACGAACGCCATCACATGGTGACGGGTGACTAGCAGTAATCCAATATGAAGTCAGGCCAACAGCTGCGAACCCACCTACTAATCGTGTTCGTACTGGAAGGTAGGTAGTAGGTATATGATGGTAGGTAGGTAAGTACTCACATTCAATGTTCGGTTACTCAACTATTGGATCAGGTCGCCCCGTAATACCGCAATCACGAACTTCTTTCAAATCTCATTAGATGTTCTAATTGAGAAATAGCCGATCTTCTGACAGTGAAATCACAGAAATACATCCATACTAGGCATCAGTTAGGGCTGTCACAAACATACATAAAAAATTAAGATCATCATTGACTCTTGCACGAAAGAAAATCCTTGAACATGACGAAAACTCCAAGGAGGAAAATCGTAGTGATGAGAATAAAAGCGTATGGACCAGAACAGTCATCCAATACCGCATTATGAGCTGATATGTTGTAAGGACTTCCCATTTCTGGTTACTGAGGACGATAATTGAATGCCTGTTGGATGGTCTGGCTCCATACAGATCGATTTCGGGAAGGGCCATAACCTAGCGAAATATGCAGCACCCTTTGCCACTGCCAAGATATGTACTAAGATTGAAATAAAGACGTATTGGTAAGAAAATAAACGTGTTATTAGTACAAAATTAAATAAAAATTAAAATAAAGGTAAATTGCCCTTTAAAATTTTGTCATGTTTAACGTTTTTCTTTCAGAACCAAACAAGGCGGTAAACCGGAACATGTAAGCATACTCCCACACAAAAGAGCATTGTGATTCCTTTTCTTTTGTTAAGTTCTAGTATCAAATTCTGAGCATATAGGAAATATTAAAATTTACAGGTTATTTTGTACTAGCTTCATGCTGAATATTAAATTATTAGAGCTGGAATCTTTGCATGTGTTATAAACCAACTTAATACCTGCTTAATACCCGAATAACTGCTCCTCGTAAAATTGCAATAAGCAAAACCTTGCATAATTCTACTTACTACGTAAAAATATTCCCGTATAAATAACCGTCTAACTCCCGCATACATAACTGCCTAACTCCTGTATGCATAACCGACTAAATGCCGTATTTTCAAACCATCGCGGGTGTGATCTATTATACCTACCATGAAGTCATACTTTTACAACAATAATCAGTTTTATGTTAGGTAGGTACTATAATATAGTTTGTAATGAAAATGAAAGAATGTATCATTTTAGTTTATACAGTTTACAAAAGAGTTAAAATTATGAACTTATATTAAAATGTAGGCCTTGAGTACTCATTGAAAATAAAAAAAAATCGCGTAATTATGATTAAACTGTAAGCTAATAATATACATACGAAGATACATATATTTATAAAAAAAGATAAAATGAAAACATTTTTGTCGTTCATGAACAATGATTATTTCAATACATTATTTTATTTGAGCTGCAATATAATGGGATTTAATTATGTAGGTAATGAAGGAATATAATTATTATTTTGCGCGTTGTGTGGTTACCCTGGTAAAACATCAGTGTAACAAAGAATTTGAAATATTGTTTAAAAACGATATCGGTGATATTCAAGAAAGCGGGCCATGACTAAAACCTAAATGGGCTAACCCTCTGTCTTCACTATATTTTTATCCTAAATTTAATACCGTACATCCGATCCATTTTTGTTTGATTCGCATTGTTTATATTTGCGGAAAGTTTATTTATGTAGGTAAAATCATAATTTTTTTGTCAACATTTGGTACACTTACTGGGCGATAGTTAAAGGAGTTGATACAATAAACTATAGGTGGAACGTAAGTCGAACCATGGAGTTAGGTACGTAAAAAACTAGCAGAAAACGTCAAACAGTGTATTATTTTGAAAACAATGAGTTAATATGCAAATCTTCTAACATTTTGATGACTATCTGCCCCGGCGAATATCGTCCACCTTAGGAATCTCAATAGTTGTGGTACTTTATAAGCTGAATTAAATTCGATTGAATCGAATTCGAATTTTGTGAAATAAATGACAGATAATAAATCTTTGAGAAGAAATTATACTAGAGAAATAATGTGCTACTGCGCATGGTCCCAACACGTGCCTGCTGTTAAACTCATGCAAACTGTGACGTTTGTCGGTAGAGGCTTGTGACGTACGATTTTTTTTTATATTTTAGCCTTAACACAGAGTAATTTTATGTTTTAATCATATAATTAGTTAAAGGAAGTGCCTATGGGTTTTGTTCTGTTGTCTTAAGTGTTTGTGGATGAAAGTCAAATGAAGTATTTTTGATAATCTATCTCCAGTCACGTGGCTGTTGAATAAAGGAACCAAATTTCGGCTCTGCGCATCCAAAACATTCTCTAATAATATTTGTACTAATTGATAAGAATACTTTAATTCATTTCATTCTATTAAAATTTTCTTTTTTCCTCGCAGATTTTTTCACCGTTCAAAACCATTGCGAACTTCCACAAATAATTCGAAACTAAATTAAACTCGATTTTTAGCGAAACCAACGGAAAGCATTCCATTTTCAAATTTAGTATCTATAAGAATAATGAGCTCTATTGGAGGACTTTAATATACTATATATATATCACTCAAAACTGTAGTCTTATCTCTTAATGAAATATATTTCGTTGGTTGAGAACGGGTTACGAAATAAAAAGTTACCGGAAGAGATTATTCCACAATGAGAATCGCTTCCACTGCGCACGGAGTGTAAAGTTTGTGTGAATATAACACGAAGAGACCATGGGAAGTATGCTAGAGCCGTATTGGTAGGTATACCTACCTAATACTGGCCACAGACTATTCTTAAGCCTTTGTTCAATAGTAATCAATAACATCTTGACATAGCTTATCTTATATATAAAAATGGAGAGCTATTTCGCGTTGTCATCGGATGGCGCCTAAACGGCTGGACCGATTTCGCTAATTCTTTTTTTGTCGTGTAGGCTTTTATCAGGAGAGTGTCCTTTTAGAACAAAAAAATTAAGAAAAATGCATAGGAAATAAGAAAATTTAAGAAAACTATAAAAATGGAGATTTATTTCCCGATATCATCGCATCACGCCTAAACGGCTGTACTGATTTCGCTAATTCTCTTTTTGTCGTGTAGGCTTTTATCAGGAGAGTGTACTTTTAGAACAAAAAATTTAAGAAAAATGCATGTGAAATTAGAAAATTTAAGAAAACTATAAAAATGGAGATTTATTTCCCGATATCATCGCATCACGCCTAAACGGCTGCACCGATTTCGCTAATTCTTTTTTGCCGTGTAGGCTTTTATCGGGAGAAGGTTGATTTAGTAGAAAAAAATTAAGAAAAATGCATGGAAAATTAGAAAATTTAAGAACACTATAAAAATGGAGAGCTCTTTCCCGGTGTTATCGCATCGCGCCTAAACGGCTGGACCGATTTCGCTAATTCTTTTTTTGGCGTGTAGGCTCTTATCAGAAGAAGGTTGTATTAGAAGGTGTGAAAAAGAGATTGAAAGAAGGAAATTGGCTGGGAGAAGGGTTGGCGGTGCATTAAGACCTCTAAGAAGATATCTCTGAAATCGACAGTTGATGCACAAGCAATCCTGATACTATCCATGATTTATGGGAGTGAAACTTGGACATGGAAGATAAATTTGGAAGTTGGAATAAATTCTGTGGAAATGAGATCACTGCGTAGGATATGCGGAAAGAGAATTATTGATAAAGTAAGGAATGATAATATTAGAAAGGAATGTGGAGTGGATGTTAGTGTAGTGACTAGAATGAAAGTGAATAAAGAAAGAAGGTTTAGGCATGTGAGAATGACTAAAAGGATATATAAATCTGAAAGAATTGGTGCACGCAGACGAGGCCGACCTGCAATGACATAGACTGACCATATCGGTGCCGTCTTACGTGAGGGCCAAGTCAGGAGCAAGAGGAATATAAGAGCATGTATGCGGAATGTTATGCGTTTGGAGGAAGCGAATAAGTTTGGATTGGAAAGAATGGAAGTCCATACTCTCTGCCTACCCCCTTCTCGAATCAGCGTGATGGGCAAAAAAGTATTGACACCTCAATGCGTATTTTGAATCGGTACGGAGATGTTCCTTATCGTACTTTGATTAATCAATCAATATTATTTTAACTGAGCAAAAAAACTATTAAAATATCGAATATAATGACATACCTAAATTCTTTTTTTTACATATTATTATTAACATCAAATCAATCAAAATTAAAACTCCCTTTGAACTCCACTCAGGAGCAAAGTGAGGCTTAAGAGCTCTCCATTGCACTCGATCTTGCGCAATGATGACCTCTTCCCACATCATATTAACATAGGTTATAAGGTTTTGATGTAAAAAAATAAACTCAGACCCAATGAATGCTGCGTGGTATGCAGGTTTTGCTAATGCCACTAAATAGTCATTCGTGTTAAATAACTAAAAAACGAATTTGAGCTCTGTTGCATAAAACCTAGAGTACCCATATTACTTATTTCGATACGAAGTTCGACGGGTCAGCTAGTTATAAATAAAAATGCGCTATCTATCCATCTGTATTATAATTGTCGTGTAGTTTCTAAAAACGACTTTATTGTTAGAAACTGGTTTCACTTATTTCATTATAAACGTAATGTTTGTAAAATGTCATGTAAATTTGAACGATATCGATAAGCAGATACCAACTCAAATGGTAACTTTTTGCTTTTTACATGCTAGATTCAGTTCAGAGGATCGCGGGCATCAAGACAGAAGGGCGAACAAACATTAAAAATTGTATAAACTTTAGACTTAGGCTCAATTTCACAATCAAGGGTCTTAAATACTAGCCATAAATAAGCTCCATAATTTTATCTATAAAATGTAGCCGTTTCAGACACTTGTTTTTACGCTCTTCAGTTTGCTTTTAATTTTCTGAACAAATATTGAGTCCGCGTTCACGTATATAAACGAACCAGAAGGGCGTATGTGCATAATCTATAAGAAAATAGTCAAGTATTTAAATTTGGGTGGCATCCATTGATTGTGATTATTTTTGCTGAATTTCATAAAAAATAACTACAAACATTGATAAATTCAATCGTTACAGAAATAAATAGTTTTTTGTCTCTCCTGTAAAGTAGTCATTTCGTTCATACGCCCTTCTGGCTTGATGCCCGCGAAATGATAATAATAATATGTATTTTATGAAAAAAATATGGGCCAGAAATATACTCGTATTAACGTTTTGCAGTTAGTGTGAAACAAGTCACCTTGAAGAAACTTTAGTGACTACTTAGTTCTTTTTGACCCATATCTGCCCGTTTTTTTTTCGGGATTATATATTTTTTATACATAAACGATTTTTTATTTTTTATGGATAAAAATATGTTAAAATCATAAAAATATATTTTTACAACATATATAATATGTAGTAGGTTGTGCAGATATGAGTACAAATTTAGGACACATTGTTTTGTTAAGTAGGTATATGTTTATTTCTAGGCACATATTATGGTCATTTTTCAAATAAATATTCTAATATTATCATTTTTTACGTTATGGAATGAAACATTTGATACATAAACCAAAATTTAATTTTAAGCAGACTTAAGAAGGCCCAGATAGAATGCTGACTTCTACACTTATTTGTTAAATGTTGTAAATACATATTATAATGTTACATGATTTGATTTGAAGTACTATTGCCCCAGAACAGACGTTGTCTAGTGGGGCAGTAAATTCCAATAATGATATAATATGTAAACTGTTTGTTAAGTGTAATTGACAATGGAAATAAATAAAATGTTACATACATGTTTGAAAACAACAATATTCCGATATTATGTTTAAAAAGAAGTATGTTTTAGAAGAGAAGAGTCAAAGGAGAATAAGAAATATATTGTATTTCTGGGTTTAGTATCTATTTAATTTTCGCATTTTACGCAAACGAAATAAGAGGAAAACCAAATAAGCCGACAGTAATACAAAAGTCATAATAATAATAATAAAGTAAAGATTTTAATTATATGTCATACCTACCCCTGCATTCACCAAGAAAAACTGAGTGTAAGATCAGCTAAGCGAAAGATTAGCCTAATGTCTCCCTCAGCCTCCCTCAACGCTTATAGCTATTCATCAACGAAACCTTACAAAACTTAGCTGAACCTAGACTGATCGTGTGTATCCATAGATAAACCTGTCATTTTATTTACGGAAGCAGTCAATAAAGTAACTAAAATGATTATTTTTATTATTTATATAAATATAAATAATTTTTATATATTAAAAAAAATTATATAATATAATTATGATTTCTTATTTTGTTAATTCAATGATAACAATAATTTTTATAAACAAAATCCCAACGCGTTCTTTTCAGATGCAATAAGCTATCAGTTTTGATCAACGCCATCTATCGATAATAGACCAAAGCTAAATGAAGTAGATAGTACTTTCTTACATTTATATTGTTAAAAAGTTAAAATACTTATATGTACATAACCATTGTAACATGGAGGAAAAAAGACAGCAGAACTTTTCGGTTATTGATAAGTGTCGATTTGTCGAGCTGATTAATTTACATATAAAATTATTACATGCCTGCTTACAAATATTGAATAAATTACGAAAAAAAACCGCAAAAAATTGGAAGAAGGCGGCAACAAGTATGGCGGACGCTATAGAATAATTTTGACAGATGGACGCTTAGCGTAATGTAAGCCAGCTCTATAGCCGATTAAAATTTGAGGGAAAGGTTCACTCAAATCACACTGAGGGAGTGTATAATATTTTGGTGAATAGCAATTTTGACATTGATCGTAATTTGAGTTTATCTTGTACGATCAGTTTATCTTGGTGAATACAGGCGCTATACCTAGTTAATTGTACCTACCTATTAGGTTTATCAGAGAAATTTAAACATGTAAGAAAAATAACACGTTGTCAATATATGATGTAATTTCGTAATGTCTTTTATACTTAGTGTTATTTATGGTACCAAAATGCAAAGCAGGTGATAATGTAGTACATTTATATGCATGCAGTTATATTGTCACCTGTTACACTAAGTGCATACTTATTAGTCGTTGTATAATAATTATTATTGTTGTAGTTTTACTTACATCGTGAAAGTTTGACTATAAGAAGTAGTTTTATAGAAGCCGTCAACGAGGTTTTTTAAACTTCCCATTTCAACTTTTAAAAGTCTGACGTAAAGCTATTAAAACTGAGGGTTTTTAAAATAAAAACTTTTTCTTTACTTTAAACTGATATGTACATGTTTCTTTTTTCATAATATTATTATGAGCTTGACTGTTCTACTGTTATCTATTTATTAAAAAAATATATATACCCATTACGCCGTATCCCGCAGAGGGTAGGCAGGGAGTACGGATTTCCAGTCTCTCCTATCTAAAAAAACCTCTTTCGCTTTATTCAAGGGCATAACGTTCCGCATACATTGTCTTCCATTCATTTTACTCCTGACTTGGCCCTTGGCCCGTCTTTGTAGACCTTTTTTGTCGTTCTTTATTCATTTATTCTCTCAACATGCCCGAACCATCCCGAAGAGCTTAAGAAGAATATTGGACATAAGGTGGTACCACCGTATCGTGAACGACGAACGGATTTGCACCCTGTGCAAGCCCATCACTTACACCACTGGGAAGAAATGATAGACATGGCTGGGACATGTTTTAAGGATGCCGTTACAAATAAGATGCCGAACTACAGTTTGTCAAGGAGAGCGCTTTACTTCCACCCATCAGGGACTTGAAGACGAGGAAGAATCTCTTATATTGTGTTCTTCCTTCCTATCTTCGAAGCACAGCTGATGGATTTGAAGATGGTATGGGAGGAGTTAATAAAGCGCAATGGAGAGCTGTTGTTGCCTCCCTAAGGCACTAAGGAAGGGTAATAAAAATGAAGAGTCTTCTATAGTTATAGACTATAGAAGACTCTTCATTTTTATTTTGAAATGGACTATCACCAAGCACCTTCTGCCCAAAACATCGAAGATCTTTGGTAAAAGATGCAAATACTCATCATAAAAATAACAACGTAGGTACCTATATTTACGCAAATTAAGTGACATAGTGTTCGTATGCTAAGTATGGAAAAGGCTGACTGTCGAACACTCTAAAACAGTACAAAATTTTACAGCCAATATATTGGGTGTCTGGCAGTAGAAAATAACATGAAATATTACGCAACTTTCCACCGATTCTAGTTCTATCTGTGCTTTGTGGCACGTAAGAAAGAGTTCAACTGGATTAGAAGGGACACACGCCACTAGAGTGCGCTGTGTACGTATATCCAATCGTATAGGGTGGGTGGCAGTTGTCCTACGCAATGTTGTAACAAAGCACAGTTGGTGCACATAATATTATATAGAAAACAAGACAAGATACTTCGTAGCTTACTTCATGTTCTTGCTAAAATGTCAACGTAATTTCTTAACAGAATTTATTATCGAGAGCTGTCTATACCGATACAAGGTGTCTGCCATGAGAATGTGCGTAGGATTCGTACATAATAATATCTCGAGAGACACTTTACCATTTTACACGAAGCGACATTCAGTTCGGCTTTTCTATTTGAATATGCGTACAACTTATTTTTCCTCGATTGCGTACATACTGCGATCGATACGTTGGTATAAACACGTATTTATTAGGTCGTATTATTGAAACGATTTAAAATGGATAAAGCTACATAATATCCTAGCGCCATCTATTGATAAGCAGTTGGTAATAAAATTGGTAGCTGAATGTTCTCACCATTTTCAAACAGCATTCAGTTCGAATCCTGCAGAGGGCATGGATTTCCCATGATTAGAAATTTTGGGGATTTTGAAGAATTTCACCACTAAATAAATTACGAAAGTTGTCAACGTAAAATGATCCTACCGAGCAAGCCTTCGAAAAAGCAGTAGAAAACGTTCGTAAGCCCGTTTTGGTCGTTTTAGTATAAAATATTACCGACCGAACCGAAAAAGTCGAACACTAATAGGTAAGTGTTTTGATGATAGCATCAAATAGTTAGCTCGATATTCGGCAAAAAGGTACCTACCATTCTTTTGTTTGTTTGTTTGTCTGTGTCAAATCTTGCAATCGATTTTAGACAAACTTCCCTAGAAGCTCGACACTTCATAGAACATGACAAGACATTGTCGTATTGTCACAACTACACGTATCGAGCAAAATGTACTTAGGCAAAATGTCAACGTGTAGACTCATACTAGAACTGTTTAGATACTTTAACGAAATTCATGTATCATTTTACGCATTTTGCGAAAGATCAAACAGAAATCATCTTCTTCTTATACTATGTAATTCAAAAAGGATTGCTGTCGTTCTCACTTACTCTCTTCTAGAATTGGGGTTATGATGTATTTTTAAGAGTACAGGATAGTTTAATACGGTTTTCGAACAGGGGTGGGTACACAAGATGCCATGACTAGGCTAACTACGAGTATTGTCAGGGGTTTAGATGAAAAACAAAAATGTTTAGGTATTTTTATAGATTTTAAAAAAGACAGTGTCTCACATTCGATACTTTTAAAAAAACTAGATTCTGTGGGAGTCCGTGGGGTTGCACTTGATTGGTTCAGGAGCTATTTGGCTAACAGGGAAATTACTGTAAAATTGTGTGATGTATTAAGTCACCCTGCCAGTTCGGAGTACGGGATTCCACAGGGAACTGTGATAGGGCCAATTCTGTTTATTATTTACCTGAACCAAATGTTTACTATTGTACCGGGTGTTGATATAGTGTCATATGCGGATGACACTGCTATTGTGATAAAACGGAGATGTTGTTCTGACGTGATTACTGTGGCTAATGACACTATTAATATACTAAAGAAATGGTTCGATCAGAACTCACTAAGCCTGAATGCTGAAAAAACTGTTGTGATTCCTTTCTATCTGAACAATGAGGCACCGGATATAAACATTGACATAACGATCCATGCCCGAAACTGCGCAAATCAGGGTGACGGTGGCTGC